>CM060920.1:12527500-13791250 GCA_030737875.1 Allium sativum
ATTCTATTTGTTAATGGTTTACAAATATTTCCTTTTCAAATTTATTCTTGAAATATTCTAACTCCTTAAATTCCCAGGAAAATTCGCCATAACCTCCTTTGTATCGGGAGCATCGGGAAAATCCCCAAACTCGCCACACAGGCCTTTCCATTCAAAAAGAAAATGGTTTGAATTTATTTCCTTTTAAAATATCTTCCATTTATAAATATTCCCATTTATAAATATTCCTTATTTATAAATATACAAATTTATAAATATCTCTTATTTATAAATATTTCATTTTATAAATATTCTATTTTCAATATCACTTTGAAAATCCCCTTATCAACATCCCGTATGTTATGGTATTCAATCATATCAAATCACGATGTCTAATCTCGTCCATACACATATAATCGCCCACAGATTTTATATCACATCATATACCAATATATGAAAAACAATAAAATAACTGTTGAGGAATCTAGTCGGATTCCTCCAACCTGTTTCCCTGCATCACAGATGTTAGACAACACGATTAACATCAATATTAGTTCAGTACAGATTATTCTGATAAATAGAATATATGTATTTCAACTAACTGACTAGCAGTTCAATCAATCAACCAACACACAGCAATCAACAGATGATTAACAGTTCTAAAAATACATTATAAAAATATAACTGTTCAGAGTTGGTGAGTTTTACTCACATTGGACGATCATCGTTAATAACGATAACCATCACTTGATTCGGACGGACAATTTATTTTGCTATAATTTGTAATGAGCTCCGATGGACTTCCAGTCAGTTCCATCGTGTAGTGTCTGTCCATACGATCCTGTCGGATCTTGTTTCGCATTTTGACCGGCCCTTTAACCCACTCACAGCCCAGACCCGTATCCCCTTTCTTCCCCAATTCTCTATTTGCTCCAGCGAAAACACAACTATTTCCAACACTTTGCTAATATCCAACCTGAGATCACCAATGTATTCCTCATCTTCACCTTTCAATTTGTTGTAACCCAATAAGTAACTCCCACCATTTTTCCAAACTAGAACACTGTCGAGATCCCCTATGCACACACTACACGGCCTTGCCATCCACCTCAAAAAATACTTCCTCACACACGATTGGAATTTCTATCAAGAAGAACACGTACAGAAAACACACTTCAAATAAAATGGATCCGACTGTTAAACCCACCTTTACCTTCGCAGTTTCCCATTTTTCCGCGTCTACTTCTGTACTCACAGTACTCTCCCATTCTTCTTCTTTTTCCTGTCTCGAACTTCAACTCTTCATGCAAGAAAACACTCCTCTATCGAAGACTTCCTGCCCCTTCACTCGAAGCAACCGCTACCACAACCAAATCATTTGCCATCGCACTCTCCAACTTTCCATCCAAGTAAACTCCCACTCAATCACGCTCTCGCCCATGCGTCGAACAACAGTGCCTCACGACATCCTTAAACAACCCACCGAACTGAATCTACACCGAAATCCACAAACTCCTCACAGATTAACCCAAAAATCGAACGCAGGAAGCTCGCTGGCTCCCTCATATCACATCGACCCTTCAGTTTGCCAGAAAATCCCCAAATCCCCGCATCGTCGATCTCAGAACCAAACTCGAGTTCTTTGAAACTCATACTAGGTTGAAGAGGAGGTTTGAAGGATTTCAAATATATTCATGTTAGGATTTGTATGATTTTTTTTTGATTTGTTTTCTATTTTAGAAGTTGGATTTCTCGTTTCCAGGAGAAGGGAATTGGCGGCGGAAATTTGTTTGGTTAGAGGAAGTTGAAAATTTGGTCATACGTTTGCAAAAGGTTAATATATAGGGCTTTAATCCATGGACGTGGCCTTGGATTCCCACATGATTCTTTTGTGGTTGACAGAAGGAAAGGTGGTCTTTCGTTTGATCACACATATTTGTTTTTTCCAAGGTTTTAAGTATATAAAGTTTTAGCGTACCGTGTACATTGAATTCCACCCACTTACGGATCAGCATTGACAGATGTAAAAATACTGTTGAGGTGAGCAAGGTTTCCCGATCCTAGAAATATAAAAATGTCGGTAGGTTGACTCATATTGTGAAACCCCGAAATGTCGATACAGGGTGCCCAATACTTCAAATAAAAAGATGCTTATTTAATTAATTAAAAATAACAAGAAAATTCTAAAAGTTAAATTATCGCTACATCTCAAAAGAACCTTGTCTAAATTCAAACCCGATATCTAGTTATACCGAATAAACTGTTACGGTCAATAAACGATTCTATAGCGACCATTTCAAAATTTGATTTGGACATATCTCAAAATCTACATGACGAAATCCTGATTTTTCTCTTCCACTAGAAAGATATATTCCACCAGCTCCACACATTTCTTGTTTCACAGAAATCCGGCCTAAAACGAATCCTGTACATTCAGTTGAAGTTCGAATCACTAATTTACGAACTGCAACGCCATTTCAAGCTTGATTTTAATTATAATATAATTATACGTTCAAACTATCGTTATTTAAATATATTCGTTATTCTAATTCAATTCTAAACTGAATTGAAAATCACAGATGATCCAGTTCACACTATATCGCCATTTCAGCCAATTCTGATTATTTCAGAATTAAATATATTATTTAATTTATTATTTTAATTAAATATTCACCATTATTTAATTCCACGACCATTAAATCCTTTTAATCACCCTTTAAATAATTAAATAAATTAATTATTATCTCGTTGAAAATGCGGGTCATTACATCATCACATCAGATTCCCTTCGAATGTCACATCGTCAAATCCATCAAATCACCGATTGACGTCTACAACAGTACATTACGTGTTAGCTAAAGAAGTTTCCTTCTCCGCTTTCACTCTTGGTACGGTTGAAGAAATCAATGTACGTGACCTTTCTGGAAATACTCTGTCAGACATTCATCTTCATTCGCTTAGAATGTCACATTGTCATACCCGCCAAATCACAAATTGATTTCCTCAAAAATACAATGGGTATACAGCTAAGAAAAACGAATTCCTCCCCCACCACGTATATACGTTTGAAGAGATCAACTTACGTGATCCATTGGATATACTCTGTCAGACCTTCGTCCGTACACGTTGTCCTGGGACTGGACAAACCGAAGGCACTATTCAGTATATCCATCTTAGTCACTGTTATCTAAGACTTATACAACAGCCCTTGCACTTTACTCCGTCTTCAATTATCTTTGGCATAAATGATTCGCAATGCTTATGCCAATACAGAGTGGTTCTTTGGATAATAATCCAACCGGTCTCTCCATATTAGCAATGTTAAAATGGTCAAAACTCCGATAGTCTGTGATTTAACTATCAAATAAAAACAAGTGTGCAAACAACGATATTATTTCCAGATGGAAATTATATCGATAAATCATCAACATATATCTATATATATATTCATATTGCCTTATTTTCTATGTTTAGAAAATAAATGTTGTTAACACTGGAAAACGTTTCCACTTGCTATTTACAAATCACTACTCTTCCCCAACTATCAGTCCCTGACTGTAAACTAGTATGGGAACAATCCCCTAAGTATAAATCCCGAAGGCCGAAACCAACATCAGATAGGCACTTAGAAACCATTCAATTTACTAATCTCTAGTCAGTTCTAATTTTACTTAACTCTATTTGACTAACTCTGATTGATTAACTCTAACTGGTTAATTCTAGCCGATCAACTCTAACTGGTCAACCTTAATTAATTAACTCTAACTAGTTTTACTTGGTTTGACTAACTCAATTTATTAACTCGACTGACTAATTCAACTCGATTAATCTAACTTGATTTACTTATCTCGATTAATTGAACTAATCACTTTGATTAATTCGACTAATTCACTTTGGTTAACTTAACCAATTCACTTAACTAATTCACTTAACTCCTGTCGAATAAACTATATTCGATAACTCCTCTATCTCTATTCGAATAAACTATATTCGATTAACTCATTTACTCTATTCGAATAAACTATATTCGATTAACTCCTTTTCTCTATTCGAATAAACTATATTCGATCAACTCATTAGATTTAACTCTAATCGATTAACTCCATCGAATAAACTATATTTGATAACTCCTTCGATTTAACTAATATTCTATAACTCGCTTCGATTAACTAATAATCGATAACTCCTTCGAATAAACTATATTCGATAAGCTCCTCTCGAATAAACGATATTCGATAATCTTCCCTTTCGATTTAACAAATCGATAACTCCTTTTCAAATAACTAAATTCGATAACTCCTTTCGATTTAACAAATCGATAACTCCTTTCGATTTAACTAATCGATAACTCCTTTGGGTTTAACTCTATTCGAATAATTAATTTGAATCACTCTTATTTATTTAACTCTATTCGAATAACTAATTCGATTAACTCTAACTGGTTAACTCTAACTCTAATCAATTTCTCCTATTCGAATAACTCCTATTTGATAACGTTTATTCATTTATAAAGATTTACTTTTAGTAACGGTTCTTCACTTTATAAATGTCCTCTTTAATAATGTTACTTCGCTTACACAAGTGTTGGGTACATATTCTATTTAAACTATCGGTGTTGAAAACCAATATCTCTCCTCTATATAAGTTCAGACTTATATATTTCATTTATCAAATGATAAATATTTATTTTATTTATAAACTATTATTTATAAATTAATCCTTTCTATTTATCTGTTCAAAACAGTTTTCCAATTTCTATTCATCTTCTAAATATTCTTCCGATTTAGCTCTATTTATTTATCCAATAAATATCCCTTTTGTTTAATCCTATTTATTTATCCAATAAATATCCCTTTGATTAAATCCTATTTATTTAACAAATAAATATCTCCTTTAATCTTTATTTATTTCCTAAATAAATAAACCCTTTTACTTTTATTTATTTCCTTAATAAATAAATTCTTTTAACTCTTTATTTATTCCCTAAATAAATAATTCCTTTTAACTTACTTTCAAATATATTTCCTTTATATTTGATTTCAAATACATCTCTTTTTAACCCCTTTTTGAATAGCATATTCGTTTTACTAACTTTCGAATACCATATTCGATTTACTCCATTCGAATACCATATTCGATTTAACTCCTTTCGAATAGCATATTCGATTTACTTTATTCACTTCATAAAGATTTCCTTTTTAACAAAGTTTTATTCATTTGAAAAGATTTACTTTTAAATAACGGTTCTACACTTTAAAAATTATTTCCTTTTTATGACGTTTCCTTTTCAATTCTATTTGTAAATGGTTTACAAATATTTCCTTTTCAAATTTATTCTTGAAATATTCTAACACCTTAAATTCTCTGAAAAATTCGCCATAACGTCCTTTGTAACGGGAGCATCGGGAAAATCCCCAAACCCGCTACACAGGCCTTTCTATTCAAAAAGAAAATGGTTTGTAATTATTTCCTTTTTGAATATCTCTTATTTATAAATATTCCAATTTATAAACATTTCTTATTTATAAATATTCCACTTTATAAATATCTCTTATTTATAAATATCCCATTTTATAAATATTCTATTTTCAATATCACTTTGAAAATCTCCTTATCAACATTTCGGCATGTTATGGTATTCAATCATATCAAATCACGATGTTCAATATCGTCCAAGCACATATAATCGCCCACAGATTTTATATCACATCATATAACAATATATGAAAAACAATAAAATAACTGTTGAGGAATCCAGCCGGATTCCTTCAACCTGTCTCCCTGCATCCACAGATGTTACACAATATGATTATCATCACTTTCAGTTCAATATAAATTATTCTGATAGCAGAATCAATATATAAATATTTAACGGTTTATATATATATATATATATAATTAAACATATATATATATATATAATTTTCACTAACTGACTAGCAGTTCAATCAATCAACCAACACACAATAATCAACTGGTGATTAATAGTTCTAAAAATACATTATAAAAATATAACTGTTCAGAGTTGGTGAGTTTTACTCACCTTTGTTCCTTAACCGTTGAGTAACGATTAATTGTAGGTTCAGTTGAATCAACATTTAATTTTCCTATGAACATCCAGTAGCTCAGTTCTCCGCGGAAACAGTCCCATACCGTAGATTTTGTCACCACAGTTTCAATAGCTTTTGATTTCGTCAGATTGTTAGATTGTTCTCAGCCCAGATCCGCAGTTAAACATCTAGATCCGCCCCAGTTTAAGCACCCAGATCTGCTTATCCCCACACCGCATCTAGTGTGAAAGGTTCGTCTTCTCCATCCCGCTCCATCCTCACTCCAGTAGTTCACGCACAAATGTCCACTTCCAATCTCAAAAACACCCCCATCTCACTGCACAAACCCCGTTTAAAACCCGCAGTCCACCAATTTCAACCTCAGTTGGAACAATATATGTAACGACCCGCATTCTACGCATCATAGGATCGTAGGATATTTATTTCTTTTACATACGAAGTCGTATGGTCATGTAACTTTGGGAGACGACTATTGGGGTCATTTCCCATGTTCATGATTTTTCTCGATTTTCAAATGACCATTTTACCCCTAGTTGGTACTGTTTTGGCCATAACTTTTGACTGAAAAAGAATTTTTACCTGAAACCACTTCCATTGGCTTCGGATGATGGTTTCTCTTTCCGTAGAGTGGTCACATTAGCCAAACGGGCTTACCGTTTGGGAGATATGGCTGAAACAAGTTTCAGATGGAGAAAAACAGCTTAATTGGGCTTAACCGGGTGATTAACAGCTAAGCCCAAGGGGAATTTCGGGTTTAGGGGCATATAGGGGCTGATTAGGGTTAGAGAACATTTCTTTAGACATTTTCCAGCCGCCACTTTCATTCCTCTTGATCTAGCCATGGCCTCCACTCTCTAAATCTCTCTAAAACACCCAAAATCACTTCCTAATCAAGGATTAAGGCTTAGAGGCATCAAATTAAGAAGAAAAAGCACCAAAGCAAGGTTAGAGCTGCAGTTGGACATCAGTATTCGCCCAAATCAGAGGAGTTTCAGTTCTGAGAATTTTGTTTGTGGCCAAGGTGAGTGATAGCACCATTTTGACACTAATTACAGTTAATTAAGGGTGATTAGTGAAGATTAGCGAATTTATACACTAATAAATTCTGGAAAAATGTTTAGAAATTCTTAAATAATATTTCATGCCTCTGTTAGAAAATTTAGACGATTTGATTAAGTTTTACTAAGTATGTGCTTAAACATGATTAAGAAGGAGTATAGGAAAATGTGAGGTTTTAGCCACTTTTGATCCATTTTGATTCATTTAGATTGTTGTTTGCTGTTTGTGATTGCTATTACATGTTTCTATGACTCTATGATATGTTTCATGATTGATTAGAATAGTTAAAATGGTCAAAAACGTCGTCGAATGGCGTAGAAAGCTCGCTGGAAAGTTGCAGAAGTGTGCAGGTTCCGAACCGGTTCGGATCGGAAGAAGGGGTCGGATCGGAAGAAGGGGTCGGATCGGATTTGTGGACTGACCAAGGGGATTCGAACTGGATTGGAACTTGTCACTGGGGGAGGCTTGGCGAGAAGGAAGGCCGTTTACTTAGAGTTGGAGTGGACAGGGGGATCGGATCGGAACTATGGAGCAGGATCGGATCGGAGTAGGAGAGAGCGGATCGGATCGGAAGCATAATAGAGGCCAGATCGGATCGACTCACGAATGGGAGGCTACGACTGGAGCAAGACGAAGGGATCGGATCGGAGTAGATGGGAAACGAGGAAGCTGATCGAAGGAGGAGCATGAACTCGAAGGAAAACAGCAACCCGACCCGACCCGGAGGAGGACACCGACCCGACCCGAAGTGAAGAACCCGACCCGAACCGAATGGGAAGATGACAAGGAGGACCGACCCGAACCGACGAGAATAACGACTACCGACCCGAACCGAATTCTAGAGCTGCTATTGCGCGACAACTCTTCTGAAGACCCACTCCAATTCGACCAAACCCGAGATGCAAAGGATGTCCAAATGAGAAGTTAGAGCTTAAGATTCAGATGGGAATCAACGAGTTCACTTCATGGTTGGCCTTTGCTGCGGGACGCGTGCTAAGGAGTTATCGACGTCTATAGCTTTGGACCACTATGGTAGGAGGTACGAAGGCGGATTCAGGGCCATTATGGCATCGGTAGAACCAAGGGCTACGACCAATGAAGTGGGTCATTGAAATGTTTGGTCATGACTCCAAGTGTTTGGCTTGGTCACAGCAGGGTTTCTACAAGTCGGGATTCGTCGTTACCTCAGTTTGTCTAGTGTTCCAAAGTGGTAGATATCGTACGCTTTACGCACTGAGTGAGAGATGTGAGGATGGTTGCTATGGATGATTTGCTTGCTATCATTGTGACATGCACACCCCACCCCCGTATTCTTACACCATTTATTATGGCACCTTGGAGTATTGTACGGTATGTGGTACTAACTCTTTGGTTGCAGGTCCAGGTTTAGGTATGGTTTAGTATACCTGTTATTATTCTGTTTAGATGCTTATCGCTCATACCAGGCTTTATGTCTGACCCAGAGTTTTATGTCTCCTCTTATTACTCTGGGTGCTCACACGAGCAGACTAGAGACAGGTTAGCTGGTGATGCACGGGTAGATGATCCGGAGACGAGCAGGAGGCTTCCACGTAATATATATAGTATTCTCCCTGTGTTGTTGAAGATCACTGCTTGGGCATTGTTGGTGTATCTTCTACTTCAGCTTTCTTTTGTTTAGAGACAGTAAATTTGGAAAATTGTAATAAGCTGTATTTGGATTTCCGCTGCTTTGATGATTGATGTTGATTTTAGTTATCAGCTTATGCACTGTCTCGCCTGTTTTGTGTCAAGTATGTTATTATTATATTTTATTCCATGCGCTGTGAGACATTCTGCAGGGTTCTTGATTAGTTCATTCTCTTCTTTTCTTTCTTATGACGACCGTCTTGTGCTAGTCGGGCATGTGTACAGCGCACTTTTGGAGGAAATGCAGGCTGGTGCGGGGCGGGCCGTCACACTTGGTATCAGAGCTCTAGGTTGCGTAGTTAACCTAGGGAAGTTATCAGGGAGAGATATTATACGTATACGAGAGAGCGTATTTGTGATTACTTTGGTTTTTAAAAAAAAGTTATATATATATATATACTATTAGTAGTATAAGGATGAAGTCGTACTGCACTAGCACCACTATGGAGTCGTTAATCATTTCCTTTTTCAGATTGACGATGAGCCGATATACTAGAGGTGCAGGTAGGGGAGCCAATAATGGGAATGCTGCTGACATGAGGACGATGTTTACTGACCTCATGAGAGAGATGCTTAGAGATGTACAGAGGGCAGCTCCCAATGGTGGAAATGGTGGTGGTCCAATAGTGCAGGCGCCAAGAGTCGACTTCGCCAAGCTGAATAAGGATTATACTAGCCTTGGTGGGAAGCCGTTCCACGGAACGGAGTCGGCTACGGATGTTCAAGATTGGTTGGATAGTTGCGAACGTATCTTCGAGGATTTGGGTATCGAGGATGCGATGAAGAGAAAGCTAGCGTCCCGTCAGCTGCAAGGGCGGGCAATGAATTGGTGGAATGCTATAAAGGCAGCTACTCCCGAAGATCAGATTACTTGGGAGCAGTTTAAGGCTCGCTTTAGTGAGAAGTTCATTCCAGCTGCTCAGAAGTCAATGTTGTTTAAGAAATTCTTGGAGCTCAAGCAGAATGGCAGGGCTGTCTCGGAGTATATTGCTGAATTTGACACTTTGTCAAAATATGGGTTATCTCTTATAGATACTGCCGAGAAAAAGAATGAGAAATTCATAACTGGTTTGGATCAATACTTGGGGGAAAAACTTATTAACCACATCGATGAGACGTTTGAATCGATTGTGGGGAAAGCGTTAAGGTCAGAAAGTCTCTACCCTAAGCCGAAGACTGAAGTTGCATCCGCAGATGAGCCAAAGCCACAAGCTAGTGGTGGAGGCAAAGGTGGTTCTCAGAATAAGAGAAAGCAGAATCAGGCTAAGGATGGCCAGAAGAAAAAGAATAAGCAAGATGTGGAGTGCTTCAGCTGTGGTAAGAAGGGCCATTATGCTAGTAATTGTCGGGCCAAGCCAGCGGATAGGAAGTGCTTCAATTGTGGCCAACTGGGACATCACAAGGACAAGTGTCCGCAACCCCCTAAGGAAAAGCAAATGGTGAAAGCATATGCTCTTAATGCTATTCCTTCGTCGTCGAATGCCCCAACTGCGGCGGAGAAGGGAAAGAATGTCGTCATTCAAGGTATGCTTTCTGTTTATGATGTTCCTGTTAGAGTTTTGTTTGATACCGGAGCTTCCAGTTCTTTCATATCTAGTGACCTGGTAGATAGGTTGGGATTGGAGCCCGAGATTGTCGATAGACCTTTAGTAGTGACGAACCCGATTGGTGGTTCGACTAGTCTTAGCATGATTTGTCGTAATGTGGTTCTATCGAGTCATGGATGCATGTTTGTTTGTGATTGCTTTTTTTTGGGCTTTACTGGGTTTGGCATTATTTTGGGAGTAGATTGGCTCCAAAGATACGGGGTGGTGGTAGACTGTGAGGGCTTGTTGGTGACAGCTAGAGCGGATGATGGGCGGAGGATAGTGTTTGGTGGCCTACCCAGTAAGGGGGTATTGGCTAGTTTTCTAAACTCCCTCGACATTCCGCATAGTGAGTTGTCAGGTTTGCCCGTGGTTGGCCAGTATCCGGATGTTTTCGAAGAAGTGACCGGACTTCCACCACACCGAGAGATTGAGTTTCGTATTGATTTGGTAAAAGATGCCAGACCTATAGTGATGCCACTTCGTCGTATGGCACCAAGAGAGCAGCGAGAGCTCGAGGTGCAAGTCAGCGATCTTTTGAAGAAGGGATTTATCAGAAGGAGTGTTTCTGAATGGGGAGCACCAGTCGTGTTTGCTACCAAGGCGGATGGTTCCCTTCGTTTGTGTGTAGACTACCGCGAGTTGAATAAAGTGACGAGGAAGAACAAGTATCCTCTACCGCGGATAGATGATTTGTTTGATCAGTTGAGTGGCGCGAGAGTATTTTCTCAGTTGGATCTCGCGACAGGTTTTCATCAGCTTAGAGTGGAAGCTGAGAGTATAGCTAAAACGGCATTTCGAACGCCGTCTGGATTTTATGAATGGTTGGTTATGCCATTTGGGCTGACTAATGCCCCGGCATATTTTGTGGATCTTATGAATAGGGTATTCAGAGATCAGTTGAATAAGTATGTCCTTGTGTTCGTTGATGATATTTTGGTCTATTCGAGGACAGAGGAAGAACACAAGGAACATTTAAGAGTAGCGATGGAGGTGTTGAGGAAACACCAATTGAAAGCAAAGTTTTCTAAGTGTCACTTCTGGAAGAGGGAAGTGAGGTTCTTGGGTCATGTTGTATCAGAGAATGGTATTGCCGTGGACCCGGCGAAGGTGGCTACGGTACAGGATTGGCCTACGCCCAAGAATGCAACCGATGTAAGGAGTTTCTTGGGGTTAGCGGGATATTATCGTAAGTTTATCCAAGGTTTCTCCAAGGTAGCAGCACCATTGACTCAGTTGACAAAGAAGAATCAAGCTTTTGTCTGGGATGAAAGGTGCGAGAATGCATTCAGAAGTCTAAAGGACAAGTTGACAAGCGCACCAGTGTTAGTCATTCCTAAGGGGGATGAAGAGATGACGGTATACACGGATGCATGTGGTACCGGACTGGGTGCTGTATTGATGCAAGGCGGTAGGGTTGTAGCTTATGCAAGTCGGCAATTGAAACCGCACGAGAGAAGATACCCTACCCATGATTTAGAATTGGCAGCAATCGTGTTCGCATTAAAGATGTGGAGACACTATCTCTTGGGAGAAAGATTTGAGCTGTTTACAGATCATAAGTCATTGAAGTATCTATTCTCCCAGAAGGATTTAAATCTCCGTCAGCAGAGATGGTTAGAGTTCTTAGCTTCCTATGATTTTGACATCGCATACACACCAGGAAAGGGCAATGCGGTGGCTGATGCATTGAGTAGAAGACATGCCAGCTTAGGGGCTATGTTCCTTGAATGGAAGCAACTGGAGTTTATCGCGGGGTTTGATTTCAGACCAAAGTGCGAATTGGATCCAGAAATGTTAGCGAGTTTGACGATCAGACCCACTTTGATTGAGTGGATCGGCTCTAGTCAGAGGGACGATCCTAATCTATTGGAAATCATCTCCAAGTTAGAGATGGGTATCGATGAGGAGATGAACAAGTATGGGCTTGATCGAGATAGACGGCTTAGAAAGAATGGAAAGCTTGTTGTACCCAATGTCAATGGATTGAGGGATGAAGTGCTTAGAGAATGTCATCACTCAAAACTGACTATACACCCCGGTGGTAATAAGATGTATCGAGATATGAAGCAGGCCTACTACTGGGAAGGGATGAAAAGAGACGTTGGGAAGTTTATATCCAAATGCATGAATTGCCAGCTAGTTAAAGCCGAGCAAAAGAAGCCTAGTGGGTTGTTGCAACCATTAGAAATTCCCGAATGGAAATGGGAGCAAGTCTCGATGGATTTCATCGATGGTTTACCAAGGACTAGATCGGGATATGACGGCATTTGGGTAATTGTAGATCGACTGACTAAAAGTGCAAGGTTTATACCAATCAAATCGACCAGAACGGCAGCTAAGTTAGCAGAGTTGTATATGAAGTGGGTAGTGAGATTTCATGGAGTACCTAAAAGCATTGTGAGCGACCGAGACCCGTTGTTTACTAGTGGGTTTTGGAAGAGCTTACAAGAGGCTCTAGGGTCAGAGTTACACCTCAGTACCGCATATCATCCTCAGACCGACGGTCAGACGGAGAGGGTGAACCGTATTTTGGAAGATCTCTTGAGAGCATGTATATTGGATTTTGGAGGATCATGGGATGACCATTTGCATCTAGTAGAGTTTGCATATAATAATAGCTACCAATCCAGTATCGGTATGGTTCCGTTTGAAGCTTTGTACGGAAGGCCGTGTAACTCACCATCATGTTGGATAGAGACTGGCGAGAAGTTTATGCTTGGACCAGATGTGGTGAGGGAAACTTTAGATAAGATCAAGATCATTCAGCAACGAATGAAGGCAGCCCAAGATAGGCAGAAGAGTTATGCTGATAAGAGGCGAAGAGACTTAAAATTCTCCGTTGGTGACTTGGTGTTTGTCAAGATTTCCCCGTTGAAGAGCGTAATACGATTTGGCAGGAGGGGCAAGTTGGCACCAAGATTTGTTGGCCCATTCCCTGTTCTTGAACTAGTCGGGAATTTGGCATATAGGATTGACTTACCAGAGAAGATGGCGGGAGTTCATAACGTATTTCATGTTTCCCAACTAAGGAAGTTCGTTCACGACTCAGATATGACTATTTCACCTGATCAGTTAGAGGACTTCGAAGTAGAACCCGAGGCGGTTGGGAACCGCAAGCCGGCCCGTATTGTCGAACACGACATGAAGCAGCTTCGAAGGAAGGCGGTGAAGCTAGTCAAGGTACAGTGGAGCGAGGACGAGAATGATTGTACTTGGGAAACAGAGGAGGACATAAGGAAGAAGTATCCAGAACTCTTTGTCTGGTAAAATTTTATTAGCGATTTAGTTTTCCGCATGCTAGGATAGACTTGTTTGCTTGCTTTGCATGTTTGATTGTTGTATGTGGGTGTTAGGCATGCGGGATCCTGTGTATGTTTTGGGTTAAGGGATTTCGGGGACGAAATTTCTTAAGGGGGGGAGAGCGTAACGACCCGCATTCTACGCATCATAGGATCGTAGGATATTTATTTCTTTTACATACGAAGTCGTATGGTCATGTAACTTTGGGAGATGACTATTGGGGTCATTTCCCATGTTCATGATTTTTCTCGATTTTCAAATGACCATTTTACCCCTAGTTGGTACTGTTTTGGCCATAACTTTTGACTGAAAAAGAATTTTTACCTGAAACGACTTCCATGGGCTTCGGATGATGGTTTCTCTTTCCGTAGAGTGGTCACATTAGCCAAACGGGCTTACCCTTTGGGAGATATGGCTGAAACAAGTTTCAGATGGAGAAAAACAGCTTAATTGGGCTTAACCGGGTGATTAACAGCTAAGCCCAAGGGGAATTTCGGGTTTAGGGGCATATAGGGGCTGATTAGGGTTAGAGAACATTTCTTTAGACATTTTCCAGCCGCCACTTTCATTCCTCTTGATCTAGCCATGGCCTCCACTCTCTAAATCTCTCTAAAACACCCAAAATCACTTCCTAATCAAGGATTAAGGCTTAGAGGCATCAAATTAAGAAGAAAAAGCACCAAAGCAAGGTTAGAGCTGCTGTTGGACATCAGTATTCGCCCAAATCAGAGGAGTTTCAGTTCTGAGAATTTTGTTTGTGGCCAAGGTGAGTGATAGCACCATTTTGACACTAATTACAGTTAATTAGTGAAGATTAGCGAATTTATACACTAATAAATTCTAGAAAAATGTTTAGAAATTCTTAAATAATATTTCATGCGTCTGTTAGAAAATTTAGACGATTTGATTAAGTTTTACTAAGTATGTGCTTAAACATGATTAAGAAGGATTATAGGAAAATGTGAGGTTTTAGCCACTTTTGATCCATTTTGATTCATTTGGATTGTTGTTTGCTGTTTGTGATTGCTATTACATGTTTCTATGACTCTATGATATGTTTCATGATTGATTAGAATAGTTAAAATGGTCAAAAACGTCGTCGAATGGCGTAGAAAGCTCGCTGGAAAGTTGCAGAAGTGTGCAGGTTCCGAACCGGTTCGGATCGGAAGAAGGGGTCGGATCGGATTTGTGGACTGACCAAGGGGATTCGAACTGGATTGGAACTTGTCACTGGGGGAGGCTTGGCGAGAAGGAAGGCCGTTTACTTAGAGTTGGAGTGGACAGGGGGATCGGATCGGAACTATGGAGCAGGATCGGATCGGAGTAGGAGAGAGCAGATCGGATCAGAAGCATAATAGAGGCCAGATCGGATCGACTCACGAATGGGAGGCTACGACTGGAGCAAGACGAAGGGATCGGATCGGATCGGAGTAGATGGGAAACGAGGAAGCTGATCGAAGGAGGAGCATGAACTCGAAGGAAAACAGCAACCCGACCCGACCCGGAGGAGGACACCGACCCGACCCGAAGTGAAGAACCCGACCCGAACCGAATGGGAAGATGACAAGGAGGACCGACCCGAACCGACGAGAATAACGACTACCGACCCGAACCGAATTCTAGAGCTGCTATTGCGCGACAACTCTTCTGAAGACCCACTCCAATTCGACCAAACCCGAGATGCAAAGGATGTCCAAATGAGAAGTTAGAGCTTAAGATTCAGATGGGAATCAACGAATTCACTTCATGGTTGGGCTTTGCTGCGGGACGCGTGCTAAGGAGTTATCGACGTCTATAGCTTTGAACCACTATGGTAGGAGGTACGAAGGCGGATTCAGGGCCATTATGGCATCGGTAGAACCAAGGGCTACGACCAATGAAGTGGGTCATTGAAATGTTTGGTCATGACTCCAAGTGTTTGGCTTGGTCACAGCAGGGTTTCTACAAGTCGGGATTCGTCGTTACCTCAGTTTGTCTAGTGTTCCAAAGTGGTAGATATCGTACGCTTTACGCACTGAGTGAGAGATGTGAGGATGGTTGCTATGGATGATTTGCTTGCTATCATTGTGACATGCACACCCCACCCCCGTATTCTTACACCATTTATTATGGCACCTTGGAGTATTGTACGGTATGTGGTACTAACTCTTTGGTTGCAGGTCCAGGTTCAGGTATGGTTTAGTATACCTGTTATTATTCTGTTTAGATGCTTATCGCTCATACCAGGCTTTATGTCTGACCCAGAGTTTTATGTCTCCTCTTATTACTCTGGGTGCTCACACGAGCAGATTAGAGACAGGTTAGCTGGTGATGCACGGGTAGATGATTCGGAGACGAGCAGGAGGCTTCCACGTAATATATATAGTATTCTCCCTGTGTTGTTGAAGATCACTGCTTGGGCATTGTTGGTGTATCTTCTACTTCAGCTTTCTTTTGTTTAGAGACAGTAAATTTGGAAAATTGTAATAAGCTGTATTTGGATTTCCGCTGCTTTGATGATTGATGTTGATTTTAGTTATCAGCTTATGCACTATCTCGCCTGTTTTGTGTCAAGTATGTTATTATTATATTTTATTCCATGCGCTGTGAGACATTCTGCAGGGTTCTTGATTAGTTCATTCTCTTCTTTTCTTTCTTATGACGACCGTCTTGTGCTAGTCGAGCATGTGTACAGCGCACTTTTGGAGGAAATGCAGGCTGGTGCGGGGCGGGCCGTCACACTTGGTATCAGAGCTCTAGGTTGCGTAGTTAACCTAGGGAAGTTATCAGGGAGAGATATTATACGTATACGAGAGAGCGTATTTGTGATTACTTTGGTTTTTAAAAAAAAGCTATATATATATATATACTATTAGTAGTATAAGGATGAAGTCGTACTGCACTAGCACCACTATGGAGTCGTTAATCATTTCCTTTTTCAGATTGACGATGAGCCGATATACTAGAGGTGCTGGTAGGGGAGCCAATAATGGGAATGCTGCTGACATGAGGACGATGTTTACTGACCTCATGAGAGAGATGCTTAGAGATGTACAGAGGGCAGCTCCCAATGGTGGAAATGGTGGTGGTCCAATAGTGCAGGCGCCAAGAGTCGACTTCGCCAAGCTGAATAAGGATTATACTAGCCTTGGTGGGAAGCCGTTCCACGGAACTGAGTCGGCTACGGATGTTCAAGATTGGTTGGATAGTTGCGAACGTATCTTCGAGGATTTGGGTATCGAGGATGCGATGAAGAGAAAGCTAGCGTCCCGTCAGCTGCAAGGGAGGGCAATGAATTGGTGGAATGCTATAAAGGCAGCTACTCCCGAAGATCAGATTACTTGGGAGCAGTTTAAGGCTCGCTTTAGTGAGAAGTTCATTCCAGCTGCTCAGAAGTCAATGTTGTTTAAGAAATTCTTGGAGCTCAAGCAGAATGGCAGGGCTGTCTCGGAGTATATTGCTGAATTTGACACTTTGTCAAAATATGGGTTATCTCTTATAGATACTGCCGAGAAAAAGAATGAGAAATTCATAACTGGTTTGGATCAATACTTGGGGGAAAACTTATTAACCACATCGATGAGACGTTTGAATCGATTGTGGGGAAAGCGTTAAGGTCAGAAAGTCTCTACCCTAAGCCGAAGACTGAAGTTGCATCCGCAGATGAGCCAAAGCCACAAGCTAGTGGTGGAGGCAAAGGTGGTTCTCAGAATAAGAGAAAGCAGAATCAGGCTAAGGATGGCCAGAAGAAAAAGAATAAGCAAGATGTGGAGTGCTTCAGCTGTGGTAAGAAGGGCCATTATGCTAGTAATTGTCGGGCCAAGCCAGCGGATAGGAAGTGCTTCAATTGTCGCCAACTGGGACATCACAAGGACAAGTGTCCGCAACCCCCTAAGGAAAAGCAAATGGTGAAAGCATATGCTCTTAATGCTATTCCTTCGTCGTCGAATGCCCCAACTGTGGCGGAGAAGGGAAAGAATGTCGTCATTCAAGGTATGCTTTCTGTTTATGATGTTCCTGTTAGAGTTTTGTTTGATACCGGAGCTTCCAGTTCTTTCATATCTAGTGACCTGGTAGATAGGTTGGGATTGGAGCCCGAGATTGTCGATAGACCTTTAGTAGTGACGAACCCGATTGGTGGTTCGACTAGTCTTAGCATGATTTGTCGTAATGTGGTTCTATCGAGTCATGGATGCATGTTTGTTTGTGATTGCTTTGTTTTGGGCTTTACTGGGTTTGGCATTATTTTGGGAGTAGATTGGCTCCAAAGATACGGGGTGGTGGTAGACTGTGAGGGCTTGTTGGTGATAGCTAGAGCGGATGATGGGCGGAGGATAGTGTTTGGTGGCCTACCCAGTAAGGGGGTATTGGCTAGTTTTCTAAACTCCCTCGACATTCCGCATAGTGAGTTGTCAGGTTTGCCCGTGGTTGGCCAGTATCCGGATGTTTTCGAAGAAGTGACCGGACTTCCACCACACCGAGAGATTGAGTTTCGTATTGATTTGGTAAAAGATGCCAGACCTATAGTGATGCCACTTCGTCGTATGGCACCAAGAGAGCAGCGAGAGCTCGAGGTGCAAGTCAGCGATCTTTTGAAGAAGGGATTTATCAGAAGGAGTGTTTCTGAATGGGGAGCACCAGTCGTGTTTGCTACCAAGGCGGATGGTTCCCTTCGTTTGTGTGTAGACTACCGCGAGTTGAATAAAGTGACGAGGAAGAACAAGTATCCTCTACCGCGGATAGATGATTTGTTTGATCAGTTGAGTGGCGCGAGAGTATTTTCTCAGTTGGATCTCGCGACAGGTTTTCATCGGCTTAGAGTGGAAGCTGAGAGTATAGCTAAAACGGCATTTCGAACGCCGTCTGGATTTTATGAATGGTTGGTTATGCCATTTGGGCTGACTAATGCCCCGGCATATTTTGTGGATCTTATGAATAGGGTATTCAGAGATCAGTTGAATAAGTATGTCCTTGTGTTCGTTGATGATATTTTGGTCTATTCGAGGACAGAGGAAGAACACAAGGAACATTTAAGAGTAGCGATGGAGGTGTTGAGGAAACACCAATTGAAAGCAAAGTTTTCTAAGTGTCACTTCTGGAAGAGGGAAGTGAGGTTCTTGGGTCATGTTGTATCAGAGAATGGTATTGCCGTGGACCCGGCGAAGGTGGCTACGGTACAGGATTGGCCTACGCCCAAGAATGCAACCGATGTAAGGAGTTTCTTGGGGTTAGCGGGATATTATCGTAAGTTTATCCAAGGTTTCTCCAAGGTAGCAGCACCATTGACTCAGTTGACAAAGAAGAATCAAGCTTTTGTCTGGGATGAAAGGTGCGAGAATGCATTCAGAAGTCTAAAGGACAAGTTGACAAGCGCACCAGTGTTAGTCATTCCTAAGGGGGATGAAGAGATGACGGTATACACGGATGCATGTGGTACCGGACTGGGTGCTGTATTGATGCAAGGCGGTAGGGTTGTAGCTTATGCAAGTCGGCAATTGAAACCGCACGAGAGAAGATACCCTACCCATGATTTAGAATTGGCAGCAATCGTGTTCGCATTAAAGATGTGGAGACACTATCTCTTGGGAGAAAGATTTGAGCTGTTTACAGATCATAAGTCATTGAAGTATCTATTCTCCCAGAAGGATTTAAATCTCCGTCAGCAGAGATGGTTAGAGTTCTTAGCTTCCTATGATTTTGACATCGCATACACACCAGGAAAGGGCAATGCGGTGGCTGATGCATTGAGTAGAAGACATGCCAGCTTAGGGGCTATGTTCCTTGAATGGAAGCAACTGGAGTTTATCGCGGGGTTTGATTTCAGACCAAAGTGCGAATTGGATCCAGAAATGTTAGCGAGTTTGACGATCAGACCCACTTTGATTGAGTGGATCGGCTCTAGTCAGAGGGACGATCCTAATCTATTGGAAATCATCTCCAAGTTAGAGATGGGTATCGATGAGGAGATGAACAAGTATGGGCTTGATCGAGATAGACGGCTTAGAAAGAATGGAAAGCTTGTTGTACCCAATGTCAATGGATTGAGGGATGAAGTGCTTAGAGAATGTCATCACTCAAAACTGACTATACACCCCGGTGGTAATAAGATGTATCGAGATATGAAGCAGGCCTACTACTGGGAAGGGATGAAAAGAGACGTTGGGAAGTTTATATCCAAATGCATGAATTGCCAGCTAGTTAAAGCCGAGCAAAAGAAGCCTAGTGGGTTGTTGCAACCATTAGAAATTCCCGAATGGAAATGGGAGCAAGTCTCGATGGATTTCATCGATGGTTTACCAAGGACTAGATCGGGATATGACGGCATTTGGGTAATTGTAGATCGACTGACAAAAAGTGCAAGGTTTATACCAATCAAATCGACCAGAACGGCAGCTAAGTTAGCAGAGTTGTATATGAAGTGGGTAGTGAGATTTGATGGAGTACCTAAAAGCATTGTGAGCGACCGAGACATGTTGTTTACTAGTGGGTTTTGGAAGAGCTTACAAGAGGCTCTAGGGTCAGAGTTACACCTCAGTACCGCATATCATCCTCAGACCGACGGTCAGACGGAGAGGGTGAACCGTATTTTGGAAGATCTCTTGAGAGCATGTATATTGGATTTTGGAGGATCATGGGATGACCATTTGCATCTAGTAGAGTTTGCATATAATAATAGCTACCAATCCAGTATCGGTATGGCTCCGTTTGAAGCTTTGTACGGAAGGCCGTGTAACTCACCATCATGTTGGATAGAGACTGGCGAGAAGTTTATGCTTGGACCAGATGTGGTGAGGGAAACTTCAGATAAGATCAAGATCATTCAGCAACGAATGAAGGCAACCCAAGATAGGCAGAAGAGTTATGCTGATAAGAGGCGAAGAGACTTAAAATTCTCCGTTGGTGACTTGGTGTTTGTCAAGATTTCCCCGTTGAAGAGCGTAATACGATTTGGCAGGAGGGGCAAGTTGGCACCAAGATTTGTTGGCCCATTCCCTGTTCTTGAACTAGTCGGGAATTTGGCATATAGGATTGACTTACCAGAGAAGATGGCGGGAGTTCATAACGTATTTCATGTTTCCCAACTAAGGAAGTTCGTTCACGACTCAGATATGACTATTTCACCTGATCAGTTAGAGGACTTCGAAGTAGAACCCGAGGCGGTTGGGAACCGCAAGCCGGCCCGTATTGTCGAACACGACATGAAGCAGCTTCGAAGGAAGGCGGTGAAGCTAGTCAAGGTATAGTGGAGCGAGGACGAGAATGATTGTACTTGGGAAATAGAGGAGGACATAAGGAAGAAGTATCCAGAACTCTTTGTTTGGTAAGATTTTATTAGCGATTTAGTTTTCCGCATGCTAGGATAGACTTGTTTGCTTGCTTTGCATGTTTGATTGTTGTATGTGGGTGTTAGGCATGCGGGATCCTGTGTATGTTTTGGGTTAAGGGATTTCGGGGACGAAATTTCTTAAGGGGGGGAGAGTGTAACGACCCGCATTCTACGCATCATAGGATCGTAGGATATTTATTTCTTTTACATACGAAGTCGTATGGTCATGTAACTTTGGGAGACGACTATTGGGGTCATTTCCCATGTTCATGATTTTTCTCGATTTTCAAATGACCATTTTACCCCTAGTTGGTACTGTTTTGGCCATAACTTTTGACTGAAAAAGAATTTTTACCTGAAACCACTTCCATTGGCTTCGGATGATGGTTTCTCTTTCCGTAGAGTGGTCACATTAGCCAAACGGGCTTACCGTTTGGGAGATATGGCTGAAACAAGTTTCAGATGGAGAAAAACAGCTTAATTGGGCTTAACCGGGTGATTAACAGCTAAGCCCAAGGGGAATTTCGGGTTTAGGGGCATATAGGGGCTGATTAGGGTTAGAGAACATTTCTTTAGACATTTTCCAGCCGCCACTTTCATTCCTCTTGATCTAGCCATGGCCTCCACTCTCTAAATCTCTCTAAAACACCCAAAATCACTTCCTAATCAAGGATTAAGGCTTAGAGGCATCAAATTAAGAAGAAAAAGCACCAAAGCAAGGTTAGAGCTGCTGTTGGACATCAGTATTCGCCCAAATCAGAGGAGTTTCAGTTCTGAGAATTTTGTTTGTGGCCAAGGTGAGTGATAGCACCATTTTGACACTAATTACAGTTAATTAAGGGTGATTAGTGAAGATTAGCGAATTTATACACTAATAAATTCTGGAAAAATGTTTAGAAATTCTTAAATAATATTTCATGCCTCTGTTAGAAAATTTAGACGATTTGATTAAGTTTTACTAAGTATGTGCTTAAACATGATTAAGAAGGATTATAGGAAAATGTGAGGTTTTAGCCACTTTTGATCCATTTTGATTCATTTGGATTGTTGTTTGCTGTTTGTGATTGCTATTACATGTTGCTATGACTCTATGATATGTTTCATGATTGATTAGAATAGTTAAAATGGTCAAAAACGTCGTCGAATGGCGTAGAAAGCTCGCTGGAAAGTTGCAGAAGTGTGCAGGTTCCGAACCGGTTCGGATCGGAAGAAGGGGTCGGATCGGATTTGTGGACTGACCAAGGGGATTCGAACTGGATTGGAACTTGTCACTGGGGGAGGCTTGGCGAGAAGGAAGGCCGTTTACTTAGAGTTGGAGTGGACAGGGGGATCGGATCGGAACTATGGAGCAGGATCGGATCGGAGTAGGAGAGAGTGGTTCGGATCAGAAGCATAATAGAGGCCAGATCGGATCGACTCACGAATGGGAGGCTACGACTGGAGCAAGACGAAGGGATCGGATCGGATCGGAGTAGATGGGAAACGAGGAAGCTGATCGAAGGAGGAGCATGAACTCGAAGGAAAACAGCAACCCGACCCGACCCGGAGGAGGACTCCGACCCGACCTGAAGTGAAGAACCCGACCCGAACCGAATGGGAAGATGACAAGGAGGACCGACCCGAACCGACGAGAATAACGACTACCGACCCGAACCGAATTCTAGAGCTGCTATTGCGCGACAACTCTTCTGAAGACCCACTCCAATTCGACCAAACCCGAGATGCAAAGGATGTCCAAATGAGAAGTTAGAGCTTAAGATTCAGATGGGAATCAACGAGTTCACTTCATGGTTGGCCTTTGCTGCGGGACGCGTGCTAAGGAGTTATCGACGTCTATAGCTTTGGACCACTATGGTAGGAGGTACGAAGGCGGATTCAGGGCCATTATGGCATCGGTAGAACCAAGGGCTACGACCAATGAAGTGGGTCATTGAAATGTTTGGTCATGACTCCAAGTGTTTGGCTTGGTCACAGCAGGGTTTCTACAAGTCGGGATTCGTCGTTACCTCAGTTTGTCTAGTGTTCCAAAGTGGTAGATATCGTACGCTTTACGCACTGAGTGAGAGATGTGAGGATGGTTGCTATGGATGATTTGCTTGCTATCATTGTGACATGCACACCCCACCCCCGTATTCTTACACCATTTATTATGGCACCTTGGAGTATTGTACGGTATGTGGTACTAACTCTTTGGTTGCAGGTCCAGGTTCAGGTATGGTTTAGTATACCTGTTATTATTCTATTTAGATGCTTATCGCTCATACCAGGCTTTATGTCTGACCCAGAGTTTTATGTCTCCTCTTATTACTCTGGGTGCTCACACGAGCAGACTAGAGACAGGTTAGCTGGTGATGCACGGGTAGATGATCCGGAGACGAGCAGGAGGCTTCCACGTAATATATATAGTATTCTCCCTGTGTTGTTGAAGATCACTGCTTGGGCATTGTTGGTGTATCTTCTACTTCAGCTTTCTTTTGTTTAGAGACAGTAAATTTGGAAAATTGTAATAAGCTGTATTTGGATTTCCGCTGCTTTGATGATTGATGTTGATTTTAGTTATCAGCTTATGCACTGTCTCGCCTGTTTTGTGTCAAGTATGTTATTATTATATTTTATTCCATGCGCTGTGAGACATTCTGCAGGGTTCTTGATTAGTTCATTCTCTTCTTTTCTTTCTTATGACGACCGTCTTGTGCTAGTCGGGCATGTGTACAGCGCACTTTTGGAGGAAATGCAGGCTGGTGCGGGGCGGGCCGTCACAATATATTTCCAACTCCAGTACTGCCGTCCTCTCAGTAAACCAAATCCGAGCAACTCCTTGAATTCATCTCCCAGAATTTTGCCCTCTCCACGTTTTGGACAAACGAAATAAAACAGGCAGTATCGCTCCTTCCAGAAAACGCCAGAGCTCTACCTCGGTCAGCCGCCACCTCTGCAACGTCGTGACCCTCCCCTATTGAAAGCGACGCACTCCAGCAACTCCTCCATACGCCTAAACTCGAGAATCGATGATTTTGTTCAGCCTTTGCTCGACGTATAACAGCGTCGAATCCCCCAAATCGCATATAAGAAAGGAGAGGAACATCCAAGGATTCGATATATGTGTGTTTGGAAATTTCTAGGAATTGTTTGAATTTGTTTTGAATTTTTCTTCTCGCGATTTTTGTTTGAGGACGAGATTAACAGTGGCGGCTCATAACTGACGGACGAGAAAAAGCAAAGTAAGGTTGGGAGGAAACGATGATTTATAGGGTTACATCTTTTAAAGACGTGGTCCCTTGAGGCTCATACATTGTATGTGTGGTTAAGGAATGACCATCGTTTTGTTTTAAATTGTTTAAGAAGAATATCCGCATTCATTTGGTAAACTCCATTCATATACAAACTGCTATAGACAGAATTAGCTATATCGTTGTGACGACCAATTTGTCAAGATCCAAAAAATATAATATTATCTGTAGATCGATTCATATTATGAAATCCCAAAATCTTGATTACAGGGTACAAAATACTCCAAACAAAAAGTGGCTTATTTAATTAATTAAAAATTTCCATAAAATTCTAAAAATTAAATTATCACTACTTCCTAAAAGAACCTTGTCTAAATTCAAACCCGATCTCTAGTTATATCGAATAAACTGTTATGGTCGATAAACGATTCTATAGCGACTATTTTAAAATTTGATTTGGACGTAAATCAAAATCTACATGACGAAATCCTGATTTTTTTTCTTCCACTAGAAAGATATACTCCACCAGCTCCACATGTTTCTTGTTTCACATAAATTCGATTTAAAACGAACCCTGTACATTCAGTTGAAGTTCGAATTGCCAATTTACAAACTGCAGCGCCATTTCAAGCTCGATTTTAATTATAATATAATTATATGTTCAAACTGTCGTTATTTAAATATATTCGTTTTTCTTATTCAATTCGAATTTGAATTAAATATCACAGATGATCCAGTTCACACCATATCGCCATTTTAGCCAATTCTGATTATTTCAGAATTATATATATTATTTACTTTATTATTTTAATTAAATATTCCTTACAATTTAATTAACGACCATTATTGTAATAACCCGAAAATCTGGGCCAGTTTAAAATTTTTATTTTGGCCATTTTAGCGGATTTTGATTATTTAAAATGAATTATTTTAAATAAAATCGACGAGAAATTTATTTTTGAATATAATTCGACGTATATATTATACGCGTCGTCGTTAGAATATAAATAATTATATATAATTATAAATAGAATTGAAAATGGCGCGGTAGTTCGATAATTCGATTTCAAACTTCAATTGAATGTACCGGGTGCAAAACAATCCGGATTTTAGTGAAACCAAAAATAATGGAATCTAATAGTGAATATCTTTCCAACGAATCCGAAAAATCGAGATTTCATAGCGGGAATCAAAAGATATGTCCAGTTGAAATTTCTGAATAGTCGCTATGGAATTCAGGCCCTTAAAAATGGACATTTTGCAAACGACCTCGGATTTCGACGAAACCAGTTTTGTTGGGTCCGGGATGTGAAGTTATTGCTAGATTCCAAATTTCATAATTTTTCGAATTAATATGTGAGCGTGGCAAAGGAAAACGCGTTTGACCAGTTTTAGTTGATTTTAATCGACCGGAAATTGGCCATTTTTCCAACGGTCTCAGAATTCGACAAAACTAGTTTTATTAGGACCGTATCGTCAATACGAAGCTAGAAAATATTTTTCAGGAATTTTTAAAGTTCGTATGTGACCCCGGTAATTTGAAATGTACGTTTAAAATTCAATATAGTGATTTAAATGTAAATTCAACGGAAACTAATTGGAACGATCAAATCAGCTTACGATACATATCCCATTGTGTTCGGAATGGGGGTATAACGCTATGGACGGCAGGCGGTGGGCCCCGTTTTGAGGTCGAAAATAAAAGTTGCTTTTTGGGTGGAAAATTAAATTAATAAAAAGAAAAAAAAACATATCCCTCTTCCCTTTAATACTTCTGCCCCCCCCCCTTTCGAAATCAAAACTGATAGATTGAAAAAAAAAAAAAAAGGGCCATCGCACCGCACCGAAGACCGACGCCGCCCACCCACCGCCTCCGGCGCCTGACTTCGGCGAGACCCCCCAGCGCCGTCCCTTCCTTCCCCGCCTCCTCTCCCCTCTCGCCTTCCTTCCATACGCGACCCCCCTTTTACCCCAAATCGGAAAAACCCACGCACCCCCTCTCCCACCGCCTGTAGCACCTCCAGCCGACCATCCGCCTCCCCCCTAGACCGCCTGCACTCCTCTGCTCCGATGATGTTGCAGCAGCCCCCCCCTTCCACTTAGGTCCGATTCCTCCACCGAAAAGTAAGTTTTCTTAGTTATTCGATTTTAAAATCAGTCTTTTTATGTTAAACGTATATTTAAAATTCAGTTTTTATTTAAATAAAATTAGTATTGTTGTAAATAAAGGAATATATATCATAGTTTTGTTAGAGAAAATAAACCATGTCTTGTTGGAGAAAATAAAACATTTTTGTTAGAAAAACAAAACAATTTTTGTTAGGAAAATATCACATTTTTGTTAGAGAAAATATCATATTTTGTTAAGGAAAAAGATGAGACTTTTGAAGTTAAAAAGGCGAGAACTTTGAATCTAAAAAGACGAGATCTTTAAGTTAATAGCGTGGTAAAAATATATTCTTTGAGAAATAAATAGCGAGATAAAAAGATAGTCTTTATTCTAAAAATAGCTTTGTTTAAAATAAAGAATAGACTTGTTTGAAATTAAAAATAGATTTGTTTAAAAATAAAAATAGAATTTTTATTTATAAAGCAAAGAATAAAATTTGATTTTTATATATTGAACATCGAAGTAAAAATTCGATTTTTATATATTGAATAGCATAGTAAAAATTCGATTTTTACATATGTAGTGGCTACGGGAAACGAAGATGACAAAGACGCGAGAACGACGAAGATCTCTACAATAGAAGAGCCGTGGAGTTAGGATAGCTTTTGGTGAGAATTTCTCACCTTTCAATTTCATTTCTATTTAGATATATATACTAGGATGCAGACGGTGCTTAGTAGCACCCGACACAAACCTCCACAGACCATGGACTTGTTTGTTTGGTTGCATAGATTAGTTATATGATGTGATTTGAATTTGGTTGTTTGGTGATTTTGATTGATGTGTGAATGGCGTGGGCCTTCACTAGACCGGGGATAAGGCTAGGCCTCGTCCCGTTTCTAGTATCGCGCCGTTATGCCGCCGAAATTTTCTAAAATAAGTTAGAAAAATAAAAATATCATTTTATTGAATAAATGAACTGAATAGAAATTCATATGTTGAAATAAAATGTTTTATCGTTAAAAATATTATTTTTAACGTGAATATGAATATAGTGAATGTGAATAAATAAAATATTCATTTACAAACCGGACGGTTTGTTTATGTACACCTATTTGAATGACGTTGATTGGGTCGATAAATTTTACACATCGCCCAACTGCACGAATAAAGTATGTGTTTGATTGTTTGAAACCCCACACGGGTGTTGGGATGAAATTTGAAGTTCACTCATCCTGATTGATTGAATATGTCGATCGATTGATTGACAGGCTGTTATAAGCGTTAGATATCTATATTTGATGCTTATACAGTGTAGTGCACTTTGGTTGATGGTTGATTATTTTTCAATGCTATTATATACATGTGTTGTATGAAAATCCATATAATAAACTTTATATGGTAATTGATTGGGCCTCATTCCAATTTGAAAAATAAAGAATATTATAAAATAAAGGTTCATGTGTGGACAATACTCATCCGTTGAGATTGGTCATGTGTTGAACGAAATATTTTGATAACAACCACTATTTTGAAAAAGAAATATTTGAAATAGAATATTTGAAAATAGAAATTTATGAAGCCGTGTTGATTAGATTGACGCCATTTTGACGTGAACGATATTTATATCGATTTGAAAACGATTTCGAAATGAATTGAATTGAAAACGATTTCGAAATAAATTGAAAACGATTTCGAAATGAAATGAATTGAAAACGATTTCGAAATGAATTGAAAACGAATTCAAATTGAATTGAAAGCGAATTAAAATGAATTCAAATTGAATTGAAATTTGAATAGAAGTGAATTATAAAAAACGAATTTATAAAGAAGAATTCAATTTTGATTTGAATTGAAAAGAAAGTTGAAATTGTTTTTGAAGCGATTTTAAAACTATTTATATAATTCGTTTTAAATAGAAATCGACGAAATATATATTATATATATATTATATATATAATATAATGGCATGAATAGAACGCGCCGCGCCGCGGCAGTTCGCGAATTTCGACCATTTATTTCAAACGGACATTACGGGAGATCCGACCGTCGGATTCTCCTAAAACCGGAACCGTTGGGTTCGTATCGAAAAGAGATTTCTAATGAATGTTAGAAATTTGAAATCTAACGGTTGGATTGGGAGATACGTCCAAATCAAATTCGAAAAAAGGTCGCTGTGAGTGCAGTTCGATGGCCATTGATGGAAATCGACTGTACGGGCCTTGATAAAATTATTAAAAATGGTAATAATTTGTGTAAAATCATAAGAAATGATTTGTGAAGGATTGGGATGAATAACTCCATATTTGAAAGGATAAAAATAGATTTTTATCGAAATGAACTAGTTTTGAACTAGAATTATAATTCTATTTATTTTTAAATAGATAAATTGAATTTGAAAAGGGTTTTGAAAATAACCAAAATTTCCAATGATTGCATTGGAGTGGATTTGAATCGAAATTGTCTTCGGAATATTTCGATGTTGGAATCCGTGATTATACAGATGTTGTTATGGAAATTTGAAAGATATAAATATATATATCGTTATTTCAAATACGATATTTGTTAGTCGTAGAATTTGATATTGAATATAAGCCGATATATTTTCTATTCAGAGCCTTGTATTGAATATCGAATGTGATTTGGGTTTGTCGTGAATGGTGTCTTCATTAACACTGTTCTTGAGCCCAGTTGAGAAAAGATTAAATCTTTTTATTTAGATTTAATGAAGTGTACCAATTAAATGATATTTAATTGGAATTGAATTGGTATTGATTTTTGGGTTTATCGTGAACAGTGTTTTAAATAACACTTGTTCTTTAACCCGATAATTAATGGAATGTGATTTTGGGTTTATCGTGAACCGTGTTTTAGATGACACTGATTCTTTAACCCAGTTAACGATTAAAACTAAGTGGAGTTTTAATGAATCTTTAATTAGATTGAAATGATCGAAAATGGAGTATCACCAGTTTGCTCCAGGCGATAGTTAAATCTTTAATTAGATTTGAACGTGAAATGGTAATTGAATTTACCGATAACACCGTGGTGTTAGATATGAAGTATAACCAGTTGTACTTCATGGGATGAATAGGTTGGGATTGGGAAATAAAATAAATGATTACTTCGGTGTGGTTCGCTAATCCCGACTAGTTTGAATTGATATTCAAAGTAGGTTAAAGAATAAATTTAAAGAATTTATCTTGGATAAAATTAATGGGAACTTTTCCCAAAGTATAGGAATATTTGAATAAAAGAATATTCTGAATTGGAATGAGGCGTATGTTGTGTTTGTGTAACACTTTTATAATATATACACGAGTTATTCAGAAAGACCGGGTTTATCCCATTCTGAATAACTGATTCGACGTGGTGTCGAAGATGAAGACGATGGTCGAAGACCAGAAGTCTTCACGTCGTTTGGGTAATTACTGATGATCTTGATTGGGCTGTACACCCAAGAAGATGGAAACAGTTAGTGATCGTCCAGACGTACTTGGAGATCGATGGATATGCGGGGTACTAGGTGCCTCCGGTTTCGTTCAGACCCAGAACGGACTTGTAAATGGACTGTGTGTCTGACATTGGATTTTAGTCCGTGTGATTGATCTCTATTAAATATATATCTGTTTGGCGGCGGAGAATTTATTCTCTTGCTTAACGCCCTTCTCTGAGACGTACGAGCTCAGGGGTTATATATTGATGGATATCAAACGCATGGAGTGAATTGCCTGTGTGGCATGCCTAAGTGGCAATTGATCGAGGCTTCTGTTGAAAAGCAAAGTCTTGTGGTGATGATCAAAGCAAGGCCTTTGTGGCGTAGCTTTGTGTAACGTTGATTCGCGAGCTTCACACCCGGTATGAACCAAAAACGGGAGAGGACGTCAGGGAGGGCATGCGTTTCTTTCTAGCTAGAAGTGGCGTCAGTGGTTTTACACGCCCTGACGAGTTTGACTTATGTGGTTGTTGCTGTTGCGAGGCGCCTCGGTTATATCGGTTTCGGCCGATGCATTCTGGTCGGCGGACGGACCAGACTTACACCCCATAGGGTGGGGAGACGCATGTTCAGGGTTTAAGTTTAATCCACATCGGTGGACCGGCCCTGAGGATCCAAGGGTCGATGCGCTCTGACCCTGAGGCTCGGGCTAGACAGTCTCGAATCGGTTGAGGACTATCTTTTGCCTCGGTTCATAGATGGAAACCCAATTTCCAAATACGTGACATTTGCGGTTTTATTTGTAAACCTATATATGGCGACATGATATATGGTACCCATGCCGCCTATGATTGATACTTATGATTTGAAGTTGTTTTATACACTATGCACTTATAATAGTATCAACTGATTTGTTTTTAAACGTATCAAGCATTCTTTGGCTGTTATAAGGGAAAACCCTATCCCCCGGCTTGCGTTGCATTGTGTGATAGGACCTGGGTCTTATAACAACTTCATTTTTCTTTATTTAGCATTGCGCTGTTTGTTTTATGCACTGGTATTCTTGGGAGGAAACCCGTTCCGTGTTATACGGCGTGGTCCCTTGATTTACCTAATGATTTAAAATAAAGATTAATAACTGTTTTAGTTCTCACACCAGTCACATGACTGACCTGGAGTTTATTGTTTTAACCTAAACTCTGGGTGCCCTTATTTTGACACGGGCAGCTAGTAGTTTTGGTTTTGCAGATTTATATTCACAGGAACCTGGTTTACAGCTGGAACGATATCCGGAAAGCTTTGTATCCGTATATCTCATTCTAGTTGTGTATTGTATTATTTTCCGCTGCTATGTATTTAAATGTAATTTAAATCTCTGATATTTCTGTGTAATATTCATTTTTACTCTGTATATTCTTGTAATCTGATGCATTGTTGTAATATACAATGAAACGTTCTTGTATATGCGTTCTGTTGTGGCTTGTTCTCGAACTATCCGACGCTTTCCTTTACGGGGAAGTTACGGGTTTTTACAGTTGGTATCAGAGCTTTGGTTTACAAAGCTAGAGAACAAGGCACATTAGAACCATACGAAAGAATTCATCAGATATTGGATTAGTAATATCCACTTAGAATGACTCGTTAGAGATGGGATCAGTATTATCCTAGAACGAGTGTGAAGAGTATATTTTTGAAAATGAAAACAAATTTCTGGTTTTGAAGATTTAAATCAATTATTCGTATTTGATTATCTATTTAGATTGATGTGGACAATCCAGTATATATAGATTTTGCGTATACGTCTGATCCGCGTGTATTCGAAATTTTAATATACTGGATAGATATAGAATCACACTCTAGTCGCCCGGACATGATTCTGATGATGGCGCGCCATCACCAGTATTTATTTTCGTGTTTCGAAGGTGTGATTTCTATATGTTTCCATTAGACTGGTGTGAGAACCAAAATTAGATAGGGCCTATTGTTGTGATTTGGCATCAAAAACCTGATTTTTGACTATGTATCAAAGTTATCAATTTGAAACTCAAATTCACTAATTGATTGATGTTTGTGTTGTTTGTTTATTTGTTTGCTAATTTTTAGCCATTTAGCCTAACTGAATCACATATTGAATTATATTGAAAATTGGTCGCATTTGCTTGCATATACATGTATATCATTGAACAGGTCATAGCAAGGAGGCTAGAGCAGAGAATAAAATTTGTTTGCCCGACAAATAGGTACATGTTTATTACATAATTTACTGAATTGTTTGGGTGATGATGATTTTATGAGCCTATTGGCTAGCCGCTTGGCTTTTTCTTTTTCTTTTTGAGATCTGAAGGACCGGGGAAGCTATTTGAAATTCCCCGATGCTCCCGGTGCAGGGGAGGTTATGGCGAAATTTTTCGAAAATTTAAGGTGTTAGCCAAATTTTTGAAATTTTGAAAATTCTCAGAAACTAAAGAGTTGGAGAATGGAAGCCGGATCGAACGTAGAGTTGATTAATCAAACCACTTTCGACTTTGTTCCGTTTCGGGGACGAAAAGTTTTAAGTGGGGGAGATTGTAATAACCCGAAAATCTGGGCCAGTTTAAAATTTTTATTTTGGCCATTTTAGCGGATTTTGATTATTTAAAATGAATTATTTTAAATAAAATCGACGAGAAATTTATTTTTGAATATAATTCGATGTATATATTATACGCGTCGTCGTTAGAATATAAATAATTATATATAATTATAAATAGAATTGAAAATGGCGCGGTAGTTCGATAATTCGATTTCAAACTTCAATTGAATGTACCGGGTGCAAAACAATCCGGATTTTAGTGAAACCAAAAATAATGGAATCTAATAGTGAATATCTTTCCAACGAATCCGAAAAATCGAGATTTCATAGCGGGAATCAAAAGATATGTCCAGTTGAAATTTCTGAATAGTCGCTATGGAATTCAGGCCCTTAAAAATGGACATTTTGCAAACGACCTCGGATTTTGACGAAACCAGTTTTGTTGGGTCCGGGATGTGAAGTTATTGCTAGATTCCAAATTTCATAATTTTTCGAATCAATATGTGAGCGTGGCAAAGGAAAACGCGTTTGACTAGTTTCAGTTGATTTTAATCGACTGGAAATTGGCCATTTTTCCAACGGTCTCAGAATTCGACGAAACTAGTTTTATTAGGACCGTATCGTCAATACGAAGCTAGAAAATATTTTTCAGGAATTTTTAAAGTTCGTATGTGACCCCGGTAATTTGAAATGTACGTTTAAAATTCAATATAGTGATTTAAATGTAAATTCAACGGAAACTAATTGGAACGATCAAATCAGCTTACGATACATATCCCATTGTGTTCGGAATGGGGGTATAACGCTATGGACGGCAGGCGGTGGGCCCCGTTTTGAGGTCGAAAATAAAAGTTGCTTTTTGGGTGGAAAATTAAATTAATAAAAAGAAAAAAAAACATATCCCTCTTCCCTTTAATACTTCTAGCCCCCCCCCTTTCGAAATCAAAACTGATAGATTGAAAAAAAGAAAAAAAGAAAAAGAAAAAGGGCCATCGCACCGCACCGAAGACCGACGCCGCCCACCCACCGCCTCCGGCGCCTGACTTCGGCGAGACCCCCCAGCGCCGTCCCTTCCTTCCCCGCCTCCTCTCCCCTCTCGCCTTCCTTCCATACGCGACCCCCCTTTTACCCCAAATCGGAAAAACCCACGCACCCCCTCTCCCACCGCCTGTAGCACCTCCAGCCGACCATCCGCCTCCCCCCTAGACCGCCTGCACTCCTCCGCTCCGATGATGTTGCAGCAGCCCCCCCCCCCCTTCCACTTAGGTCCGATTCCTCCACCGAAGAGTAAGTTTTCTTAGTTATTCGATTTTAAAATCAGTCTTTTTATGTTAAACGTATATTTAAAATTCAGTTTTTATTTAAATAAAATTAGTATTGTTGTAAATAAAGGAATATATATCATAGTTTTGTTAGAGAAAATAAACCATGTCTTGTTGGAGAAAATAAAACATTTTTGTTAGAAAAACAAAACAATTTTTGTTAGGAAAATATCACATTTTTGTTAGAGAAAATATCATATTTTGTTAAGGAAAAAGATGAGACTTTTGAAGTTAAAAAGGCGAGAACTTTGAATCTAAAAAGACGAGATCTTTAAGTTAATAGCGTGGTAAAAATATATTCTTTGAGAAATAAATAGCGAGATAAAAAGATAGTCTTTATTCTAAAAATAGCTTTGTTTAAAATAAAGAATAGACTTGTTTGAAATTAAAAATAGATTTGTTTAAAAATAAAAATAGAATTTTTATTTATAAAGCAAAGAATAAAATTTGATTTTTATATATTGAACATCGAAGTAAAAATTCGATTTTTATATATTGAATAGCATAGTAAAAATTCGATTTTTACATATGTAGTGGCTACGGGAAACGAAGATGACAAAGACGCGAGAACGACGAAGATCTCTACAATAGAAGAGCCGTGGAGTTAGGATAGCTTTTGGTGAGAATTTCTCACCTTTCAATTTCATTTCTATTTAGATATATATACTAGGATGCAGACGGTGCTTAGTAGCACCCGACACAATCGTCCACAGACCATGGACTTGTTTGTTTGGTTGCATAGATTAGTTATATGATGTGATTTGAATTTGGTTGTTTGGTGATTTTGATTGATGTGTGAATGGCGTGGGCCTTCACTAGACCGGGGATAAGGCTAGGCCTCGTCCCGTTTCTAGTATCGCGCCGTTATGCCGCCGAAATTTTCTAAAATAAGTTAGAAAAATAAAAATATCATTTTATTGAATAAATGAACTGAATAGAAATTCATATGTTGAAATAAAATGTTTTATCGTTAAAAATATTATTTTTAACGTGAATATGAATATAGTGAATGTGAATAAATAAAATATTCATTTACAAACCGGACGGTTTGTTTATGTACACCTATTTGAATGACGTTGATTGGGTCGATAAATTTTACACATCGCCCAACTGCACGAATAAAGTATGTGTTTGATTGTTTGAAACCCCACACGGGTGTTGGGATGAAATTTGAAGTTCACTCATCCTGATTGATTGAATATGTCGATCGATTGATTGACAGGCTGTTATAAGCGTTAGATATCTATATTTGATGCTTATACAGTGTAGTGCACTTTGGTTGATGGTTGATTATTTTTCAATGCTATTATATACATGTGTTGTATGAAAATCCATATAATTAACTTTATATGGTAATTGATTGGGCCTCATTCCAATTTGAAAAATAAAGAATATTATAAAATAAAGGTTCATGTGTGGACAGTACTCATCCGTTGAGATTGGTCATGTGTTGAACGAAATATTTTGATAACAACCACTATTTTGAAAAAGAAATATTTGAAATATAATATTTGAAAATAGAAATTTATGAAGCCGTGTTGATTAGATTGACGCCATTTTGACGTGAACGATATTTATATCGATTTGAAAACGATTTCGAAATGAATTGAATTGAAAACGATTTCGAAATAAATTGAAAACGATTTCGAAATGAAATGAATTGAAAACGATTTCGAAATGAATTGAAAACGAATTCAAATTGAATTGAAAGCGAATTAAAATGAATTCAAATTGAATTGAAATTTGAATAGAAGTGAATTTTAAAAAACGAATTTATAAAGAAGAATTCAATTTTGATTTGAATTGAAAAGAAAGTTGAAATTGTTTTTGAAGCGATTTTAAAACTATTTATATAATTCGTTTTAAATAGAAATCGACGAAATATATATTATATATATAATATAATGGCCTGAATAGAACGCGCCGCGCCGCGGCAGTTCGCGAATTTCGACCATTTATTTCAAACGGACATTACGGGAGATCCGACCGTCGGATTCTCCTAAAACCGGAACCGTTGGGTTCGTATCGAAAAGAGCTTTCTAATGAATGTTAGAAATTTGAAATCTAACGGTTGGATTTGGAGATACGTCCAAATCAAATTCGAAAAAAGGTCGCTGTGAGTGCAGTTCGATGGCCATTGATGGAAATCGACTGTACGGGCCTTGATAAAATTATTAAAAATGGTAATAATTTGTGTAAAATCATAAGAAATGATTTGTGAAGGATTGGGATGAAAAACTCCATATTTGAAAGGATAAAAATAGATTTTTATCGAAATGAACTAGTTTTGAACTAGAATTATAATTCTATTTATTTTTAAATAGATAAATTGAATTTGAAAAGGGTTTTGAAAATAACCAAAATTTTCAATGATTGCATTGGAGTGGATTTGAATCGAAATTGTCTTCGGAATATTTCGATGTTGGAATCCGTGATTATACAGATGTTGTTATGGAAATTTGAAAGATATAAATATATATATCGTTATTTCAAATACGATATTTGTTAGTCGTAGAATTTGATATTGAATATAAGCCGATATATTTTCTATTCAGAGCCTTGTATTGAATATCGAATGTGATTTGGGTTTGTCGTGAATGGTGTCTTCATTAACACTGTTCTTGAGCCCAGTTGAGAAAAGATTAAATCTTTTTATTTAGATTTAATGAAGTGTACCAATTAAATGATATTTAATTGGAATTGAATTGGTATTGATTTTTGGGTTTATCGTGAACAGTGTTTTAAATAACACTTGTTCTTTAACCCGATAATTAATGGAATGTGATTTTGGGTTTATCGTGAACCGTGTTTTAGATGACACTGATTCTTTAACCCAGTTAACGATTAAAACTAAGTGGAGTTTTAATGAATCTTTAATTAGATTGAAATGATCGAAAATGGAGTATCACCAGTTTGCTCCAGGCGATAGTTAAATCTTTAATTAGATTTGAACGTGAAATGGTAATTGAATTTACCGATAACACCGTGGTGTTAGATATGAAGTATAACCAGTTGTACTTCATGGGATGAATAGGTTGGGATTGGGAAATAAAATAAATGATTACTTCGGTGTGGTTCGCTAATCCCGACTAGTTTGAATTGATATTCAAAGGAGGTTAAAGAATAAATTTAAAGAATTTATCTTGGATAAAATTAATGGGAACTTTTCCCAAAGTATAGGAATATTTGAATAAAAGAATATTCTGAATTGGAATGAGGCGTATGTTGTGTTTGTGTAACACTTTTATAATATATACGCGAGTTATTCAGAAAGACCGGGTTTATCCCATTCTGAATAACTGATTCGACGTGGTGTCGAAGATGAAGACGGTGGTCGAAGACCAGAAGTCTTCACGTCGTTTGGGTAATTACTGATGATCTTGATTGGGCTGTACACCCAAGAAGATGGAAACAGTTAGTGATCGTCCAGACGTACTTGGAGATCGATGGATATGCGGGGTACTAGGTGCCTCCGGTTTCGTTCAGACCCAGAACGGACTTGTAAATGGACTGTGTGTCTGACATTGGATTTTAGTCCGTGTGATTGATCTCTATTAAATATATATCTGTTTGGCGGCGGAGAATTTATTCTCTTGCTTAACGCCCTTCTCTGAGACGTACGAGCTCAGGGGTTATATATTGATGGATATCAAACGCATGGAGTGAATTGCCTGTGTGGCATGCCTAAGTGGCAATTGATCGAGGCTTCTGTTGAAAAGCAAAGTCTTGTGGTGATGATCAAAGCAAGGCCTTTGTGGCGTAGATTTGTGTAACGTTGATTCGCGAGCTTCACACCCGGTATGAACCAAAAATGGGAGAGGACGTCAGGGAGGGCATGCGTTTCTTTCTAGCTAGAAGTGGCGTCAGTGGTTTTACACGCCCTGACGAGTTTGACTTATGTGGTTGTTGCTGTTGCGAGGCGCCTCGGTTATATCGGTTTCGGCCGATGCATTCTGGTCGGCGGACGGACCAGACTTACACCCCATAGGGTGGGGAGACGCATGTTCAGGGTTTAAGTTTAATCCACATCGGTGGACCGGCCCTGAGGATCCAAGGGTCGATGCGCTCTGACCCTGAGGCTCGGGCTAGACAGTCTCGAATCGGTTGAGGACTATATTTTGCCTCGGTTCATAGATGGAAACCCAATTTCCAAATACGTGACATTTGCGGTTTTATTTGTAAACCTATATATGGCAACATGATATATGGTACCCATGCCGCCTATGATTGATACTTATGATTTGAAGTTGTTTTATACACTATGCACTTATAATAGTATCAACTGATTTGTTTTTAAACGTATCAAGCATTCTTTGGCTGTTATAAGGGAAAACCCTATCCCCCGGCTTGCGTTGCATTGTGTGATAGGACCTGGGTCTTATAACAACTTCATTTTTCTTTATTTAGCATTGCGCTGTTTGTTTTATGCACTGGTATTCTTGGGAGGAAACCCGTTCCGTGTTATACGGCGTGGTCCCTTGATTTACCTAATGATTTAAAATAAAGATTAATAACTGTTTTAGTTCTCACACCAGTCACATGACTGACCTGGAGTTTATTGTTTTAACCTAAACTCTGGGTGCCCTTATTTTGACACGGGCAGCTAGTAGTTTTGGTTTTGCAGATTTATATTCACAGGAACCTGGTTTATAGCTGGAACGATATCCGGAAAGCTTTGTATCCGTATATCTCATTCTAGTTGTGTATTGTATTATTTTCCGCTGCTATGTATTTAAATGTAATTTAAATCTCTGATATTTCTGTGTAATATTCATTTTTACTCTGTATATTCTTGTAATCTGATGCATTGTTGTAATATACAATGAAACGTTCTTGTATATGCGTTCTGTTGTGGCTTGTTCTCGAACTATCCGACGCTTTCCTTTACGGGGAAGTTACGGGTTTTTACAGTTGGTATCAGAGCTTTGGTTTACAAAGCTAGAGAACAAGGCACATTAGAACCATACGAAAGAATTCATCAGATATTGGATTAGTAATATCCACTTAGAATGACTCGTTAGAGATGGGATCAGTATTATCCTAGAACGAGTGTGAAGAGTATATTTTTGAAAATGAAAACAAATTTTTGATTTTGAAGATTTAAATCAATTATTCGTATTTGATTATCTATTTAGATTGATGTGGACAATCCAGTATATATAGATTTTGCGTATACGTCTGATCCGCGTGTATTCGAAATTTTAATATACTGGATAGATATAGAATCACACTCTAGTCGCCCGGACATGATTCTGATGATGGCGCGCCATCACCAGTATTTATTTTCGTGTTTCGAAGGTGTGATTTCTATATGTTTCCATTAGACTGGTGTGAGAACCAAAATTAGATAGGGCCTATTGTTGTGATTTGGCATCAAAAACCTGATTTTTGACTATGTATCAAAGTTATCAATTTGAAACTCTAATTCACTAATTGATTGATGTTTGTGTTGTTTGTTTATTTGTTTGCTAATTTTTAGCCATTTAGCCTAACGGGGAAGTTACGGGTTTTTACAATTATATCCTTTAAAATCTATTTAAATAATTAAATTAATTAATTATTATATCGTCGAAAAATGCGGGTCATTACATTCTTCCCCACTTAAAATAATTTCGTCCTCGAAATTGCTAAGTTAGAGGACGACCCTATCTATTGGAATTCCTAAGATTTGTTTACCCCTTATTTCTAATTTCAACTGAACCAATTAATATCGACTAAAACATTTATTCATTCCGATTAACTAACATTTTCAAAAATTCGGAAAATTTTCTAACACTTTAAATTTTCGGAAAATTTCGCCAGCACCTCCTTTGTAGTGGTCAATAGCTCAAACTCCAACTCGCCTCTCTGGGCCTTCTTCAACCCAAAAGAAAATCAAAACGCCAAACGGCTTGCCAATTCGGCTCATAAATTCCAAACTCATATAAAATATAAACTTGTACCTTTTTGTTGGGCATATCATTATATCCCTACCATCTGTTATCAACTCGGCATATACAAATGTCATCCCAATCAACTCCAACCAAGTTATTCTTAACACAACCATTCGCTTATTCCGGCCGAATTTAATTTCAAATTCGAGTTTCAAATTCCAAACTCTCAACTTATCATTTCAAATCCAGATTATTCTCTAATCACTTCAGTTTTTCTTAACCTATCATCTCAAGTTAAATTATGGTTTATTATTTACTTTTACCATCCCATTCGAATTAACTTCACAAGTTAAATTTTAATTTCTAGAACTTAAATTCCTGGGTAAATTTCAAATCAATTTGAAATCATACTGTCAATTCAAAACCTTTGAATTTCTAAACAACTTGTTTTCTCAAAACAATTCAAATCAAAATCTCTGGTAGTAATCCACCACTTAGAACTCGAAAATCACACCGATGATACTGCGCAGTCATCATCAGAATTATTTTCCAGCGACCAAAGTGATTTCAATACTATATCATTTCAAAACCCTTACTAAATACATCCATTTTGAAAACACAAAATCTCCCAGGAACTTAAAATTTCCTTATTTTAATTCCAAATCTGATTTAAATTCATATTTAATTCGTCTTATTTCATATACTTTACTTATATGATTCTGATTGGTTATATATAAACATTTCACTTTATAATATCATTCGATTATAATTACAACCAATATATCTAATATATGATAATATATTACATATCCATACTGTGTTGGTCCATTGTATTCAAGTATTTATTTACTCCTACAGATACAGTGGATCAAACTGATCGACCTGACTCATAAACAACTCAGCCAATGAATCTCCACAATATAAAACCATTTTTATATCTAATACAAATACGCACTTGTATATATACACTCAACTCAATATAGGGTATTACTAACCCTATCTCTACCGAGTCACGCCACAGAGCCAAGGTAAACTTAACTTAAGCTCTGATACCAACTGTAACGACCCGGATTTTGAGCGACTTTGGTTATCAACATAAGCTCGATGTCGATAACCAAAACATCGAAAAATCCCGGTAATTAATGAAAGAAATTAGAAGGTGAGAATAGATAAGATAGAAACTTAGAATAGAAGAAGAAGAAGAACATAACATCAGAGTAACACGAACCTCACATCGGAACGAATAACATATAATAGATAACATAACTTTGAAATATAACAGTTATGTATACAATAGCACTTATCAGAGTACATCACTTACAACAACAGCGGAAAAACAATAGCTATACAAATCTTGAAACCTCTTGCTCCAAGCTCTCCAAGTATATCTGTCAATCCCGACTACTTGACCGCCCGTACAAATTTAGGCACCCAAGAGTTTAGGGAAAACAACAAAGTAAACTCCGGGTCAGTCATGGGACTGGTGTGAGTAAAACAGTTTAAACAGGTACATGAACAAGTAAACGATATCTCATAAGACCATGCCGCAGAACGGAACGGGTTTTTCCCTTATGAGAATCCAAAATATCTTTATATCAAAAACCTTTTGATATTATAATAATGTCTGTGTACAAATAGATATCAACTAGCAGAAACGCTTTCATCTCACGTTCTACATATATAGTATACAATCAAAATCCCAAGCACGTATTGGATAATGGATTTCCAACTATGACAAGGTATGGAACCACCTTCTGATCAGTGTACTCTAGGAACGATACACTGGAGTTCAACAAGAACATCTTGTAACTCAGCCACACATGACCGACCACTCATTTTGCTTGAGTGTATCAAATGTAGATCACCAACGGTTGGGATCAGCAACCGTTTCCCGAATGAGACAGCATCAACAATAGATTTTTAGAAATAAATGAAACTCTAGATCAGGTGATTATACACCCTAATAGGTGCGACCTACATAGCCATGCTACCTGCCCGATTTCTTTCATTTACCGGTTGATGAGGCTAGAAGCTACGTTTTATCATCACATCAGATTCCCTTCGAATGTCACATCGTCAAATCCATCAAATCACCGATTGACGTCTACAACAGTACATTACGTGTTAGCTAAAGAAGTTTCCTTCTCTGCTTTCACTCTTGGTACAGTTGAAGAAATCAATGTACGTGACCTTTCTGGAAATACTCTGTCAGACATTCATCTTCATTCACTTAGAATGTCACATTGTCATACCCGCCAAATCACAAATTGATTTCCTCAAAAATACAACGGGTATACAGCTAAGAGAAACGAATTCCTCCACCACCACGTATATACGTTTGAAGAGATCAACTTACGCGATCCATTGGATATACTCTGTCAGACCTTCGTCCATACACTTTGTCCGGGGATTGGACAAACCGAAGGTGTAACACCCCACCTCCGCTAGGGTCACTCACAAAGGGAATGCACTAGGTTTGGTGAAGCATTATCGAGGTAAACATGCATAGAAATATTACAAGACAGAACATATATATAAAACAGCGGAAGTAAAAAAAATCATTACCTTATAAAATAAGGTCTAAAGCCTTTTACATCAGAATACATCAAAACCTGTCTTGCAATAGTAAAGAAGCATAAAATCTTTTCATAAATTATTCCCCAAATAGAACAGTAAGTAGCCATAGCCAAAAAACGTCCAAGCCATGCATGATGACCTTCAAGCATAAGAGGTCCGAACTAAACAACATCATTTCCTCCCTGAAAACCTGGGGGGAAACGGAAGACAAAGAGGCAAAAGAAAACGGGGTCAGTCATAAAGACAGGTAAGTCCTATCTACTTCCAGCATAAAACAGGTAAAGGTAACATGACATGCATAAACTGAAAGTAAACATAAGGAAGATGACAAGATAGATAAGCTATACCAAGATAACCGGATGAACTACTGTATCAAGACAAACTAAGGTATCATGATAAACTACGGTGTCAAGATAAATCAAGGTATCATGTCGTCAGGTTTCTATCAAGTGAAGTATCTCAAGGTATCTGTCATATATAATATCCCGAGATTACTATCAAGTATATTTCTCGTGGTTCTGACATGTACATTTGCTCTGCACCTCTCGTACTAGTATCCCAACCTGCGTCATGTGTTAACTATGAGTGTCCCTTGCCCAGTGTCATCTAATGGTCACGTCAACCTAATATATAGCATATGTAGGTTTTCCCAACTCGTATGTTTCTTTCCATGTATAAGTTCAGTCCTTTGCCGTAGGCCGTACGGGCTTTCCCATGTAAATCTATACCACCTCAACGTAGTACCATTTTATCCTTGAAGTTGTTTTGGACTGCTACCCTTGGTCTAGTTATGTTTTCTTACCATGAGCTATCGCGTGTTCACTTAGGATTTATGCCACCTAGGACCACTAGGGATTATGCTACCTAATGAACATATTCGTAACTTGGGTTGGGTTTAGGCCACCTAGGGCCACTAGGGATTATGCCACCCATCAAACACTCCCTTTATCCCACGTATATATCGTGAATCGTTTTCCATGTCTAGACGCACATGTATCTCAATGTGCCATCCGAGTTCCTTGCCAGGGCAAATCGAGAAATACAGAATTCGGTCGGGAGCTTTAAGTCGTCTGCTGATGCAGATATCAAGGTCTGTTTTTGTATCCATGGCTATGGTCCCACGTGATCCCTCCCTCAACTACAGAAAGGCAATCCAAGAAAAATCATGTATGAGAACCACATCCCGGCCCCACTATAGCCCCACTTTCCTATGGGCCAACCTCACCCATGACTCGATAGCAGTAACATAGTCTGTTGGGGGTTCTCTGCCTTTCCGTTCGTATACGATTGACTAAAGATGGTAGGTAGTTGGCGATATGCTATCCAGGGCAAAATCAAGTATCGTCGACTCCACGCTAATCCATCCCAGTCTTTAGGTCGCTTGCATAGCAACCAAGGCATACTCTTGGCTCTTCTATCGCAGACCTTAACCTTTGTGAGGCCGGGTTTCATGGACCACCTGCCACCTCACAGAGGGATACCAAGAGTACCCTCACGTCCCCCGAAGCTACCGCTTCGTCACCCAGTTCGTTGGAGCCTTTATCCAAGTCGGATAATTTGCTCCTTCTCGTGTGTTTAAGCGATGACCTACCATATCGGGTTACTCATCCATTCATGAACTCGTCCCATGTCCTTGGCTAAGAATTATTACTTAGTTATACTTAACTAAGGTTTACCACTTAGCTTCTTTTCCCCGTTACCCTTGATTAACCACGATTTCCTACCTAGTTCCTTTAACTAGGGTTTTTGTCTATTGGGTTAAGTGTTGTTATTTAGGTTCATGACTTAGCCCGCCTACGAATCATGTCAAGATTGGCTAAGTATTTAGGTTCAAAGCTTCGCCCTACAAGGCGGTTAAGTATACCAAGAAGCGCATGACTTAACCCTATCAAGTCAAATTGGATAAGTATTGGTTTGTCTTAACCCTATCAGATTATCGTGTTAGATTGATTAAGCATAGATTATCTTAATCGCATCAGATCATCGAGTCGGATTGGTTAAGTATGGGTTAGCTTAACCTCATCCACTAATCGTACTACAAGGGTTAAGTATATTCAAAAGGTCTTGTGACTTAACCCTATCAAGTCCACATGTTAGATTGGTTCAGTATATGTTACTTAACCTCATCAAATCATCATGTATAATTGGTTAATTATAAGTTACTTAACCCCATCATGTTAAGTTGGTTAAGTATTGGTGGCTTAACCCCATTGAATTACCAAGTTTAGATTGGTTAAGTGTTTAACTTAACCCCATCGAATTACCGTGTTTAGATTAGTTAAGTATAGGTTACTTAACCCCATCTAATTACCGTGTTTAGATTAGTTAAGTCTAAATTACTTAACCCCATCTAATTACCAAGTCGGATTAGTTAAGCGTAAATTACTTAACCCCATCCCCTAATTGTCTTGTATGGTTAAGTGTCATCAAGAAATCAAGCCCGGTCCCACTTAACCTACCCATTCGTGTCATATCGGTTAAGTGTCATTAGTCAAATTTACTTAACCTTATCATGTGGCGTTAATTTAATTAATGCACTCTCAACCTCTCACATTAGACCTTGTTGTGGTTACTAGTTAAGCCGGGCGGGTCCGGGTAGTTTTACACCACAACCTAGTCTAACCTCGGGTCTTAAGCGCGACATGACCAACTTCTCGCATTGGATCCTATTGTTTGTAGCCACTAGTTAAGCCAGGTGAGTCCGGGTAGATTTATGCTACAAACTCAACCCAATCTCGAGTTGGCCACTTTCGTGTTTGGTCTAGTTTCATATTACACTTACAACCCACACGTGTCTAGTTTCAAGTCCCATGTTTACCACATATGTCATGCCCACATTTAGGTGTATCATAAGTGCCATATTTCCATGAAACCCCATGTCAAATTATCATGTCATAATCACGCACGTCTAACCTACCCCAAAGCGTGTTTCCAACCCAAGTAAAAGAGAGTCAACATAGTAAGGGTACTATGCTACATATTGGCCTCACAACATGCACGATGTCAAAAAGGGATTGGCCACAAACATGCATGGTATCATAAGGGGTTTGGCCTCAAAATATGCATAGCATCATAAGAAAATTTGGCCACTAGCATGCATAGTATCATAAGGGAATTTGGCCATAAACATGCATAGCATCATAAGAGAATTTGACCACAAGCATGCATGATAACATAAGGTGTTTGGGTTCATTTACATGCATAAGCCCCAAAGTCAAGTCTTTGCCAATGTTTCACAAGTCAAATGGTTCCCAAAGGTTCATGCTAGCATTCCATAGATAAAGATTCAAACTTGCAAGATAAACTAGGTTAATCATAACATGAATTGCATGATTTAGTCACTAAGCATAGCCAAAAGTCATAGGTTCAAGCAAAAGAGGCATGACAAGGTTCATATAGGCTAGCATACTTAGTTTAATCTTGTTTTATTCCATGCCATCATTAAAACTACCGTTTAGATCTAGAAGTAGCTAGAACTTACATTGCATGGCAAGAGGTCTAGGAACATGAATCGTCTTAACGAATAAAGGTGGCTCCTTTGTTGAAGAATCGTCAAGAAATTTGCGTAGCAACGTTGATCTACCCTCGATTTGATGTAGGAAGCTTGCACCTTTTGATTTGACCCGATTTGAATGCATAAGCCCTTGGAGTTAGAGATGGAGGCCATGATCAAGGTAGATTTTGGCAGCACTTAGTTCCTAGAATGATTTTTAGTGATTTAGGTTAGGTCCTAGGGTGTTTTTATAGAGATTAGGAGCAGTCTAGGCCCTTAGATTAACCCTAGGATAGATCTGAACCCTCAAAACCCGTCAGAAGCTTCCAGAACAGGACCAGAGACACAAGCAGGCGCACCCAGGTGGCCCGGGCTCGACCACCCAGGTCGACAGGGGTGACGACTTGCAAGTCGACACCACCTTGGGTGTGTCGACACCCAAGTCGACACCCATGTCGACTTGGGTGCTGGGCGGGAAATTTTCCCGCCCAGTCTTTTCGGCTCCAGATTTGAATTTTGAACTGTTTTTCGAACTTGGAATTTTCTGAAACTTCGTTGGGCCACAACTTGGTCATACGGACTCCGTTTTTTGAAAACTCGGACTCTATTTCGCGTATTTTTCCGAGATGAACGCAATGGCATAGCCCATTTCCCTTGATTCAGGTTTTAAATTTAATTCTGCCTTGATTCTTGATTATAACAAGTTATTAAAATTCGGGTTGTTACATTCTCCACTCCTTTAAGGATTTCGTCCCCGAAATCTCCAAGTTAGGAAGAACGTGTCCTACCATCCATCATCCATCTACTCAAAACATCATCCACAGGCAATCATTGTCCTTAAGAGACTTCTAATGCTTTATGTACACATGCAGAAAGTGTGTGTGTATGTTTCTTAGCTAATACTAATGATCAGGCCTGAATGATCTTTCTAATGCAAAATATGTTCAGTGCCATGAATCCAACATGTTTGCAAATAGTCCTAGTCATATAAGTACTATATGTGTGCACAAACATTCATCCACATGCAACATCCACATGGTAACATATTCAATTTCATCCATAAACAAGTAAAAATACTCGTGCATATGCAACATGAAACGTGACCGCGTCAATCTAGTATCTAATGTGTATTCGCGCATCCACGAGCAACCACTTGCAACCGTTTGCAACCATATCAATCATAACATGTTTCAAATACATGTTTATATCCCTAGAGTTCTACCTAAGGTTCTGTAACACCCCGTGTAATCTATAACTGTGAAATTCACAAATTAAAGTATAACTAATTTCAAAACAAAGTATTAAGGAAAATGGGATACGCCATTGCGTTCGTCTCGAAAAAATACGCGAAATAGAGTCCGAGTTTCGAAAAACGGTGCCAGTATGACGAAATTATGGCCCGACGAAGTTTCAGAAAATTCAAATTTCGAAAACAGATTAAAATTTCAGCCCAATCAGAGTAGGCGGGAAAATTCCCGCCCAAACCCACCAGGTCAACCTAGGGGTCGACCCTAGGGTCGACCTGCCAGGCCAGGTCGACCTGGGAGTCGACCTGGGTGTCGACCTGCCCAGGCAGGTCGAATCCCCAGTTGACCTCGGGGTCGACCTGGGAGTCGACCTGGCCCCTGAGCCAGGTCGAACCCAGCCCACCCTGGCTGGCCTAGTCTATGTTTGGTCGATTTTCTGAGCCTTGCCTTGTCACTAGGGCTAGGTGTCAGCTCCTGGTTGGTCTCTTCTTTGAACGAACGGCTATTATTAAACCAAGCTCCATCGACGGTCTAAATCAACTCAGAAACTCTATAAAAAGGACCTAAGACTAACCCTATTTCACATAAACTAAAATGGAGATGAGACCGTCATGCTGCTGAGGAGAGACTGAGGATAGCCGTCAGAAAATAGAGAGACAATTAGGAGATAAATCAAAAGATTAAAGCAACGTTAATCAAATTAAAGCAACGCCTACAACAAAGGATAACATCTCCAAATTCAGAATTCAGATTCCTGAATTGAAGATTCGTCATACGCTGTAAGTAGAGTGCTATTCCGATGTGAATTAAATAATTGTGTTGATTTGTGTAATGTAAGAAATGGAATTGTGGCGATAATAATTTATATTTGTATGTTGCTTTGATGCTAAACGATTTGGGAATATTATGATATACGATTGGATATTTGCAAGTACGCGATTTGCGTTGAAAGTTAACAACGAAATGGAATTGTGGTGATAGTAACTTATGTTTACATGTTATTTTGGTTTGGCAATGCTATGGTGTACGATTTGACTCATATAAGTATATGGTTTATGTTGACAACCACATGTTGTGGAATTTTAATTGGAATTCGTGCAAGCATATGATTCAAATTGAAAACTACATGTTTGTGGTGGTTATTTACAACACCCATTTGATAATTGCAAGCGTATAATTCATGTTGAAAATAAAAACTATATGTTGTAATAGTTTATTTGAAACTCATGCAAGTCTATGATTTATTGTTACGCCAACAGGATGTATAATTCTATGGTCACCTTTAGTGTAATTTGATCCACTTAAGTATCATGATTCATATGAAAGTTATGTTGGAATTGGCATCATAGTTCAAGTGTAAAAATCATGATTTTGTGATAAAAGCAAGCGTTTTTGTAAGCTTGTATTAATTTTATGAACATGACTAAATTATATTTGTTATTATGCCAAGTTAAAAACATGTTTCTAGGCTTATGTTGTTATCTTAATCATATGATAATATATTTGGCACATAAGTTACATTAGAAATTACACTAGAATTACATCCCACTTACAAGTTACATAGATAGGATAAAAACCATGACTATATGAATAATAGGATTCATATTCAATTATGTTTATGCCATGACCATATAAGGACTCATGTTCAATTATGATTATGCCATAATTATATGATTAGAGTGGTTCATGTTTAAGTATCATTTATGCCATGACTACACGAATAGAATGATTCTTTTTTTTGTTATACCATGATTATGTGAATAGAATGATTCATGTTTAAGTATTGCTTATATTATATGTTGTTACAATTGCAAGTTCACATGTGCCTACCTTATGTTAATTGAATCGTTATGTTGCAAGTACATGCGTTCACACTCCCCTTTTTATGTTACCTTATAAACACCATGTTATAAGCCTCCCCTTTTCATATGGCTAAATTGGGTTTAAGTATTAAACCCACCATACCTTACATTTGAGCGAACGTGTAAAACGGGGGTATTGACGTTTGGGCTGAAATATAGAACATATGTGTTGGCATGTTTGACACATGCCAACAACCTTGAAAAAAACAATTAAGTGGCATAAATAAATCTTAATCAATAAAGATGAATTTTAATAATGGGCCGCAAATATTTATATATAAAAAGAAAAGAGACAAAATATGTAAATGTAGAAAATACGATGTGTTTAACCCGAGGTTGGATTGAGTTGTGATGTAAACCTGCCCAGAACCCCCCGGCTGTCCAGTAGTCACAACAATACCTATCCAATGTGGGTGGTTAAACACGGAGCCCAATAAGGACCCGAGGTTAGAGTGAGTTGTGGCGTAAGACTGCCCGGACCCAACCGGCAACAGGCAGCCACAACAATACCTGTCTAATGTGAGAGGTCAAGGCTTTGATAAGACAATTAAGGCTGAGTCAGGATTGATAGGATTAAGTGAATTAAGACTTAATCAAAATAGAACATGCTAAACTAAACAGACTGATTGGGGGTTAGGTTCATAAAACACTTAACCAACTTAGCATGTTGGCTAGAAATAGAAAACCTAGTAGCGGGGGACCCTTTTCAGCAGTAACCCTACAAGGCGTATCATGATACCCTGAAACTAGGCAGGGTGGGGCACGATTACTGGGCTGACTGTAAGAGGTCAAATCGACGGCGGTGGTGCGGTAGTGTAGGTTCTAACGGGGTGCGGGCGTGCACACACTCCGACGTAGAAAAATAAGGCACTGGGCACCAGTAGCATACCTGTGCATTCTAGGGTTGTGTCGGGCCGCCACCATGGGACTTGATACACCCTATGGTGGGACCAGCATAGGTAACTACAACAACGGGGGCTGTAAGACACATGTAACTATGCGAGTAGGAGCCGATCATCATAAAATGGATCACTTCACCCTGATTATGAGGTGCCTGTTGGGAACTAGTTTATATGGGTACAGAGATTAATATGGGGTACGATATTATATTCGACCCTAGACAACTTAACTTGGTTTATGGTGCTTTCCCATTTCTAGTTTATACTTATCATACCCAGTTCTTTATTCATAGACTGAATAGTCCTAGACTTACTCAGGCTTTATGTCTGACTCTACTTTTCTTTCGTCTTCTTTTCTTCCGTTTCCCCCTCTCCCCTAGGTTCACAGGGAGGGAATACCGCAGCTTGACCAGCCTTCATATCCAGCTTGAAGAGAAAGAATGTATTGCTTGGATCTTTTCGTTTTGGACTATGGCTTTGGACAATAATTATGGGACTTTTGCAGTTTATTTATGTTTTCTTTATGCTTCTTTAAATAATGTAATCAAGACAGTTATGAAGATGTTATGTTTTTGGAAATGTTGTAAGACAATTATGGTTGGTGTAACACGTATTTGAATGAAATAAAAGTTGTTGTTTTTCCGCTGTTCAAAAATATGTGTTATCATATCTGTCTTGTACATCTGTGATTTATACTTATAAACCTCCACCAAAATTAGGGCATTCCCTTTGAGAGTGACCCTAATGGAGGTGGGGTGTTTCACTTGGTATCAGAGCATAGGTTTACCAGATAAGATAAAAAGTTTTGAAAATTTATTTTTCAAAAAGGAAATCTAAAGAAGCATTTTTAAAAGATAAAATATTATTTTATTTTAAAAGGCATAGTCCTCCCCCCCAAAGCCATAGGAACTATCTCTTATCCTTCGTTTTGAATCTATCCTTTTTGTTTCAGCATGTCCGAAGAACTTAACTTGCCATAGGGTGTACCAATACCTGGTTGGTTTAGACGGTTCTTAGAAGCAAGGGCCACTCAGCCAGGTCCTACCGTTCCTCCTCCCCTAGCTACAGGAAATCATCCAGCTGCAGCAGCACCTCTTCCTCCACCTCCTCCGCGGGGAAACACCTTTGCTAAGATATGTAAAGATTTTAAAGCTATGGGAGGAAAGGATTTCCATGGAACTGAGTCCTTCGTGGCAGCTAGGAATTGGCTGAAAGAAACCGAGGACTTATTCATCATCTTTGAGGTAGAGGATAGATAGAAAGTACAACTGGCAGTATGGCTACTAAAGGGCGAGGCTTCCTACTGGTGGGAAGTCACTAATGCAGAAAGTCCAGTGGAAACATGGGAGGACTTTAGGGCAAGGTTTGAGGCTAAATTTCTCTCAGATGCGGAAAGGAGTTTGCAGTTGGAAAAATTCTTATTTCTTAAGCAAGGGAACAAGACAGTCAAAGAGTATGTTAATCAGTTTGATGAGCTGGCTAGGTTCGGACTGGACCTAGTCAACACCCCGCACAAGAAGGCTCTCTGTTTTGTCAAAGGGTTGAATGAGCCATTACACAGTTTGGCCATGACCCATATACCCATGGGAGCTACGTATGAAAGGTTGGTACAGATGGCGTTGTTGAACGAAGAGGATAAGGGCAAGAAGGAGACAAAGGCAAAAAGCTCTCAAGGGAAGAAAGAGGGTTTGCAGCCTAAGAAGACAGACTTTAAGAAGGGCGGGAAAGGCAACAAAGAGAAGAGGAAGTGTAATTTCTGTGGCAAAGTGGGGCACTTAGTGAAAGATTGCCAGAAAAAGAAGGCCAAGATGAATGGTGGGTGCTTTTCTTGCGGTGAGACAGGCCACATGGCAAAGGACTGCTCAAAGAAATGAGGACAGGGGCAGAGGGCTGGATCCACCTCAGGGGCACAAGTTCATGTGCTAGAGGCGCGAGGTATAAATACTTCTGTAGAAAGTGTAGTTTATCTTTATGATCACCCCGTTCGCACTTTATTTGATTTTGGTGCATCACACTCCTTTATCTCGTCTGCTTTAGTAGAATCTCTGCACCTAAAAACTAGTATGGTAGAGGACCCCTTAATTGTTTCAAACCCAATTGGGGGCCCAGCTCATTTGTCTATGATCTGTTTGGGATTGAAAATTTCTATTCTAAGCGTAGAATTTAAGTGTAGTGCCTTTGTTTTGGGCTTTTCGGGATATTGTTTGATTTTGGGCATGGATTGGCTATCCAGTAATGGGGCCATCCTCGATTGTGAGAAAAGGGTTGTTAGGCTCCTAACCTAGCTCGGTAATACTTTGGAAATTTCTTGTAATCCCTCGTATGCGGTTATGCTTAGTTACCTTGAATCGCTAGATGCCTCCGTTGAAAATTTGCAATCGGTTAGAGTTGTCCGGGAATATCCGGATGTCTTCGAAGAGGTGAAGGGCTTGCCTCCGAAGCGAGAGATAGACTTCCGCATATATCTTGTAGATAATGCAAAGCCCGTTGCGTTGCCCGTTAGACACATGGCTCCACGGGAAAGGAAAGAGCTTAGTAAACAGATTAAAGAGCTTCTAGAAAAGGGGTTCATTAGGAGGAGTATTTCAGAATGGGGCGCTCCAGTGGTGTTCGCTACAAAGGCGGATGGTTCACTCCGTCTATGTGTTGACTATAGGGAGCTCAATAAGCTAACGAAAAAGAATAGGCACCCTCTCCCCAGAATTGACGATTTGTTTGATCAGCTTGTAGGAGCGTCTGTTTTCTCCCAACTCGATTTAGCGACCGGTTTTCATCAGCTAAGGGTGGCTGAAGATAGTATCGATAAAACGGCATTCAGAACCCCAGACGGCTTCTTTGAATGGCTTGTCATGCCTTTCGGCTTGACAAATGCACCTGCTTACTTCGTGGACCTGATGAGTAGGGTATTTAGAGATTTCCTCAATAAGTTCGTAGTGGTCTTCGTAGACGATATCCTTATCTTCTCAAAGAATGAAGAGGAACATGCTCAGCACTTAAGGACAATCATGGAAACTCTGCGAGTCCATCAGCTAAAAGCCAAATTCTTCAAATGCCACTTTTGGAGAGAAGAAGTGAGGTTCCTTGGGCACATAGTATCCAAACAAGGGTTAGCAGTGGATCTTGCTAAGGTAGTGGCGGTACAGGATTGGAAGACACCAAGGAATGCAACAGAGGTCCGAAGTTTTCTAGGACTAGCAGGTTTCTATCGAAAGTTCATAGGGGATTTTGCGAAAATCTCAGCTCCGCTCACGAAATTGACCAAGAAGAATCTAGTGTTCAATTGGGACTTGGATTGCGAGTTTTCTTTCCAGCGACTGAAAAGGGCTCTTACAACAGCCCCAGTTTTGACGTTGCCAGATGGAAGCAAGATGTTCACTGTTTATACAGATGCATGTGGGACAGGGCTAGGCGCCGTCTTAATGCAAGAAGGAAGGGTAGTAGCTTATGGTGAGAGGCAGTTGAAAGTGCACGAAAAGAACTACCCCACCCACGATCTTGAATTAGCCGCCATCGCCTTTGCACTCCAGTCTTGGCGACACTATCTCCTAGGTGAGAAGTTTGAACTTTACACTGACCATAAATCATTGAAATATCTTTTCTCGCAGAAAGATCTTAACTTGAGGCAACAGAGATGGATGGAGTTTCTTGCCTCATATGATTTCGAGATCTCCTACACTCCAGGAAAAGGCAACGTAGTGGCAGACGCGTTAAGCCGAAAGAAACTGACCTTAAGCCCACTGTTTGTTGAAAGACAAAGTCTAGAGTTTATAGCCAGCTTCGACTTTAGGCCTTCCTCCGATTTTGTACCAGGCTTGCTAGCATCGCTCGAAGTACGCCCGACTTTAGTGGACTCGATAGGGACAACACAACGCGAGGACCCTCAGCTTGTGGAGACGATTGATAGGCTAATTAGGGGTGAGACTTCAAGTCACCTCAACAGATACTCCATCGACGATAAGGGTTGGCTAAGGCGAGACGGAAGACTATGCGTCCCACAGACAAGGGATTTAGTAAAGAAAGTTCTCGAGGAAGCACATCACTCCAAGATGACGATACACCCAGGCGGAGATAAAATGTACAAGGACATAAAAAGAACTTTCTTCTGGAACGGCATGAAAAAGGACGTGGCGGAATTCGTTTCTAAGTGTATGGTGTGCCAACAGGTTAAGGCGGAACAGAAAAAGCCTGGCGATCTGCTACATCCTCTAGAGGTCCCGTAGTGGAAGTGGGATAGCATCTCAATGGACTTCATCGATGGGCTGCCTAGGTCTAGGAGAGGCAACACTAGCATTTGGGTAATAGTGGATAGGCTTACTAAAAGCGCCCACTTTTTGCCTGTCAAAAGCAGAAGAACTGCCTCATCTCTAGCATCTCTTTACCTCAAGGAAATCGTTCTACTCCATGGAATACCATCCAGCATTGTTAGCGACCGAGACCCTATCTTCCCCAGTGAGTTTTGGCGGAGTCTGCAAGAAGCGGTAGGCACACAGTTATGCTTGAGCACAACCTATCATCCCCAAACCGATGGCCAAACAGAAAGAGTGAATAGAGTTTTAGAGGACCTTTTAAGACTGTGCATCCTTGACTTCGGAGGGACGTGGGAAGACCATCTTCCTTTGGTAGAATTTGCCTACAACAACAGCTATTAAGCAACCATCGGAATGGCGCCCTTCGAAGCTTTATATGGGAGACCGTGCCGATCGCCCACTTGTTGGTGGGAGTCTACTGATAAGCTCATACTTGGACCAGATATGATCCGAGAGACTTCAGAAAAAGTAGACTTAATACGAAGAAGGATGAAGACGACCCAAGACAGACAAAAGTCCTACGCCGACAAGAGAAGGACCGACCTTGAATTTGAGGTTGGGGACAGAGTTTTTCTTAAGGTATCTCCGCTAAGGAACGTTGTTCGTTTTGGAACCACAGGAAAGCTAGCACCAAGGTTCGTAGGGCCATTCCCCATCATTGAGAAAATTGGGAAAATGGCCTATAGATTAGAGCTACCCGAAAAATTGGTCGGAGTTCACAACGTCTTTCACGTTTCACATCTCCGAAAATGTCTACATGAGTCTGCTGAAGTGGTAGAGCCAAATATCCTAGAAGAAGCTAAAGTGGAACGCGAAGCAACCATAAGGAAAGTTCCAATCAGCATATTCGGAACGGAAGTGAAGAAGCTACGCAACCGCAAAGTCAAGCTCGTCAAAGTTCAGGGGAGCAACGCCGAAGGAGATGCAACTTGGGAAACTGAAGCTAAAATACGCGCAGCCTACCCTTTTCTTTTCGAGGGTACATCTTTGATCTTTCCTTTTTCCTTAAGTTGCGCTTTTATCTATCTTTTTTAGGTATATCTCCTCGACCCTATCTTTTAGGAAGAAACCCTTTGGATGAAAACATGTAATTGAAACATGTTATGGATGATGGTTGCAAGTGGTTGCAAGTGATTGCTAGTGGTTGCTCGTGGTTTCATATACACACACAACCTAGGTTTTAGATCGGCTTAATCACTTCATATTGCATATGCATATATGTTTGCATTCGTATATGTTTGAACTTTAAATGTGTTGTCATATGGATGTTGCATTTGTATGAATGATTGTGCACGCATGTAGAATCATGAATAGGAGGATTTGCATACATAATGGATTTATAGCACTTACATAATTCGCATTAAGGAGGTCAACTGAATCAGTAGACCGCCTGATTTTGCATTAGATAAGTACATGTACACACACACTTCGCATATTATCATGAAGCATTAGAAGTCTTTTAAGGACAATGGATGCTCGTGTTTGATGGATGAGTAGATGGGTGTTTGGATGTTAGGATGTACATTCTTCCTGAACTTGAAGATTTCGGGACGAAATCCTTTTAAGTGGGGGAGAATGTAACACCCCGTGTATTCTATAACTGTGAAATTCACAAATTAAAGTATAACTAATATCAAAACAAAGTATTAAGGGAAACGGGATACGCCATTGCATTCGTCTCGAAAAAATACGCGAAATAGAGTCCGAGTTTTCGAAAAACGGAGCAAGTATGACCAAATTATGGCCCGACGAAGTTTCAGAAAATTCAAATTTCGAAAACAGATTTAAAATTCAGCCCAATAAGAGTAGGCGGGAAAATTCCCGCCCAAACACACCGGGTCGACCTGGGGGTCGACCCTAGGGTCGACTTGCTAGGCCAGGTCGACCTGGGAGTCGACCTGGGTATCGACCTGGGAGTCGACCTGGGTGTCGACCTGCCCAGGCAGGTCGACTCCCCAGTCGACCTGGGGGTCGACCTGGGAGTCGACCTGGCCCCTGAGCCAGGTCGAACCCAGCCCACCCTGGCTGGCCTAGTCTATGTTTGGTCGATTTTCTGAGCCTTGCCTTGTCACTAGGGCTAGGTGTCAGCTCCTGGTTGGTCTCTTCTTTGAACGAATGGCTATTATTAACCAAGCTCCATCGACGGTCTAAATCAACTCAGAAACTCTATAAAAAGGACCTAAGACTAACCCTAATTCACATAAACTAAAATGGAGATGAGACAGTCATGCTGCTGAGGAGAGACTGAGGATAGCCGTCAGAAAATAGAGAGACAATTAGGAGATAAATCAAAAGATTAAAGCAACGTTAATCAAATTAAAGCAACGCCTACAACAAAGGATAGCATCTCCAAATTCAGAATTCAGATTCTTGAATTGAAGATTCGTCATACGCTGTAAGTAGAGTGCTATTCCGATGTGAATTAAATAATTGTATTTATTTTTGTAATGTAAGAAATGGAATTGTGGCGATAATAATTTATATTTGTATGTTGCTTTGATGCTAAACGATTTGGGAATATTATGATATACGATTGGATATTTGCAAGTACGCGATTTGCGTTGAAAGTTAACAACGAAATGGAATTGTGGTGATAGTAACTTATGTTTACATGTTATTTTGGTTTGGCAATGCTATGGTGTACGATTTGATTCATATAAGTATATGGTTTATGTTGACAACCACATGTTGTGGAATTTTAATTGGAATTCATGCAAGCATATGATTCAAATTGAAAACTACATGTTTGTGGTGGTTATTTACAACACCCATTTGATAATTGCAAGTGTATAATTCATGTTGAAAATAACAACTATATGTTGTAATAGTTTATTTGAAACTCATGCAAGTATATGATTTATTGTTATGCCAACATGATGTATAATTCTATGTTCACCTTTAGTGTAATTTGATCACTTAAGTATCATGATTCATATGAAAGTTATGTTGGAATTGGCATCATAGTTCAAGTGTAAAAATCATGATTTTGTGATAAAAGCAAGCGTTTTTGTAAGCTTGTATTAATTTTATGAACATGACTAAATTATGTTTGTTATTATGCCAAGTTAAAAACATGTTCCTAGGCTTATGTTGTTATCTTAATCATATGATAATATATTTGGCACATAAGTTACATTAGAAATTACACTAGAATTACATCCCACTTACAAGTTACATAGATAGGATAAAAACCATGACTATATGAATAATAGGATTCATATTCAATTATGTTTATGCCATGACCATATAAGGACTCATGTTCAATTATGATTATGCCATAATTATATGATTAGAGTGGTTATGTTTAAGTATCATTTATGCCATGACTACACGAATAGAATGATTCATGTTTTGGTTATACCATGATTATGTGAATAGAACGATTCATGTTTAAGTATTGATTATATTATATGTTGTTACAATTGCAAGTTCACATGTGCCTACCTTATGTTAATTGAATCGTTATGTTGCAAGTACATGCGTTCACACTCCCCGTTTTATGTTACCTTATAAACACCATGTTATAAGCCTCCCCTTTTCTTATGGCTAAATTGGGTTTAAGTATTAAACCCAACATACCTTACATTTGAGCGAACGTGTAAAACGGGGGTATTGACGTTTGGGCTAAAATATAGAACATATGTGTTGGCATGTTTGACACATGCCAACAACCTTGAAAAAAACAATTAAGTGGCATAAATAAATCTTAATCAATAAAGATGAATTTTAATAATGGGCCGCAAATATTTACATATAAAAAGAAAAGAGACAAAATATGTAAATGTAAAAAATATGATGTGTTTAACCCGAGGTTGGATTGAGTTGTGATGTAAACCTGCCCGGAACCGCCCGGCTGTCCAGTAGTCACAACAATACCTATCTAATGTGGGTGGTTAAACACGGAGCCCAATAAGGACCCGAGGTTAGACTGAGTTGTGGCGTAAGACTGCCCGGACCCAACCGGCAACAGGCAGCCACAACAATACCTGTCTAATGTGAGAGGTCAAGGCTTTAATAAGACAATTAAGGCTGAGTCAGGATTGATAGGATTAAGTGAATTAAGACTTAATCAAAATAGAACATGCTAAACTAAACAGACTGATTGGGGGTTAGGTTCATAAAACACTTAACCAACATAGCATGTTGGCCAGAAATAGAAAACCTAGTAGCGGGGGACCCTTTTCAGCAGTAACCCTACAAGGCGTATCATGATACCCTGAAACTAGGCAGGGTGGGGCACGATTACTGGGCTGACTGTAAGAGGTCAAATCGACGGCGGTGGTGCGGCAGTGTAGGTTCTAACGGGGTGCGGGCATGCACACACTCCGACGCAGAAAAATAAGGCACTGGGCACCAGTAGCATACCTGTGCATTCTAGGGTTGTGCCGGGCCGCCACCATGGGACTTGATACACCCCATGGTGGGACCAGCATAGGTAACTACAACAACGGGGGCCGTAAGACACATGTAACTATGCGAGTAGGAGCCGATCATCATAAAATGGATCACTTCACCCTGATTATGGGGTGCCTGTTACGAACTAGTTTATATGGGTACAGAGATTAATATGGGGTACGATAGTATATTCGACCCTAGACAACTTAACTTGGTTTATGGTGCTTTCCCATTTCTAGTTTATACTTATCATACCCAGTTCTTTATTCATAGATTGAATAGTCCTAGACTTACTTAGGCTTTATGTCTGACTTTACTTTTCTTTCGTCTTCTTTTCTTCCGTTTTCCCCCCAAGGTCCACAGGGAGGGAATACCGCAGCTTGACCAGCCTTCATATCCAGCTTGAAGAGAAAGAATGTATTGCTTGGATCTTTTCGTTTTGGACTATGGCTTTGGACAACAATTATGGGACTTTTGCAGTTTATTTAAGTTTTCTTTATGCTTCTTTAAATAATGTAATCAAGACAGTTATGAAGATGTTATGTTTTTGGAAATGTTGTAAGACAATTATGGTTGGTGTAACACGTATTTGAATGAAATAAAAGTTGTTGTTTTTCTGCTGTTCAAAAATATGTGTTATCATATCTGTCTTGTACATCTGTGATTTATACTTATAAACCTCCACCAAAATTAGGGCATTCCCTTTGAGAGTGACCCTAACGGAGGTGGGGTGTTTCAGGTTCTCAAGATAGGATCGAGAAGATAAACAAGACAAACTCCTTACGGGGTTTGTAACAGAAACAGGACCGAGAGGATATCCACCAAGTGATAGCATGCAAGCAAGCTCTACAGGAGAACCAGGGATCAACGATATACTCTTAAAAAGAAATATGATGCGCGCGTCAGAGCCGCATTTCCTTGAGATTAATTCCATCGTGCCTTGACCGCCTTTGACTTCGTGATTTCGTAGCTCCTTGATTCCTATTTCCAAGGTATGAGTCGGAACTCATTTCACTGTCGCCTCTCGTTTCACTTCCACTTATTCTTTCCCTAGTATGCTCGGCCCAAACATATCTGCGTACTCATGCAAGCTCTCCAAAATTCACTAGTGAATTCTGGATCTCGTTTACCGATGCAAACCCATGTTACCACGTGCGCTTACTAGGGTGATTCCTATAACCCATGCTTAAGCGGAATGAACCCTCCGCCTTATTGGCGAACGTTACTTGATCGGACCAGAGGTCTCCGATAAATACATCAAGTGATTCTAGGTAACTAACCATGACAAAGCCCAAAAGGTTACACGAGGCTTCGAGGGTATTACCAAAGCAAGCCAAGAGTCTGACTACCCACTTTTCAAAACCGATAATAGTATCCCTTACTGGATAACCACTTTACCCCTAGAATCCATCCATAGCCCAACGATAGAAGCATTGCTTCAAATCTCAACACTTGGCATAGACGTTCTCAAATCCAAACAAGTCATGAACAAATGGACCGACTCTCCAACCAGATTTTTGGGACAAAAATGGGATCCTCTACCATGCTAGTACTAAGGTGCAGAGACTTAACTATCGAGGCAGACTTAAATGATGCGATGATCAAAACAAAGTCTGGACGGGATGATAGAAAAGAAAGGCTAAACCTTTAACAGAAACGGTACCATTCTTCTTAGGTATGCTAGGAATGAGAGCATACAATTGCCCTCTCGCTGATCTTGTCCTTGCCTTCCTTCGTGGACTAATCCATACCAACAAGTTGCTTATCCTTACGTCCGTGTCCTTTATCCTTGCTCTTATTACCCTTCCTTGTAACACGGTAACAGGTCCCTCGAGAACTTCCTCCATTGCACGGGAAAACACTTACGTAGCTAGACAAGGATTAGTCGCAGTTAAAACTACTGTGACTACAGATGGAGGAAAGAAAGGAAAAGAGATTCGATCAAGGAAACAAAGGATAGTGCTAATGGCTTTTGGGGAATAGCCTTTGAAAACTTTTCTTGAAAAATGCTTCTTTGTAAACGGTTTTTCAAATAGTTTTCAGAAGGTTTTAAAAACTTTTGCCCCGTCTGGTAACCTTTTGCTCTGATACCAAATGTAACACCCCACCTCCACTAGGGTCACTCACAAAGGGAATGCACTAGGTTTGGTGAAGCATTATCGAGGTAAACATGCACAGAAATATTACAAGATAGAACATATATATAAAACAACGGAAGTAAAACAAATTTCATTACCTTATAAAATACGGTCTAAAGCCTTTTACATCAGAATACATCAAAACCTGTCTTGCAATAGTAAAGAAGCATACAACCTTTTCATAAATTCAAATAAAACAGTAAGGTAGCCATAGCCAAGAAAAGTCCAAGCCATGCATGATGACCTTCAATCATAAGAGGTCCGAACTAAACAACATCATTTCCTCCCTGAAAACCTAGGGGGAAACGGAAGACAAAGAGGCGAAATAAAACGGGGTCAGTCATAAAGACTGGTAAGTCCTATCTACTTCCAGCATAAAACAGGTAAAGGTAACATGGCAAGCATAAACTGAAAGTAAACATAATGAAGATGACAAGATAGATAAGCTATACCAAGATAACCGGATGAACTACTGTATTAAGACAAACTAAGGTATCATGATAAACTACGGTGTCAAGATAAATCAAGGTATCATGTCGTCAGGTTTCTATCAAGTGAAGTATCTCAAGGTATCTGTCATATATAATATCCCAAGGTTCCTATCAAGTATATTTCTCGTGGTTCTAACATGTATATTTGCTCTGCACCTCTCGTACTAGTATCCCAACCTGCGTCATGTGTTAACTATGAGTGTCCCTTGCCCAGTGTCATCTAATGGTCCATGTCAACCTAATATATAGCATATGTAGGTTTTCCCAACTCGTATGTTTCTTTCCATGTATAAGTCCAGTCCTTTGCCGTAGGCCGTACGGGCTTTCCCATGTAAATCTATACGACCTCAACGTAGTACCATTTTATCCTTGAAGTTGTTTTGGACTGCTACCCTTGGTCTAGTTATGTTTTCTTACCATGAGCTATCGCGTGTTCACTTAGGATTTATGCCACCTAGGACCACTAGGGATTATGCTACCTAATGAACGTATTCGTAACTTGGTTTGGGTTTAGGCCACCTAGGGCCACTAGGGATTATGCCACCCGTCAACCACGCCCTTTATCCCACGTATATATCGTGAATCGTTTTCCATGTCTAGACGCACATGTATCTCAATGTGCCATCCGAGTTCTGTGCCAGGGAAAATCGAGAAATATGGAACTCGATCGGGAGCTATAAGTCGTCTGCTGATGCAGATATCAAGGTCTGTTTTTGTATCCGTGGCTATGGTCCCAAGTGACCCCTCCCTCAACTACTGAAAGGCAATCCAAGAAAAATCATGTATGAGAACCACATCCCGGTCCCATTATAGCCCCACTTTCCTATGGGCCAACCTCACCCATGACTCGATAGCAAGAACATGGTCTGTTGGGGGTTCTCTGCCTTTCCATTCGTACACGATTGACTAAAGATGTTAGGTAGTCGGCGACGTGCCATCCAGGGAAAAATCAAGTATCATCGACTCCACGCTAATCCATCCCAGTCTTTAGGTCGCTCGCATAGCAACCAAGGCATACTCATAGCTCTTCTATCGCAGACCTTAACCTTTGTGAGGCCGGGTTTCATGGACCACCTGCCACCTCACAGAGGGATACCAAGAGTAGCCTCACGTCCCCCGAAGCTTCCGCTTCGTCACCCAGTTCGTTGGAGCCTTTATCCAAGTCGGATAATTTTCTCCTTCTCGTGTGTTTAAGCGATGACCTACCATATCGGGTTACTCATCCATTCATGAACTAGTCCCATGTCCTTGGCTAAGAATTATTACTTAGTTATACTTAACTAAGGTTTACCATTTAGCTTCTTTTCCTCGTTACCCTTGATTAACCACGATTTCCTACCTAGTTCCCCTAACTAGGGTTTTTGTCTATTGGGTTAAATGTTGTTATTCAGGTTTATGACTTAGCCCGCCTACGGATCATGTCAAGATTGGCTAAGTATTTCGGTTCAAAGCTTTGCCCTACAAGGCGGTTAAATATACCAAGAAGCACATGACTTAACCATATCAAGTCAAATTGGTTAAGTATTGGTTTGTCTTAACCCTATCATATTATCGTGTTAGATTGATTAAGCATAGATTATATTAATCGCATCAGATCATCGAGTCGGATTGGTTAAGTATGGGTTAGCTTAACCTCATCCACTAATCGTACTACAAGGGTTAAGTATATTCAAAAGGTCTTGTGACTTAACCCTATCAAGTCCACATGTTAGATTGGTTAAGTATAGGTTACTTAACCTCATCAAATCATCATGTATAATTGGTTAATTATAAGTTACTTAACCCCATCATGTTAAGTTGGTTAAGTATTGGTTGCTTAACCCCATTGAATTACCAAGTTTAGATTGGTTATGTGTTTAACTTAATCCCGTCGAATTACCGTGTTTAGATTAGTTAAGTATAGGTTACTTAACCCCATCTAATTACCGTGTTTAGATTAGTTAAGTCTAAATTACTTAACCCCGTCTAATTACCAAGTCGGATTAGTTAAGCGTAAATTACTTAACCCCATCCCCTAATTGTCTTGTATGGTTAAGTGTCATCAAGAAATCAAGCCTGGCCCCACTTGACCTACCCATTCGTGTCATATCGGTTAAGTGTCATTAGTCAAATTTACTTAACCTGATCATGTGGCATTAATTTAATTAATGCACTCTCAACCTCTCACATTAGACCTTGTTGTGGTTACTAGTTAAGCCGGGCGGGTCCGGGTAGTTTTACACCACAACCTAGTCTAACCTCGGGTCTTAAGCGCGACGTGACCAACTTCTCACATTGGATCCTATTGTTTGTAGCCACTAGTTAAGCCGGGCGGGTCCGGGTAGATTTATGCTACAAACTCAACCCAACCTCGAGTTGGCCACTTTCATGTTTGGTCTAGTTTCGTATTACACTTACAACCTACACGTGTCTAGTTTCAAGTCCCATGTTTACCCCACATGTCATGCCCACATTTAGTTGTATCATAAGTGCCATATTTCCATGAAACCCCATGTCAAATTATCATGTCATAATCACGCACATCTAACCTACCCCAAAGCATGTTTCCAACCCAAGTAAAAGCGAGTCAACATAGTAAGGGTACTATGCTACATATTGGCCTCACAACATGCACGATGTCAAAAAGGGATTGGCCACTAACATGCATGGTATCATAAGGGGTTTGGCCTCAAAATATGCATAGCATCATAAGAGAATTTGGCCACTAGCATGCATAGTATCATAAGGGAATTTGGCCACAAACATGCATAGCATCATAAGAGAATTTGACCACAAGCATGCATGATAACATAAGGGGTTTGGGTTCATTTACATGCAAAAGCCCCAAAGTCAAGTCTTTTCCAATGTTTCACAAGTCAAATGGTTCCCAAAGGTTCATGCTAGCATTCCATAGATAAAGATTCAAACTTGCAAGATAAACTAGGTTAATCATAACATGAATAGCATGATTTAGTCACTAAGCATAGCCAAAAGTCATAGGTTCAAGCAAAAGAGGCATGACAAGGTTCATATAGGCTAGCATACTTAGTTTAATCTCGTTTTATTCCATGCCATCATTAAAACTACCATTTAGATCTAGAAGTAGCTAGAACTTACATAGCATGGCAAGAGGGCTAGGAACATGAATCGTCATGACGAAGAAAGGTGGCTCCTTTGTTGAAGAATCGTCATGAAATTTGCGTAGCAACGTTGATCTAACCTCCATTTGATGTAGGAAGCTTGCACCTTTTGATTTGAACCCGATTTGAATGCATAAGCCCTTGGAGTTGGAGATGGAGGCCATGATTAAGGTAGATTTTGGCAGCACTTAGTTGATAGAATGATTTTTAGTGATTTAGGTTAGGTCCTAGGGTGTTTTTATAGAGATTAGGAGTAGTCTAGGCCCTTGGATTAACCCTAGGATAGATCTGAATCCTCAAAACCCGTCAGAAGCTTCCAGAACAGGACCAGAGACACAAGCAGGCGCACCCAGGTGGCCTGGGCTCGACCACCCAGGTCGACAGGGGTGTCGACTTGCAAGTCGACACCACCTTGGGTGTGTCGACACGCAAGTCGACACCACCTTGGGTGTGTCGACACCCAAGTCGACACCCATGTCGAATTGGGTGCTGGGCGGGAAATTTTCCCGCCCAGTCTTTTCGGCTCCAGATTTGAATTTTGAACTGTTTTTCGGACTTGGAATTTTCTGAAACTTCGTTGGGCCATAACTTGGTCATACGGACTCCGTTTTTCGAAAACTCAGACTCTATTTCGCGTATTTTTCCGAGACGAACGCAATGGCACAGCCTGTTTCCCTTGATTCAGATTTTAAAATTTAATTCTGCCTTGATTCTTGATTATAACACGTTATTAAAATTCTTGTTGTTACAGAAGGCACTATTCTGTATATACATCTTAGTCACCGTTATCTAAGACTTATACAACAGCCCTTGCACTTTACTCCGTCTTCAATTATCTTTGGCATAAATGATTCGCAATGCTTATGCCAATGCAGAGTGGTTCTTTGGATATTAATCCAACCGGTCTCTCCATATTAACAACGTTAAAATGGTCAAAACTCCGATAGTCTGTGATTTAACTATCAAAGAAAAACAAGTGTGAAAACAACGATATTATTTCTAGATGGAAATTATATCGATAAATCATCAACATATATATATATATATATATTCATATTGCCTTATTTTCTATGTTTAGAAAATATATGTTATTAACACTGGAAAACGTTTCCATTTGCTTATTTACAAATCACTACTCTTCCACAACTATCAGTCCCTGACTGTAAACTAGTATGAGAACAATCCCCTAAGTATAAATCCCAAAGGCCGAAACTAACATCAGATAGGCACTTAGAAACCATTAAATTTACTAATCTCTAGTCAGTTCTAATTTTACTTAACTCTATTTGATTAACTCTGATTGATTAACTCTAACTGGTTAATTCAAACCGATCAACTCTAACTGGTCAACCTTAATTAATTAACTCTAACTGGTTTTACTTGGTTTGACTAACTCAATTTATTAACTCGACTGACTAATTCAACTCGATTAACCTAACTTGATTTACTTATCTCGATTAACTGAACTAATCACTTTGATTAACTCGACTAATTCACTTTGGTTAACTTAACTGATACACTTAACTAATTCACTTAACTCCTGTCGAATAAACTATATTCGATAACTCCTCTATCTCTATTCAAATAAACTATATTCGATTAACTCATTTACTCTATTCGAATAAACTATATTCGATTAACTCCTTTTATCCATTCGAATAAACTATATTCGATCAACTCATTTGATTTAACTCTAATCGATTAACTCCATCGAATAAACTATATTCGATAACTCCTTCGATTTAACTAATATTCTATAACTCACTTTGATTAACTAATAATCGATAACTCCTTCGAATAAACTATATTCGATAATCTCCTCTCGAATAAACGATATTTAATAATCTTCCCTTTCGATTTAACAAATCAATAACTCCTTTTCGAATAACTAAATTCGATAATTCCTTTCGATTTAACTAATCGATAACTCCCTTCGATTTAACTAATCGATAACTCCTTTATGTTTAACTCTATTCGAATAATTAATTCGAATCACTCTTATTTATTTAACTCTATTCGAATAACTAATTCGATTAACTCTAACTGGTTAACTCTAACTGATTAACTCTAACTCTAATCGATTTCTCCTATTCGATTAACTCCTATTTGATAACGTTTATTCATTTATAAAGATTTACTTTTAGTAACGGTTCTTCACTTTATAAATGTCCTCTTTAATAATGTTACTTCACTTACACAAGTGTTGGGTACATATTCTATTTAAACTATCGGTGTTGAAACCAATATCTCTCCTCTATATAAGTTCAGACTTATATATTTCATTTATCAAATGATAAATATTTATTTAATTTATAAACTATTATTTATAAATTAATCCTTTCTATTTATCTGTTAAAAACAGATTTCCAATTTCTATTCATCTTCTAAATATTCTTCTGATTTAGCTCTATTTATTTATCCAATAAATATCCCTTTTGTTTAATCCTATTTATTTATCCAATAAATATCCCTTTGATTAAATCCTATTTATTTAACAAATAAATATCTTCTTTAATCTTTATTTATTTCCTAAATAAATAAACCCTTTTACTTTTATTTATTTCCCAAATAATAAATTCTTTTAACTCTTTATTTATTCCCTAAATAAATAATTCCTTTTAACTTGCTTTCAAATATATTTCCTTTATATTTGATTTCAAATATATCTCTTTTTAACCCCTTTTTAAATAGCATATTCGTTTTACTAACTTTCGAATACCATATTTGATTTACTCCCTTCGAATACCATATTCGATTTAACTCCTTTCGAATAGCATATTCGATTTACTTTATTCACTTTATAAAGATTTCCTTTTTAACAACGTTTTATTCATTTGAAAAGATTTACTTTTAAATAACGGTTACACTTTAAAAATGATTTCCTTTTTATAACGTTTCCTTTTCAATTCTATTTGTAAATGGTTTACAAATATTTCCTTTTCAAATTTATTCTTGAAATATTCTAACTACTTAAATTCTCTGAAAAATTCGCCATAACCTCCTTTGTAACGGGAGCATCGGGAAAATCCCCAAACCCGCCACACAGGCCTTTCCATTCAGAAAGAAAATGGTTTGTAATTATTTCCTTTTTGAATATCTCTTATTTATAAATATTCCAATTTATAAACATTTCTTATTTATAAATATTCCACTTTATAAATATCTCTTATTTATAAATATCCCATTTTATAAATATTCTATTTTCAATATCACTTTGAAAATCCCGTTATCAACATTTCGGTATGTTATGGTATTCAATCATATCAAATCACGATGTTCAATATCGTCCAAGCACATATAATCGCCCATAGATTTTATATCACATCATATAACAATATATGAAAAACAATAAAATAACTGTTGAGGAATCTAGTCGGATTCCTCCAACCAGTCTCCCTGCATCCACAGATGTTACACAATATGATTATCATCACTTTCAGTTCAATATAAATTATTCTGATAGCAGAATCAATATATAAATATTTAACGGTTTATATATATATATTATTACATATATGTACATATATATAATTTTCACTAACTGACTAGCAGTTCAATCAATCAACCAACACACAACAATCAACAGGTTATTAACAGTTCTAAAAATACATTATAAAAATATAACTGTTCAGAGTTGGTGAGTTTTACTCACCTTTGTTCCTTAACCGTTGAGTAACGATTAATTGTTGGTTCAGTTGAATCAATAATTAATTTTCCTATGAACATCCAGTAGCTCAGTTCTCCGCGGAAACAATCCCATACCGTAGATTTTGTCGCCACGGTTTCAATAGCTTTTGATTTCGTCGGATTGTTTGATTGTTCTCAGCCCAGATCCGCAGTTAAACATCTAGATCCGCCCCAATTTAAGCACTTAGATCTGCTTATCCCCATACCGCATCCAGTGTGAAAGGTTCGTCTTCTCCATACCGCTCCATCCTCACTCCAGTAGTTCACGCACAAATGTACACTTCCAATCTCAAAAACACCCCCATCTCACTGCACAAACCCCGTTTAAAACCCGCAGTCCACCAATTTCAACCTCAGTTGGAACAATATATTTCCATCTCCAGTACTGCCGTCCTCTCAATAAACCAAATCCGAGCAACTCCTTGAATTCATCTCCTAGAATTTTGCCTTCTTCACGTTTTGAACAAACGAAATAAAACAGGCAGTATCGCTCCTTCCAGAAAACGCCAGAGCTCTACCTCAGTCAGCCGCCACCTCCGCAACGTCGTGACCCTCCCCTATTGAAAGCGACGCCCTCCAGCAACTCCTCCATACGGCTGAACTCGAGAATCGATGATTATGTTCAGCCTTTGCTCGACGTATAACAACGTCAAATCCCCCAAATCGCATATAAGAAGGGAGAGGACCATCCAAGGATTAGATATATGTGTGTTTGGAAATTTCTAGGAATTGTTTGAATTTGTTTTAAATTTTTCTTCTCGCGATATTTGTTTGAGGACGAGATTTACAGTGGCGGCTTATAACTAACGGACGAGAAAAAGTAAAGTAAGGTTGGGAGGAAACGATGATTTATAAGGTTACATCTTTTAAAGACGTGGTCCCTTGAGACTCATACATTGTATGTGTGGTTAAGGAATGACCATCGTTTTGTTTTAAATTGTTTAAGAAGAATATCCGCATTCATTTCTTAAACTCCATTCATATACAAACTGCTATAGACAAAATTAGCTATATCGTTGTGACGACCAATGTGTCAAGATCCGAAAAATATAATAATATCGGTAGATCGATTCATATTATGAAATCCCAAAATGTTGATTACAGGGTACAAAATACTCCAAACAAAAAGTTGCTTATTTAATTAATTAAAAATTTCCATAAAATTCTAAAAATTAAATTATCACTACTTCCTAAAAGAACCTTGTCTAAATTCAAACCCGATTTCTAGTTATATCGAATAAACTGTTATGGTCGATAAACGATTCTATAGCGACTATTTTAAAATTTGATTTGGACGTAAATCAAAATCTACATGACGAAATCCGGAGTTTTTTCTTCCACTAGAAAGATATACTCCACCAGCTCTACATGTTTCTTGTTTCACAGAAATCCGATTTAAAACGAACTCTGTACATTCAGTTGAAGTTCAAATCGCCAATTTACGAACTGCAGCGCCATTTCAAGCTCGATTTTAATTATAATATAATTATACGTTCAAACTGTCATTATTTAAATATATTCGTTATTCTAATTCAATTCCAATCTGAATTAAATATCGCAGATGATCCAGTTCACACCATATCGCCATTTTAGCCAATTCTGATTATTTCAAAATTATATATATTATTTACTTTATTATTTTAATTAAATATTCCTTATAATTTAATTAACGACCATTATATCCTCTAAACTCTATTTAAATAATTGAATAAATTAATTATTATATCGTCGAAAAATGCGGGTCATTACAGAGGGCACCCGAGTTTGCAAAGGTGGAAACAAACAACGGGTCAGTCATGGGACTGGTGTGAGAATTCTTAACTAATAGGAATAAGGCGAATCCAAGGACCACGCCACTAACGTGGAACGGGTTTATTCCAATCGATTGTCGTGCATAATTTAAAGTGATATAACAAATAATAAGTAACTCGTAAAATAACGCAATGCTTTTGGAAAAATGAAATCACCATAAGACTCAGGTCCCATCACACAATGCAACACACACCAGAGGATAGTGTTTTCCCTTATGGTTGTTAAACATGCTAAATACGATAAGTACGAGTGTAGTATTATCATTAGTATATGTAAAACATTTCAAAGTAAACGTATCAATCCTAGGAAGCATAGCTACCATATACTATGCCTCCGTACTAGTAATACAATCAAGTCCGAAGGGTCGTATTTGGAATTTGGTTTCCATCATGAGTCAAGATTAGGGAGGAGCTCCTTACCAATTCGAGCACTCTAGCTAATGTCTCAGGATTCCCCGCGGAGAACCCTTGGAAAGCTGCAGGGTCGGTCCGCAAATACCGCTTAGCGGATTAGTTATACCTGAACACACGTTTCCTGGTCCTATAGGACCTAATATCCGAGGCGCCTCATTCCATCATCCACATAAGTAAATATCAGCCAGTTTAAGCACCGACACCACTTCTAGCTAGAAAGAAACGTGTTGCTCTCCCTGCGTTCCCTTCTCCCGTTTTAGACTCCACCGGGTTGTGAGGCTCATGAATTTACGTAATACACAAAGCTCTGCTTATTCAAGCAGTGCTTTGATCGTCACCACAAGGTTCTGCTTTTCAACAAGAAACCTTGATCATTGCATCTTAGTATGCCACACTGTTACTCCGTATAGTACCATTGATCATCAATCAATATATAAACGGGTGTTAAGCAAAGAATAAATTCTCCACCATCAACATTTATATATTAACAGAAAATCAATAACATGATATTTAACGGGGTACAATGTCAGACACACCATCCATTTAAACTTATGCTCTGGGTCTGAGCAAAAGCCAAATCCTTACAAATCAACACACATGTTTGGACAATTCCCACTATTAACCCTATCATGGTAGCGAGCCAATCCAAGGCAACAGTCATCGTCATCCATTCTAGGTGAAGATTGTCGATCTTCTATCGTCGTCTTCAAATCTTGAATTTTAAGCGTCGTTTAAATTATTTGGAATGAGATAGACTCGGACTGCCCAAATAGTTCTCGCATATATATAAGTTAGAAATCATTTCATATCGTTATTAGTAATTTATAATGATTTATACATTATAATTTATATTTATAAATGAATATAAATATAAACCATTCGTATTATCGCTCATGTATAAAGGCGACCAATAAATCAAACAAACAACACACAGTTATTATTAACCATTTGGTGATGAAATATGACGTGTCCATGTTCATGTGTTAAAACGATGAACAACTTAATTATTTCCCTTCCATATTTTATCTATTTAAAAATAAAAATGAAAAGGTTACTTTATTTCATTTTAGATAAAATGTAATTGGAAGTGTTCCTTTATTATATCATCTATGAAAGGAAAAATAGAAATGTTTCTCTTTTTATATTAGAAGAAAGGAGACAAAAAGGTGTTCTTTTGTTCACAATGAAAATCTCATAAAAAGATATACATTTATATCCTACAGAACTAGCATATTATAATTCACATACACATACTATACTCAACAATGTATATTTTTCTTTTACTCTTCAATTCACACAAAAATGTATTTTTCGTGCATCATTCCAATTTAACAAAAATGAAGATTTTTGTGTCATATCAATTTTCTAACAAAAATTCAATATATTTTGGTGTCAACCTCAATTCTACAAAAATGAATATATTTTTGTTTGTTTAATTTCAATGTAACAAAGATAATAACTTTGTTATTCTTTCAATGCAAACCAAAAATAGTAATTTGTTTATATCTTTCAATGCAAAATTAACATGATCATTTTGTGTTTTAATCTTTTCTCATGAAAAGGTAGATTTCATATCTTTAGTATTTTAATGAAATCAAATTCATTAAAATGAAAATTGCCATCGTTATAACTTTCATTGAAAATCTCTTCACATAAAAATGTAAATTTCATTACTTTAAATCTAATTACATGAAAATGTAATTTTTACTCTTTAAATGTTACTACATGGAAATGTAAATTTCATATTATTATTTTTCTTTCTTCCCTTTTGTCATGTTTTATTTACCTAAATGTAAATAAATGTTGATTTTCTATGTTTCATGTTATTTACACTAAATGTAAATAACTGTCATCTTTTCTTTTGTTTTGTTCATTTACACTAATGTGACATAATGCTAAATTTATATTCATTATTTCCAATGTACACATTTCTAAGATAGACATATCTAATGCAGACATATCTAATACAAACATATTTTCTAATGCAACATTTCTAATATAAACAATCCAGTGTAAACATATTTTAACTCAACGCTAAAATATAATTCATTTCAACTAAATTTGACATACATTAAAATATGTGTTCATTTTATCTAAAAGACATATGCTAAAATATGTTCATATTCACTAAAGTGACTACATCTGAAAATATATTCATATGTACTAAAGTGACATAGCGAAAAAAATGTTATTCTTCTTCTATATCATTTTTTTATTTTTTTTATTTACACTAAATGTAAATAAAATATCCCTTTTCTTTATCTCATGTTTTATTTACACAAAATAGCAAATAAAAATATTGTTTTTCTTTTCATGTTTTATTTACATAAAAATGTAAATAAAAGTATCATCTAATTTTGTCCTTTTTGTTTACATAAAAATAATGTAAATAAAGATGTCATGCTACTTGTTCTTTTTATCTGTAATAACTATATGTAAATAAATGTGTTATGTAAACTTGTTCTTTTTATTTACATAACGAATGTAAATAAAATGTTCGTTGTAATCATGTTCTTATTCTAATTTGTCAATTCTAACATAAACGGTGTTTTTATTTACAGTGTAAAATCTTACTTAATTACATATAAAAATGGAATTTTATTTTACAATGCAAATCTTCATTCTATAATTACAAAAAAAAATAAAAAATGTCCTCTTAATTTACATTAAAAATGTAATATCCATTCTTTTTATTTACATTAAAAATGTTAATTTATCTTCATGTTTTTACATAAACACTAAAAATATTTGTATTCCCATGTTTCTACAAAAACGCTACAAATATCCTTAATTTCACATTTCTACATAAATGATAAAAATAATCTTAATTTCATATTTTAACATAAACGGTAAAAATATGTCTATTTACATAAAGATGTCATCTTTTATTCATTTCTTTGATTATAAGAAAATATAATCCATTATCCATTTCTTCGATTATATGAATGTGTAATCCTTTTTATTCTATTCCTACTTTTCATATTTTGCATTAACGCTAATTTGTATATGCAATTTACAAGTTTCATGAGAATGATAAAAATTTCCGGATTCATCCTTGTTTATACTTGACTTAGTGTAAACACCCAACATTAATCTTAGGTTCATAATTCATAAAATGTACCACACAAATTTTATGTTTATAACTCATAAAAATACACAATGCTAATTTCATGACAACACATACCATTTAATGTTAAGTTTCTTTAACCCAAAATAAAAAAGCCAAACTTTATTGATTTTATGAATCAAAATAAAAGGTCCAAACTTTATTTTCCGTACTTCCATTATTTCATGAATCCATCAATAATGATTAAAACTTTACTGCCCAACAACCCATTATTTCAAATTATCACAATTCACAAAGCAACCAACATCTAAACACAAAGCATCGCAGAAGTGATTATAATCATATATTTAGATATATCAATTAGTGATAAAGAATTAAATATTTGCAGCGCAAGCACAGATCTGAAAAGTAGATCTGAAAACAAAAATTAAGCAACATCGTATTTAGATCTGAAAGAGATCTAAAAAAAGCTACATCCATTACAGACACAGATCTACGCTACCACATAGATTCACGAACACATATCTATAAATTAATAAAGATAATTAAATTAAATTTTAAATTTTAAATTTAGAACAACTCACCTCGCTTTCTGTCAGATCTAGAATTCAGAAATATTCAGAAATGGTTTCAACCTGTTCTTGAACGTTGCATTCGCTATTATGGTTTCCACGGATCTGAAATTATTTAATTCGGAGTTCGTATAAATAAAATATCCAATTTACAAATTAATTTCAGATCTGTAACGCTTATAAGTGTGGCAAACCTTTAGTATACTCATACCGTATAGTTTCAGAAGTTGTTCAAATCTTTGGATCGAGATAACTAAAGCTACGGTTGACTGTTTTATGTGTCGTTTGTTGTAGATTGGAGAGCTTGGAAGGGCGCATGCACGCCGCAAAATAGGGGAGGGTGCGGTGGCAAGGAGGTGGAGTGGCGGGCTGATGAAGGGCGCGGGTTGGAGAGGTTGATTCGGGAGCTACGGTGCACGAGAAGATTTGAAACTTATCTAGAATCGAAGAGAAGATTAAGAGCTTCAAAAAGTTCCACTACGGCTAGATCTAATTGTGTGTGGACTAGGAGGAAGAGAGGAGAGAAGGTGGAAGGCTTTAGGCAGTTGATGGGTTCATTTGTACATGATGTTTTGATCGGGGAGAGAGGAAGGAATAGTGCTTTAATAATATTTTATTAATTTATTATCCATTAAAGGCCCGTTTTCAACTTTCTCGTATTTCAGCCCAATGACTGTCATTCATACCCATTAGCCCCTATTTCGGACTCATCTAGACATGTCCCGTTAGCCCAAATTGTCATTTTGAGCGCCATTTTTCAGATTTAAAATTTAATTCATGTATTAAGATTCAAACGTATGTCAAAATTTACTAAGGTCACAAAATAACTCTAAAAATTTCCGAAAAATGTTTTTTAACTATATTTTGATGCCACCAATCCAGAAAAATTAATGTCGTTCAATTCTGAGCTTATTTGCAAAATGGCCTTTTTCAAGGCGAATATATTTAAATATTAAAATAATTTTTTTTATACCCAAAATTTCCGAAACTCAAAATATATAAGTTTTTACTGTTTTTCCATGCAGAAACGCCATTCTGAACTCAATGGAAGTGGTTTTGAGTTCAAATTCGTTCATATGCAAAAAGTAGCATTTTTTGACCTTATATTTATATATATAAATTTCATAGCGACCTTTCTAAATTTTAATTTTGACATAACTTATAAATCACAAACTGAAATCCAAATTTCTCAAATTTATTATAAAGATATCATCGATACGGTTCTAACGTTTCTTGTTTCGACTAATTTTGACTTATAATGAATTTTATATATTTTTTCAAATTTAAAAATAGAATTTTGAAATTACCGCGCCATTTCAGGCTCGGAATGGAATTAATATATATTTTAAAGTTTTACTTCAAATAAAATAAAAAAAATTAGTTGTGATTATTTAAAATAAATTATTTTAAATATCCATAACTCATTAAAATTACTTAAAATAAATTTTTAAATTTACCCCAAAATTCAGGGTTGTTATAGATGGGACTTGAGTCTTATATCGGCCTCATTCTTTTTTTTAAAAAGCTTTGCGTTATTTAAAGAATTTACTTTGATTTAATGTATTGGCAATCACTGGAGTAAACCCATTCCGCGAAAGTGGCGTGGTCCTATGATTTGCCTTGTTATTGTTGTTTAAGCAGTTAAGTAGATTTCTCGTACCAGTCCCACGACTGACTCGTAGTTCGTTTCACTTTGCAAACTCGGGTGCCCTTATTTTCATACGGGCAGCCTAGTTGATAGGTGACAAGTATATTTTGGCTTAGCACTGCAGCATGGAGTGCGTTTTTTGCTTGATGGCGAGGATTAGATTTACTTGTATTTGACTATTGACTTTCTGCCATTCTTATCGTATGTATATGATTCCGCTTATGGCGATGAAGACTTATTTACTTCCAGCATGTATTACCTTATGTATATGTACCGCTTCTGGCGATGTAGACTGATATCCTTATTATGTCTCACAATATGTATATATTCCGCTTATGGCGATGTTGATTGATCATTCCCTTTTTATGCACTAAGATATATCCTACGCTGTGCTACTCTGATGTTATCACATGTTATGATTCCGCTGTCATATTTGTGTAAATTACTCTATTTCCTATTTATGCTATTATTTGTACTCTGCTAATGATGATTAATGTGTTATATTCCTATGACTATCCTTAACACCGTCGTACGGGTTTTCAGATCGTCACACCCTTTAACTAACAAAACAACATGTGAAAAATTAAAAATTGAGCTAAAAATCTTTCGATGTTCCCAAATGTCATTAAGATTGAATTTCTTGGTTACTGAACTAAGATGAAATGTGTGGAACCTGTTAGTCCTATAGATCTATGAGAGAGCTTCATTTTGACTTGTTATGGTTCTACTAACTCAAAATGGATACAAATTAATGCATGGCGGAACAACCCACATCTGTTGGGTGCAACATCGAAGTCTTGAGGTGCGACATCAGTTTGAAAATCCAAGATTGCACTGTATGACTTTTGAAAACTCGTTTATGGGTACGAAATAGAAATATAACATGGTGTATCATATTCCAAAATATATTAAATAGAATTCCGACCATGGTCAAATCCCCTTTGACCAACAAAACAACATGTGAAAAATTAAAAATGGACCTAAAAAAGCTTTTCATGTTCCCAAATGTCATTAAGATTGAATTTCTTGGTTTACTGAACTAAGATGAGATGGGTGTAACCTGTTATCCTATAGATCTATGAGAGAGCTTCATTTTGACTGGTTATGGTTCTACTAACTCAAAAGGGATACAAATTTATGTGTGGCGGAACAACCCACGTCTGTTGGGTGCAACATCGATGTCTTGAGGTACAACATCAGTTTGAAAATCCAAGATTGCACTGTATAACTTTTGAAAACTAGTTTATGGGTATGAAATAGAAATATAACATGGTGCATCATATTCCAAAATATAGAAAATCGAATTCCGACCATGGTCAAACCCCCTTTGACTAACAAACAACATGTGAAAAATAAAAAATTGACCCAAAAAAGCTTTCGATGTTCCCATAAGTCATTCAGATTGAATTTCTTGGTTACTGAAATAAGATGAGACAGTGGAACCTGTTATTCCTATAGATCTATGAGCGAGCTTCATTTTGATAGGTTATGGTTCTACTAACTCAGAATGGATACAAATTTATGTGTGGCGGAACATCCCACGTCTGTTAGGTGCAACATCAGTTTGAAAATCCAAGATTGCACTATACGACTTTTGGAAACTAGTTTATGGGTAAGAAATAGAAATATAAAATGGTGTATCATATTCCAAAATATATTAAATTGAATTCCGACCATGGTCAAACCCTCTTTGACTAACAAAACAACATGTGAAAAATTAAAAATTGAGCTAACAAAGGTTTTGATGTTCCCAAATGTCATTAAGATTGAATTTCTTGGTTTACTGAACTAAGATGAGATGGGTGTAACCTGTTAGTCCTATAGATCTATGAGAGAGCTTCATTTTCACGGGTTATGGTTCTACTAACTCAAAATGGATACAAATTTATGCATGGTGGAACAACCCACGTGTGTTGGGTGCAACATCGAAATCCTAAGGTGCAATATCTGTTTGAAAATCCAAGATTGCACTGTATGACTTTTGAAAACTCATTTATGGGTATGAAATAGAAAATGGTGCATCATATTCCAAAATATAGTAAATGGAATTTGGACCATGGTCAAACCCCCTTTGACTAACAAAAGAACATGTGAACAATTGAGCTAAAAAAGCTTTCGATGTTCCCAAAAGTCATTAAGATTCAATTTCTTGGTTACTGAACTAAGATGAGATGGGTGTAACCTGTTAGTCCTATTGATCTATGAGAGAGCTTCATTTTGATAGGTTATGATTCTATTAACTCAAAATGGATACAAATTTATGTGTGGTGGAACATCCCACGTCTGTTGGGTGCAACATCAAAGTCTTGAGGTGCAACATCAGTTTGAAAATCTAAGATTGCACTGTATGACGTTTGAAAACTCGTTTATGGGTATGAAATAGAAATATAACATGGTGCATCATATTCCAAAATATAGTAATTGGAATTCGGACCATGGTCAAACCCACTTTGACTAACAAGACAACATGCGAAAAAATTAAAATTGAGCTAAAAAAGCTTTCGATGTTCCCAAATGTCATTAAGATTGAATTTCTTGGTTACTGAACTAAGATGAGATGGGTGGTACCTGTTAGTCCTATAGGTCAATTTTGACTGGTTATTGTTCTACTAACTCAAAATGGATACAAATTTATGCATGGCGGAACAACCCACATCTATTGGGTGCACCATCGAAGTCTTGAGGTGCAACATCAGTTTGAAATCCAAGATTGCACTGTATGACTTTTGAAAACTCGTTTATGTGCATGAAATAGAAATATAAAATGGTGCATCATATTCCAAAATATAGTAAATCGGATTCGGACCATGGTTAAACCCACTTTGACTATCAAAAAAACATGTGAAAAAATAAAAATTGAGCTAAAAAAGCTTTCGATATTCCCGAATGTCATTAAGATTGAATTTCTTGGTTACTGAACTAAGATGAGATGGGTGGAACCTGTTAGTCCTACAGATCTATGAGAGAGCTTCATTTTGACTGGTTATGGTTCTACTAGCTTAAAATGAATACAAATTTATGCGTGACGGAACAACCCACATCTGTTGGGTGCAACATCGAAGTCTTGAGGTGCAACATCTGTTTAAAATCAAAGATTGCACTGTATGACTTTTGAAAACTCATTTATGGGTACGAAATAGAAATATAACATGGTGCATCATATTCCAAAATATAGTAAATGGGATTCGGACCATGGTCAAACCCCCTTTGACTATCAAAACAACATGTGAAAAATTAAAAATTGAGCTAAAAAAGCTTTCGATGTTCCCGAATGTCATTAAGATTGAATTTCTTGGTTACTGAACTAAGATGAGATGGGTGGAACCTGTTAGTCCTACAGATCTATGAGAGAGCTTCATTTTCACGGGTTATGGTTCTACTAACTCAAAATGGATACAAATTTATGCATGGTGGAACAACCCATGTGTGTTGGGTGCAACATCGAAGTCTTGAGGTGCAATATCTGTTTGAAAATCCAAGATTGCACTGTATGACTTTTGAAAACTCGTTTATGGGTATGAAATAGAAAATGGTGCATCATATTCCAAAATATAGTAAATGAAATTTGGACCATGGTCAAACCCCCTTTGACTAACAAAAGAACATGTGAAAAATTGAGCTAAAAAAGCTTTCGATGTTCCCAAAAGTCATTAAGATTCAATTTCTTGGTTACTGAACTAAGATGAGATGGGTGTAACCTGTTAGTCCTATTGATCTATGAGAGAGCTTCATTTTGATAGGTTATGATTCTACTAACTCAAAATGGATACAAATTTATGTGTGGTGGAACATCCCACGTCTGTTGGGTGCAACACCGAAGTCTTGAGGTGCAACATCAGTTTGAAAATCTAAGATTGCACTGTATGACGTTTGAAAACTCGTTTATTGGTATGAAATAGAAATATAACATGGTGCATCATATTCCAATATATAGTAAATGGAATTCGGACCATGGTCAAACCCACTTTGACTAACAAAACAACATGTGAAAAATTAAAAATTGAGCTAAAAAAGCTTTCGATGTTCCCAAATGTCATTAAGATTGAATTTCTGGATTACTGAACTAAGATGAGATGGGTGGAGCCTGTTAGTCCTATAGGTCTATGAGAGAGCTACAAATTCATGCGTGGCAGAACAACCCACATCTATTGGGTGCAACATCGAAGTCTTGAGGTGCAACATCAGTTTGAAAATCCGAGATTGCACTGTATGACTTTTGAAAACTCGTTTATGTGTATGAAATAGAAATATAACATGGTGCATCATATTCCAAAATATAGTAAATGGGATTCGCACCATGGTCAAACCCCCTTTGACTATCAAAACAACATGTGAAAAAATAAAAATTGAGCTAAAAAAGCTTTCGATGTTCCCAAATGTCATTGAGATTGAATTTCTTGGTTACTGAACTATTATGAGATGGGTAGAACCTGTTAGTCCTATAGATCTATGAGAGAGCTTCATTTTGACTGGTTATGGTTCAACTAACTCAAAATGGATACAAATTTATGCGTGGCGGAACAACCCACATCTGTTGGGTGCAACATCGAAGTCCTGAGGTGCACCATCAGTTTGAAAATCCAAGATTGCACTGTATGACTTTTGAAAACTCGTTTATAGGTACGAAATAGAAATATAACATGGTGTATCATATTCCAAAATATATTAAATCGAATTCCGACCATGGTCAAACCCCCTTTTACTAGCAAAACAACATCTGAAAAATGAAAAATTGACGTAAAAAAGCTTTTAATGTTACCAAATGTCATTAAGATTGAATTTCTTGGTTTACTGAACTATGATGAGATGGGCGTAACCTGTTAGTCCTATAGATCTATGAGAGAGCTTCATTTTGACTGGTTATAATTCTACTAACTCAAAATGGATACAAATTTATGTGTGGCGGAACAACCCACGTCTGTTGGGTGCAACATCGATGTCTTGAGGTGCAACATTAGTTTGAAAATCCAAGATTGCACTGTATGACTTTTGAAAACTCGTTTATGGGTACGAAATAGAAATATAACATGGTGCATCATATTCCAAAATATATTAAATCGAATTCCGACCATGGTCAAACCCACTTTGACTAACAAAACAACATGTGAAAAATTAAAAATTGAGCTAAAAAAGCTTTCGATGTTCCCAAATGTCATTAAGATTGAATTTCATGGTTACTGAACTAAGATGAGATGGGTGATGTTAGTCCTATAGGTCTATGAGAGAGCTTCATTTTGACAGGTTATGGTTCTACTAACTCAAAATGGATACAAATTTATCTGTGGCGGAACAACCCACATCTATTGGGTGCAACATCGAAGTCTTGAGGCACAACATCAGCTTGAAAATCCAAGATTGCACTGTATGACTTTTGAAAACTCGTTTATGTGTATGAAATAGAAATATAACATGGTGCATCATATTCCAAAATATAGTAAATGGATTTCGGACCATGGTCAAACCCCCTTTGACTATCAAAACAACATGTGAAAAATTAAAAATTATGCTAAAAAAGCTTTTGATGTTCCCAAATGTCATTAAGATTGAATTTCTTGGTTATTGAACTAAGATGAGATGGGTGGAACCTGTTAGTCCTATAGATCTATGAGAGAACTTCATTTTGACTGGTTATGGTACTACTAACTCAAAATGGATACAAATTTATGCGTGGCGGAACAACCCACATCTGTTGGGTGCAACATCGAAGTCTTGAGTTGCAACATCAGTTTGAAAATCCAAGATTGCATTGTATGACTTTTGAAAACTCATTTATGAGTACGAAATAGAAATGTAACATGGTGTATCATATTCCAAAATATATTAAATCGAATTCCAACCATAGTCAAACCCCCTTTGACTAACAAAACAACATCTGAAAAATAAAAAATTGACCTAAAAAAGCTTTTGATGTTCACAAATGTCATTAAGATTGAATTTCTTGGTTTACTGAACTATGATGAGATGGGCTTAACCTATTAGGCCTATAGGTCTATGAGAGAGCTTCATTTTGACTGGTTATGGTTCTACTAACTCAAAATGGATACAAATTTATGTAGGGTGGAACAACCTACATCTGTTGGGTGCAACATCGAAGTCTTGAGGTGCAACATCAGTTTGAAAATCCAAGATAGCACTGTATGACTTTTGAAAACTCGTTTATGGGTACGAAATAGAAATATAACATGGTGTATCATGTTCCAAAATATATTAAATCGAATTCCGACCATGGTCAAACCCCCTTTGACTAACAAAACATCATCTGAAAAATAAAAAGTTGACCTAAAAAAGCTTTTAATGTTCCCAAATGTCATTAAGATTGAATTTCTTGGTTTACTGAACTATGATGAGATGGGCGTAACCTGTTAGAGCTATAGATCTATGATAGAGCTTCATTTTGACTGGTTATGGTTCTACTAACTCAAAATGGATACAAATTTATGTGTGGCGGAACAACCCACGTCTGTTGGGTGCAACATCGATGTCTTGAGGTGCAACATCAGTTTGAAAATCCAAGATTGCACTGTATGACTTTTGAAAACTCGTTTATGGGTACGAAATAGAAATATAACATGGTGCATCATATTCCAAAATATATTAAATCGAATTCCAACCATGGTCAAACCCCCTTTGACAAACAAAACAACATGTGAAAAATTAAAAATTGACCTAAACAAGCTTCCGATGTTCCCAAATGTCATTAAGATTGAATTTCTTGGTTTAATGAACTAAGATGAGATGGGTGTAACTTGTTAGTCCAACAGATCTATGAGAGAGCTTCATTTTGATAGGTTATGGTTCTAGTAACTCAAAATGGATACAAATTTATGTGTGGCGGAACATCCCATGTCAGTTGGGTGCAACATCCAAGTCTTGAGGTGCAACATCAGTTTGAAAATCAAAGATTGCACTATATGACTTTTGAAAACTCGTTTATGGGTACGAAATAGAAATACAACATGGTGCATCATATTCCAAAATATATTAAATCGAATTCCGACCATGGTCAAAGCCCCTTTGACTAACAAAACAACATGTGAAAAAATAAAAATTGACCTAAAAAAGCTTTTGATGTTCCCAAATATCATTAAGATTGAATTTCTTGGTTTACTGAACTAAGATGAGATGGATGTAACCTGTTAGTCCTATAGATCTATGAGAGAGCTTCATTTTGATAGGATATGGTTCTACTAACTCAAAATGGATACAAATTTATGCATGGCGGAACATCCCACGTCTGTTGAGTGCAACATCGAAGTCTTGAGGTGGAACATCAGTTTGAAAATCCAAGATTGCACTGTATGACTTTTGAAAACTTGTTTATGGGTATGAAATAGAAATATAACATGGTGTATCATATTCCAAAATATACTAAATCGAATTCCGACCATGGTCAAACCCCCTTTAACTAACAAAACAACATGTGAAAAATTAAAAATTGACCTAAAAAGCTTTTGATGTTCCCAAATGTCATTAAAATTGAATTTCTTGGTTTACTGAACTAAGATGAGACGGGTGTAACTTGTTAGTCCTATAGATCTATGAGAGAGCTTCGTTTATACTGGTTTTGGTTCTAGTAACTCAAAATGGATATAAATTTATGCGTGGCGGAACAACCCACGTCTGTTAGGTGCAACATCGAAGTCTTGAGGTGCAACATCAATTTGAAAATCCAAGATTGCACTCTATGACTTTTGAAAACTCGTTTATGGGTATGAAATAGAAATATAACGTAGTGCATCATATTCCAAAATATGTTAAATCGAATTCCGACCATGGTCAAACCCCCTTTGACCAACAAAACAGCATGTGAAAAATTGAGCTAAAAAAGCTTTCGATGTTCCCAAAAGTCATTAAGATTGAATTTCTTAGTTACTGAACTAAGATGAGATGGGTATAACTTGTTAGTTCTATATATCTATGAGAGAGGTTCATTTTGATAGATTATGGTTCTACTAACTCAAAATGGATACAAATTTATGTGTGGCGGAACATCCCATGTCTGTTGGGTGCATCATCCAAGTCTTGAGGTGCAACATCAGATTGAAAATCTAAGATTGCACTGTATGACTTTTGAAAACTCGTTTATGGGTTTGAAATAGAAATACAACATGGTGCATCATATTCCAAAATATAGTAAATGGAATTTGGACCATGGTCAAACCCACTTTGACTAACAAAACAACACTTGAAAAATTAAAAATTGAGCTAAAAAATCTTTCGATGTTCCCAAATGTCATTAAGATTGAATTTCTTGGTTACTGAACTAAGATGAGATGGGTGGAACCTGTTAGTCCTATAGATCTATGAGAGAGCTTCATTTTGACTGGTTATGGTTCTACTAACTCAAAATGGATACAAATTTATGCATGGCGGAACAACCCACATCTGTTGGGTGCAACATCGAAGTCTTGAGGTGCAACATCAGTTTGAAAATCCAAGATTGCACTGTATGACTTTTGAAACTCGTTTATGGGTATGAAATAGAAATATAACAAACAACATGTGAAAAATAAAAAATTGACCTAAAAAAGCTTTTGATGTTCCCAAATGTCAATAAGATTGAATTTCTTAGTTTACTGAACTAAGATGAGACGGGCGTAACCAGTTAGTCCTATAGATCTATGAGAGAGCTTCATTTTGACTGGTTATGGTTGTACTCACTCAAATTGGTACAAATTTATGGGCGGCGGAACAACCCACGTCTGTTGGGTGCAACATCAATGTCTTGAGGTGCAACATCAGTTTGAAAATCCAAGATTGCACTGTATGACTTTTGAAAACTCGTTTATGGGTTCGAAATAGAAATATATCATGGTGCATCATAATCCAAAATAAATTAAATCGAATTCCGACCATGGTCAAACCCCCGTTGACAAACAAAACAACATGTGAAAGATTAAAAATTGACCTAAAAAAGCTTTTGATGTTCCCAAATGTCATTAAGAATGAATTTCTTGGTTTACTGAACTAAGATGAGATGGGTGTAACCTGTTAGTCCTATAGATCTATGAGAGAGCTTCATTTTGACTGGTTTTTGTTCTACTAACTCAAAATGGATACAAATTTATGTGTGGCGGAACATCCCACGTCTGTTGGGTGCAACATCGAAGTCTAAAGGTGCAACATCAGTTTGAAAAACCAAGATTGCATTGTATGACTTTTGAAAGCTCGTTTATGGGTACGAAATAGAAATATAACATGGTGCATCATACTTCAAAATATATTAAATCGAATTCCAACTATGGTCAAACCCCCTTTGACTTACAAAACAACATGTTAAAAAATAAAAATTGAGCTAAAAAACTTTCGATGTTCCCAAAAGTCGTTGAGATTGAATTTCTTAGTTACTGAACTAATATGAGATGGGTGTAACATGTTAGTCCTATAGATCTATGAGAGAGCTTCATTTTGGTAGGTTATGGTTCTAATAACTCAAAATGGATACAAATTTATGCATGATGGAACAACCCACGTCTGTTGGGTGCAACATCGAAGTCTTGAGGTGCAACATCAGTTTGAAAATCCATGATTGCAATGTATGACTTTTGAAAACTCATTTATGGGTGCGAAATAGAAATATAACATGGTGTATCATATTCCAAAATATATTAAATCAAATTCCGAGCATGGTCAAAACCCCTTTAACTAACAAAACAAGATGTGAAAAATTAAAAATTGACCTTAAAAAGCTTTTGATGTTCCCAAATGCCATTAAGATTGAATTTCTTGGTTTACTGAACTAAGATGAGATGGGTGTAACCTGTTAGTCCTATAGATCTATGAGAGAGCTTCATTTTGATAGGTTATGTTTCTACTAACTCAAAATGGATACAAATTTATTTGTGGCGGAACATCCCACGTCTGTTAGGTGCAACATCAGTTTGAAAATCCAAGATTGCACTGTATGAATTTTGAAAACTCGTTCATGGGTACGAAATAGAAATATAACATGGTGTATCATATTCCAAAATATATTAAATCTAATTCCGACCATGGTCAAACCCCCTTTGACTAACAAAACAACAAGTGAAAAATAAAAAAATGAGCTAAAAAATCTTTTGATGTTCCCAAAAGTCATTAAGATTGAATTTCTTGGTTTACTGAACTAAGATGAGATGGGTGTAACCTGTTAGTCCTATAGATCTATGACAGAGCATCATTTTGACTGGTTATGGTTCTACTAACTCAAAATTGATACAAATTTATGCATGGCGGAACAACCCACGTCTGTTGGGTGCAACATCGAAGTCTTGAGGTGCAAATCAGTTTGAAAATCCAAGGTTGCACTGTATGACTTATGAAAACTCGTTTATGGGTATGATATATAAATATAACATGGTGCATCATATTCCAAAATATAGTAAATGGAATTCGGACCATGGTCAAACCCCCATTGACCAACAAAACAACATATGAAAAATTGAGCTAAAAAAGCTTTCAATATCCCCTAAAGTCATTAATATTGAATTTATTGGTTATTGAACTAAGATGAGATGAGTGTAACCTGTTAGTTCTATAAATCCATGAGAGAGTTTCATTTTGACTGGTTGTGGTTCTAGGTAACTCAAAATGGATAAAAATTTATGCGTGGCGGAACAACCCACATCTGTTGGATGCAACATCGAAGTCTTGAGGTGCAACATTCATTTGAAAATCCAAGATTGCACTGTGTGGCTTTTGAAAACTCGTTTATGGGTATGAAATAGAAATATAACGTGGTGCATCATATTCCAAAATATAGTAAATAGAATTCCGACCATGGTCAAACCCCCGTTGATTAACAAAACAACATGTGAAAAATTAAAAATTGACCTAAAAAAGCTTTCGATGTTCCAAAATGTCATTATGATTGAATTTCTTGGTTTACTAAACTAAGATGGGATGGGTGTAACCTGTTAGTCCTATAGATCTATGAGAGAGCTTCATTTTGATATGTCGTGGTTCTACTAACTCAAAATGGATACAAATTTATGCGTTGCGGAACATCCCACGTCTGTTAGGTGCAACATCAGTTTGAAAATCCAAGATTGCACTGAATGACTTTTGAAAACTCGTTTATGGGTACGAAATAGAAATATAACATGGTGTATCATATTCCAAAATATATTAAATCGAATTCCAACCATGGTCAAACCCCGGTTGACTAACAAAACAACATGTGAAAAATTGAGCTAAAAAAGCTTTCGTTGTTCCCAAATGTCATTAAGATTGAATTTCTTGGTTTACTGAACTAAGAAGAGATGGGTGTAACCTGTTAGTCCTATAGATCTACGTGAGAGCTTCGTTATGATAGGTTATGGTTCTACTAACTCAAAATGGATACAAATTTATGCGTGGCAGAACAACCCATCACTGTTGGGTGCAACATCTATGTCTTGAGGTGCAACATCAATTTGAAAATCCAATATTGCACTGTATGACTTTTGAAACTCGTTTATGGGTACGAAATAGAAATATAACATGGTGCATCCTATTCCAAAATATATTAAATCGAATTCCGACCATGGTCAAACCCCCTTTGACCGACAAAAAAACATGCGAAAAATTGAGCTAAAAAAGCTTTCGATGTTCCCAAATGTCTTTAAGATTGAATTTCTTGGTTTACTGAACTAAGATGAGATGGATGTAACCTATTAGTCCTATAGATCTATGAGAGAGCTTCATTTTAATAGGTTATGGTTCTACTAGCTCAAAGTGGATACAAATTTATGCATGGAGGAACAACCCACGTCTGTTGGGTGCAACATCGAAGTCTTGAGTTGCACCATCAGTTTGAAAATCCAAGATTGCACTGTATGACTTTTGAAAACTCGTTTATGGGTATGAAATAGAAATATAACATGGTGCATCATATTCCAAAATATAGTAAATGGAATTTGGACCATGGTCAAACCCCCTTTGACCAACAAAATAACACGTGAAAAATTGAGCTAAAAAAGCTTTCGATGTTCCCAAAAGTCATTAAGATTCAATTTCTTTGTTACTGAACTAAGATGAGATGGGTTTAGCCTCTTAGTCCTATAAATCTATGAGAGAGCTTCATTTTGGTAGGTTACGGTTCAACTAACTCAAAATGGAGACAAATTTATGTGTGGTGGAACATCCCACGTCTGTTGGGTGCAACATCGAAGTCTTGAGGTGCAACATCAGTTTGAAAATCTAAGATTGCACTGTATGACGTTTGAAAACTCGTTTATGGGTATGAAATAGAAATATAACATGGTGCATCATATTCCAAAATATAGTAAATGGAATTCGGACCATGGTCAAACCCACTTTGACTAACAAAACAACATGTCAAAAATTAAAAATTGAGTTAAAAAAGCTTTCGATGTTCCCAAATGTCATTAAGATTGAATTTCTTGGTTACTGAACTAAGATAAGATGGTTGGAACGTGTCAGTCCTACAAATCTATGAGAGAGTTTCATTTTGACTGGTTACGGTTCTACTAACTCAAAATGGATAAAAATTTATGTGTGGCGGAACAACCCACGTCTGTTGGGTGCAACATCGATGTCTTGAGGTGCAACATCAGTTTGAAAATCCAAGATTGCACTGTATGACTTTTGAAAACTCGTTTATGGGTACAAAATAGAAATATAACATGGTGCATCATATTCCAAAATATATTCAATCGAATTCTGACCATGGTCAAACCACCTTTGACTAACAAAACAACATGTGAAAAATTAAAAATTGACCTACAAAGCTTTCGATGTTCCCAAATGTCATTAAGATTGAATTTCTTGGTTTACTGAACTAAGATGAGATGGGTGTAACCTGTTAGTCATATATATCTATGAGAGAGCTATATTTTGACTAGTTTTGGTTCTACTAACTCAAAATGGATACAAATTTATGTGTGGCGGAACATCCCACATCTGTTGGGTGCAACATCGAAGTCTTGAGGTGAAACATCAGTTTGAAAATCTTAGATTGCACTATATGACTTTTGAAAATCATTTATGGGTATGAAATAGAAATATAACATGGTGAATCATACTTCAAAATATATTAAATCGAATTCTGACCATGGTTAAACCCCCTTTGACCAGCAAAACATGTGAAAAATTAAAAATTGAGCTAAAAAAGCTTTCGATGTTCCCAAATGTCATTAGGATTGAATTTGTTGGTTTACTGAACTAAGATAAGATGGGTGTAACCTGTTAGTCCAATAGATCTATGAGAGAGCTTCATTTTGATAGGTTATGGTTCTAGTAACTCAAAATGGATAAAAATTTATGTGTGGCGGAACATCCCACGTCTGTTGGGTGCAACATCCAAGTGTTGAGGTGCAACATCAGTTTGGAAATCCAAGATTGCACAGTATGACTTTTGAAAACTCGTTTATGGGTACGAAATAGAAATATAACATGTGCATCATATTCCAAATTATATTAAATCGAATTCCGACCATGGTCAAACCCCCTTTGACTTACAAAACAACATGTGAAAAATTAAAAATTGACCTAAAAAAGCTTTTGATGTTCCCAAATATCATTAAGATTGAATTTCTTGGTTTACTGAACTAAGATGAGATGGGTGTAACCTGTTAGTCCTATAGATCTATGAGTGAGCTTCATTTTGATAGGATATGGTTCTACTAACTAAAAATGGATACAAATTAATTCATGGAGGAACATCCCACGTCTGTTGGGAGCAACATCGAAGTCTTGAGGTGAAACATCAGTTTGAAAATCCAAAATTGCACTGTAAGACTTTTGGAAACTTGTTTATGGGTACGAAATAGAAATATAACATGGTGCATCATACTTCAAAATATATTAAGTTGAATTCTAACCATGGTCAATCCCCCTTTGAAAAACAAAACAACATGTTAAAAATTAAAAATTGAGCTAAAAAAGCTTTCGATGTTCCCAAAAGTCATTAAGATTGAATTTCTTGGTTTCTGAACTAAGATGATTTGGGTGTAACCTGTTAGTCCTATATATCTATGAGGGAGCTTCATTTTGATAGGTTATGGTTCTACTAATTCAAAATGGATACAAATTTATGCATGGCAGAAAAACCCACGTTTGTTGGGTGGAACATCGAAGTCTTGAGGTGCATTATCAGTTTGAAAATCCAATATTGCACTGTATCACTTTTGAAAACTTGTTTATGGGTACGAAATATAACATGGTGTATCATATTCCAAAATATACTAAATCGAATTCCGACCATGGTCAAACCCCCTTTATCTAACAAAACAACATGTGTAAAAAGTTAAAATTGACCTAAAAAAGCTTTTGATGTTCCCAAACGTCAGCAAGATTGAATTTCTTGGTTTACTGAACTAAGATGAGATGGGTGTAACCTGTTAGTCCTATAGATCTATGAGAGAGCCTCATTTTGACTGGTTTTGGTTCTAGTAACTCGAAATGGATATAAATTGATGCTTGGTGGAACAACCCACGTCTGTTAGGTGCAACATCGAAGTCTTGAGGTGCAACATCAATTTGAAAATCCAAGATTGCACTGTACGACTTTTGAAAACTCGTTTATGGGTATGAAATAGAAATATAACATGGTGCATCATATTCCAAAATATATTAAATCGAATTCCGATCATGGTCAAACCCCCTTTAACCAACAAAACAGCATGTGAAAAATTGAGCTAAAAAAGCTTTCGATGTTCCCAAAAGTCATTAAGATGGAATTTCTTGGTTATTGAACTAAGATCAGATGGGTGTAACCTGTTAGTCCTATAGATCCATGAGAGAGCTTCATTTTGATAGTATATGGTTCTATTAACTCAAAATGGATACAAACATATGTGTGGCGGAATATCCCACGTCTTTTGGGTGCAACATAGAAGTCTTGAGGTGCAACATCAGTTTGAAAATCTAAGATTGCACTGTATGACTTTTGAAAACTCTTTTATGGGTATGAAATAGAAATATAACATGGTGCATCATATTCCAAAATATAGTAAATGGAATTCGGACCATGGTCAAACCCACTTTGACTAACAAAACTACATGTGAAAAAATTAAAATTTAGCTAAAATGCTTTCGATGTTCCCAAATGTCATTAAGATTGAATTTCTTGGTTACTGAACTAAGATGAGATGGGTGGAACCTGTTAGTCCTATAGATCTATGAGAGAGCTTCATTTTGACTGGTTATGGTTCTACTAACTCAAAATATATACAAATTTATGCGTGACGGAACAACCCACATCTGTTGGGTGCAACATCGAAGTCTTGAGATGCAACATCAGTTTGAAAATCCAAGATTGCACTGTATGACTTTTTAAAACTCGTTATGGGTACGAAATAGAAATATAACATGGTGCATCATATTCCAAAATATATTAAATTGAATTATGGCCATGGTCAAACCACCTTTGACTAACAAAACAACATGTGAAAAAAAAAATTGACCTAAAAAAGCTTTCGATGTTCCCAAATGTCATTAAGATTGAATTTCTTTGTTACTGAACAAAGATGAGATGGGTGGAACCTGTTAGTCCTATAGATCTATGAGAGAGCTTCATTTTGACTGGTTATGGTTCTACTAACTCAAAATGGATACAAATTTATGCGTGGCGGAACAACCCACATCTGTTGGGTGCAACATCGAAGTCTTGAGGTGCAACATCAGTTTGAAAATCCAAGAATGCACTGTATGACTTTTGAAAACTCGTTTATGGGTACGAAATAGAAATATAACATGGTGTATCATATTTCAAAATATATTAAATCGAATTCCGACCGTGGTCAAACCCCCTTTGACTAACAAAACAACATGTGAAAAATAAAAAATTGAGCTAAAAAATCTTTCGATGTTCCCAAAAGTCATTAAGATTGAATTTCTTGGTTTACTGAACTAAGATGAGATGGGTGTAACCTATTAGTCCTATAGATCTATGAGAGAGCTTCATTTTGACTGGTTATGGTTCTACTAACTCAAAATGGATAAAAATTTATGTGTGGCGGAACAACCCACGTCTGTTGGGTGCAACATCGATGTCTAGAGGTGCAACATCAATTTGAAAATCCAAGATTGCAATGTATGACTTTTGAAAACTCGTTTATGCGTACGAAATAGAAATATAACATGGTGTATCATATTCCAAAATATATTAAATCGAATTCCGACCATGGTCAAACCCCCTTTGACTAATAAAACAACATGTGAAAAAATAAAAATTGAGCTAAAAAAGCTTTCGATGTTCCCAAATGTCATTAAGATTGAATTTCTTGGTTTACTGAACTATGATGAGAAGGGTGTAACCTGTTAGTCCTATAGATCTATGAGAGAGCTTCATTTTGATAGGTCTGGTTCTACAAACTCAAAATGGATACAAATTTATGTGTGGCGGAACATCCCACGTTTGTTGGGTGCCACATCGAAGTCTTGATGTGCAACATCAGTTTGAAAATCTAAGATTGCACTGTATGACTTTTGAAAATCGTTTATGGGTATGAAATAGAAATATAACATGGTGCATCATACTTCAAAGTATATTAAATCGAATTCCGACCATGGTCAAACCCACTTTGACCAACAAAACAACATGTGAAAAAATAAAAATTGAGCTAAAAATACTTTCGATGTTCCCAAATGTCACTAAGATTGAATTTCTTGGTTTACTGAACTAAGATGAGATGGGTGTAACCTGTTAGTCCAATAGATCTATGAGAGAGCTTAATTTCGATTGGTTATGGTTCTAGTAACTCAAAATGGATAATAATTTATGTGTGGCGGAACATCCCACGTCTGTTGGGGGCAGCATCCAAGTCTTGAGGTGCAACATCAGTTTGAAAATCCAAAATTGCACAGTATGACTTTTGAAAACTCGTTTATGGGTACGAAATAGAAATATAACATGGTGCATCATATTCAAAAATATATTAAATCGAATTCTGACCATGGTCAAACCCTCTTGGACTAACAAAACAACATGTGAAAAATTAAAAATTGACCTAAAAAAGCTTTTGATGTTCCCAAATATCATTAAGATTGAATTTCTTGGTTTACTGAACTAAGATGAGATGGGTGTAAACTGTTAGTCCTATAGATCTATAAGAGAGCTTCATTTTGATAGGTTATGGTTCTACTAACTCAAAATGGAAACAAATTTATGCATGGCGGAACATCCCCCATCTGTTGGGTGCAACATCGAAGTCTTGAGGTGCAACATCAGTTTGAAAATCCAAGATTGCACTGTATGTCTTTTGAAAACTCGTTTATGGGTATGAAAAAGAAATATAACATGGTGCATCATACTTCAAAATATATTAAGTCGAATTTCAACCGTGGTCAAACCCTCTTTGACAAACAAAACAACATGTTAAAAATTAAAAATTGAGCTAAAAAATCTTTCGATATTCCCAAAAGTCATTAAGATTGAATTTCTTGGTTACTGAACTAAGATGAGATGGGTGTAACCTATTAGTCCTATAGATCTATGAGGGAGCTTCATTTTGATAGGTTATGTATCTACTACCTCAAAATGGATACAAATTTCTGCATGGCGGAACAACCCACGCCTGTTGGGTGGAACATCGAAGTCTTGAGGTGCAACATCAGTTGGAAAATCCAAGATTGCACTGTATGACTTTTGAAAACTCGTTTATGGGTACAAAATAGAAATATAACATGGTGTATCATGTTCCAAAGTATACTAAATTGAATTCAGACCATGGCCAAACCCCGTTTAACTAACAAAATAACATGTGAAAAATTGAAAATTGACCTAAAAAAGCTTTTGATGTTCCCAAATGTCATTAAGATTGAATTTGTTCGTTTACTGAACTAAGATGAGACGGGTGTAACCTGTTAGTCCTACAGATCTATGAGAGAGCTTCGTTTTGACTGGTTTTGGTTCTAGTAACTCAAAATGGATATAAATTTATGCGTTGCGAAACAACCCACGTCTGTTAGGTGCAACATCGAAGTCTTGAGGTGCAACATCAATTTGAAAATCCAAGATTGCACTGTACGACTTTTGAAAACTCGTTTATGGGTATGAAATAGAAATATAACATGGTGCATCATATTCCAAAATATATTAAATCGAATTCCGATCATGGTCAAACCCCCTTTGACCAACAAAACAACATGTGAAAAATTGAGCTAAAAATGCTTTCGATGTTCCCAAAAGTCATTAAGATTGAATTTCTTGGTTACTGAACTAAGATGAGATGGGTGTAACCTGTTAGTCCTATTGATCTATGAGAGAGCTTCATTTTGATAGGTTATGGTTCTACTAACTCAAAATGGATACTAATTTATGTGTGCGGAACATCCCACGTTTGTTGGGTGCAACATCGAAGTCTTGAGGTGCAACATCAGTTTGAAAATCTAAGATTGCATTGTATGACTTTTGAAAACTCGTTTATGGGTATGAAATAGAAATATAACACGGTGCATCATATTCCAAAATATAGTAAATGGAATTCGGACCATGGTCAAACCCACTTTTACTAACAAAACAACATGTGAAAAATTTAAAACTGAGCTAAAAAAGCTTTCGATGTTCCCAAATGTCATTAAGATTGAATTTCTTGGTTACTGAACTAAGATGAGACGGGTGGAACCTGTTAATTCTATAGATCTATGAGAGAGCTTCATTTTGAATGGTTATGGTTCTAGTAACTCAAATTGGATACAAATTTATGCGTGGCGGAACAACCCACATCTGTTGGTTGCAGCATCGAAGTCTTGAGGTGCAACATCCGTTTGAAAATCCAAGATTGCACTGTATGACTTTTGAAAACTCGTTTATGCGTATGAAATAGAAATATAATATGGTGCATCATTTTCCAAAATATAGTAAATCGAATTCCGACCATGGTCAAACCCCCTTTGACTAACAATACAACATGTGAAAAAATAAAATTGAACTAAAAAAGCTTTCGATGTTCCCAAATGTCATTAAGATTGAATTTCTTGGTTACTGAACTAAGATGAGATGGGTGGATCCTGTTAGTCCTATAGATCTATGAGAGAGCTTCATTTTGACTGGTTATTGTTCTACTAACTTAAAATGGATACAAAATTATGTGTGGCGGAATAACCCCCATCTGTTGGGTGCAACATCGAAGTCTTGAGGTGAAACATCAGTTTGAAAATCCAAGATTACACTGTATGACTTTTGAAAACTCGTTTATGGGCATGAAATAGAAATATAACAAACAACATGTGAAAATTTAAAAATTGACCTAAAAAAGCTTTTGATGTTCCCAAATGTCATTAAGATTGAATTTCTTGGTTTACTGAACTAAGATGAGATGGGTGTAACCTGTTAGTCCTATAGATCTATGAGAGATCTTCATTTTGACTGGTTTTGGTTCTACTACCTCAAAATGGATATAAAATTTATGTGTGACGGAACATCACACGTCTGTTGGGTGCAACATCGAAGTCTTGAGGTGCAACATCAGCTTGAAAAACCAAGATTGCACCGTATGACTTTTGAAAACTCGTTTACGGGTACGAAATAGAAATATAACATGGTGCGTCATACTTCAAAATATATTAAATCGAATTCCAACCATGGTCAAACCCTCTTTGACCAACAAAACAACACGTTAAGAATTAAAAATTGAGCTAAAAAAGCTTTCGATGTACCCAAAATTCATTAAGACTGAATTTCTTGGTTACTGAACTAAGATGAGATGGGTGTAACATGTTCGTCCTATTGATCTATGAGAGAGCTTCATTTTGATAGGTTATGGTTCTACTAACTGAAAATAGATACAAATTTATGCATGGCGGAACAACCCACGTCTGTTGGGTGCAACATCGAAGTCTTGAGGTGCAACATCATTTTGAAAATCCAAGATTGCACTGTATGGCTTTTGAATACTCTTTTATGGGTACGAAATAGAAATATAACATGGTGTATCATATTCCAAAATATATTAAATCGAATTCCGACCATGGTGAAACCATCTTTGATTAACAAAACAACATGTGAAAAATAAAAAATTGTCCTAAAAAGCTATTGATGTTCCCAAATGTCATTAAGATTGAATTTCTTGGTTTACTGAACTAAGATGAGATTGGTGTAACCTGTTAGTCCTATAGATCTATGAGAGATTTTCGTTTTGACTGGTTTTGGTTCTAGTAACTCAAAATGGATATAAATTTATGCGTGGCGGAACAACCCACGTATGTTAGGCGCAACATCGAAGTCTTGAGGTGCAACATCGATTTGAAAATCCAAAATTGCACTGTATGACTTTTGAAAACTCGTTTATGGGAACGAAATAGAAATATAACATGGTGCATCATATTCCAAAATGTATTAAATCGAATTCCGACCATGGTCAAACCCCGTTTGACCAACAAAACAACATGTGAAAAATTGAGCCAAAAAAGCTTTCGATGTTCCCAAAAGTCATTAAGATTGAATTTCTTGGTTACTGAACTAATATGAGATGGTGGATCCTGTTAGTCCTATAGATCTATGAGAGAGCTTCATTTTGATAGGTTATGTTTCTACTAACTCAAAATGGATACAAATTTATGTGTGGCGGAACATCCCAGGTCTGTTAGGTGCAACATCAGTTTGAAAATCCAAGATTGCGCTGTATGAATTTTGAAAACTCGTTTATGGGTAAGAAATAGAAATATAACATGGTGTATCATATTCCAAAATATAGTCAATTGAATTCCGACCATGGTCAAACCCCTTTGACTAACAAAACAACATGTGAAAAATTAAAAATTGAGCTAAAAAATCTTTCGACGTTCCCAAAAGTCATTAAGATTGAATTTCTTGGTTTACTGAACTAAGTTGAGATGGGTGTAACCTACTAGTCCTATAGATCAATGAGAGATCATCATTTTGACTGGTTATAGTTCTACTAACTCAAAATGGATACAAATTTATGCATGGCGGAACAACCCACGTCTGTTGGGTGCAACATCGAAGTCTTGAGGTGCAAATCAGTTTGAAAATCAAAGATTGCACTGTATGTATTTTGAAAACTCGTTTATGGGTATGAAATAGAAATATAACATGGTGCATCATATTCCAAAATATAGTAAATGGAATTCGGACCATGGTCAAACCCCCGTTGACCAACAAAATAACATATGAAAAGTTGAGCTAAAAAAGCTTTCAATGTTCCCTAAAGTCATTAAGATTGAATTTATTGGTTACAGAACTAAGATGAGATGGGTGTAACCTGTTAGTTCTTTAAATCCATGAGAGAGTTTCGTTTTGACTGGTTATGCTTCTATTAACTCAAAATGGATACAAATTTATGCGTGGCGGAACAACCCACATCTGTTGGTTGCAGTATCAAAGTCTTGAGGTGCTACATCCGTTTGAAAATCCAAGATTGCACTGTATGACTTTTGAAAACATGTTTATGCGTATGAAATAGAAATATAACATGGTGCATGATTTTCCAAAATATAGTAAATCGAATTCCGACCATGGTCAAACCCCCTTTGACTAACAAAACAACATGTGAAAAATTAAAAATTGACCTAAAAAAGCTTTCGATGTTCCCAAATGTCATTAAGATTGAATTTCTTGGTTTACTGAACTAAGATGAGATGGGTGTAACCTGTTAGTCCTATAGATCTATGAGAGAGCTTTATTTGGATATGTTATGGTTCTACTAACTCAAAATGGATACAAATTTATGCGTGGCGGAACATCCCACGTCTGTTAGGTGCAACATCAGTATGAAAATCCAAGATTGCACTGTATGACTTTTGAAAACTCGTTTATGGGTACGAAATAGAAATATAACATGGTGTATCATATTCCAGAATATATTAAATCGAATTCCGACCATGGTCAAACCCCCTTTGACTAACAAAACGACATATGAAAATTTAAAATTTGAGCTAAAAAAGGTTTCGATGTTCCCAAATGTCATTAAGATTGAATTTCTTGGTTTACTGAACTAAGATGAGATGGTTTAACCTGTTAGTCCTATAGATCTATGTGAGAGCTTCGTTTTTATAGGTTATGGTTCTACTAACTCAAAATGGAAACAAATTTATGCGTGGTGGAACAACCCACGTCTGTTGGGTGCAACATCGATGTCTTGAAGTGTAACATCAAATTGAAAATCCAATATTGCACTGTATGACTTTTGAAAACTCGTTTATGAGTACGAAATAGAAATATAACATGGTGCATCATATTCCAAAATATATTAAATCGAATTCCGACCATGGTCAAACCCCCTTTGACCAACAAAACAACATGCGAAAAATTGAGCTAAAAAAGCTTTTGATGTTCCCAAATGTCTTTAAGATTGAATTTCTTGGTTTACTGAACAAAGATGAGATGGGTGTAACCTGTTAGTCCTATAGATCTATGAGAGAGCTTCATTTTGATAGGTTATTGTTCTGGTAACTCGAAATGGATACAAATTTATGTGTGGCGGAACATCCCACGTCTGTTGGGTGCAACATCGAAGTCTTGAGTTGCAACATCAGTTTGAAAATCCAAGATTGCACTGTATGACTTTTGAAAACTCGTTTATGGGTACGAAATAGAAATATAACATGGTTTATCTTATTCCAAAATATATTAAATCGAATTCCGACCATGGTCAAACCCCCTTTGATCAACAAAACAACATGTGAAAAATTGAGCTAAAAAAGCTTTCGATGTTCCCAGATGTCATTAAGATTTAATTCCTTTGTTTACTGAACTAAGATGAGATGGGTGTAACCTATTAGTTCTATAGATCTATGAGAGAGCTTCGTTTTGAATTGTTATGGTTCTAGTAACTCAAAATGGATACAAATTTATGTGTGGCAGAACATCCTACGTCTGTTGGGTGCAACATCGAAGTCTTGAGGTGAAACATCCATTTGAAAATCCAAGATTGCACTGTATGACTTTTGAAAACTCGTTTATGGGTACGAAATAGAAATATAACATAGTTTATCATATTCCAAAATATATTAAATCGAATTCCGACCATGGTCAAACCCCCTTTGACCAACAAAACAACATGTGAAAAATTGAGCTAAAAAAGCTTTCGATGTTCCCAAATGTCATTAAGATTGAATTTCTTGGTTTACTGAACTAAGATGAGATGGGTGTAACCTATTAGTACTATAGATCAATGAGAGAGCTTCATTTTGATAGGTTATTGTTCTACTAACTCAAAATGGATACAAATTTATGCATGAAGGAACATACCACGTCTGTTGGGTGCAACATCGAAGTCTTGAGGTGCAACATCGGTTTGAAAATCCAAGATTGCACTGTATGACTTTTGAAAACTCATTTATGGGTTCGAAATAGAAATATAACATGCTGTATCATATTCCAAAATATATTAAATCGAATTCCGACCATGGTTAAACCCCTTTTGACTAACAAAACAACATGTGAAAAATTAAAAATTGAGCCAAAAAAGCTTTCGATGTTCCCAAATGTCATTAAGTTTGAATTTCTTGGTTTATTGAACTAAGATGAGATGGGTGAAACCTGTTAATCCTATAGATCTATGTGAGAGCTTCGTTTTGATAAGTTATGGTTCTACTAAATCAAAATGGATACAAATTTATGTGTGGCGGAACATCCTACGTCTGTTGGGTGCAACGTCGATGTCTTGAAGTGCAACATCAGTTTGAAAATCTAAGATTGCACTGTATGACTTTTGAAAACTCGTTTATGGGTATGAAATAGAAATATAACATGGTGCATTATATTCCAAAATATATTAAATCGAATTCCGACCATGGTCAAACCCCCTTTGACTAATAAAACAACATGTGAAAAATAAAAAATTGAGCTAAAAAAGCTTTCGTTGTTCCCAAATGTCATTAAGATTGAATTTCTTGGTTTACTGAACTAAGATGAGATGGGTGTAACCTGTTAGTCCTATAGATCTATGAGAGAGCTTCATTTTTACTGGTTATGGTTCTACAAACTCGCAATGGGTACAAATTTATGTGTGGCGGAACAACAAATGTCAGTTGGGTGCTGCATCGAAGTCTTGAGGTGGAACACCAGTTTGAAAATCCAAGATTGCACTGTATGACTTTTGAAAACATGTTTATGGGTACGAAATAGAAATATAACATGGTCCATCATATTCCAAAATATATTAAATTGAATTCCGACCATGGTCAAACCCCCTTTGACAAACAGAACAACATGTGAAAAATAAAAAATTGAGCTAAAAAAGCTTTCGATGTTCCCAAATGTCGTTAAGATTGAATTTCTTGGTTTACTGAACTAAGATGAGATGGGTGTAACTTGTTAGTCCTATAGATCTATGAGAGAGCTTCATTTTGACAGATTATGTTTCTACTAACTCAAAATGGATACAAATTTATGCATGACGGAACATCCCACGTCTGTTGGGTGCAACATCGAAGTCTTGAGGTGCAACATCAGTTTGAAAATCTAAGATTGCGCCGTATGACTTTTGAAAACTCATTTATGGGTACGAAATAGAAATATAACATGGTGCATCATATTCCAAAATATATTAAATCGAATTCCGACCATGTTCAAACCCCATTTGACCAACAAAACAGCATGTGAAAAATAAAAAAATTGACCTAAAAAAGATTTCGATGTTCCCAAATGTCATTAAGATTGAATTTCTTGGTTATTGAACTAAGATGAGATGGGTGTAACCTATTAGTCATATAGATCTATGAGAGAGCTTCATTTTGATAGGTTATGGTTATACCAATTCAAAATGGATACAAATTTATGCATGGCGGAACAACCCACGTCTGTTGGGTGCAACATCGAAGTCTTGAGGTGCAACATCAATTTGAAAATCCAAGATTGCAATGTATGAGTTTTGAAAACTCGTTTATGGGTACGAAATTGAAATATAACATGGTGTATCATACTCCAAAATATATTAAATCGAATTCCGACCATGGTCAAAACCTCTTTGACCAACAAAACAACATGTGAAAAATTGAGCTAAAAAAGCTTTCGATGTTCCCAAATGTCATTAAGATTGAATTTCTTGGTTTATTGAACTAAGATGAGATAGGTGTAACCTGTTAGTCCTGTAGATCTTTGAGAGAGCTTCATTTTGATAGGTTATGGTTCTATTAACTCAAAATGGATGCAAATTTATGCATGGCGGAACAACCCACGTCTGTTAGGTGCCACATCGAAGTCTTGAGGTGCAACATCAATTTGAAAATCCAAGATAGCAATATATGACTTTTGAAAACTCGTTTATGGGTACGAAATAGAAATATAACATGGTGCATCATCTTCCAAAATATATTAAATCGAATTCTGACCATGGTCAAACCCCCTTTGACTAACAAAACAACATGTGAAAAATTAAAAATTGACCTAAAAAAGCTTTTGATGTTCCGAAATATCATTAAGATTGAATTTCTTGGTTTACTGAACTAAGATGAGATGGGTGTAACCTGTTAGTCCTATAGATCTATGAGAGAGCTTCATTTTGATAAGTTATTGTTATACTAACTCAAAGTGGATACAAATTTATGCATGGCGGAACATCTCACGTCTGTTGGGTGCAACATCAAAGTCTTGAGGTGCAACATCAGTTTGAAAATCCAAGATTGCGATGTATGACTTTCGAAAACTCGTTTATGGGTACGAAATAGAAATATAACATGGTGCATCATATTACAAAATATATTAAATCGAATTCTGACCATGGTCAAACTCCCTTTGACTAATAAAACAACATGTGAAAAATTAAGCTAAAAAAATTTCGATGTTCCCAAAAGTCATTAAGATTGAATTTCTTGGTTTACTGAACTAAGATGAGATGCGTTTAATCTGTTAGTCCAATAGATCTATGAGAGAGCTTCGTTTTGACTGGTTTTGGTTCAAGTAACTCAAAATGGATACAAATTTATGTGTGGCGGAACATTCCATGTCTGTTGGGTGTAACACCGATGTCTTGAGGTGCAACATCAGTTTGAAAATCCCAGATTGCATTGTATGACTTTTGAAAACTCGTTTATGGGTACGAAATGGAAATATAACATGGTGCATCATACTTCAAAATATATTAAACAGAATTCCGACCATGGTAAAACCCCCTTTGACCAACAAAACAACATGTGAAATGTTAAAAATTGACCTAAAAAAGCTTTTGATGTTCCCAAATGTCATTAAGATTGAATTTTTGGTTTACTGAACTAAGATTAGATGCGTGTAACCTGTTTGTCCTATAGATCTATGAGAGGGATTCATTTTGATAGGTTATGGTTTTACTAACTCAAATTGGATACAAATTTATGCATGGCGGAACATCCCACGTCTCTAGGGTGCAACATCGAAGTCTTGATGTCCAACACCAATTTGAAAATCCAAGATTGCAATGTTTGACTTTTGAAAACATCTTTATGGGTATGAAATAGAAATAAAACATGGCGCATCATATTCCAAAATATAATAAATCGAATTCCGACCATGGTCAAACCCCCTTTGACTAACAAAACAACATGTGAAAAATTAAAAATTGAACCAAATAAGCTTTTGATGTTCCCAAATGTCATTAAGATTGAATTTCTTGGTTTACTGAACTAAGATGAGATGGGTGTAACTTGTTAGTCCTATAGATCTATGAGAGAGGTTCATTTTGATAGGTAATGGTTCTACTAACTCAAAATGGACACAAATTTATTCATGGCGGAACATTACACGTCTGTTGGGTATCAGTTTGAAATTCTAAGAGTGCACTGTATGACTTTTGAAAACTCGTTTATAGGTACGAAATAGATATATGACATGGTGCATCATATTCCAAAATATATTAAATCGAATTCCGAACATGGTCAAACCCACTTTGACCAACAAAACAACATGTGAAAAATAAAAAATTGACATAAAAAAGCTTTCGGTGTTCCCAAATGTCATTAAGATTGAATTTCATGGTTACTGAACTAAGATGAGATGGGTGTAACCTGTTAGTCCTATAGATCTATGAGAGGGCTTAATTTTGATAGGTTACGGTTCTACTAACTCAAAATGGATACAAATTTATGCATGGCGGAACAACCCATGTCTGTTAGGTGCAACATCAAAGTCTTGAGGTGCAACATCAGTTTTAAAATCCAAGATTGCAATGTATGACTATTGAAAACTCGTTTATGGGTACGAAATAGAAATATAACATGGTGCATCATATTCCAAAATATATTAAATCGAATTCCAACCATGGTCAAACCCCTTTTAACCAACAAAACAACATGTGGAAAATTAAAAATTGACCTAAAAAAGCTTTTGATGTTCCCAAATGTCATTAAGATTGTATTTCTTGGTTACTAAACAAAGATGAGATGGGTGCAACCTGTTACTCCTATAGATCTATGAGAGAGCTTCATTTTGACTGGTTATGGTTCTACTAACTCAAAATATGTACAAATTTATGCATGGAGGAACATCCCACGTCTGTTGGGTGCAACATCGAAGTCTTGGGGAGCAACATCAGTTTGAAAATCTAAGATTGCAATGTATGACTTTTGAAAACTCTTTTATCGGTACGAAATAGAAATATAACATGGTGTATAATATTCCAAAATATATTAAATCGAATTCCGACAATGGTCAAACCCCCTTTGACTAACAAAACAACATGTGAAAAAATAAAAATTGACCTAAAAAAGCTTTTGATGTTCCCAAATGTCATTAAGATTGAATTTCTTGGTTTACAGAACTACAATGAGATGGGCGTAACCTGTTAGACCTATAGATCTATGAGAGAGCTTCATTTTGTCTGGTTATGGTTCTACTAACTCAAAATGGATACAAGTTTATGTGTGGCGGAACAACCCACGTCTGTTGGGTGCAATGTCGATGTCTTAAAGAGCATCATCAGTTTGAAAATCCAAGATTGCACTGTATGACTTTTGAAAACTCGTTTATGGGTACGAAATAGAAATTTAACATGGTGCATCATATTCCAAAATATATTAAATCGAATTATGACCATGGTCAAGCCCCCTTTGACTAACAAAACAACATGTGAAAAATTAAAAATTGACCCAAAAAAGCTTTTGATGTTCCCAAATGTCATTAAGATTGAATTTCTCGGTTTACTGAACTAAGATGAGATGGGTGTAACCTGTTAGTCCTATAGATCTATGAGAGAGGTTCATTTTGATAGGTTATGGTTCTACTAACTCAAAATGGATACAAATTTATGCGTGGCGGAACATCCCACGTCTGTTGGGTGCAACATCGAATTATTGAGGTGCAACATCAGTTTAAAAATCTAAGATTGCACTGTATGACTTTTGAAAACTTGTTTATGGGTACGAAATACAAATATGACATGGTGCATCATATTCCAAAATATATTAAATCGAATTCCGACCATGGTCAAACTCCCTTTGACCAACAAAACAACATGTGAAAAATAAAAAAATGACCTAAAAAAGCTTTCGGTGTTCCCAAATGTCATTAAGATTGAATTTCTTGGTTACTGAACTAAGATGAGATGGGTGTAACCTGTTAGTCCTATAGATCTATGAGAGAGCTTCACTTTGATAGGTTATGGTTCTACTAACTCAAAATGGATAAAAATTTATGCATGGCGGAACAACCCATGTCTGCTAGGTGCAACATCGAATTCTTAAGGTGCAACATCAGTTTAAAATCCAAGATTGCAGTGTATGACTTTTGAAAACTCGTTTATGCGTACGAAACAGAAATATAACATGGTGCGTCATATTCCAAAATATATTAAATCGATTTTCGACCATGGTCAAACCCCTTTTAACCAACAAAACAACATGTGCAAAATTAAAAATTGACCTAAAAAAGCTTTTGATGTTCCCAAATGTCATTAAGATTGAATTCCTTGGTTACTGAACTAAGATGAGGTGGGTGTAACCTGTTAATCCTATAGATCTATGAGAGAGCTTCATTTTGATTGGTTATAGTTTTACTAACTCAAAATGGATACAAATTTATGCATGGAGGAACATCTCACGTCTGTTGGGTGCAACTTCGAAATCTTGAGGTGCAACATCAGTTTGAAAATCTAAGATTGCAATGTATGACTTTTGAAAACTCGTTTATGGGTACGAAATAGAAATATAACATGGTGTATCATATTCCAAAATATATTAAATCGAATTCTGACCACGGTCAAACCCCCTTTGACTAACAAAACAACATGTGAAAAATTAAAAATTGACCTAAAAAAGCTTTTGATGTTCCCAAATGTCATTAAGATTAAATTTCTTGGTTTACTGAACTAAGATGAGATGGGTGTAACCTGTTAGTCCTATAAATCTATGAGAGAGCTTCATTTTGATAGGTTATGGTTCTTTTAACTCAAAATGGATACAAATTTATGCATGGCGGAACATCCCACGTCTGTTGGGTGCAACATCGAAGTCTTGAGGTGCAACATCAGTTTGAAAATCCAAGATTGCACTGTATGACTTTTGAAAACTCGTTTATGGGTATGAAATAGAAATATAACATGGTGCATCATATTCAAGAATATATTAAATCGAATTCTGACCATGGTCAAACCGCCTTTGAATAACAAAACAACATGTGAAAAATTAAAAATTGAGCTAAAAAAGCTTTCGATGTTCCCAAATGTCATTAAGATTGAATTTCTTGGTTTACTGAACTAAGATGAGATGGGTGTAACCTGTTAGTCCTATAGATCTATGAGAGAGCTTCACTTTGACTCGTTATGGTTCTACTAACCAAAAATGGATACTAATTTATATATGGCGGAACAACCCACGTCTGTTGTGTGCAACATCGAAGTCTTGAGGTGCAACATCAGTTTGAAAATCCAAGATTGCACTGTATGACTTTTGAAAACTCGTTTATGTGTACGAAATAGAAATATAACATGGTGTATCATATTCCAAAATATATTAAATCGAATTCCGACCATGGTCAAACCCCTTTGACCAACAAAACAACATGTGAAAAATTAAAAAATGAGCTAAAAAAGCTTTCGATGTTCCCAAATGTCATTACGATTGAATTTCTTGGTTTACTAAACTAAGATGAGATGGGTGTAACTTGTTAGCCCTATAGATCGATGAGAGAGCTTAGTTTTGACTGGTTATGGTTCTACTGACCCAAAATGGATAAAAAATTATGCGTGGCGGAACAACCCACGTCTGTTGGGTGCAACATCGAAGTCTAGAGGTGCAACATCAGTTTGAAAATCTAAGATTGCACTGTATGACTTCTGAAAACTCGTTTATGGGTACGAAATAGAAATATAACATGGTGCATCATATTCCAAACTATATTAAATCGAATTCCGACCATGGTCAAACACCCTTTGACCAACAAAACAACATGCGAAAAATAAAAAATTGAGCTAAAAAAGCTTTCGATGTTCCCAAATGTCATTAAGATTGAATTTCTTGGTTTACTGAACTAAGATGAGATGGGTGTAACCTGTTAGTCCTATAGATCTATGTGAGAGTGTAACGACCCGGATGTTGAGTGACTTTGGGTATCGACATAAGCACGATGTCGATAACCAAACCATCGAAAAATCCCGGTAATTAATGAAAGAAATTAGAGGGTGAGAATACATAAGATAGAAACTTAGAATAGATGTAGAAGAAGAAGAACACAACATCAGGGTAACACGAACCTCACAGCGGAACGAATAACATACAATAGATAACATAACTTTGAAATATAACAGTTATGTATACAATAGCACTTATCAGAGTACAGCACTTACAACACAGCGGAAATAACTATAGCTATATAATCCTGAAGCCTCCTGATCCAGCTTTTCAAGTATCTATAAATCCCGACTACTTGACTGCCCGTACAAATTTAGGCACCCAAGAGTTTAGGGAAAACAACAAAATAAACTCGAGGTCAGTAATGGGACTGGTATGAGTAAAACAGTTTAAAATAGTTGAACAGGTATATGATATCACATAAGGCCACGCCGTGAATACGGAACGGGTTTTTCCCTTATGAGAATCCAAAATATCTTTATATCAAAAACATTTTGATATTATAATAATGTCTATCAACCACAATATAAAAATCATCAAGCAGAAACGCTTTCATCTCACGTTCTTCATATATAGTATACAATCAAAAATCGCAAGCACATATTGGGTAATGGGTTTCCAACTATGACAAGGTATGGAACCACCTTCCGATCAGTGTACTCTGGGAACGATACACTGGAGTTCAACAAGAACATCTTGTAACTCAGCCACACATGACCGACCACTCATTTTGCTTGAGTGTATCGAATGTATATCACCAACGGTTGGGATCAACAACCATTTCCCGTATATATATATATATATATATATATATATATATATATATATATGAGACAACATTGATAGATTAAAGAAGCAAATGAATATTCTCTAGATAGATGATTATACACCCTACTTCGGTGCGACCGACTTAGCCATGCTGCCTGCCCGATTTCTGTCATTTGCCGGATGATGAGGCTAGAAGTTACGTGTTATCATCACATCACATTCACTTTGAATGCCACATTGTCAGATCCATCGAAAATCACGAATTGGCGTCTACAACCCTACATTACGTGTCAGCTAAAAGAAGTTTCCTTCTCCGCTTCCACTCTTGGTACGGTTGAAGAAATCGATGTACGTGACCTTTCTGGAAATACTTTGTCAGACATTCATTCATACAAGTCATCCTCATTCACTTAGAATGTCACATCGTCATACCCGCCAAATCACAAATTGACTTGTCCAAAAATAACACGGGTATACAACTAAGAGAAACGAATTCCTCCGCCACCAAACGTGAATACGTTTGAACAGATCAACTTACGCGATTTATTAGATATACTCTGTCAGACCTTCGTCCATACAAGTTGTCCTGGGACTGGACAAACCGAAGGCACTATTCAGTATATCCATCTTAGTCACTGTTATCTAAGACTTATACAACAGCCCTTGCATTTTACTCCGTCTTCAATTATCTTGGGCATATATGATTCGCGACGCTTATGCTTATGCCAATACAGAGTGGTTCTTTGGATAATAATCCAACCGGTCTCTCCATATTAACAACTTAAAATGGTCAAAACTTCGATAGTCTGTGAGTTAACTATCAATGAAAAACAAGTGTGCAGACAACAATATTATTTCCAGTTGGAAATTATATCGAACAAACATCATTTAGCATTAATCTCTTTACTTCATTTATTTACTTATCTCATGTTTCCCTATATTCAATATTTCTTATTTTCTAAGTTTAGAAAATATACGTTATTAACAATGGAAAACATTTCCATTTCCTTTAGAAAAACATTTCTGGTTCTTCTTTGGAAAACATTTCCAAAACTCATACATTGGACTTAGGCACATGTTTATCAAACCATTGCGATGCCAACTCAAACCATTACACTTATTAACTATATTCACTTAACCATCCTGTCGAATAAACTATATTCGATAACTCCTCTAACTTTATTAGAATAAACTATATTCGATTGACTCCTTTACTATATTCGAATAAACTATATTCACTTAACCATCCTGTCGAATAAACTATATTCGATAACTCCTCTAACTCTATTCGATTAAACTGTATTCGATTAACTCCTTTACTTTATTCGAATAAACTATATTCACTTAACCATCCTGTCGAATAAACTATATTCGATAACTCCTCCAACTCTATTCAAATAAACTATATTCGATTAACTCCTTTACTATAGTCGAATAAACTATATTCACTTAACCATCCTGTCGAATAAACTATATTCGATAATCTCCTCTCGAATGAACGATATTCGATAATCTTTCCTTTCGATTTAACAAATCGATAACTCCTCTAACTCTATTCGAATAACTAATTCGAATAACTCTTATTTATTTAACTCTATTCGAATAACTAATTCGATTAACTCTAACTGGTTAACTCTAACTGATTAACTCTATTTGATTTATTCTAACTGGTCAACCTTAATTGATTTGACTCTAACTGGTCAACCTTAATTGATTAACTCTAACTGGCCAAACTAACTCTAATCGATTTATTTAATCGATTATTTCTCACTCAAATTGATTAATTCTAACTCTAATCAATTTACTGTAATTCGATTAACTCATATTTGATAACGTTTTATTCATTTATAAAGATTCACTTTTAGTAATGGTTCTTCACTTTATAAATGTTCTCTTTAATAACGTTACTTCACTTATACACGTGTCGTGTATCCATTCTATTTATACTATTGGTGTTAAAACCAATCTCCCTTCTCTATATAAGTTTAGACTTATATATTTCGTTTATCGAATGATAAATATTTATTTAATTTATAAACTATTATTTATAAATAAATCCTTTCTATTTATCTGATAAAAACAGATTTCCATTTCTATTCATCTTCTAAATATTCTTTTGATTTTGTTCTATTTATTTATCAAATAAATATTCCTTTAATTCAATCCAATTTATTTATCAAATAAATATCTCCTTTAATCTTTATTTATTCCCTAAATAAATAAACCCTTTTACTTTTATTTATTTCCTAAATAAACAAATTCTTTTAACTCTTTATTTACGTTTTACCAATGTATTTCTTTATATTTGCTTTCAAATATATTCCCGTTTATATTTGATTTCAAATATATTCCTTTATATTTGATTTCAAATATATCTCCTTTATATTTCATTTCAAATATATCTCCTTCTATATACGATTAACAAATAAATTCCTTTATATTTGATTAACAAATATAATCCTTTATGTTTGATTAACAAATATAATTCCCTTATATATGATTAACAAATATAATTCCCTTATATTTGATTAACAAATATAATTCCCTTATATTTGATTTACAAATATATTTCTTTATATTCAAAATCCTTTTTCTTTTATAATATAAAATACACTGATTTTATATAAATAAATTATTTTCATAGTATACTTTGAAAATCCATTTTCCCCATTCTGGTATTTCTTATGGTATTTAACACCCCATATAACAACAATATATATCGTCCAACACACATAATCAAAATCAGATTATATATCACAATATATAAATCACAGTAAAATAAATGTTGAGGAATCCAGTTGGATTCCTCCGACCTGTTTCCCTACATCCACAGATGTTACACAGTAAAATCAACATCACTTTCAGTTCGATATGAAATATTCTGATAGCAGAATCAACATATAAATATTTAACGGTTTATATATATATATACACACACATATATATAATTTCTACTAACTGACTAGCAGTTCAATCAAACAGTCAACACACAATCAAACAGACAATTTTTAACAGTTCTAAGAATACGTTATAAAAATAGAACTGTACAGAGTTGGTGAATTTTACTCACTTTGGCAGTTCATCGTTAAAGAACGATAAATTGTTTGTTTGATTCAGATTGGACAATTTATTTCACTATAAATTGTAACGAGCTCAGATTCATTCCAAGTCAGTACCATTGGGTATCCATCGTCCATATGACCCTATCGGATCTTGTTTCGCTGAATTTCTATCACGTATGAGATACTTATTGATTTTACAAGTTACTACAAAATTTAAAATTGAATTAAACCCTAATTAACACATAATGGGCTCACCCTATTTTCTCTTCACCGGCCCATTCCCACTAAAGCCCACTGCTTATAAAACCGTTCAGAAACCCATACCCGTGGATCCTCCTTCCCCAACGTGGTTCGCTCCAGATCAACACAGAAATGGCCACTTCCAAGCTCCTTCGATTACCACCGCACCCTCCAACACTTCACGAAATCCCAAATGAATGCCACCATCTTCCATCTCTACTCGTTAGCTTCTTCTCCATACCATTTAACCGTAACCCGGTTTTCAGTTTCTCCCCTCGATGAATAGTACGTCGATGCTTCCACAGTGTGCCGAACTCCAAAAAAATATCGACTACAGGTGTGATTTCACGCTACAAACCCCAAACCAATACCAATAGTTCGGATTGATGCCCCAAAATCCCATGGACCCAAACCCTAACTGACACTGTCTAAATCCAGCGTGTCAACCACTGCGTCGAGCTCAGCACGAGGCATATCAGATCGAAGCTGTTTGCTTCAGGAATCCATACACTTGCACTTTAGGATTTTTATGATTTTCCTTGATTTGTATTTGATTTTAGAAGAGGGCGAATTGGTTTTTGACTTGATGTAAATAATGTCGACGGAATTCAGTTCACTTAATGAGGGAATTAGGTTATAAGGATTGTTAGGGGGGGTATTTATAAGGGATGAGATTTAGATATTTAAGTTAGATATTTTTAGGATATTTTATTTTAATCATTTTATATTTGTTCTTGGTCCTTAAAAATCCCTACGACCACGTATGATATCCAAAAATCACCAAACTGGACATACACCTTCAGTTCGACATTTCGGTCCCAACCAAACTGGTTTCGTCGAATTCCGACTCTGTATGCTCACATAGCGTATTTTTAACCGTCGAAATACTGACTGTTTTTCACTCTAAAAATCCGTGCGGCCACACAGTGACTCTAAAAGTCATCAAACTGGAAATCTAACACCTATTTGACATTGCAGATCAAACAAAATTAGTTTCGTCGAATTCCGACTTCGTTTGCAAAAGTTGCTATTTTTAAAGCTCTGGATGGCCCATTTAAATATATAAATATATTTAAATATAATTGAATTTATTATTTAAAAATAAATATTATCGTCTGTATTCACAGTGGAATACCATACAGCTCCAATATATTTCTAACTGAATTTACAGCTTGATATTTAAATCTTGATTAAATCGATACACGATTTATAATGAAATTCCTTTTAAAAATATAAATAATTCCTTTATAAATTATAAAGGAATTCCACAACGACTTTTCTGAAATTTGATTTGGACGTAAATCAAAATCTACACGATGAAATCCAGATTTTTCTCTTCCACTAGAAAGATATACTCCACCAGCTCCACACGTTTCTTGTTTCACAGAAATCCGGCTTAAAACGAATCCTGTACATTCAGTTGAAGTTCGAATCGCCAATTACGAACTGCAGCGCCATTTCGAGCTCGATTTTAATTATATTAAAATTCTACGTTTTCAAACTGACGTCGATTGAATATATTCGCCAATATAATTCAATTCCAAGCTGAATTAAATCTTAGGGATGACCCAGTTCACAGAATATTGTGATTTCCAATATTTTTTATTATTTCTAAATTAAATATATTATTTAATTATTTAATTTAATTAAATATTCGCTATAATTTAATTAACGACGATTTAATTCCCTAAGTTACTATTTATATAATTAAATAAATTAATTATAATACCCCTGACATTGCGGGTCATTACATTCTTCCCCACTTAAAATAATTTCGTCCTCGAAATTGCTAAGTTAGAGGACGACCCTATCTATTTGAATTCCTTAAGATTTGTTTACCCCTTATTTTTGATTTCAACAGAACCAATTAATATCGACTAAAATATTTATTCATTCCGACTAACTAAAATTTTCAAAAATTCTGAAAAATTTCCAACACTTTAAATTTTCGGAAAATTTCTCCATAACCTCCTTTGTACAGCCCTATCGGTAAAAGCACAACTCGCCTCTCTAGGCCTTCTCCAACCCAAAAGAAAATCAAACAGCCAAGCGGCTTGCCAATTCGGCTCATAAATCTCATGCTTATATCAAATATAAACTTGTACTTTTTTGTTGGGTATATCAACTCTATCACTTGTATCTGTTACCAATTCAACCTATACTCACGTTATCTTAATCAAACTCCTCATCTCAAACACTTGGTTTTATTCAATTCAAATTCCATTCAAACTCCGATATCAGATTTTAACTCTTAACCCTTCAACTCAATTCCAATCCAGATTATCTTCAAATCCATTTCAGTTTTACTTAACTCCACGAGTTACATTTAAATTCTAGAATTTAAATTCCTGGGTTTTTCAAATCCATTTGAAATCATAATAGCGATTTAAAACTTTTGAATTCCTGAATACCTTGTTTTCGCAAACAATTTGAAAACAAAACCTTGGTAGTAATCCGTCACTTATAACTCGAAAATCACACTAACGATGTGTACACCATCATCAGAATTATTTCCCAGCGATCAATGTGAGTTCAATACTATATTCCTTTTCAAAACTCGAACTTAAACACTTCCATCTTGAATCAGGTCAAAATATCCTTACTAAAACAAATTTAAAACCTCCCAGGATTTTAAAATTCACCTATATGTAATCCAGATTCAATTACAAACACTTATCTGAATTTCCAGTTTTTAATTTCGATTCCGACTTTAATTTCAGATTTAATTCACTTTGTAATACTTATACGAAATTTGATTTGTTATTTTCATAACCGTTTCACTTTTATAATCTTACTCGATTATAATAACAACCAACACATTATAATAATTCCAACATATATACTTCAGGTAAAATTATTTCATTTACCCTCTTTTCAAAACATACCGTGTCGACTCATCATATTCGAGTGTTTAAAAACTCCTACCGATACAGTGGATCAAACTGATCGACCAGAACTCATAAACAACTCAGCCAATGAATCTCCACAATATAAAACCATTTTTATATCAAATACAAATACGCACTCGTATATATACACTCAAACTCAATCTAGGGTGTTACAACCCTATCTCTACCGAGTCACGCCACAGAGCCAAAGTAATTCTTAACTTAAGCTCTGATACCAACTGTAACGACTCGGATTTTGAGCGACTTTGGTTATCGACATAAGCACGTTGTCGATAACCAAACCATCGAAAAATCCCGGTAATTAATGAAAGAAATTAGAGGGTGAGAATAGATAAGATAGAAACTTAGAATAGAAGAAGAAGAAGAACACAACATCAGAGTAACACGAACCTCACAGAGGAACGAATAACATATAATAGATAACATAACTTTGAAATATAACAGTTATGTATACAATAGCACTTATCAGAGTACAACACTTACAACACAGCGGAAATAACTATAGCTATATAATCCTGAAGCCTCTTGCTCCAGCTCTTCAAGTATCTGTAAATCTCGACTACTTGACTGCCCGTACAAATTAAGGCACCCAAGATTTTAGGGAAAACAACAAAGTAAACTCCGGGTCAATCATGGGACTGGTATGAGTAAAACAGTTTAAAATAGTTGAACAGGCATATGATATCTCATAAGACCACGCCGTGAATACGGAACGGATTTTTCCCTTATGAGAATCCAAAATATCTTTATATCAAAAACCTTTTGATATTATAATAATGTCTATCAACCATAGTATCATAATCATCTAGCAGAAACGCTTTCATCTCACGTTCTACATATATAGTATACAATCAAAAATCGCAAGAACGTATTGGTTAATGGGTTTCCAACTATGACAAGGTATGGAACCACCTTCTGATCGGTGTACTCTAGGAACGATACACTGGAGTTCAACAAGAACATCTTGTAACTCAGCCACACATGACCCACCACTCATTTGGCTTGAGTGTATTGAATGTATATCACCAACGGTTGGGATCAGCAACCGTTTCCCGTATATATATATATATATATATATATATATATATATATATATATATATATATGAGACAACATTTATAGATTAACGAAGCAAATGAATATTCTCTAGATAGATGATTATACACCCTACTTCGGTGCGACCGACTTAGCCATGCTGCCTGCCCGATTTCTGTCATTTACCGGATGATGAGGCTAGAAGTTACGCGTTATCATCACATCAGATTCACTTTGAATGCCACATTGTCAGATCTATCGAAAATCACTAATTGACGTCTACAACCCTACATTATGTGTCAGCTAAAAGAAGTTTCCTTCTCCACTTCCACTCTTGATACGGTTGAAGAAATCGATGTACGTGACCTTTCTAGATATACTCTGTCAGACATTCATTCATACAAGTCGTCCTCATTCACTTAGAATGTCACATCGTCATACCCGCCAAATCACAAATTGACTTATCCAAAAATAACACGAGTATACAGCTAAGAGAAACGAATTCCTCCGCCACCAAACGTGAACACGTTTGAACGGATCAACTTACGTGATTTATTAGATATACTCTGTTAGACCTTCGTCCATACAAGTTGTCCTGGGACTGGACAAAACGAAGGCACTATTCAGTATATCCATCTTAGTCACTGTTATCTAAGACTTATACAACAACCCTTGCATTTTACTCTGTCTTCAATTATCTTTGGCATATATGATTCGCGACGCTTATGCCAATACAGAGTGGTTCTTTGGATAATAATCCAACCGGTCTCTCCATATTAACAACGTTAAAATGGTCAAAACTTCGATAGTCTGTTAGTTAACGATCAAAGAAAAAAAAGTGTGCAAACAACGATTTTATTTCCAGATGGAAATTATATCGAACAAACATCATTTAGCATTAATCTCTTTAGTTCATTTATTTACTTATCTCCTGTTTCCCTATATTCAATATTTCTTATTTTCTAAGTTTAGAAAATATACCTTATTAACAATGGAAAACATTTCCATTTCCTTTAGAAAACATTTCTGGTTCTTCTTTGGAAAACATTTCCAAAACTCGTACATTGGACTTAGGAAGATGTTTATCAAACCATTGCGATGCCAACTCAAACCATTACACTTATTAACTATATTCACTTAACCATCCTGTCGAATAAACTATATTCGATAACTCCTCTAACTTTATTCGAATAAACTGTATTCGATTAACTCCTTTACTATATTCGAATAAACTATATTCACTTAACCATCTTGTCGAATAAACTATATTCAATAACTCCTCTAACTCTATTCGAATAAACTGTATTCGATTTACTCCTTTACTATATTCGAATAAACTATATTCACTTAACCATCCTGTCGAATAAACTATATTCGGTAACTCTCTAACTCTTTTCGAATAAACTATATTCGATTAACTCCTTTACTATATTCGATTAAACTATATTCACTTAACCATCCTGTTAAATAAACTATATTCGATAATCTCCTCTCGAATGAACGATATTCGATAATCTTCCCTTTCGATTTAACAAATCGATAACTCCTCTAACTCTATTCGAATAACTAATTCGAATCACTCTTATTTATTTAACTCTATTCGAATAACTAATTCGATTAACTCTAACTAGTTAACTCTGACTGATTAATTCTAATTGATTTATTCTAACTGGTCAACCTTAATTGATTAACTCTAACTGGCCAACCTAACTCTAATCGACTTATTTAATCGATTATTTCTAACTCAAATAGATTAATTCTAACTCTAATCAATTTACTGTAATTCGATTAACTCCTATTTGATAATGTTTTATTCATTTATAAAGATTCACTTTTAGTAACGGTTCTTCACTTTATAAATGTTCTCTTTAATAACGTTACTTCACTTATACACGTGTTGTGTATCCATTCTATTTAAACTATTGGTGTTAAAACCAATCTCGCTTCTCTATATAAGTTTAGACTTATATATTTCATTTATCGAATGATAAATATTTACTTAATTTATAAACTGTTATTTATAAATAAATCCTTTCTATTTATCTGTTAAAAACAGATTTCCATTTCTATTCATCTTCTAAATATTCTTTTGATTTAGTTCTATTTATTTATCAAATAAATATTCCTTTAATTCAATCCTATTTATTTATCAAATAAATATCTCCTTTAATCTTTATTTATTCCCTAAATAAATAAACCCTTTTACTTTTATTTATTTCCTAAATAAATAAATTCTTTTAACTCTTTATTTATGTTTTACCAATGTATTTCTTTATATTTGCTTTCAATTATATTCTTGTTTATATTTGATTTCAAATATATTCCTTTATATTTGATTTCAAATGTATCTCCTTTATATTTCATTTCAAATATATCTCCTTCTATATTTGATTAACAAATAAATTCCTTTATATTTGATTAACAAATATAATCCCTTATATTTGATTAACAAATATAATTCCCTTATATTTGATTAACAAATATAATTCCCTTATATTTGATTAACAAATATAATTCCCTTATATTTGATTTACAAATATATATCTTTATATTCAAAATCATTTTTCTTTTATAATATAAAATCCACTGATTTTATATAAATAAATTATTTTCACAGTATACTTTTAAAATCCCTTTTCCCCATTCTGGTATTTCTTATGGTATTTAACACCCCATATAACAACAATAAATATCGTCCAACACACATAATCAACATCAGATTATATATCACATTATATATCACAATATATAATTCACAGTAAAATAAATGTTGAGGAATCCAGTATGATTCCTCCGACCTGTTTCCCTGCATCCACAGATGTTACACAGTAAAAACAACATCACTTTCAGTTCGATATGAAATATTCTGATAGCAGAATCAACATATAAATATTTAACGGTTTATATATATATATACATATACATATATATATATATATATATATATATATATATAATTTCAACTAACTGACTAGCAGTTCAATCAAACAGTCAACACACAATCAAACAGACAATTTTTAACAGTTCTAAGAATACGTTATAAAAATAGAACTGTACAGAGTTGGTGAGTTTTACTCACTTAGGCAGTTCATCGTTAAAGAACGATAAACTGTTTGTTTGATTCAGATTGGACAATTTATTTCACTATAAATTATTACGAGCTCAGATTCATTCCCAGTCAGTACCATTGGGTAGCCACCGTCCATACGATCCTGTCGGATCATGTTTCGCTGAATTTTGATCACGAATGAGATACTTATTGATTTTACAAGTTATTACAAAATTTAAAATTGAATTAAACCCTAATTAACACATAATGGGCTCACCCCATTTTCTCTTCACCGGCCCATTCCCACTAAAGCCCACTGCTTATAAAACCGTTCAGAAACCCATATCCGTGGATCCTCCTTCTCCAACGTGGTTCGCTCCAGATCAACATAGAAATGGCCACTTCCAAGCTCCTTCGATTACCACCGCACCCTCCAACACTTCACGAAATCCCAAATGAATGCCACCATCTTCCATCTCTACTCGAGAGCTTCTTCTCCATACCATTTAACCGTAACTCGGTTTTCAGTTTCTCCCCTCGATGAACAGTACGTCGATGCTTCCACAGTGTGCCGAACTCCAAAAATGGTGTGATTTCACGCTACAAACCCCAAACCAATATCAATAGTTCAGATCGATGCCCCGAAATCCCATGGACCCAAACCCTAACTAACGCTGTCTAAATCTAGCGTGTCAACCACTACGTCGAGCTCAGCACGAGGCATATCAGATCGAAGCTGTTTGCTTGAGGAATCCATACACCTGTACTTTAGGATTTTTAGGATTTTCCCCGATTTGTATTTAATTTTAGAAGAGGGCGAATTGGTTTTTGACTTGCTGTAAATATTGTCGGCGGAATTCAGTTGACTTAACGAGGGAATTAGGTTATAAGGATTGTTAGGGGCGCAGGTATTTATAAGGGATGATATTTAGATATTTAAGTTAGATATTTTTAGGATATTTTATTTTAATCATTTTATATTCGTTCTTGGTCCTTAAAAATCCCTACGACCACATATGATATCCAAAAATCACCAAACTGGACATACACCTTCAGTTCGACATTTCGGTCCCAACCAAACTGGTTTCGTCGAATTCCGACTCCGCACGCTCACACAGTGTATTTTTAACTGTCGAAATACTGACTGTTTTTCACTCTAAAAATCCATGTAGCCATACAGTGACTCTAAAAATCACCAAACTGGAAATCTAACACCTATTTGACATTGCGGATCCAACAAAATTTGTTTCGTCGAATTCCGACTTCGTTTGCAAAAGTGGATATTTTTAAAGCTCTACATGACCCATATAAATATATAAATATATTTAAATATAATTGAATTTAATATTTAAAAATAATTATTATCGTCTATATTCACAGTGGAATACCATACAGCTCCAATATATTTCTAACTGAATTTACAGCTTGATATTTAGATCCTGATTAAATCGATATTCGATTTATAATGAAATTCCTTTTAAAAATATAAATAATTCCTTTATAAATTATAAAGGAATTCCACAGTGACTTTTCTGAAATTTGATTTGGACGTAAATCAAAATCTACACGACCATCTCTACACGTTTCTTGCTTCACAGAAATCCGGCTTAAAACGAATCCTGTACATTCAGTTGAAGTTCGAATCACCAAATTACGAACTGCAGCGCCATTTCGAGCTGGATTTTAATTATACTAAAATTCTACGTTTTCAAACTGACGTCGATTGAATATATTCGTCAATATAATTCAACTCCAAGCTGAATTAAATCTTAGAGATGATCCAATTCACAAAATATTGTGATTTCCAATATTTTTGATTATTTTTGAATTAAATATATTATTTAATTATTTAATTTAATTAAATATTCACTATAATTTAATCAACGACGATTTATTTCCCTAAATCACTATTTATATAATTAAATAAATTAATTATAATACCCCTGACAATGCGGGTCATTACAGAGAGCTTCATTTTGATAAGTTACGGTTCTACTAACTCAAAATGGATACAAATTTATGGATGGCGGAACAACCCACGTCTGTTAGGTGCAACATCGAAGTCTTGAGGTGCAACATCATTTTGAAAATCCAAGATTGCATTGTATGAATTTTGAAAACTCGTTTATGGGTATGAAATAGAAATATAACATGGTACATCATATTCCAAAATATACTAAATCAAATTCCGACCATGGTCAAACCCCCCCTTTGACTAACAAAACAACATGTGAAAAAATAAAAATTGATTGATCAATAATGGCATCTGAAATTTTTTCTTCTTCTTTGAATAGATCTCGCCCAAATCTTCTGTCTTCACAATCTTCCTCGGGTAAAATAAATCAGAATGTAAAGGGGAATAGAGCGAATCGTTCCTCTCGCCCAGATCTGTCTTCTACATCCAAGTTTCAATTCGTACGATGTTATCGATGTGGACTTCTCGGTCATTTTGCGAGTAGATGCAGAAGTCTAATAAGTGCTTTAATTGTGATGGATTAGGGCATCGAAGCGATAATTGTTCTGTTTCTCTAAGTGGAAGAATTACTACGGAGATTCATGGAAATTCTTCAGTTGTTGTTTCGGGGACGAAATGGTTTAACATATGCTCGCATGAGGGGTCGACAAGATGGAAAATTTCCAGTTCTGTGATGTGTAAGGATAAAGATCGAGAGAAAATTAAGGAAGTGCATCATCGAGTCCTGAGTTCTCATTTGATATTATTAAAGAACTGTATTAGTCTTCACGATCAGATTCAAATCGTAAAGAGATGTCAAGAAGTAGGAATTGGAGAAGGTGGTTTCATTAGGCCTTGGTATGAAAATGGGGCTAAACTAAATTTGTATATGATGTGCTTTGGTAAAATCTGGAATCCGCAAACTAAGAAATATAAAGATAGATGTATGTGCAATGGGGAATTGTCTCATGAAATTATAGTACAGATGTATAAATTGGTCAGGGACGCTATTACTGAAGCACATAATGAAATTGTGAAGAATGATAGTTGTGTTGAAGAACTCCCGCAAATGAAACCTGATACGTGCATTGTTAATTTCTACAATTTGGAGGAGAAATTGGGGCTACATCAAGATAAAGATGAAAGTCATGATAGTTTGATGGCTGGGCTTCCTATAGTTTCCTTCTCCATTGGTGATTCGGCAGAGTTCGTTTATAGGGAGGAGAGGGATGAAGCTATAGTAAGTAAAATTCTGTTGGAGTCAGGGGACGTTCTAATATTTGGTGGCAAATCTAGGGGTATCTTTCATGGCGTTACTAGCATTTACAAGGTTACGGCTCCGGATATGCTTATTGAGGAGACAAAAATGAAGTCGGGGCAGTTAAACCTTACACTCAGGCAATGTGATTTTCTAGGATCGCATGAAGATGGAACTCAGACAAATGGTGATCAGAATCCTTTCTCTCATGATAGTATATCAGGTACTGTTGTTCCTCGTCACTCTATTTCTTATGCTGATATGGTTAGAAAGTCCCCTACTTTCTCGGACTGGAATTCTATTACGGTAAAAAATCCTTTTCATAATAAAAAAGTTAGTGATCGATGTTGCTTCAAATATGGAGAGTCTTCTCACTTTGCGAAAGTTTGTCAAAATGGAATCCGATGTTTTAACTGCGGAGGATTAGGTCATCGTATGTTTAATTGTTCAGTGAGATTTAGAGGGAAATCCATATTAGACTTATTGCACTACAACTACTTGAGAATATGCCAGAACATAATTTCGCTATCGGAACTCTATATTGTGGATTTTTCCGAATATGAGAATGAAGGGGCATATATGTTATTGTTGTTGGGATGGTATTTAGAAGGACTTATTGATGGAATCTTGCGGAGTAAGAAGTTTGATAGTATTGCTATTTTCCCTCCACTGCCTCGATCGTTAGAAAGGAAGGATCATGCTCTTTCCTTTTGTCTGAATCTACTAAAGCTTCGAAGGTGATACACTGATTCGATCTCAAATAATAAGAGGAAAGCTGGTTTAATCTTGAATGAGATTTTGAAGAACTTTGACGTTGTTAATACTGTTATAAACTGCGATAGAAGAACTGTTGCCTTTCAGAATCCTTCAAAATGGGATCCTCTCCATTCGAGTTCTGACATGCATACATTACAAATGGTCGATATGTCACTATCGGATAATGTCTAGGTCGAGGAGTTGGCTTTGACCAAAGATGTATGGAGGTTCAGTGATGAAATGTTGGCGAGTACTGTAGGGTATGTTTGGGATTTGAGGCGCGTTGATCCTTTGCTCTTTGATCCTGAGGTGTTTTATTGTAAGGGACTTGATGAAAACTCTCGGTTTGCTGACTGTTTAGTCAGAAAGGGAGCAAGGGTAAGAGACTTGATGACATGAGATGACCTGATTGACATGAGTGGATATATTGTCGCTGATGATGCGGGGGATTCATCTTCTAGTCCAGTTTTTGGGGAGGGGGTGATTGGAAAGTGGCTGGTGATATTGTTCTTTTGAATAATTTTGACTTGTTGGAGAAATATGAGGATGGGGATGACTCTTTTCAAGAAGTATCAGCTGAAGATCCATTGGCAGCAACGGTCTCAGTGTTAAATAAAGACACTTCACATTCTTCCTTAAAGAGTAAAAGCTTCAGAGTTGGGAAAGTTAAAGTAGCGAGGCACATTAACAGGAAAGTAAACTGTTGTGATAGTATTATGACTCGTACCTCTGAGAGTAAGGAAACGATGAGTTTTACATTTGCGGACTTGGTCAGTAAAGTTATGGATGAGGGGGACGTGCAGCCACCTGATGGTTGCGGTCAGCAAATGGTTGGTGGAAGTAGAGAGAGTGGTCGCCTGGGAGGTTCTGTCGGGTATGGCTTATCGTTTTTGTGGGACAGTGATGTTGGTTCGGTGTTGATTAGTAAGATGGATGTGAGATTTTTCTCTATGTTTTTGAGACCGTGCTATGGTGTATCTCTTTGGGTGTATGTTATGCCTCGTTCCATGACTGTTTCTGATGCTGATTTCAGTATAGCAGTTAGTAATGGATTGAGAGAGTTTAGTGATGGTCTTCCTCAGAGTAATGAAGTTTCCACTCCTTCGTCTAGGAGGAGGAGACGTAGGAGAGTGTTGCCCAGTTTAGGATTGATTTGGCGTAGTGGTTGGATCAGATACGGTTCCTCCTCGTGTCGAGGTAAGTTCCTGAATCTGAATGCTAGTAGTAGTAGTTTGGATTTGGGCTCAGGTATGTCTCCGACTTTTGGTAGTGATTATACTCCTTTTGCTTTAGGTAGCCTTACGACTAGTCAGTTATTTCAGCTTGCTAATGATACTGCCTTTGTTTTTTCTGATATTGAGATTGATGCGGAGTATATTAGGAGTAGGGAATTAGAGAGAGTTTCTTCTTTGCGTAGATGAGGATTGTTAGTTGGAAAGTTAGGGGTCTAAATGATTCTAAAAAATGTGCTAAAGTTAGGACTTTTTTTAGAGATTATCACATTGATATTGTCTTGCTTCAAGAGATTAAAATTGAGTGCCCTGATTTTAGTTTTTATGTTCGATTAGGTGGGTCCCTTTTCTGTAATTGGGCTTGTGTACCAGCAATTGGTACTGCTGGGGGACTTATGATTGGTTGGAAAGATAACCAATACAGACTTGTGCAGGAGTTCCCTAAGTTACATTCTTTACACATTATTTTAGCATCCCTTATTGATAATTCTTCCTTGGGCATCTCTAATGTGTATGGTCCCCACACAAAGGTTGAGAGGAGAATCTTGGGGGATGAATGTTCAAATTTTAGGAATCTTTCCCGCAATCTTTGGATTGTGGGGGGGGGGGATTTCAATGTCACTAGGTTTTTAGGGGAGAGATCACCTCGGGAAGGTGATTTCTCTGATATGGAGGAATTTAATGATTTCATTGTAGATAATAGTTTGATTGAGATTCCTCTAGCTAATAGATCGTTCACTTGGTCGAGTGTCCGTGATAGTCCTTCTTTTTCCTTATTAGATAGATTTTTCATTAGTTCTGAGGTAGAAGATAGATTTTCGCTCTGTAGTGTTAAGGGCTTACCTTTTTTGCATTCTGATCATTGCCCTGTCATACTTACGTGTGATGTGAATACTTCTATTAGTAGTAATTTTAAAATTGAGAAGATGTGGTTACTTGATCCTAGTTTTATCAACCTTGTTTCTGTTAAGTGGAAGTCCTTGTTTTATTTTAATAATGTGTACAGGGGTAATTCCGCAAAGATTTTTGTTGCGAAGCTAGGTAAGTTGAGATTTTTTCTTAAGCGATGGAATAAGTTTATTTTTGGTAGTGTAAGAATTAGAAAAAATAAGATCATGTGTGGACTATTAGACTTAGATAAAATTAACGAGTCCAGGATCCTTAATTCCACTGAGAAGGACAAATATTTTAACCTTAGACAAGATCTCAAACAGATTTTAGAAAAAGAAGAGATTATGTGGAGACAAATATCTCGTGTTCAATGGATTAAGGAGCGGGATAATAATACGAAGTTCTTTCATAGTATGGCTAATAAGAGGAGACGGGATAATTTGATTCATTTTATTGTTTTCAATGTTGTGGAATTGACCTCACATAATGATCTTAACGAAGCTTTCACTAGGTATTACAAGCAGATTTTTGGTACTAAGATTAAGAGAAGAACTAATGTCAGATGGAATGACTTATATCCTTCTAATACCAAGGTTGACCTTGTTGATTTAGATAAACCTTTCTTTGAGCAGGAGATTTGGAAGGCTATCAGTGATATGTCTAGTGACAAAGCTCCTGGGCCGGATGGTTTCTCTGTTCTTTTTTACAAACAGTTTTGGGAAGTTTTGAAGTTTGACATTATTGATCTATTTAATGAATTTTATGGTGGCAAATTGCGTTTAGGTAGTTTCAACTTTGCCAATGTCATACTGATTCATAAGAGAGAGAGAGAGAGCTAATTTTCTTAAGGATTTTAGGCCTATTTCCTTAATAAATGTCTCTGTTAAGATTATTTCTAATGTCCTAGCGAATAGGCTTAGTGTCAAGATGAACAATCTTATTGACTGTTCCCAAACTGCCTTTATTAAAGGCAGAAACATAATAGATGGAGTGGCAGCGGTGCAGGAATACATTAATATCTGTTGTAAAAATAATATTTCCTGTGCCATTTTGAAGTTAGACTTTGAGAAGACATTTGACTCAATTGATTGGGATTTTATATGCGAATTATGTCTTGCTAGAGGTTTTAGCATCAAATGGACTAACTGGATCTTGTTATTGCTTAAGTCAGGTTGCTCCAACAATGTTGTTAATGGGGTAGTGGGTAAGAAGATACAATCCAAGAGGGGTCTTAGACAAGGTGATCCCTTATAGCCTTTTCTATTTAATTTAGCGGTTGATGTTTTCTCTAGAATTATAAAGAGAGAAGGAAGATTAGGTGTCCTAGGTAGTGTTGGGAATGAGAAATTTAATAATGAATTATCTATTCTCTAATTTGCAGATGATACATTATTATTCTCTTCCCACTTGCCAGAGCATATTATTTCTCTTAAGTTTATTCTTTACTGTTTTGAGATGTTATCTGGATTAAGGATTAATTTTGACAAGAGTGTTGTTATGGTTCTTAATGATTTCAACAATGTTGAGGCTTTGGTTGTTAGCACCTTGAACTATTCTGTCATGAAATTTACTTTTGATTTCTTAGGTTTTAAGATTAGACCTTCGAAGCTCAAGAAGGAAGATTGGTTAGTTATTATTGATAAGATAAATAATAGATTATCGAGTTGGAATAATAGATTTCTGTCTAGAGCTGGTAGATTAGTTCTTGTTAATTCGGTTTTATTGGCTATTCCTTTCTATTGGATGGCCGTTCATCGTTTTCCTCAATGGGTTGTTGAGAAGATTGATAGGATCAGGCGTAATTACCTATGGAATGGTGTCCCTTTTTGTAGAGGTTATAAATGTTTAGTCAACTGGGAGATGTGTTGTAAGCCCAAGAAAGATGGGGGTCTGGGGATCATTAACTTATATAATTTTAATTCTTCCCTACTAGCAAAGTGGTTATGGAAATTTAGATGCCCTGATGTGAAGCCTTCATGGAAATTTATCATTTCCAAATCTTATTATTCTAGAGGAGAGTTTATTGTTGGAACTAGAATGAGTTGGCTTAATAGCTTATCTCACTTTTGGAAGTCTGTTTTGAATTGTTTTAATTTTTTTAACTTAGGATGTATGGTGACTGTTCATTCAGGTAATCTTACTTATTTTTGGCACGATACTTCGATTTCTCGTGTACCGCTTAAAATTGAATTTCAAAAGCTTTTTAATAATAGTTGATTTAAGAATGCATTAATTATAGATGTTTATAGGGAAGATTTAGATCCTCCATGGGAGTTTTCCTTTGACAATATCTTAGAAGGGGATTTATTAAGGAAATTGGCCTTACTTAAAGCTAAGTTAGCATTATACCATTTAGATGATAATGGTGATTCAACTTGTTGGAGTTTAGATAAGAGTTTAGTTTACACTGTTAATTCTATGTATAATTTTATTAATTTTTCTGGTGTTTCTTTGCACCCCTTTAAATTTTTATGGAAGTCTAATTCTCCCCCCCAAAGCAAAGTTTCTTATGTGGCTGATCATTCATAAGAAGATTAATACAGTTGAACTTTTGAAAAGGAAGAATATTATTTTTGATGTTAAGTGTTATTTTGTAGTATTGTAGAGGTGGACATTGATCATTTATTTTTCTCTTGTTATTTAACCTTTTTTATTTTTAATATGATCTTAAGGATTTTTACTTTTGATTGTTTTAGTTCTTTTAGTAGCTGCGTTGAGTATTGGGATTGCTATAGATTTGGTTATAATTCCAGACAAAGATATGTCTTGGATTCGCTAGTTACAATCATAAGTTAGTTCATTTGGTTAGAAAGGAATCAGAGATTCTTTCATTCTATTTCTGTTTCTGCAGACAATTTAATCATTAGTATAGTTAATTTCTGTCTGGTTTGGATGTCTAATTCACACTATAAGTTTTTTGGTGATTCGCATTTTGGGTGCTTTTTGACTAAGGTTAGATTTAATCTGAGTTTATTTATTAGAATCAATAGTTATTTTTGATGTAATAGATCTCATCCATGTTGTTGACTTCCTTTGCTTGGGGTTGGCACTTTTATTTCGTTGTTGTTACTTTTGTTCTTCTTTTTTGCACATGTATATATGGTTATATGCCTATATATACATATATATATATATGTGTGTGTGTGTGTGTGTGTTATATATATATATACGCATATACTCATATATACATGTAAGTTACTGATAGTTTGGTTCAGTTTTTTCAGATTTCAGGTTGTTGATGTAGCTGAGGAGCGCTTTGGGTAGCTGTCTGGATTGACCATTGTTGATTACTCTGGATATATTTGTGTATGTGGAGTTAGAGTGTTTTTTGGGGTGTGTTGTACTTTTTTTTTGTATTTTGCTTATTGTATGTATTGGAGTAGATATACTTCTATATCGGGTGGTGGCCTTGCCGGAATTCGATATGAAAGTATGATGGGTGGTGGCCTAATCGGAGCTCATCTATCTATTATCCTCTACATTCATTTTGTGGTGTCAGTATGTGCTTATACATGTTTGGGTTTGTATTCAGACATTGTATCCTCTTTATTTTTTATTATATATGTGTGCTCTCTTCTTCTTGGAAGTTCACACATAATTTGTTTTTAAAAAAAAAGAAAAATTAAAAATTGACCTAAAAAAGCTTTTGATGTTCCCAAATGTCATTAAGATTAAATTTCTTGGTTTACTGAACTAAGATGAAATGGGTGTAACCTATTAGTCCTATAGACCTATGAGAGAGCTTCGTTTTGACTGGTTTTGGTTCTATAACTCCAAATGATTACAAATTTATGCGTGGCGGAACAACCTACGTCTGTTTGGTGCAACATCAAAGTCTTGAGGTGCAACATCAGTTTGAAAATCCAAGATTGCACTGTATGACTTTTGAAAACTCGTTTTTGTGTACGAAATAGAAATATAACATGGTGCATCATATCCAAAAATATATTAAATCGAATTCTGACCATGGTCAAACCCCCTTTGACCAACAAAACAACATGTGAAAAATTAAAAATTGACTTAAAAAGGCTTTTGATGTTCCCAAATGTCATTAAGATTGAATTTCTTGGTTTACTGAACTAAGATGATATGGATGTAACCTGTTTGTCCTATAGATCTATGAGAGAGCTTCATTTTGATAGGTTATGGTTCTACTAACTCAAAACGGATACAAATTTATGTGTGGCGGAACAACCCACGTCTGTTGGGTGCAACATCGAAGTCTTGAGGTGCAACATCAGTTTGAAAATCTAAGATTGCGCTGTATGACTTTTGAAAACTCATTTATGGGTACGATATAGAAATATAACATGGTGCATCATATTCCAAAATATATTAAATCGAATTATCATATTCCAAAATATATTAAATCGAATTCCGACCATGGTCAAACCCCCTTTGATTAACAAAACAACTTGTGAACAATTGAGCTAAAAAAGCTTTCGATGTTCCCAAAAGTCATTAAGATTGAATTTCTTAGTAACCGAACCAATATGAGACGGTGGTACCTGTTAGTCCTATAGATCTATGAGAGAGCTTTGTTTTGATAGGTTATGGTTCTACTAACTCAAAATGGATACAAATTTATGCGTAGTGGAACAACCTACGTCTGTTGGGTGCAAGATCGAAGTCTTGAGGTGCAACATCAGTTTGAAAATCAAAGATTGCACTGTATGTCTTTTGATCAAACTGATGACTTTTCTATGGAACCACATGAGTTAGTAGAACCATAACCGGTCAAACAGAAACTGTCTCATGGATTTATAGGACTAACAGGTTACACCCATCTCATCTTAGTTCAGTAACCAAGAAATTCAATCTTAATGACATTTGGGAACATCGAATGCTTTTTTAGGTCAATTTTTAATTTCTCACATGTTGTTTTGTTGTCCAAAGGGGGTTTGACCGTGGTCAGAATTCGATTAAATATATTTTGGAATATGATACACCATGTTATATTTCTTATTCGCACCCATAAACGAGTTTTCAAAAGTCATACATTGCAATCTAAGATTTTCAAACCGATGTTGCACCTCAAGACTTCGATGTTGCACCCAACAGACGTGGGATGTTCCGCCACACATAAATTTGTATCCATTTTGAGTTAGTAGAACCATAACCAATCAAAATGAAGCGCTCTCATAAATTTATAGGACATACAGGTTACACCCATCTCATCTTTGTTCAGTAAACCAAGAAATTCAATCTTAATGACATTTGGGAACATCAAAAGCTTTTTTAGCTCATTTTTTAATTTTTCACATGTTGTTTTGTTAGTCAAGGGGGGTTTGACCATGGTTGGAATTCGATTTAACATATTTTTAAGTATGACGCACCATGTTATATTTCTATTTCATACCCATATAAATGAGTTTTCAAAAGTCATACAGTGCAATCTTGGATTTTCAAACTGATGTTGCACCTCAAGACTTCGATGTTGCAACCAACAGACATGGTTTGTTCCACCACGCATAAATTTGTATCCATTTTGAGCTAGTAGAACCATAACCAGTCAAAATGATGCTCTCTCATAGATCTATAGGACTAACAGGTTACACCCATCTCATCTTTGTTCAGTAAACCAAGAAATTCAATCTTAATGACATTTGGGAACATCGAAAGCTTTTTTAGGTCAATTTTTAATTTTTCACATGTTGTTTTGTTGGTCAAAGGGGGTTTGACCATTGTCGGAATTCAATTTAATATATTTTGGAATATGATGCACCATGTTATATTTCTATTTCGTACCCATAAACGAGTTTTCAACAGTTATACAGTGCAATCTTGGATTTTCAAACTGACGCTGCACCTCAAGACTTCGATATTGCTCCCTACGGACTTGGGTTGTTCCGCCACGCATAAATTTGTATCCGTTTTGATTTCCAAGAACCATAACCAGTCAAAATGAAGCTCTCTAATAGATCTATAGGACTAACAGGTTACACCCATCTAATCTTAGTTCAGTAACCAAGAAATTCAATCATAATGACATTTGGGAACATCAAAAGCCTTTTTAGCTCAATTTGACTGGTTTTGGTTCTACTAACTCAAAATGGATACAAATTTATGCGTGGCGGAACATCCCAAGTCTGTTGGGTGCAACATCGAAGTCTTGAGGACGTGGGTGTTCCCAAAAGTCATTAAGATTGCACTGGTGATATTCCAAAATATGATGCACCATGTATGCACCATGTTAGTAGAACCATAACCTATCAAAATGAAGCTCTCTCATAGATCTATAGGACTAACAGGTTAAACCCATCTCATCTTAGTTCAGTAAACCAAGAAATTCAATCTTAAACACATTTGGGAACATCGATAAAATATATTTTGAACTAAGAAGAGATGGGTGCAATGTATGACTTTTGAAATCTCGTCTATGGGTACGAAATAGAAATATAAGCTAAAAAAGAGTATCAAACTGAACTTAAGGCGTGGGATCATGGTGCATTTGATCTAACAGGTTACAGGACTAACAGACGTGGGAGCAACATTGAAGTCTTGAGGTGCAACATCAGTTTGAAAATCCAAGATTGCACTGTATGACTTTTGAAAACTCGTTTATGGGTAAGAAATAGAAATATAACATGGTGCATCATATTCCAAAATATATTAAATCGAATTAAATGGAATTCCGACCATGGTCAAACCTCCTTTGACCAACAAAACAACATGTGAAAAATTAAACCAAGAAATTCAATAAACCAAGAAATTCAATCTCATCTTGCAACAAATAACATGGTGCTTCATTTGTTAGTCATCGATGTTGCACCCAACAGGTTACACCCATCTCCTCTTAGTTTAGTAAACCAAGAAATTCAATCTTAATGACATTTGGGAACATCGAAATCTTTTTTAGCACCATTTTTAATTTTTCACATGTTGTTTTGTTAGTCAAAGGGGGTTTGACCATGGTCGGAATTCGATTTAATATATTTTGGAATATGATGCACCATGTTATATTTCTATTTCGTACCCATAAACGAGTTTTCAAAAGTTATACAATGCAATCTTTGGTTAGACCCATATACATGTATGACTTTTTCAAACAAAGCTAAAAAAGCTATCGATTCCAAGATTGTAACCTGTTGTTATGGGTGTAACCAAGAAATATATTTTTAATTTTTCACATGTTGTTTTGTTAGTCAAAGGGGGTTTGACCATGGTGCATACGATGAGATGGGTGCATCATATTCCATGGTGTTTGAAAATGCACTGTATTACATACAACATGTGAAAAATTAAAAATATATTTCTTGGTTACACACATAACAACATGTTACAATCTTGGAATCAAAAGCTTTTTTAGCTTTGTTTGAAAAAGTCATACATATATATGGGTCTTTGAACTAAGATGGGAACAACATCGAAATGAATACAAATTGAGCTATAGGACTAACAGGTTCCACCATCTCATCTTAGTTCAGTAACCAAGAAATTCGATCTTAATGACATTTGGGAACATCAAAAGCTATTTTAGGTCAATTTTTTATTTTTCACATGTTGTTTTGTTAGTCAAAGGGTGTTTGACCATGGTTGGAATTCGATTTAATATATTTTGGAATATGATGCACCATGTTATATTTCTATTTCGTACCCATAAACGAGTTTTCAAAAGTCATACAGTGCAATCTTTGATTTTCAAACTGATGTTGCACCTCAAGACTTCGATGTTGCACCCAACAGACGTGGGTTGTTCCGCCACGCATAAATTTGTATCCATTTTGAGTTAGTAGAATCACAACTAGTCAAAACAAAGCTCTCTCAGAAATTCAATCTTAATGACGTTTGGGAACATCGAAAGCTTTTTTAGGTCAATTTTTAATTTTTCACATGTTGTTTTGTTAGTCAAAGGGGGTTTGACCATGGTCCGAATTCCATTTACTATATTTTGGAATTTGATGCACCATGTTATATTTCTATTTCGTACCCATAAATGAGTTTTCAAAAGTCATACAGTGCAATCTTGGATTTTCAAACTAATGTTGCACCTCAAGACTTCGATGTTGCACCCAACAGATGTGGGTGGTTCCGCCATGCATAAATTTGTATCCATTTTGAATTACTAGAACCATAACCAGTCAAAATGAATCTCCCTCATAGATCTATAGGACTAACAGGTTCCAAGGTCATGGTTATATCAGTTTAAACATCAGTTGGTTAAACGAGTTTTCAAAAGTCATATAGTGAAATCTTGGATTTTCGAACTGATGTTGCACCCAACAGACGAATATATTAAATCGAAAACAATCTATATGATTTTTTGAACCATAACCAGTCAAAAGCTTTTTTAGCTCAATTTTTAATTTTTCGCATGTTGTTTTGTTGTTCAAAGGGGGTTTGACCTAATTCAATCTTAATGTTTTTTGGGAACATCAAAAGCTTTTTTAGTTCAGTAACTCGAAATGGATATAAATTTATGGTTACTGAACTAAGATGAGATATAGGACTGTTAAATTTTTATATTCCAAAAGTTAAAATGGTTACATTTACCCTCAATATATAACCCTTTGATAGGTTGTATCCATTTTGTTAGTCAGAACATATATTGATTTTCAAATTGATGTTGTACCTCAAGACATCGATGTCGCACCCAACAGACGTGGGTTGTTCCGCCATGCATAAATTTGTATCCATTTTGATGTTGTTTTGACTAACAAAACAACATGTGAAAAATTGAGCAAAAATTTTCTCAAAATGGATACAAATTTATGCATGGCGGAACAACCCGCATCTGTTGGGTGCAACATCGAAGTCTTGAGGTGCAACATCAGTTTGAAAATCCAAGATTGCACTGTATGACTTTTGATATGAAAAGCTCCCTCAAGACATCGATGTTGCACCCAACAGACGTGGGTTGTTCCACCACTTATAAATTTGTATCAATTTTGAGTTAGTAGAACCATAACCAGTCAAAACGAAGCTCTCTCATAGATCTATAGGACTAACGGGTTACACCCATCTAGTCTTAGTTCAGTAACCAAGAAATCCGCCACGCATAAATTTGTATCCATTTTGACTTACTAGAACCATAACTTATCAAAACGAAGCTCTCTCATAGATCTATAGGGCTAACAGGTTACACCCATTTCATCTTAGTTCAGTAACCAAGAAATTCAATCCTAATGACATTTGTGAACATCAAAAGCTTTTTCTTGGTCAATTTTTCACATGTTGTTTTGTTGGTCAAAGGGGGTTTGACCATGGTCGGAATTCGATTTACTGACTAACAGGTTACACCCAAAAAAATATGTGAAAAAATGACCTAAAAAAGCTTTTGATGTTACGAAATGTCATTAATATTGAATTTCTTGGTTACTAAACTAAGATGAGATGGGTGTAACCTGTTAGTCCTATAGATCTATGAGAGAGCTTCATTTTGATAGGTTATGGTTCTAGTTACTCAAAATGGATACAAATTTATGCATGGCGAAACATCCCACGTCTGTTGGGTGCAACATCGAAGTCTTGAGGTGCCATATGACTTTTGAAAACTCGTTTGAAAACAACATGTGAAAAATTTAAGATCAACATCAGTCTTGAGGTGCAACATCAGTTGGAAAATCCAAGATTGCAATGTATGACCATATTATATTTCTTTGTCAAAATGAAGCTTTTTGGGTACGTCTGTTGCACCTGTTGTTCAAAGGGGGTTTGACCACGGTCGGAATTTGATTTAATATATTTTGCAATATGATGCACCATGTTATATTTCTATTTCATACCCATAAACGTGTTTTCAAAAGTCATACGATGCAATCTTGGGTTTTCAAACTGATGTTGCACCTCAAGGCTTCGATGTTGCACCCAGTAGACGTGGGATGTTCCACCACGCATAAATTTGTATCCATTTTGAGTTAGTAGAAACATAGCCCGTCAAAATGAAGCTCTCTCATAGATCTATAGGACTAACAGGTTACACCCATCTCATCTTAGTTCAGTAAACCAAGAAATTCAATCTTAATGACATTAGGGAACATCGAAAAAAAATTTAGTTCAATTTTTAATTTTTCACATGTTGTCTTGTTGGTCAAAGGGGGTTTGACCATGGTCGGAATTAGATTTAATATATTTTGGAATATGATGCACCATGTTATATTTCTATTTCGTACCCATAAACGAGTTTACAAAAGTCATACAGTGCAATCTTTGATTTTCAAACTGATGTTGCACCTCAAGACTTCGATGTTGCACCTAATAGACGTGGGTTGTTCCACCACGCATAAATTTATATCTGTTTTGAGTTAGTAGAACCATAACCAGTCAAAATGAAGCTCTCTCATAGATCTATAGGACTAACAGGTTACACCCATCTCATCTCAGTTCAGTAACCAAGAAATTCAATCTTAATGACATTTGGGAACATCAAAAGCTTTTTTAGCTCAATTTGACTGGTTTTGGTTATACTAACTCAAAATAGATACAAATTTATGCGTGGCCGAACTTCCCAAGTCTATTGGGTGCAACATCGAAGTCTTGAGGACGTGGGTGTCCCCAAAAGTAATTAAGATTGCACTGGTGATATTCCAAAATATGATGCACCATGTATGCACCATGTTAGTAGAACCATAACCTATCAAAATGAAGCTCTCTATTAGATCTATAGGGCTAACAAGTTACACCCATCTCATCTAAGTTCAGTAAACCAAGAAATTCAATCTTAGTGACATTTGGGAACATCGATAAAATATATTTTGAACTAAGAAGAGATGGGTGCAATGTATGACTTTTGAAAATTCGTTTATGAGTAAGAAATTGAAATATAAGCTAAGAAAGAGTTTCAAACTGAACTCAAGACGTGGGAACATGGTGCATTTGAACTAACAGGTTACCGGACTAACAGACGTGGGTGCAACATCGAAGTCTTGAGGTGCAACATCAGTTTGAAAATCCAAGATTGCACTGTATGACTTTTGAAAACTCGTTTATGGGTACGAAATAGAACTATAACATGGTGCATCATCTTCCAAAATATATTAAATCGAATTAATTGGAATTCCGACCATGGTCAAACCCCCTTTGACCAACAAAACAACATGTGAAAAATTGAACCAAGAAATTCAATAAACCAAGAAATTCAATCTCATCTTGCAACAAATAGCATGGTGCATCATTTGTTAGTCGTCGATGTTGCACCCAACAGGTTACACCCATCTCATCTTAGTTCAGTAAACCAAGAAATTCAATCTTAATGACATTTGGGAGCATCAAAAGCTTTTTTAGCACCATTTTTTATTTTTCACATGTTGTTTTGTTAGCCAAAGGGGGTTTGACAATGGTCGGAATTCGATTTAATATATTTTGGAATATGATGCATAATGATATATTTCTATTTCGTGGCCATAAACGAGTTTTCAAAAGTCATACAGTGCAATCTTTGGTTAGACCAATATATATGTATGACTTTTTCAAACAAAGCTAAAAAAGCTTTCGATTCCAAGATTGTAACCTGTTGTTATGGGTGTAACGAAGAAATATATTTTTAATTTTTCACATGTTGTTTTGTTAGTCAAAGGGGGTTTGACCATGGTGCATTAGATGAGATGGGTGCATCATATTCCATGGTGTTTGAAAGTGCACCATATTACAAACAACATGTGAAAAATTAAAAATATATTTATTGGTTACACCCATAACAACATGTTACAATCTTGGAATCGAAAGCGTTTTTAGCTTTGTTTGAAAAAGTCATACATATATATGGGTCTTTGAACTAAGATGGGAACAACATCGAAATGAATACAAATTGAGCTATAGGACTAACAGGTTCCACCATCTCATCTTAGTTCAGTAACCAAGAAATTCAGTCTTAATGACATTTGGGAACATCAAAAGCTATTTTAGGTCAAATTTTTTTTTTCACATGTTGTTTTGTTAGTCAAAGGGGGTTTGACCATGGTCAGAATTAGACTTAATATATTTTGGAATATAATGCACCATGTTATATTTCTATTTCGTAACCATAAACGAGTTTTCAAAAGTCATACAGTGCAATCTTGGATTTCCAAAGTGATGTTGCACCTCAAGACTTCGATGTTGCACCCAACAGACGTGGGTTGTTCCGCCATGCATAAATTTGTATCCATTTTGAGTTAGTAGAATCACAACCAATCAAAACGAAGCTCTCTCAGAAATTCAATCTTAATGACTTTTGGGAACATCGAAAGCTTTTTTAGGTCAATTTTTTATTTTTCACATGATGTTTTGTTAGTCAAAGGGTGTTTGACCGTGGTCCGAATTCCATTTACTACATTTTGGAATATAATGCACTGTGTTATATTTCTATTTTGTACCTATAAACGAGTTTTCAAAAGTCATATAATGCAATCTTGGATTTTCAAACTGATGTTGCACCTCAAGACTTCGGTGTTGCACCCAACAGATGTGGGTGGTTCCGCCATGCATAAATTTGTGTCCATTTTGAGTAACTAGAACCATAACCTGTCAAAATGAATACGCCTCATAGATCTATAGGAATAACTGGTTCCAAGGTCATGGTTATATCAGTTTAACCATCAGTTGGTTAAACGATTTTTCAAAAGTCATACAGTGCAATCTTGGATTTTCAAACTGATGTTGCACCACAAGAATTCGATGTTGCACCCAACAGACGAATATATTAAATCGAAAACAACCTGTATGACTTTTATAACCATAACCAGTCAAAAGCTTTTTTAGCTCAATTTTTAATTTTTCGCATGTTGTTTTGTTGGTCAAAGGGGGTTTGACCTAATTCAATCTTAATGATTTTTGGGAACATCGAAAGCTTTTTTAGTTCAGTATCTCAAAATGGATATAAATTTATGGTTACTAAACTAAGATGAGATATAGGACTGTTAAATTTGTATATTCCAAAAGTCAATATGGTTACATTTACCCTCATGATATAACCCTTTGATAGGTTGTATCCATTAAGTTAGTCAGAACATATATTGATTTTCAAATTGATATTGCACCTCAAGACATCGATGTTGCACCCAACAGACGTGGGTTATTCCGCCATGCATAAATTTGTATCCATTTTGATGTTGTTTTGACTAACAAAACAACATGTGAAAATTTGAGCTAAAATGTTCCCAAAATGGATACAAATTTATGCATGGCGGAACAACCCACATCTGTTGGGTGCAACATCGAAGTCTTGAGGTGCAACATCAGTTTGAAAATCCAAGATTGCACTGTACAACTTTTGATACAAAATCTCCCTCAAGACATCGATGTTGCACCCAACAGACGTGGGTTGTTCTGCCACTTATAAATTTGTATCCATTTTAAGTTAGTAGAACCATAACCAGTCAAAATGAAGCTCTCTCATAGATCTATAGGACTAACAGGTTACACCCATCTCGTCTTAGTTTAGTAACCAAGAAATCCGACACGCATAAATTTGTATCCACTTTGAGTTACTAGAACCATAACCTATCAAAATGAAGCTCTCTCATAGATCTGTAGGACTAACAGGTTACACCCATCTCATCTTAGTTCAGTAACCAAGAAATTCAATCATAATGACACTTTGGAACATCAAAAGCTTTTTTAGGTCAATTTTTCCATATGTTGTTTTGTTGGTCAAAGGGGGTTTGACCATGGTCGGAATTCGATTTACTGACTAACAGGTTACACCCAAAACAACATGTGAAAAATTGACCTAAAAAAGCTTTTGATGTTCCGAAATGTCATTAATATTGAATTTCTTGGTTACTAAACTAAGATGAGATGGGTGTAACCTGTTAGTCCTATAGATCTATGAGAGAGCTTCATTTTGATAGGTTGTGGTTCTAGTAACTCAAAATGGATACAAATTTATGCATGGCGGAACATTCCACGTCATTTGGGTGCCACATCGAAGTCTTGAGGTGCAATATGACTTTTGAAAATTCGTTTGAAAACAACATGTGAAAAATTTAAGATCAACATCAGTCTTAAGGTGCAACATCAGTTTGAACATCCAAGACTGCAATGTATGACCATGTTATATTCCTATGTCAAAATGAAGCTTTTCGGGTACGTCTGTTGCACCTGTTGTTCAAAGGGGGTTTGACCACGGTCGGAATTCGATTTAATATATTTTGGAATATGATGCACCATGTTTTATTTCTATTTCATACCCATAAACGAGTTTTCAAAAGTCATACAGTGCAATCTTGGGTTTTCAAACTGATATTATAAGAAATTAACATGTGGAAAAAAAATTGACCTAAAAATGCTTTTGATGTTACCAAATGTCATTAAGATTGATTTTCTTGGTCACTGAACTAAGATGAGATGGGAGTAACCTGTTAGTCCTACAAATCTATGAGAGAGCTTCAATTTGACTGGTTATGGTTCTACTAACTCAAAATGGATACAACCTTATGCATGGCGGAACAACCCACGTCTGTTGGGTGCAACATCGATGTCTTGAGGTGCAACATCAGTTTGAAAATCCAAGATTGCAATGTGTGACTTTTGAAAACTCGTTTATGGGTATGAAATAGAAATATAACATGGTGCATCATACTTCAAAATATATTAAATCGAATTCAATCGAATCCAAAATGGATACAAATTTATGTGTGGCAGAACATCCCACGTCTGTTGGGTGCAACGTCGATGTCTTGAGGTGCAACATCAGTTTGAAAATCCAAGATTGCACTGTATGACTTTTGAAATCTCGTTTATGGGTATGAAATAGAAATATAACATGGTGTATCATGCTTCAAAATATATTAAATCGAATTCCGACCAAGGTCAAACCCCCTTTGACCAACAAAACAACATGTGAAAAATTAAAAATTGAGCTAAAAAAGCTTTCGATGTTCCCAAATGCCATTAAGATTGAATTTCTTGGTTTACTGAACTAAGATGAGATGGGTGTAACCTGTTAGTCCTATAGATCTATGAGAGAGCTTCATTTTGATAGGTTATGGTTTACTAACTCAAAATGGATGCAAATTTATGCATTGCGGAACAACCCACGTCTTTTGGGTGCAACATCGATTTTTTGAGGTGCAACATCAGATTGAAAATCCAAGATTGCACTGTATGACTTTTGAAAACTCGTTTATGGGTATGAAATAGAACTATAACATGGCGCATCATATTCCAAAATATATTAAACCGAATTCCGACCTTGGTCGGCGGAACATCCCACGTCTGTTGGGTGCAACATCGAAGTCTTGATGTGCAACATCAGTTTGAAAATCTAAGATTGCACTGTATGACTTTTGAAAACACGTTTATGGGTATGAAATAGAAATATAACCAAATGTCATTAAGATTGAATTTCTTGTTTTACTGAACTAAGATGAGATGGTGGAACCTGTTAGTCCAATAGATCTATGAGAGAGCTTCATTTTGATAGGTTATGGTTCTACTAACTCAAAATGGATACAAATTTATGCATGGCGGAACAACCCACGTCTGTAGGGTGCAACATCGAATTCTTGAGGTGCAACATCAGTTTGAAAATCCAAGATTGCACTGTATGACTTTTGAAAACTCGTTTATGGGTATGAAATAGAAATATAACATGGTGCATCATATTCCAAAATATATTAAATCGAATTCTGACCATGGTCAAACCCCCTTTGACCAACAAAACAACATGTGAAAAATTAAAAATTAACCTAAAAAAGCTTTTGATGTTCCCAAATGTCATTAAGATTGAATTTCTTGGTTACTGAACTAAGATGAGATGGTGGAACCTGTTAGTCATATAGATCTATGAGAGCGCTTCGTTTTGATAGGTTATGGTTCTACTAACTCGAAATGGATACAAATTTATGCGTGGCAGAACTACCCACGTCTGTTGGGTGCAACATCGAAGTCTTGAGATGCAACATCAGTTTGAAAATCTAAGATTGCAATGTATGACTTTTGAAATCTAGTTTATGGGGACGAAATAGAAATATAACATGGTGCATCGTACTTCAAAATATATTAAATCGAATTCCGACCATGGTCAAACCCCCTTTGACTAACAAAACAACATGTGAAAAATTAAAAATTTACCTAAAAATGCTTTTGATGTACCCAAATGTCATTGAAATTGAATTTCTTGGTTTACTGAAATAATATGAGATGGGTGTAACCTGTTAGTCCTATAGATCTATGAGAGAGCTTCATTTTGACTGGTTATGGTTCTAGTAACTCAAAATGGATACAAATTTATGCGTGGCGGAACATCCCACGTCTGTTGGGTGCAACATCGAAGTCTTGAGGTGCATCATCAGTTTGAAAATCCAAGATTGCACTGTATGACTTTTGAAAACTAGTTTATGGGTATGAAATAGAAATATAACGTGGTGCATCATACTTCAAAATATATTAAATCGAATTCCGACCATTGTCAAACCCCCTTTGACTAACAAAACAACATGTGAAAAGTTAAAAATTGACCTAAAAAAGCTTTTGATGTTCCCAAATGTCATTAAGATTGAATTTCTTAGTTTACTTAGCGAAGATGAGATGGGTGTAACCTGTTAGTCTTATAGATCTATGAGAGAGCTTCGTTTTGACTGGTTATGGTTCTACTAACTCAAAATGGATACATATTTCTTGGTGTCGGAACAACCCACGTCTGTTGGGTGCAACATCGATGTCTTGAGGTGCAACATCAGTTTGAAAATCTAAGATTGCACTGTATGACTTTTGAAAACTAGTTTATGGGAACGAAATCGAAATATAACATGGTGCATCATATTCCAAAATATATTAAATCGAATTCCGACCATGGTCAAACCCCCTCTGACCAACAAAACAACATGTGAAAGATTAAAACTAAGATGAGATGGATACTAAAAAATTATAGGACTAAGAAATTCAATTTGAAAATCTTAGTTCAAAATGAAAAAGCTTTATGGGTACGAAACCATTTAGTATATTTCATTTGAGGTGCAACATCGGTTTGAAAATCCAAGATTGCACTGTATGACTTTTTCACATGTTACATCCATTGATATAACAACAAAACAACATGGAAAAAGGGGTTACCTCAAAAACTCGTTTATGGGTACGAAATAGAAATATCACATGGTGTATCATACTTTAAAATATATTTAATCGAATTCTGACCATGGTCAAACCCCCTTTGACCAGCAAAACAACATGTGAAAAATTAAAAATTGAGCTAAAAATGCTTTTGATATTCCCAAATGTCATTAAGATTGAATTTCTTGGTTTACTGAACTAAAATGAGATGGGTGTAACCTGTTAGTCCTATAGATCTACAGGAGAGCTACAGTTTGACTGGTTATGGTTCTACTAACTCAAAATGGATACAAATTTATGTGTGGCGGAACAACCCACGTCTATTGGGTGCAACATCGAAGTCTTGAGATGCAACATCAGTTTGAAAATCCAAGATTGCACTGTATGACTTTTGAAAACTCGTTTATGGGTACGAAATAGAAATATAACATGGTGCATCATATTCCAAAATATATTAAATCGAATTCCGACCATGGTCAAACCCCCTTTGACTAACAAAACAACATGTGAAAAATTAGAAATTGGCCTAAAAAAGCTTTTGATGTTCCCAAAAGTCATTAAGATTGAATTTCTTGGTTTACTGAACTAAGATGAGATGGGTGTAACCTGTTAGTCCTATAGGTCTATGAGAGAGCTTCATTTTGATAGGTTATGGTTCTACTAACTCAAAATGGATACAAATTTATGCATGGCGGAACAACCCACGTCTGTAGTGTGCAATATCGATTTCTTGAGGTGCAACATCAGTTTGAAAATCCAAGATTGCACTGTATGACTTTTGAAAACTTGTTTATGGGTATGAAATAGAAATATAACATGGTGCATTACATTCCAAAATATATTAAATCGAATTCCGACCATGGTCGGCGGAACATCCCACGTCTGTTGGGTGCAACATCGAAGTCTTAAGGTGCAACATCAGCTCGAAAATCTAAGATTGCACTGTATGACTTTTGAAAACTCGTTTATGGGTATGAAATAGAAATATGACCAAATGTCATTAAGATTGAATTTCTTGGTTTAGTGAACTAAGATGAGATGGTGGAACCTGTTAGTCCTATAGATCTATGAGAGTGCTTCATTTTGACTGGTTATGGTTCTACTAACTCAAAAGGGATACAAATTTATGTGGGGCAGAACAACCCATGTCTGTTGGGCGCAACATTGATGTCTTGAGGTGCAACATCAGTTTGAAAATCTAAGATTGCAATGTATGACTCTTGAAACTCGTTTATGGGTACGAAATAGAAATATAACATGGTGCATCATACTTCAAAATATATTAAATTGAATTCCGACCATGGCCAAACCCCCTTTGACTAACAAACCAGCATGTGAAAAATTAAAAATTGACCTTAAAAAGCTTTTGATGTTCCCAAATGTCATTAAGATTGAATTTCTTAATTTACTGAACTAAATGAGATGGTGGAACCTGTTAGTCCTATAGATCTATGAGAAAGCTTCATTGTAACAACCCGAATTCCGACGGACCGATTATTTTTCAAAAACCCAATCCATCAAAACCCGAGTTGGTTGCTTTGGTATCCTGCAGAAAAAGATAGAGACAGGAAAAATGTCAGAGTTCGGAAAACAACTCATATCGGAAGGAATAAAATATAATATATATAAACATGGCTTTACCTTAATTACAATATTGCTAAATCAGTATCTCCAAAGCGATAAGTCTCTGTCATGAATCTAACCTGCGAATTTTATGAGGAAGGGGTCAGAACATAAGTTCTGTGTGAGTGAGTTTGAACTACACTTCTTGAATAATCCTACATATACCGTTCAATTACATTTTATTGTTTATTAGGATATTTGTTTTGTTAGCGCTCAAGGCTTACACACACGTCGCACCCATCTACTCCCAATAGATTAACCTAATATAATGTATATGTAGCTACCCCCAAACTGAGGTACACCCCGTGGTACCCCACTCGCTTGGTCCCCACCGTATCCTCGCAGTGATATACGTAGTCCATCGTCCTATGTCATAGTAATGCATATTCCTCTTATATATATAACACAACACAACGCCCACATAGGATCACTCTAATTTGACTACCGTTATCGAATAATGCCCACCAGTCTATGATACACCACCCAGAGCAGACATGGTTATATCTTGACTCTTCCACGTACGTATTCTCTACCGTATTCGATATCTAACCCGCACACCCATCGTGTGTGCATGCCCGAGTTCCATGGCAGGGCTACACAAGAAAAAAGGAACTCGGTCGGGAGCTTTCCTTATATTTGTGCAAGGCCCGCCTTTAAGAGCCTCCCACACAAATATCCCTAGGGTCTGTTTTCTATGGTGGCTATGGCTCCACCTCGGCCCCTCCCATAACTAATAAAGACTACGAGAGCAAAGCGACAAGCCCCTAAGCAACCAATCTAAACATCCATGTTGCGTCTCCCCTCAACCACCGTCCCACGATAGTGAATGGTTAATGGTATATTGGGTCTAGCTCTAGTCTTTCCGCATCCTACTGGTTGTGGTAACAGGCACTCGACGACCTACTATCCTTGTTGGTCCTGACCCTCCACCGCCGTTGAGGCAGCCGTCGAATCACCTTTTCCGTCATCGCGAACAGCATTCTGACTGCCCAGTTATTCTTGCAGTCAAGGCCCACCCACCTAGTAGTTACGCGCAGACCCAACCTCTACGGGCATAGCCTGAAACATCTGCCACCACACAGAGGACTACTAGGAGAACCTTTAACGTCTCAGGAAGCCGCGTGCTGCCCCTTCCAGTCCGTTGGAGCCGCCAAAATAATGAATGTGCGCTCCCCTCGTGTCTTATGACACCGTGATTATTTACCTTGTTGGGTTATTCATCCTACACCGTATGGACTGCCCCAAGCGCCTTGATTTTATATGTCATTAGACCCTACGTCTAATCAATTCTTACGTGCTCGTGTTATCTCGTCAGTTTTCTCATTTAACTTGGTTATTCTTATTCGTATTGACTACCTTTTCAAGTATACCAAGTTACCCTCGCTTATTAATTCAATTTATACTTAACCCATTTAAGTCCATTAATAAGACCACAACATGTTGTTTTCCAACTTCATAAATTATTCCCTTTTAGGTTTACAACAACATGTTATACATAATTCATAGTTAATTATGTCATATCCACATATATATTGATTAGGAGAATAATCCCCTAAACACCAGCCCCGAATACCGAAATCAACATCAGACTGGCCCCCGGAGAATTACTCAACCCAACCAACATATATGATTCTAATTTACTTCTTTTCCATTCATATAACTTATATCATCTTAAATTTCACACTTCTCTTTCCCAAACTACTTAATTTATAATTAAGTATATCTTCACTTATAAGTTAGCTTATTTTCCTCAACCGTTTCTTTTAACTTACCTTATCCCATAAGTTATACTTTGCACTTGTCCCTAGGAAAAGTCTAACCTAATATCCTTCCTTTTCTTATTCAAATTCATTCATAATAGGTTATTTACCATTCCCCACTTTTGTCATTAATTTAGATTTACTTAACCCTTTCCATTTATTTAACCCGTTACCTAAACTTTACCCAATTCAATTAATTTGTGATGCCATAACGGGTCCCCTTTGGTTAAGCATTACTTATTTATGTCTTACATGTCGCCCATGTCCAACTTAACCTCTTTTATTATTGTTTCCATGTCTTACACATGCTTTACTACGGTTAAGTCCATCTTAGTCATGTTTTACTTAACGTAACTTACTACAGTTAAGTCCACATTTACATGTTTTACATGTCTTGTCTTACTACGGTTAAGTCCATATTTACATGTCATGTTTTACATGTCACCCACTTAACCCTCTAACCATACCCATGCCACCCACAAGTCTTATTATGGTTAGTATTCCTTAATTCATTCATTATGATGAACGGTGCATGACCTCCCACATTTGACCGAACACTTTGTGGCTGCTGGATTTGCCGGGCGGTTCCAGGCTGTATTACACCACAAAGCGGGTCTAACCTCGTGTCACCAACCGTTACGCCTACAATTCATGCCTTTGATCTCTCACGGTAGACGTCCAATTGTGGCAGCTGTATTTGCCGGGCGGTTCCGGGCAGTCTTACACCACAATTGCGCCTAACCTCGTGTCAAAGGTTCATTAACATCGTATTTCACCCAAACCCCAATTTTAATGTTATTTGTTTCCAATTCAACATATAGTCAGGTTTACCATTTTGCTTATTCCAACTTGTCACTAATTACATATTAATTAGCCTTAATTAGAAATTTCCAATTATAGGCAATTTCATCAATTCCATGTAATACATACCCAAATATGCCAATTTCTTTTATATTCCAATTATCCAAAATATCCAATAAGACTCAAGTTCATAAAATCAATATTTTCCCAATATATTTCCCAACGTTCCCATGTTCATACATATAACCTAATTCACCTTTTAGGTTTATCTTACCAATAAATTTCACCATCCAATTACATGTTGTTAATATTAAATTGTACTAATTCCATATCCAATTTCAATCATTCCAAACTACATAAATCTAAAATTACCATACAATTATGTCCATAATTCTATTCAAATCATACATAAATTGTAACACCCCACCTCCGTTAAGGACACTCACGAAGGAAATGCCTTAACTTTGGTGGAGCATTTTAGTAAACAGAACAGAAAATTTCATGACAGACAAACAATACTTGAGAAGTTATAACTTTATTACAATAGAAATCAGTATGGTTACATCTTTACCAAAAACTCAAGTACATAAATATCAGTCTTGTTCAGAAAATCATCAGAGTACAAAATTTTAAAATCATAATCCCCACGGAACAGAAGCTATAAAGAGCCAAGCCATACTTTAAGCACTTCAAGCAGAAGGAATCCGGATCAAGCTAAAGTATTCCCTCCTTGGATAACCTGGGGGGGAAACGAAAGAAAAAGGGGCGAAAACAAGGAAGGTCAGACATAAAGTCTGGCAAGTCCAGTGATTTTCGGTTATGAACAGATAATAATAACATGACATGAAAATAAAACTGGATGAGAGATAACAGTAATAGGTGTAGCGGATATAACAGAAGAACGGAATGATATAAGCTATTTACACTTCTCTGCACTAATACTAGTATAGCGGGATTAGGTGTTACCCCAATGTCTTAACTGAAACAGAAAGGAAACAGAGTGATTTCCATAGAACAGAATGCTAGTAATGGGCCTTTACCGCCCGAACAGAGGGTACGGAAACAGAAACAGAATAGTCCTTGCAGAAACAGAATGTTAGAATTATGTGTACACTAGCAAATGGGCCTTTACCACCCCAACAGACAGATGGTACCACACAGACGGGTGTTGCCACCCAACAGAAACAGACGGTACCCCACAGAAATAGACAAAGCTAAGTGTACCCTAAATCCTACCCCACGCGATCGGCTCCCTAATACATAAATACTCTATGCCGGCCCGACAGAAGGATGTACCGTTCCCTAAAGTAACCTTTGAATGACACAGACTTATTTACAGATGTCACAGCGTCTTACATCCACAGAGGCAGGCCGGGATCCATGCACGCACATGACCCAGTTGGATCACACCATCAACACCCCTCTCCATTATCAGAATGAACCACTTATAATTAGCTCAGTAAGCGTGCCTGGACCCTACCTACTGTTAGTTCAAAGTTTTGATACTGGTAAGGGTTACTTACTAATATGGGTCCCAAACAACAGATGACACAAGTATTTTCCATCCTAACCTTGTTTCCCCAAACTAAAAGTTTTTAGATTAACTTATTTACAAATTCAGACATACAAAGTTCAGATCAACTAGTTCACAGATCAGACAATCAAGTTGACAAATTTTCAGACTAACGGATCAGATATACGGATCTTAACAGATTTGCAGACTTGTCAGACTTTGTATTGGGCATACAGATTCATGAAACGCGTTTATTGAATTCATTAGCCAGTTGGTTTAACCCTACCCAATACGTTTTAGACATCATGTTTATCTTAGATTTTCATTAATTAAATATTAATGCCCAGACCTCTCACATTAGACTGACAGTTTGCTGCCACTGGTTGGGCCGGTTGGTTCCGGGCAGGTTTCTGCCGTAAACTGAGTCTAACCTCGGTTTTCAAGCACGTTATGACTAACTTCTCACATTAGAACCTATTGTTTGCGGCCACTGGAATGTGTCGGGTGGTTCCAGGCAGAATTACGCCACAAACTCATTCTAACCTCGAGTTAGCCATGTTTATCTTTGCGGCCAATTAATTAACGATTAACCATTTATACCCATGCCTAATATACATGTCAATTATTCACGACTATAGCCAATTCAGATTATGTCAATAACAAACTAATTTTATCAACTCGACAGATATAGCAGATAACAGATTTCGCAGATTAGGCGACTTAACGGATTTAACAGATTAAGCAATTTAGCAGATTTAGCATATAACAGATTTGGCATCTCGACAGATTTAGTTTAGGAGATTCTACGAATTTAGCAGATTAGGTATTTTCAACAGACTTAGCAGATGACAGATTTAGCAGATTTAATATTTCTAAAAGTTCTATTTACATGCCTTGCCTAATCATAATTTAAGCCTAAACTTGCATGCCAATTTAACAGATTAACTTCCTTACAAGTAATAGCAGATTATTCAAAGTTCTATTGACATATCTTGCCGAATCATAAATTAGGCCTAAATTCATATGCCTAAATCATGGTCATGATTTATAATATAACCTGTGCCCAAATTCTTAGTTAATTTGGATGGTACATAATATTCCCCAAAACCCAATCAGGGTTCACATATAAATTATGCCAAATATGGCCATTAATTAGAATGCATGTCATACATCCAAAAATCACCACATAGGTGTATTCACACTTAATAGTCATCAAATCTTAATATAGAATTTTACACCAAAGTCATTGAAAATTAATGTTCCTACTTTCAATTAGCAGACTATCAGATTTAATATGCCCAGATCTAGATCTTAGATTACAACTTATGTCTACCCATAAATTAGTCACAAATCTAATCTTAAATTACAACATATACTATGCCCTCAAATTGGATCTTAATTCAAAATATGCGTTATGTCCAAAGTCTCAAGTCATGTGTTATCATACAATGGTTCCTCTTCTTTCAAATCACAGAATATGCATAGATCTAGATCTAGGTTACAACATATGTCCTTTTTCTTAAATCAGTCCAGATCAGTTATTTCCAATTATGCCATCATTTATTATTTGTCCCAAAATTTAACGTTCGTGCGCTAATCTCATGTGAGATTTGGCGCAGGCTCATGGTAGCCTGGCTATAGAACAGAAAGAAGAAAGAGATACAGAATAAAATAGATCGGAACAAAACGTACACAACCTCAAATTCAGATTTACAATCATGTCACAATCAGAATTAAATTTTATATCGGAAAATAATTGTACTTGCCTTGATTGGATTCTAGAAGAAAGATAGTTTTAGCGAAGTCAGTTGATTCTCTTTAACCGTTGTTGAAGCTTTAAGCTTGAATTGAGTTGCTTAGGTTGATGTTGATTATCTTCTAGTTTTGATTCCAACAGAGTAGCGACGCCATTCTTATTTTTAATTAGAACAGAGGCAGAGTATAGGAAGAATGAAATGGTGTAGAGAAATTGAGACTAGGGGTTGTTTATATAGGAGAATAGAAGTGTTTAGAGCCATCAGATCAGTTCAGAAGTCGTCGGTTCGTCCAAAAGAGGTAAAAATCATCACAGGCCAAATCTGCCAGAAAAAGGCCCACGTTGACACCCAGGTCGACTACCCAGTCGACCTGGTCGGGGGGGGACTACCCGGTCGACCTGGGTCCTGGGCGGGAAATTTTCCGCCCAGCACGCATCTGGGTTTGAATTCGAATTTTGAATTCGAATTTCGAGCTGTTTTCGGTTATGAAAATTCCTGAAACTTCGGAGGGTCATATCTCCCTCATACGGACTCCGATTCTCGCAAACTCGGACTCGTTTCCAAGCTGAATTTCGAGACGAGTGCAATGTCTCAACCCGTTTCCCTTGGTTCTTATTCTAAAATTTAATTCTGCCTTGATTTGTTATTCGTATTTTTATAGAAAATACGGGGTGTTATATTCTCCCCTCCTTAAAGGATTTCGTCCCCGAAATCTTCAAGTAAAGAAGAACGTGTCCTACCGTCCGGTCGTCCATCTACTCAATTATCATCCACAAGCACCCATTGTCCTTAGAAAACTTCTAATGTTGTATGAACATATGCAAAAGTGTGTGTATATGTTCCTTATCTAATGCAAAGATCAGGCGGTCCACTGATTCAGTTGACCTCCTTAATGCGAATTATGTAAGTGCCATGAGTCCAACATGTATGCAACAGAATCCTAACGATACATATTATTTCTATATGAGTGCATAGTCATTCATTCAAATGCCACATCCATGTGTTGAATCAACCATTTTTCATCCATAGAAATTGAAAATACTCACACATCCATATGCAGTATGAGAGTGTTTTTGAGCCGATCTAGTGCCTAGTGTGTGTATATGCATCCACAAGCAACCACTAGCAACCACTTGAATCCACTTGCAACCATCAAACATAACATGTCTCAAACACATGTTTACACCCATTAGTTCATACCTAAAGGTCGAAGATTCGATTGATAGGATATCATCGAATGATGGAAGCGAGTACAGATAAAACAAAAACTTGGTTCCCCTTAGACAATGTCAAAACTGGAAACCTTATCAGAAATATTCAGATATTTATAGACTACTGGTGTAGATCAGATTTCCTAATGATTCTTAGGAAGCTAAGCATGATAAAAATCCAAAATGTACGCGTCCTACTTGACGCCTAACACAGATATCTCTCAAACCCCAATCTATCACAACAGATGAGTCATAACCCTTATGGGTCTGAATCTACAGCGGAAATCAGAAATAATATTAGTATTAAAGTGCAGAGTATCGATTACAAAAATCAAAATGCCAGAATCAGAAAGAGTCTTAACTCCATAATCAGATAAAGAAATTAAACCTACTATAGGAATTTTCCTATTTCTATCCTAGCCACTAGCCTCAAGAGTGTTCGCCTGCCCTCCTTGCCCTCGTTTCTTCGGGCAGTACCTAGTGAAGTGTCCCATCTCTCCACAGTTGAAGCAAGTTCCCTTCCTTTTTCTGCAATCCTTGTTCAGATGAGTCGAGCTCCCACAATAAAGCACTTTTTCTCCTTCTTATCATCAGATTTCTCATCCTTCTTTTGTGTTTCCTTTTTGGGCCATGCTTTCTTGTTCTGTGGTTCTTCGTTCTTTGCCTCTTTCTTGCCCTTGTCTTCCTCGTGTAGTAGTGCCTTGTCTACCAAGCTTTTATTAGTCGCCCCTGTGGATACATGGGTCATAGCAAGGCTGCGTAGAGGCTCATTCCGACCTTTGACGTAGAGAAGCGCCTTCTTGTGTTGGGTGTTTACTAAGTCCAGTCCAAATCTGGCTAGCTGATTAAACTGATTGACGTACTCCCTGATCGTCATGCTCCTGTGTTTAAGAGTTAGTAACTTCTCCATTTGCAAGCTTCTTTCAGCTTGGTAGAGGAATTTCAACTCAAACCTTGTCCTGAAATCTTCCCATGTTTCTACTGGCCTCTGAGCATTAGTGATCTCCCACCAATAGGAAGCTTCATCTTTAAGTAACCACACTGCTAGCTGTATCTTTTGCCTGTCATCAACTCCGAAGATGTCAAACAGATCCTCGGTCTCCTTTAGCCAGTTTCTTGCTCCTACAAAAGGCTCAGTTCCATGGAAGTCTTTTCCACCCATAGACTTGAAGTCTCTACATGTTTTGGCAAAAGCATTTCTAAGGGGAGGAGGAGGAGGAGGAGGAACTGGTGCTACTGGGGGAGGAAGGATATATGTCGGGCCTGCGCCATTGGCGGCCCTAGCTTCTAAGAACCTCCTAAACCAACCGGGTACCGGTACTCCTTTAGGAAGGTTAAGTTCTACGGACATGCTGAAACAGAAAGGAAAAATTCAAAATGAAGGATAGAGAGAGATAGTGCACATGGCTTTGGGGGATTATGTTTTTCAAAACAAACTTTACTTTTGTAAATACTGCCTTATAAAACATTTTTGAAAATACTTTTCAAAATTTTTACCCAATCTGGTAACCTTCAGCTCTGATACCAAGTGTAACGCCCCACCTCCGTTAAGGACACTCACAAAGGGAATGCCTTAACTTTGGTGGAGCATTTTAGTAAACAGAACAGAAAATTTCAAGACAGATAAACAATACTTGAGAAATTATAACTTTATTACAACAGAAATCAGTATGGTTACATCTTTACCAAAAACTGAAGTACATAAATATCAGTCTTGTTCAGAAAATCATCAGAGTACAAAACTGTAAAATCATAATGCCCATGGAACAGAAACTATAAAGAGCCAAGCCATACTTTAAGCACTTCAAGCAGAAGGAATCGGGATCAAGCTAAAGTATTACCTCCTTGGATAACCTGGGGGGGAAACAGAAGAAAAAGGGGCGAAAACAAGCAAGGTCAGACATAAAGTCTGACAAGTCCAGTGATTTTCAGTTATGAACAGATAATAATAACATGACATGAAAATAAAACTGGATGAGAGATAACAGTAACACGTGTAGCAGATATAACAAAAGAAAAGAATGATATAAGCTATTTACACTTCTCTGCACTAATACTAATATAGCGGGATTAGGTGTTGCCCTAATGTCTTAACTGAAACAGAAAGGAAACATAGTGATTTCCACAGAACAGAATGCTAGTAATGGGCCTTTACCGCCCGAACAGAGGGTACGGAAACAGAAACAGAATAGTCCTTGCAGAAACAGAATGTTAGAATTAGGTGTACACTAGCAAGTGGGCCTTTACCACCCCAACAGACAGATGGTACCACACAGACGGGTGTTGCCACCCAACAGAAACAGGCGGTACCCCACAGAAATAGACAAAGCTAAGTGTACCCTAAATCCTATCCCACGCGATCGGCTCCCTAATACATAAATACTCTGTGCCGGCCCCACAGAAGGATGTATTATTCCCTAAAGTGGCAACCTTTGGATGACACAGACCTATTTACAGATGTCACGGTGTCTTACATCCACAGAGGCAGGTCGGGATCCATGCACGCACATGACCCGGTTGGAACACACCATCAACACCCCTCGCCATTATCAGAATGAACCACTTATAATTAGTTCAGTAAGAGTGCCCGGACCCTACCTACTGTTGGGTCAAAGTTTTGATACCAGAAAGGGTTACTGACTAATACGGGTCCCAAACAACAGATGACACAAGTATTTTCCCTCCTAACCTTGTGTCCCCAGACTAACAGTTTTCAGATTAACTTATTTACAAGTTCAGACATACAAAGTTCAGATTAAATAGTTCACAGATCAGACAATCAAGTTCACAAGTTTTCAGACTAATGGATCAGATATACGGATCTTAACAGATTTACAGATTTGTCTAACTTTGTATTGGGCCTACAGATTCACGAAACGGGTTTATTGAATTCATTAGCCAGTTGGTTTAACCCTACCCAACATGTTTTAGACATCATGTTCATCTTAGATTTTCATTAATTAAATATTAATGCCTAGACCTCTCACATTAGACTGACAGTTTGCGGCCACTGGTTAGGCCGGGCAGGTTTCTGCCGCAAACTGAGTCTAACCTCGGGTCTCAACCACGTTACGACTAACTTCTCACATTAGAACCTATTGTTTGCCGCCACTGGAATGTGCCGGGCGGTTCCGGGCAGAATTACACTGCAAACTCATTCTAACCTCGAGTTAGCCATGTTTATCTTTGCGGCCAATTAATTAATGATTTACCTTTTATACCCACGCCTAATATACATGTCAATTATTCATGACTATAGCCAATTCAGAGTATGTCAATAACAGACTAATTATATCAACTCGACAGATATAGCAGATAACAGATTTCGCAGATTAGGCGACTTAACGGATTTAACAAATTAAGCAATTTAGCAGATTTAGCATATAACAGATTAGGCATCTCGACAGATTTAGTTTAGGAGATTCTACGAATTTAGCAGATTAGGTATTTTCAACAGACTTAGCAGATGACAGATTTAGCAGATTTAATATTTCTAAAATTTCTATTTACATGCCTTGCCTAATCATAATTTAAGCCTAAACTTGCATGCCAATTTAACAGTTTAACTTCCTTACAAGTCATAGAAGATTATTCAAAGTTCTATTGACATATCTTGCCGAATTATAAATTAGTCCTAAATTCATATGCCTAAATCATGGTCATGATTTATAATATAACCTATGCCTAAATTCTTAGCTAATTTGCATGGTACATAATATTCCCCCAAATCCAATCATGGTTCACATATAAATTATGCCAAATATGGCCATTAATTAGAATGCATGTCATACATCCAAAAATCCCCACATAGGTGTATTCACACTTAATAGTCATCAAAGCTTAATATAGATTTTTAAACCTAAGTCATTGAAAATTAATGTTCCTACTTTCAATTAACAGACTATCAGATTTAATATGCCCAGATCTAGATCTTAGATTACAACTTATGTCTGTCCATAAATTAGTCACAAATCTAAATGTTAAATTACAACATATACTATGCCCTCAAATTGGATTTTAATTCAAAATATGCGTTATGTCCAAAGTCTCAAGTCATGTGTTATCATACAATGTTTCCTCTTCTTCCAAATCACAGAATATGCATAGATCTAGATCTAGGTTACAACATATGTCCTTTTTCTTAAATCAGTCCAGATCAGTTATTTCCAATTATTCCATCATTTATTATTTGTCCCAAAATTTAACGTTCGTGTGTTAATATCTTATGAGATTTGGCGCAGGCTCGTGGTTGCCTGGTTATAGAACAGAAAGAAGAAAGAGATACAGAATAAAATAGATCGGAACAAAACATACACAACCTCAAATTCAGATTTACAATCAGGTCACAATCAGAATTAAAGTTTATATCGAAAAATAACTGTACTTGCCTTGATTGGATTCTAAAAGAAAGATAGTTGTAGCGACGTTAGTTGATTCTCTTTAACCATTGTTGAAGCTTTAAGCTTGAATTGAGTTACTTAGGATGATGTTAATTATCTTCTAGTTTTGATTCCACCAGAGTAGCGATGCCATTCTTATTTTTAATTAGAACAGAGGAAGAGTATAGGCAGAATGAAATGGTGTAGAGAAAATGAGGCTAGGGGGTTGTTTATATAGGATAATAGAAGTGTTTAGAGCCATCAGATCAGTCCAGAAGTCATCCGGTTCGTCAAAAAGAGGTAAAAATCGTCACAGGCCAGATCGGCCGGAAACAGGCCCAGGTCGACACCCAGGTCGACTGCCCAGTCGACCTGGTCAGGAGGGTCGACTACCTAGTCGACTCCCAAGTCAACCTGGGTGCTGGGTGGGAAATTTCCCGCCCAGCCCGCTTCTGGGTTTGAATTCGAATTTTGAATTTGTATTTCGAGCTGTTTTCGATTCTGAAAATTCCTGAAACTTCGGAGGGTCATATCTCCCTCATACGGACTCCGATTCTCGCAAACTCGGACTCGTTTCCAAGAAGAATTTCGAGACGAATGCAATGGCGCAACCTGTTTCCCTTGGTTCTTATTCTATAATTTAATTCTGCCTTGATTTGTTGTTCGTATTTTTATAGAAAATACGTGGTGTTACATTCTCCCCTCCTTAAAGGATTTCGTCCCCGAAATCTTCAAGTTAAGAAGAATGTGTCCTACTATCCAGTCGTCCATCTACTCAATTATCATCCACAAGCACCCGTTGTCCTTAGAAAACCTCTAATGTTGTATGAACATATGCAAAATTGTGTATATATGTTCCTTATCTAATGCAAAGATCAGGCGGTCCACTAATTCAGTTGACCTCCTTAATCCGAATTATGTCAGTGACATGAGTCCAACATGTATGCAACAGAATCCTAACGATACATATTATTTCTATATGAGTGCATAGTCGTTCATTCAAATGCAACATCCATGTGCTGAATCAACCATTTTTCATCCATAGAAATTGAAAATACTCACAAATCCATATGCAGTATGAGAGTGTTTTTGAGCCGATCTAGTGCCTAGTGTGTGTAAATGCATCCACGAGCAACCACTAGCAACCACTTGAATCCACTTGCAACCATCAAACATAACATGTCTCAAACACATGTTTACACCCATTAGTTCCTACCTAAAGGTCGAAGATTCGATTGATAGGATATCATCGAATGATGGAAGCGAGTACAGATAAAACAAAACCTTGGTTCCCCTTAGACAATGTCAAAACTGGAAACCTTATCATAAATATTCAGATATTACAGACTACTGGTGTAGATCATATTTCCTAATGATTCTTAGGAAGCTAAGCATGATAAAAATCCAGAATGTATGCGTCCTACTTGATGCCTAACACAAATATCTCTCAAACCCCAATCTATCACAACAGAAGAGTCATAACCCTTATGGGTCTGAATCTACAGCGGAAATCAGAAATAATACTAGTATTAAAGTGCAGAGTATCAATTACAAAAATCAAAATGCCAGAATCAGAAAGAGTCTTAACTCAATAATCAGATAAAAAAGTAAACCTACTATAGGAATTTTTCTATTTCTATCCTAGCCACTAGCCTCAAGAGTGTTCGCCTGCCCTCCTTGCCCTCGTTTCTTCGGGCAGTCCCTAGTGAAGTGTCCCATCTCTCCACAGTTGAAGCAAGTGCCCTTCCTTTTTATGCAATCCTTGTTCAGATGAGTCAAGCTCCCACAAGTAAAGCACTTTTTCTCCTTCTTATCATCAGATTTCTCATCCTTCTTTTGTGTTTCCTTTTTGGGCCATGCTTTCTTGTTCTGTGGTTCTTCCTTCTTTGCCTCTTTCTTGCCCTTGTCTTCCTCGTGTAGTAGTGCCATGTCTACCAAGCTTTCATAAGTCGCTCCTGTAGATACATGGGTCATAGCAAAGCTGCGTAGAGGCTCATTTAGACCTTTGACGGAGCGAAGCGCCTTCTTGTGTTGGGTGTTTACTAAGTCCAGCCCAAATCTGGCCAGCTGATTAAACTGATTGACGTACTCCCTGATCGTCATGCTCCCCTGTTTAAGAGATAGGAACTTCTCCATTTGCAGGCTTCTTTCAGCTTGGGAGAGGAATTTCAACTCAAACCTTGTCCTGAAATCTTCCCATGTTTCTTCTGGCCTCTGAGCATTAGTGATCTCCCACCAATAGGAAGCTTCATTTTTAAGTAACCACACTGCTAACTGTATCTTTTGCCTGTCATCAACTCCGAAGATGTCAAACAGATCCTCGGTCTCCTTTAGCCAGTTTCTTGCTCCTACAAAAGGCTCAGTTCCATGGAAATCTTTTCCACCCATAGACTTGAAGTCCCTACATGTTTTGGCAAAAGCATTTCCAAGGGGAGTAGGAGGAGGAACTGGTGCTACTGGGGGAGGAAGGATATCTGCCGGCGCGCCATTGGTGGCCCTAGCTGCTAAGAACCTCCAAAATCAACCGGGTATCGGTACTCCTTCAGGAAGGTTAAGGTCTCCAGACATGCTGAAACAGAAAGGAAAGATTCAAAACGAAGGATAGAGAGAGATACGGCACACGGCTTTGGGGGATTATGTTTTTCAAAACAAACTTTACTCTTGTAAATACTTCCTTTTAAATAATTTTTGAAAATACTTTTCAAAATTTTTACCCAATCTGGTAACCTTCAGCTCTGATACCAAGTGTAACACCCCACCTCCATTAAGGACACTCACAGAGGGAATGCCTTAACTTTGGTCGAGCATTTTAGTAAGCAGAACAGAAAATTTCAAGACAGATAAACAATACTTGAGAAATTATAACTTTATTACAATAGAAATCAGTATGGTTACATCTTTACCAAAAACTCAAGTACATAAATATTAGTCGTGTTCAGAAAATCATCAGTGTACAATACTTTAAAATCATAATGCCAACGGAACAGAAGCTATAAAGAGCCAAGCCATACTTTAAGCACTTCAAGCAGAAGCAATCCGGATCAAGCTAAAGTATTCCCTCCTGGGATAACCTGGGGGGAAACGGAAGAAAAAGGGGCGAAAACAAGCAAGGTCAGACATAAATTCTGGCAAGTCCAGTGATTTTCAGTTATGAACAGATAATAATAACATGACATGAAAATAAAACTGGATGAGAGATAATAGTAACAGGTGTAGCGGATATAACAGAAGAACAAAATGATATAAGCTATTTACACTTCTCTGCAGTAATACAAATATAGTGGGATTAGGTGTTACCCTAATGTCTTAACTGAAACAGAAAGGAAACAGAGTGATTTCCACAGAACAGAATGCTAGTAATGGGCCTTTACCGCCCGAATAGAGGGTACAGAAACAGAAACAGAATAGTCCTTGCTGAAACAGAATGTTAGAATTAGGTGCACACTAGCAAATGGGCCTTTACCACCCCAACAGACAGATGGTACCACACAGACGGGTGTTGCCACCCAACAGAAACAGATGGTACCTCACAGAAATAGACAAAGCTAAGTGTACCCTAAATCCTACCCCATGCGATCGGCTCCCTAATACATAAATACTCTGTGCCGGCCCCACAGAAGGGTGTATCATTCCCTAAAGTAGCAACCTTTGATTGACACTGACCTATTTACAGATGTCACGGCGTCTTACATCCACAGAGGCAGGCCGGGATCCATGCACGCACATGACCCGGTTGGATCGCACCATCAACACCCCTCGCCTTTATCAGAATGAACCACTTATAATTAGTTCAGTAAGCATGCCCGGACCCTACCTACTGTTGGGTCAAAGTTTTGATACCGGAAAGGGTTACTGACTAACACGGGTCCCAAACAACAGATGACACAAGTATTTTCCCTCCTAACCTTGTGTCCCCAGACTAACAGTTTTCAGATTAACTTATTTACAAGTCCAGACATACAAAGTTCAGATCAACTAGTTCACAGATCAGACAATCAAGTTGACAAGTTTTCAGACTAATGGATCAGATATACGGATCTTAACAGATTTACAGATTTGTCTAACTTTGCATTGGGCCTACAAATTCACGAAACGGGTTTATTGAATTCATTAGCCAGTTGGTTTAACCCTACCCAACACGTTTTAGACATCATGTTTATCTTAGATTTTCATTAATTAAATATTAATGCCCAGACCTCTCACATTAGACTGACAGTTTGCTTCCACTTGTTAGGCTGGTTGGTTCCGGGCAGGTTTCTGCCGCAAACTGAGTCTAACCTCGGGTTTCAAGCACGTTATGACTAACTTCTCACATTAAAACCTATTGTTTGCGGCCACTGGAATGTGTCGCGCGGTTCCGGGCAGAATTACGCCGCAAACTCATTCTAACCTCGAGTTAGCCATGTTTATTTGTGCGGCCAATTAATTAATGATTTACCATTTATACCCACGCCTAATATACATGTCAATTATTCATGACTATAGCCGATTCAGATTATGTCAATAACAAACGAACTAATTATGTCAACTCGACAGAGATAGTAGATAACAGATTTCACAGATTAGGCGACTTAACGGATTTAACAGATTAAGCAATTTAGCAGATTTAGCATTTAACAGATTAGGCATCTCGACAGATTTAGTTTAGGAGATTCTACGAATTTAGCAGATTAGGTATTTTCAACAGACTTAGCAGATGACAGATTTAGCAGATTTAATATTTCTAAAAGTTCTATTTACATGCCTTGCCTAATCATTATTTAAGCCTAAACTTGCACGCCAATTCACATATTAACTTCCTTACAAGTCATAGCAGATTATTCAAAGTTCTTTTGACATATCTTGCCGAATTATTAATTAGGCCTAAATTCATATGCCTAAATCATGGTCATGATTTATAATATAACCTATGCCCAAATTCTTAGTTAATTTGCATGGTACATAATATTCCCCAAAATCCAATCATGGTTCACATATAAATTATGCCAAATATGGCCATTAATTAGAATGCATGTCATACATCCAAAAATCCCCACATAGGTGTATTCACACTTAATAGTCATCAAAGCTTAATATAGATTTTTACACCTAAGTCATTGAAAATTAATGTTCCTACTTTCAATTAACAAACTATTAGATTTAATATGCCCAGATCTAGATCTTAGACTACAACTTATGTCTGTCCTTAAATTAGTCACAAATCTAAATCTTAAATTACAACATATACTATGCCCCCAAATTGGATCTTAGTTCAAAATATGCGTTGTGTCCAAAGTCTCAAGTCATGTGTTATCATACAATGGTTCTGCTTCTTCCAAATCACAGAATATGCATAGATCTTGGTTACAACATATGTCCTTTTTCTTAAATCAGTCCAGATCAGTTATTTCCAATTATGCCATCATTTATTATTTGTCTCAAAATTTAACGTTCGTGCGTTAATCTCTTATGAGATTTGGCGCAGGCTCGTGGTAGCCTGGCTATAGAACAGAAAGAAGAAAGAGATACAGAATAAAATAGATCAGAACAAAACATACACATCCTCAAATTCAGATTTACAATCATGTCACAATCAGAATTAATGTTTATATCAGGAAATAACTGTACTTTCCTTGATTGGGTTCTAAAATAAAGATAGTTGCAGCGACGTTAGTTGATTCTCTTTAACCGTTGTTGAAGCTTTAAGCTTGAATTGAGTTTCTTAGGTTGATGTTGATTATCTTCTAGTTTTGATTCCAGCAGAGTAGCGACGCCATTCTTATTTTTAATTAGAACAGAGGCAGAGTATAGGCAGAATGAAATGGTGTAGAGAAAATGAGGCTAGGGGGTTGTTTATATAGGAGAATAGAAGTGTTAAGAGCCATCAGATCAGTCCAGAAGTCATCTGGTTCGTCAAAAAGAGGTAAAAATCATCACAGGCCAGATCTGCCAGAAACAGGCCCAGGTCGACACCCAGGTCGACTGCCCAGTCGACCTGGTCCAGAGGGGTCGACTACCCAATCGACTCCCCAGTCGACCTGGGTCCTGGGCGGGAAATTTCCCGCCCAGCCCGCTTCTGGGTTTAAATTCGAATTTTGAATTCGAATTTTGAGCTGTTTTTGGTTTTGAAAATTCCCGAAACTTCGGAGGGTCATATCTCCCTCATACGGGCTCCGATTCTCGCAAACTCGGACTCGTTTCCAAGAAGAATTTCGAGACGAATGCAATGGCGCAACCCGTTTCCCTTGGTTCATAATATAAAATTTAATTCTGCCTTGATTTGTTATTCGTATTTTTACAGAAAATACGGGGTGTTACATAAATCCTTCCAACACATATTATGCCCAAACAGTCCATTTTTTCCCTTTTACTTTCTCGTTCTCGTTTACAACGCATAAATTCATGATAGATGTAGGCTCGAGATTGCCTAGCTATAAAAATAAAAAGGGGAAATAATAAATAGGAGAGAACTCAATCGTAAGCATAAATGAAATAACTGATCTTATTAAATTATCGTCGTATTCATTATGGGGAATGGCAAACGATAGAAGTACAATTATACAACAACTGTATTTTTAACCACTCACCTTGACAGGATTGGAGAAATAAACAATTGGTTGTTGAGGTAGAACGTTGGTTTAGGCTTCTTATTTGATTATTGACGAAGAACGTGAATTGTTGTTGAAGAACCTTGCTACTTGATTTGATTAAACTCCAAAATTGATGAAGAACTTGCAATTTAATTTAGAGTTTAGAGGCGGCGGCTATGTTGGGTTGAAGTTTGGCGGCATGGAGGCGTCTTATAAGAGATAGAATGATTTTAGGGTTAGGTTAGGTGTTCTTTTATAGGTGGGTTAGAGCAACTAGGACCTTAGGGTTAAATAAAAACTCACCTAAACCGTCTACCTCACCCTAGAAAAGAACCATCCATAACAACCCTTTTCACACTTAGTGCTCCTTTAAAAAAAAAAAAAGAAACCGCTTTATTTCTTTCTAATTAATGCATTACATACTATTTTTAACGTATAGCAACCTCTTTCCTTCATGCATTCAATTATTCTTTTTATTTATTTTTTTATTTTTTTGCACTTATACGTGAACCTTTATTTGCTATATTCTTCTCCTAATCAATTAATTGATTTCTTTCTCTTTTTGTCTACTCTTTTTGAAGAGAAACCGCATGTCCTTAAACCATTTCCTTTTATTCATTTACATCTAATCACATGTGCATGCATCTCTGATTTGAATGTTATTTAATAACATTAACCTTTCTCCAATTGTGGCTTGCTTATGGCATTATTAGTTTACTTTTTAAACATTTAAATTTCAAAAGTTGATCCCCTTCACATTTAATTGCTCCATTTTAATGTTTATAACCTTTTTCTACGCATGCTTTAATTTCATATTTGACATGTTTTGCATTCCATATTCTCTTTCTTTTATTTGCATGACATTAATTTATTTTTATTCAGGTTCATGCATCATCGATTTATTTAATGCAATAATTTTACATATCCTCTTTGCCTTATTGCATTAATTTCAAATAACATGTATACATATATGCCCCCTTTTTGTTTGTCTCTATGTTCGCGCGCAACTTCAATTTTGAATCATGTTCATACACATCCATCTCTTATGCGTATACTAATTTTTATATGCGAACAATTGTCTAATTTTTTTGGAAATTATCTTCCTTAATCAATTAATGGTTTATTTCCATTCTTTCAATTAAACCTCCAGTTAACTTATCCCCTTTCGCACTGAACAATTTGCTAAGCTACTATTTAGCCGCTCCTTAAAACAGAAAAAATATATGGCACTGGTGGGGATTAAACTCACAACCTCTTATGTACAAGTCTCATGTATTACCCAAATGAGCTACTAAGTCTTTTGTTAACAAGACTTGGGACCAAGCTACATATTATTCTTTTCCCATTGCTCTTTTTCATGTTTTGTTGCATTTCTTAAATTAAGGATAACTTCTTCGTTTTAAATCAGTTTTCTACGAAATATAGGTCTAAATTGACCAGAAAATCGCCACGAACGTAATGACGCTAATTTCATGACCAAATTCTAAAGTCTCTTCAAATTCTCCTTTTTATTTCTTTTTAAATGTTCGCATGTATTTCTTCGCATTTCACTGTATTTCTTCTTATTTCAAATATTGCATGTAATTTCTTTATTAATCTTTTTCTTTATTTCACTACATAAACTTCTTACATGCAATTACATTAATATTATCTTTCCTTTAAATATATCTATGCATATATACATATATCTTATTTTTAATTATATTAAAAATGCGTGGTGTTACATTCTCCCACCCTTAAGGAATTTCGTCCTCGAAATTCGATAGGGGTAAAATATATAATTCCTCGCATAATATCAAACCATCCAGTGTGCATCCAATTTTTGCAATCATTGTGCACATGTGCAAAGTGAAATACATCATAGTAATGCATGTATACCAAATTTGGTACCACCTATATGTATGAAAACTTTCATTTTTTTTTCAAAACATGATGCTCACATCCGAAATATACTTGCAGTTCTATATGAATGCAATATTTTTGAAAAACCAAAACATTTTTCATCCAAATTTTCCCAAACTCTTATAGAATAAGAGCATAGTTCATCCAATTGTTGCATCCAAAATCCTACCAACCATTATTAAATTCGAAATTTAGAAAAATGTAATTTTCCAAATTTTATTTCTTATGTTACACAAAGGTATAAAATGGAAGAATTTACATTTTCTATTTTTCTTTTATGTACCTTTTCTGGTTGCACTTGGATTTTTACATAGCTATTCTATAAAAAGTTCCTATTTTCCTATCCAAGCACAATTACATAAGAAACTTTTTTTTTAACATATCTTTTTCGAGCAACAATTCTAGTCTTTATATTGCTTATGCACTCTATGGGAATTTATTTGTATTATTTTAGGATAGTCCTTATTTTTTACTTCCTAGCCTCAAACTCGTTCTTTCTAGACACTAATCCTTACCTACTCCATTCGTTTTAAAACATGGTTTGGTCTCTTTTTTTTTCCTAAATGTTTCTCCCAAAAATTAAAAATGGTAAAACTTTATTTTCTTTACCAAAATTTGCTTTTGCCAAACCATAAAAACACGCCGTAACAAAAATGCAAAACATTTTTTCAAACATCAAAAACTGGAGTAGACAAGGACAACTATTTCTTAATCGGGTTTCCAAATTACCTAGGCTTTCCTAGACACATCCACGAAATCATTTCTTCCAACTATATATATTCCTAATCCATTTTCCACTTTATAAGGTTTCCCTATTAAACCCACTAATCTCAGTTACTATTGTATGGGATACATATTTCTTAACACCAATCATTTTGTACACTTTCCACACAACATACCTAAGGGTCTCAGATTTCCTTGCTCACTCTTTTAGCGTACAAAACAGTTATCCCAATTCTTTCCATATTTTACTCTTTCTATTTAGTGAGCTGCTTTATAGATCTAGGTTTATATATAATATATTTATATTTTTGAAAATACAAATACGCTCTCTCATTATCTATATAGGAACGTAAACCTATGCTCTGATACCAAATGTAACAACCCGAATTACGACGACCGATTTTTTTTCAAAAACCCAATCCATCAAAACCCGAGTTGGTTGCTCTGGTATCCTGTAGAAAAAGATAGAGACAGGAAATATGTCAGAGTTCGGAAAACACCTCACAGCGGAAAGAATAAAATATAATATATATAAACATAGCTTTACCTTAATTACAATACTGCTAAATCAGTATCTCCAAAGCTATAAGTCACTGTCATGAATCAAACCTGTGAATGTTATGAGGAGGGGGTCAGAACATAAGTTCTGTGTGAATGAATTTAAACTACACTTCTTGAATAATCCTACATATACCGTTCAATTACATTTCATTGTTTATTAGGATATTTGTGTCGATAGCGCTCAAGGCTTACACACATGTCGCACCCATCTACTCCTAGTAGATTAACCTAATATAATGTATATGTAGCTACCCCCAAACTGAGGTACACCCGTGGTACCCCACTCGCATGGTCCCCACTGTATCCTCGCAGTGATATACGCAGTCCCCCGTCCTATGTCATAGTAATGTATATTCCTCTTATATATATAATGCAACACTACGCCCACATAGGATCACTCTAATTTGACTTCCGTTATCGAATAATGCCCACCAGTCTACGATAAACCACCTAGAGCTGACATGGTTATATTTAGACTCTTCCACGTACGTATTCTCTATCGTATTCGATATCTAACCCGCACACCCATCGTGTGTGCGTGCCCGAGTTCCGTGGTAGGGCTACACAAGAAACACGGAACTCGGTCGGGAGCTTTCCTTATATTTGTGCAAGCCCGCCTTTAAGCGCCTCCCTGTAACACCCTGTATTTTCTGAGAATATTAAAATAACAAATTAAAGAATAATGTTTAGCATTGTTCTATGGTTTGTAAGCAAAAGACATAGTAGCTCATTTAGTTGGAACACGTGACTTGCATACAAGGGGTACAGAGTTCGATCTCTGCCAGCGCCATATTTTTGTTTTAGGGGAATGGCTTAAAAATTGCTTAGTGTGAAGGCAGTTCAAAAAGTTGTTTAGTGTGAAAATTGTTAATTAGGAAGATAGAAATATATATATATATAGATAAGTATATAAAAATAAAATAAAATTCAACCTAAAATTTAAGACAAAAATTCAAAACAGCGGAAGCGGGAAGGCAAAACACCAAACCGACCTATTTTATGGGTCGACCCCAGTATCGACTCCGGAGGTTTGGAATTGGTCCCGTCGGACCAGAATGGTCTATAACGAAATTTTATGTTTTGGGGCTTAGGTGGCGATTTTTGGTTGGTCTGTTGACATCATTTCTTGGTTTCTAAGGCCTAGATGGATCCTAGGATGATCTGATGGTTGTAAATAAATATAACTTCTATATAAACACTACCAGACTTCATTCTAAAACCTAAATAAATTTGGACCCTTAGCCGCCATGCCGCTGGAGTAGCTCTTCAGGCCTAGGATTGCAAATCAAGATTTAAACATTAACGAACAAAACTATCTTCTTCTCAAATCCTTTCATTGTGAGTTCGATTTCTTTAATAAAATAATTAGCAATTTAATTGGATTAAGTTATGATATGGGTTATATGGATATGATGTGAATTATTGACCGCATGTTATAATTATGTTGTAAAATTGTGGTGTTATCATACATGTTGTAAATTCTATGATGTTATGTTGTGATGTTGCCATCTATGTTGTAAAGTTATGATGTTACCATCTATGTTGTAATTCTATGATTGGCTTATGTATAATCAAATCATCATGTTGCTCATATGCTAGTTTGTTATATTTTGTAGATCTAGTTCATATGATAAAAATGCTAGTTTGGTTATGTTTTGTAATTCTAATTCATATGATAAAAATGCTAGTTTGGTTATGTTTTGTAGATCTAATTCATATGATAAAAATGCTAGTTTGGTCATGTTTTGTAGATCTAATTCAAATGACAAAAATGCTAGTTTGGTTATGTTTTGTAGATCTAATTCATATGAAAAAAATGCTAGTTTGGTCAAGTTTTGTAGATCTAATTCATATGCTAAAAATGCTAGTTTGGTTATGTCTTGTAGATCCAATTCATATGTTAAATCATATGTAAGTTCAACTTGATTCATAGTTCTATATGCTAGTTTGAATGTTAACTTAAGTATGAATCGTATGCAAGATAATGAAGATCATATATAACCTTACATGTTTCATGACATCTATTTATATGTAAGTTTGGATCTAAAATTTAGGATGGGACATGTGTAATTTATATGTAAGTATGAATGCGGACTATACACAATTTAGTGTGCTAGTTTACATGTAGATCTTAATTTACATGTTTGGATGTAAGTTCACACCATTGTTATGTTGCATAAATCACATATGCAAGTTTATATAAATATATGAGTTTGGAATATGAATCATGTCATGCAAGTTTGTGGGTATTGCCTATGCAAGTTTACCCCCTTTAGATGTAGATCTATGACATACATGATTTATGTAAGTTGTGACCATTACCTAAACAAGTTTACACCTTTAGATTTGGATCTATGACAAATGTAGTTTTATGCAAGTTGTAACTTTGGCCTATGCAAGTTTTAGATGTAGAACATCATTCACACTTGCAAGTTAACCCCTTATGTTTAGACCTATTTTTAGTTATATGTATGTTGTGATGTTTTCTCTTTATTCTATGAGATAGACTATTCGAGTCTAATGTATATTTTACGTTAAACGAACGAACGTACAACGTGAGGTAAGGGGATAATATTAAAAGATGTAATATTGAGAATTTGGCATAAAATGCCTTTAATGGCATATAATAAATTTGTGATGAAATTGGTATGATTTTGCATACCATAAATAGATGGGCATAATTGAGTCAATTATGGACATCGTTAAATTTGGAATTGATTGATAATTTGAATAGGGAAATTAATTCAAATTGGGAGATGATTAATTAGGTGTAATTAATCGTCTAAGACACGAGGTTAGGCTCTTTTGTGGTGTAAGACTGCCCGGACCCGCCCGGCAAATCCAGCTGCCACAAATGCCAGTCTAATGTGGGAGGTCTTAGGCATAAACTAAATGCATAAAAGTTGTAAAGACACGAGGTTAGGCTCTTTTGTTGTGTAAGACTGCCCGGACCCGCCCGGCAAATCCAGCTGCCACAAATGCCAGTCTAATGTGAGAGGTCTTTATAAGGTTACAGTCCTAATGAATTAAGAAACACTTAACCAGATAAACATGTAGTCGGACATGAGGGGGTTAAGTGGGTGTCTTGTGTGGCATGTGGAATCTAGTGGGTGCCTTGGGTGGCATTAGCAATACGATTAGAAACACTTAACCAAAATTGAAACATGTAAGTGAACATGACTAAGAAGAGGGTCAAGTGGGATGTACTAGAAGGGACCAAGCTTAGGTGGATAGCTTGTGTCAAGTAATGGGGGCCCGTTTCAACCAGTAACCCATAAGTATCTTTGTGAGCTCGACCCAAGTCGAGGGCGGGACAGGCTTACTGGGCTTGACTGTAAGAGGCCAAAACGGGTTAGCAGTGGCAACGCAAGTCCAACGGGTTTCATGTGCGTGCGTGGGCCTGGGCTGGTAGGTAAGACGTTGTTGCATCGTGTAGGTATAAGCCGTGCATCTCTGAATTGTATCGGGTCGCCACTTGGGGGAGTGATACACCACACTATGGGACCAACACGGGTATCTACGAGTTTGGGAGCCGATCGAATGAGGAAGGTAGTGGGTATGACCAGCGGAGATAGGAGCAGGCGGCACCTATGACAGCAGCAAGGAGTACAGCTACCATATCATGAGTATTGTAATTAGTATGGGGACGGCAGTGGGTACCACTAGTGGAGATAGGAGCAGGCGGCATCTATGACAACAGCTAGGGCTACGCGAAACTACCACTATTTTATTCACTTATATTCAGTAGGCGGGATCAACTTTTAGGGTGACTGGTGGTGGTGGTGCAATGTAGTAATTTGTCTTATTGTGATTAGGTGTGCCTTTAACGTTATCTTTGTTCATCTTATTTCCTTTGTTTGCTCTGCCATACCCAATAGTTCACAGCCATTTCCTTATTTTCTAGCTTATGCCTTAGCCTAGTTATTTTGATAATTGTATTTGTTAAAGTTATCGCACTCGCCAAACTTTATGTCTGACCCCCTCTGTATCCATCTCTTCCCCCCCCCCCCCAGGTTCTCAGGGTGGACCTAGCACTACTGGAGTTTGATCAGATTGCTTCATCTCTCTCTTTTGGAAAAGCTTGGAGCGCTGAAGTAAAGTCCAGCTTATCATTTTCTTTATGGCTATTTGTAGTAGTGGGATTATGTACTTTGTTTTATCAAGATGGATATTATGTACTTGACTTTGGTTTATGGTTTTTGATGATGTAACCAAACATATTTACCTTCTGCTGCAATAAATAAAGTCTTTAAATTTTCAAGTACTGCTTTATATCTGTCTTGTTCTGATTTTCTGTTCTATATTCACTTAAAATGCTCCATGGAAGTTAATGCATTCCCTTTGCGAGTGACATTAATGGACGTGGGATGTTACACTCCCACACAAATATCCCTAGGGTCTGTTTTCTATGGTGGCTACGGCCCCATCTCGGTCCCTCCTATAACTAATAAAGACTACGAGAGCTAAGCGACAAGCCCCTAAGCAACCAATCTAAACATCCATGTAGCGTCTCCCCTCAACCACCGTCCCACGATGGTGAATGGTTAATGGTATATTGGGTCTAGCTCTAGTCTTTCCGCAGCCTACTGGCTGTGGTAATAGGCACTTAATGACCTACTATCCTTGTTGGTCCTGACCCTCCACCTCCGTTGATGCAGCCGTCGAATCACCTTTTCCGTCACCGCGAACAGCATTCTGACTGCCCAACTATTCTTGTAGTCAAGGCCCACCCACCTAGTAGTTACGCGCAGACCCAACCTCTGCGGGCACAGCCTGAAACATCTGCCACCACACAAAGGACTACTAGGAGCACCTTTAACGTCTCAGGAAGCCGCGTGCTTCCCCTTCCAGTCCGTTGGAGCCGCTAAAATAACGAATGTGCACTCCCCTCGTGTCTTATGACACCGTGATGATTTACCTTGTTGGGTTATTCATCCTACAACGTAGGGACTACCCCAAGCGCCTCGATTTTATATGCCATTAGACCCTACGTCTAATCAATTCTTACGCGCTTGTGTTACCTCGCCAGTTTTCTCATTTAACTTGGTTATTCTTATTCATATTGACTACCTTTTCAAGTTTACCAAGTTACCCTCGCTTATTAATTCAATTTATACTTAACCCATTTAAGTCCATTAATAAGACCACAACATGTTGTTTTCCAACTTCATCAATTATTCGCTTTTACGGTTACAACAACATGTTATACATAATTCATAGTTAAGTATGTCTTATCCACATATATACTGATTAGGAGAATAATCCCCTAAACACCAGCCCCGAAGACCGAAATCAACATCAGACTGGCACCTAGAGAATTACTCAACCCAACCAACATATATGATTCTAATTTACTTCTTTTCCATTCATATAACTTATATCATCTTAAATTTAACACTTCTCCTTCCCAAACTACTTAATTTATAATTAAGTATATCTTCATATATAAGTTACCTTATTTTCCTCTATCGTTTCTTAAAACTTACCTTATCCCATAAGTTATACTTTCCACTTGTCCCTAGGACAAGTCTAACCTATTATCATTCCTTTTCTTATTCAAATTCATTCATAATTGGTTATTTACCATTCCCCACTTTTGTCATTAATTTAGATTTACTTAACCCTTTCCATTTATTTAACCCGTTACCTAAATTTTACCCAATTCAGTTAATTTGTGATGCCATAACGGGTCCCCTTTGGTTGAGCATTATTTATTTATGTCTTACATGTTGCCCATGTCCCACTTAAACTCTTTTATTATTGTTTCCATGTCTTACACATGCTTTAATACGGTTAAGTCCACCTTAGTCATGTTTTACTTCACGTATCTTACTACAGTTAAGTCCGCATTTACATGTTTTACATGTCTTGTCTTACTACGGTTAAGTCCATATTTACATGTCATATTTTACCTGTCACCCACTTAACCCTCTAACCATACCAATGTAACTCACATGTCTTATTATGGTTAGTATTCCTTAATTCATTCATTATGATGAACGGTGCATGACCTCCCAAATTAGACCGAACACTTTGTGGCTGCTGGATTTGTCAGGCGGTTCCGGGCAATCTTACACAACCAAGCGGGTTTAACCTCGTGTCACCAACCGTTACGCCTACAATTCATGCCTTTTACATCTCACATTAGACGTCTAATTGTGGCAGCTGGATTTGCCGGGCGGTTCTAGGCAGTCTTAAACCACAATTGCGCCTAACTTCGTGTCAAAGGTTCGTTAACATCATATTTCACCCAAACCCCAATTTTAATGTTATGTGTTTCCAATTCAACATATAGTCATGTTTACGATTTTGCCTATTCATACTTGTCACTAATTACATATTAATTAGCCTTAATTATAAATTTCCAATTATAGGCAATTTCATCAATTCCATGTAATCCATACCCAAATATGCCAATTTCTTTTATATTCCAATTATCCAAAATATCCAATAAGAGTCAAGTTCATAAAATCAATATTTTCCCGATATATTTCCCAACGTTCCGATGTTCATTCATATAACCTAATTCACCTTTTAGGCTTATCTTACCAATAAATTTCACAATCCAATTACATGTTGTTAATATTAAATTGTACTAATTTCATATCCAATTTCAATCATGCCAAACTACATAAATTTAAAATTACCATACAATTATGTCCATAATTCTATTCAAATCATACATAAATCCTTCCAACCCATATTATGCCCAAACAATCCCCTTTTTCCCTTTTACTTTCTCGTTCTCATTTACAACGCATAAATTCATGATAGATGTAGGCTCGAGATAGCCTAGCTATAAAAATAAAAAGGGGAAAGAATAAAAAGGAGAGACCTCAATCGTAAGCATAAATGGAATAACTGATCTTATTAAATTACCATCATGTTCATTATGGGGAATGGCAAACGATAGAAGTACAATTATACAACAACTGTATTTTAAACCACTCATCTTGACTGGATTGGAGAAATAAGCAATTGGTTGTTGAGGTAGAACGTTGGTTTAGGCTTCTTATTTGATTATTGACGCAGAACGTGAATTGTTGTTGAAGAACCTTGCTTCTTGATTTGATTAAACACTAAAATTGATGAAGAACTTGCAATTTAATTTAGAGTTTAGAGGCGGCGGCTATGTTGGGTTGAAGTTTGGCAGCATGGGGGCGTCTTATAAGAGAAAGAATTATTTTAGGGTTAGGTTAGGTGTTCTTTTATAGGTGGGTTAGAGCAATTAGGACCTTAGGATTAAATAAAAACTCATCTAAACCGTCCACCTCACCCTAGAAAAGAACCATCCATAATAACCCTTTTCACACTTAGTGCTCCTATAAATAAAAAAAAGAAACCGCTTTATTTCTTTCCAATTAATGCATTATATACTATTTTTAACGTATAGCAACCTCTTCCCTTCATGCATTCAATTATTATTTTCATTTATTTATTTATTTGCACTTATACATGAACCTTTATTTGCTATATTCTTCTCCTAATCAATTAATTGATTTCTTTCTCTTTTTGTCTAATCTTTTTGAAGAGAAACCGCATGTCCATAAACCATTTTCTTTTATTCATTTACATCTGCTCACATGTGCATGCATCTCTGATTTGAATGTTATTTAATAACATTAACCTTCCTCCGATTGTGGTTTTCTTATGGCCTTATTAGTTTACTTTTTAAACGTTTAAATTTCAAAAGTTGATCCACTTCACATTTAATTGCTCCATTTTAATGTTTACAACCTTTTTCTACACATGCTTTAATTGCATATTTGACATATTTTGCATTCCATATTCTCTTTCTTTTATTTCATGACATTAATTTATTTTTATTCAGGTTCATGTATCATCCTTTTATTTAATGCAATAATTTCACATATCCTCTTTCCCTTATTGCATTAATTTCAAATAACATGTATACATATATGCCCCCTTTTTGTTTGTCTCTATGTTCGTGCGCAACTTCAAATTTGAATCATGTTCATACGCATCCATCTCTTATGCGTATACTAATTTTTATATGCGAACAATTGTCTATTTTATTTGGAAATTATCTTCCTTAATCAATTAATGGTTTACTTCCATTCTTTCAATTAAACCTCCAGTTAACTTATCCCCTTTCGCACTGAACAATTTGCTAAGCCACTATTTAGCCGCTCCTTAAAAAAAAAAAATATGGCACTGCTAGGGATTGAACTCACAACCTATTATGTACAAGTCTCATGTATTAACCAAATGAGCTACAAAGTCTTTTATTAACAAGACTTAGGACCAATCTACATATTATTCTTTTTTCTTTGCTCTTTTTCATGTTTTGTTGCATTTCTTAAATTAAGGATAACTTCTTCATTTTAAATCAGTTTTCTACAAACAATAGGTCTAAATTGACCAGAAAATCACCACGAACGTAATGACGCTAATTTCATGACCAAATTCTAGAGTCTCTTCAAATTCTCCTTTTTATATCTTTTTAAATGTTCCATGTATTTCTTCGCATTTCACCGTATTTCTTCTTATTTCTAATAATGCATGTAATTTCTTTATTAATCTTTTTCTTTATTTCATTGCATAAACTTATTACATGCAATTACATTAATATTATTTAGTCTTTCCTTTAAATATATCCATGCATATATACATATATCTCATTTTTAATTATATTAAAAATGCGGGGTGTTACATTCTCCCACCCTTATGGAATTTCGTCCTCGAAATTCGATAGGGGTAAAATATATAATTCCTCGCATAATATCAAACCATCAAGTGTACATCCAATTTTTGCAAACATTGTGCACATGTGGGAAATACATCATAGTAATGCATGTATGCCTAATTTGGTACCGCCTATATGTATGAAAACTTTCAATTTTTTTTTTTTTCAAAACATGATGCTCACATCCTAAATATACTTGCAGTTCAATATGAATGCAACATTTTTGAAAAACCAAAACATTTTTCATCCAAATTTTCCCATACTCTTATAGAATAAGAGCATAGTTCATCCAATTGTTGCATCCAAAATCCTACAAACCATTACTAAATTCGAAATTTAGAAAAATCAAACTTTCCAAATTCGATTTCTTATGTTACAAAAAGATATAAGATGGAAGAATTTACATTTTCTGTTTTTCTTTTATGTACCTTTTCTGGTTGCACTTGGAATTTTATGTAGCTATTCTATAAAAAGTTCCTATTTTCCTATCCAAGCACAATTACATAAGAAACTTTTTTTTTTCAACATATCTTTTTCGAGCAACAATTCTAGTCTTTATATTGCTTATGCACTCTACGGGAATTTATTTTTATTATTCTAGGATAGTCCTTATTATTTACTTCCTAGCCTCAGACTCATTCTTTCTAGACTCTAATCCTTACCTACTCCATTCGTTTTAAAACATGGTTTGGTCTCTTTTTTTTCCTAATTTTTTCTCCCAAAAATTAAAAATGGTAAAAGTTAATTTTCTTTACCAAAATTTGCTTTTGCCAAACCATAAAAACACGCCGTAACAAAAATGCAAAACATTTTTTCAAACATAAAAAACTGGAGTAGACAAGGACAACTATTTCTTAATCGGGTTTCCAAATTACCTAGGCTTTCCTAGACACATCCAAGAAATCATTTCTTCTAACTATATATATTCCTAATCCATTTTCCACTTTATAAGGTTTCCCTACTAAACCCACTAATCTCAGTTACTATTGTATGGGATACATCTTTCTTAACACCAATCATTTTGTACACTTTCCACCCAACATACCTAAGGGTCTCAGATTTCCTTGCTCATTCTTTTATCGTACAAAACTGTTATCCCAATTCTTTCCATATTTTACTCTTTCTATTTAGTGGGCTTCTTTATAAATCTAGGTTTATATATAATATATTTATATTTTTGAAAATACAAATACGCTCTCTCATTATCTATATAGGAATCGTAAACCTATGCTCTGATACCAAATGTAACAACCCGAATTCTGACGGACCAATTTTTTTTTAAAAAACCCAATATATCAAAACCCGAGTTGGTTGCTCTGGTATCCTGTAGAAAAAGATAGAGACAGGAAATAAGTCAGAGTTCGGAAAACACCTCACAGCGGAAGGAATAAAATATAATATACATAAACATAGCTTTTTTAGCCGAGTTAGTCAAAGGGGGTTTGACCATGGCCGGAATTCGATTTAATATATTTTGGAATATGATGCACCATGTCATATTTCTATTTCGTACCCGTAAACGAGTTTTCAAAAGTCATACAGTGCAATCTTGGATTTTCAAACTAATGTTGCACATCAAGACTTCGATGTTGCACCTAACAGACATGGGTTGTCCCGTCATGCATAAATTTGTATCCATTTTGAGTTAGTAGAACTATAACCAGTCAAAATGAAACTCTCTCATAGATCTATAGGACTAACAGGTTACACCCACCTCATCTTAGTTCAGTAAACCAAGAAATTCAATCTTAATGACATTTGGGAACATCAAAAGCTTTTTTAGCTCAATTTTTAATTTTTCACATGTTGTTTTGTTAGTCAAAGGGGGTTTGACCATGGTCGGAATTCGATTTAATATCTTTTGGAATATGATACACCATGTTATATTTCTATTTCGTACCCATAAACGACTTTTCAAAAGTCATACATTGCAATCTTCGATTTTCAAATTGATGTTGCACCTCAAGACATCGATGTTGAACCCAACAGACGTGGGACGTTCTACAACGCATAAATTTGTATCCATTTTGAGTTAGTAGAACCATAACCAGTCAAAATGAAGCTCTCTCATAGATCTACAGGACTAACAGGTTACACCCATCTCATCTTAGTTCAATAAACCAAGATATTCAATCTTAATGACATTTGGGAACATCAAAAGCTTTTTTAGCTCAATTTTTAATTTTTCAAATGTTGTTTTGTTAGTCAAAGGGGGTTTGACCATGGTCGGAATTCGATTTAATATATTTTGGAATATGATACACCATGTAATATTTCTATTTCGTACCCATAAACGAGATTTCAAAAGTCATACATTGCAATCTTGGATTTTCAAATTGATGTTTCACCTCTAGACTTCGATGTTGCACCCAACAGATGTGGGTTGTTCCGCCACGCATAAATTTTATCCATTTTGGGTTAGTAGAACCATAACCAGTCAAAATGAATCTCTCTCATAGATCTATAGGACTAACAGGTTACATCCATCTCATCTTAGTTCAGTAAACCAAGAAATTCAACCTTAATGACATTGGGGAACATCAAAAGCTTTTTTAGCTCAAATTTTAATTTTTCACGTGTTTTTTTGTTAGTCAAAGGGGGTTTGACCATGGTCCGTATTCGATTTAATATATTTTGGAATATGATGCACCATGTTATATTTCTATTTCATACCCATAAACGAGTTTTCAAAAGTCATAAAGTGCAATCTTGGATTTTCAAGTTGATGTTGCACCTCAAGACTTTGATGTTGCACCCAACAGACGTGGGTTGTTCCGCCACACATATATTTGTATCCATTTTGGGTTAGTAGAACCATAACCAGTCAAAATGAAGCTCTCTCATCGATCTATAGGACTAACTGGTTACACCCATCTCATCTTAGTTCAGTAACCACGAAATTCAATCTTAATGATTTTTGAGAACATCAAAAGCTTTTTTAGCTCAATTTTTAATTTTTCACATGTTGTTTCGTTAGTCAAAGGGGGTTTGACCATGGTCGGAATTCGATTTAATATATTTTGGAATATGATGCACCATGTTATATTTCTATTTCATACCCTTAAACGAGTTTTCAAAAGTCATATATTGCAATCTTGGATTTTCAAATCGATGTTGCAACTAAGGACATCGATGTTGCACCCAACAAACGTGGGTTGTTCCGCCATGCATAAATTTGTATCCGTTTTGAGTTAGTAGAACCATAACCAGTCAAAATAAAGCTCTCTCATAGATTTATAGGACTAACAGGTTACACTCATCTTATCTTAGTTCAGTAAACCAAGAAATTCAATCTTAATGACATTTTGGAACATCAAAAGCTTTTTTAGCTCAAATTTTAATTTTTCAAATGTTGTTTTGTTTGTCAAAGGGGTTTGACCATGGTCGGAATTCGATTTAATATATTTTGGAATATGATGCACCATGTTATATTTCTATTCCATACACATAAATGAGTTTTCAAAAGTCATACAGTGCAATCTTGGATTTTCAAACTGATGTTGCACCTTAAGACTTCGATGTTGCACCCAACAGACGTGGGTTGTTTCGCCACGCATAAATTTGTATTCATTTTGGGTTAGTAGAACCATAACCAGTCAAAATGAAGCTCTCTCATAGATCTATAGGACTAACTGGTTACACCCATCTCATCTTAGTTCAGTAACCAAGAAATTCAATCTTAATGGTTTTTGGGAACATCAAAAGCTTTTTTAGCTCAATTTTTTATTTTTCACATATTGTTTTGTTAGTCAAAGGGGGTATGACCATGGTCGGAATTCGATTTAACATATTTTGGAATATGATGCACCATGTTATATTTCTATTTCGTACCCTTAAACAAGTTTTCAAAAGTCATACATTGCAATCTTGGATTTTCAAATTGATGTTGCACCTCAAAACATCGATGTTGCGCCCAACAGACGTGGGTTGTTCCGCCACGCATAAATTTGTATCCATTTTGAGTTAGTAGAACCATAACCAGTCAAAATAAAGCACTCTCATAGATCTAGGACTAATAGGTTACATCCATCTCATCTTAGTTCAGTACCCAAGAAATTCAATCCTAATGACATTTGGGAACATCAAAAGCTTTTTAGGGTCCATTTTTTATTTTTCACATGTTGTTTTGTTGGTCGAAGGGGGTTTGACCACGGTCGGAATTCGATTTAATATATTTTGGAATATGATGCACCATGTTATATTTCTATTTCATACCCATAAACGAGTTTTCAATAGTCATATAGTGCAATCTTGGTTTTTCAAACTGATGTTGCACCTCAAGACTTCGATGTTGCACCCAACAGACGTGTGTTGTTCCACCACGCATAAATTTGTATCCATTTTGAGTTAGTAGAATCATAACCAGTCAAACCGAAGCTCTCTCATAGATCTATAGGACTAACAGGTTACACCCATCTCATCTTGGTAGTAAACCAAGAAATTCAATCTAAATAACATTTGGGAACATCGAAAGCTTTTTCAGCTCAATTTTTTATTTTTCACATGTCGTTTTGTTAGTCAAAGGGGGTTTGACCATGGTCTGTATTCGATTTAATATATTTTGGAATATGATGCACCATGTTATATTTCTATTTCGTACCCTTAAACGAGTTTTCGAAAGTCATACATTGCAATCTTGGATTTTCAAATTGATGTTGCACCTCAAGACATCGATGTTGCACCCAACAGACGTGGGTTGTTCCGCCACGCAAAAATTTGTATCCATTTTGAGTTAGTAGAACCATAACCAGTCAAAATAAAGCTCTCTCATAGATCTATAGGACTAACAGGTTACACCCATCTCATCTTATTTTAGTAAACCAAGAAATTCAATCTTAATGACATTTGAGAACATTAAAAGCTTTTTTAGCTCAAATTTTAATTTTTCACATGTTGTTTTGTTAGTCAAAGTGGGTTTGACCATGGTCGGAATTCGATTTAATATATTTTGGAATATGATGCACCATGTTATATTTCCATTTCATACCCATAAACGAGTTTTCAAAAGTCATACAGTGCAATCTTGGATTTTCAAACTGATGTTGCACCTCAAAACTTCGATGTTGCACCCAACAGACGTGGGTTGTTCCGCCACGCATAAATTTGTATCCATTTTGTGTTAGTAGAACCATAACCAGTCAAAATGAAGCTCTCTCATAGATCTATAGGACTTACTGGTTACACCCATCTCATCTTAGTTCAGTAAGCAAGAAATTCAATCTTAATGATATTTGGGAACATTAAAAGCTTTTTTAGCTCAATTTTTAATTTTTCACATGTTGTTTTGTTAGTCAAAGTGGGTTTGACCATGGTCGGAATTCGATTTAATATATTTTGGAATATGATGCACCATGTTATATTTCTATTTCGTACCCTCAAACGAGTTTTCAAAGGTCATACATTGCAATCTCGGATTTTCAAATTCATGTTGCACCTCAAAACATCGATGTTGCACCCAACAGACGTGGGTTGTTCCACCACGCATAAACTTGTATCCATTTTGAGTTAGTAGAACCATAACCAGTCAAAATAAAACTCTCTCATAGATCTATAGGACTAATAGGTTACACCCATCTCATCTTAGTTCAGTAACCAAGAAATTCAATCTTAATGACATTTGGGAACATCAAAAGCTTTAAGGTCAATTTTTCATTTTTCAAATGTTGTTTTGTTGGTCAAAGGGGGTTTGACCATGTTCGGAATTCGATTTTATATATTTTGGAATATGATGCACCATGTTATATTTCTATTTCATACCCATAAACGAGTTTTCAAAAGTCATACAGTGCAATCTTGGATTTTCAAACTGATGTTGCACCTCAAGACTTCGATGTTGCACCCAACAGATGTGGGTTGTTCCACCATGCATAAATTTGTATCCACTTTGAGTTAGTAGAACCATAACCAGTCAAAATGAAGCTCTCTCACAGATCTATAGGACTAACAGGTTACACCCATCTCATGTTAGTTCAGTAAACTAAGAAATTCAATCTTAATGACATTTGGGAACATCGAAACCTTTTTTAGGTCAATTTTTAATTTTTCACATGTTGTTTTGTTGGTCAAAGGGAGTTTGACCATGGTCGGAATTCGATTTAACATATTTTGAAGTTGGATGCACCATGTTATATTTCTATTTCATACCTATAAACGAGTTTTCAAAATTCATACAGTGCAATCTTAGATTTTCATACTAATGTTGCACCTCATGACTTCGATGTTGTACCCAACAGATGTGGGATGTTTCGCAACACATAAATTTGTATCCATTTTGGGTTAGTAGAACCATAACCTATCAAAATGAAGCTCTCTCTTAGATCTATAGGACTAACAGGTTACACCCATCTCATCTTAGTTCTGTAAACCAAGAAATTCAGTCTTAATGACATTTGGGAACATCAAAAGCTATTTTAGGTCAATTTTTAATTTTTTGCATGTTGTTTTGTTAGTCAAAGGGGGTTTGACCATGGTCAGAATTCGATTTAATATATTTTGGAATAAGATGCACCATGTTATATTTCTATTTCGTACCCATAAATGAGTTTTCAGAAGTCATTCAGTGCAATCTTGGATTTCCAAACTGATGTAGCACCTCATGACTTCGATGTTGCACCTAACAGACGTGGGTAGTTCCGCCATGCATAAATTTGTATCCATTTTGAGTTAGATGAACCATAACCAGTCAAAATGAAGCTATCTCATAGATCTATAGGACTAACAGGTTACACCATTTCATCTTAGTTCAATAAACCAAGAAATTCAATCTTAGTGACATTTGGGAACATTAAAAGCTTTTTTAGCTCAATTTTTAATTTTTCACATGTGGTTTTGTTAGTCAAAGGGGGTTTGACCATGGTCGGAATTCGATTTAATATATTTTGGAATATGATATAGCATGTTATATTTCTATATCATACCCATAAACGAGTTTTCAAAAGTCATACATTGCAATCTTGGATTTTCAAATTGATGTTGCACCTCAAGACTTCGATGTTGCACCCAACAGACGTGGGTTGTTCCGCCATGCAAAAATTTGTATCCATTTTGAGTTATAGAACCATAACCAGTCAAAATGAAGCTCTCTCATAGATCTATAGGACTAACAGGTTACACCCATCTCATCTTTGTTCTGTAAACCAAGAAATTCAATCTTAATGACATTTGGGAACATCAAAAGCTTTTTTAGCTCAAATTTTATTTTTTCACATGTTGTTTTGTTTGTCATAGGGGGTTTGACCAATGTAGGAATTCGATTTAATATATTTTGGAATATGATGCACCGTGTTATGTTTCTATTTCATACCCATAAACGAGTTTTCAAAAGTCATACAGTGCAATCTTAGATTTTCAAAATGATGTTGCACCTCAAGACTTCGATGTTGCATCCAATAAACGTGGGTTGTTCCGCCACGCATGAATTTGTATCCATTTTGGGTTAGTAGAACCATAACCAGTCAAAATAAGGCTCTCTCATAGATCTATAGGACTAATAGGTTACACCCATCTCATCTTAGTTCAGTAACCAAGAAATTCAATCTTAATGACATTTGGGAACATCAAAAGCTTTTTAAGGTCAATTTTTCATTTTTCAAATGTTGTTTTGTTGGTCAAAAGGGGTTTGACCATGTTCGGAATTCGATTTTATATATTTTGGAATATGATGCACCATGTTATATTTCTATTTCATACCCATAAATGAGTTTTCAAAAGTCATACAGCGCAATCTTGGATTTTCAAATTGATGTTGCACCTCAAGACATCGATGTTCCACCCAATAGACGTGGGTTGTTCTGCCATGCATAAATTTGTATCCATTTTGAGTTAGTAGAACCATAACCAGTCAAAATAAAGCTCTCTCATAGATCTATAGGACTAATGGGTTACACCCATCACATCTTAGTTCAATAACCAAGAAATTCAATCTTAATGACATTTGGGAACATCGAAAGCTTTTTAAGGTCAATTTTTCATTTTTGACATGTTGTTTTGTTGCTCCAAGGGGGTTTGACCATGGTCGGAATTCGATTTAATATATTTTGGAATATGATGCACCATGTTATATTTCTATTTCATACCCATAAACGAGTTTTCAAAAGTCATACAGTGCAATCTTGGATTTTCAAACGGATGTTGCACCTCAAGACTTCGATGTTGCACCAAACAGACGTGGGTTGTTCCACCAAGCATAAATTTGTATCCATTTTGCATTAGTATAACCATAACCAGTCAAAAATGAAGCTATCTCACAGATCTATAGGATTAACAGGTTACACCGATCTCATCTTAGTTCAGTAAACCAAGAAATTCAATCTTAATGGCATTTGGGAACATCGAAAACTTTCTTAGGTCAATTTTTAATTTTTCACATGTTGTTTTGTTGGTCAAAGGGGGTTTGACCATGGTCGGAATTCGATTTAATATATTTTGAAGTATGATGCACCATGTTATATTTCTATTTCATACCCATAAACGAGTTTTCAAAAGTCATACAGTGCAATCTTAGATTTTCATATTGATGTTGCACCTCAAGACTTCGATGTTGCACCCAACAGATGTGGGATGTTTCCCAACAAATAAATTTGTATCCATTTTGAGTTAGTAGAACCATAACCTATCAAAATGAAGCTCTCTCATAGATCTATAGGACTAATAGGTTACACCCATCTAATCTTAGTTCTGTAAACCAAGAAATTCATCTTAATGACATTTGGGAACATCAAAAGCTGTTTTAGGTCAATTTTTAATTTTTCACTTGTTGTTTTGTTAGTCAAAGGGGGTTTGACCATGGTCGGAATTCGATTTAATATATTTTGGAATATGATGCACCATGTTATATTTCTATTTCGTACCCATAAACGTGTTTTCAAAAGTCAATTAGTGCAATCTTGGATTTTCAAACTGATGTTGCACCTCAAGTGGGACGACCCGAAATCCCGTTCTGACGGAAACAAGGGTTATCTTTGGAATATAACACAGAAACAGATAATAGCAGAACAGAATTAAATAAATACACCAGATAATGAACAACGAAATATACTGGATAAGAGTAATCATCATAGTTACACAGTATACAGGATCATACTTAGTACAAATACAGTTCAGCTATACATAATAGTCTACAGCGGAAAACAAACAAAATATGTACAATAGGAGCTGAACAGCATAAAAAGAGATAAATGATAGAATCCATCTTCAGCTCCAGCTATCCAGAAAAAGAACCAGCTAAACCTGAATACAAGGCTGCCCGTGTAGAAAAAGGGGCACCCGAGTTTGAGAGTGAAACAAACTACGAGTCAGTCATGGGACTGGTATGAGAAATCTACTCAACACATATATAATTTGGCTAATCACAGGACCACGCCACTTTCGTGGAACGGGTTTACTCCATTGGATTGCCAGTGCTTTAAAACAAATCTTTCTTTTAAACATCGCTATGCTTTTTATATAAATGAAGCCATTATAAGACTCAGTTCCCATCACACAATGCAACGCAAACCGGAGGATAGAGTTTTTACCTTATAACGGCCAAAATATGCTTGATACGAATAAAAAAAAGGCATTTGATATTATTGCTTGTGTTTATATGTTTTGAAAACAATTTCAAATCATAACTATCAATCATAGACGACATGAGCGTCTCATGCCACTATGTCGCCAAATATATATATACAATCGAAACCGCACGATCACGTATTTGGAAATTGGATTTCCGTCATGAACCAAGGCAAAAGATAGTCCTTACCGAATTCGAGACAATCTAGCCCATGTCCCAGGCAAGTACTCAGTCAAGCCTTTGGAGCGACAGGGCCGGTCCACCGATGTGGATTAAAATGCCTGAACAATACGTTTCCCCGCCCTTTGCGGCGTAAACGAGACAACGAATGACTCCATCGGACCCGGATCGTCCGATCAAACCGAGGTGCCTCGCAACAGCAACAACCACATAGGTGAAAAGTATATAAATGTCAGGGCTGGTAGGTCACTGACACCACCCTAGCTAGAAAGAAACGCATGCCCTCCCTGAGGTCCTTCTCCCGTTTTAGGTTCATACCGGGGTGTGAGGCTCGCGAATTCACGTTATACACAAAGCTACGCCACACAGGCGGTGCTTTGATCATCACCACAAGGCTTTGCTTTTCAACAGAAGCCCTGATCACTGCATCTTAGCATGCCACACAGGCAGTTCATGCCATGCGACTGATGTCCATCGATATACAACCTCTGAGCTCGTGCGTTTCAGAGAAGGGCGTTAAGAAAAACAATAAATTCTCCACCGCCAGACAGATGTATATTTAATAGACATCAATCAACACAGAATAAAATCCAATGTTAGACACACAGTCCATTTACAAGTCCGTTCTGGGCCTGAACGAAACCGGAGGCACTAAATACCTCGCGAACCCATCGATCACCACGTACGTCTGGACGATCACCACTCATTATCCATATTTCGGGATGCCTCCCAATCAGGACCTCGGTTACCATCCAAACAAGGTGAAGATCTCTGGTCTTCGACCATCGTCTTCATCTTCGACTTTCAATCGTCGGTCAATCATTTGAAATGAGAATTAACTCGACCTTTTCAAATAATTCACGTATATTTAGAATTTCAAATCAATTTATTTCAATGGTTAAATTATTTGACAACACCAATCTTGTTCTTCAATGTAATTTTCACACCAAACACATTCAACCATCAAAAGCCACATGAATCGAGAAAATTCAGTTTATTTCCATTCCATATCGCTTATGATATTTTATAACTATTTATCGCTATTTTTATTTATTTTAAAATAGCTAATTTATTCAAAACGACGCTTCGGGCCATAAAGCGGCTGTGGCGCTGTTTTTCTTCAGATTTGATTTACACATATCTGAAAATCTAACTGTTGGATCTTCACAAAATTTACATCATTAGAAAGGTCTTTTCAAAACGAATCCAACGGTTCCAGTTTCGGGAAAATCCGACGGTCGGATCTCCCGGTACAATCGTTTGAAATTTCGATTTCAAAATACGAACTGCAGCGTCGTTATTCGATTAAATATATAATTATATTTATATATATATATATAAATATAATCGCTTCTGGCGCTGTTTTTCTTCAGATTTGAATTAAACATTCCAGACAATCCAACCGTTGGATTTTTACAAAGTTGGTGCCGTTGGGAAGATATTTCCAAGGCGAACCCGACGGTAGCGGTTTCGGGAAAATCCAATGGTCGGATTCCCCGTACTAGTTGTTTGAAATCATGGTTTCAAAATGCGAACTGCACGGCCACGTTTCGTTTTGATTTTATTTATATTTATATAATTATATAAATATAGTTCATTCAACAATTTCAATACCGTTTTCACTTCAAATATTTCACTAACGCCTTAAAATTTTGGAAAGTTTCGCCATAACCTCCCCTGCACCGGGAGCATCGGGAAATCATAAATAGCTTTCCCGGTCCGTCTAATCTCAAAAAGAAAAAGGAAAAGCCAAGCGGCTAGCCAACAGGCTCATAAATTCATCACCCAAACAAAACAGTAAATGTGTACCTATTTGTCGGACACAAAATTTTATTCCTCTTCTCTAGCCCCTTTGGCTATAACCTGTTCAATGAATATGCATGTACATATATATACAGTTCTTATCATTTATCATTTTCTATTCAACTTCATATTTGATTTCTATTTGGTTTTAAAACACCATTCGTTCTAATGTTACATACATAGGTACAAATCATTTCATTAGCTAATTAATGAATATTTCAACTCATATATGTTTATTTTGAACAAGTGGCTATTTTTAACACTTCACATTTCAACGATTCCTGTATATAATAAAAATGTGATTTTTATTGTAAAACAATTGATTTCAAAACACTATTTTTCTATATAGTTCATATAGGTGGAAAAAAGGTGATTTTTATTATCAAACAATTTATTTCAAAATATGAATACCATTCAACGCATAAATTTCAAATCAACGAATGAATATCGATTCAACACATGAAGGTTTTCTATAGTTTCTATATATAGATAGAAATGTGATTTTTATATTTAAAACGCGAATACCATTCAACACATGAATTTCTAATCAACGAATGAATATCAATTCAACACATGAAGGTTTTCTATAGTTTCTATATATAGATAGAAATGTGATTTTTATATTTAAAACGCGAATACCATTCAACACATGAATTTATAATCAACAAATGAATATCAATTCAACACATGAAGGTTTTCTATTCAATGAATAAATATAGTTTAAGCAAATCAAAATAATTCAAACACACGAATTTTATTCAAAATTTCGGTAGCATAACGGCAGGGTAGTTAAAACCGGGACCGTCCCTAGTACGGCTCCTCGCTCTACCTTAAAACCTCGCGGTTTTTGACAATGGGAATCATGCATCTAGTTCGCACGCATGCGGCATGTATATATTTATTTCATTTCCACAAACTAATCCTATGTGGTTCAACCAAATATTTTTCAACCACTAACGGGTATTTTTCAACCACAATCAATCAATATCAACCACAAACAATCCCAAACAATCATTCGCTATCAATCAATTTTCACCCAATTTCAACCAATAAATATCGTCCATGGTTTGTGGACGAGGGGCGTATATATACATATATATATATATTATATATAGCAATTCACTTTTATTTCAACACATATATATATAGAAAAAGAAATTGAAGAGTGAGAAATTCTCACCGATTAGCTAATTCAATCCCACGACTCTTCTTTGCATAAATCTTCACCGTTCTCGCCTTTTGTCGCTTTCGTTGCCCGTATTCACTACATATGTAAAGATCGAATTTTTACTTCGTTATTCGATATATAAAAATCGAATTTTTCTTCGCTACTCAATATATAAAAATTGAATTTTTCTTCGCTATTCAATATATAAAAATCGAATTTTTTTCTTCGCTATTCAATATATAAAAATCGAATTTTTTTCTTCGCTATTCAATATATAAAAATCGAATTTTTTTCTTCGCTATTCAATATATAAAAATCGAATTTTTCTTCACTATTCAATATATAAAAATCGAATTTTTCTTCGCTATTCAATATATAAAAATCGAATTTTTTTCTTCGCTATTCAATATATAAAAATCGAATTTTTCTTCGCTATTCAATATATAAAAATCGAATTTTTCTTCGCTATTCAATATATAAAAATCCATATTTTTACTTTCACGCTATATGGATAAAATTATATTTTTATCCCGCTATCCTTCATATAAAGATTTCGCCTTTTCAAATATAAAGATTTCGCCTTTTCTAATATGAAGTTTTCGCCTTTATAAAAATAAATATTTCGCCTTACTATATTATAAAAATTATATTTTCCTTCCTTCTAAAAACCATATTTTTAATTCACTACCTAAGTAAAAATCACGCCTTTCTCCATTTAAAGATATCGTCTTTCTTTCTTTAAAAATCTAATCTTTTCTATTTTTAAAAATCAAGTCTTTTCTATTTTTATAAATCAAGTCCTTTCTATTTTTAAAAAAAATCAAGTCTTTTCTATTTTTAAAAAAATCAAGTCTTTTCTATTTTTAAAAAATCAAGTCTTTTCTATTTTTAAAAAATCAAGTCTTTACTGATTTAAAAATCAAACCTTTACTTAATTAAAAGTCTTTTCTTTACATGAAGAAAATTTTTAAATACTGTAAAAACTGATCTTTTTAATACTGTAATTATATTCTTTTCTCCTTTACATTTTCTGATTTTAAACAAAAATATATATAAATGAAAGAAGAATAGAAAAGAAAAACTTCTACCTTAATTAAAATGAGCTAATCCTCCTTTCACGCTCCAGGTAGAGAAACAAACCACCCTCGAAATGATTAACACCACTGCGCACAAGCCCCAAGGCACCGGCCTCCAATCTAACACCTCGTCGACGTCTGATGGGGGCTAGCAACCGGAGATGGCCTACGAACGACGGCCAGTGGTGCGCGGCCTCCAGGCTTTCAAGGGGGTTCCTTTGCTGGTCGGAGATGAAGGCCAGAGGGGCAGAGGTCGATAGGGCAGAGGCGACTAGAGGGGCGCGATCGGTTTGGGCCGATGGCGATGGGAATCGGGGTCTCGATTTGAAGGTGTCGGGTTTTTTTTTCTTTTTTCTGTTGAACGAATCAATGAATAAGGGGGGGCCAGAGCGGTTTTAAGGGGGAGAAGGGTTGACCACCCTTTTTTATTTTAATTTTAATTTTAATTTTTATTCACATAAAGTAACTTTTCCTATTGACCTCGAAACAAGGCCCACCGCCTGTCGTCCATAGCTAATTACCCCCATTCCGAACACAATGGGATATGCTTCGCAAGCTGATTCGACCATTTCGATCAGTTTCCGTTAAAATCAACATATAACTCTATATATTGAATTTGAACGCGCATTTCAATTTACCGGGGTCACATACTAACTAGAAAAATTCTCGAAAAATATTTCCTAGCTTCGTATTGACGATACGGTCCTAACAAAACTAGTTTCGTCAAATTCTGAGACCGTTTGAAAAATGGCCAATTTCCAGTCGATTAAAATCAACTGAAACCGGTCAAACGCGTTTTCCTTTGCCACGCTCACATATTGAATCAAAAAATTATGAAATTTGAAACCTAGCAATAATTTGACATCACGGATCTAACAAAAGTGGTTTCGTCGAAATCCGAGGTCGTTTGCAAAATGTCCATTTTTAAGGGCCTGAATTCCATAGCGACTATTCAGAATTTTCAACTGGACATATCTTTTGATTCCCGCTATCAAATTTCGATTTGTCAGATTCTTTGGAAAGGTATCCACTAATAGATTTAAATATTTTTGATTTCACTAAAATCCGGATTGTTTTGCACCCGGTACAGTCCGACAAAGTTTGAATTCAATTTTTTGAAACTTCAGCGCACTTTCAGGCCTTGTTTATAATTATAATTAATTATATTCGTTTTCAATTGTCAATTCAAACTCAGTTTTCATCGCCATTATTTAAAATATTTTTTTTAAATATTTAAAATCCATTATTTTAGCCAATTTAAAAAATTTTAATTGGTTCAGATTTTTTGGGTCGTTACATCAAGACTTCGATATTGCACCCAACAGACGTGGGTTGTTCCGTCATGCATAAATTTGTATCCATTTTGAGTTAGATGAAGCATAACCAGTCAAACTGAAGCTCTCTCATAGATCTATAGGGCTAACAGGTTACACCCATCTCATCTTAGTTCAATAAACCAAGAAATTCAATCTTAATGACAATTGGGGACATCTAAAGCTTTTTTAGCTCAATTTTTATTTTTTCGCATGTTGTTTTGTTAATCAAAGGGGGTTGTACCATGGTCGGAATTCGATTTAATATATTTTGGAATATGATACACCATGTTATATTTCTATATCATACCCATAAACGAGTTTTCAAAAGTCATACATTGAAATCTTGGATTTTCAAATTGATGTTGCACCTCAAGACTTCGATGTTGCACCCAACAGACGTGGGTTGTTCCGCCACGCATAAATTTGTATCCGTTTTGAGTATGTAGAACCATAACCAGTTGAAATGAAGCTCTCTCATAGATCTATAGGACTAATAGGTTACACCCATCTCGTCTTAGTTCACTAAACCAAGAAATCAATCTTAATGACATTTGGAAACATCAAAAGCTTTTTAGCTCAAATTTTAATTTTTCACATGTTGTTTTGTTTGTCAAAGGGGGCTTGACCATTGTCGGAATTCGATTTAATATATTTTGGAATATGATGCACCATGTTATGTTTCTATTTCATACCCATAAACGAGTTTTCAAAAGTCATACAGTGCAGTCTTGGATTTACAAACTGATGTTGCACCTAAAGACTTCGATGTTGCACCCAACAGACGTGGGTTTTTCCGCCACGCATGAATTTGTATCCATTTTGGGTTAGTAGAACCATAACCAGTCAAAATGAAGCTCTCTCATAGATCTATAGGACTAACTGGTTACACCCATCTCATCTTAGTTCAGTAACCAAGAAATTCAATCTTAATGATTTTTGGGAACATCAAAAGCTTTTTTAGCTCAATTTTTAATTTTTCACATGTTCTTTTGTTAGTCAAAGGGGGTTTGACCATGGTCGGAATTCGATTTAGTATATTTTGGAATATGATGCACAATGCTATATTTCTATTTCGTGCCCTTAAACGAGTTTTCAAAAGTCATACATTGCAATCTTGGATTTTCAAATTGATGTTGCACCTCAAGACATCGATGTCGCACCCAACAGACGTGGGTTGTTCCGCCACGCATAAATTTGTATCCATTTTGAGTTAGTAGAACCATAACCATTCAAAATAAAGCTCTCTCATAGATCTATAGGACTAACAGGTTGCACCCATCTCATCTTAGTTCAATAAACAAGAAATTCAATCTTAATGAAATTTGGGAACATCAAAAGCTTTTTAAGGTCAATTTTTCATTTTTGACATGTTGTTTTGTTGGTCAAAGGGGGTTTGACCATGTTTGGAATTCGATTCAATATAATTTGGAATATGATGCACAATGTTATATTTCTATTTCATACACATAAACGAGTTTTCAAAAGTCATACAGTGCAATCTTGGATTTTTAAACTGATGTTGCACCTCAAGACTTCGATGTTGCACCCAACAGACGTGGGTTGCTCCACCATGCATAAATTTGTATCCATTTTGAGTTAGTAGAACCATAACCAGTCAAAATGAAGCTCTCTCACAGATCTATAGGACTAATAGATTACACCCATCTCATCTTAGTTCAGTAAACAAAGAAATTCAATCTTAATGACATTTGGGAACATTGAAAGCTTTTTTAGGTCAATTTTTAATTTTTCACATGTTGTTTTGTTGGTCAAAGGGGGTTTGACCATGGTCGGAATTCGATTTAATATATTTTTAAGTATGATGCACCATGTTATATTTCTATTTCATACCCATAAACCAATTTTCAAAAGTCATACAGTGCAATCTTAGATTTTCATACTGATGTTGCACATCTAGACTTCGATGTTGCACCCAACAGATGTGGGATGTTCCACAACACATAAATTTGTATCCATTTTATGCTAGTAGAACCATAACCTATCAAAATGAAGCTCTCTCATAGATCTATAGGACTAACAGGTTACACCCATCTCATCCTAGTTCTGTAAACCAAGAAATTCAATCTTAATGACATTTGGGAACATCAAAAGCTATTTTAGGTCAATTTTTAATTTTTCACATGTTATTTTGTTAGTCAAAGAGGTTTTGACCATGGTGGGAATTCGATTTAATATATTTTGGAATATGATGCACCATGTTAAATTTCAATTTCGTACCCATAAACGAGTTTTCAAAAGTCATTCTGTGCAATCTTGGATTTTCAAACTGATGTTGCACCTCAAGACTTTGATGTTGCATCCAATAGACGTGGGTTGTTCCGCCACGCATGAATTTGTATCCATTTTGGGTTAGTAGAACCATAATCAGTCAAAATGAAGCTCTCTCATAAATCTATAGGACTTACTGGTTACACCCATCTCATCTTAGTTCAGTAAACAAGAAATTCAATCTTAATGACATTTGGGAACATCAAAAGCTTTTTTAGCTCAATTTTTATTTTTTCACATGTTGTTTTGTTAGTCAAAGGGGGTTTGACCGTGGTCGGAATTCGATTTAATATATTTTGGAATATGATGCACCATGTTATATTTCTATATCGTACCCGTAAACGAGTTTTCAAAAGTCATACATTGCAATCTTGGATTTTCAAATTGATGTTGCACCTCAAGACTTCGATGTTGCACCCAACAGACGTGGGTTGTTCCACCACGCATAAATTTGTTTCCATTTTGAGTTAGTAGAACCATAACCAGTCAAAATGAAGCTCTCTATTAAATCTATAGGACTAATAGGTTACAACCATCTCATCTTAGTTCAGTAAACCAAGAAATTCAATCTTAATGACATTTGGGAACATCAAAAGCTTTTTTAGCTCAAATTTTAATTTTTCACATGTTGTTTTGTTCATCAAAGGGGGTTTGACCATTGTAGGAATTCAATTTAATATAATTTGGAATATGATGCACCATGTTATGTTTCTATTTCATACCCATAAACAAGTTTTAAAAAGTCATACAGTGCAGTCTTGGATTTTCAAACTGATGTTGCACCTCAAGACTTCGATGTTGCACCCAACAGACGTGGGTTGTTCCGCCACGCATGAATTTGTATCCATTTTGGGTTAGTTGAACCATAACCAGTCAAAATGAAGCTCTCTCATAGATCTATAGGACTAACAGGTTACACCCATCTCATCATAGTTCAATAACCAAGAAATTCAATCTTAATGACATTTTGGAACATCAAAAGCTTTTTAAGGTCAATTTTTCATTTTTCACATGTTGTTTTGTTGGTCAAAGGGGGATTGACTATGGTCAGAATTCGATTTAATATATTTTGGAATATGATGCACCACGTTATATTTCTATTTCAAAACGATAAACGAGTTTTCAAAAGTCATACAGTGCAATCTTGGATTTTCAAACTGATGGTGCACCTCAAGACTTCGATTTTGAACCCAACAGACGTGGGTTGTTCCACCACGCATAAATTTGTATCCATTTTGAGTTAGTAGAACCACAACCAGTCAAAATGAAGCACTCTCACAGATCTATAGGACTAACAAGTTACACCCATCTCATCTTAGTTCAATAAACCAAGAAATTCAATCTTAATGACAATTGGGAACATCGAAAGCTTTTTTAGGTCAATTTTTAATTTTTCACATGTTGTTTTGTTGGTCAAATGGGGTTTGACCATGGTCGGAATTCGATTTAATATATTTTGAAGTATGATGCACCATGTTATATTTCTATTTCATACCCATAAACGAGTTTTCAAAAGTCATACAGTGCAATCTTAAATTTTTATACTGATGTTGCACCTCAAGACTTCGATGTTGCACCCAACAGATGTGGGATATTCCGCAACACATAAATTTGTATCCATTTTGTGCTAGTAGAACCATAACCTATCAAAATGTAGCTCTCTCATAGATCTATAGGTCTAACAGGTTACACCCATTCATCTTAGTTCTGTAAACCAATAAATTCAATCTTAATGACATTTGAGAACATCAAAAGCTATTTTAGGTCAATTTTTAATTTTTCACATGTTGTTTTGTTAGTCAAAAGGGGTTTGACCATGGTCGGAATTCTATTTAATATATTATGGAATATGATACACCATGTTATATTTCTATTTCGTACCCATAAACGAGTTTTCAAAAGTCATTCAGTGCAATCTTGGACTTTCAAACTGATGTTGCACCTCAAGACATCGATGTTGCACCTAACAGACGTGGGTTGTTCCGCCATGCATAAATTTGTATCCATTTCGAGTTAGATGAACCATAACCAGTCAAAATGAAGCTCTCTCATAGATCTATAGGACTAACAGGTTACACCCATCTCATCTTAGTTCAATAAACCAAGAAATTCAATCTTAATGACATTTGGGAACACCAAAAGCCTTTTTAGCTCAAATTTTAATTTTTCACATGTTGTTTTGTTAGTCAAAGGGGGTTTGACCATGGTCGGAATTCGATTTAATATATTTTGGAATATGATACACCATGTTATATTTCTATATCGTGCCCATAAACGAGTTTTCAAAAGTCATACATTGCAATCTTGGATTTTCAAATTGATGTTGCACCTCAAGACTTCGATGTTGCACCCAACAGACGTGGGTTGTTCCGCCACGCATAAATTTGTATCCATTTTGAGTTAGTAGAACAATAACCAGTCAAAATGAAGCTCTCTCATAGATCTATAGGACTAATAGGTTACACCTATCTAATCTTAGTTCAGTAAACCAAGAAATTCAATCTTAATGACATTTGGGAACATCAAAAGCTTTTTTAGCTCAAATTTTAATTTTTCACATGTTGTTTTGTTAGTCAAAGGGGGTTTGACCTGTTGTATATAACAATGTTGTATACACAATTATATGATTTTTGTTTGATGATAACAAACAAGTATATATTATTTTGAATGTGTTTGTTATTGTACTGTTATATCACATTACAGACAGGAATATAATATTTATATTTAAACAGTACAAATTTTTTTAACTCCACTATTTGTACATCACTGTATTACATATCAAACACAATTTCATATACAGTGTTCTCCACTACAACACTCTATCTTTCGGTCACAGTTTCACTCATTCATTCTTTTACACAGACTCATATACATATACACTTTTTCACACTATTCTTGTCTTCAGTCTTCTGTCTTCACAGCATCTTCACAGTCAGTCCAGTCACCGTCTGCTTACCTGTCACATGAAACAGAAAACACACAGTACACTGCAATAGAAACAATACCAAATATATGCGAATATAAATTTTATTTTTAAAATTTTATTTGCCTCAGATTTCTGGTGTGTTTCTCATCATTTTTCATGACCTGGTCTGATTTATAAAAACCATCAATTTGTGTCTAGACAGCTTGTGATATTCACAGTGATACACTGTAAATACCACAAGGTAGACAGTATGTAAATACAATGCAGGGACAGGAAAACTTGACTGATGGCTGCATATACACACGTGTATAAATACACGTGTGCACTGCCTCGCCAATCAGTTTATACAGCTGTGGAGCAGTCACATGGACCAAGCTCGACACAGTGGAAATGTCAAAGTCAACAAAGCAGAATTCAAACCGTAGGGTCGAGTAACAAAGATCAAGCATTACTCACAAGTACAAATATATCAGCAGTGTACATGCATTGTCAAGGTCAAGACAATCAGGGAAATCACATGAAGGATGGAAATTAGCATGGTCTAATACAAGTGAGTGAGTCAACAGCAAGTACATGGAATCAGTGAACAACAAAGCAGATCAGCTTTTGAAAACAAGAGCAAGTGTCAAGCCAGATCAAATGGCAAGTGTGCAGTATCATAGTGGTGCAAGGTGAATCGAGCAAGTGGACAAAGCAACAATGATCAATATACAATGGTGTTTCAGTTCATAGCATTAAAGTAAAAAGAGAAAGGAATTATGGTGCATATATTGGTGAAACAAAATAGAATGAACAAGCATGATCGACACAAGGACATTTTCAGGCCTTATGCAGCATGATGTTTAAAGGACAAGGAGCAAAACAAATTCAAATTGTTCAAGGCAGCTTTCAAAATGGACAGCATAATCAGGATACAAGAAGTTCAAGTACATCAGTATACATGGCCAGTAGCAAAGAAAACTCAAGAAACAAGGGCAGAAACAAAACAGTAGTCGAGACAGTGGCTATGCATAATCACAGCAGCACACATGAGTTGAAAGGCTTAGGTGCAATAAAGATGCAACAACAAGGGAGTACCAAATTTCTCAGCAATTAAAAAAAAATTATCAAATGGTTCAGTCCAAAAGCAAAATGGTTCTTATCGGTAATGAGAAAATAAATAGGACAGTAAATGAATTCAACATTCACTCTTTGTGTTGGAAAGAAATTAAATCAGATTTCTTATTGTTGGAAAGGCGTGAAAGTGGAGCATATCAGCATGATCAATACGGCAGGTTTACCCAATCATGCATGAGAAAATCAAACAATTAAAGCCTGAGTGTAATCATATATGGTTTGGTGACAAAGCAAAAATTAATTTTAGCAACAAATCTTCAAATATCAATTCTCAGTAATATATGAAACCGACCATGTTCATGAAGAAAAGAATTTTTGTGTCTAGATAAATTACTTTCCTTTCATATTTGAATGGGTGTTTATATTGGGAAACACATAAAAGACTTTCAAGAATTGCTCAATTTGGTCATTAGGGCATCAGAGAATATATGGCAACAATCACAGAATTCACAAAAATCAAATCAAGGACAATTTATTCCAGGCAACATATTCCAGGAGCCAGGGATTCGAACATAGCAGCAGCTAATAAATCAAGCCAAGGGTTTTATTGCCACAAGGAGATTAATGGCAACAATTTCAATTCAAATCGTGAAAATCAAAAGAGGAATTCACACGCAAATAATCAGGGAGTCATTCATTGTGAAATCAGAGAATAATAGGATTTCTAAATCCTATAATTACACCATCTTCATCACAGGCTATTCAGATCGAAAAAACAAGCAACAAAAACTCGAGAGCATAAAGAGGAATAAAAACCGAAGTACTCACAGTTTTTCGATCGAGTTTTTTTTTCAAATCTTGAATGAGCAAGAACGACGATAGTTGAAGACAATCAAAGAATCGAAGTTCTTCAGAGAACCAGAAATCAACATCAATTCGAAGCCACGATTTGGGGATTTCAGAAACCATGGAGAATCGCCTGCCGCCATTTTATTTTCCAGAGCAAAGGAGAAAATGATCGGACAAGTGCAAATGAAAGTGGGCCGGCCAGTTTTTGAGACAAGTGAATAAAGGGGATGACCCCTTTTTAATTTAACTCCCAAAGTTTTTTTTTGTTTTCTTTTTATTCTATGTCGTTTTAAATTGTGTTGTAAAATCGATCAAACAGTGTCTAGATCTGTAAAGTCTAGGATATCAGTCAGGGTGTTGACTGTCAGTTTCAGAGTCTGTAAAATTCTGGGATACGGATTACGGGGTTGTAATTCGGGGAATCTGATCGAGGGGACATCGGTCAGTCTAGGGTTTTGAGCGTAGGGTTAGGACAGGAGTAGGCGCTACGAGTGTACATTGTCTTGTATGCGGGATCTGTTTATAACACCTAGTAGAAAACTTAGGAATGCAGCAGTAGGCAGGGTTTTGCCGAAGCTGGGTATATCTGTGTGTGATTTATTTTCTGCACTTTTATTTCTGCTGCATTCTGTGATCTGTTTATTATTCTAATATCCCGTCAGTTTTTCAATTCAGTTTAAAAACTGTGATAAACCCTATTCACCCTCCCTATAGGGTTAATCTAGATCCAACAAGTGGTATCAGAGCTGGTTTTTCATTAACTCTAGAGACATGGGTAATCCTAGTTGTCAGTTTAGTGAGAGTCAGTCCAGTTCATCTCCAACTATTTTCATTGGAACAGATTTTTTAAACTGGAAATCCAGAATGGAATTTTATCTAAAAACTGTTAATATTAAATGTTGGGATGTTATTATCAATGGGCACGATATGGTAGATAAAGTTTTTAATTCTCATGCTACACATATTCTATATTCTTATCTTGATGATGATCAATACAGTCTGATTTCACATGGTTTAACTGCGCAGGAAATCTGGATAGCTCTTAATACGAAGTATGGTCAAATTGACAACTGCAGCTCAAAACCCCAGATTGTCAACTCAGATTCAGATTTCTGTTTAACAGGATTTACAAATGAGAATTCAGAAGGATCAGATGATGGAGAATCAACGGATGCTGAAGTTGAAAATTTCTCATACGAAGATTTGGTTTATATGTGTGTTGATTTAACTAAATCTGTTGATAAACTCAAATCTAAAAACAAAACTCTAAAATCTAGGAATTCTGAGTTGACCAGCAAAATTAATGATTTGGAATCACAACTTGAATATTTTAAAAACCTTTCAGATTCAGATTGTAAAAATTGTTTGAAATTGAAAACCAATCTTGTTCATCTCAATAAAAATATTCAAAAGTTTGAAGATGAAATTTTGATCTTAAAAGCAAACAAGATTGAGTTATCAAATTTGAACAATCTTGTACAAAAGGAATTAAAAGTTTTTAAAACTGATATAAATTCCAAATTTGAAATTGCTGAAAAAGAAAATTTGTTGAAAAGTGATTCGATTTTAAAAGAGCTTGAAATTGAGATTGAAAAATTCAACAAACTTGAATCTGAAAAGCAAAATCATTTTGAACTTGAAATTTCTAAATCCCAAGTCAAAATTAAATCGCTTGAAAATGAGAATTTGGTTTTGAAACAGTCCAATGCTGAACAGAAGATCGCTATAAATAACTGCTCAAATTTACTAAAAGAAAATAGCGATCTAAAATCAAAAATTCAACTATTAGAATCAATTTTGGATAAATTTTCTAATGGGGAAAAATCGTTGAATATGCTGTTACAAAACCAAGTTTCTATTGGAAATAAATCTGGTCTTGGCTTTGGGAAAAATGATGTTTTTGGAAAACAAAATTCAAATGTTTTGAAAAATTTCTCAAACTGCTTTGAAAAGAACTCCTTTGAAAATTAGAACTCTGAAGATTTCAAAGGATTTTTGAATCAAAATAGTAATGAGAAACCGTTTTATAATAAACCATTTAAACATTCTTGGATTCCAAAAAATAAAACAGGCTTTGTCAAGTTCAAACAGATTTGGGTACCTAAGGGTACGAAAGATAATTCTAAAGATTTGTTATATAAACAAGTCTGGGTACCAAACCATATGAATACAACTGTAAGCGGTTTTACAAACTTTGTTAGACCACTCGATCCTATAAACTGTTAGGTACCGAAGGGTGCTGAGGAACTGCTGTGCAGAAAGAGAAACTGGCTTCAAACTGCTTCATATCATTGAATCACTTTCAGTTCCTTTAGCCAAACTAGTTGAGTCAGAGATTCTGGTTTACACTGATCTCAGGTATGATCCCTGAACTCATCTTTGTAAATAACTTTTTAATTTTCTTGTTTATTTCTTCTTCTATCTCCTTCTGTCTCTTCTGTTTATTTTTTTTATTTTTTGGTTTAACTTATCACTGCCATATATCCTTTCTCTTGGGATTCCTTAACGTCTTGTTGCAGAACTCGTGACTGTTTGGAAATTTGCTTTACTGGAAGTATGATATTGCTAATCTTTTCCAGATCTTAAATTTAAACTTGTATATATCTTCAATTGTTTGTTTGAAGCTCACCTTCCGTTTTCTGAATTTCTAACAGTGTTAATGTATTCTTCTTATATCTTGAACACTGTTAATATGAATTCTATTTTTTTTTTTGATCTGAAATATTATTGAAATATCACACATCTCTGCTATTCTAAGTTTCTTCTATTTCAGTTTAGAACGGACTTGAAAATTTGCTCATTATAGCACTCTATTATTTGTCAGTTGTGAGAATTGTTCAGATTGGTTTGAATATTTCTGATTCATCTTGAATCAGTGATACATCTAGAAATCCATCTTTTATTCATGATCATTTTTTTGTTGAAAATTATTTGTTTGAAATCATTTGAAATCCCTGATATTTTGAGTATCACACACCTCCTAAAATTGAAATTATCAATCTTGTGTGAATAATTCATTATACCTCAAACTTGACATTGATTCAAGTGATTTCAGATAAATTATTTATTTATAAATCATGAATATCTCTTAATTATTTGATGTAAATGATCTGAAATTATCCTTAGAAATTGTTGTGAAAAATTCCTTTGAAAATCTGATCTTGAAATTCACTCTTATTTCATGATTATTTGATTTAAATATTTGTTTGTTTAAAATCATTTGAAATTATTGATTTATTGAATCTCACACATATCTCGAATCAAAATTTTATAATCCGGTGTGATTGATTCATTAAATTCTGATATTTTCATATTCCTCAAATGATTTTAAGTAAACAGTATTTTAATCATTAGATCATAAATCATCATATATGGCCATCATCTTGACAAGTATGATTTGAAACTATGTTCTGTGTTGCTTTGATACTATTTTGAAAAATGGTTGTTCTGAAATCACATGCTTGCTGCTCTGATACATGTGCATAATCTATTATCTGTCTGTTTGGGCTTGGTACTTAATAATTTTTTTTGTATGACATTCTTGTTCAGTATCATGTTAAAATTCCTCGTAAATAGAGACACCAAGTGGTATCAGAAGCGCCTTATATTTGTTTCACCCATCTGTACTGAGATTCAAATTTTCCACCTTGTATAGATCCATACATTTTTTTTTGCCTTATACAAATAAATGAGCTAAATTTGTCTGGCTGGGTTTGTGTTTAAATTTCTTTAGCCTGAGATGTCCATGATAGTCCATCAGGGTGTAATTAAATTCCTCGATAAGCGAGAACATTTGGTATCAGTTTTTTTTCACTCATCTGTTTTTGAATTATCACCCTGTATAGATTAAATTTTTTTTATAAATCTGTTTAATTTCTTCTTGTAATTGTTTTTCAATTTTAAAATTATTTATTGATTATTCATTCAGAAATTGAAATCAATATCCAAATTGAACTGTATTTGTAATTCATCAAAATTATTATTAGATTTCGAAATTGTGATGAATTGTGACTGCAGTATGTTTCACAACAAGAGGAGAATATATTTGGTTTTTCATGATGGTTGAATATTTATTATAATATCTTTGAACTGGCAATTATTTCACGACCATCTCCTTTATCTATCACCCGTCTGTCATCCATCATGATTTAATATTAATTTGGAGAGTTTATTTTTTTTAAGGAAAATCATCTTATTTTAAAACAGTGAAAATTATTTGTGATAGAAATGGGACAATATTATTTTTTTCAAAATTAGTGATTTTTTTCAATAATTCTGGTACAGTCGAGCTTATTTCATAATATAATTAATTTAGAAATTTATTTCACAGTCCATTTCTGTACCTACCACATTTCTATCATCCATATTGCTTTCATATACCGAGGAGTTTTTTTTTCCTTTATAAAGCTGAAAATGATAAAAATATAATTAATATATAAGAGTGTCTCTAACCTCATTTAAAAATCCAAGCTCTGGTTATGCATGGTTATACGTCTTATAATTTAAGCTGCGACGGATCCCATTTAAAAATCCAAGCTCTGTTATGCGTGGTCAGTGTGCTCTTAAATAAAAAGGAAATAAAGTGCTAAAAATAGAAGTAAATTTGAAATTCTCTTCAGTGTATAAAAACCAGCCTATCAATCCATCTTTCTAATCTGTGAAATGTGTTGAAATATTATGACGTATTATGATTTGTTGATTAATAGATATTGGGATTTGAGATTATTCGATCTTGTCACTTAAATTGAATTATTTATTATAGTCCAAATCCATCACTGTTTTTGTGCTTTATTTTTATAAAAAACCTTTGAAAATAATTGGAAATAATTTTTTTTAAACTCTCTCCATTTTATATAAAATTCATCATATATCCGTCGTTCTCTAAAATGTGAAATAAGCCTCCAGTTCTTAGAATATTATGATTTTTGTTTGACTGATTGAATTTTATGATGACCGTTCTTCCTCTTAAGCTGAAATTATATTTTTAGTCAATTTTCATCTATATTTTAAAATCTGTATCATTTTGATCATAACAAAAGGGGGAGAATGGATTAGATTTTGATTTATGAGTGAATATTTTATAAAAAAATTTAATCTTGAAAATTTAATTATTCATACATTTCACTCATGCATAGTTATAGGCGGAGTTTCTGTTGTAGGGGAAGCATTTAAATAGGGGGAGTTCAAATATTCACGAACAAACACATTTATTATATTCAAAATATTTTATTTGTTTGTCATCATCAAAAGGGGGATATTGTTGTATATAACAATGTTGTATACACAATTATATGATTTTTGTTTGATGATAACAAACAAGTATATAATATTTTGAATGTATTTGTTATTGTGCTGTTATATCACATTACAGACAGGAATATAATATTTATATTTAAACAGTACAAATTTTTTTTAACTCCACTATTTGTACATCACTGTATTACATATCAAACACAATTTCATATACAGTGTTCTCCACTACAACACTCTATCTTTCAGTCACAGTTTCACTCATTCATTCTTTTACACAGACTCGTATACATATACACTTTTTCACACTGTTCTTGTCATCAGTCTTCTGTCTTCACAGCATCTTCACTGTCAGTCCAGTCACCGTCTGCTTACCTGTCACATGAAACAGAAAACACACAGTACACTGCAATAGAAACAATACAAAATATATGCGAATATAAATTTTATTTTTAAAATTTTATTTTCCTCAAATTTCTGGTGTGTTTCTCATCATTTTTCATGACTTGATCTGATTTATAAAAACCATCAATCTGTGTCTAGACAGCTTGTGATATTCACAGTGATACACTGTAAATACCACAAGGTAGACAGTATGTAAATACAATGCAGGGATAGGAAAACTTGACTGATGGCTGCATATACACACGTGTATAAATACACGTGTGCACTGCCTCGCCAATAAGTTTATACAGCCGTGGAGCAGTCACATGGACCAAGCTCGACACAGTGGAAATGTCAAAGTCAATAAAGCAAAATTCAAACCGTAGGGTCGAGTAACAAAGATCAAGCACTACTCACAAGTACAAATATATCAGCAGTGTACATGCATTGTCAAGGTCAAGACAATCAGGGAAATCACATGAAGGATGGAAATTAGCATGGTCTTATACAAGTGAGTGAGTCAACAGCAAGTACATGGAATCAGTGAACAACAAAGCAGATCAGCTTTTGAAAACAAGAGCAAGTGTCAAGCCAGATCAAATGGAAAGTGTGTAGTATCATAGTGGTGCAAGGTGAATCGAGCAAGTGGACAAAGCAACAATGATCAATATACAATGGTGTTTCAGTTCATAGGAGTAAAGTAAAAAGAGCAAAGCATATATGGTGCATATATTGGTGAAACAAAATAGCATGAACAAGCATGATCGACACAAGGACATTTTCAGGCCTTATGCAGCATGATGTTTAAAGGACAAGGAGCAAAACAAATTCAAATTGTTCAAGGCAGCTTTCAAAATGGACAGCATAATCAGGATACAAGCAGTTCAAGTACATCAGTATACAAGGCCAGTAGCAAAGAAAACTCAAGAAACAAGTGCAGCAACAAAACAGTAGTCGAGACAACGGCTATGCATAATCACAGCAGCACACATGAGTTGAAAGGCTTAGGTGCAATAAAGATGCAACAACAAAGGAGTACCAAATTTCTCAGCAATTAAAAAAAAAAGTATATCAAATGGTTCAGTCCAAAAGCAGAATGGTTCTTATCAGGAATGAGAAAATAAATAGGACAATAAATGAATTCAACATTCACTCTTTGTGTTGGAAAGAAATTAAATCAGATTTCTTATTGTTGGAAAGGCGTGAAAGTGGAGCACATCAGCATGATCAATACGGCAGGTTTACCCAATCATGAATGAGAAAATCAAACAATTAAATCCTGAGTGTAATCATATATGGTTTGGTGACAAAGCAAAAATTAATTTTAGCAACAAATCTTCAAATATCAATTCTCAGTAATATATGAAACCAACCATGTTCATGAAGAATAGAATTTTTGTGTCTAGATAAATTACTTTCCTTTCATATTTGAATGGGTGTTTATATTAGGAAACACATAAAAGACTTTCAAGAATTGCTCAATTTGGTCATAGGGGCATCAGAGAATATATGGCAACAATCACAGAATTCACAAAAATCAAATCAAGGACGATTTATTCAAGGCAACATATTCCAGGAGCCAGGGATTCGAACATAGCAGCAGCTAATAAATCAAGCAAAGGGTTTTAATGCCACAAGGAGATTAATGGCAACAATTTCAATTCAAATCGTGCAAATCAAAAGAGGAATTCACACGCAAATAATCAGGGAGTCATTCATTGTGAAATCAGAGAATAATAGGATTTCTAAATCCTATAACTACACCATCTTCATCACAGGCTATTCAGATCGAAAAAACAAGCAACAAAAACTCGAGAGCATAAAGAGGAATAAAAACCGAAGTAGTCACAGTTTTTCGATCGAGTTTTTTTTTTTAAATCTTGAATTAGCAAAAACGACGATAGTTGAAGACAATCAAAGAATTGAAGTTCTTCAGAGAACCAGAAATCAACATCAATTCGAAGCCACGATTTGGGGATTTCAGAAACCCTAGAGAATCGCCTGCCGCCATTTTATTTTCCAGAGCAAAGGAGAAAATGATCGGACAAGTGCAAATGAAAGTGGGCCTGCCAGTTTTTGAGATAAGAGAATAAAGGGGATGACCCCTTTTTAATTTAACTCCCAAAGTTTTTTTTTGTTTTCTTTATATTATATGTCGTTTTAAATTGTGTTGTAAAATCGATCAAACAGTGTCTAGATCTGTAAAGTCTAGGATATCAGTTAGGGTGTTGACTGTCAGTTTCAGAGTCTGTAAAATTTTGGGATACGGATTACGGGGTTGTAATTCGGGGAATCTGATCTGTAACACCCCGAAAATTCTATAACTGTGAAATTCATAAATTAAAGTATAATCAAATTGAAATCAAAGAACTAAGGGAAACGGGATACGCCATTGCGTTCGTCTCGGAAAAATACGCGAAATAGAGTCCGAGTTTTCGAAAAACGGAGTCCGTATGAAGAAGATATGGCCTTCGGAAGTTTGAGAACCAAGTTTAAATTCAAACAGAATAAATCAGGTTTAAATTCGAAAATGGGGCCCAATGGGCCAGGGCGGAAAAACACCCGCCTGACCCACCAAGTCGACTGGGCTGTCGACCTGGTCTAACCAGGTCGACAGGCCTGTCGACAGGGCTATCGACAGGGGTGTCGACCTGGTCCAGACCCAGGTCGAGCCCAGTCTAACCCGGCTGGCCTATTCTCTATGTGGACGATTTTCTGTGGTCTGCTTTGTCACTAGGGCTAGGTGGCAAGTTTTTATTGGTCTCTCCTTAGAATGAATGGCTACGATCAATCCAAGCAACATCAAGGGTCCTAATCAGTTCCTAACCTCTATATAAACAACCCTAGACTAAACCCTAATCTATTCATTCAAAAATAAGAACATAGCCGCCATGTTGCTGAGGAACGACTAGGAGTAGCCACCAAATTGGAGAGAGGATTAGGAGGAAGATTCTAAAGCTTAAAGCAACCTAAGCAAATCAATTCAACAAAGGAATTTGCGTCTTCAATCCCTAAATTAGAGAATTCATCACACCATTGTAAGTAGAGTATTACTTTGGTATGAATAAACAATTGTGTTGGTTGGTATGCTTGAATTGTGGAAATAAAGTTATTCATATTTGTGCGTTCTTATCAATTTGAAATATTATATACGTTTGGATATTCTTGAATTATGTTATTCATGTTATAAAGAACTACATGCGGTAGTTCTATGCAAGTATACGTTTGGAATATTTCGCAAATTATGTAATCCATGTTGAAGCTACATGTATGTAGTTGATTTAAATTTATGCAAGTTTGGGGTTTTGCTACTATGCCATCATGATGTATGTTTTTGTGCATAAATCATTTTGTAAGTAATTAGAACAAGTTTGGTTATTATAATCCATAGGAAATTATGTTGAGAATTTGGCATCATGTATTAAGCCATGCTTTTGTACTAGAAAACCTATTTGCAAACTTATGAATATGGCTAGGCTATGAATGATATTTGGCATAATTGAAATCCATGATTAAGTCTATCTTGTTTACAAGAATTATATGATGTCATATGTGGTACATGGCTAGGATAGGTTCAAAAAGTCCCTTTTGTAAGTTTACATGACTAAAGTAAGAGTCATGATTTCATGTTAGAAATATTTATGCCATGAACAAATTTAGCTATACTTATGCCATGCTTATGTTTGACATTATGCCATGTTTATGCTAGAAGTATTTATGCCATGCTTATGTTTGACATTATGCTATGCTATATGCTAGAAATATTTATGCCATGCTTATGTTTGACATTATGCCTAAATAAAAATATAGGTTCATGTGTCAATAATGATATCTCAATTACAAGTTCATATGCTTTGATTCATGTCACCTATGTTTTATGACCAAAGTATATGTCACTACTATGCAAGTACACCAGTTTCTATTTTGTATTCCCAACGTCATATTGCAAGTTCATACGCTCACCTTCCCCTCTTTGTGTATGTAATCACGCCATAAGCCTCCCCTTTTCGCATGGCTAAATTGGGCTTTAAAAGGCTAAGCCCAATATATATATAAACGGACGTGTAAAACGGGGAAAATAACGTTGGGTTAAAATTGATTAATGAATGAAAATATAAAATAGAAGGGCCCAAATTCAAGTATGGGTTGGGCCCATGATTGGTGTAACTTTTACACCATTAACTTAATAATGGGCCGCAAATATTTACATATAAGAAATAAAGAAGAATGACAAAATATGTAAATGTAGAAAATACGATGTGTTTAACCCGAGGTTGGATTGAGTTGTGATGTAAACCTGCCCGGAACCGCCCGGCTGTCCAGTAGTCACAACAATACCTATCCAATGTGGGAGGTTAAACATGGAGCCCAGCAAGGACCCGAGGTTAGACTGAGTTGTGGCTTAAGACTGCCCGGAACCAACCGGCAACAGGCAGCCACAACAATACCTGTCTAATGTGAGAGGTCAGGGCCTTAATAAGACAATTAAGGCTGAGTCAGGACTGTTAGGATTAAGTGGACTAAAGACTTAATCAAAATGGAACATGCTAAACTAAAACGAACTGGTGGGGGTTAGGTTAGTAACACTTAACCAACTTAGCATGTTGGCTAGAGATAGAAAACCTAGTAACGGGGGACCCTTTTCAGCAGTAACCCTAGAAGGTGTATCAGGATACCCTGAAACTAGGCAGGGTGGGGCACGATTACTGGGCTGATTGTAAGAGGTCAAATCGACGGCGGTGGTGTAGCAGTGTAGGTTCTAACGGGGTGCGGGCGTGCACACACTCCGGCGCAGAAAAATAAAGCACTGGGCACCAGTAGCATACCTGTGTATTCTAAGGTTGTGTCGGGCCGCTGCCATGGGACTCGATACACCCCATGGTGGGACCAGCATGGGTAACTACAACATCGGGGGCCGTAAGTCACATGTAACTATGCGAGTAGGAGCCGATCATCATTGAATGGATCACATCACCCTGATTATGGGGTGCCAGTTGGAAACTAGTTTATATGGGTTCAGAGATTAACATGGGGTACGATAGTATATTCGACCCTAGACAACTTAACCAAGTTTATAGTGCATGCCCACTTCTTGTTTATACTTATCATACCCAGTTCTTTATTCATAGACAAAATAGTACTAGACTTACTCAGGCTTTATGTCTGACTCTACTTTTCTTTCGTCTTCTTTCTTCCGTTTCCCCCCTAGGTCCTCAGGGAGGGAACACAGCAGCTTGACCAACCTCAACATCCAGCTTGAAGAAGAGAAATGTATTGCTTGGACTTTCCTGTTTTGAACTATGGCTTTGGACAATCCACTATGGGGCTTTTGCAGTTTATCTATGTTTTATTTATGCTTCTTTAAATAATGTACTCAAGACAGATTATGAAGGAGTTATGTTATGTTTTTGGAAAAAGATGTAAGACAATCGTGGTGATGTTTTGTAACACGTATTTGACTTTATGAAATAAAAGTTGTTTGATTTTCCGCTGTTTACAAATATGTGTTCTTATATCTGTTCTTGTATATCTGTGACTTGTACTTATAAACCTCCACCAAAATTAGGGCATTCCCTTTGAGAGTGACCTTAACGGAGGTGGGGTGTTTCACTTGGTATCAGAGCATAGGTTTACCAGATAAGATAAAAAGTTTTGAAAAATTATTTTCAAAGAGGAAATTTAAAGAAGCATTTTTAAAGGATAAAAATATTATTTTATTTTAAAAAGGCAAAGTCCACTCCCCAAAGCCATAGGTACTATCTCTTATCCTTCGTTTTGAATCTATCCTTTTTGTTTCAGCATGTCCCAAGAACTTAACTTGCCGGAAGGGGTGCCAATACCTGGTTGGTTTAGACGGTTCTTAGAAGCTAGGGCCACTCAGCCAGGTCCTACCGTTCCTCCTCCCCCAGCTGAAGGAAATCATCCAGCTGCAGCAGCACCTTTTCCTCCACCTCCTCCTCGGGGAAACGCTTTTGCTAAGATATGTAAAGATTTTAAAGCTATTGGAGGAAGGGATTTCCATGGAACTGAGTCCTTCGTAGCAGCTAGGAATTGGCTGAAAGAAACTGAAGACCTATTCATCATCTTTGAGGTAGAGGATAGACAAAAAGTACAATTGGCGGTGTGGCTATTGAAGGGCGAGGCTTCCTACTGGTGGGAGGTCACTAATGCTGAAAGACCAGTGGAGACATGGGAGGACTTTAGGGCAAGGTTTGAGACCAAATTTCTCTCAGATGCGGAAAGAAGTTTGCAGTTGGAAAAATTCTTATTCCTTAAGCAAGGAGACAAGACTGTTAGAGAGTATGTGAATCAATTTGATGAGCTGGCTAGGTTTGGGCTTGACCTAGTCAACACCCCGCACAAGAAGGCTCTCCGTTTCGTCAAAGGGTTAAATGAGCCATTACACAGTTTGGCCATGACCCATATACCCATGGGAGCCACGTATGAAAGATTGGTGCAAATGGCATTGCTGAATGAAGAGTATAAGGGCAAGAAGGGGACAAAGGCAGAAAGCTCTCAAGGGAAGAAAGAGGGTTTGCAGCCTAAGAAGACGGACTTTAAGAAAGGCGGGAAAGGCAATAAAGAGAAGAGGAAGTGCAATTTCTGTGGCAAAGTGGGGCACTTAGTAAAGGACTGCCGGAAAAAGAAGGCCAAGGAGAATGGTGGGTGCTTTTCGTGCGGCCAGACAGGCCACAGGGCTAAGGACTGCCCAAAGAAACGAGGACAGGGGCAGGGCACTGGATCCACCCCAGGGGCACAGGTTCATGTGCTAGAAGCGCCACCTCTGCAACAGCGAGGTATAAATACTTCTGTAGAAAGTGTAGTTTATCTTTATGATCACCCCGTTCGCACTTTATTTGATTCTGGCGCATCACACTCCTTTATCTCGTCTGCTTTAGTAGAATCTCTGCACCTAAAAACTAGTATGGTAGAGGACCCCTTAATTGTTTCAAACCCAATTGGGGGCCCAGCTCATTTGTCTATGATCTGTTTGGATTTGAAAATTTCTATCCTAAGTGTTGAATTTCAATGTAGTGCCTTTGTTTTGGGCTTTTCGGGGTATGGTTTGATTTTGGGTATGGATTGGCTATCCAGTAATGGGGCCATCCTAGATTGTGAAAAAAGGGTTGTTAGGCTCCTAACCCAGCTCGGTAATACTTTGGAAATTTCTTGTAATCCCTCGTATGCGGTTATGCTTAGTTATCTTGAATCGCTAGATGCCTCTGTTGAAAATTTGCAATCAGTTAGAGTGGTCCGGGAATATCCGGATGTCTTCGAAGAGGTGAAGGGCTTGCCTCCGAAGCGGGAAATAGACTTCCGCATATATCTTGTAGATAATGCAAAGCCCGTTGCGTTGCCCGTTAGACATATGGCTCCACGAGAAAGGAAAGTGCTCAGTAAACAGATTAAAGAGCTTCTAGAAAAGGGGTTCATAAGGAGAAGCATTTCAGAATGGGGCGCTCCAGTGGTGTTCGCTACAAAGGCGGATGGTTCACTCCGTCTATGTGTTGACTATAGGGAGCTCAACAAGCTAACGAAAAAGAATAGGCACCCGCTCCCTAGAATTGACGATTTATTTGACCAGCTTGTAGGAGCGTCTGTTTTCTCCCAACTCGATTTAGCAACCGGTTTTCATCAGCTAAGGGTGGCTGAAGATAGCATCGATAAAACGGCGTTCAGAACCCCAGACGACTTCTTTGAATGGCTTGTCATGCTTTTCGGCTTGACAAATGCACCTGCTTACTTCATGGACCTGATGAGTAGGGTATTTAGAGATTTCCTCAACAAATTCGTAGTCGTCTTCGTAGATGATATCCTTATCTTCTCAAAGAGTGAAGAGGAACATGCTCAGCACTTAAGGGCAATCATGGAAACTTTGCGAGTCCATCAACTAAAAGCCAAATTCTCCAAATGCCACTTTTGGAGAGAAGAGGTGAGGTTACTTGGGCACATAGTATCCAAACAAGGGTTAGCGGTGGACCCTGCTAAGGTAGTGGCGGTACAGGATTGGAAGACACCAAGGAATGCAACTGAGGTCCGAAGCTTTCTAGGACTAGCAGGTTTCTATCGAAAATTCATAAGGGATTTTGCGAAAATCTCAGCTCCGCTCACGAAATTGACTAAGAAGAATCTAGTATTCAATTGGGACTTGGATTGCGAGTTTGCTTTCCAACGACTGAAAAGGGCTCTTACAACAGCCCCAGTTTTGACGCTGCCAGATGGGAGCAAGATGTTCACTGTTTATACGGATGCATGTGGGACAGGGCTAGGCGCCGTCTTAATGCAAGAAGGAAGGGTAGTAGCTTATGGCGGAAGGCAGTTGAAAGTGCACGAAAAGAACTACCCAACCCACGATCTTGAGTTAGCCGCCATCGTCTTTGCACTCAAGTCTTGGCGACACTATCTCCTAGGTGAGAAGTTCGAACTTTACACTGACCATAAATCGTTGAAATATCTTTTCTCGCAGAAGGATCTTAACTTGAGGCAACAAAGGTGGATGGAGTTTCTTGCCTCGTACGATTTCGAAATCTCCTACACTCCGGGCAAAGGCAACGTAGTTGCAGACGCGTTGAGCCGAAAGAAATTGACCCTAAGCCCGTTGTTTGTTGAAAGACAAAGCCTAGAGTTTATAGCCAGCTTCGACTTTAGGCCTTCCTCCGATTTCGTACCGGGCTTGCTAGCATCTCTCGAAGTGCGCCCAACTTTAGTGGATTCAGTACGGACAGCACAACGCGAAGACCCTCAGCTTGTAGAAATAATTGATAGGCTAATTAGGGGCGAGACTTCAAGTCACCTCAACAGATACTCCATCGACGATAAGGGTTTTCTAAGGCGAGACGGAAGACTATGCGTCCCACAGACAAACGATTTAATAAAGAAGGTTCTCGAAGAAGCACATCACTCCAAGATGACGATACACCCAGGCGGAGATAAAATGTACAAAGACATAAAAAGGACTTTCTTCTTGAACGGCATGAAAAAGGACGTGGCAGAATTCGTCTCTAAGTGCATGGTGTGCCAACAGGTTAAGGCGGAACAGAAAAAGCCTGGCGGACTGCTACATCCTCTGGAGGTCCCGCAGTGGAAGTGGGATAGCATCTCAATGGACTTCATCGATGGGCTGCCTAGGTCTAGGAGAGGCAACACTAGCATTTGGGTAATAGTGGATAGGCTTACTAAAAGCGCCCACTTTTTACCTGTCAAAAGTAAAAGAAATGCCTCATCCCTAGCATCACTTTACCTTAAGGAAATCGTTCGAATCCATGGAATACCATCTAGCATTGTTAGTGACCGAGACCCCATCTTCACCAGCGAGTTTTGGCGAAGTCTGCAAGAAGCAGTAGGAACGCAGTTATGCTTAAGCACAGCCTACCATCCCCAAACCGATGGCCAAACGGAGAGAGTGAACAGAGTTTTGGAAGACCTTTTAAGGTTATGCGTCCTTGACTTCGGAGGGACATGGGAAGACCACCTTCCTTTGGTGGAATTTGCCTACAACAACAGATATCAAGCAACCATCGGAATGGCGCCCTTCGAAGCTTTGTATGGAAGACCGTGCTGATCGCCCACTTGTTGGTGGGAGTCTACTGATAAGCTCATACTTGGACCAGATATGATCCGAGAGACTTCAGAGAAAGTAGACTTAATACGAAGAAGGATGAAGACGGCCCAAGACAGACAAAAGTCCTATGCCGACAAGAGGAGGACCGACCTTGAATTTGAGGTTAGAGACAGAGTTTTTCTCAAGGTATCCCCGCTAAGAAACGTTGTTCGTTTTGGAACCACAGGAAAGCTAGCGCCAAGATTCGTAGGGCCATTCCCTATTATCGAGAAAATTGGGAAAATGGCCTATAGATTAGAGCTACCCGAGAAATTGGCTGGAGTCCACAACGTTTTTCACGTTTCACATCTCCGAAAATGTCTACATGAGTCTGCTGAAGTGGTAGAGCCAAATATCCTCGAAGAGGCCGAAGTGGAACGCGAAGCAACCATAAGGAGAGTTCCAACCCGCATCTTAGGAACGGAAGTGAAGAAGCTACGCAACCGCGAAGTCAAGCTCGTCAAAGTTCAGTGGAGCGACGCCGAGGGAGACACGACTTGGGAAACTGAAGCTAGAATCCGTACAGCCTACCCTTTTCTGTTCGAGGGTACATCCTTGATCTTTCCTTTTCCTTAAGTTGCGCTTTTATCTATCTTTTTAGGTATATTTCCTCGACTGTATCTTTTAGGTAGAAACCCTTTGGATGGAAACATGTAATTGAAACATGTTATGTATAATGGTTGCAAGTGGTTGCAAGTGATTGCTAGTGGTTGCTCGTGGTTGCATATACACACACAATCTAGGTTTTAGATCGGCTCAGTCACTTCATATTGCATGTGCATATATGTTTGCATTCGTATGTGGTTGAACTTTAATGTGTTGTCATGTGGATGCGGCATTTGTATTGAATGATTGTGCACACATGTAGAATCAAGAATAGGAAAATTTGCATACATAATGGATTCATGGCACTTACATAATTCGCATTAAGGAGGTCAACTGAATCAGTAGACCGCCTGATTTTGCATTAGATAAGTTCATGTATACACACACACTTCGCATATGATCATGAAGCATTAGAAGTCTTTTAAGGACAATGGATGCTCGTGTCTGATGGATGAGTAGATGGATGTTTGGATGTTAGGATATACATTCCTCCTAACTGGAAGATTTCGGGGATGAAATCCTTTTAAGTGGGGGAGAATGTAACACCCCGAAAATTCTATAACTGTGAAATTCATAAATTAAAGTATAATCAAATTGAAATCAAAGAACTAAGGGAAACGGGATACGCCATTGCGTTCGTCTCGGAAAAATACGCGAAATAGAGTCCGAGTTTTCGAAAAACGGAGTCCGTATGAAGAAGATATGGCCTTCGGAAGTTTGAGAACCAAGTTTAAATTCAAACAGAATAAATCAGGTTTAAATTCGAAAATGGGGCCCAATGGGCCAGGGCGGAAAAACACCCGCCTGACCCACCAAGTCGACTGGGCTGTCGACCTGGTCTAACCAGGTCGACAGGCCTGTCGACAGGGCTGTCGACAGGGGTGTCGACCTGGTCCAGACCCAGGTCGAGCCCAGTCTAACCCGGCTGGCCTATTCTCTATGTGGACGATTTTCTGTGGTCTGCTTTGTCACTAGGGCTAGGTGGCAAGTTTTTATTGGTCTCTCCTTAGAATGAATGGCTACGATCAATCCAAGCAACATCAAGGGTCCTAATCAGTTCCTAACCTCTATATAAACAACCCTAGACTAAACCCTAATCTATTCATTCAAAAATAAGAACATAGCCGCCATGTTGCTGAGGAACGACTAGGAGTAGCCACCAAATTGGAGAGAGGATTAGGAGGAAGATTCTAAAGCTTAAAGCAACCTAAGCAAATCAATTCAACAAAGGAATTTGCGTCTTCAATCCCTAAATTAGAGAATTCATCACACCATTGTAAGTAGAGTATTACTTTGGTATGAATAAACAATTGTGTTGGTTGGTATGCTTGAATTGTGGAAATAAAGTTATTCATATTTGTGCGTTCTTATCAATTTGAAATATTATATACGTTTGGATATTCTTGAATTATGTTATTCATGTTATAAAGAACTACATGCGGTAGTTCTATGCAAGTATACGTTTGGAATATTTCGCAAATTATGTAATCCATGTTGAAGCTACATGTATGTAGTTGATTTAAATTTATGCAAGTTTGGGGTTTTGCTACTATGCCATCATGATGTATGTTTTTGTGCATAAATCATTTTGTAAGTAATTAGAACAAGTTTGGTTATTATAATCCATAGGAAATTATGTTGAGAATTTGGCATCATGTATTAAGCCATGCTTTTGTACTAGAAAACCTATTTGCAAACTTATGAATATGGCTAGGCTATGAATGATATTTGGCATAATTGAAATCCATGATTAAGTCTATCTTGTTTACAAGAATTATATGATGTCATATGTGGTACATGGCTAGGATAGGTTCAAAAAGTCCCTTTTGTAAGTTTACATGACTAAAGTAAGAGTCATGATTTCATGTTAGAAATATTTATGCCATGAACAAATTTAGCTATACTTATGCCATGCTTATGTTTGACATTATGCCATGTTTATGCTAGAAGTATTTATGCCATGCTTATGTTTGACATTATGCTATGCTATATGCTAGAAATATTTATGCCATGCTTATGTTTGACATTATGACTAAATAAAAATATAGGTTCATGTGTCAATAATGATATCTCAATTACAAGTTCACATGCTTTGATTCATGTCACCTATGTTTTATGACCAAAGTATATGTCACTACTATGCAAGTACACCAGTTTCTATTTTGTATTCCCAACGTCATATTGCAAGTTCATACGCTCACCTTCCCCTCTTTGTGTATGTAATCACGCCATAAGCCTCCCCTTTTCGCATGGCTAAATTGGGCTTTAAAAGGCTAAGCCCAATATATATATAAACGGACGTGTAAAACGGGGAAAATAACGTTGGGTTAAAATTGATTAATGAATGAAAATATAAAATAGAAGGGCCCAAATTCAAGTATGGGTTGGGCCCATGATTGGTGTAACTTTTACACCATTAACTTAATAATGGGCCGCAAATATTTACATATAAGAAATAAAGAAGAATGACAAAATATGTAAATGTAGAAAATACGATGTGTTTAACCCGAGGTTGGATTGAGTTGTGATGTAAACCTGCCCGGAACCGCCCGGCTGTCCAGTAGTCACAACAATACCTATCCAATGTGGGAGGTTAAACATGGAGCCCAGCAAGGACCCGAGGTTAGGCTGAGTTGTGGCGTAAGACTGCCCGGAACCAACCGGCAACAGGCAGCCACAACAATACCTGTCTAATGTGAGAGGTCAGGGCCTTAATAAGACAATTAAGGCTGAGTCAGGACTGTTAGGATTAAGTGGACTAAAGACTTAATCAAAATGGAACATGCTAAACTAAAACGAACTGGTGGGGGTTAGGTTAGTAACACTTAACCAACTTAGCATGTTGGCTAGAGATAGAAAACCTAGTAACGGGGGACCCTTTTCAGCAGTAACCCTAGAAGGTGTATCAGGATACCCTGAAACTAGGCAGGGTGGGGCACGATTACTGGGCTGATTGTAAGAGGTCAAATCGACGGCGTTGGTGTAGCAGTGTAGGTTCTAACGGGGTGCGGGCGTGCACACACTCCGGCGCAGAAAAATAAAGCACTGGGCACCAGTAGCATACCTGTGTATTCTAAGGTTGTGTCGGGCCGCTGCCATGGGACTCGATACACCCCATGGTGGGACCAGCATGGGTAACTACAACATCGGGGGCCGTAAGTCACATGTAACTATGCGAGTAGGAGCCGATCATCATTGAATGGATCACATCACCCTGATTATGGGGTGCCAGTTGGAAACTAGTTTATATGGGTTCAGAGATTAACATGGGGTACGATAGTATATTCGACCCTAGACAACTTAACCAAGTTTATAGTGCATGCCCACTTCTTGTTTATACTTATCATACCCAGTTCTTTATTCATAGACAAAATAGTACTAGACTTACTCAGGCTTTATGTCTGACTCTACTTTTCTTTCGTCTTCTTTCTTCCGTTCCCCCCCCCCCCAGGTCCTCAGGGAGGGAACACAGCAGCTTGACCAACCTCAACATCCAGCTTGAAGAAGAGAAATGTATTGCTTGGACTTTCCTGTTTTGAACTATGGCTTTGGACAATCCACTATGGGGCTTTTGCAGTTTATCTATGTTTTATTTATGCTTCTTTAAATAATGTACTCAAGACAGATTATGAAGGAGTTATGTTATGTTTTTGGAAAAAGATGTAAGACAATCGTGGTGATGTTTTGTAACACGTATTTGACTTTATGAAATAAAAGTTGTTTGATTTTCCGCTGTTTACAAATATGTGTTCTTATATCTGTTCTTGTATATCTGTGACTTGTACTTATAAACCTCCACCAAAATTAGGGCATTCCCTTTGAGAGTGACCTTAACGGAGGTGGGGTGTTTCACTTGGTATCAGAGCATAGGTTTACCAGATAAGATAAAAAGTTTTGAAAAATTATTTTCAAAGAGGAAATTTAAAGAAGCATTTTTAAAGGATAAAAATATTATTTTATTTTAAAAAGGCAAAGTCCACTCCCCAAAGCCATAGGTACTATCTCTTATCCTTCGTTTTGAATCTATCCTTTTTGTTTCAGCATGTCCCAAGAACTTAACTTGCCGGAAGTGGTGCCAATACCTGGTTGGTTTAGACGGTTCTTAGAAGCTAGGGCCACTCAGCCAGGTCCTACCGTTCCTCCTCCCCCAGCTGAAGGAAATCATCCAGCTGCAGCAGCACCTTTTCCTCCACCTCCTCCTCGGGGAAACGCTTTTGCTAAGATATGTAAAGATTTTAAAGCTATTGGAGGAAGGGATTTCCATGGAACTGAGTCCTTCGTAGCAGCTAGGAATTGGCTGAAAGAAACTGAAGACCTATTCATCATCTTTGAGGTAGAGGATAGACAAAAAGTACAATTGGCGGTGTGGCTATTGAAGGGCGAGGCTTCCTACTGGTGGGAGGTCACTAATGCTGAAAGACCAGTGGAGACATGGGAGGACTTTAGGGCAAGGTTTGAGACCAAATTTCTCTCAGATGCGGAAAGAAGTTTGCAGTTGGAAAAATTCTTATTCCTTAAGCAAGGAGACAAGACTGTTAGAGAGTATGTGAATCAATTTGATGAGCTGGCTAGGTTTGGGCTTGACCTAGTCAACACCCCGCACAAGAAGGCTCTCCGTTTCGTCAAAGGGTTAAATGAGCCATTACACAGTTTGGCCATGACCCATATACCCATGGGAGCCACGTATGAAAGATTGGTGCAAATGGCATTGCTGAATGAAGATTATAAGGGCAAGAAGGGGACAAAGGCAGAAAGCTCTCAAGGGAAGAAAGAGGGTTTGCAGCCTAAGAAGACGGACTTTAAGAAAGGCGGGAAAGGCAATAAAGAGAAGAGGAAGTGCAATTTCTGTGGCAAAGTGGGGCACTTAGTAAAGGACTGCCGGAAAAAGAAGGCCAAGGAGAATGGTGGGTGCTTTTCGTGCGGCCAGACAGGCCACAGGGCTAAGGACTGCCCAAAGAAACGAGGACAGGGGCAGGGCACTGGATCCACCCCAGGGGCACAGGTTCATGTGCTAGAAGCGCCACCTCTGCAACAGCGAGGTATAAATACTTCTGTAGAAAGTGTAGTTTATCTTTATGATCACCCCGTTCGCACTTTATTTGATTCTGGCGCATCACACTCCTTTATCTCGTCTGCTTTAGTAGAATCTCTGCACCTAAAAACTAGTATGGTAGAGGACCCCTTAATTGTTTCAAACCCAATTGGGGGCCCAGCTCATTTGTCTATGATCTGTTTGGATTTGAAAATTTCTATCCTAAGTGTTGAATTTCAATGTAGTGCCTTTGTTTTGGGCTTTTCGGGGTATGGTTTGATTTTGGGTATGGATTGGCTATCCAGTAATGGGGCCATCCTAGATTGTGAAAAAAGGGTTGTTAGGCTCCTAACCCAGCTCGGTAATACTTTGGAAATTTCTTGTAATCCCTCGTATGCGGTTATGCTTAGTTATCTTGAATCGCTAGATGCCTCTGTTGAAAATTTGCAATCAGTTAGAGTGGTCCGGGAATATCCGGATGTCTTCGAAGAGGTGAAGGGCTTGCCTCCGAAGCGGGAAATAGACTTCTGCATATATCTTGTAGATAATGCAAAGCCCGTTGCGTTGCCCGTTAGACATATGGCTCCACGAGAAAGGAAAGAGCTCAGTAAACAGATTAAAGAGCTTCTAGAAAAGGGGTTCATAAGGAGAAGCATTTCAGAATGGGGCGCTCCAGTGGTGTTCGCTACAAAGGCGGATGGTTCACTCCGTCTATGTGTTGACTATAGGGAGCTCAACAAGCTAACGAAAAAGAATAGGCACCCGCTCCCTAGAATTGACGATTTATTTGACCAGCTTGTAGGAGCGTCTGTTTTCTCCCAACTCGATTTAGCAACCGGTTTTCATCAGCTAAGGGTGGCTGAAGATAGCATCGATAAAACGGCGTTCAGAACCCCAGACGACTTCTTTGAATGGCTTGTCATGCTTTTCGGCTTGACAAATGCACCTGCTTACTTCATGGACCTGATGAGTAGGGTATTTAGAGATTTCCTCAACAAATTCGTAGTCGTCTTCGTAGATGATATCCTTATCTTCTCAAAGAGTGAAGAGGAACATGCTCAGCACTTAAGGGCAATCATGGAAACTTTGCGAGTCCATCAACTAAAAGCCAAATTCTCCAAATGCCACTTTTGGAGAGAAGAGGTGAGGTTACTTGGGCACATAGTATCCAAACAAGGGTTAGCGGTGGACCCTGCTAAGGTAGTGGCGGTACAGGATTGGAAGACACCAAGGAATGCAACTGAGGTCCGAAGCTTTCTAGGACTAGCAGGTTTCTATCGAAAATTCATAAGGGATTTTGCGAAAATCTCAGCTCCGCTCACGAAATTGACTAAGAAGAATCTAGTATTCAATTGGGACTTGGATTGCGAGTTTGCTTTCCAACGACTGAAAAGGGCTCTTACAACAGCCCCAGTTTTGATGCTGCCAGATGGGAGCAAGATGTTCACTGTTTATACGGATGCATGTGGGACAGGGCTAGGCGCCGTCTTAATGCAAGAAGGAAGGGTAGTAGCTTATGGCGGAAGGCAGTTGAAAGTGCACGAAAAGAACTACCCAACCCACGATCTTGAGTTAGCCGCCATCGTCTTTGCACTCAAGTCTTGGCGACACTATCTCCTAGGTGAGAAGTTCGAACTTTACACTGACCATAAATCGTTGAAATATCTTTTCTCGCAGAAGGATCTTAACTTGAGGCAACAAAGGTGGATGGAGTTTCTTGCCTCGTACGATTTCGAAATCTCCTACACTCCGGGCAAAGGCAACGTAGTTGCAGACGCATTGAGCCGAAAGAAATTGACCCTAAGCCCGTTGTTTGTTGAAAGACAAAGCCTAGAGTTTATAGCCAGCTTCGACTTTAGGCCTTCCTCCGATTTCGTACCGGGCTTGCTAGCATCTCTCGAAGTGCGCCCAACTTTAGTGGATTCAGTACGGACAGCACAACGCGAAGACCCTCAGCTTGTAGAAATAATTGATAGGCTAATTAGGGGCGAGACTTCAAGTCACCTCAACAGATACTCCATCGACGATAAGGGTTTTCTAAGGCGAGACGGAAGACTATGCGTCCCACAGACAAACGATTTAATAAAGAAGGTTCTCGAAGAAGCACATCACTCCAAGATGACGATACACCCAGGCGGAGATAAAATGTACAAAGACATAAAAAGGACTTTCTTCTGGAACGGCATGAAAAAGGACGTGGCAGAATTCGTCTCTAAGTGCATGGTGTGCCAACAGGTTAAGGCGGAACAGAAAAAGCCTGGCGGACTGCTACATCCTCTGGAGGTCCCGCAGTGGAAGTGGGATAGCATCTCAATGGACTTCATCGATGGGCTGCCTAGGTCTAGGAGAGGCAACACTAGCATTTGGGTAATAGTGGATAGGCTTACTAAAAGCGCCCACTTTTTACCTGTCAAAAGTAAAAGAAATGCCTCATCCCTAGCATCACTTTACCTTAAGGAAATCGTTCGAATCCATGGAATACCATCTAGCATTGTTAGTGACCGAGACCCCATCTTCACCAGCGAGTTTTGGCGAAGTCTGCAAGAAGCAGTAGGAACGCAGTTATGCTTAAGCACATCCTACCATCCCCAAACCGATGGCCAAACGGAGAGAGTGAACAGAGTTTTGGAAGACCTTTTAAGGTTATGCGTCCTTGACTTCGGAGGGACATGGGAAGACCACCTTCCTTTGGTGGAATTTGCCTACAACAACAGATATCAAGCAACCATCGGAATGGCGCCCTTCGAAGCTTTGTATGGAAGACCGTGCTGATCGCCCACTTGTTGGTGGGAGTCTACTGATAAGCTCATACTTGGACCAGATATGATCCGAGAGACTTCAGAGAAAGTAGACTTAATACGAAGAAGGATGAAGACGGCCCAAGACAGACAAAAGTCCTATGCCGACAAGAGGAGGACCGACCTTGAATTTGAGGTTAGAGACAGAGTTTTTCTCAAGGTATCCCCGCTAAGAAACGTTGTTCGTTTTGGAACCACAGGAAAGCTAGCGCCAAGATTCGTAGGGCCATTCCCTATTATCGAGAAAATTGGGAAAATGGCCTATAGATTAGAGCTACCCGAGAAATTGGCTGGAGTCCACAACGTTTTTCACGTTTCACATCTCCGAAAATGTCTACATGAGTCTGCTGAAGTGGTAGAGCCAAATATCCTCGAAGAGGCCGAAGTGGAATGCGAAGCAACCATAAGGAGAGTTCCAACCCGCATCTTAGGAACGGAAGTGAAGAAGCTACGCAACCGCGAAGTCAAGCTCGTCAAAGTTCAGTGGAGCGACGCCGAGGGAGACACGACTTGGGAAACTGAAGCTAGAATCCGTACAGCCTACCCTTTTCTGTTCGAGGGTACATCCTTGATCTTTCCTTTTCCTTAAGTTGCGCTTTTATCTATCTTTTTAGGTATATTTCCTCGACTGTATCTTTTAGGTAGAAACCCTTTGGATGGAAACATGTAATTGAAACATGTTATGTATAATGGTTGCAAGTGGTTGCAAGTGATTGCTAGTGGTTGCTCGTGGTTGCATATACACACACAATCTAGGTTTTAGATCGGCTCAGTCACTTCATATTGCATGTGCATATATGTTTGCATTCGTATGTGGTTGAACTTTAATGTGTTGTCATGTGGATGCGGCATTTGTATTGAATGATTGTGCACACATGTAGAATCAAGAATAGGAAAATTTGCATACATAATGGATTCATGGCACTTACATAATTCGCATTAAGGAGGTCAACTGAATCAGTAGACCGCCTGATTTTGCATTAGATAAGTTCATGTATACACACACACTTCGCATATGATCATGAAGCATTAGAAGTCTTTTAAGGACAATGGATGCTCGTGTTTGATGGATGAGTAGATGGATGTTTGGATGTTAGGATATACATTCCTCCTAACTGGAAGATTTCGGGGATGAAATCCTTTTAAGTGGGGGAGAATGTAACACCCCGAAAATTCTATAACTGTGAAATTCATAAATTAAAGTATAATCAAATTGAAATCAAAGAACTAAGGGAAACGGGATACGCCATTGCGTTCGTCTCGGAAAAATACGCGAAATAGAGTCCGAGTTTTCGAAAAACGGAGTCCGTATGAAGAAGATATGGCCTTCGGAAGTTTGAGAACCAAGTTTAAATTCAAACAGAATAAATCAGGTTTAAATTCGAAAATGGGGCCCAATGGGCCAGGGCGGAAAAACACCCGCCTGACCCACCAAGTCGACTGGGCTGTCGACCTGGTCTAACCAGGTCGACAGGCCTGTCGACAGGGCTGTCGACAGGGGTGTCGACCTGGTCCAGACCCAGGTCGAGCCCAGTCTAACCCGGCTGGCCTATTCTCTATGTGGACGATTTTCTGTGGTCTGCTTTGTCACTAGGGCTAGGTGGCAAGTTTTTATTGGTCTCTCCTTAGAATGAATGGCTACGATCAATCCAAGCAACATCAAGGGTCCTAATCAGTTCCTAACCTCTATATAAACAACCCTAGACTAAACCCTAATCTATTCATTCAAAAATAAGAACATAGCCGCCATGTTGCTGAGGAACGACTAGGAGTAGCCACCAAATTGGAGAGAGGATTAGGAGGAAGATTCTAAAGCTTAAAGCAACCTAAGCAAATCAATTCAACAAAGGAATTTGCGTCTTCAATCCCTAAATTAGAGAATTCATCACACCATTGTAAGTAGAGTATTACTTTGGTATGAATAAACAATTGTGTTGGTTGGTATGCTTGAATTGTGGAAATAAAGTTATTCATATTTGTGCGTTCTTATCAATTTGAAATATTATATATGTTTGGATATTCTTGAATTATGTTATTCATGTTATAAAGAACTACATGCGGTAGTTCTATGCAAGTATACGTTTGGAATATTTCGCAAATTATGTAATCCATGTTGAAGCTACATGTATGTAGTTGATTTAAATTTATGCAAGTTTGGGGTTTTGCTACTATGCCATCATGATGTATGTTTTTGTGCATAAATCATTTTGTAAGTAATTAGAACAAGTTTGGTTATTATAATCCATAGGAAATTATGTTGAGAATTTGGCATCATGTATTAAGCCATGCTTTTGTACTAGAAAACCTATTTGCAAACTTATGAATATGGCTAGGCTATGAATGATATTTGGCATAATTGAAATCCATGATTAAGTCTATCTTGTTTACAAGAATTATATGATGTCATATGTGGTACATGGCTAGGATAGGTTCAAAAAGTCCCTTTTGTAAGTTTACATGACTAAAGTAAGAGTCATGATTTCATGTTAGAAATATTTATGCCATGAACAAATTTAGCTATACTTATGCCATGCTTATGTTTGACATTATGCCATGTTTATGCTAGAAGTATTTATGCCATGCTTATGTTTGACATTATGCTATGCTATATGCTAGAAATATTTATGCCATGCTTATGTTTGACATTATGACTAAATAAAAATATAGGTTCATGTGTCAATAATGATATCTCAATTACAAGTTCACATGCTTTGATTCATGTCACCTATGTTTTATGACCAAAGTATATGTCACTACTATGCAAGTACACCAGTTTCTATTTTGTATTGCCAACGTCATATTGCAAGTTCATACGCTCACCTTCCCCTCTTTGTGTATGTAATCACGCCATAAGCCTCCCCTTTTCGCATGGCTAAATTGGGCTTTAAAAGGCTAAGCCCAATATATATATAAACGGACGTGTAAAACGGGGAAAATAACGTTGGGTTAAAATTGATTAATGAATGAAAATATAAAATAGAAGGGCCCAAATTCAAGTATGGGTTGGGCCCATGATTGGTGTAACTTTTACACCATTAACTTAATAATGGGCCGCAAATATTTACATATAAGAAATAAAGAAGAATGACAAAATATGTAAATGTAGAAAATACGATGTGTTTAACCCGAGGTTGGATTGAGTTGTGATGTAAACCTGCCCGGAACCGCCCGGCTGTCCAGTAGTCACAACAATACCTATCCAATGTGGGAGGTTAAACATGGAGCCCAGCAAGGACCCGAGGTTAGACTGAGTTGTGGCGTAAGACTGCCCGGAACCAACCGACAACAGGCAGCCACAACAATACCTGTCTAATGTGAGAGGTCAGGGCCTTAATAAGACAATTAAGGCTGAGTCAGGACTGTTAGGATTAAGTGGACTAAAGACTTAATCAAAATGGAACATGCTAAACTAAAACGAACTGGTGGGGGTTAGGTTAGTAACACTTAACCAACTTAGCATGTTGGCTAGAGATAGAAAACCTAGTAACGGGGGACCCTTTTCAGCAGTAACCCTAGAAGGTGTATCAGGATACCCTGAAACTAGGCAGGGTGGGGCACGATTACTGGGCTGATTGTAAGAGGTCAAATCGACGGCGGTGGTGTAGCAGTGTAGGTTCTAACGGGGTGCGGGCGTGCACACACTCCGGCGCAGAAAAATAAAGCACTGGGCACCAGTAGCATACCTGTGTATTCTAAGGTTGTGTCGGGCCGCTGCCATGGGACTCGATACACCCCATGGTGGGACCAGCATGGGTAACTACAACATCGGGGGCCGTAAGTCACATGTAACTATGCGAGTAGGAGCCGATCATCATTGAATGGATCACATCACCCTGATTATGGGGTGCCAGTTGGAAACTAGTTTATATGGGTTCAGAGATTAACATGGGGTACGATAGTATATTCGACCCTAGACAACTTAACCAAGTTTATAGTGCATGCCCACTTCTTGTTTATACTTATCATACCCAGTTCTTTATTCATAGACAAAATAGTACTAGACTTACTCAGGCTTTATGTCTGACTCTACTTTTCTTTCGTCTTCTTTCTTCCGTTCCCCCCCCCCCCCAGGTCCTCAGGGAGGGAACACAGCAGCTTGACCAACCTCAACATCCAGCTTGAAGAAGAGAAATGTATTGCTTGGACTTTCCTGTTTTGAACTATGGCTTTGGACAATCCACTATGGGGCTTTTGCAGTTTATCTATGTTTTATTTATGCTTCTTTAAATAATGTACTCAAGACAGATTATGAAGGAGTTATGTTATGTTTTTGGAAAAAGATGTAAGACAATCGTGGTGATGTTTTGTAACACGTATTTGACTTTATGAAATAAAAGTTGTTTGATTTTCCGCTGTTTACAAATATGTGTTCTTATATCTGTTCTTGTATATCTGTGACTTGTACTTATAAACCTCCACCAAAATTAGGGCATTCCCTTTGAGAGTGACCTTAACGGAGGTGGGGTGTTTCATGATCGAGGGGACATCGGTCAGTCTAGGGTTTTGTGCGTAGGGTTAGGACAGGAGCAGGCGCTGCGAGTGTACATTGTCTTGTATGCGGGATCTGTTTATAACACCTAGTAGAAACCTTAGGAATGCAGCAGTAGGTAGGGTTTTGCCGAAGCTGGGTATATCTGTGTGTGATTTATTTTCTGCACTTTTATTTCTGCTGCATTCTGTGATCTGTTTATTATTCTAATATCCTGTCAGTTTTTCAATTCAGTTTAAAAACTGTGATAAACCCTATTCACCCCGACTCTAGGGTTAATCTAGATCCTACATGACCATTGTCGAAATTCGATTTAATATATTTTGGAATATGATGCACCAAGTTATATTTCTATTTCATACCCATAAACGAGTTTTCAAAAGTCATACAATGCAGTCTTGGATTTTCAAATTGATGTTGCACCTCAAGATTTCGATGTTGCACCCAACAGACGTGGATTGTTCCGCCACGCATGAATTTGTATCCATTTCGGGTTAGTAGAACCATAACCAGTCAAAATGAAGCTCTCTCATAGATCTATAGGACTAACTGGTTACACCCATCTCATCTTGGTTCAGTAACCAAGAAATTCAATCTTAATGATTTTTCGGAACATCAAAATCTTTTTTAGCTCAATTTTTAATTGTTCACATGTTGTTTTGTTAGTCAAAGGGGGTTTGACCATGGTCGGAATTCGATTTAATATATTTTGGAATATGATGCACCATGTTATATTTCTATTTCGCACCCTTAAACATGTTTTCAATAGTCATACATTGCAATCTCGGATTTTCAAATTGATGTTGCACCTCAAGACTTCGATGTTGCACCTAACAGACGTGGGTTGTTCCGCCATGCATAAATTTGTATCCATTTTGAGTTAGATGAACCATAACTAGTCAAAATGAAGCTCTCTCATAGATCTATAGGACTAAAAGGTTACATTTATCTCATCTTAGTTCAATAAACCAAGAAATTCAATCTTAATGACATTTGGGAACATCAAAAGCCTTTTTAGCTCAATTTTTAATTTTTCACATGTTGTTTTGTTAGTCAAAGAGGGTTTGACCTTGGTCGGAATTCGATTTAATATATTTTGGAATATGATACACCATGTTATATTTCTATTTCGTACCCATAAACAAGTTTTCAAAAGTCATACATTGCAATCTTGGATTTTCAAATTGATGTTGCACCTCAAGACTTCGATGTTGCACCCAACAGACGTGGGTTGTTCAGCCACACATAAATTTGTATCCATTTTGAGTTAGTAGAACCATAACCAGTCAAAATGAAGCACTCTCATAGATCTATAGGACTAATAGGTTACACCCAACTCATCTTAGTTCAGTAAACCAAGAAATTCAATCTTAATGACATTTGGGAACATCAAAAGCTTTTTTAGCTCAAATTTTAATTTTTCACATGTTGTTTTGTTAGTCAAAGGGGGTTTGACCTTTGTCGGAATTCGATTTAATATATTTTTGAATATGATGCACCATGTTATATTTCTATTTCATACCCATAAACGAGTTTTCAAAAGTCATACAGTGCAGTCTTGGATTTTCAAACTGATGTTGCACCTCAAGACTTCGATATTGCACCCAACAGACGTGGGTTGTTCCGCCACGCATGAATTTGTATCCATTTTGGGTTAGTAGAACCATAACCAGTCAAAATAAAGCTCTCTCATAGATCTATAGGACAAACTGGTTACACCCAACTCATCTTTGTTCAGTAACCAAGAAATTCAATCTTAATAACATTTGGGAACATCGAAAGCATTTTTAGGTCAATTTTTATTTTTTCACATGTTGTTTTGTTGGTCAAAGGGGGTTTGACCATGGTCGGAATTCGATTTAATATATTTTGAAGTATGATGCACCATGTTATATTTCTATTTCATACACATAAACAAGTTTTCAAAAGACATACAGTGCAATCTTAGATTTTCATATTGATGTTGCACCTCAAGACTTCGGTGTTGCACCCAACCGATGTGGGATGTTTCGCAACACATAAATTTGTATCCAATTTGAGTTAGTTGAACCATAACCTATCAAAATGAAGCTCTCTCATAGATCTATAGGACTAACAGGTTACACCCATCTCATCTTAGTTCTGTAAACCAAGAAATTCAATCTTAATGACATTTGGGAACATCAAAAGCTATTTTAGGTCAATTTTTAATTTTTCACATGTTGTTTTGTTAGTCAAAGGGGGTTTGACCATGGTCGGAATTCAATTTAATATATTTTGGAATATGATGCACCATGTTATATTTCTATTTCGTACCCATAAACGAGTTTTCAAAAGTCATTCAGTGCAAACTTGGATTTTCAAACTGATGTTGCACCTCAAGACTTCGATGTTGCACCTAACAGATGTGGGTTGTTCCGCCATGCATAAATTTGTATCCATTTTGAGTTAGATGATCCATAACCAGTCAAAATGAAGCTCTCTCATAGATCTATAGGACAAACAGGTTACACCCATCTTATCTTAGTTCAATAAACCAAGAAATTCAATCTTAATGACATTTGGTAACATCAAAAGCTTTTTTAGCTCAATTTTTAATTTTTCACATGTTGTTTTGTTAGTCAAAGGGGGTTTGACCATGGTCGAAATTCGATTTAATATATTTTTGAATATGATACACCATGTTATATTTCTATATCGTACCCATAAACCAGTTTTCAAAAGTTATACATTGCAATCTTGGATTTTCAAATTGATGTTGCACCTCAAGACTTCGATGTTGCACCCAACAGACATGGGTTGTTCCGCCACGCATAAATTTTCACCATTTTGAGTTAGTAGAACCATAACCAGTCAAAATGAAGCTCTCTCATAGATCTATAGGACTAATAGGTTACACCCATCTCATCTTAGTTCAGTAAACCAAGAAATTCAATCTTAATGACATTTGGAAACATCAAAAGCTTTTTTAGCTCAAATTTTAATTTTTCACATGTTGTTTCGTTTGTCAAAGGTGGTTTGACCATTGTCGGAATTTGATTTAATGTATTTTGGAATATGATGCACCATGTTATGTTTCGATTTCATACCCATAAACGAGTTTTCAAAAGTCATACAGTGCAGTCTTGGATTTTCAAACTGATGTTGCACCTCAAGACTTCGATGTTGCACCCAACAGACGTGGGTTGTTCCGCCACGCATGAATTTGTATCCATTTTGGGTTAGTAGAACCATAACTAGTCAAAATGAAGCTATCTCGTAGATCTATAGGACTAACTGGTTACACCCATCTCATCTTAATTCAGTAACCAAGAAATTCAATCTTAATGATTTTTGGGAACATCAAAAGCTATTTTAGCTCAATTTTTATTTGTTCACATGTTGTTTTGTTAGTCAAAGGGGGTTTGACCATGGTCGGAATTAGATTTAATATATTTTGGAATATGATGCACCATGTTATATTTCTATTTCGTACCCTTAAACGAGTTTTCAAAAGTCATACATTGCAATCTTGGATTTTCAAATTGATGTTGCACCTCAAGACATCGATGTTGCACCCAACAGACGTGGGTTGTTCCTCCACGCATAAATTTGTATCCATTTTGTGTTAGTAGAACCATAACCAGTCAAAATAAATCTCTCTCATAGATATATAGGACTAACAGGTTACACCCATCTCATCTTAGTTCAATAACCAAGAAATTCAATCTTAATGACATTTGGGAACATCAAAAGCTTTTTAAGGTGAATTTTTCATTTTTGACATGTTGTTTTGTTGGTCAAATAGGGTTTGACCATGGTCGGAATTCGATTTAATATATTTTGGAATATTATGCACCATGTTATATTTCTATTTCATACCCATAAACGAGTTTTCAAAAGTCATACAGTGCAATCTTGGATTTTCAAACTGAAGTTGCACCTCAAGACTTCGATGTTGCACCCAACAGACGTGGCTTGTTCCACCATGCATAAATTTGTATCCATTTTGAGTTAGTAGAACCATGACCATTCAAAATGAAGCTCTCTCACAGATCTATAGGACTAATAGGTTACACCCATCTCATCTTAGTTCAGTAAACCAAGAAATTCAATCTTAATGACATTTGGGAACATCAAAAGCTTTTTTAGGTCAATTTTTAATTTTTCACTTGTTGTTTTGTTGGTCAAAGGGGGTTTGACCATGGTCGGAATTCGATTTAATATATTTTGAAGTATGATGCACCATGTTATATTTCTATTTCATATCCATAAACGAGTTTTCAAAAGTCATACAGTGCAATCTTAGATTTTCATACTGATGTTGCACCTCAAGACTTCGATGTTGCGCCCAACAGATGTGGGATGTTCCGCAACACATAAATTTGTATCCATTATGTGCTGGTAGAACCATAACCTATCAAAATGAAGCCCTCTCATAGATCTATAGGACTAACAGGTTACACCCATCTCATCTTAGTTCTGTAAACCAAGAAATTCAATCTTAATGACATTTGGGAACATCAAAAGCTATTTTAGGTCAATTTTTAATTTCTCACATGTTGTTTTGTTAGTCAAAGTGGGTTTGACCGTGGTCGGAATTCGATTTAATAAATTTTGGAATATGATGCACTATGTTATATATCTATTTCGTACCCATAAACCAGTTTTCAAAAGTCATTATGTGCAATCTTGGATTTTCGAACTGATGATGCACCTCAAGACTTCGATGTTGCACCTAACAGACGTGGGTTGTTCCGCCATGCATAAATTTGTATCCATTTTGAGTTAGATGAACCATAACCAGTCAAAATGAAGCTCTCTCATAGATCTATAGGACAAACAGGTTACACCCATCTTATCTTAGTTCAATAAACCAAGAAATTCAATCTTACTGACATTTGGTAACATCAAAAGCTTTTTTAGCTCAATTTTTAATTTTTCACATGTTGTTTTGTTGGTCAAAGGGGGTTTGACCATGGTCGGAATTCGATTTAATATATTTTTGAATATGATACACCATGTTATATTTCTATATCGTACCCATAAACGAGTTTTCAAAAGTTATACATTGCAATCTTGGATTTTCAAATTGATGTTGCACCTCAAGACTTCGATGTTGCACCCAACAGACGTGGGTTGTTCCGCCACGCATAAATTTTCACCATTTTGAGTTAGTTGAACCATAACCAGTCAAAATGAAGCTCTCTCATAAATCCATAGTACTAACAGTTTACACCCATCTCATCTTAGTTCAGTAAACCAAGAAATTCAATCTTAATGACATTTTGGAACATCAAAAGCATTTTTAGCTCAATTTTTAATTTTTCACATGTTGTTTTGTTAGTCAAAGGGGGTTTGACCATGGTCGGAATTCGATTTAATATATTTTGGAATATGATACACCATGTTATATTTCTATATCGTACCCATGAATGAGTTTTCAAAAGTCATACATTGCAATCTTGGATTTTCAAATTGATGTTGCACCTCAAGACTTCGATGTTGCACCCAAAAGATGTCGGTTGTTCCGCCACGCATAAATTTGTATCCATTTTGAGTTAGTAGAACCACAACCAGTCAAAATGAATTATCTCATAGATCTATAGGACTAATAGGTTACACCCATCGCATCTTAGTTCAGTAAACCTAGAAATTCAATCTTAATGACATTTGGGAACATCAAAAGCTTTTTTAGCTCAAATTTTAATTTTTCACATGTTGTTTTGTTAGTTAAAGGGGGTTTGACCATTGTCGGAATTCGGTTTAATATATTTTGGAATATGATACACCATGTTATATTTCTATTTCATACCCATAAACGAGTTTTCAAAAGTCATACAGTGCAGTCTTGGATTTTCAAACTGATGTTGCACCTCAAGACTTCGATGTTGCACCCAACAGACGTGGGTTGTTCCGCCACGCATGAATTTGTATCCATTTTGGGTTAGTAGAACCATAACCAGTCAAAATGAAGCTCTCTCGTAGATCTATAGGACTAACTGGTTACACCCATCTCATCTTAGTTCAGTAACCAAGAAATTCAATCTTAATGATTTTTGGGAGCATCAAAAGCTTTTTTAGCACAATTTTTAATTTTTCACATGTTGTTTTGTTAGTCAAAGGGGGTTTGACCATGGTCGGAATTCTATTTAATATATTTTGGAATATGATGCACCATGTTATATTTCTATTTCGTACCCTTAAACGAGTTTTCAAAAGTCATACATTGCAATCTTGGATTTTCAAATTGATGTTGCACTTCAAGACATCGATGTTGCACCCAACAGACGTGGGTTGTTCCGCCACGCATAAATTTGTATCCATTTTGAGTTAGTAGAACCATAACCAGTCAAAATAAATCTCTCTCATAGATCTATAGGACTAACAGGTTACAGCCATCTCATTTTAGTTCAATAACCAAGAAATTCAATCTTAATTACATTTGGGAACATCCAAAGCTTTTTAAGGTCAATTTTTCATTTTTGACATGTTGTTTTGTTGGTCAAAGGGGGTTTGACCATGGTCGGAATTCGATTTAATATATTTTGGAATATGATGCACCATGTTATATCTCTATTTCATACCCATAAAAAAGTTTTCAAAAGTCGTACAGTGCAATCTTGGATATTCAAACTGATGTTGCACCTCAAGACTTCGATGTTGCACCCAACAGACGTGGGTTGTTCCACCACGCGTAAATTTGTATCCATTTTGAGTTAGTAGAACCATAATCAGTCAAAATGAGGCTCTCTCACAGATCTATAGGACTAACAGGTTACACCCATCTCATCTTAGTTCAGTAAACCAAGAAATTCAATTTTAATGACAATTGGGAACATCGAAAGCTTTTTTAGGTCAATTTTTAATTTTTCACATGTTGTTTTGTTGGTCAAAGGGGGTTTGATCATGGTCGTAATTCGATTTAATATATTTTGAAGTATGATGCACCATGTTATATTTCTATTTCATACCCATAAACGAATTTTCAAAAGTCATACAGTGCAGTCTTGGATTTTCAAACTGATGTTGCACCTCAAGACTTCGATGTTGCACCCAACAGACGTGGGTTGTTCCGCCACGCATGAATTTGTATCCATTTTGGGTTAGTAGAACCATAACCAGTCAAAATGAAGCTCTCTCATAGATCTATAGGACTTTACACCAAACTCATCTTTGTTCAGTAACCAAGAAATTCAATCTTAAGGACATTTGGGAACATCGAAAGCATTTTTAGGTCAATTTTTAATTTTTCGCATGTTGTTTTGTTGGTCAAAGGGGGTTTGACCATGGTCGGAATTCGATTTAATATATTTTGAAGTATGATGCACCATGTTATATTTCTATTTCATACACATAAACGAGTTTTCAAAAGACATACAGTGCAATCTTAGATTTTCATATTGATGTTGCACCTCAAGACTTCGATGTTGCACCCAACAGATGTGGGATGTCTCGCAACACATAAATTTGTATCCATTTTGAGTTAGTAGAACCATAACCTATCAAAATGAAGCTCTCTCATAGATCTATAGGACTAACAGGTTACACCCATCTCGTCTTAGTTCTGTAAACCAAGAAATTCAATCTTAATGACATTTGGGAACATCAAAAGCTATTTTAGGTCAATTTTTAATTTTTCACATGTTGTTTTGTTAGTCAAAGGGGTTTGACCATGGTCGGAATTCGATTTAATATATTTTGGAATATGATGCACCATGTTATATTTCTATTTCGTACCCATAAACGAGTTTTCAAAAGCCATTCAGTGCAATCTTGGATTTTCAAACTGATGTTGCACCTCAAGACTTCGATGTTGCACCTAACAGACATGGGTTGTTCCGCCTTGCATAAATTTGTATCCATTTTGAGTTAGATGAACCATAAGCAGTCAAAATGAAGCTCTCTCATAGATGTATAGGACAAACAGGTTACACCCATCTTATATTAGTTCAATAAACCAAGAAATTCAATCTTAATGACATTTGGTAACATCAAAATCTTTTTTAGCTCAATTTTTAATTTTTCACATGTTGTTTTGTTGGTCAAAGGGGGTTTGACCATGGTCGGAATTCGATTTAATATATTTTTGAATAAGATACACCATGTTATATTTCTATATCGTACCCATAAACGAGTTTTCAAAAGTTATACATTGCAATCTTGGATTTTCAAATTGATGTTGCACCTCAAGACTTCGATGTTGCACCCAACAGACGTGGGTTGTTCCGCCACGCATAAATTTTCACCATTTTGAGTTAGTAGAACCATAACCAGTCAAAATGAAGCTCTCTCATAGATCTATAGGACTAATTGGTTACACCCATCTCATCTAAGTTCAGTAAACCAAGAAATTCAATCTTAATGACATTTGGGAACATCAAAAGCTTTTTTAGCTCAAATTTTAATTTTTCACATGTTGTTTTGTTTGTCAAAGGGGGTTTGACCATTGTCGGAATTTGATTTAATATATTTTGGAATATGATGCACCATGTTATGTTTCTATTTCATACCCATTAACGAGTTTTCAAAAGTCATACAGTGCAGTCTTGGATTTTCAAACTGATGTTGCACCTCAAGACTTCGATGTTGCACCTAACAGACGTGGGTTGTTCCGCCACGCATGAATTTGTATCCATTTTGGGTTAGTAGAACCATAACCGGTCAAAATGAAGCTATCTCGTAGATCTATAGGACTAGCTGATTACACTCATCTCATCTTAGTTCAGTAACCAAGAAATTCAATCTTAATGATTTTTGGGAGCATCAAAAGCTTTTTTAGCTCAATTTTTAATTTTTCACATGTTGTTTTGTTAGTCAAAGGGGGTTTGACCATGGTCGGAATTAGATTTAATATATTTTGGAATATGATGCACCATGTTTTATTTCTATTTTGTACCCTTAAACGAGTTTTCAAAAGTCATACATTGCAATCTTGGATTTTCAAATTGATCTTGCACCTCAAGACATCGTTGTTGCACCCAACAGACGTGGGTTGTTCCTCCACACATAAATTTGTATCCATTTTGTGTAAGTAGAACCATAACCAGTCAAAATAAATCTCTCTCATAGATCTATAGGACTAACAGGTTACACCCATCTCATCTTAGTTAACAACCAAGAAATTCAATCTTAATGACATTTGGGAACATCAAAAGCTTTTTAAGGTGAATTTTTCATTTTTGACATGTTGTTTTGTTGGTCAAAGGGGGTTTGACCATGGTCTGAATTCGATTTAATATATTTTGGAATATGATGCACCATGTTATATTTCTATTTCATACCCATAAACGAGTTTTCAAAAGTCATACAGTGCAATCTTGGATTTTCAAACCGATGTTGCACCTCAAGACTTCGATGTTGCACCCAACAGACGTGGGTTGTTCCACCACGCATAAATTTGTATCCATTTTGAGTTAGTAGAACCATAACCAGTCAAAATGAAGCTCTCTCACATATCTATGGGACTAACAGGTTACACACATCTCATCTTAGTTCAGTAAACCAAGAAATTCAATCTTAATGACATTAGGGAACATCGAAAGCTTTTTTAGGTCAATTTTTAATTTTTCACATGTTGTTTTGTTGGTCAAAGGGGGTTTGACCATGGTCAGAATTCGATTTAATATATTTTGAAGTTTGATGCACCATGTTATATTTCTATTTCATACCCGTAAACGAGTTTTCAAAAGTCATACAGTGCAATCTTGGATTTTCATACTGATGTTGCACCTCAAGACTTCGATGTTGCGCCCAACAGATGTGGGATGTTCCGCAACACATAAATTTGTATCCATTATGTGCTGGTAGAACCATAACCTATCAAAATGAAGCTCTCTCATAGACCTATAGGACTAACAGGTTACACCCATCTCATCTTAGTTCTGTAAACCAAGAAATTCAATCTTAATGACATTTGGGAACATCAAAAGCAATTTTAGGCCAATTTTTAATTTCTCACATGTTGTTTTGTTAGTCAAAGGGGGTTTGACCATGGTCGGAATTCGATTTAATATATTTTGGAATATGATGCACTATGTTACATATCTATTTCATACCCATAAACGAGTTTTCAAAAGTCATTCTGTGCAATCTAGGATTTTCAAACTGATGTTGCACCTCAAGACTTCGATGTTGCACCTAACAGACGTGGGTTGTTCCGCCATGCATAAATTTGTATCCATTTTGAGTTAGATAAACCATAACCAGTCAAAATGAAGCTCTCTCATAGATCTATAGGACTAACAGGTTACACCCATCTCATCTTAGTCCAATAAACCAAGAAATTCAATCTTAATGACATTTGGGAACATCAAAAGCTTTTTTAGCTCAATTTTTAATTTTTCACATGTTGTTTTGTTAGTCAAAGGGGGTTTGACCATGGTCAGAATTCGATTTAATATATTTTGGAATATGATACACCATGTTATATTTCTATATCGTACCCATAAATGAGTTTTCAAAAGTCATACATTGCAATCTTCGATTTTCAAATTGATGTTGCACCTCAAGACTTCGATGTTGCACCCAACAGACGTGGGTTGTTCCGTCATGCATAAATTTGTATCCATTTTGGGTTAGTAGAACCATAACCAGTCAAAATCAAGCTATCTCATAGATCTATAGGACTAATAGGTAACACCCATCGCATCTTAGTTCAGTAAACCAAGAAATTCAATCTTAATGACTTTTGGGAACATCAAAAGCTTTTTTAGCTCAAATTTTAATTTTTCACATGTTGTTTTGTTAGTTAAAGGGGGTTTGACCATTGTCAAAATTCGATTTAATATATTTTGGAATATGATGCACCATGTTATATTTCTATTTCATACCCATAAACGAGTTTTGAAAAGTCATACAGTGCAGTCTTGGATTTTCCAACTGATGTTGCACCACAAGACTTCGATGTTGCACCCAACAGACGTGGGTTGTTCCGCCACGCATGAATTTGTATCCATTTTGGGTTAGTAGAACCATAACCAGTCAAAATGAAGCTCTCTCGTAGATCTATAGGACTAACCGGTTACACCCATCTCATCTTAGTTCAGTAACCAAGAAATTCAATCTTAATGATTTTTGGGAGCATCAAAAGCTTTTTTAGCTCAATTTTTATTTTTTCACATGTTGTTTTGTTAGTCAAAGAGGGTTTGACCATGGTCAGAATTCGATTTAATATATTTTGGAATGTGATGCACCATGTTATATTTCTATTTCGTACCCTTAAACGGGTTTTCAAAAGTCATACATTGCAATCTTGGATTTTCAAATTGATGTTGCACCTCAAGACATCGATTTTGCACCCAACAGACGTGGGTTGTACCGCCACACATAAATTTGTATCCATTTTGAGTTAGTAGAACCATAACTAGTCAAAATAAATCTCTCTCATAGATCTATAGGACTAACAGGTTACACCCATCTCATCTTAGATCAATAACCAAGAAATTCAATCTTAATTACATTTGGGAACATCAAAAGCTTTTTAAGGTCAATTTTTCATTTTTGACATGTTGTTTTGTTAGTCAAAGGGGGTTTGACCATGGTCGGAATTCGATTTAATATATTTTGGAATATGATGTACCATGTTATATTTCTATTTCATACCCATAAACGAGTTTTCAAAAGTCGTACAGTGCAATCTTGGATTTTCAAACTGATGTTGCACCTCAAGACTTCGATGTTGCGCCCAACAGACGTGGGATGTTCCACCACGCGTAAATTTGTACCCATTTTGAGTTAGTAGAACCATAACCAGTCAAAATGAAGCTCTCTCACAGATCTATAGGACTAACAGGTTACACCCATCTCATCTTAGTTCAGTAAACCAAGAAATTCAATCTTAATGACATTTGGGAACATCGAAAGCTTTTTTAGGTCAATTTTTAATTTTTCACATGTTTTTTTGTCGGTCAAAGGGGGTTTGACAAGGTCGTAATTCGATTTAATATATTTTGAAGTATGATGCACCTTGTTAAATTTCTATTTCAAACCCATAAATGAGTTTTCAAAAGTCATACATTGCAATCTTAGATTTTCAAACTAATGTTGCACCTCAAGACTTCGATGTTGCACCCAACAGACGTGGGATGTTCCACCACACATAAATTTGTATCCATTTTGAGTTAGTAGAACCATAACCTGTCAAAATGAAGCTCTCTCATAGATCTATAGGACTAACAGGTTATACCCATCTCATCTTAATTCAGTAAACAAAGAAATTAAATCTTGATGACATTTGGGAACATCAAAAGCTTTTTAGGTGAATTTTTAATTTTTCACATGTTGTTTTGTTAGTCAAAGGGGGTTTGACCATGGTCGGAATTCAATTTAATATATTTTGGAATATGATGCACCATGTTATATTTCTATTTCATACCCATAAACGAGTTTTCAAAAGTCATACAGTGCAATCTTAGATTTTCAAACTGATGTTGCACCTCAAGACTTCGATGTTGCACCCAACAGACGTGGGATATTCCGCCACACATAAATTTGTATCCATTTTGAGTTAGTAGAACAATAACCTATCAAAATGAATCTCTCTCATAGATCTATAGGACTAACAGGCTACACCCGTCTTATCTTAGTTCAGTAAACAACGATTCAATCTTAATGACATTTGGGAACCTCAAAAGCTTTTTTAGGTCAATTTTTAATTTTTCACATGTTGTTTTGTTAGTCAAAGGGGGTTTAACCGTGCTCGGAATTCGATTTAACATATTTTGGAATATGATGCACCATGTCATATTTCAATTTCGTACCCATAAAAGTGTTTTTAGAAGTCGTACAGTGCAATCTTTGATTTTCAAACTGATGTTGCACCTCAAGACTTCAATGTTGCACCCAAAAGACGTGGGATGTTCCGCCATGCATAAATTTGTATCCATTTTGAGTTAGTATAACCATAACCTATCAAAATGAAGCTCTCTCATAGATCCATAGGACTAACAGGTTACACCCATCTCATCTTAGTTCAGTAACCAAGAAATTCAATCTTAATGACATTTGGGAACATCGAAAGTTTTTTAGATCAATTTTTAATTTTTCACATGTTGTTTTGTTGGTCAAAGGGGGTTTGACCATGGTCAGAATTCGATTTAATATATTATGAAGTATGATGCACCATGTTATATTTCTATTTTTTACCCGTAAACGAGTTTTCAAAAGTCATACATTGCAATATTGGATTTTCAAATTGATGCTGCACCTAAAGACTTCGATGTTGCACCCAACAGACGTGGGTTGTTCCGCCATGCATAAATTTGTATCCATTTTGAGTTAGTAGAACCAAAACCAGTCCAAATGAAGCTCTCTCATAGATCTATAGGACTAACAGGTTACACCTATCTCATCATAGTTAAGTAAACCAAGAAATTCACTCTTAATGACATTTGGGAACATCAAAAGCTTTTTTAGCTCAATTTTTAATTTTTCACATGCTGTTTTGTTAGTCAAAGTGGGTTTGACCATGGTCGGAATTCGATTTAATATATTTTGGAATATGATGCACCATGTAATATTTCTATTTCGTACCCATAAACGAGTTTTCAAAAGTCATACATTTCAATCTTGGATTTTCAAACTAATGTTGCACCTCAAGACATCGATGTTGCACCCAACAGACGTAGGATGTTCCGCCACACGTAAATCTGTATCCATTTTGAGTTAGTAGAACCATAACCTATCAAAATGAAGCTCTCTCATAGATCTATAGGACTAACAGGTTACACCCATCTCATCTTAGTTCAGTAAACCAAGAAATTCAATCCTAATGACATTTGGGAACAACAAAAGCTTTTTTAGGTCAATTTTTTATTTTTCACATGTTGTTTTGTTAGTCAAGGTGGGTTTGACCATGGTCGGAATTCGATTTAATATATTTTGGAATCTGATGCACTATGTTATATTTCTATTTCGTACACATAAACGAGTTTTCAAAAGTCATACATTGCAATCTTGGATTTTCAAATTGATGTTGCACCTCAAGACATCGATGTTGCACCCAACAGACGTGGCTTGTTCCGCCATGCATAAATTTGTATCCATTTTGAGTTACTAGAGCCATAATTAGTCAAAACGAAGCTCTCTCATAGATCTATAAGACTAACAGGTTCCACCATCTCAACTTAGTTCGGTAACCAAGAAATTCAATCTTAATGACTTTTAGGAACATCGAAAACTTTTTTAGCTCAATTTTTCACATGTTGTTTTGTTAGTCAATGGGGGTTTGACCATGGTCGGAATTCGATTTAATATATTTTGGAATATGACGCACCATGTTATATTTCTATTTCGTACCCATAAACGAGTTTTCAAAAGTCATATAGTGCAATCTTAGATTTTCAAACTGAAGTTGCACATCAAGACTTTGATGTTGCACCTAACTGACGTGGGTTGTTCCGCCATGCACAAACTTGTATCCATTTAGAATTAGTAGAACAATAACCAGTCAAAATGAAGCTCTCTCATAGATCTATAGGACTAACAGGTTACACCCATCTCATTTTAGTTCAGTAAACCAAGAAATTCAGTCTTAATGACATTTGGGAACATCAAAAGCTTTTTTAGCTCAATTTTTAATTTTTCACATGTTGTTTTGTTAGTTAAAGGGGGTTTGACGATGGTCGGAACTCATTTTAATATATTTTGGAATATGATGCACCATGTTATATTTCTATTTCATACCCATAAACGAGTTTTCAAAAGTCATACAGTGCAATCTTGGATTTTCAAACTGATGTTGCACCTCAAGACTTCGATGTTGCACCCTACATACGTGGTTGTTCCGCCATGCATAAATTTGTATCCATTCTGAGTTAGTAGAACCATAACCAGTCAAAATGAAGCTCACTCATAGATCTATAGTGATTTTTGGGAACATCGAAATCTTTTTTAGCTTAGTTTTTCACATGTTGTTTTGTTGGTCAAAGGGGGTTTGACCATGGTCGGAATTCGATTTAATATATTTTGGAGTATGATGCACAATGTTATATTTCAATTTCGTACCCATAAACGAGTTTTCAAAAGTCATACAGTGCAATCTTGGATTTTCAAACTGATGTTGCACATCAAGACATCGATGTTGCACCCAACAGACGTGGGTTGTTCCGCCATGCTTAAATCTGTATCCATTTCGAGTTAGTAGAACCGTAACCAGTCAAAACGAAGCTCTCTCATAGATCTATAGGACTAACTGGTTACACCCATCTCATCTTGGTTTAGTAACCAAGAAATTCAATCTTAATGATTTTTCGGAACATCAAAAGCTTTTTTAGCTCAATTTTTAATTGTTCACATGTTGTTTTGTTAGTCAAAGGGGGTTTGACCATGGTCGGAATTCGATTTAATATATTTTGGAATATGATGCACCATGTTATATTTCTATTTCGCACCCTTAAACGTGTTTTCAATAGTCATACATTGCAATCTCGGATTTTCAAATTGATGTTGCACCTCAAGACTTCGATGTTGCACCTAACAGACGTGGGTTGTTCCGCCATGCATAAATTTGTATCCATTTTGAGTTAGATGAACCATAACCAGTCAAAATGAAGCTCTCTCATAGATCTATAGGACTAAAAGGTTACATTTATCTCATCTTAGTTCAATAAACCAAGAAATTCAATCTTAATGACATTTGGGAACATCAAAAGCCTTTTTAGCTCAATTTTTAATTTTTCACATGTTGTTTTGTTAGTCAAAGAGGGTTTGACCTTGGTCGGAATTCGATTTAATATATTTTGGAATATGATACACCATGTTATATTTCTATTTCGTACCCACAAACAAGTTTTCAAAAGTCATACATTGCAATCTTGGATTTTCAAATTGATGTTGCACCTCAAGACTTCGATGTTGCACCCAACAGACGTGGGTTGTTCAGCCACACATAAATTTGTATCCATTTTGAGTTAGAAGAACCATAACCAGTCAAAATGAATCACTCTCATAGATCTATAGGACTAATAGGTTACACCCATCTCATCTTAGTTCAGTAAACCAAGAAATTCAATCTTAATGACATTTGGGAACATCAAAAGCTTTTTTAGCTCAAATTTTAATTTTTCACATGTTGTTTTGTTAGTCAAAGGGGGTTTGACCTTTGTCGGAATTCGATTTAATATATTTTTGAATATGATGCACCATGTTATATTTCTATTTCATACCCATAAACGAGTTTTCAAAAGTCATACAGTGCAGTCTTGGATTTTCAAACTGATGTTGCACCTCAAGACTTCGATGTTGCACCCAACAGACGTGGGTTGTTCCGCCACGCATGAATTTGTATCCATTTTGGGTTAGTAGAACCATAACCAGTCAAAATAAAGCTCTCTCATAGATCTATAGGACAAACTGGTTACACCCAACTCATCTTTGTTCAGTAACCAAGAAATTCCATCTTAATAACATTTGGGAACATCGAAAGCATTTTTAGGTCAATTTTTAATTTTTCACATGTTGTTTTGTTGGTCAAAGGGGGTTTGACCATGGTCGGAATTCGATTTAATATATTTTGAAGTATGATGCACCATGTTATATTTCTATTTCATACACATAAACAAGTTTTCAAAAGACATACAGTGCAATCTTAGATTTTCATATTGATGTTGCACCTCAAGACTTCGGTGTTGCACCCAACCGATGTGGGATGTTTCGCAACACATAAATTTGTATCCAATTTGAGTTAGTTGAACCATAACCTATCAAAATGAAGCTCTCTCATAGATCTATAGGACTAACAGGTTACACCCATCTCATCTTAGTTCTGTAAACCAAGAAATTCAATCTTAATGACATTTGGGAACATCAAAAGCTATTTTAGGTCAATTTTTAATTTTTCACATGTTGTTTTGTTAGTCAAAGGGGGTTTGACCATGGTCGGAATTCAATTTAATATATTTTGGAATATGATGCACCATGTTATATTTCTATTTCGTACCCATAAACGAGTTTTCAAAAGTCATTCAGTGCAAACTTGGATTTTCAAACTGATGTTGCACCTCAAGACTTCGATGTTGCACCTAACAGATGTGGGTTGTTCCGCCATGCATAAATTTGTATCCATTTTGAGTTAGATGATCCATAACCAGTCAAAATGAAGCTCTCTCATAGATCTATAGGACAAACAGGTTACACCCATCTTATCTTAGTTCAATAAACCAAGAAATTCAATCTTAATGACATTTGGTAACATCAAAAGCTTTTTTAGCTCAATTTTTAATTTTTCACATGTTGTTTTGTTAGTCCAAGGGGGTTTGACCATGGTCGAAATTCGATTTAATATATTTTTGAATATGATACACCATGTTATATTTCTATATCGTACCCATAAACGAGTTTTCAAAAGTTATACATTGCAATCTTGGATTTTCAAATTGATGTTGCGCCTCAAGACTTCGATGTTGCACCCAACAGACGGGTTGTTCCGCCAAGCATAAATTTTCACCATTTTGAGTAAGTAGAACCATAACCAGTCAAAATGAAGCTCTCTCATAGATCTATAGGACTAATAGGTTACACCCATCTCATCTTAGTTCAGTAAACCAAGAAATTCAATCTTAATGACATTTGGAAACATCAAAAGCTTTTTTAGCTCAAATTTTAATTTTTCACATGTTGTTTTGTTTGTCAAAGGTGGTTTGACCATTGTCGGAATTTGATTTAATGTATTTTGGAATATGATGCACCATGTTATGTTTCTATTTCATACCCATAAACGAGTTTTCAAAAGTCATACAGTGCAGTCTTGGATTTTCAAACTGATGTTGCACCTCAAGACTTCGATGTTGCACCCAACAGACGTGGGTTGTTCCGCCACGCATGAATTTGTATCCATTTTGGGTTAGTAGAACCATAACTAGTCAAAATGAAGCTATCTCGTAGATCTATAGGACTAACTGGTTACACCCATCTCATCTTAATTCAGTAACCAAGAAATTCGATCTTAATGATTTTTGGGAACATCAAAAGCTATTTTAGCTCAATTTTTATTTGTTGACATGTTGTTTTGTTAGTCAAAGGGGGTTTGACCATGGTCGGAATTAGATTTAATATATTTTGGAATATGATGCACCATGTTATATTTCTATTTCGTACCCTTAAACGAGTTTTCAAAAGTCATACATTGCAATCTTGGATTTTCAAATTGATGTTGCACCTCAAGACATCGATGTTGCACCCAACAGACGTGGGTTGTTCCTCCACGCATAAATTTGTATCCATTTTGTGTTAGTAGAACCATAACCAGTCAAAATAAATCTCTCTCATAGATATATAGGACTAACAGGTTACACCCATCTCATCTTAGTTCAATAACCAAGAAATTCAATCTTAATGACATTTGGGAACATCAAAAGCTTTTTAAGGTGAATTTTTCATTTTTGACATGTTGTTTTGTTGGTCAAAGGGGGTTTGACCATGGTCGGAATTCGATTTAATATATTTTGGAATATTATGCACCATGTTATATTTCTATTTTATACCCATAAACGAGTTTTCAAAAGTCATACAGTGCAATCTTGGATTTTCAAACTGAAGTTGCACCTCAAGACTTCGATGTTGCACCCAACAGACGTGGCTTGTTCCACCATGCATAAATTTGTATCCATTTTGAGTTAGTAGAACCATAACCATTCAAAATGAAGCTCTCTCACAGATCTATAGGACTAATAGGTTACACCCATCTCATCTTAGTTCAGTAAACCAAGAAATTCAATCTTAATGACATTTGGGAACATCAAAAGCTTTTTTTGGTCAATTTTTAATTTTTCAAATGTTGTTTTGTTGGTCAAAGGGGGTTTGACCATGGTCGGAATTCGATTTAATATATTTTGAAGTATGATGCACCATGTTATATTTCTATTTCATATCCATAAACGAGTTTTCAAAAGTCATACAGTGCAATCTTAGATTTTCATATTGATGTTGCACCTCAAGACTTCGATGTTGCGCCCAACAGATGTGGGATGTTCCGCAACACATAAATTTGTATCCATTATGTGCTGGTAGAACCATAACCTATCAAAATGAAGCTCTCTCATAGATCTATAGGACCAACAGGTTACACCCATCTCATCTTAGTTCTGTAAACCAAGAAATTCAATCTTAATGACATTTGGGAACATCAAAAGCTATTTTAGGTCAATTTTTAATTTCTCACATGTTGTTTTGTTAGTCAAAGTGGGTTTGACCATGGTCAGAATTCGATTTAATAAATTTTGGAATATGATGCACTATGTTATATATCTATTTCGTACCCATAAACGAGTTTTCAAAAGTCATTATGTGCAATCTTGGATTTTCGAACTGATGTTGCATCACAAGACTTCGATGTTGCACCTAACAGACGTGGGTTGTTCCGCCATGCATAAATTTGTATCCATTTTGAGTTAGATGAACCATAACCAGTCAAAATGAAGCTCTCTCATAGATCTATAGGACAAACAGGTTACACCCATCTTATCTTAGTTCAATAAACCAAGAAATTCAATCTTACTGACATTTGGTAACATCAAAAGCTTGTTTAGCTCAATTTTTAATTTTTCACATGTTGTTTTGTTGGTCAAAGGGGGTTTGACCATGGTCGGAATTCGATTTAATATATTTTTGAATATGATACACCATGTTATATTTCTATATCGTACCCATAAACGAGTTTTCAAAAGTTATACATTGCAATCTTGGATTTTCAAATTGATGTTGCACCTCAAGACTTCGATGTTGCACCCAACAGACGTGGGTTGTTCCGCCACGCATAAATTTTCACCATTTTGAGTTAGTAGAACCATAACCAGTCAAAATGAAGCTCTCTCATAAATCTACAGTACTAACAGTTTACACCCATCTCATCTTAGTTCAGTAAACCAAGAAATTCAATCTTAATGACATTTGGGAACATCAAAAGCTTTTTTAGCTCAATTTTTAATTTTTCACATGTTGTTTTGTTAGTCAAAGGGGGTTTGACCATGGTCGGAATTCGATTTAATATATTTTGGAATATGATACACCATGTTATATTTCTATATCGTACCCATGAATGAGTTTTCAAAAGTCATACATTGCAATCTTGGATTTTCAAATTGATGTTGCACCTCAAGACTTCGATGTTGCACCCAACAGATGTCGGTTGTTCCGCCACGCATAAATTTGTATCCATTTTGAGTTAGTAGAACCACAACCAGTCAAAATGAAGTTGTCTCATAGATATATAGGACTAATAGGTTACACCCATCGCATCTTAGTTCAGTAAACCTAGAAATTCAATCTTAATGACATTTGGGAACATCAAAAGCTTTTTTAGCTCAAATTTTAATTTTTCACATGTTGTTTTGTTAGTTAAAGGGGGTTTGACCATTGTCGGAATTCGGTTTAATATATTTTGGAATATGATACACCATGTTATATTTCTATTTCATACCCATAAACGAGTTTTCAAAAGTCATACAGTGCAGTCTTTGATTTTCAAACTGATGTTGCACCTCAAGACTTCGATGTTGCACCCAACAGACGTGGGTTGTTCCGCCACGCATGAATTTGTATCCATTTTGGGTTAGTAGAACCATAACCAGTCAAAATGAAGCTCTCTCGTAGATCTATAGGACTAACTGGTTACACCCATCTCATCTTAGTTCAGTAACCAAGAAATTCAATCTTAATGATTTTTGGGAGCATCAAAAGCTTTTTTAGCGTAATTTTTAATTTTTCACATGTTGTTTTGTTAGTCAAAGGGGGTTTGACCATGGTCGGAATTCTATTTAATATATTTTGGAATATGATGCACCATGTTATATTTCTATTTCGTACCCTTAAACGAGTTTTCAAAAGTCATACATTGAAATCTTGGATTTTCAAATTGATGTTGCACCTCAAGACATCGATGTTGCACCCAACAGACGTGGGTTGTTCCGCCACGCATAAATTTGTATCCATTTTGAGTTAGTAGAACTATAACCAGTCAAAATAAATCTCTCTCATAGATCTATAGGACTAACAGGTTACACCCATCTCATTTTAGTTCAATAACCAAGAAATTCAATCTTAATTACATTTGGGAACATCCAAAGCTTTTTAAGGTCAATTTTTCATTTTTGACATGTTGTTTTGTTGGTTAAAGGGGGTTTGACCATGGTCGAAATTCGATTTAATATATTTTGGAATATGATGCACCATGTTATATTTCTATTTCATACCCATAAAAAAGTTTTCAAAAGTCGTACAGTGCAATCTTGGATTTTCAAACTGATGTTGCACCTCAAGACTTCGATGTTGCACCCAACAGACGTGGGTTGTTCCACCACGCGTAAATTTGTATCCATTTTGAGTTAGTAGAACCATAATCAGTCAAAATGAGGCTCTCTCACAGATCTATAGGACTAACAGGTTACACCCATCTCATCTTAGTTCAGTAAACCAAGAAATTCAATCTTAATGACATTTGGGAACATCGAAAGCTTTTTTAGGTCAATTTTTTATTTTTCACATGTTGTTTTGTTGGTCAAAGGGGGTTTGATCATGGTCGTAATTCGATTTAATATATTTTGAAGTATGATGCACCATGTTATATTTCTATTTCATACCCATAAACGAATTTTCAAAAGTCATACAGTGCAGTCTTGGATTTTCAAACTGATGTTGCACCTCAAGACTTCGATGTTGCACCCAACAGACGTGGGTTGTTCCGCCACGCATGAATTTGTATCCATTTTGGGTTAGTAGAACCATAACCAGTCAAAATGAAGCTCTCTCATAGATCTATAGGACTTTACACCCAGCTCATCTTTGTTCAGTAACCAAGAAATTCAATCTTAAGGACATTTGGGAACATCGAAAGCATTTTTAGGTCAATTTTTAATTTTTCGCATGTTGTTTTGTTGGTCAAAGGGGGTTTGACCATGGTCGGAATTCGATTTAATATATTTTGAAGTATGATGCACCATGTTATATTTCTATTTCATACACATAAACGAGTTTTCAAAAGACATACAGTGCAATCTTAGATTTTCATATTGATGTTGCACCTCAAGACTTCGATGTTGCACCCAACAGATGTGGGATGTCTCGCAACACATAAATTTGTATCCATTTTGAGTTAGTAGAACCATAACCTATCAAAATGAAGCTCTCTCATAGATCTATAGGACTAACAGGTTACACCCATCTCATCTTAGTTCTGTAAACCAAGAAATTCAATCTTAATGACATTTGGGAACATCAAAAGCTATTTTAGGTCAATTTTAAATTTTTCACATGTTGTTTTGTTAGTCAAAGGGGGTTTGACCATGGTCGGAATTCGATTTAATATATTTTGGAATATGATGCACCATGTTATATTTCTATTTCGTACCCATAAACGAGTTTTCAAAAGCCATTCAGTGCAATCTTGGATTTTCAAACTGATGTTGCACCTCAAGACTTCGATGTTGCACCTAACAGACATGGGTTGTTTCGCCTTGCATAAATTTGTATCCATTTTGAGTTAGATGAACCATAACCAGTCAAAATGAAGCTCTCTCATAGATCTATAGGACAAACAGGTTACACCCATCTTATCTTAGTTCAATAAACCAAGAAATTCAATCTTAATGACATTTGGTAACATCAAAATCTTTTTTAGCTCAATTTTTAATTTTTCACATGTTGTTTTGTTGGTCAAAGGGGGTTTGACCATGGTCGGAATTCGATTTAATATATTTTTGAATAAGATACACCATGTTATATTTCTATATCGTACCCATAAACGAGTTTTCAAAAGTTATACATTGCAATCTTGGATTTTCAAATTGATGTTGCGCCTCAAGACTTCGATGTTGCACCCAACAGACGTGGGTTGTTCCGCCACGCATAAATTTTCACCATTTTGAGTTAGTAGAACCATAACCAGTCAAAATGAAGCTCTCTCATAGATCTATAGGACTAATTGGTTACACCCATCTCATCTAAGTTCAGTAAACCAAGAAATTCAATCTTAATGACATTTGGGAACATCAAAAGCTTTTTTAGCTCAAATTTTAATTTTTCACATGTTGTTTTGTTTGTCAAAGGGGGTTTGACCATTGTCGGAATTTGATTTAATATATTTTGGAATATGATGCACCATGTTATGTTTCTATTTCATACCCATTAACGAGTTTTCAAAAGTCATACAGTGCAGTCCTGGATTTTCAAACTGATGTTGCACCTCAAGACTTCGATGTTGCACCTAACAGACGTGGGTTGTTCCGCCACGCATGAATTTGTGTCCATTTTGGGTTAGTAGAACCATAACCGGTCAAAATGAAGCTATCTCGTAGATCTATAGGACTAGCTGGTTACACTCATCTTATCTTAGTTCAGTAACCAAGAAATTCATTCTTAATGATTTTTGGGAGCATCAAAAGCTTTTTTAGCTCAATTTTTAATTTTTCACATGTTGTTTTGTTAGTCAAAGGGGGTTTGACCATGGTCGGAATTAGATTTAATATATTTTGGAATATGATGCACCATGTTATATTTCTATTTTGTACCCTTAAACGAGTTTTCAAAAGTCATACATTGCAATCTTGGATTTTCAAATTGATGTTGCACCTCAAGACATCGTTGTTGCACCAAACAGACGTGGGTTGTTCCTCCACACATAAATTTGTATCCATTTTGTGTAAGTAGAACCATAACCAGTCAAAATAAATCTCTCTCATAGATCTATAGGACTAACAGGTTACACCCATCTCATCTTAGTTAACAACCAAGAAATTCAATCTTAATGACATTTGGGAACATCAAAAGCTTTTTAAGGTGAATTTTTCATTTTTGACATGTTGTTTTGTTGGTCAAAGGGGGTTTGACCATGGTCTGAATTCGATTTAATATATTTTGGAATATGATGCACCATGTTATATTTCTATTTCATACCCATAAACGAGTTTTCAAAAGTCATACAGTGCAATCTTGGATTTTCAAACCGATGTTGCACCTCAAGACTTCGATGTTGCACCCAACAGACGTGGGTTGTTCCACCACGCATAAATTTGTATCCATTTTGAGTTAGTAAAACCATAACCAGTCAAAATGAAGCTCTCTCACAGATCTATAGGACTAACAGGTTACACACATCTCATCTTAGTTCAGTAAACCAAGAAATTCAATCTTAATGACATTAGGGAACATCGAAAGCTTTTTTAGGTCAATTTTTAATTTTTCACATGTTGTTTTGTTGGTCAAAGGGGGTTTGACCATGGTCAGAATTCGATTTAATATATTTTGAAGTTTGATGCACCATGTTATATTTCTATTTCATACCCATAAACGAGTTTTCAAAAGTCATACAGTGCAATCTTAGATTTTCATACTGATGCTGCACCTCAAGACTTCGATGTTGCGCCCAACAGATGTGGGATGTTCCGCAACACATAAATTTGTATCCATTATGTGCTGGTAGAACCATAACCTATCAAAATGAAGTTCTCTCATAGACCTATAGGACTAACAGGTTACACCCATCTCATCTTAGTTCTGTAAACCAAGAAATTCAATCTTAATGACATTTGGGAACATGAAAAGCAATTTTAGGTCAATTTTTAATTTCTCACATGTTGTTTTGTTAGTCAAAGGGGCTTTGACCATGGTCGGAATTCGATTTAATATATTTTGGAATATGATGCACTATGTTATATATCTATTTCATACCCATAAACGAGTTTTCAAAAGTCATTCTGTGCAATCTAGGATTTTCAAACTGATGTTGCACCTCAAGACTTCGATGTTGCACCTAACAGACGTGGGTTGTTCCGCCATGCATAAACTTGTATCCATTTTGAGTTAGATGAACCATAACCAGTCAAAATGAAGCTCTCTCATAGATCTATAGGACTAACAGGTTACACCCATCTCATCTTAGTCCAATAAACCAAGAAATTCAATCTTAATGACATTTGGGAACATCAAAAGCTTTTTTAGCTCAATTTTTAATTTTTCACATGTTGTTTTGTTAGTCAAAGGGGGTTTGACCATGGTCAGAATTTGATTTAATATATTTTGGAATATGATACACCATGTTATATTTCTATATCGTACCCATAAATGAGTTTTCAAAAGTCATACATTGCAATCTTCGATTTTCAAATTGATGTTGCACCTCAAGACTTCGATGTTGCACCCAACAGACGTGGGTTGTTCCGTCATGCATAAATTTGTATCCATTCTGGGTTAGTAGAAACATAACCAGTCAAAATGAAGCTATCTCATAGATCTATAGGACTAATAGGTAACACCCATCACATCTTAGTTCAGTAAACCAAGAAATTCAATCTTAATGACATTTGGTAACATCAAAAGCTTTTTTAGCTCAAATTTTAATTTTTCACATGTTGTTTTGTTAGTTAAAGGGGGTTTGACCATTGTCGGAATTCGATTTAATATATTTTGGAATATGATGCACCATGTTATATTTCTATTTCATACCCATAAACGAGTTTCCAAAAGTCATACAGTGCAGTCTTGGATTTTCAAACTGATGTTGCACCTCAAGACTTCGATGTTGCACCCAACAGACGTGGGTTGTTCCGCCACGCATGAATTTGTATCCATTTTGGGTTAGTAGAACCATAACCAGTCAAAATGAAGCTCTCTCGTAGATCTATAGGACTAACCGGTTACACCCATCTCATCTTAGTTCAGTAACCAAGAAATTCAATCTTAATGATTTTTGGGAGCATCAAAAGCTTTTTTAGCTCAATTTTTATTTTTTCACATGTTGTTTTGTTAGTCAAAGAGGGTTTGACCATGGTCAGAATTCGATTTAATATATTTTGGAATGTGATGCACCATGTTATATTTCTATTTCGTACCCTTAAACGGGTTTTCAAAAGTCATACATTGCAATCTTGGATTTTCAAATTGATGTTGCACCTCAAGACATCGATGTTGCACCCAACAGACGTGGGTTGTACCGCCACGCATAAATTTGTATCCATTTTGAGTTAGTAGAACCATAACCAGTCAAAATAAATCTCTCTCATAGATCTATAGGACTAACAGGTTACACCCATCTCATCTTAGATCAATAACCAAGAAATTCAATCTTAATTACATTTGGGAACATCAAAAGCTTTTTAAGGTCAATTTTTCATTTTTGACATGTTGTTTTGTTAGACAAAGGAGGTTTGACCATGGTCGGAATTCGATTTAATAAATTTTGGAATATGATGCACCATGTTATATTTCTATTTCATACCCATAAACGAGCTTTCAAAAGTCGTACAATGCAATCTTGGATTTTCAAACTGATGTTGCTCCTCAAGACTTCGATGTTGCACCCAACAGACGTGGGTTGTTCCACCACGCGTAAATTTGTACCCATTTTGAGTTAGTAGAACCATAACCAGTCAAAATGAAGCTCTCTCACAGATCTATAGGACTAACAGGTTACACCCATCTCATCTTAATTCAGTTAACCAAGAAATTCAATCTTAATGACATTTGGGAACATCGAAAGCTTTTTTAGGTCAATTTTTAATTTTTCACATGTTTTTTTGTCGGTCAAAGGGGGTTTGACAAGGTCGTAATTCGATTTAATATATTTTGAAGTATGATGCACCTTGTTAAATTTCTATTTCAAACCCATAAATGAGTTTTCAAAAGTCATACATTGCAATCTTAGATTTTCAAACTAATGTTGCACCTCAAGACTTCGATGTTGCACCCAACAGACGTGGGATGTTCCACCACACATAAATTTGTATCCATTTTGAGTTAGTAGAACCATAACCTGTCAAAATGAAGCTCTCTCATAGATCTATAGGACTAACAGGTTATACCCATCTCATCTTAATTCAGTAAACAAAGAAATTCAATCTTGATGACATTTGGGAACATCAAAAGCTTTTTAGGTGAATTTTTAATTTTTGACATGTTGTTTTGTTAGTCAAAGGGGGTTTGACCATGGTCGGAATTCAATTTAATATATTTTGGAATATGATGCACCATGTTATATTTCTATTTCATACCCATAAACGAGTTTTCAAAAGTCATACAGTGCAATCTTAGATTTTCAAACTGATGTTGCACCTCAAGACTTCGATGTTGCACCCAACAAACGTGGGATATTCCGCCACACTTAAATTTGTATCCATTTTGAGTTAGTAGAACAATAACCTATCAAAATGAATCTCTCTCATAGATCTATAGGACTAACAGGCTACACCCGTCTTATCTTAGTTCAGTAAACAACGATTCAATCTTAATGACATTTGGGAACCTCAAAAGCTTTTTTAGGTCAATTTTTAATTTTTCACATGTTGTTTTGTTAGTCAAAGGGGGTTTAACCGTGCTCGGAATTCGATTTAACATATTTTGGAATATGATGCACCATGTCATATTTCTATTTCGTACCCATAAAAGTGTTTTTAGAAGTCGTACGGTGCAATCTTAGATTTTCAAACTGATGTTGCACCTCAAGACTTCAATGTTGCACCCAAAAGACGTGGGATGTTCCGCCATGCATAAATTTGTATCCATTTTGAGTTAGTATAACCATATCCTATCAAAATGAAGCTCTCTCATAGATCTATAGGACTAACAGGTTACACCCATCTCATCTTAGTTCAGTAACCAAGAAATTCAATCTTAATGACATTTGGGAACATCGAAAGTTTTTTAGATCAATTTTTAATTTTTCACATGTTGTTTTGTTGGTCAAAGGGGGTTTGACCATGGTCAGAATTCGATTTAACATATTATGAAGTATGATGCACCATGTTATATTTCTATTTTTTACCCGTAAACGAGTTTTCGAAAGTCATACATTGCAATATTGGATTTTCAAATTGATGCTGCACCTAAAGACTTCGATGTTGCACCCAACAGACGTGGGTTGTTCCGCCATGCATAAATTTGTATCCATTTTTAGTTAGTAGAACCAAAACCAGTCCAAATGAAGCTCTCTCATAGATCTATAGGACTAACAGGTTACACCTATCTCATCATAGTTAAGTAAACCAAGAAATTCACTCTTAATGACATTTGGGAACATCAAAAGCTTTTTTAGCTCAATTTTTAATTTTTCACATGCTGTTTTGTTAGTGAAAGTGGGTTTGACCATGGTCGGAATTCGATTTAATATATTTTGGAATATGATGCACCATGTTATATTTCTATTTCGTACCCATAAACGAGTTTTCAAAAGTCATACATTTCAATCTTGGATTTTCAAACTGATGTTGCACCTCAAGACATCGATGTTGCACCCAACAGACGTGGGATGTTCCGCCACACGTAAATTTGTATCCATTTTGAGTTAGTAGAACCATATCAAAATGAAGCTCTCTCATAGATCTATAGGACTAACAGGTTACACCCATCTCATCTTAGTTCAGTAAACCAAGAAATTCAATCCTAATGACATTTGGGAACAACAAAAGCTTTTTTAGGTCAATTTTTTATTTTTCACATGTTGTTTTGTTAGTCAAGGTGGGTTTGACCATGGTCGGAATTCGATTTAATATATTTTGGAATCTGATGCACTATGTTATATTTCTATTTCGTACACATAAACGAGTTTTCAAAAGTCATACATTGCAATCTTGGATTTTCAAATTGATGTTGCACCTCAAGACATCGATGTTGCACCCAACAGACGTGGCTTGTTCCGCCATGCATAAATTTGTATCCATTTTGAGTTACTAGAGCCATAATTAGTCAAAACGAAGCTCTCTCATAGATCTATAAGACTAACAGGTTCCACCATCTCAACTTAGTTCGGTAACCAAGAAATTCAATCTTAATGACTTTTGGGAACATCGAAAACTTTTTTAGCTCAACTTTTCACATGTTGTTTTGTTAGTCAATGGGGGTTTGACCATGGTCGGAATTCGATTTAATATATTTTGGAATATGACGCACCATGTTATATTTCTATTTCGTACCCATAAACGAGTTTTCAAAAGTCATATAGTGCAATCTTAGATTTTCAAACTGAAGTTGCACATCAAGACTTCGATGTTGCACCTAACTGACGTGGGTTGTTCCGCCATGCACAAACTTGTATCCATTTAGAATTAGTAGAACAATAACCACTCAAAATGAAGCTCTCTCATAGATCTATAGGACTAACAGGTTACACCCATCTCATTTTAGTTCAGTAAACCAAGAAATTCAGTCTTAATGACATTTGGGAACATCAAAAGCTTTTTTAGCTCAATTTTTAATTTTTCACATGTTGTTTTGTTAGTCAAAGGGGGTTTGACGATGGTCGGAACTCATTTTAATATATTTTGGAATATGATGCACCATGTTATATTTCTATTTCATACCCACAAACGAGTTTTCAAAAGTCAGACAGTGCAATCTTGGATTTTCAAACTGATGTTGCACCTCAAGACTTCGATGTTGCACCCTACAGACGTGGTTGTTCCGCCATGCATAAATTTGTATCCATTCTGAGTTAGTAGAACCATAACCAGTCAAAATGAAGCTCACTCATGGATCTATAGTGATTTTTGGGAACATCGAAATCTTTTTTAGCTTAGTTTTTCACATGTTGTTTTGTTGGTCAAAGGGGGTTTGACCATGGTCGGAATTCGATTTAATATATTTTGGAGTATGATGCACCATGTTATATTTCAATTTCGTACCCATTAACGAGTTTTCAAAAGTCATACAGTGCAATCTTGGATTTTCAAACTGATGTTGCACTTCAAGACATCGATGTTGCACCCAACAGACGTGGGTTGTTCCGCCATGCTTAAATTTGTATCCATTTTGAGTTACTAGAACCGTAACCAGTCAAAATGAAGCTCTCTCATAGATCCATAGGACTAACAGGTTACACCCATCTCATCTTAGTTCAGTAAACCAAGAAATTCAATCTTAATGACATTTGGGAACATCAAAAGCTTTTTTAGGTCAATTTTTAATTTTTCACATGTTGTTTTGTTAGTCAAAGGGGGTTTGACCATGGTCGGAATTCGATTTAATATATTTTGGAATATCACGCACCAAGTTATATTTCTATTTCGTACCCATAAACGAGTTTTCAAAAGTCATACAGTGCCATCTTGGATTTTCAAACTGATGTTGCACCTCAAGACTTCGATGTTGCAGCTATAAGACGTGGGTTGTTCTGCCATGCATAAATTTGTATCCATTTTGAGTTAGTAGAACCATAACCTACAAAATGAAGCTCTCTCATAGATCTATAGGACTAAGAGGTTACACCCATCTCGTCTTAGTTCAGTAACCAAGAAATTCAATCTAAATGACTTTTGGGAACATTGAAATCTTTTTTAGCTTAATTTTTCATATGTTGTTTTGTTGGACAAAGGTGGTTTGACCATGGTCAGAACTCTATTTACTATATTTTGGAATATGATGCACCATGTTATATTTCAACTTCATTCCCATAAACGAGATTTAAAAAGTCATACAGTGCGATCTTGGATTTTCAAACTGATTTTGCACCTCATGACATCGATGTTGCACCCAACAGACGTGGGTTGTTCCACCACGCATAAATTTGTATCCATTTTGAGTTACTAGAACCATAACCAGTCAAAATGAAGCTCTCTCATAGATCTATAGGACTAATAGGTTACACCCATCTCATCTTAGTTCGGTAACCAAGAAATTCAATCTTAATGATTTTTGGGAACATCGAAAGCTTTTTAGCTTAATTTTTCACATGTTGTTTTGTTGGTCAAAGGGGGTTTAACCATGGTAAGAATTCGATTTAATATATTTTGGAGTATGATGAACCATGTTATATTTCAATTTCGTACCAATAAACGAGTTTTCAAAAGTCATACAGTGCAATCTTGGATTTTCAAACTGATGTTGCACCTAAAGACTTCGATGTTGCACCCAACAGACATAGGTTGTTCCGCCACGCTTAAATTTGTAATCATTTTGAGTTACTAGAACCATAAATCGTCAAAATGAAGCTCTCTCATAGATATATAGGACTTAGAGGTTACACCCATCTCATCTTAGTTCAGTAACCAAGAAATTCAATCTTAATGATTTTTGGGAACATCAAAAGCTTTTTTAGCTTAATTTTTAACATGTTGTTTTATTAGTCAAAGGGGGTTTGACCATGGTCAGAATTCTATTTACTATATTTTCAAATATGATGTACCATGTTATATTTCAATTTCATACCCATAAACGAGTTTTCAAAAGTCATACAGTGCAATCTTGGATTTTCAAACTGATGTTGCACCTCAAGACTTCGATGTTGCACCCAACAGACGTGGGTTGTTCCGCCACGCATAAATTTGTATCCATTTTAAGTTAGTAGAACCAAAACCAGTCAAAATGAAGCTCTCTCATAGATCTATAGGACTAACATGTTAAACCCATCTCATCTTAGTTCAGTAAACCAAGAAATTCAATCTTAATGACATTTGGGAACATCAAAATCTTTTTTAGGTCAATTTTTAATTTTTCACATGTTGTTTTCTTAGTCAAAGGGGGTTTGACCATGGTCGGAATTCGATTTAATATATTTTTGAATATGATGCACCATGTTATATTTCTATTTCGTACCCATAAACGAGTTTTCAAAAGTCATACAGTGCAATCTTGGATTTTCAAACTGATGTTGCACCTCAAGACTTCGATGTTGCACCTAACAGACGTGGGTTGTTCTGCCACACATAAATTTGTAACCATTTTGAGTTAGTAGAACAATAACCTATCAAAATGAAGCTCTCTCAAAGATCTATAGGACTAACAGGTTACACCCATCTCATCTTAGTTCAGTAAACCAAGAAATTCAATCTTAATGACATTTGGGAACATCAAAAGCTTTTTTAGGTCAATTTTTAATTATTCACAATTTGTTTTGTTAGTCAAACGGTGTTTGACCATGGTCGGAATTCGATTGAATATATTTTGGAATATGATGCACCATGTTATATTTCTATTTCGTACCCATAAACGAGTTTTCAAAGGTCATACAGTGCAATCTTGGATTTTCAAACTGATGTTGCACCTCAAGACTTCGATGTTGCACCCAACAGACGTGGGTTGTTCCGCCATGCATAAATTTGTATCCATTTTGATTTAGTAGAACCGTAACCAGTCAAAATGAAGCTCTCTCGTATATCTATAGTGATTTTTGGGAACATCGAAATCTTTTTTAGCTTAATTTTTCACATGTTGTTTTGGTGGTCAAAGGGGGTTTGACCATGGCCGGAATTCGATTTAATATATTTTGGAGTATGATGAACTATGTTATATTTCAATTTCGTACCCATAAACGAGTTTTCAAAAGTCATACAGTGCAATCTTGGATTTTCAAACTGATGTTGCACATGAAGACATCGATGTTGCACCCAACAGACGTGGGTTGTTCCACCATGCCTAAATTTGTATCCATTTTGAGTTACTAGAACCGTAGCCAGTCAAAATGAAGCTCTCTCATAGATCTATAGGACTAAGAGGTTACACCCATCTCGTCTTAGTTCAATAACCAAGAAATTCAATCTTAATGATTTTTGGGAACATCGAAAGCTTTTTTAGCTTAATTTTTCACATGTTGTTTTGTTGGTCAAAGCGGGTTTGACCATGGTCAGAATTCTATTTACTATATTTTAGAATATGATGCACCATGTTATATTTCAATTTCATACCCATAAACGAGTTTTCAAAAGTCATACAGTGCAATCTTGGATTTTCAAACTGATGTTGCACCTTAAGACTTCGATGTTGCACCCAACAGATGTGGGTTATTCCACGCATAAATTTGTTTCCATGTAGAGTTAGTAGAACCATAACCAGTCAAAATGAAGCTCTCTCATAGATCTACTGGACTAACAGGTTCCACCATCTCATCTTAGTTCAGGAACCAATAAATTCAATCTTAATGACTTTTGGGAACATCGAAATCTTTTTTAGCTCAATTTTTCACATGTTGTTTTGTTGGACAAAGGTGGTTTGACCATGGTCAGAATTCTATTTACTATATTTTGGAATATGATGCACCATGTTATATTTCAATTTCATACCCATAAATGAGATTTAAAAAGTCATACAGTGCGATCTTGGATTTTCAAACTGATGTTGCACCTCAAGACTTCGATGTTGCACCCAACAGACGTGGGTTGTTCCGCCACGCATAAATTTATATCCATTTTGAGTTACTAGAACCATAACCAGTCAAAATAAAGCTCTCTCATAGATCTATAGGACTAATAGGTTACACCTATCTCATCTTAGTTTAGTAACCAAGAATTTCAATCTTAATGATTTTTGGGAACATCGAAAGCTTTTTTAGCTTAATTTTTCACATGTTGTTTTGTTGGTCAAAGGGGGTTTAACCATGGTAAGAATTCGATTTAATATATTTTGGAGTATGATGCACCATGTAATATTTCAATTTCGTACCCATAAACAAGTTTTCAAAAGTCATACAGTGCAAACTTGGATTTTCAAACTGATGTTGCACCTAAAGACTTCGATGGTGCACCCAACAGACATAGGTTGTTCCGCCATGCTTAAATTTGTATCCATTTTGAGTTACTTGAACCATAAATTGTCAAAATGAAGCTCTCTCACAGATATATAGGACTTAGAGGTTACACTCATCTCATCTTAGTTCAGTAACCAAGAAGTTCAATATTAATGATTTTTGGGAACATCAAAAGCTTTTTTAGCTTAATTTTTAACATGTTGTTTTGTTGGTCAAAGGAGGTTTGACCATGGTCGGAATTCTATTTACTATATTTTCGAATATGATGCACCATGTTATATTTCAATTTCATACCCATAAACGAGTTTTCAATAGTCATACAGTGCAATATTGGATTTTCAAACTGATGTTGCACCTCAAGACTTCGATGTTGCACCCAGCAGACGTGGGTTGTTCCGTCACGCATAAATTTGTATCCATTTTGAGTTAGTAGAACCAAAACTAGTCAAAATGAAGCTCTCTCATAGATCTATAGGACTAACAGGTTACACCCATCTCATCTTAGTTCAGTAAACCAAGAAATTCAATCTTAATGACATTTGGGAACATCAAAAGATTTTTTAGGTCAATTTTTAATTTTTCACATGTGGTTTCGTTAGTCAAAGGGCGTTTGACCATGGTCGGAATTCGATTTAATATATTTTGGAATATGATGCACCATGTTATGTTTCTATTTCATACCCATAAACGAGTTTTCAAAAGTCATACAGTTCCATCTTGGATTTTCAAACAGATGTTGCACCTCAAGACTTCGATGTTGCACCTATAAAACGTGGGATGTCCCGCCATGCATAAATTTGTATCCATTTTGAGTTAGTAGAACCATAACCAATCAAAATGAAGCTCTCTCATAGATCTATAGGACTAACAGGTTGCACCTATCTCATCTTAGTTCAATAAACCAAGAAATTCAATCTTAATGAGATTTGGGAACATCAAAAGCTTTTTTATGTTAATTTTTTATTTTTCACATGTTGTTTTTTTTGTCAAATGGGGTTTGACCATGGTCGGAATTCGATTTAATATATTTTGGAATATGATGCACCATGTTATATTTCTATTTCGTACCCATAAACGAGTTTTCAAAAGTCATACAGTGCAATCTTGGATTTTCAAACTGATGTTGCACCTCAAGACTTCGATGTTGCACCTAACAGACGTGGGTTGTTCCGCCATACATAAATTTGTAACCATTTTGAATTAGTAGAACCATAACCTATCAAAATGAAGCTCTCTCAAAGATCTATAGGACTAACAGGTTACAGCCATCTCATTTCAGTTCAGTAAACCAAGAAATTCAATATTAATGACATTTGGGAACATCAAAAGCTTTTTTAGGTCAATTTTAAATTTTTCACATTTTGTTTTGTTAGTCAAAGGGGGTTTGACCATGGTCGGAATTTTATTTAATATATTTTGGAATATGATGCACCATGTTATATTTCTACTTCGTACCCGTAAACGAGTTTCGAAAAGTCATATAGTGCAATCTTGGATTTTCAAACTAATGTTGCACCTCAAGACTTCGATGTTGCACCCAATAGACGTGGGTTATTCCGCCATGCATAAATTTGTATCCATTTTGAGTTAGTAGAACCATAACCATGAAAAATGAAGCTCTCTCATAGATCTATAGTGATTTTTGGGAACATCAAAATCTTTTTTAGCTTAGTTTTTCACATGTTATTTTGTTGGTCAAAGGGTGTTTGACCATGGTCGGAATTCGATTTAATATATTTTGGAGTATGATGCACCATGTTATATTTCAATTTCGTACCCATAAACGAGTTTTCAAAAGTTATACAGTGCAATCTTGGATTTTCAAACTGATGTTGCACATCAAGACATCGATGTTGCACCGAACAGACGTGGGTTGTTCCGCCATGCTAAAATTTTATCCATTTTGAATTACTAGAACCGTAACCAGTCAAAATGAAGCTCTCTCATAGATCTATAGGACTAAGAGTTTACACCCATCTCGTCTTAGTTCAGTAACCAAGAAATTCACTCTTAAAGGGTGTTTGACCATGGTCGGAATTCTATTTACTATATTTTGGAATACGATGCGCCATGTTATATTTCAATTTCATACCCATAAACGAATTTTCAAAAGTCATACAGTGCAATCTTGGATTTTCAAACTGATGTTGCACCTGAAGACTTCGATGTTGCACCCAACAGACGTGGGTTATTCCGCAACGCATAAATTAGTATCCATTTTGAGTTAGTAGAACCAAAACCAGTCAAAATGAATCTCTCTCATAGATCCATAGGACTAACAGGTTACACTCATCTCATCTTAGTTCAGTAAACCAAGAAATTCAATCTTAATGACATTTGGGAACATCAAAAGCTTTTTTAGGTCAATTTTTTATTTTTCACATGTTGTTTTGTTAGTCAAAGGGGGTTTGACCATGGCCGGAATTCGATTTAATATATTTTGGAATATGATGCACCATGTTATATTTCTATTTCGTACCCATAAACGAGTTTCCAAAAGTCATACAGTGCGATCTTGGATTTTCAAATTGATGTTGCACCTCAAGGCTTCGATGTTGCACCTATAAGACGTGGGATGTTCCGCCATGCATAAATTTGTATCCATTTTGAGTTAGTAGAACCATAACCTACAAAATGAAGCTCTCATATAGATCTATAGGTCTAACAGGTTACACCCATCTCATCTTAGTTCAGTAAACCAAGAAATTCAATCTTAATGACATTTGGGAACATCAAAAGCTTTTTTAGGTCAATTTTTTATTTTTCACATGTTGTTTTGTTAGTCAAAGGAGGTTTCACCATGGTCGGAATTCGATTTAATATATTTTGGAATATGATGCACCATGTTATATTTCTATTTCGTACTCGTAAACGAGTTTTCAAAAGTCATACAGTGCAATCTTGGATTTTCAAACTGATGTTGCACCTCAACACTTCGATGTTGCACCTAACAGACGTGGGTTGTTCCGCCACACATAAATTTGTAACCATTTTGAGTTAGTAGAACCATAACCTATCAAAATGAAGCTCTTTCAAAGATCTATAGGACTAACAGGTTACACCCATCTCATCTTAGTTCAGTAAACCAAGAAATTCAATCTTAATGACATTTGGGAACATCAAAAGCTTTTTTAGGTCAATTTTTAAATTTTCACATTTTGTTTTGTTAGTCAAAGGGGGTTTGACCATGGTCGGAATTCGATTTAATATATTTTGGAATATGATGCACCATGTTATATTTCTATTTCGTACCCATAAACGAGTTTTCAAAGGTCATACAGTGCAATCTTGGATTTCCAAACTGATGTTGCACCTCAAGACTTCGATGTTGCACCCAACAGACGTGGGTTGTTCCGCCATGCATAAATTTGTATCCATTTTGAGTTAGTAGAACCATAACCAGTCAAAATGAAGCTCTCTCATTGATCTATAGTGATTTTTGGGAACATCGAAATCTTTTTTTGCTTAGTTTTTCACATGTTGTTTTGTTTGTCAAAAGGGGTTTGACCATGGTCGGAATTCGATTTAATATATTTTGGAGTATGATGCACCATGTTATATTTCAATTTCGTACCCATAAACGAGTTTTCAAAAGTCATACAATGCAATCTTGGATTTTCAAACTGATGTTGCACATCAAGACATCGATGTTGCACCCAACAGACGTGGGTTGTTCCGCCATGCTTAAATTTGTATCCATTTCGAGTTACTAGAACCGTAACCAGTCAAAATGAAGCTCTCTCATAGATCTATAAGACTAAGTGGTTACACACATCTCGTCTTAGTTCAGTAACCCAGAAATTCAATCTTAATGATTTTTGGGAACATCGAAAGCTTTTTTAGCTTAATTTTTCATATGTTGTTTTGTTGGTCAAAGCAGGTATGACCATGGTCAGAATTCTATTTACTATATTTTGGAATATGAGCCGCCATGTTATATTTCAATTTCATACCCATAAACGAGTTTTCAAAAGTCATACAGTGTAATCTTGGATTTTCAAACTGATGTTGCACCTCAAGACTTCGATTTTGCACCCAACAGACGTGGGTTGTTCCGCCACACATAAATTTGTATCCATTTTGAGTTAGTAGAACCAAAACCAGTCAAAATGAATCTCTCCCATAGATCCAAAGGACTAACAGGTTACACCCATCTCATCTTAGTTCAGTAAACCAAGAAATTCAATCTTAATGACATTTGGGAACATCAAAAGCTTTTTTAGGTCAATTTTTAATTTTTCACATGTTGTTTTGTTAGTCAAAGGGGGTTTTACCATGGTCGGAATTCGATTTATTATATTTTGGAATATGATGCACCATGTTATATTTCTATTTCGTACCCATAAACGAGTTTTCAAAAGTCATACAGTGCCATCTTGGATTTTGAAACTGATGTTGCACCTCAAGATTTCGATGTTGCACCTATAAGACGTGGGATGTTCCGCCATGCATAAATTTGTATCCATTTTGAGTTTGTAGAAACATAACCTACAAAATGAAGCTCTCTCATAGATCTATAGGACTAACAGGTTACACCCATCTCATCTTAGTTCAGTAAACCAAGAAATTCAATCTTAATGACATTTGGGAACATCAAAAGCTTTTTTTGGTCAATTTTTTATTTTTTACATGTTTTTTTTTGGTCAAAGGGGGTTTGACCATGGTCGGAATTCGATTTAATATATTTTGGAATATGATGCACCATGTTATATTTCTATTTCGTACCCATAAACGAGTTTTCAAAAGTCATACAGTGCAATCTTGGATTTTCAAACTGATGTTGCACCTCAAGACTTCGATGTTGCACCTAACAGACGTGGGTTGTTCCGCCACACATAAATTTGTAACCATTTTGAGTTAGTAGAACCATAACCAATCAAAATGAAGCTCTCTCAAAGATCTATAGGACTAACAGGTTGCACCCATCTCATCTTAGTTCAGTAAACCAAGAAATTCAATCTTAATGACATTTGGGAACATCAAAAGCTTTTTTAGGTCAATTTTTAATTTTTCACATTTTGTTTTGTTAGTCAAAGGGAGTTTGACCATGGTCGGAATTCGATTTAATATATTTTGGAATATGATGCACCATGTTATATTTCTATTTCGTACCCATAAACGAGTTTTCAAAAGTCATACAGTGCAATCTTGGATTTTCAAACTGATGTTGCACCTCAAGACTTCGATGTTGCACCCAACAGACGTGGGTTGTTCCGCCACACATAAATTTGTAACCATTTTGAGTTAGTAGAACCATAACCTATCAAAATGAAGCTCTCTCAAAGATCTATAGGACTAACAGGTTACACCCATCTCATCTTAGTTCAGTAAACCAAGAAATTCAATCTTAATGACATTTGGGAACATCAAAAGCTTTTTTAGGTCAATTTTTAATTTTTCACATTTTGTTTTGTTAGTCAAAGGTGGTTTGACCATGGTCGGAATTCGATTTAATATATTTTGGAATATGATGCACCATGTTATATTTCTATTTCGTACCCATAAACGAGTTTTCAAAAGTCATACAGTGCAATCTTGGATTTTCAAACTGATGTTGCACCTCAAGACTTCGATGTTGCACCCAATAGACGTGGGTTGTTCCGCCATGCATAAATTTGTATCCATTTTGAGTTAGTAGAACCATAACCAGTCAAAATGAAGCTCTCTCATAGATCTATAGCGATTTTTGGGAATATCTAACTCTTTTTTAGCTTAGTTTTTCACATGTTGTTTTGTTGGTCAAAGGGGGTTTGACCATGGTCGGAATTTGATTTAATATATTTTGGAGCATGATGCACCATGTTATATTTCAATTTCGTACACATAAACGAGTTTTCAAAAGTCATACAGTGCAATCTTGGATTTTCAAACTGATTTTGCACATCAAGACATCGATGTTGCACCCAACAGACGTGGGTTGTTCCGCCATGCTTAAATTTGTATCCATTTCGAGTTACTAGAACCATAACCAGTCAAAATGAAGCTCTCTCATAGATCTATAAGACTAAGAGGTTACACACATCTCGTCTTAGTTCAGTAACCAAGAAATTCAATCTTAATGATTTTTGGGAACATCGAAAGCTTTTTTAGCTTAATTTTTCATATGTTGTTTTGTTGGTCAAAGCAGGTATGACCATGGTCAGAATTCTATTTACTATATTTTGGAATATGAGCCGCCATGTTATATTTCAATTTCATACCCATAAACGAGTTTTCAAAAGTCATACAGTGTAATCTTGGATTTTCAAACTGATGTTGCACCTCAAGACTTCGATTTTGCACCCAACAGACGTGGGTTGTTCCGCCACACATAAATTTGTATCCATTTTGAGTTAGTAGAACCAAAACCAGTCAAAATGAATCTCTCCCATAGATCCATAGGACTAACAGGTTACACCCATCTCATCTTAGTTCAGTAAACCAAGAAATTCAATCTTAATGACATTTGGGAACATCAAATGCTTTTTTAGGTCAATTTTTAATTTTTCACATGTTTTGTTAGTCAAAGGGGGTTTTACCATGGTCGGAATTCGATTTAATATATTTTGGAATATGATGCACCATGTTATATTTCTATTTCGTACCCATAAACGAGTTTTCAAAAGTCATACAGTGCCATCTTGGATTTTGAAACTGATGTTGCACCTCAAGATTTCGATGTTGCACCTATAAGACGTGGGATGTTCCGCCATGCATAAATTTGTATCCATTTTGAGTTAGTAGAAACATAACCTACAAAATGAAGCTCTCTCATAGATCTATAGGACTAACAGGTTACACCCATCTCATCTTAGTTTAGGAAACCAAGAAATTCAATCTTAATGACATTTGGGAACATCAAAAGCTTTTTTTGGTCAATTTTTTATTTTTTACATGTTGTTTTTTTGGTCAAAGGGGGTTTGACCATGGTCGGAATTCGATTTAATATATTTTGGAATATGATGCACCATGTTATATTTCTATTTCGTACCCATAAACGAGTTTTCAAAAGTCATACAGTGCAATCTTGGATTTTCAAACTGATGTTGCACCTCAAGACTTCGATGTTGCACCTAACAGACGTGGGTTGTTCCGCCACACATAAATTTGTAACCATTTTGAGTTAGTAGAACCATAACCAATCAAAATGAAGCTCTCTCAAAGATCTATAGGACTAACAGGTTGCACCCATCTCATCTTAGTTCAGTAAACCAAGAAATTCAATCTTAATGACATTTGGGAACATCAAAAGCTTTTTTAGGTCAATTTTTAATTTTTCACATTTTGTTTTGTTAGTCAAAGGGAGTTTGACCATGGTCGGAATTCGATTTATTATATTTTGGAATATGATGCACCATGTTATATTTCTATTTCGTACCCATAAACGAGTTTTCAAAAGTCATATAGTGCAATCTTGGATTTTCAAACTGATGTTGCACCTCAAGACTTCGATGTTGCACCCAACAGACGTGGGTTGTTCCGCCACACATAAATTTGTAACCATTTTGAGTTAGTAGAACCATAACCTATCAAAATGAAGCTCTCTCAAAGATCTATAGGACTAACAGGTTACACCCATCTCATCTTAGTTCAGTAAACCAAAAATTCAATCTTAATGACATTTGGGAACATCAAAAGCTTTTTTAGGTCAATTTTTAATTTTTCACATTTTGTTTTGTTAGTCAAAGGTGGTTTGACCATGGTCGGAATTCGATTTAATATATTTTGGAATATGATGCACCACGTTATATTTCTATTTCGTACCCATAAACGAGTTTTCAAAAGTCATACAGTGCAATCTTGGATTTTCAAACTGATGTTGCACCTCAAGACTTCGATGTTGCACCCAACAGACGTGGGTTGTTCCGCCATGCATAAATTTGTATCCATTTTGAGTTAGTAGAACCATAACCAGTCAAAATGAAGCTCTCTCATAGATCTATAGTGATTTTTGGGAATATCTAACTCTTTTTTAGCTTAGTTTTTCACATGTTGTTTTGTTGGTCAAAGGGGGTTTGACCATGGTCCGAATTTGATTTAATATATTTTGGAGCATGATGCACCATGTTATATTTCAATTTCGTACCCATAAACGAGTTTTCAAAAGTCATACAGTGCAATCTTGGATTTTCAAACTGATGTTGCACATCAAGACATCGATGTTGCACCCAACAGACGTGGGTTGTTCCGCCATGCTTAAATTTGTATCCATTTCGAGTTACTAGAACCATAACCAGTCAAAATGAAGCTCTCTCATAGATCAATAAGACTAAGAGGTTACACACATCTCGTCTTAGTTCAGTAACCAAGAAATTCAATCTTAATGATTTTTGGGAACATCGAAAGCTTTTTTAGCTTAATTTTTCATATGTTTTTTTGTTGGTCAAAGCAGGTATGACCATGGTCAGAATTCTATTTACTATATTTTGGAATATGAGCCGCCATGTTATATTTCAATTTCATACCCATAAACGAGTTTTCAAAAGTCATACAGTGTAATCTTGGATTTTCAAACTGATGTTGCACCTCAAGACTTCGATTTTGCACCCAACAAACGTGGGTTGTTCCGCCACACATAAATTTGTATCCATTTTGAGTTAGTAGAACCAAAACCAGTCAAAATGAATCTCTCCCATAGATCCATAGGACTAACAGGTTACACCCATCTCATCTTAGTTCAGTAAACCAAGAAATTCAATCTTAATGACATTTGGGAACATCAAAAGCTTTTTTAGGTCAATTTTTAATTTTTCACATGTTGTTTTGTTAGTCAAAGGGGGTTTTACCATGGTCGGAATTCGATTTAATATATTTTGGAATATGATGCACCATGTTATATTTCTATTTCGTACCCATAAACGAGTTTTCAAAAGTCATACAGTGCCATCTTGGATTTTGAAACTGATGTTGCACCTCAAGATTTCGATGTTGCACCTATAAGACGTGGGATGTTCCGCCATGCATAAATTTGTATCCATTTTGAGTTAGTAGAAACATAACCTACAAAATGAAGCTCTCTCATAGATCTATAGGACTAACAGGTTACACCCATCTCATCTTAGTTCAGTAAACCAAAAAATTCATTCTTAATGACATTTGGGAACATCAAAAGCTTTTTTTGGTCAATTTTTTATTTTTTACATGTTGTTTTTTTGGTCAAAGGGGGTTTGACCATGGTCGGAATTCGATTTAATATATTTTGGAATATGATGCACCATGTTATATTTCTATCTCGTACCCATAAACGAGTTTTCAAAAGTCATAAAGTGCAATCTTGGATTTTCAGACTGATGTTGCACCTCAAGACTTCGATGTTGCACCTAACAGACGTGGGTTGTTCCGCCACACATAAATTTGTAACCATTTTGAGTTAGTAGAACCATAACCAATCAAAATGAAGCTCTCTCAAAGATCTATAGGACTAACAGGTTGCACCCATCTCATCTTAGTTCAGTAAACCAAGAAATTCAATCTTAATGACATTTGGGAACATCAAAAGCTTTTTTAGGTCAATTTTTAATTTTTCACATTTTGTTTTGTTAGTCAAAGGGAGTTTGACCATGGTCGGAATTCGATTTAATATATTTTGGAATATGATGCACCATGTTATATTTCTATTTCGTACCCATAAACGAGTTTTCAAAAGTCATACAGTGCAATCTTGGATTTTCAAACTGATGTTGCACCTCAAGACTTCGATGTTGCACCCAACAGACGTGGGTTGTTCCGCCACACATAAATTTGTAACCATTTTGAGTTAGTAGAACCATAACCTATCAAAATGAAGCTCTCTCAAAGATCTATAGGACTAACAGGTTACACCCATCTCATCTTAGTTCAGTAAACCAAGAAATTCAATCTTAATGACATTTGGGAACATCAAAAGCTTTTTTAGGTCAATTTTTAATTTTTCACATTTTGTTTTTTTAGTCAAAGGTGGTTTGACCATGGTCGGAATTCGATTTAATATATTTTGGAATATGATGCACCATGTTATATTTCTATTTCGTACCCATAAACGAGTTTTCAAAAGTCATACAGTGCAATCTTGGATTTTCAAACTGATGTTGCACCTCAAGACTTCGATGTTGCACCCAACAGACGTGGGTTGTTCCGCCATGCATAAATTTGTATCCATTTTGAGTTAGTAGAACCATAACCAGTCAAAATGAAGCTCTCTCATAGATCTATAGTGATTTTTGGGAACATCAAAATCTTTTTTAGCTTAGTTTTTCACATGTTATTTTGTTGGTCAAAGGGTGTTTGACCATGGTCGGAATTCGATTTAATATATTTTGGAGTATGATGCACCATGTTATATTTCAATTTCGTACCCATAAACGAGTTTTCAAAAGTTATACAGTGCAATCTTGGATTTTCAAACTGATGTTGCACATCAAGACATCGATGTTGCACCGAACAGACGTGGGTTGTTCCGCCATGCTAAAATTTGTATCCATTTTGAATTACTAGAACCGTAACCAGTCAAAATGAAGCTCTCTCATAGATCTATAGGACTAAGAGTTTACACCCATCTCGTCTTAGTTCAGTAACCAAGAAATTCACTCTTAATGATTTTTGGGAACATCGAAAGCTTTTTTAGCTTAATTTTTCATATGTTTTTTTGTTGGTCAAAGAAGGTATGACCATGGTCGGAATTCTATTTACTATATTTTGGAATACGATGCGCCATGTTATATTTCAATTTCATACCCATAAACGAATTTTCAAAAGTCATACAGTGCAATCTTGGATTTTCAAACTGATGTTGCACCTGAAGACTTCGATGTTGCACCCAACAGACGTGGGTTATTCCGCAACGCATAAATTTGTATCCATTTTGAGTTAGTAGAACCAAAACCAGTCAAAATGAGTCTCTCTCATAGATCCATAGGACTAACAGGTTACACTCATCTCATCTTAGTTCAGTAAACCAAGAAATTCAATCTTAATGACAATTGGGAACATCAAAAGCTTTTTTAGGTCAATTTTTTATTTTTCACATGTTGTTTTGTTAGTCAAAGGGGGTTTGACCATGGCCGGAATTCGATTTAATATATTTTGGAATATGATGCACCATGTTATATTTCTATTTCGTACCCATAAACGAGTTTCCAAAAGTCATACAGTGCGATCTTGGATTTTCAAATTGATGTTGCACCTCAAGGCTTCGATGTTGCACCTATAAGACGTGGGATGTTCCGCCATGCATAAATTTGTATCCATTTTGAGTTAGTAGAACCATAACCTACAAAATGAAGCTCTCATATAGATCTATAGGTCTAACAGGTTACACCCACCTCATCTTAGTTCAGTAAACCAAGAAATTCAATCTTAATGACATTTAGGAACATCAAAAGCTTTTTTAGGTCAATTTTTTATTTTTCACATGTTGTTTTGTTAGTCAAATGAGGTTTCACCATGGTCTAAATTCGATTTAATATATTTTGGAATATGATGCACCATGTTATATTTCTATTTCGTACTCATAAACGAGTTTTCAAAAGTCATACAGTGCAATCTTGGATTTTCAAATTGATGTTGCACCTCAACACTTCGATGTTGCACCTAACAGACGTGGGTTGTTCCGCCACACATAAATTTGTAACCATTTTGAGTTAGTAGAACCATTACCTATCAAAATGAAGCTCTTTCAAAGATCTATAGGACTATCAGGTTACACCCATCTCATCTTAGTTCAGTAAACCAAGAAATTCAATCTTAATGATATTTGGGAACATCAAAAGCTTTTTTAGGTCAATTTTTAAATTTTCACATTTTGTTTTGTTAGTCAAAGGGGGTTTGACCATGGTCGGAATTCGATTTAATATATTTTGGAATATGATGCACCATGTTATATTTCTATTTCGTACCCATAAACGAGTTTTCAAAGGTCATACAGTGCAATCTTGGATTTCTAAACTGATGTTGCACCTCAAGACTTCGATGTTGCACCCAACAGACTTGGGTTGTTCCGCCATGCATAAATTTGTATCCATTTTGAGTTAGTAGAACCATAACCAGTCAAAATGAAGCTCTCTCATAGATCTATAGTGATTTTTGGGAACATCGAAATCTTTTTTTGCTTAGTTTTTCACATGTTGTTTTGTTTGTCAAAAGGGGTTTGACCATGGTCGGAATTCGATTTAATATATTTTGGAGTATGATGCACCATGTTATATTTCAATTTCGTACCCATAAACGAGTTTTCAAAAGTCATACAGTGCAATCTTGGATTTTCAAACTGATGTTGCACATCAAGACATCGATGTTGCACCCAACAGACGTGGGTTGTTCCGCCATGCTTAAATTTGTATCCATTTCGAGTTACTAGAACCGTAACCAGTCAAAATGAAGCTCTCTCATAGATCTATAAGACTAAGAGGTTACACACATCTCGTCTTAGTTCAGTAACCAAGAAATTCAATCTTAATGATTTTTGGGAACATCGAAAGCTTTTTTAGCTTAATTTTTCATATGTTGTTTTGTTGGTCAAAGCAGGTATGACCATGGTCAGAATTCTATTTACTATATTTTGGAATATGAGCCGCCATGTTATATTTCAATTTCATACCCATAAACGAGTTTTCAAAAGTCATACAGTGTAATCTTGGATTTTCAAACTGATGTTGCACCTCAAGACTTCGATTTTGCACCCAACAGACGTGGGTTGTTCCGCCACACATAAATTTGTATCCATTTTGAGTTAGTAGAACCAAAACCAGTCAAAATGAATCTCTCCCATAGATCCATAGGACTAACAGGTTACACCCATCTCATCTTAGTTCAGTAAACCAAGAAATTCAATCTTAATGACATTTGGGAACATCAAAAGCTTTTTTAGGTCAATTTTTAATTTTTCACATGTTGTTTTGTTAGTCAAAGGGGTTTTTACCATGGTCGGAATTCGATTTAATATATTTTGGAGTATGATGCACCATGTTATATTTCTATTTCGTACCCATAAACGAGTTTTCAAAAGTCATACAGTGCCATCTTGGATTTTGAAACTGATGTTGCACCTCAAGATTTCGATGTTGCACCTATAAGACGTGGGATGTTCCGCCATGCATAAATTTGTATCCATTTTGAGTTAGTAGAAACATAACCTACAAAATGAAGCTCTCTCATAGATCTATAGGACTAACAGGTTACACCCATCTACTCTTAGTTCAGTAAACCAAGAAATTCAATCTTAATGACATTTGGGAACATCAAAAGCTTTTTTTGGTCAATTTTTTATTTTTTACATGTTGTTTTTTTGGTCAAAGGGGGTTTGACCATGGTCGGAATTCGATTTAATATATTTTGGAATATGATGCACCATGTTATATTTCTATTTCGTACCCATAAACGAGTTTTCAAAAGTCATACAGTGCAATCTTGGATTTTAAAACTGATGTTGCACCTCAAGACTTCGATGTTGCACCTAACAGACGTGGGTTGTTCCGCCACACATAAATTTGTAACCATTTTGAGTTAGTAGAACCATAACCAATCAAAATGAAGCTCTCTCAAAGATCTATAGGACTAACAGGTTGCACCCATCTCATCTTAGTTCAGTAAACCAAAAATTCAATCTTAATGACATTTGGGAACATCAAAAGCTTTTTTAGGTCAATTTTTAAATTTTCACATTTTGTTTTGTTAGTCAAAGGGAGTTTGACCATGGTCGGAATTCAATTTAATATATTTTGGAATATGATGCACCATGTTATATTTCTATTTCGTACCCATAAACGAGTTTTCAAAAGTCATACAGTGCAATCTTGGATTTTCAAACTGATGTTGCACCTCAAGACTTCGATGTTGCTCCCAATAGACGTGGGTTGTTCCGCCACACATAAATTTGTAACCATTTTGAGTTAGTAGAACCATAACCTATCAAAATGAAGCTCTCTCAAAGATCTATAGGACTAACAGGTTACGCCCATCTCATCTTAGTTCAGTAAACCAAGAAATTCAATCTTAATGACATTTGGGAACATCAAAAGCTTTTTTAGGTCAATTTTTAATTTTTCACATTTTGTTTTGTTAGTCAAAGGTGGTTTGACCATGGTCGGAATTCGATTTAATATATTTTGGAATATGATGCACCATGTTATATTTCTATTTCGTACCCATAAACGAGTTTTCAAAAGTCATACAGTGCAATCTTGGATTTTCAAACTGATGTTGCACCTCAAGACTTCGATGTTGCACCCAACAGACGTGGGTTGTTCCGCCATGCATAAATTTGTATCCATTTTGAGTTAGTAGAACCATAACCAGTCAAAATGAAGCTCTCTCATAGATCTATAGTGATTTTTGGGAATATCTAACTCTTTTTTAGCTTAGTTTTTCACATGTTGTTTTGTTGGTCAAAGGGGGTTTGACCATGGTCGGAATTTGATTTAATATATTTTGGAGCATGATGCACCATGTTATATTTCAATTTCGTACCCATAAACGAGTTTTCAAAAGTCATACAGTGCAATCTTGGATTTTCAAACTGATGTTGCACATCAAGACATCGATGTTGCACCCAACAGACGTGGGTTGTTCCGCCATGCTTAAATTTGTATCCATTTCGAGTTACTAGAACCATAACCAGTCAAAATGAAGCTCTCTCATAGATCTATAAGACTAAGAGGTTACACACATCTCGTCTTAGTTCAGTAACCAAGAAATTCAATCTTAATGATTTTTGGGAACATCGAAAGCTTTTTTAGCTTAATTTTTCATATGTTGTTTTGTTGGTCAAAGCAGGTATGACCATGGTCAGAATTCTATTTACTATATTTTGGAATATGAGCCGCCATGTTATATTTCAATTTCATACCCATAAACGAGTTTTCAAAAGTCATACAGTGTAATCTTGGATTTTCAAACTGATGTTGCACCTCAAGACTTCGATTTTGCACCCAACAGACGTGGGTTGTTCCGCCACACATAAATTTGTATCCATTTTGAGTTAGTAGAACCAAAACCAGTCAAAATGAATCTCTCCCATAGATCCATAGGACTAACAGGTTACACCCATCTCATCTTAGTTCAGTAAACCAAGAAATTCAATCTTAATGACATTTGGGAACATCAAAAGCTTTTTTAGGTCAATTTTTAATTTTTCACATGTTGTTTTGTTAGTCAAAGGGGGTTTTACCATGGTCGGAATTCGATTTAATATATTTTGGAATATGATGCACCATGTTATATTTCTATTTCGTACCCATAAACGAGTTTTCAAAAGTCATACAGTGCCATCTTGGATTTTGAAACTGATGTTGCACCTCAAGATTTCGATGTTGCACCTATAAGACGTGGGATGTTCCGCCATGCATAAATTTGTATCCATTTTGAGTTAGTAGAAATATAACCTACAAAATGAAGCTCTCTCATAGATCTATAGGACTAACAGGTTACACCCATCTCATCTAAGTTCAGTAAACCAAGAAATTCAATCTTAATGACATTTGGGAACATCAAAAGCTTTTTTTGGTCAATTTTTTATTTTTTACATGTTGTTTTTTTGGTCAAAGGGGGTTTGACCATGGTCGGAATTCGATTTAATATATTTTGGAATATGATGCACCATGTTATATTTCTATTTCGTACCCATAAACGAGTTTTCAAAAGTCATACAGTGCAATCTTGGATTTTCAAACTGATGTTGCACCTCAAGACTTCGATGTTGCACCTAACAACGTGGGTTGTTCCGCCACACATAAATTTGTAACCATTTTGAGTTAGTAGAACCATAACCAATCAAAATGAAGCTCTCTCAAAGATCTATAGGACTAACAGGTTGCACCCATCTCATCTTAGTTCAGTAAACCAAGAAATTCAATCTTAATGACATTTGGGAACATCAAAAGCTTTTTTAGGTCAATTTTTAATTTTTCACATTTTGTTTTGTTAGTCAAAGGGAGTTTGACCATGGTCGGAATTCGATTTAATATATTTTGGAATATGATGCACCATGTTATATTTCTATTTCGTACCCATAAACGAGTTTTCAAAAGTCATACAGTGCAATCTTGGATTTTCAAACTGATGTTGCACCTCAAGACTTCGATGTTGCACCCAACAGACGTGGGTTGTTCCGCCACACATAAATTTGTAACCATTTTGAGTTAGTGTAACACCCCGGAAATTCTATAACTGTGAAATTCATGAATTAAAGTATAATCAAATTCAAATCAAAGAACTAAGGGAAACGGGATACGCCATTGCGTTCGTCTCGGAAAAATACGCGAAATAGAGTCCGAGTTTTCGAAAAACGGAGTCCGTATGAAGAAGATATGGCCTTCGGAAGATTTGAATTAAATTTAAAACTCAAACAGAATTAAATAATTAAATATTCCGAAGTGGGGCCCATTGGGCCAGAAAAGCGCCGCCTGGGCCACCCAGGTCGACTGGGCTGTCGACCTGGGCTACCCATGTCGACAGGGCTGTCGACAGCCCTGTCGACAGGGGTATCGACCTGGTCGAGCCCAGTCAACCTGGCTGGCCAGGTCGGTGTGTGGTCGAATTTCTGTGGTCTGCTTTGTCATTAGGGCTAGGTGGCGGGTTTTTATTGGTCTCTCTTCCTAATGAATGGCTATGATCTAACCTAGCAACATCAAGGGTCCTAATTAGTTCCTAACCTCTATATAAACAACCCTAGACTAAACCCTAATCTATTCATTAAAAATTAAGAACATAGCCGCCATGTTGCTGAGGAACGACAAAGCATAGCCGCCAACTAAAGAGAGGATTAGGGAGGAAGTTCTAAGGCCTAAAGCAATTCAAGCAACCTAAAGCTAATCAATTCAACAAAGGAATTTGTGTCTTCAATCCCTAAACTAGAGAATTCATCAAACCATTGTAAGTAGAGTATTACTTTGGTATAATAAACAACTGTGTTGATGTGTATGCTTGAATTGTGGCAATGGAAGTAATTCATATTTGTGCGTTCTTATCAATTTATATACGTTTGGATACTCTTGAATTATATTATTCATTATAAAGAACTACATGCGGTAGTTCTATGCAAATATACGTTTGGAATATTGCGCAAATTATGTAGTCTATGTTGAAGCTACATGTATATAGTTGAGTGAAATTTATGCAAGTTTGGGGCTTTGTTATTATGCCATTATGATGTATGTTTTTATGTATAAATCATTTTGCAAGTAATTGAAACAAGTTTGGTTATTATAGTTCATATGAAACTATGTGGAATTTTGACACCATGTATTAGTCATGCTTTTGCAAACTTATGAATATGGCTAGGAATGATATTTGGCATAATTGAGATCTATGATTAAGTCTATCTTGTTTTAAAGAATTATATGATGACATATGTGAGACATGGTTAGATTAGACTCAAAAATCCCCTTTTTGCAAGTTTAAAGCAAAACACCATGATTAGGAATATTTATGCATAAGTATGTTTATACCATCGTTATGTGATTAGGCTTAAATCATGATTAAGTTGAATTATGTTATGTTCATGCTAGAAGTATTTATGCCATGCTTATGTTTGACAATATGCCATGCCTATGCTAGAAGTATTTTATGCCATGCTTATGTTTGACAATATGCCATGTTTATGCTAGAAGTATTTAGGCCATGCTTATGTTTGACATTATGCCTAAATAAGAATATAGGTTCATGTTGTAGTTAAACCTATGCAAGTTTACATGCCTTGATTTATGTCACCTATGTTGTATGACCAAAATACATGTCACCACTATGCAAGTACACCAATTTCTATTATGTATTTTCCAACGTCATATGCAAGTTCATGCGCTCACTTTCCCCTCTTTGTGTATACGCCATAAGCCTCCCCTTTCGCATGGCTAAATTGGGCTTTAAAAGGCTAAGCCCAATATATATGAACGGACGTGTAAAACGGGGGAAAACAACGTTGGGTTAAAATGAATTAATGAATGAAAATATGAAATAGAAGGGCCCAAAGTCAAGTATGGGTTGGGCCCATGGTTGGTGTAACCTTTACACCATGAACTTAATAATGGGCCGCAAATATTTACATATAAATAAAGAAGAATGACAAGATATGTAAATGTAGAAAAGACGATGTGTTTAACCCGAGGTTGGATTGAGTTGTGATGTAAACCTGCCCGGAACCGCCCGGCTGTCCAGTAGTCACAACAATACCTATCCAATGTGGGAGGTTAAACATGGAGCCCAGCAAGGACCCGAGGTTAGACTGAGTTGTGGCGTAAGACTGCCCGGAACCAACCGGCAACAGGCAGCCACAACAATACCTGTCTAATGTGAGAGGTCAGGGCATTAATAAGACAATTAAGGCTGAGTCAGGATTGTTAGGATTAAGTAAACTAAAGACTTAATCAAAATGGAACATGCTAAGCTAAACGGACTGGTGGGGTTAGGTTAGGAAACACTTAACCAACTTAGCATGTTGGCTAGAGATAGAAAACCTAGTAACGGGGGACCCTTTTCAGCAGTAACCCTAAAAGGTGTATCAGGATACCCTGAAACTAGGCAGGGTGGGGCACGATTACTGGGCTGATTGTAAAAGATCAAATCGACGGCGGTGGTGTAGCAGTGTAGGTTCTAACGGTGTGCGGGCGTGCACGCACTCCGGCGCAGAAAAATAAAGCACTGGACACCAGTAGCATACCTTTGCACTCTAAGGTTGTGTCGGGTTGCCACTATGGGACTTGATACACCCCATGGTGGGACCAGCATAGGTAACTACAGACATCGGGGGCCGTAAGACACATGTAACTATGCGAGTAGGAGCCGATCATCGTAGAATGGATCACACTACCCTGATTATGGGGTGCAAATTGGAAACTAGTTTATATGGGTTCAGAGATTAACATGGGGTACGATAGTATATTCGACCCTAGATAACTTAACCAAGTTCATAGTGTTTGCCCACTTCCTGTTTTACTGATCATACCCAGTTCTTTATTCATAGACAAAGTAGTACTAGACTTACTCAGGCTTTATGTCTGACTCTATTTTTCTTTCGTCTTCTTTCTTCCGTTTCCCCCCCCCCAGGTCCTCAGGGAGGGAACACAGCGGCTTGACCTACCTCAACATCTAGCTTGAAGAAGAGAAATGTATTGCTTGGACTTTCCTGTTTTGAACTATGGCTTTGGACAATCCACTATGGGGCTTTTGCAGTTTATCTATGTTTTATTTATGCTTCTTTAAAAATAATGTACTCAAGACAGATTATGAAAGTGTTATGTTATGTTTTGAAAGGATGTTGTTGTAACACGTATTTGACTTTATGAAATAAAATTTGTTGTTCTTCCGCTGGTTTACAAATATGTGTTATTATATCTGTCTTGTATATCTGTGACTTGTACTTATAAACCTCCACCAAAATTAGGGCATTCCCTTTGAGAGTGACCCTAACGGAGGTGGGGTGTTTCACTTGGTATCAGAGCATAGGTTTACCAGATAAGATAAAAAGTTTTGAAAAATTATTTTCAAAAAGGAAATTTAAAGAAGCATTTTTAAAAGAAAAATATTATTTTATTTTAAAAAAGGCAAAGTCCACTCCCCAAAGCCATAGGTATTATCTCTTATCCTTCGTTTTGAATCTATCCTTTTTGTTTCAGCATGTCCCAAGAACTTAACTTGCCTGAAGGGGTGCCCATACCTGGTTGGTTTAGACGTTTCTTAGAAGCTAGGGCCACTCAGCCAGGTCCTACCGTTCCTCCTCCTCCAGCTGAAGGGAATCATCCAGCCGCAGCAGTACTTTTTCCTCCACCTCCTCCACGGGGAAACACATTCGCTAAGATATGTAAAGATTTTAAAGCTATGGGAGGAAGGGATTTCCATGGAACTGAGTCCTTCGTAGCAGCTAGGAATTGGCTAAAAGAAACCGAAGACCTATTCATCATCTTTGAGGTAGAAGATAGGCAAAAAGTACAGTTGGCAGTGTGGCTATTGAAGGGCGAGGCTTCCTACTGGTGGGAAGTCACCAATGCTGAAAGACCAGTGGATACATGGGAGGACTTTAGGGCAAGGTTTGAGACTAAGTTTCTCTCAGATGCAGAAAGAAGTTTGCAGTTGGAGAAATTCTTATTTCTTAAGCAAGGAGACAAGACTGTTAGAGAGTATGTAAATCAGTTTGATGAGCTGGCTAGGTTTGGGCTTGACCTAGTCAACACCCCGCATAAGAAGGCTCTCCGTTTCGTCAAGGGGTTAAATGAGCCGTTACATAGTTTGGCCATGACCCATATACCCATGGGAGCCACGTATGAAAGATTGGTGCAAATGGCATTGCTGAACGAAGAGGACAAGGGCAAGAAGGAGACGAAGGCAGAAAGCTCTCAAGGGAAGAAAGAGGGTTTGCAGCCTAAGAAGACAGACTTTAAGAAAGGCGGGGAAGGCAACAAAGAGAAGAGGACGTGTAATTTCTGTGGCAAAGTGGGGCACTTAGTAAAGGACTGCCGGAAAAAGAAGGCCAAGGAGAATGGTGGGTGCTTTTCGTGCGGTCAGACAGGCCACAGGGCTAAGGACTGCCCAAAGAAACGAGGACAGGGGCAGGGCACTGGATCCACCCCAGGGGCACAGGTTCATGTGCTAGAAGCGCCACCATTGCAACAGCGAGGTATAAATACTTCTGTAGAAAGTGTGGTTTATCTTTATGATCACCCCGTTCGCACTTTATTTGATTCTGGCGCATCACACTCCTTTATCTCGTCTGCTTTAGTAGAATCTCTGCACCTAAAAACTAGTATGGTAGAGGACCCCTTAATTGTTTCAAACCCAATTGGGGGCCCAGCTCATTTGTCTATGATCTGTCTGGATTTAAAAATTTCTATCCTAAGTGTTGAATTTCTATGTAGTGCCTTTGTTTTGGGCTTTTCGGGGTATGGTTTGATTTTGGGTATGGATTGGCTATCCAGTAATGGGGCCATCCTTGATTGTGAGAAAAGGGTTGTTAGGCTCCTAACCCAGCTCGGTAATACTTTGGAAGTTTCTTGTAATCCCTCGTATGCGGTTATGCTTAGTTATCTTGAGTCGCTAGATGCCTCTGTTGAAAATTTGCAATCGGTTAGAGTGGTCCGGGAATATCCGGATGTCTTCGAAGAGGTGAAGGGCTTGCCTCCGAAGCGGGAGATAGACTTCCGCATATATCTTGTGGATAATGCAAAGCCCGTTGCGTTGCCCGTTAGACATATGGCTCCACGAGAAAGGAAAGAGCTCAGTAAACAGATTAAAGAACTTCTGGAGAAGGGGGTTCATTAGGAGGAGCATTTCAGAATAGGGCGCTCCAGTAGTGTTCGCCACTAAGGCAGAAAGTTCATTTCGCTTATGAATGAGTTGTGGAGAATTACCTTAGTAAATACATTTGGCAACATAGTTGACATTTGTTTATTTTCTAGAGATAATTCATCTATGTGGAATACCTTATAGTAAGTTAACAAGATCCAAGATTCACTAGTGAATTTTGGAGAGCTTGCATGGAACCATGAGTACGCAGTTAGGATTGAGCCAAGAATATTAGAAGTAGAGTAAGTGAAAGAGGAACGAGAGGCAACAGTGGAAAAGGTTCCAACTCATATTTTGGAAACAAGAATTAAGACGCTACGAAATTGTGAAGTTAAAGACGGACAAAGCATAATGGAGTCAAGCTCAAGGAAAGGCGACTTAGAAGATCGAAGACTAGATTCGTGCATCATATCTCTTCTTAAGAGTATGTCCTTGATCCCTCTCTTCCTGTAGAGCTTACTTGCATGCTATCTTTTGTGTATATCCTCTCGGTCCCATTCTCAATCCAATTTCTGTTACAAACCCCATAGGGAGTATGACTCATCTGTTAGTAACACATGTTGGGGCTTGAGGGTGTTCGTTGGATTGACCAAACTTTTTGGGTTTAATAGGATACGCGTTGGTCTTAGGAAGGGACTCCCTTGTGACCTAAAAGGAGTCCATCATGCTTAGTTTCCTAGAATCATATATGGTGGTTGGGTTGAGTAATTCTCTGGGTGTCAGTCTGATGTTGATTTCGGTCTTCGGGGCTGATGCTTAGAGAGTTCTTCTCCTAATCAATATATATGTGGCATAGATTTCCAGTTTTGACATTGCCTAATGGGCACAGAGTTTTTACTTGTTTCTATCATTCGACTATACCTTTAGGTAGGACCATTTCCTATCATTGAGAAAATTTGGAAAATGACCTATAGATTAGAGCTACCCGAAAAATTGGCCGGAGTCCACAACGTTTTTCACGTTTCACATCTCCGAAAATGTCTACACGAGTCTGCTGAAGTGGTAGAGCCAAATATCCTTGAAGAGGCCGAAGTGGAACGCGAAGCAACCATAAGAAGAGTTCCAACCCGCATCTTAGGAACGGAAGTAAAGAAGCTACGCAACCGCGAAGTCAAGCTCGTCAAAGTCCAGTGGAGCGACACCGAGGGAGACGCGACTTGGGAAACTGAAGCTAGAATCTGCACTGCCTACCCTTTTCTGTTCGAGGGTACATCCTTGATCTTTCTTTTTCCTTAAGTTGCGCTTTTATCTATCTATCTTTTTAGGTATATTTCCTCGACCGTATCTTTTAGGTAGAAAACCTTTTGGATGAAAACATGTAATTGAAACATGTTATGTATGATGGTTGCAAGTGGTTGCAAGTGATTGCTAGTGGTTGCTCGTGGCTGCATATACACACACAATCTAGGTTTTAGATCGGCTCAGTCACTTCATATTGCATATGCATATGTGTTTGTATTCGTATATGGTTGAACTTTAATGTGTTGACATGTGGATGCTGCATTTGTATTGAATGACTGTGCACTCATGTAGAATCAAGGATAGGAAAATTTGCATACATAATGGATTCATGGCACTAACATAATTCGCATTAAGGAGGTCAACTGAATCAGTAGACCGACTGATTTTGCATTAGATAAGTACATGTATACACACACACTTTGCATATGATCATGAAGCATTAGAAGTCTTTTAAGGACAATGGATACTCGTGTTTGATGGATGAGTAGATGGATGATTGGATGTTAGGATATACGTTTTCCTACACTTGAAGATTTCAGGGACGAAATCCTTTTAAGTGGGGGAGAATGTAACACCCCGGAAATTCTATAACTGTGAAATTCATGAATTAAAGTATAATCAAATTCAAATCAAAGAACTAAGGGAAACGGGATACGCCATTGCGTTCGTCTCGGAAAAATACGCGAAATAGAGTCCGAGTTTTCGAAAAACGGAGTCCGTATGAAGAAGATATGGCCTTCGGAAGATTTGAATTAAATTTAAAACTCAAACAGAATTAAATAATTAAATATTCCGAAGTGGGGCCCATTGGGCCAGAAAAGCGCCGCCTGGGCCACCCAGGTCGACTGGGCTGTCGACCTGGGCTACCCATGTCGACAGGGCTGTCGACAGCCCTGTCGACAGGGGTATCGACCTGGTCGAGCCCAGTCAACCTGGCTGGCCAGGTCGGTGTGTGGTCGAATTTCTGTGGTCTGCTTTGTCATTAGGGCTAGGTGGCTGGTTTTTATTGGTCTCTCTTCCTAATGAATGGCTATGATCTAACCTAGCAACATCAAGGGTCCTAATTAGTTCCTAACCTCTATATAAACAACCCTAGACTAAACCCTAATCTATTCATTAAAAATTAAGAACATAGCCGCCATGTTGCTGAGGAACGACAAAGCATAGCCGCCAACTAAAGAGAGGATTAGGGAGGAAGTTCTAAGGCCTAAAGCAATTCAAGCAACCTAAAGCTAATCAATTCAACAAAGGAATTTGCGTCTTCAATCCCTAAACTAGAGAATTCATCAAACCATTGTAAGTAGAGTATTACTTTGGTATAATAAACAACTGTGTTGATGTGTATGCTTGAATTGTGGCAATGGAAGTAATTCATATTTGTGCGTTCTTATCAATTTATATACGTTTGGATACTCTTGAATTATATTATTCATTATAAAGAACTACATGCGGTAGTTCTATGCAAATATACGTTTGGAATATTGCGCAAATTATGTAGTCTATGTTGAAGCTACATGTATATAGTTGAGTGAAATTTATGCAAGTTTGGGGCTTTGTTATTATGCCATTATGATGTATGTTTTTATGTATAAATCATTTTGCAAGTAATTGAAACAAGTTTGGTTATTATAGTTCATATGAAACTATGTGGAATTTTGACACCATGTATTAGTCATGCTTTTGCAAACTTATGAATATGGCTAGGAATGATATTTGGCATAATTGAGATCTATGATTAAGTCTATCTTGTTTTAAAGAATTATATGATGACATATGTGAGACATGGTTAGATTAGACTCAAAAATCCCCTTTTTGCAAGTTTAAAGCAAAACACCATGATTAGGAATATTTATGCATAAGTATGTTTATACCATCGTTATGTGATTAGGCTTAAATCATGATTAAGTTGAATTATGTTATGTTCATGCTAGAAGTATTTATGCCATGCTTATGTTTGACAATATGCCATGCCTATGCTAGAAGTATTTTATGCCATGCTTATGTTTGACAATATGCCATGTTTATGCTAGAAGTATTTAGGCCATGCTTATGTTTGACATTATGCCTAAATAAGAATATAGGTTCATGTTGTAGTTAAACCTATGCAAGTTTACATGCCTTGATTTATGTCACCTATGTTGTATGACCAAAATACATGTCACCACTATGCAAGTACACCAATTTCTATTATGTATTTTCCAACGTCATATGCAAGTTCATGCGCTCACTTTCCCCTCTTTGTGTATACGCCATAAGCCTCCCCTTTCGCATGGCTAAATTGGGCTTTAAAAGGCTAAGCCCAATATATATGAACGGACGTGTAAAACGGGGGAAAACAACGTTGGGTTAAAATGAATTAATGAATGAAAATATGAAATAGAAGGGCCCAAAGTCAAGTATGGGTTGGGCCCATGGTTGGTGTAACCTTTACACCATGAACTTAATAATGGGCCGCAAATATTTACATATAAATAAAGAAGAATGACAAGATATGTAAATGTAGAAAAGACGATGTGTTTAACCCGAGGTTGGATTGAGTTGTGATGTAAACCTGCCCGGAACCGCCCGGCTGTCCAGTAGTCACAACAATACCTATCCAATGTGGGAGGTTAAACATGGAGCCCAGCAAGGACCCGAGGTTAGACTGAGTTGTGGCGTAAGACTGCCCGGAACCAACCGGCAACAGGCAGCCACAACAATACCTGTCTAATGTGAGAGGTCAGGGCCTTAATAAGACAATTAAGGCTGAGTCAGGATTGTTAGGATTAAGTAAACTAAAGACTTAATCAAAATGGAACATGCTAAACTAAACGGACTGGTGGGGTTAGGTTAGGAAACACTTAACCAACTTAGCATGTTGGCTAGAGATAGAAAACCTAGTAACGGGGGACCCTTTTCAGCAGTAACCCTAAAAGGTGTATCAGGATACCCTGAAACTAGGCAGGGTGGGGCACGATTACTAGGCTGATTGTAAGAGGTCAAATCGACGGCGGTGGTGTAGCAGTGTAGGTTCTAACGGTGTGCGGGCGTGCACGCACTCCGGCGCAGAAAAATAAAGCACTGGACACCAGTAGCATACCTTTGCACTCTAAGGTTGTGTCGGGTTGCCAATATGGGACTTGATACACCCCATGGTGGGACCAGCATAGGTAACTACAGACATCGGGGGCCGTAAGACACATGTAACTATGCGAGTAGGAGCCGATCATCGTAGAATGGATCACACTACCCTGATTATGGGGTGCAAATTGGAAACTAGTTTATATGGGTTCAGAGATTAACATGGGGTACGATAGTATATTCGACCCTAGATAACTTAACCAAGTTCATAGTGTTTGCCCACTTCCTGTTTTACTGATCATACCCAGTTCTTTATTCATAGACAAAGTAGTACTAGACTTACTCAGGCTTTATGCCTGACTCTATTTTTCTTTCGTCTTCTTTCTTCCGTTTCCCCCCCCCCCCAGGTCCTCAGGGAGGGAACACAGCGGCTTGACCTACCTCAACATCCAGCTTGAAGAAGAGAAATGTATTGCTTGGACTTTCCTGTTTTGAACTATGGCTTTGGACAATCCACTATGGGGCTTTTGCAGTTTATCTACGTTTTATTTATGCTTCTTTAAAAATAATGTACTCAAGACAGATTATGAAAGTGTTATGTTATGTTTTGAAAGGATGTTGTTGTAACACGTATTTGACTTTATGAAATAAAATTTGTTGTTCTTCCGCTGGTTTACAAATATGTGTTATTATATCTGTCTTGTATATCTGTGACTTGTACTTATAAACCTCCACCAAAATTAGGGCATTCCCTTTGAGAGTGACCCTAACGGAGGTGGGGTGTTTCAGTTAGTAGAACCATAACCTATCAAAATGAAGCTCTCTCAAAGATCTATAGGACTAACAGGTTACACCCATCTCATCTTAGTTCAGTAAACCAAGAAATTCAATCTTAATGACATTTGGGAACATCAAAAGCTTTTTTAGGTCAATTTTTAATTTTTCACATTTTGTTTTGTTAGTCAAAGGTGGTTTGACCATGGTCGGAATTCGATTTAATATATTTTGGAATATGATGCACCATGTTATATTTCTATTTCGTACCCATAAACGAGTTTTCAAAAGTCATACAGTGCAATCTTGGATTTTCAAACTGATGTTGCACCTCAAGACTTCGATGTTGCACCCAACAGACGTGGGTTGTTCCGCCATGCATAAATTTGTATCCATTTTGAGTTAGTAGAACCATAACCAGTCAAAATGAAGCTCTCTCATAGATCTATAGTGATTTTTGGGAATATCTAACTCTTTTTTAGCTTAGTTTTTCACATGTTGTTTTGTTGGTCAAAGGGGGTTTGACCATGGTCGGAATTTGATTTAATATATTTTGGAGCATGATGCACCATGTTATATTTCAATTTCGTACCCATAAACGAGTTTTCAAAAGTCATACAGTGCAATCTTGGATTTTCAAACTGATGTTGCACATCAAGACATCGATGTTGCACCCAACAGACGTGGGTTGTTCCGCCATGCTTAAATTTGTATCCATTTCGAGTTACTAGAACCATAACCAGTCAAAATGAAGCTCTCTCATAGATCTATAAGACTAAGAGGTTACACACATCTCGTCTTAGTTCAGTAACCAAGAAATTCAATCTTAATGATTTTTGGGAACATCGAAAGCTTTTTTAGCTTAATTTTTCATATGTTTTTTTGTTGGTCAAAGCAGGTATGACCATGGTCAGAATTCTATTTACTATATTTTGGAATATGAGCCGCCATGTTATATTTCAATTTCATACCCATAAACGAGTTTTCAAAAGTCATACAGTGTAATCTTGGATTTTCAAACTGATGTTGCACCTCAAGACTTCGATTTTGCACCCAACAGACGTGGGTTGTTCCGCCACACATAAATTTGTATCCATTTTGAGTTAGTAGAACCAAAACCAGTCAAAATGAATCTCTCCCATAGATCCATAGGACTAACAGGTTACACCCGTCTCATCTTAGTTCAGTAAACCAAGAAATTCAATCTTAATGACATTTGGGAACATCAAAAGCTTTTTTAGGTCAATTTTTAATTTTTCACATGTTGTTTTGTTAGTCAAAGGGGTTTTTACCATGGTCGGAATTCGATTTAATATATTTTGGAATATGATGCACCATGTTATATTTCTATTTCGTACCCATAAACGAGTTTTCAAAAGTCATACAGTGCCATCTTGGATTTTGAAATTGATGTTGCACCTCAAGATTTCGATGTTGCACCTATAAGACGTGGGATGTTCCGCCATGCATAAATTTGTATCCATTTTGAGTTAGTAGAAACATAACCTACAAAATGAAGCTCTCTCATAGATCTATAGGACTAACAGGTTACACCCATCTCATCTTAGTTCAGTAAACCAAGAAATTCAATCTTAATGACATTTGGGAACATCAAAAGCTTTTTTTGGTCAATTTTTTATTTTTTAAATGTTGTTTTTTTGGTCAAAGGGGGTTTGACCATGGTCGGAATTCGATTTAATATATTTTGGAATATGATGCACCATGTTATATTTCTATTTCGTACCCATAAACGAGTTTTCAAAAGTCATACAGTGCAATCTTGGATTTTCAGACTGATGTTGCACCGCAAGACTTCGATGTTGCACCTAACAGACGTGGGTTGTTCCGCCACACATAAATTTGTAACCATTTTGAGTTAGTAGAACCATAACCAATCAAAATGAAGCTCTCTCAAAGATCTATAGGACTAACAGGTTGCACCCATCTCATCTTAGTTCAGTAAACCAAGAAATTCAATCTTAATGACATTTGGGAACATCAAAAGCTTTTTTAGGTCAATTTTTAATTTTTCACATTTTGTTTTGTTAGTCAAAGGGAGTTTGACCATGGTCGGAATTCGATTTAATATATTTTGGAATATGATGCACCATGTTATATTTCTATTTCGTACCCATAAACGAGTTTTCAAAAGTCATACAGTGCAATATTGGATTTTCAAACTGATGTTGCACCTCAAGACTTCGATGTTGCACCCAACAGACGTGGGTTGTTCCGCCACACATAAATTTGTAACCATTTTGAGTTAGTAGAACCATAACCTATCAAAATGAAGCTCTCTCAAAGATCTATAGGACTAACAGGTTACACCCATCTCATCTTAGTTCAGTAAACCAAGAAATTCAATCTTAATGACATTTGGGAACATCAAAAGCTTTTTTAGGTCAATTTTTAATTTTTCACATTTTGTTTTGTTAGTCAAAGGTGGTTTGACCATGGTCGGAATTCGATTTAATATATTTTGGAATATGATGCACCATGTTATATTTCTATTTCGTACCCATAAACGAGTTTTCAAAAGTCATACAGTGCAATCTTGGATTTTCAAACTGATGTTGCACCTCAAGACTTCGATGTTGCACCCAACAGACGTGGGTTGTTCCGCCATGCATAAATTTGTATCCATTTTGAGTTAGTAGAACCATAACCAGTCAAAATGAAGCTCTCTCATAGATCTATAGTGATTTTTTGGAACATCAAAATCTTTTTAGCTTAGTTTTTCACATGTTATTTTGTTGGTCAAAGGGTGTTTGACCATGGCCGGAATTCGATTTAATATATTTTGGAGTATGATGCACCATGTTATATTTCAATTTCGTACCCATAAACGAGTTTTCAAAAGTTATACAGTGCAATCTTGGATTTTCAAACTGATGTTGCACATCAAGACATCGATGTTGCACCGAACAGACGTGGGTTGTTCCGCCATGCTAAAATTTGTATCCATTTTGAATTACTAGAACCGTAACCAGTCAAAATGAAGCTCTCTCATAGATCTATAGGACTAAGAGTTTACACCCATCTCATCTTAGTTCAGTAACCAAGAAATTCACTCTTAATGATTTTTGGGAACATCGAAAGCTTTTTTAGCTTAATTTTTCATATGTTTTTTTGTTGGTCAAAGAAGGTATGACCATGGTCGGAATTCTATTTACTTTATTTTGGAATACGATGCGCCATGTTATATTTCAATTTCATACCCATAAACGAATTTTCAAAAGTCATACAGTGCAATCTTGGATTTTCAAACTGATGTTGCACCTGAAGACTTCGATGTTGCACCCAACAGACGTGGGTTATTCCGCAACGCATAAATTTGTATCCATTTTGAGTTAGTAGAACCAAAACCAGTCAAAATGAATCTCTCTCATAGATCCATAGGACTAACAGGTTACACTCATCTCATCTTAGTTCAGTAAACCAAGAAATTCAATCTTAATGACATTTGGGAACATCAAAAGCTTTTTTAGGTCAATTTTTTATTTTTCACATGTTGTTTTGTTAGTCAAAGGGGGTTTGACCATGGCCGGAATTCGATTTAATATATTTTGGAACATGATGCACCATGTTATATTTCTATTTCGTACCCATAAACGAGTTTCCAAAAGTCATACAGTGCGATCTTGGATTTTCAAATTGATGTTGCACCTCAAGGCTTCGATGTTGCACCTATAAGACGTGGGATGTTCCGCCATGCATAAATTTGTATCCATTTTGAGTTAGTAGAACCATAACCTACAAAATGAAGCTCTCATATAGATCTATAGGTCTAACAGGTTACACCCATCTCATCTTAGTTCAGTAAACCAAATATTCAATCTTAATGACATTTGGGAACATCAAAAGCTTTTTTAGGTCAATTTTTTATTTTTCACATGTTGTTTTGTTTGTCAAAGGAGGTTTCACCATGGTCTAAATTCGATTTAATATATTTTGGAATATGATGCACCATGTTATATTTCTATTTCGTACTCATAAACGAGTTTTCAAAAGTCATACAGTGCAATCTTGGATTTTCAAACTGATGTTGCACCTCAACACTTCGATGTTGCACCTAACAGACGTGGGTTGTTCCCCACACATAAATTTGTAACCATTTTGAGTTAGTAGAACCATAACCTATCAAAATGAAGCTCTTTCAAAGATCTATAGGACTAACAGGTTACACCCATCTCATCTTAGTTCAGTAAACCAAGAAATTCAATCTTAATGACATTTGGGAACATCAAAAGCTTTTTTAGGTCAATTTTTAAATTTTCACATTTTGTTTTGTTAGTCAAAGGGGGTTTGACCATGGTCGGAATTCGATTTAATATATTTTGGAATATGATGCACCATGTTATATTTCTATTTCGTACCCATAAACGAGTTTTCAAAAGTCATACAGTGCAATCTTGGATTTTCAAACTGATGTTGCACCTCAAGACTTCGATGTTGCACCCAACAGACGTGGGTTGTTCCGCCACACATAAATTTGTAACCATTTTGAGTTAGTAGAACCATAACCTATCAAAATGAAGCTCTCTCAAAGATCTATAGGACTAACAGGTTACACCCATCTCATCTTAGTTCAGTAAACCAAGAAATTCAATCTTAATGACATTTGGGAACATCAAAAGCTTTTTTAGGTCAATTTTTAATTTTTCACATTTTGTTTTGTTAGTCAAAGGTGGTTTGACCATGGTCGGAATTCGATTTAATATATTTTGGAATATGATGCACCATGTTATATTTCTATTTCGTACCCATAAACGAGTTTTCAAAAGTCATACAGCGCAATCTTGGATTTTCAAACTGATGTTGCACCTCAAGACTTCGATGTTGCACCCAACAGACGTGGGTTGTTCCGCCATGCATAAATTTGTATCCATTTTGAGTTAGTAGAACCATAACCAGTCAAAATGAAGCTCTCTCATAGATCTATAGTGATTTTTGGGAATATCTAACTCTTTTTTAGCTTAGTTTTTCACATGTTGTTTTGTTGGTCAAAGGGGGTTTGACCATGGTCGGAATTTGATTTAATATATTTTGGAGCATGATGCACCATGTTATATTTCAATTTCGTACCCATAAACGAGTTTTCAAAAGTCATACAGTGCAATCTTGGATTTTCAAACTGATGTTGCACATCAAGACATCAATGTTGCACCCAACAGACGTGGGTTGTTCCGCCATGCTTAAATTTGTATCCATTTCGAGTTACTAGAACCATAACCAGTCAAAATGAAGCTCTCTCATAGATCTATAAGACTAAGAGGTTACACACATCTCGTCTTAGTTCAGTAACCAAGAAATTCAATCTTATTGATTTTTGGGAACATCGAAAGCTTTTTTAGCTTAATTTTTCATATGTTGTTTGTTTGGTCAAAGCAGGTATGACCATGGTCAGAATTCTATTTACTATATTTTGGAATATGAGCCGCCATGTTATATTTCAATTTCATACCCATAAACGAGTTTTCAAAAGTCATACAGTGTAATCTTGGATTTTCAAACTGATGTTGCACCTCAAGACTTCGATTTTGCACCCAACAGACGTGGGTTGTTCCGCCACACATAAATTTGTATCCATTTTGAGTTAGTAGAACCAAAACCAGTCAAAATGAATCTCTCCCATAGATCCATAGGACTAACAGGTTACACCCATCTCATCTTAGTTCAGTAAACCAAGAAATTCAATCTTAATGACATTTGGGAACATCAAAAGCTTTTTTAGGTCAATTTTTAATTTTTCACATGTTGTTTTGTTAGTCAAAGGGGGTTTTACCATGGTCGGAATTCAATTTAATATATTTTGGAATATGATGCACCATGTTATATTTCTATTTCGTACCCATAAACGAGTTTTCAAAAGTCATACAGTGCCATCTTGGATTTTGAAACTGATGTTGCACCTATAAGACGTGGGATGTTCCGCCATGCATAAATTTGTATCCATTTTGAGTTAGTAGAAACATAACCTACAAAATGAAGCTCTCTCATAGATCTATAGGACTAACAGGTTACACTCATCTCATCTTAGTTCAGTAAACCAAGAAATTCAATCTTAATGACATTTGGGAACATCAAAAGCTTTTTTTGGTCAATTTTTTATTTTTTGCATGTTGTTTTTTTGGTCAAAGGGGGTTTGACCATGGTCGGAATTCGATTTAATATATTTTGGAATATGATGCACCATGTTATATTTCTATTTCGTACCCATAAACGAGTTTTCAAAAGTCATACAGTGCAATCTTGGATTTTCAAACTGATGTTGCACCTCAAGACTTCGATGTTGCACCTAACAGACTTGGGTTGTTCCGCCACACATAAATTTGTAACCATTTTGAGTTAGTAGAACCATAACCAATCAAAATGAAGCTCTCTCAAAGATCTATAGGACTAACAGGTTGCACCCATCTCATCTTAGTTCAGTAAACCAAGAAATTCAATCTTAATGACATTTGGGAACATCAAAAGCTTTTTTAGGTCAATTTCTAATTTTTCACATTTTGTTTTGTTAGTCAAAGGGAGTTTGACCATGGTCGGAATTCGATTTAATATATTTTGGAATATGATGCACCATGTTATATTTCTATTTCGTACCCATAAACGAGTTTTCAAAAGTCATACAGTGCAATATTGGATTTTCAAACTGATGTTGCACCTCAAGACTTCGATGTTGCACCCAACAGACGTGGGTTGTTCCGCCACACATAAATTTGTAACCATTTTGAGTTAGTAGAACCATAACCTATCAAAATGAAGCTCTCTCAAAGATCTATAGGACTAACAGGTTACACCCATCTCATCTTAGTTCAGTAAACCAAGAAATTCAATCTTAATGACATTTGGGAACATCAAAAGCTTTTTTAGGTCAATTTTTAATTTTTCACATTTTGTTTTGTTAGTCAAAGGTGGTTTGACCATGGTCGGAATTCGATTTAATATATTTTGAAATATGATGCACCATGTTATATTTCTATTTCGTACCCATAAACGAGTTTTCAAAAGTCATACAGTGCAATCTTGGATTTTCAAACTGATGTTGCACCTCAAGACTTCGATGTTGCACCCAACAGACGTGGGTTGTTCCGCCATGCATAAATTTGTATCCATTTTGAGTTAGTAGAACCATAACCAGTCAAAATGAAGCGCTCTCATAGATTTATAGTGATTTTTGGGAATATCTAACTCTTTTTTAGCTTAGTTTTTCACATGTTGTTTTGTTGGTCAAAGGGGGTTTGACCATGGTCGGAATTTGATTTAATATATTTTGGAGCATGATGCAACATGTTATATTTCAATTTCGTACCCATAAACGAGTTTTCAAAAGTCATACAGTGCAATCTTGGATTTTCAAACTGATGTTGCACATCAAGACATCGATGTTGCACCCAACATACGTGGGTTGTTCCGCCATGCTTAAATTTGTATCCATTTTGAGTTACTAGAACCGTAACCAGTCAAAATGAAGCTCTCTCATAGATCTATAGGACTAAGAGGTTACACCCATCTCGTCTTAGTTCAGTAACCAAGAAATTCAATCTTAATGATTTTTGGGAACATCGAAAGCTTTTTTAGCTTAATTTTTCATATGTTGTTTTGTTGGTCAAAGTAGGTATGACCATGGTCAGAATTCTATTTACTATATTTTGGAATATGATCCGCCATGTTATATTTCAATTTCATACCCATAAACGAGTTTTCAAAAGTCATACAGTGTAATCTTCGATTTTCAAATTGATGTTGCACCTCAAGACTTCGATGTTGCACCCAACAGACGTGGGTTGTTCCGCCACGCATAAATTTGTATCCTTTTTGAGTTAGTAGAACAAAAACCAGTCAAAATGAATCTCTCTCATAGATCCATAGGACTAACAGGTTACACCCATCTCATCTTAGTTCAGTAAACCAAGAAATTCAATCTTAATGAAATTTGGGAACATCAAAAGCTTTTTTAGGTCAATTTTTAATTTTTCACATGTTGTTTTGTTAGTCAAAGGGTGTTTGACCATGGTCGGAATTCGATTTAATATATTTTGGAATATGATGGACCATGTTATAATTCTATTTCGTAACCATAAACGAGTTTTCAAAAGTCATACAGTGCCATCTTGGATTTTCAAACTGATGTTGCACCTCAAGACTTCGATGTTGCACCTATAAGACATGGGATGTTCCGCCATGCATAAATTTGTATCCGTTTTGAGTTAGTAGAAATAACCTACAAAATGAAGCTCTCTCATAGATCTATAGGACTAACAGGTTACACCCATCTTGTCTTAGTTCAGTAAACCAAGAAATTTAATCTTAATGACATTTGGGAACATCACAAGCTTTTTTAGGTCAATTTTTAATTTTTCACATGTTGTTTTGTTAGTCAAAGGGGGTTTGACCATGGTCGGAATTCGATTTAATATATATTGGAATATGATGCACCATGTTATAATTCTATTTCGTAACCATAAACGAGTTTTCAAAAGTCATACAGTGCAATCTTGGATTTTCAAACTGATGTTGCACCCCAAGACTTCGATGTTGCACCTAACAGATGTGGGTTGTTCCGCCACACATAAATTTGTAACCATTTTGAGTTAGTAGAACCATAACCTATCAAAATGAAGCTCTCTCAAAGATCTATAGGACTAACAGGTTACACCCATCTCATCTTAGTTCAGTAAGCCAAGAAATTCAATCTTAATGACATTTGGGAACATCAAAAGCTTTTTTAGGTCAATTTTTAATTTTTCACATATTATTTTGTTAGTCAAAGGGGGTTTGACCATGGTCGGAATTCGATTTAATGTATTTTGGAATATGATGCACCATGTTATATTTCTATTTCGTACCCATAAACGAGTTTTCAAAAGTCATACGGTGCAATCTTGGATTTTCAAACTGATGTTGCACCTCAAGACTTTGATGTTGCACCTAATACACGTGGGTTGTTCTGCCACACATAAATTTGTAACCATTTTGGGTTAGTAGAACCATAACCTATCAAAATGAAGTTCTCTCAAAGATCTATAGGACTAACAGGTTACACCCATCTCATTTTAGTTCAGTAAACCAAGAAATTCAATCTTAATGACATTTGGGAACATCAAAAGCTTTTTTAGTACAATTTTTAATTTTTCACATTTTGTTTTGTCAGTCAAAGGGGGTTTGACCATGGTCGGAATTCGATTTAATATATTTTTGAATATGATGCACCATGTTATATTTCTACTTAGTACCCATAAACGAGTTTTCAAAAGTCATACGGTGCAATCTTGGATTTTCAAACTGATGTTGCACCTCAAGACTTCGATGTTGCACCCAACAGACGTGGGTTGTTCCGCCATGCATAAATTTGTATCCATTTTGAGTTAGTAGAACCATAACCAGTCAAAATGAAGCTCTCTCATAGATCTATAGTGATTTTCGGGAACATCGAAATCTTTTCTAGCTTAATTTTTCACATGTTGTTTTGTTGGTCAAAGGAGGTTTGACCATGGTCGGAATTCGATTTAATATATTTTGGAGTATGATGCACCAAGTTATATTGAAATTTCGTACCCATAAACGAGTTTTCAAAAGTCATACAGTGCAATCTTGGATTTTCAAACTGATGTTGCACATCAAGACATCGATGTTGCACCCAACAGACGTGGGTTGTTCCGCCATGCTTAAATTTGTATCCATTTTGAGTTACTAGAACCATTACCTGTCAAAATGAAGCTCTCTCATAGATCTATAGGACTAAGAGGTTACACCCATCTCGTCTTAGTCCAATAACCAAGAAATTCAATCTTAATGATTTTTCGGAACATCGAAAGCTTTTTTAGCTTAATTTTTCACATGTTGTTTTGTTGGTCAAAGCGGGTTTGACCATGGTCGGAATTCTATTTACTATATTTTGGAATATGATGTACCATGTTATATTTCAATTTCATACCCATAAACGAGTTTTCAAAATTCATACAGTGCAATCTTGGATTTTCAAACTGATGTTGCACCTCAAGACTTCGATGTTGCACCCAACAGACGTGGGTTATTCCGCCACGCATAAATTTGTACCCATGTAGAGTTAGTAGAACCATAACCAGTCATAATGAAGCTCTCTCATAGATCTATAGGACTAACCGGTTCCACCAACTCGTATTAGTTCTGTAACCAAGAAATTCAATCTTATTGACTTTTGGGAACATTGAAATCTTTTTTAGCTCAATTTTTCACATGTTGTTTTGTTGGACAAATGTGGTTTGACCATGGTCAGAATTCTATTTACTATATTTTGGAATATGATGCACCATGTTATATTTCAATTTCATTCCCATAAACGAGATTTAAAAAGTCATACAGTGCGATCTTGGATTTTCAAACTGATGTTGCACCTCAAGACTTCGATGTTGCACCCAACGGACGTGGGTTGTTCCGCCACGCATAAATTTGTATCCATTTTGAGTTAGTAGAACCAAAACCAGTCAAAATGAAGCGCTCTCATAGATCTATAGGACTAATAGGTTACAACCATCTCATCTTAGTTCAGTAAACCAAGAAATTCAATCTTAATGACATTTGGGAACATCAAAAGCTTTTTTAGGTCAATTTTTATTTTTTCACATGTTGTTTTGTTAGTCAAAGGGGGTTTGACCATGGTCGGAATTCGATTTAATATATTTTGGAATATGATGCACCATGTTATATTTCTATTTCGTACTCATAAACGAGTTTTCAAAAGTCATACAGTGCAATCTTGGATTTTCAAACTGATTTTGCACCTCAACACTTCGATGTTGCACCTAACAGACGTGGGTTGTTCCGCCACACATAAATTTGTAACCATTTTGAGTTAGTAGAACCATAACCTATCAAAATGAAGCTCTTTCAAAGATCTATAGGACTAACAGGTTACACCCATCTCATCTTAGTTCAGTAAACCAAGAAATTCAATCTTAATGACATTTGGGAACATCAAAAGCTTTTTTAGGTCAATTTATTATTTTTCACATGTTGTTTTGTTAGTCAAAGGAGGTTTGACCATGGTCGGAATTCGATTTAATATATTTTGGAATATGATGCACCATGTTATATTTCTATTACGTACTCATAAACGAGTTTTCAAAGTCATACAGTGCAATCTAGGATTTTCAAACTGATGTTGCACCTCAACACTTCGATGTTGCACCTAACAGACGTGGGTTGTTCCGCCACACATAAATTTGTAACCATTTTGAGTTAGTAGAACCATAACCTATCAAAATGAAGCTCTTTCAAAGATCTATAGGACTAACAGGTTACACCCATCTCATCTTAGTTCAGTAAACCAAGAAATTTAATCTTAATGACATTTGGGAACATCAAAAGCTTTTTTAGGTCAATTTTTAAATTTTCACATTTTGTTTTGTTAGTCAAAGGGGGTTTGACCATGGTCGGAATTCGATTTAATATATTTTGGAATATGATGCACCATGTTATATTTCTATTTCGTACCCATAAACGAGTTTTCAAAGGTCATACAGTGCAATCTTGGATTTTCAAACTGATGTTGCACCTCAAGACTTCGATGTTGCACCCAACAGACTTGGGTTGTTCCGCCATGCATAAATTTGTATCCATTTTGAGTTAGTAGAACCATAACCAGTCAAAATTAAGCTCTCTCATAGATCTATAGTGATTTTTGGGAACATCGAAATCTTTTTTTGCTTAGTTTTTCACATGTTGTTTTGTTTGTCAAAAGGGGTTTGACCATGGTCGGAATTCGATTTAATATATTTTGGAGTATGATGCACCATGTTATATTTCAATTTCGTACCCATAAACGAGTTTTCAAAAGTCATACAGTGCAATCTTGGATTTTCAAACTGATGTTGCACATCAAGACATCGATGTTGCACCCAACAGACGTGGGTTGTTCCGCCATGCTTAAATTTGTATCCATTTCGAGTTACTAGAACCGTAACCAGTCAAAATGAAGCTCTCTCATAGATCTATAAGACTAAGAGGTTACACACAACTCGTCTTAGTTCAGTAACCAAGAAATTCAATCTTAATGATTTTTGGGAACATCGAAAGCTTTTTTAGCTTAATTTTTCATATGTTGTTTTGTTGGTCAAAGCAGGTATGACCATGGTCAGAATTCTATTTACTATATTTTGGAATATGAGCCGCCATGTTATATTTCAATTTCATACCCATAAACGAGTTTTCAAAAGTCATACAGTGTAATCTTGGATTTTCAAACTGATGTTGCACCTCAAGACTTCGATTTTGCACCCAACAGACGTGGGTTGTTCCGCCACACATAAATTTGTATCCATTTTGAGTTAGTAGAACCGAAACCAGTCAAAATGAATCTCTCCCACAGATCCATAGGACTAACAGGTTACACCCATCTCATCTTAGTTCAGTAAACCCAGAAATTCAATCTTAATGACATTTGGGAACATCAAAAGTTTTTTTAGGTCAATTTTGAATTTTTCACATGTTGTTTTGTTAGTCAAAGGGGGTTTTACCATGGTCGGAATTCGATTTAATATATTTTGGAATATGATGCACCATGTTATATTTCTATTTCGTACCCATAAACGAGTTTTCAAAAGTCATACAGTGCAATCTTGGATTTTCAAACTGATGTTGCACCTCAAGACTTCGATGTTGCACCTAACTGACGTGGGTTGTTCCGCCACACATAAATTTGTAACCATTTTGAGTTAGTAGAACCATAACCAATCAAAATGAAGCTCTCTCAAAGATCTATAGGACTAACAGGTTGCACCCATCTCATCTTAGTTCAGTAAACCAAGAAATTCAATCTTAATGACATTTGGGAACATCAAAAGCTTTTTTAGGTCAATTTTTAATTTTTCACATTTTGTTTTGTTATTCAAAGGGAGTTTGACCAGGGTCGAAATTCGATTTAATATATTTTGGAATATGATGCACCATGTTATATTTCTATTTCGTACCCATAAACGAGTTTTCAAAACTCATACAGTGCAATCTTCGATTTTCAAACTGATGTTGCACCTCAAGACTTCGATGTTGCACCCAACAGACGTGGGTTGTTCCGCCACACATAAATTTGTAACCATTTTGTGTTAGTAGAACCATAACCTATCAAAATGAAGCTCTCTCAAAGATCTATAGGACTAACAGGTTACACCCATCTCATCTTAGTTCAGTAAACCAAGAAATTCAATCATAATGACATTTGGGAACATCAAAAGCTTTTTTAGGTCAATTTTTAATTTTTCACATTTTGTTTTGTTAGTCAAAGGGAGTTTGACCATGGTCGGAATTCGATTTAATATATTTTGGAATATGATGCACCATGTTATATTTCTATTTCGTACCCATAAACGAGTTTTCAAAACTCATACAGTGCAATCTTCGATTTTCAAACTGATGTTGCACCTCAAGACTTCGATGTTGCACCCAACAGACGTGGGTTGTTCCGCCACACATAAATTTGTAACCATTTTGAGTTAGTAGAACCATAACCTATCAAAATGAAGCTCTCTCAAAGATCTATAGGACTAACAGGTTACACCCATCTCATCTTAGTTCAGTAAACCAAGAAATTCAATCTTAATGACATTTGGGAACATCAAAAGCTTTTTTAGGTCAATTTTTAATTTTTCACATTTTGTTTTGTTAGTCAAAGGTGGTTTGACCATGGTCGGAATTCGATTTAATATATTTTGGAATATGATGCACCGTGTTATATTTCTATTTCGTACCCATAAACGAGTTTTCAAAAGTCATACAGTGCAATCTTGGATTTTCAAACTGATGTTGCACATCAAGACATCGATGTTGCACCCAACAGACGTGGGTTGTTCCGCCATGCTTAAATTTGTATCCATTTTGAGTTACTAGAACCGTAACCAGTCAAAATGAAGCTCTCTCATAGATCTATAGGACTAAGAGGTTACACCCATCTCGTCTTAGTTCAGTAACCAAGAAATTCAATCTTAATGATTTTTGGGAACATCGAAAGCTTTTTTAGCTTAGTTTTTCATATGTTGTTTTGTTGGTCAAAGCAGGTATGACCATGGTCAGAATTCTATTTACTATATTTTGGAATATGATCCGCCATGTTATATTTCAATTTCATACCCATAAACGAGTTTTCAAAAGTCATACAGTGTAATCTTGGATTTTCAAATTGATGTTGCACCTCAAGACTTCGATGTTGCACCCAACAGACGTGGGTTGTTCCGCCACGCATAAATTTGTATCCTTTTTGAGTTAGTAGAACAAAAACCAGTCAAAATGAATCTCTCTCATAGATCCATAGGACTAACAAGTTACACCCATCTCATCTTAGTTCAGTAAACCAAGAAATTCAATCTTAATGAAATTTGGGAACATCAAAAGCTTTTTTAGGTCAATTTTTAATTTTTCACATGTTGTTTTGTTAGTCAAAGGGGGTTTGACCATGGTCGGAATTCGATTTAATATATTTTGGAATATGATGCACCATGTTATAATTCTATTTCGTAACCATAAACGAGTTTTCAAAAGTCATACAGTGCCATCTTGGATTTTCAAACTGATTTTGCACCTCAAGACTTCGATGTTGCACCTATAAGACATGGGATGTTCCGCCACGCATAAATTTTATCCGTTTTGAGTTAGTAGAAATAACCTACAAAATGAAGCTCTCTCATAGATCTATAGGACTAACAGGTTACGCCCATCTCGTTTTAGTTCAGTAAACCAAGAAATTTAATCTTAATGACATTTGGGAACATCACAAGCTTTTTTAGGTCAATTTTTAATTTTTCACATGTTGTTTTGTTAGTCAAAGGGGGTTTGACCATGGTCGGAATTCGATTTGATATATATTGGAATATGATGCACCATGTTATAATTCTATTTCTTAACCATAAACGAGTTTTCAAAAGTCATACAGTGCAATCTTGGATTTTCAAACTGATGTTGAACCTCAAGACTTCGATGTTGCACCTAACAGACGTGGGTTGTTCCACCACACATAAATTTGTAACCATTTTGAGTTAGTAGAACCATAACCTATCAAAATGAAGCTCTCTCAAAGATCTATAGGACTAACAGGTTACACCCATCTCATCTTAGTTCAGTAAACCAAGAAATTCAATCTTAATGACATTTGGGAACATCAAAAGCTTTTTTAGGTCAATTTTTAATTTTTCACATATTATTTTGTTAGTCAAAGGGGGTTTAACCATTGTCGGAATTCGATTTAATATATTTTGGAATATGATGCACCATGTTATATTTCTATTTCGTACCCATAAACGAGTTTTCAAAAGTCATACGGTGCAATCTTGGATTTTCAAACTGATGTTGCACCTCAAGACTTTGATGTTGCACCTAATACACGTGGGTTGTTCTGCCACACATAAATTTGTAACCATTTTGGGTTAGTAGAACCATAACCTATCAAAATGAAGTTCTCTCAAAGATCTATAGGACTAACAGGTTACACCCATCTCATTTTAGTTCAGTAAACCAAGAAATTCAATCTTAATTACATTTGGGAACATCAAAAGCTTTTTTAGTACAATTTTTAATTTTTCACATTTTGTTTTGTCAGTCAAAGGGGGTTTGACCATGGTCGGAATTCGATTTAATATATTTTTGAATATGATGCACCATGTTATATTTCTACTTAGTACCCATAAACGAGTTTTCAAAAGTCATACAGTGCAATCTTGGATTTTCAAACTGATGTTGCACCTCAAGACTTCGATGTTGCACCCAACAGACGTGGGTTGTTCCGCCATGCATAAATTTGTATCCATTTTGAGTTAGTAGAACCATAACCAATCAAAATGAAGCTCTCTCATAGATCTATAGTGATTTTCGGGAACATCGAAATCTTTTCTAGCTTAATTTTTCACATGTTGTTTTGTTGGTCAAAGGGGGTTTGACCATGGCCGGAATTCGATTTAATATATTTTGGAGTATGATGCACCAAGTTATATTTCAATTTCGTACCCATAAACGAGTTTTCAAAAGTCATACAGTGCAATCTTGGATTTTCAAACTGATGTTGCACATCAAGACATCGATGTTGCACCCAACAGACGTGGGTTGTTCCGCCATGCTTAAATTTGTATCCATTTTGAGTTACTAGAACCATAACCAGTCAAAATGAAGCTCTCTGATAGATCTATAGGACTAAGAGGTTACACCCATCTCGTCTTAGTCCAATAACCAAGAAATTCAATCTTAATGATTTTTGGGAACATCGAAAGCTTTTTTAGCTTAATTTTTCACATGTTGTTTTGTTGGTCAAAGCGGGTTTGACCATGGTCGGAATTCTATTTACTATATTTTGGAATATGATGTACCATGTTATATTTCAATTTCATACCCATAAACGAGTTTTCAAAATTCATACAGTGCAATCTTGTATTTTCAAACTGATGTTGCACCTCAAGACTTCGATGTTGCACCCAACAGACGTGGGTTATTCCGCCACGCATAAATTTGTACCCATGTAGAGTTAGTAGAACCATAACCAGTCATAATGAAGCTCTCTCATAGATCTATAGGACTAACCGGTTCCACCAACTCGTATTAGTTCTGTAACCAAGAAATTCAATCTTATTGACTTTTGGGAACATTGAAATCTTTTTTAGCTCAATTTTTCACATGTTGTTTTGTTGGACAAATGTGGTTTGACCATGGTCAGAATTCTATTTACTATATTTTGGAATATGATGCACCATGTTATATTTCAATTTCATTCCCATAAACGAGATTTAAAAAGTCATACAGTGCGATCTTGGATTTTCAAACTGATGTTGCACCTCAAGACTTCGATGTTGCTCCCAACGGACGTGGGTTGTTCCGCCATGCATAAATTTGTATCCATTTTGAGTTAGTAGAACCAAAACCAGTCAAAATGAAGCTCTCTCATAGATCTATAGGACTAATAGGTTACAACCATCTCGTCTTAGTTCAGTAAACCAAGAAATTCAATCTTAATGACATTTGGGAACATCAAAAGCTTTTTTAGGTCAATTTTTATTTTTTCACATGTTGTTTTGTTAGTCAAAGGGGGTTTGACCATGGTCGGAATTCGATTTAATATATTTTGGAATATGATGCACCATGTTATATTTCTATTTCGTACCCTTAAACGAGTTTTCAAAAGTCATACAGTGCCATCTTGGATTTTGAAACTGATGTTGCACCTCAAGACTTCGATGTTGCAACTATAAGATGTGGGATGCTCCGCCATGCATAAATTTGTATCCATTTTGAGTTAGTAGAAACATACCCTACAAAATGAAGCTCTCTCATAGATCTATAGGACTAACAGGTTACACCCATCTCATCTTAGTTCAGTAAACCAAGAAATTTAATCTTAATGACATTTGGGAACATCACAAGCTTTTTTAGGTCAATTTTTAATTTTTCACATTTTGTTTTGTTAGTCAAAGGGGGTTTGACCATGGTCGGAATTCGATTTAATATATTTTGGAATATGATGCACCATGTTATATTTCTATTTCGTACCCATAAACGAGTTTTCAAAAGTCATACAGTGCAATCTTGGATTTTCAAACTGATGTTGCACCTCAAGACTTCGATGTTGCACCCAACAGACGTGGGTTGTTCCGCCATGCATAAATTTGTATCGATTTTGAGTTAGTAGAACGATAACTAGTCAAAATGAAGCTCTCTCATAGATCTATAGTGATTTTTGGGAACATCGAAATCTTTTTTAGCTTAGTTTTTCACATGTTGTTTTGTTGGTCAAAGGGGGTTTGACCATGGTCGGAATTCGATTTAATATATTTTGGAGTATGATGCACCATGTTATATTTCAATTTCGTACCCATAAACGAGTTTTCAAAAGTCATACAGTGCAATCTTGGATTTTCAAACTAATGTTGCACATCAAGATATCGATGTTGCACCCAACAGACGTGGATTGTTCCGCCATGCTTAAATTTGTATCCATTTCGAGTTACTAGAACCGTAACCATTCAAAATGAAGCTCTCTCATAGATCTATAGGACTAAGAGGTTACACCCATCTCGTCTTAGTTCAGTAACCAAGAAATTCAATCTTAATGATTTTTGGGAACATCGAAAGCTTTTTTAGCTTAATTTTTCATATGTTGTTTTGTTGGTCAAAGCAGGTATGACCACGGTCAGAATTCTATTTACTATATTTTGGAATATGATCCGCCATGTTATATTTAAATTTCATACCCATAAACGAGTTTTCGAACGTCATACAGTGTAATCTTGGACTTTAAACTGATGTTGCACCTCAAGACTTCGATGTTGCACCCAACAGACGTGGGTTGTTCCGCCACGCATAAATTTGTATCCATTTTGAGTTAGTAGAACCAAAACCAGTCAAAATGAATCTCTCTCATAGATCCATAGGACTAACCGGTTACACCCATCTCATCTTAGTTCAGTAAACCAAGAAATTCAATCCTAATGACATTTGGGAACATCAAAAGCTTTTTTAGGTCAATTTTTAATTTTTAACATGTTGTTTTGTTAGTCAAAGGGGGTTTGACCATGGTCGGAATTCGATTTAATATATTTTGGAATATGATGCATCATGTTATATTTCTATTTCGTACCCATAAACGAGTTTTCAAAAGTCATACAGTGCCATCTTGGACTTTCAAACTGATGTTGCACCTCAAGACTTCGATGTTGCACCTATAAGACGTGGGATGTTCCGCCATGCATAAATTTGTATCCATTTTGAGTTAGTAGAAACATTACCTACAAAATGAAGCTCTCTCATAGATCTATAGGACTAACAGGTTACACCCATCTCATCTTAGTTCAGTAAACCAAGAAATTCAATCTTAATGACATTTGGGAACATCAAAAGCTTTTTTAGGTCATTTTTTATTTTTCACATGTTGTTTTGTTAGTCAAAGGGCGTTTGACCATGGTCGGAATTCGATTTAATATATTTTGGAATATGATGCACCATGTTATATTTCTATTTCGTACCCATAAACGAGTTTTCAAAAGTCATACAGTGCAATCTTGGATTTTCAAACTGATGTTGCACCTCAAGACTTCGATGTTGCACCTAACAGACGTGGGTTGTTCCGCCACACATAAATTTGTAACCATTTTGAGTTAGTAGAAGCATAACCTATCAAAATGAAGCTCTCTCAAAGATCTATAGGACTAACAGGTTACACCCATCTCATCTTAGTTCAGTAAACCAAGAAATTCAATCTTAATGACATTTGGGAACATCAAAAGCTTTTTTAGGTCAATTTTTAATTTTTCACATTTTGTTTTGTTAGTCAAAGGGGGTTTGACCATGGTCGGAATTCGATTTAATATGTTTTGGAACATGATGCACCATGTTATATTTCTATTTCGTACCCATAAACGAGTTTTCAAAAGTCATACAGTGCAATCTTGGATTTTCAAACTGATGTTGCACATCAAGATATCGATGTTGCACCCAACAGACGTGGATTGTTCCGCCATGCTTAAATTTGTATCCATTTCGAGTTACTAGAACCGTAACCATTCAAAATGAAGCTCTCACATAGATCTATAGGACTAAGAGGTTACACCCATCTCGTCTTAGTTCAGTAACCAAGAAATTCAATCTTAATGATTTTTGGGAACATCGAAAGCTTTTTTAGCTTAATTTTTCATATGTTGTTTTGTTGGTCAAAGCAGGTATGACCACGGTCAGAATTCTATTTACTATATTTTGGAATATGATCCGCCATGTTATATTTAAATTTCATACCCATAAACGAGTTTTCGAACGTCATACAGTGTAATCTTGGACTTTCAAACTGATGTTGCACCTCAAGACTTCGATGTTGCACCCAACAGACGTGGGTTGTTCCGCCACGCATAAATTTGTATCCATTTTGAGTTAGTAGAACCAAAACCAGTCAAAATGAATCTCTCTCATAGATCTATAGGACTAACAGGTTACACCCATCTCATCTTAGTTCAGTAAACCAAGAAATTCAATCTTAATGACATTTGGGAACATCAAAAGCTTTTTTAGGTCAATTTTTTATTTTTCACATGTTGTTTTGTTAGTCAAAGGGGGTTTGACCATGGTCGGAATTCGATTTAATATATTTTGGAATATGATGCACCATGTTATATTTCTATTTCGTACCCATAAACGAGTTTTCAAAAGTCATACAGTGCAATCTTGGATTTTCAAACTGATGTTGCACCTCAAGACTTCGATGTTGCACCTAACAGACGTGGGTTGTTCCGCCACACATAAATTTGTAACCATTTTGAGTTAGTAGAAGCATAACCTATCAAAATGAAGCTCTCTCAAAGATCTATAGGACTAACAGGTTACACCCATCTCATCTTAGTTCAGTAAACCAAGAAATTCAATCTTAATGACATTTGGGAACATCAAAAGCTTTTTTAGGTCAATTTTTAATTTTTCACATTTTGTTTTGTTAGTCAAAGGGGGTTTGACCATGGTCGGAATTCGATTTAATATGTTTTGGAACATGATGCACCATGTTATATTTCTATTTCGTATCCATAAACGAGTTTTCAAAAGTCATACAGTGCAATCTTGGATTTTCATACTGATGTTGCACCTCAAGACTTCGATGTTGCACCCAACAGACGTGGGTTGTTCCGCCATGCATAAATTTGTATCCATTTTGAGTTAGTAGAACCATAACCAGTCAAAATGAAGCTCTCTCATAGATCTATAGTGATTTTTGGGAACATCGAAATCTTTTTTAGCTTAGTTTTTCACATGTTGTTTTGTTAGTCAAAGGGGGTTTGACCATGGTCGGAATTCGATTTAATATATTTTGGAATATGATGCATCATGTTATATTTCTATTTCGTACCCATAAACGAGTTTTCAAAAGTCATACAGTGCCATCTTGGATTTTCAAACTGATGTTGCACATCAAGACTTCGATGTTGCACCTATAAGACGTGGGATGTTCCGCCATGCATAAATTTGTATCCATTTTGAGTTAGTAGAAACATAACCTACAAAATGAAGCTCTCTCATAGATCTATAGGACTAACAGGTTACACCCATCTCATCTTAGTTCAGTAAACCAAGAAATTCAATCTTAATGACATTTGGGAACATCAAAAGCTTTTTTAGGTCAATTTTTAATTTTTCACATGTTGTTTTGTTAGTCAAAGGGGGTTTGACCATGGTCGGAATTCGATTTAATATATTTTGGAATATGATGCACCATGTTATATTTCTATTTCGTACCCATAAACGAGTTTTCAAAAGTCATACAGTGCCATCTTGGATTTTCAAATTGATGTTGCACCTCAAAACTTCGATGTTGCACCTATAAGACGTGGGATGTTCCGCCACACATAAATTTGTAACCATTTTGAGTTGGTAGAACCATAACCTATCAAAATGAAGCTCTCTCAAAGATCTATAGGACTAACAGGTTACACCCATCTCATCTTAGTTCAGTAAACCAAGAAATTCAATCTTAATGACATTTGGAACATCAAAAGCTTTTTTAGGTCAATTTTTAATTTTTCACATTTTGTTTTGTTAGTCAAAGGGGGTTTGACCATGGTCGGAATTCGATTTAATATATTTTGGAATATGATGCACCATGTTATATTTATATTTTGTACCCATAAACGAGTTTTCAAAAGTCATACAGTGCAATCTTGGATTTTCAAATTGATGTTGCACCTCAAGACTTCGATGTTGCACCCAACAAACGTGGGTTGTTCCGCCATGCATAAATTTGTATCCATTTTGAGTTAGTAGGACCATAACTAGTCAAAATGAAGCTCTCTCATAGATCTATAGTGATATTTGGGAACATCGAAATCTTTTTTAGCTTAGTTTTTCACATGTTGTTTTGTTGGTCAAAGGGGGTTTGACCATGGTCGGAATTCGATTTAATATATTTTGGAGTATGATGCACCATGTTATATTTCAATTTCGTACCCATAAACGAGTTTTCAAAAGTCATACAGTGCAATCTTGGATTTTCAAACTGATGTGGCACATCAAGATATTGATGTTGCACCCAACAAACGTGGGTTGTTCCGCCATGCTTAAATTTGTATCCATTTCGAGTTACTAGAACCGTAACCAGTCAAAATGAAGCTCTCTCATAGATCTATAGGACTAAGAGGTTACACCCATCTCGTCTTAGTTCAGTAACCAAGAAATTCAATCTTAATGATTTTTGGGAACATCGAAAGCTTTTTTAGCTTAATTTTTCATATGTTGTTTTGTTGGTCAAAGCAGGTATGACCACGGTCAGAATTCTATTTACTATATTTTGGAATATGATCCGCCATGTTATATTTCAATTTCATACCCATAAACGAGTTTTCGAACGTCATACAGTGTAATCTTGGACTTTCAAACTGATGTTGCACCTCAAGACTTCGATGTTGCACCCAACAGACGTGGGTTGTTCCGCCACGCATAAATTTGTATCCATTTTGAGTTAGTAGAACCAAAACCAGTCAAAATGAATCTCTCTCATAGATCCATAGGACTAACAGGTTACACCCAGCTCATCTTAGTTCAGTGAACCAAGAAATTCAATCTTAATGACATTTGGGAACATCAAAAGCTTTTTTAGGTCAATTTTTAATATTTCACATGTTGTTTTGTTAGTCAAAGGGGGCTTGACCATGGTCGGAATTCGATTTAATATATTTTGGAATATGATGCACCATGTTATATTTCTATTTCGTACCCATAAACGAGTTTTCAAAAGTCATACAGTGCAATCTTGGATTTTCAAACTGATGTTGCACCTCAAGACTTCGATGTTGCACCGAAAAGACGTGGGTTGTTCCGCCACACATAAATTTGTAACCATTTTGAGTTAGTAGAACCATAACCTATCAAAATGAAGCTCTCTCAAAGATCTATAGGACTAACAGGTTACACCCGTCTCATTTTAGTTCAGTAAACCAAGAAATTCAATCTTAAAGACATTTGGGAACATCAAAAGCTTTTTTAGGTCAATTTTTAATTTTTCACATTTTGTTTTGTTAGTCAAAGGGGGTTTGACCATGGTCGGAATTCGATTTAATGTATTTTGGAATATGATGCACCATGTTATATTTCTATTTGGTAAAATAAACGAGTTTTCAAAAGTCATACAGTGCAATCTTGGATTTTCAAACTGATGTTGCACCTCAAGACTTCGATGTTGCACCCAACAGACTTGGGTTGTTCCGCCACAAATAAATTTGTTACCATTTTGAGTTAGTAGAACCATAACCTATCAAAATGAAGCTCTCTCAAAGATCTATAGGACTAACAGGTTACACCCATCTCATCTTAGTTCAGTAAACCAAGAAATTCAATCTTAATGACATTTGGGAACATCAAAAACTTTTTTAGGTCAATTTTTAATTTTTCACATTTTGTTTTGTTAGTCAAAGGGGGTTTGACCATGGTCGGAATTCGATTTAATATATTTTGGAATATGATGCACCATGTTATATTTCTATTTTGTACCCATAAACGAGTTTTCAAAAGTCATACAGTGCAATCTTGGATTTTCAAACTGATGTTGCACCTCAAGACTTCGATGTTGCACCCAACAGACGTGGGTTGTTCCGCCATGCATAAATTTGTATCCATTTTGAGTTAGTAGGACCATAACTAGTCAAAATGAAGCTCTCTCATAGATCTATAGTGATATTTGGGAACATCGAAATCTTTTTTAGCTTAGTTTTTCACATGTTGTTTTGTTGGTCAAAGGGGGTTTGACCATGGTCGGAATTCGATTTAATATATTTTGGAGTATGATGCACCATGTTATATTTCAATTTCGTACCCATAAACGAGTTTTCAAAAGTCATACAGTGCAATCTTGGATTTTCAAACTGATGTTGCACATCAAGATATTGATGTTGCACCCAACAGACGTTGGTTGTTCCGCCATGCTTAAATTTGTATCCGTTTCGAGTTACTAGAACCGTAACCAGTCAAAATGAAGCTCTCTCATAGATCTATAGGACTAAGAGGTTACACCCATCTCGTCTTAGTTCAGTAACCAAGAAATTCAATCTTAATGATTTTTGGGAACATCGAAAGCTTTTTTAGCTTAATTTTTCATATGTTGTTTTGTTGGTCAAAGCAGGTATGACCACGGTCAGAATTCTATTTACTATATTTTGGAATATGATCCGCCATGTTATATTTCAATTTCATACCCATAAACGAGTTTTCGAACGTCATACAGTGTAATCTTGGACTTTCAAACTGATGTTGCACCTCAAGACTTCGATGTTGCACCCAACAGACGTGGGTTGTTCCGCCACGCATAAATTTGTATCCATTTTGAGTTAGTAGAACCAAAACCAGTCAAAATGAATCTCTCTCATAGATCCATAGGACTAACCGGTTACAACCATCTCATATTAGTTCAGTAAACCCAGAAATTCAATCTTAATGACATTTGGGAACATCAAAAGCTTTTTTAGGTCAATTTTTAATTTTTCACATGTTGTTTTGTTAGTCAAAGGGGGTTTGACCATGGTCGGAATTCGATTTAATATATTTTGGAATATGATGCATCATATTATATTTCTATTTCGTACCCATAAACGAGTTTTCAAAAGTCATACAGTGCCATCTTGGATTTTCAAATTGATGTTGCACCTCAAGACTTCGATGTTGCACCTATAAGACGTGGGATGTTCCGCCATGCATAAATTTGTATCCATTTTGAGTTAGTAGAAACATAACCTACAAAATGAAGCTCTCTCATAGATCTATAGGACTAACAGGTTACACCCATCTCATCTTAGTTCAGTAAACCAAGAAATTCAATCTTAATGACATTTGGGAACATCAAAAGCTTTTTTAGGTCAATTTTTTATTTTTCACATGTTGTTTTGTTAGTCAAAGGGGGTTTGACCATGGTCGGAATTCGATTTAATATATTTTGGAATATGATGCACCATGTTATATTTCTATTTCGTACCCATAAACGAGTTTTCAAAAGTCATACAGTGCCATCTTGGATTTTCAAATTGATGTTGCACCTCAAGACTTCGATGTTGCACCTATAAGACGTGGGATGTTCCGCCACACATAAATTTGTAACCATTTTGAGTTAGTAGAACCATAACCTATCAAAATGAAGCTCTCTCAAAGATCTATAGGACTAACAGGTTACACCCATCTCATCTTAGTTCAGTAAACCAAGAAATTCAATCTTAATGACATTTGGAACATCAAAAGCTTTTTTAGGTCAATTTTTAATTTTTCACATTTTGTTTTGTTAGTCAAAGGGGGTTTGAACATGGTCGGAATTCGATTTAATATATTTTGGAATATGATGCACCATGTTATATTTATATTTTGTACCCATAAACGAGTTTTCAAAAGTCATACAGTGCAATCTTGGATTTTCAAATTGATGTTGCACCTCAAGACTTCGATGTTGCACCCAACAGACGTGGGTTGTTCCGCCATGCATAAATTTGTATCCATTTTGAGTTAGTAGGACCATAACTAGTCAAAATGAAGCTCTCTCATAGATCTATAGTGATATTTGGGAACATCGAAATCTTTTTTAGCTTAGTTTTTCACATGTTGTTTTGTTGGTCAAAGGGGGTTTGACCATGGTCGGAATTCGATTTAATATATTTTGGAGTATGATGCACCATGTTATATTTCAATTTCGTACCCATAAACGAGTTTTCAAAAGTCATACAGTGCAATCTTGGATTTTCAAACTGATGTTGCACATCAAGATATTGATGTTGCACCCAACAGACGTGGGTTGTTCCGCCATGCTTAAATTTGTATCCATTTCGAGTTACTAGAACCGTAACCAGTCAAAATGAAGCTCTCTCATAGGTCTATAGGACTAAGAGGTTACACCCATCTCGTCTTAGTTCAGTAACCAAGAAATTCAATCTTAATGATTTTTGGGAACATCGAAAGCTTTTTTAGCTTAATTTTTCATATGTTGTTTTGTTGGTCAAAGCAGGTATGACCACGGTCAGAATTCTATTTACTATATTTTGGAATATGATCCGCCATGTTATATTTCAATTTCATACCCATAAACGAGTTTTCGAACGTCATACAGTGTAATCTTGGACTTTCAAACTGATGTTGCACCTCAAGACTTCGATGTTGCACCCAACAGACGTGGGTTGTTCCGCCACGCATAAATTTGTATCCATTTTGAGTTAGTAGAACCAAAACCAGTCAAAATGAATCTCTCTCATAGATCCATAGGACTAACAGGTTACACCCAGCTCATCTTAGTTCAGTAAACCAAGAAATTCAATCTTAATGACATTTGGGAACATCAAAAGCCTTTTTAGGTCAATTTTTAATATTTCACATGTTGTTTTGTTAGTCAAAGGGGGCTTGACCATGGTCGGAATTCGATTTAATATATTTTGGAATATGATGCACCATGTTATATTTCTATTTCGTACCCATAAACGAGTTTTCAAAATTCATACAGTGCAATCTTGGATTTTCAAACTGATGTTGCACCTCAAGACTTCGATGTTGCACCGAAAAGACGTGGGTTGTTCCGCCACACATAAATTTGTAACCATTTTGAGTTAGTAGAACCATAACCTATCAAAATGAAGCTCTCTCAAAGATCTATAGGACTAACAGGTTACACCCGTCTCATTTTAGTTCAGTAAACCAAGAAATTCAATCTTAAAGACATTTGGGAACATCAAAAGCTTTTTTAGGTCAATTTTTAATTTTTCACATTTTGTTTTGTTAGTCAAAGGGGGTTTGACCATGGTCGGAATTCGATTTAATGTATTTTGGAATATGATGCACCATGTTATATTTCTATTTGGTAAAATAAACGAGTTTTCAAAAGTCATACAGTGCAATCTTGGATTTTCAAACTGATGTTGCACCTCAAGACTTCGATGTTGCACCCAACAGACTTGGGTTGTTCCGCCACAAATAAATTTGTTACCATTTTGAGTTAGTAGAACCATAACCTATCAAAATGAAGCTCTCTCAAAGATCTATAGGACTAACAGGTTACACCCATCTCATCTTAGTTCAGTAAACCAAGAAATTCAATCTTAATGACATTTGGGAACATCAAAAGCTTTTTTAGGTCAATTTTTAATTTTTCACATTTTGTTTTGTTAGTCAAAGGGGGTTTGACCATGGTCGGAATTCGATTTAATATATTTTGGAATATGATGCACCATGTTATATTTCTATTTTGTACCCATAAACGAGTTTTCAAAAGTCATACAGTGCAATCTTGGATTTTCAAACTGATGTTGCACCTCAAGACTTCGATGTTGCACCCAACAGACGTGGGTTGTTCCGCCATGCATAAATTTGTATCCATTTTGAGTTAGTAGGACCATAACTAGTCAAAATGAAGCTCTCTCATAGATCTATAGTGATATTTGGGAACATCGAAATCTTTTTTAGCTTAGTTTTTCACATGTTGTTTTGTTGGTCAAAGGGGGTTTGACCATGGTCGGAATTCGATTTAATATATTTTGGAGTATGATGCACCATGTTATATTTCAATTTCGTACCCATAAACGAGTTTTCAAAAGTCATACAGTGCAATCTTGGATTTTCAAACTGATGTTGCACATCAAGATATTGATGTTGCACCCAACAGACGTGGGTTGTTCCGCCATGCTTAAATTTGTATCCGTTTCGAGTTACTAGAACCGTAACCAGTCAAAATGAAGCTCTCTCATAGATCTATAGGACTAAGAGGTTACACCCATCTCGTCTTAGTTCAGTAACCAAGAAATTCAATCTTAATGATTTTTGGGAACATCGAAAGCTTTTTTAGCTTAATTTTTCATATGTTGTTTTGTTGGTCAAAGCAGGTATGACCACGGTCAGAATTCTATTTACTATATTTTGGAATATGATCCGCCATGTTATATTTCAATTTCATACCCATAAACGAGTTTTCGAACGTCATACAGTGTAATCTTGGACTTTCAAACTGATGTTGCACCTCAAGACTTCGATGTTGCACCCAACAGACGTGGGTTGTTCCGCCACGCATAAATTTGTATCCATTTTGAGTTAGTAGAACCAAAACCAGTCAAAATGAATCTCTCTCATAGATCCATAGGACTAACCGGTTACACCCATCTCATATTAGTTCAGTAAACCCAGAAATTCAATCTTAATGACATTTGGGAACATCAAAAGCTTTTTTAGGTCAATTTTTAATTTTTCACATGTTGTTTTGTTAGTCAAAGGGGGTTTGACCATGGTCGGAATTCGATTTAATATATTTTGGAATATGATGCATCATATTATATTTCTATTTCGTACCCATAAACGAGTTTTCAAAAGTCATACAGTGCCATCTTGGATTTTCAAATTGATGTTGCACCTCAAGACTTCGATGTTGCACCTATAAGACGTGGGATGTTCCGCCATGCATAAATTTGTATCCATTTTGAGTTAGTAGAAACATAACCTACAAAATGAAGCTCTCTCATAGATCTATAGGACTAACAGGTTACACCCATCTCATCTTAGTTCAGTAAACCAAGAAATTCAATCTTAATGAGATTTGGGAACATCAAAAGCTTTTTAGGTCAATTTTTTATTTTTCACATGTTGTTTTGTTAGTCAAAGGGGGTTTGACCATGGTCGGAATTCGATTTAATATATTTTGGAATATGATGCACCATGTTATATTTCTATTTCGTACCCATAAACGTGTTTTCAAAAGTCATACAGTGCAATCTTGGATTTTCAAACTGATGTTGCACCTCAAGACTTCGATATTGCACCTAACAGACATGGGTTGTTCCGCCACACATAAATTTGTAACCATTTTGAGTTAGTAGAAGCATAACCTATCAAAATGAAGCTCTCTCAAAGATCTATAGGACTAACAGGTTACACCCATCTCATCTTAGTTCAGTAAACCAAGAAATTCAATCTTAATGACATTTGGGAACATCAAAAGCTTTTTTAGGTCAATTTTTAATTTTTCACATTTTGTTTTGTTAGTCAAAGGGGGTTTGACCATGGTTGGAATTCGATTTAATATATTTTGGAATATGATGCACCATGTTATATTTCTATTTCGTACCCATAAACGAGTTTTCAAAAGTCATACAGTGCAATCTTGGATTTTCAAACTGATGTTGCACCTCAAGACTTCAATGTTGCACCTAACAAACGTGGGTTGTTCCACCACACATAAATTTGTAACCATTTTGAGTTAGTAGAACCATAACCTATCAAAATGAAGCTCTCTCAAAGATCTATAGGACTAACAGGTTACGCCCATCTCATTTTAGTTCAGTAAACCAAGAAATTCAATCTTAATGACATTTGGGAACATCAAAAGCTTTTTTAGGTCAATTTTTAATTTTTCACATTTTGTTTTGTTAGTCAAAGGTGGTTTGACCATGGTCGGAATTCAATTTAATATGTTTTGGAACATGATGCACCATGTTATATTTCTATTTCGTACCCATAAACGAGTTTTCAAAAGTCATCTAGTGCAATCTTGGATTTTCAAACTGATGTTGCACCTCAAGTCTTCGATGTTGCACCCAACAGACGTGGGTTGTTCCGCCATGCATAAATTTGTATCCATTTTGAGTTAGTAGAACCATAACCAGCAAAATGAAGCTCTCTCATAGATCTATAGTGATTTTTGGGAACATCGAAATTTTTTTAGCTTAGTTTTTCACATGTTGTTTTGTTGGTCAAAGGGTGTTTGACCATGGTCGGAATTCGATTTAATATATTTTGGAGTATGATGCACCATGTTATATTTCAATTTCGTACCCATAAACAAGTTTTCAAAAGTCATACAGTGCAATCTTGGATTTTCAAACTGATGTTGCACATCAATACATCGATGTTGCACATCAAGACATCGATGTTGCACCCAACAGACGTGGGTTGTTCCGCCATGCTTAAATTTGTATCCATTTTGAATTACTAGAACCGTAACCAGTCAAAATGAAGCCCTCTCATAGATCTATAGGACTAAGAGGTTACACCCATCTCGTCTTAGTTCAGTAACCAAGAAATTCAATCTTAATGATTTTTGGGAACATCGAAAGCTTTTTTAGCTTAATTTTTCATATGTTTTTTTGTTGGTCAAAGCAGGTATGACCATGGTCGGAATTCTATTTACTATATTTTGGAATAAGATGCACCATGTTATATTTCAATTTCTTACCCATAAACGAGTTTTCAAAAGTCATACGGTGCAATCTTGGATTTTCAAACTGATGTTGCACCTCAAGACTTCGATATTGCACCTAACAGACATGGGTTGTTCCGCCACACATAAATTTGTAACCATTTTGAGTTAGTAGAAGCATAACCTATCAAAATGAAGCTCTCTCAAAGATCTATAGGACTAACAGGTTACACCCATCTCATCTTGGTTCAGTAAACCAAGAAATTCAATCTTAATGACATTTGGGAACATCAAAAGCTTTTTTAGGTCAATTTTTAATTTTTCACATTTTGTTTTGTTAGTCAAAGGGGGTTTGACCATGGTTGGAATTCGATTTAATATATTTTGGAATATGATGCACCATGTTATATTTCTATTTCGTACCCATAAACGAGTTTTCAAAAGTCATACAGTGCAATCTTGGATTTTCAAACTGATGTTGCACCTCAAGACTTCAATGTTGCACCTAACAAACGTGGGTTGTTCCACCACACATAAATTTGTAACCATTTTGAGTTAGTAGAACCATAACCTATCAAAATGAAGCTCTCTCAAAGATCTATAGGACTAACAGGTTACGCCTATCTCATTTTAGTTCAGTAAACCAAGAAGTTCAATCTTAATGACATTTGGGAACATCAAAAGCTTTTTTAGGTCAATTTTTAATTTTTCACATTTTGTTTTGTTAGTCAAAGGTGGTTTGACCATGGTCGGAATTCAATTTAATATGTTTTGGAACATGATGCACCATGTTATATTTCTATTTCGTACCCATAAACGAGTTTTCAAAAGTCATCTAGTGCAATCTTGGATTTTCAAACTGATGTTGCACCTCAAGACTTCGATGTTGCACCCAACAGACGTGGGTTGTTCCGCCATGCATAAATTTGTATCCATTTTGAGTTAGTAGAACCATAACCAGTCAAAATGAAGCTCTCTCATAGATCTATAGTGATTTTTGGGAACATCGAAATTTTTTTAGCTTAGTTTTTCACATGTTGTTTTGTTGGTCAAAGGGTGTTTGACCATGGTCGGAATTCGATTTAATATATTTTGGAGTATGATGCACCATGTTATATTTCAATTTCGTACCCATAAACAAGTTTTCAAAAGTCATACAGTGCAATCTTGGATTTTCAAACTGATGTTGCACATCAATACATCGATTTTGCACATCAAGACATCGATGTTGCACCCAACAGACGTCGGTTGTTCCGCCACGCATAAATTTGTTTCCATTTTGAGTTAGTAGAACCAAAACCAGTCAAAATGAATCTCTCTCATAGATCCATAGGACTAACAGGTTACACCCAGCTCATCTTAGTTCAGTAAACCAAGAAATTCAATCTTAATGACATTTGGGAACATCAAAAGCTTTTTTAGGTCAATTTTTATTTTTTCACATGTTGTTTTGTTAGTCAAAGGGGGCTTGACCATGGTCGGAATTCGATTTAATATATTTTGGAATATGATGCACCATGTTATATTTCTATTTCGTACCCATAAATGAGTTTTCAAAAGTCATACAGTGCCATCTTGGATTTTCAAACTGATGTTGCACCTCAAGACTTCGACGTTGCACCTATAAAACGTGGTATGTTCCGCCATGCATAAATTTATATCCATTTTGAGTTACCAGAACCATAACCTACAAAATGAAGCTCTCTGATAGATCTATAGGACTAACAGGTTACACCCATCTCATCTTAGTTCAGTAAACCAAGAAATTCAATCTTAACGACATTTGGGAACATCAAAAGCTTTTTTAGGTCAATTTTTTATTTTTCACATGTTGTTTTGTTAGTCAAAGGGGGTTTACCATGGTCGGAATTCGATTTAATATATTTTGGAATATGATGCACCATGTTATATTTCTATTTTGTACCCATAAACGAGTTTTCAAAAGTCATACAGTGCAATCTTGGATTTTCAAACTGATGTTGCACCTCAAGACTTCGATGTTGCACCCAACAGACGTGGGTTGTTCCGCCACGCATAAATTTGTTTCCATTTTGAGTTAGTAGAACCAAAACCAGTCAAAATGAATCTCTCTCATAGATCCATAGGACTAACAGGTTACACCCAGCTCATCTTAGTTCAGTAAACCAAGAAATTCAATCTTAATGACATTTGGGAACATCAAAAGCTTTTTTAGGTAAATTTTTAATTTTTCACATGTTGTTTTGTTAGTCAAAGGGGGCTTGACCATGGTCGGAATTCGATTTAATATATTTTGGAATATGATGCACCATGTTATATTTCTATTTCGTACCCATAAATGAGTTTTCAAAAGTCATACAGTGCCATCTTGGATTTTCAAACTGATGTTGCACCTCAAGACTTCGATGTTGCACCTATAAGACGTGGGATGTTCCGCCATGCATAAATTTATATCCATTTTGAGTTACTGGAACCATAACCTACAAAATGAAGCTCTCTGATAGATCTATAGGACTAACAGGTTACACCCATCTCATCTTAGTTCAGTAAACCAAGAAATTCAATCTTAACGACATTTGGGAACATCAAAAGATTTTTTAGGTAAATTTTTTATTTTTCACATGTTGTTTTGTTAGTCAAAGGGGGTTTACCATGGTCGGAATTCGATTTAATATATTTTGGAATATGATGCACCATGTTATATTTCTATTTTGTACCCATAAACGAGTTTTCAAAAGTCATACAGTGCAATCTTGGATTTTCAAACTGATGTTGCACCTCAAGACTTCGATGTTGCACCTAACAGACGTGGGTTGTTCCGCCACACATAAATTTGTATCCATTTTGAGTTAGTAGAACCATAACCTATCAAAATGAAGCCCTCTCAAAGATCTATAGGACTAACAGGTTACACCCGTCTCATCTTAGTTCAGTAAACCAAGAAATTCAATCTTAATGACATTTGGGAACATCAAAAGCTTTTTTAGGTCAATTTTTTATTTTTCACATTTTGTTTTGTTAGTCAAAGGGGGTTTGACCATGGTCGGAATTCGATTTAATATATTTTGGAATATGATGCACCGTGTAATATTTCTATTTCGTACCCATAAATGAGTTTTCAAAAGTCATACAGTGCAATCTTGGATTTTCAAACTGATGTTGCACCTCAAGACTTCGATGTTGCACCGAAAAGACGTGGGTTGTTCCGCCATGCATAAATTTGACCCATTTTGAGTTAGTAGAACCATAACCAGTAAAAATGAAGCTCTCTCATAGATCTATAGTGATTTTTGGGAACATCGAAATCTTTTTTAGCTTAGTTTTTCACTTGTTGTTTTGTTGGTCAAAGGGGGTTTGACCATGGTCGGAATTCGATTTAATATATTTTGGAGTATGATGCACCATGTTATATTTCAATTTCGTACCCATAAACGAGTTTTCAAAAGTCATACAGTGCAATCTTGGATTTTCAAACTGATGTTGCACATCATGACATCGATGTTGCACCCAACAGACGTGTGCTGTTCCACCATGCTTAAATTTGTATCCATTTTGAATTACTAGAACCGTAACCAGTCAAAATGAAGCTCTCTTATAGATCTATAGGACTAAGAGGTTACACCCATCTTGTCTTAGTTCAGTAACCAAGAAATTCAATCTTAATGATTTTTGGGAACATCGAAAGCTTTTTTAGCTTAATTTTTCATATGTTTTTTTGTTGGTCAAAGGAGGTATGACCATGGTCGGAATTCTATTTACTATATTTTGGAATATGATGCGCCATGTTCTATTTCAATTTCATACCCATAAACGAGTTTTCAAAAGTCATACAGTGCAATCTTGGATTTTCAAACTGATGTTGCACCTCAAGACTTCGATGTTGCACCCAACAACGTGGGTTGTTCCGCCACGCATAAATTTGTATCCATTTTGAGTTAGTAGAACCAAAACCAGTCAAAATGAGTCTCTCTCATAGATCCATAGGACTAACAGGTTATATCCATCTCGTCTTAGTTCCGTAAACCAAGAAAATCAATCTTAATGACATTTGGGAACATCAAAAGCTTTTTTAGGTCAATTTTTAATTTTTCACATGTTGTTTTGTTAGTCAAAGGGGGTTTGACCATGGTCGGAATGCGATTTATTATATTTTGGAATATGATGCACCGTGTTATATTTCTATTTCGTACCCATAAACGAGTTTACAAAAGTCATACAGTGCCATCTTGGATTTTCAAACTGATGTTGCACCTCAAGACTTCGATGTTGCACCTATAAGACGTGGGATGTTCCGCCATGCATAAATTTGTAACCATTTTGAGTTAGTAGAACCATAACCTACAAAATGAAGCTCTCTCAAAGTTCTATAGGTCTAACAGGTTACACCCATTTCATCTTAGTTCAGTAAACCAAGAAATTCAATCTTATTGGCATTTGGGAACATCAAAAGCTTTTTTAGGTCAATTTTTTATTTTTCACATGTTGTTTTGTTAGTCAAAGGGGGTTTGACCATGGTCGGAATTCGATTTAATATATTTTGTAATATGATGCACAATGTTATATTTCTATTTCGTACCCATAAACGAGTTTTCAAAAGTCATACAGTGCAATCTTGGATTTTCAAACTGATGTTGCACCTCAAGACTTCGATGTTGCACCTAACAGACGTGGGTTGTTCCGCCACACATAAATTTGTAACCATTTTGAGTTAGTAGAACCATAACCTATCAAAATGAAGCCCTCTCAAAGATCTATAGGACTAACAGGTTACACCCATCTCATCTTAGTTCAGTAAACCAAGAAATTCAATCTTAATGACATTTGGGAACATCAAACGCTTTTTTAGGTCAATTTTTAATTTTTCACATTTTGTTTTGTTAGTCAAAGGGGGTTTGACCATGGTCGGAATTCGATTTAATATATTTTGGAGTATGATGCACCATGTTATATTTCAATTTCGTAACCACAAACGAGTTTTAAAAAGTCATACAGTGCAATCTTGGATTTTCAAACAGATGTTGCACCTCCAGACTTCGATGTTGCACCTAACAAACGTGGGTTGTTCCACCACACATAAATTTGTAACCATTTTGAGTTAGTAGAACCATAACCTATCAAAATGAAGCTCTCTCAAAGATCTATAGGACTAACAGGTTACGCCCATCTCATTTTAGTTCAGTAAACCAAGAAATTCAATCTTAATGACATTTGGGAACATCAAAAGCTTTTTTAGGTCAATTTTTAATTTTTCACATTTTGTTTTGTTAGTCAAAGGGGGTTTGACCATGGTTGGAATTCGATTTAATATATTTTGGAATATGATGCACCATGTTATATTTCTATTTCGTACCCATAAACGAGTTTTCAAAAGTCATACAGTGCAATCTTGGATTTTCAAACTGATGTTGCACCTCAAGACTTCAATGTTGCACCTAACAAACGTGGGTTGTTCCACCACACATAAATTTGTAACCATTTTGAGTTAGTAGAACCATAACCTATCAAAATGAAGCTCTCTCAAAGATCTATAGGACTAACAGGTTACGCCCATCTCATTTTAGTTCAGTAAACCAAGAAATTCAATCTTAATGACATTTGGGAACATCAAAAGCTTTTTTAGGTCAATTTTTAATTTTTCACATTTTGTTTTGTTAGTCAAAGGTGGTTTGACCATGGTCGGAATTCAATTTAATATGTTTTGGAACATGATGCACCATGTTATATTTCTATTTCGTACCCATAAACGAGTTTTCAAAAGTCATCTAGTGCAATCTTGGATTTTCAAACTGATGTTGCACCTCAAGACTTCGATGTTGCACCCAACAGACGTGGGTTGTTCCGCCATGCATAAATTTGTATCCATTTTGAGTTAGTAGAACCATAACCAGTCAAAATGAAGCTCTCTCACAGATCTATAGTGATTTTTGGGAACATCGAAATTTTTTTAGCTTAGTTTTTCACATGTTGTTTTGTTGGTCAAAGGGTGTTTGACCATGGTCGGAATTCGATTTAATATATTTTGGAGTATGATGCACCATGTTATATTCCAATTTCGTACCCATAAACAAGTTTTCAAAAGTCATACAGTGCAATCTTGGATTTTCAAACTGATGTTGCACATCAATACATCGATGTTGCACATCAAGACATCGATGTTGCACCCAACAGACGTGGGTTGTTCCGCCATGCTTAAATTTGTATCCATTTTGAATTACTAGAACCGTAACCAGTCAAAATGAAGCTCTCTCATAGATCTATAGGACTAAGAGGTTACACCTATCTCGTCTTAGTTCAGTAACCAAGAAATTCAATCTTAATGATTTTTGGGAACATCGAAAGCTTTTTTAGCTTAATTTTTCATATGTTTTTTTGTTGGTCAAAGCAGGTATGACCATGGTCGGAATTCTATTTACTATATTTTGGAATAAGATGCGCCATGTTATATTTCAATTTCTTACCCATAAACGAGTTTTCAAAAGTCATACGGTGCAATCTTGGATTTTCAAACTGATGTTGCACCTCAAGACTTCGATGTTGCACCCAACAGACGTGGGTTGTTCCGCCACGCATAAATTTGTTTCCATTTTGAGTTAGTAGAACCAAAACCAGTCAAAATGAATCTCTCTCATAGATCCATAGGACTAACCGGTTACACCCTTCTCATATTAGTTCAATAAACCCAGAAATTCAATCTTAATGACATTTGGGAATATCAAAAGCTTTTTTAGGTCAATTTTTAATTTTTCACATGTTGTTTTGTTAGTCAAAGGGGGTTTGACCATGGTCGGAATTCGATTTAATATATTTTGGAATATGATGCATCATATTATATTTCTATTTCGTACCCATAAACGAGTTTTCAAAAGTCATACAGTGCCATCTTGGATTTTCAAATTGATGTTGCACCTCAAGACTTCGATGTTGCACCTATAAGACGAGGGATGTTCCGTCATGCATAAATTTGTATCCATTTTGAGTTAGTCGAAACATAACCTACAAAATGAAGCTCTCTCATAGATCTATAGGACTAACAGGTTACACCCATCTAATCTTAGTTCAGTAAACCAAGAAATTCAATCTTAATGACATTTGGGAACATCAAAAGCTTTTTTTGGTCAATTTTTTATTTTTCACATGTTGTTTTGTTAGTCAAAGGGGGTTTGACCATGGTCGGAATTCGATTTAATATATTTTGGAATATGATGCACCATGTTATATTTCTATTTCGTACCCATAAACGAGTTTTCAAAAGTCATACAGTGCAATCTTGGATTTTCAAACTGATGTTGCACCTCAAGACTTCGATATTGCACCTAACAGACATGGGTTGTTCCGCCACACATAAATTTGTAACCATTTTGAGTTAGTAGAAGCATAACCTATCAAAATGAAGCTCTCTCAAAGATCTATAGGACTAACAGGTTACACCCATCTCATCTTAGTTCAGTAAACCAAGAAATTCAATCTTAATGACATTTGGGAACATCAAATGCTTTTTTAGGTCAATTTTTAATTTTTCACATTTTGTTTTGTTAGTCAAAGGGGGTTTGACCATGGTTGGAATTCGATTTAATATATTTTGGAATATGATGCACCATGTTATATTTCTATTTCGTACCCATAAACGAGTTTTCAAAAGTCATACAGTGCAACCTTGGATTTTCAAACTGATGTTGCACCTCAAGACTTCAATGTTGCACCTAACAAACGTGGGTTGTTCCACCACACATAAATTTGTAACCATTTTGAGTTAGTAGAACCATAACCTATCAAAATGAAGCTCTCTCAAAGATCTATAGGACTAACAGGTTACGCCCATCTCATTTTAGTTCAGTAAACCAAGAAATTCAATCTTAATGACATTTGGGAACATCAAAAGCTTTTTTAGGTCAATTTTTAATTTTTCACATTTTGTTTTATTAGTCAAAGGTGGTTTGACCATTGTCGGAATTCGATTTAATATGTTTTGGAACATGATGCACCATGTTATATTTCTATTTCGTACCCATAAACGAGTTTTCAAAAGTCATCTAGTGCAATCTTGGATTTTCAAACTGATGTTGCACCTCAAGACTTCGATGTTGCACCCAACAGACGTGGGTTGTTCCGCCATGCATAAATTTGTATCCATTTTGAGTTAGTAGAATCATAACCAGTCAAAATGAAGCTCTCTCATAGATCTATAGTGATTTTTGGGAACATCAAAATTTTTTTAGCTTAGTTTTTCACATGTTGTTTTGTTGGTCAAAGGGTGTTTGACCATGGTCGGAATTCGATTTAATATATTTTGGAGTATGATGCACCTTGTTATATTTCAATTTCGTACCCATAAACAAGTTTTCAAAAGTCATAAAGTGCAATCTTGGATTTTCAAACTGATGTTGCACATCAATACATCAATGTTGCACATCAAGACATCGATGTTGCACCCAACAGACGTGGGTTGTTCCGCCATGCTTAAATTTGTATCCATTTTGAATTACTAGAACCGTAACTAGTCAAAATGAAGCTCTCTCATAGATCTATAGGACTAAGAGGTTACACCCGTCTCATCTTATTTCAGTAACCAAGAAATTCAATCTTAATGATTTTTGGGAACATCGAAAGCTTTTTTAGCTTAATTTTTCATATGTTTTTTTGTTGGTCAAAGCAGGTATGACCATGGTCAGAATTCTATTTACTATATTTTGGAATAAGATGCGCCATGTTATATTTCAATTTCTTACCCATAAACGATTTTTCAAAAGTCATACGGTGCAATCTTGGATTTTCAAACTGATGTTGCACCCAACAGACGTCGGTTGTTCCGCCACGCATAAATTTGTTTCCATTTTGAGTTAGTAGAACCAAAACCAGTCAAAATGAATCTCTCTCATAGATCCATAGGACTAACAGGTTACACCCAGCTCATCTTAGTTCAGTAAACCAAGAAATTCAATCTTAATGACATTTGGGAACATCAAAAGCTTTTTTAGGTCAATTTTTAAATTTTCACATGTTGTTTTGTTAGTCAAAGGGGGCTTGACCATGGTCGGAATTCGATTTAATATATTTTGGAATATGATGCACCATGTTATATTTCTATTTCGTACCCATAAATGAGTTTTCAAAAGTCATACAGTGCCATCTTGGATTTTCAAACTAATGTTGCACCTCAAGACTTCGACGTTGCACCTATAAAACGTGGGATGTTCCGCCATGCATAAATTTATATCCATTTTGAGTTACCAGAACCATAACCTACAAAATGAAGCTCTCTGATAGATCTATAGGACTAACAGGTTACACCCATCTCATCTTAGTTCAGTAAACCAAGAAATTCAATCTTAACGACATTTGGGAACATCAAAAGCTTTTTTAGGTCAATTTTTTATTTTTCACATGTTGTTTTGTTAGTCAAAGGGGGTTTACCATGGTCGGAATTTGATTTAATATATTTTGGAATATGATGCACCATGTTATATTTCTATTTTGTACCCATAAACGAGTTTTCAAAAGTCATACAGTGCAATCTTGGATTTTCAAACTGATGTTGCACCTCAAGACTTCGATGTTGCACCCAACAGACGTGGGTTGTTCCGCCACTCATAAATTTGTTTCCATTTTGAGTTAGTAGAACCAAAACCAGTCAAAATGAATCTCTCTCATAGATCCATAGGACTAACAAGTTACACCCAGCTCATCTTAGTTCAGTAAACCAAGAAATTCAATCTTAATGACATTTTGGAACATCAAAAGCTTTTTTAGGTCAATTTTTAATTTTTCACATGTTGTTTTGTTCGTCAAAGGGGGCTTGACCATGGTCGGAATTCGATTTAATATATTTTGGAATATGATGCACCATGTTATATTTCTATTTCGTACCCATAAATGAGTTTTCAAAAGTCATACAGTGCCATCTTGAATTTTCAAACTGATGTTGCACCTCAAGACTTCGATGTTGCACCTATAAGACGTGGGATGTTCCGCCATGCATAAATTTATATCCATTTTGAGTTACTAGAACCATAACCTACAAAATGAAGATCTCTGATAGATCTATAGGACTAACAGGTTACACCCATCTCATCTTAGTTCAGTAAACCAAGAAATTCAATCTTAACGACATTTGGGAACATCAAAAGCTTTTTTAGGTCAATTTTTTATTTTTCACATGTTGTTTTGTTAGTCAAAGGGGGTTTACCATGGTCGGAATTCGATTTAATATATTTTGGAATATGATGCACCATGTTATATTTCTATTTTGTACCCATAAACGAGTTTTCAAAAGTCATATAGTGCAATCTTGGATTTTCAAACTGATGTTGCACCTCAAGACTTTGATGTTGCACCTAACAGACGTGGGTTGTTCCGCCACACATAAATTTGTAACCATTTTGAGTTAGTAGAACCATAACCTATCAAAATGAAGCCCTCTCGAAGATCTATAGGACTAACAGGTTACACCCGTCTCATCTTAGTTCAGTAAACCAAGAAATTCAATCTTAATGACATCTGGGAACATCAAAAGCTTTTTTAGGTCTATTTTTAATTTTTCACATTTTGTTTTGTTAGTCAAAGGGGGTTTGACCATGGTCGGAATTCGATTTAATATATTTTGGAATATGATGCACCGTGTAATATTTCTATTTCGTACCCATAAATGAGTTTTCAAAAGTCATACAGTGCAATCTTGGATTTTCAAATTGATGTTGCACCTCAAGACTTCGATGTTGCACCGAAAAGACGTGGGTTGTTCCGCCATGCATAAATTTGACCCATTTTGAGTTAGTAGAACCATAACCAGTAAAAATGAATCTCTCTCATAGATCTATAGTGATTTTTGGGAACATCGAAATCTTTTTTAGCTTAGTTTTTCACTTGTTGTTTTGTTGGTCAAAGGGGGTTTGACCATGGTCGGAATTCGATTTAATATATTTTGGAGTATGATGCACCATGTTATATTTCAATTTCGTACCCATAAACGAGTTTTCAAAAGTCATACAGTGCAATCTTGGATTTTCAAACTGATGTTGCACATCATGACATCGATGTTGCACCCAACAGACGTGTGCTGTTCCACCATGCTTAAATTTGTATCCATTTTGAATTACTAGAACCGTAACCAGTCAAAATGAAGCTCTCTTATAGATCTATAGGACTAAGAGGTTACACCCATCTTGTCTTAGTTCAGTAACCAAGAAATTCAATCTTAATGATTTTTGGGAACATCGAAAGCTTTTTTAGCTTAATTTTTCATATGTTTTTTTGTTGGTCAAAGGAGGTATGACCATGGTCGGAATTCTATTTACTATATTTTGGAATATGATGCGCCATGTTCTATTTCAATTTCATACCCATAAACGAGTTTTCAAAAGTCATACAGTGCAATCTTGGATTTTCAAACTGATGTTGCACCTCAAGACTTCGATGTTGCACCCAACAGACGTGGGTTGTTCCGCCACGCATAAATTTGTATCCATTTTGAGTTAGTAGAACCAAAACCAGTCAAAATGAATCTCTCTCATAGATCCATAGGACTAACAGGTTATACCCATCTCGTCTTAGTTCCGTAAACCAAGAAAATCAATCTTAATGACATTTGGGAACATCAAAAGCTTTTTTAGGTCAATTTTTAATTTTTCACATGTTGTTTTGTTAGTCAAAGGGGGTTTGACCATGGTCGGAATGCGATTTATTATATTTTGGAATATGATGCACCGTGTTATATTTCTATTTCGTACCCATAAACGAGTTTACAAAAGTCATACAGTGCCATCTTGGATTTTCAAACTGATGTTGCACCTCAAGACTTCGATGTTGCACCCAACAGACGTGGTTTGTTCCGCCACGCATAAATTTGTTTCCATTTTGAGTTAGTAGAACCAAAACCAGTCAAAATGAATCTCTCTCATAGATCCATAGGACTAACCGGTTACACCCTTCTCATATTAGTTCAATAAACCCAGAAATTTAATCTTAATGACATTTGGGAACATCAAAATCTTTTTTAGGTCAATTTTTAATTTTTCACATGTTGTTTTGTTAGTCAAAGGGGGTTTGACCATGGTCGGAATTCGATTTAATATATTTTGGAATATGATGCATCATATTATATTTCTATTTCGTACCCATAAACGAGTTTTCAAAAGTCATACAGTGCCATCTTGGATTTTCAAATTGATGTTGCACCTCAAGACTTCGATGTTGCACCTATAAGACGTGGGATGTTCCGCCATGCTTAAATTTGTATCCATTTTGAGTTAGTAGAAACATAACCTACAAAATGAAGCTCTCTCATAGATCTATAGGACTAACAGGTTACACCCATCTCATCTTAGTTCAGTAAACCAAGAAATTCAATCTTAATGACATTTGGGAACATCAAAAGCTTTTTTAGGTCAATTTTTTATTTTTCACATGTTGTTTTGTTAGTCAAAGGGGGTTTGACCATGGTCAGAATTCGATTTAATATATTTTGGAATATGATGCACCATGTTATATTTCTATTTCGTACCCATAAACGAGTTTTCAAAAGTCATACAGTGCAATCTTGGATTTTCAAACTGATGTTGCACCTCAAGACTTCGATATTGCACCTAACAGACATGGGTTGTTCCGCCACACATAAATTTGTAACCATTTTGAGTTAGTAGAAGCATAACCTATCAAAATGAAGCTCTCTCAAAGATCTATAGGACTAACAGGTTACACCCATCTCATCTTAGTTCAGTAAACCAAGAAATTCAATCTTAATGACATTTGGGAACATCAAAAGCTTTTTTAGGTCAATTTTTAATTTTTCACATTTTGTTTTGTTAGTCAAAGGGGGTTTGACCATGGTTGGAATTCGATTTAATATATTTTGGAATATGATGCACCATGTTATATTTCTAATTCGTACCCATAAACGAGTTTTCAAAAGTCATACAGTGCAACCTTGGATTTTCAAACTGATGTTGCACCTCAAGACTTCAATGTTGCACCTAACAAACGTGGGTTGTTCCACCACACATAAATTTGTAACCATTTTGAGTTAGTAGAACCATAACCTATCAAAATGAAGCTCTCTCAAAGATCTATAGGACTAACAGGTTACGCCCATCTCATTTTAGTTCAGTAAACCAAGAAATTCAATCTTAATGACATTTGGGAACATCAAAAGATTTTTTAGGTCAATTTTTAATTTTTCACATTTTGTTTTGTTAGTCAAAGGTGGTTTGACCATGGTCGGAATTCGATTTAATATGTTTTGGAACATGATGCACCATGTTATATTTCTATTTCGTACCCATAAACGAGTTTTCAAAAGTCATCTAGTGCAATCTTGGATTTTCAAACTGATGTTGCACATCAAGACTTCGATGTTGCACCCAACAGACGTGGGTTGTTCCGCCATGCATAAATTTGTATCCATTTTGAGTTAGTAGAACCATAACCAGTCAAAATGAAGCTCTCTCATAGATCTATAGTGATTTTTGGGAACATCGAAATTTTTTTAGCTTAGTTTTTCACATGTTGTTTTGTTGGTCAAAGGGTGTTTGACCATGGTCGGAATTCGATTTAATATATTTTGGAGTATGATGCACCATGTTATATTTCAATTTCGTACCCATAAACAAGTTTTCAAAAGTCATACAGTGCAATCTTGGATTTTCAAACTGATGTTGCACATCAATACATCAATGTTGCACATCAAGACATCGATGTTGCACCCAACAGACGTGGGTTGTTCCGCCATGCTTAAATTTGTATCCATTTTGAATTACTAGAACCGTAACTAGTCAAAATGAAGCTCTCTCATAGATCTATAGGACTAAGAGGTTACACCCGTCTCGTCTTATTTCAGTAACCAAGAAATTCAATCTTAATGATTTTTGGGAACATCGAAAGCTTTTTTAGCTTAATTTTTCATATGTTTTTTTGTTGGTCAAAGCAGGTATGACCATGGTCGGAATTCTATTTACTATATTTTGGAATAAGATGCGCCATGTTATATTTCAATTTCTTACCCATAAACGAGTTTTCAAAAGTCATACGGTGCAATCTTGGATTTTCAAACTGATGTTGCACCTCAAGACTTCGATGTTGCACTCAACAGACGTCGGTTGTTCCGCCACGCATAAATTTGTATCCATTTTGAGTTAGTAGAACCAAAACCAGTCAAAATGAATCTCTCTCATAGATCCATAGGACTAACAGGTTACACCCAGCTCATCTTAGTTCAGTAAACCAAGAAATTCAATCTTAATGACATTTGGGAACATCAAAAGCTTTTTTAGGTCAATTTTTAATTTTTCAAATGTTGTTTTGTTAGTCAAAGGGGGCTTGACCATGGTCGGAATTCGATTTAATATATTTTGGAATATGATGCACCATGTTATATTTCTATTTCGTACCCATAAATGAGTTTTCAAAAGTCATACAGTGCCATCTTGGATTTTCAAACTGATGTTGCACCTCAAGACTTCGACGTTGCACCTATAAAACGTGGGATGTTCCGCCATGCATAAATTTATATCCATTTTGAGTTACCAGAACCATAACCTACAAAATGAAGCTCTCTGATAGATCTATAGGACTAACAGGTTACACCCATCTCATCTTAGTTCAGTAAACCAAGAAATTCAATCTTAACGACATTTGGGAACATCAAAAGCTTTTTTAGGTCAATTTTTTATTTTTCACATGTTGTTTTATTAGTCAAAGGGGGTTTACCATGGTCGGAATTCGATTTAATATATTTTGGAATATGATGCACCATGTTATATTTCTATTTTGTACCCATAAACGAGTTTTCAAAAGTCATACAGTGCAATCTTGGATTTTCAAACTGATGTTGCACCTCAAGACTTCGATGTTGCACCCAACAGACATGGGTTGTTCCGCCACGCATAAATTTGTTTCCATTTTGAGTTAGTAGAACCAAAACTAGTCAAAATGAATCTCTCTCATAGATCCATAGGACTAATAGGTTACACCCAGCTCATCTTAGTTCAGTAAACCAAGAAATTCAATCTTAATGACATTTGGGAACATCAAAAGCTTTTTTAGGTCAATTTTTAATTTTTCACATGTTGTTTTGTTAGTCAAAGGGGGCTTGACCATGGTCGGAATTCGATTTAATATATTTTGGAATATGATGCACCATGTTATATTTCTATTTCGTACCCATAAATGAGTTTTCAAAAGTCATACAGTGCCATCTTGGATTTTCAAACTGATGTTGCACCTCAAGACTTCGACGTTGCACCTATAAAACGTGGGATGTTCCGCCATGCATAAATTTATATCCATTTTGAGTTACCAGAACCATAACCTACAAAATGAAGCTCTCTGATAGATCTATAGGACTAACAGGTTACACCCATCTCATCTTAGTTCAGTAAACCAAGAAATTCAATCTTAACGACATTTGGGAACATCAAAAGCTTTTTTAGGTCAATTTTTTATTTTTCACATGTTGTTTTGTTAGTCAAAGGGGGTTTACCATGGTCGGAATTCGATTTAATATATTTTGGAATATGATGCACCATGTTATATTTCTATTTTGTACCCATAAACGAGTTTTCAAAAGTCATACAGTGCAATCTTGGATTTTCAAACTGATGTTGCACCTCAAGACTTCGATGTTGCACCTAACAGACGTGGGTTGTTCCGCCACACATAAATTTGTATCCATTTTGAGTTAGTAGAACCATAACCTATCAAAATGAAGCCCTCTCAAAGATCTATAGGACTAACAGGTTACACCCGTCTCATCTTAGTTCAGTAAACCAAGAAATTCAATCTTAATGACATTTGGGAACATCAAAAGCTTTTTTAGGTCAATTTTTAATTTTTCACATTTTGTTTTGTTAGTCAAAGGGGGTTTGACCATGGTCGGAATTCGATTTAATATATTTTGGAATATGATGCACCATGTAATATTTCTATTTCGTACCCATAAATGAGTTTTCAAAAGTCATACAGTGCAATCTTGGATTTTCAAACTGATGTTGCACCTCAAGACTTCGATGTTGCACCGAAAAGACGTGGGTTGTTCCGCCATGCATAAATTTGACCCATTTTGAGTTAGTAGAACCATAACCAGTAAAAATGAAGCTCTCTCATAGATCTATAGTGATTTTTGGGAACATCGAAATCTTTTTTAGCTTAGTTTTTCACTTGTTGTTTTGTTGGTCAAAGGGGGTTTGACCATGGTCGGAATTCGATTTAATATATTTTGGAGTATGATGCACCATGTTATATTTCAATTTCGTACCCATAAACGAGTTTTCAAAAGTCATACAGTGCAATCTTTGATTTTCAAACTGATGTTGCACATCATGACATCGATGTTGCACCCAACAGACGTGTGCTGTTCCACCATGCTTAAATTTGTATCCATTTTGAATTACTAGAACCATAACCAGTCAAAATGAAGCTCTCTTATAGATCTATAGGACTAAGAGGTTACACCCATCTTGTCTTAGTTCAGTAACCAAGAAATTCAATCTTAATGATTTTTGGGAACATCGAAAGCTTTTTTAGCTTAATTTTTCATATGTTTTTTTGTTGGTCAAAGGAGGTATGACCATGGTCGGAATTCTATTTACTATATTTTGGAATATGATGCGCCATGTTCTATTTCAATTTCATACCCATAAACGAGTTTTCAAAAGTCATACAGTGCAATCTTGGATTTTCAAACTGATGTTGCACCTCAAGACTTCAATGTTGCACCCAACAGACGTGGGTTGTTCCGCCACGCATAAATTTGTATCCATTTTGAGTTAGTAGAACCAAAACCAGTCAAAATGAATCTCTCTCATAGATCCATAGGACTAACAGGTTATACCCATTTCGTCTTAGTTCCGTAAACCAAGAAAATCAATCTTAATGACATTTGGGAACATCAAAAGCTTTTTTAGGTCAAATTTTAATTTTTCACATGTTGTTTTGTTAGTAAAAGGGGGTTTGACCATGGTCGGAATGCGATTTATTATATTTTGGAATATGATGCACCGTGTTATATTTCTATTTCGTACCCATAAACGAGTTTACAAAAGTCATACAGTGCCATCTTGGATTTTCAAACTGATGTTGCACCTCAAGACTTCGATGTTGCACCTATAAGACGTGGGATGTTCCGCCATGCATAAATTTGTAACCATTTTGTGTTAGTAGAACCATAACCTACAAAATGAAGCTCTCTCAAAGTTCTATAGGTCTAACAGGTTACACCCATCTCATCTTAGTTCAGTAAACCAAGAAATTCAATCTTATTGGCATTTGGGAACATCAAAAGCTTTTTTAGGTCAATTTTTTATTTGTCACATGTTGTTTTGTTAGTCAAAGGGGGTTTGACCATGGTCGGAATTCGATTTAATATATTTTGTAATATGATGCACAATGTTATATTTCTATTTCGTACCCATAAACGAGTTTTCAAAAGTCATACAGTGCAATCTTGGATTTTCAAACTGATGTTGCACCTCAAGACTTCGATGTTGCACCTAACAGACGTGGGTTGTTCCGCCACACATAAATTTGTAACCATTTTGAGTTAGTAGAACCATAACCTATCAAAATGAAGCCCTCTCAAAGATCTATAGGACTAACAGGTTACACCCATCTCATCTTAGTTCAGTAAACCAAGAAATTCAATCTTCATGACATTTGGGAACATCAAACGCTTTTTTAGGTCAATTTTTAATTTTTCACATTTTGTTTTGTTAGTCAAAGGGGGTTTGACCATGGTCGGAATTCGATTTAATATATTATGGAATATGATGCGCCATGTTATATTTCTATTTCGTACCCATAAACGAGTTTTCAAAAGTCATACAGTGCAATCTTGGATTTTCGAACTGATGTTGCACCTCAAGACTTCGATGTTGCACCCAACAGACGTGGGTTGTTCCGCCATGCATAAATTTGTATCCATTCTGAGTTAGTATAACCATAACCAGTAAAAATGAAGCTCTCTCATAGATCTATAGTGATTTTTGGGAACATCGAAATCTTTTTTAGCTTAGTTTTTCACATATTGTTTTGTTGGTCAAAGTGGGTTTGACCATGGTCGGAATTCGATTTAATATATTTTGGAGTATGATGCACCATGTTATATTTCTTTTTCATACCCATAAACGAGTTTTCAAAAGTCATACAGTGCAATCTTGGATTTTCAAACTGATGTTGCACCTCAAGACTTCGATGTTGCACCCAACAGACGTGGGTTGTTCCGCCATGCATAAATTTGTATCCATTTTGAGTTAGTAGAACCACAACCAGTGAAAATGAAGCTCTTTCATAGATCAATAAGACTAACAGGTTACACCCATCTCATCTTAGTTCAGTAAACCAAGAAATTTAATCTTAATGACATTTGGGAACATCAAAAGCTTTTTTAGGTCAATTTTTAATTTTTCACATTTTGTTTTATTAGTCAAAGGGGGTTTGACCATTGTCGGAATTCGATTTAATATATTTTAGAATATGATGCACCATGTTTTATTTCTATTTCGTACCCATAAACGAGTTTTCAAAAGTCATACAGTGCCATCTTGGATTTTCAAACTGATGTTGCACCTCAAGACTTCGATGTTGCACCTATAAGACGTGGGATGTTCCGCCATGCATAAATTTATATCCATTTTGAGTTAGTAGAACCATAACCTACAAAATGAAGCTCTCTCGTAGATCTATAGGACTAACAGGTTACACCCATCATCTTAGTTTAGTAAACCAAGAAATTCAATCTTAACGACATTTGGGAACATCAAAAGCTTTTTTAGGTCAATTTTTTACTTTTCACATGTTGTTTTGTTAGTCAAAGGTGGTTTGACCATGGTCGGAATTCGATTTAATATATTTTGGAATATGATGCACCATGTTATATTTCTATTTCGTACTCATAAACGAGTTTTCAAAAGTCATACACTGCAATCTTGGATTTTCAAACTAATGTTGCACCTCAAGACTTCGATGTTGCACCTAACAGACGTGGGTTGTTCCGCCACACATAAATTTGTAACCATTTTGAGTTAGTAGAACCATAATCTATCAAAATGAGGCTCTCTCAAAGATCTATAGGACTAACAGGTTACACCCATCTTATCTTAGTTCAGTAAACCAAGAAATTCAATCTTAATGACATTTGAGAATATCAAAAGCTTTTTTAGGTCAATTTTTAATTTTTCACATTTTGTTTTGTTAGTCAAAGGGGGTTTGACCATGGTCGGAATTCGATTTAATTTATTTTGGAACATGATGCACCGTGTTATATTTCTATTTCGTACCCATAAACGAGTTTTCAAAAGTCATACAGTGCAATCTTGGATTTTCAAACTGATGTTGCACCTCAAAACTTCGATGTTGCACCCAACAGATGTGGGTTGTTCCGCCATGCATAAATTTGTATCCATTTTGAGTTAGTAGAACCATAACTAGTAAAATTGAAGCTCTCTCGTAGATCTATAGTGATTTTTGGGAACATCGAAATCTTTTTTATCTTAGTTTTTCACATGTTGTTTTGTTGGTCAAGGGGGGTTTGACCATGGTCGGAATTCAATTTAATATATTTTGGAGTATGATGCACCATGTTATATTTCAATTCGTACCCATAAACGAGTTTTCAAAAGTCATACAGTGCAATCTTGGATTTCCAAATTGATGTTGCACATCAAGACATCGATGTTGCACCCAACAGACGTGGGCTGTTCCGCCATGCTTAAATTAGTATCCATTTTGAATTACTAGAACCGTAACCAGTCAAAATGAAGCTCTCTCATAGATCTATAGGACTAAGAGGTTACACCCATCTCGTCTTAGTTCAGTAACCAAGAAATTCAATCTTAATGATTTTTGGGAACATCGAAAGCTTTTTTAGCTTAATTTTTCATATGTTTTTTTGTTGGTCAAAGCAGGTATGACCATGGTCGGAATTCTACTTACTATATTTTGGAATATGATGCGCCATATTTTATTTCAATTTCATACCCATAAACGAGTTTTCGAAAGTCATACAGTGCAATCTTGGATGTTCAAACTGATGTTGCACCTCAAGACTTCGATGTTGCACTGAACAGACATGGGTTGTTCCGCCACGCATAAATTTGTATCCATTTTGAGTTAGTAGAACCAAAACCAGTGAAAATGAATCTCTCTCATAGATCCATAGGACTAACAGGTTACACCCATCTCGTCTTAGTTCCGTCAACAGTGAAATTCAATATTAATGACATTTGGGAACATCAAAAGCTTTTTTATGTCAATTTTTAATTTTTCACATGTTGTTTTGTTAGTCTAAGGGGGTTTGACCATGGTCGGAATTCGATTTAATATATTTTGGAATATGATGCACCATGTTATATTTCTATTTCGTACCCATAAACGAGTTTTCAAAAGTCATACATTGCCATCTTGGATTTTTATACTGATGTTGCACCTCAAGACTTCGATGTTGCACCTATAAGACGTGGGATGTTCCGCCATGCATAAATTTGTATCCATTTTGAGTTAGTAGAACCATAACCTACAAAATGAAGCTCTCTCATAGATCTATAGGACTAACAGGTTACACCCATCTCATCTTAGTTCAGTAAACCAAGAAATTCAATCTTAATGACATTTGGGAACATCAAGAGCTTTTTTAGGTCAATTTTTTATTTTTCACATGTTGTTTTGTTAGTCAAAGGGGGTTTGGCCATGGTCGGAATTCGATTTAATATATTTTGGAATATGATGCACCATGTTATATTTCTATTTCGTACCCATAAACGAGTTTTCAAAAGTCATACAGTGCAATCTTGGATTTTCAAACTGATGTTGCACCTCAAGACTTCGATGTTGCACCTAACAGACGTGGGTTGTTCCGCCACACATAAATTTGTAACCATTTTGAGTTAGTAGAACCATAACCTATCAAAATGAAGCTCTCTCAAAAATCTATAGGACTAACAGGTTACACCCATCTCATCTTAGTTCAGTAAACCAAGAAATTCAATCTTAATGACATTTGGGAACATCAAAAGCTTTTTTAGGTCAATTTTTAATTTTTCACATTTTGTTTTGTTAGTCAAAGGGGGTTTGACCATGGTCGGAATTCGATTTAATATATTTTGGAATATGATGCACCATGTTATATTTCTATTTCGTACCCATAAACGAGTTTTCAAAAGTCATACAGTGCAATCTTGGATTTTCAAACTGATGTTGCACCTCAAGACTTCGATGTTGCACCCAACAGACGTGGGTTGTTCCGCCATGCATAAATTTGTATCCATTTTGAGTTAGTAGAACCATAACCAGTAAAAATGAAGCTCTCTCATAGATCTATAGTGATTTTTGGGAACATCGAAATCTTTTTTAGCTTAGTTTTTCACATGTTGTTTTGTTGGTCAAAGGGGGTTTGACCATGGTCGGAATTCGATTTAATATATTTTGGAGTATGATGCACCATGTTATATTTCAATTTTGTACCAATAAACGAGTTTTCAAAAGTCATACAGTGCAATCTTGGATTTTCAAACTGATGTTGCACATCAAGACATCGATGTTGCACCAGACAGACGTGGGTTGTTCCGCCATGCTTAAATTTGTATCCATTTTGAGTTACTAGAACCGTAACCCGTCAAAATGAAGCTCTTTTATAGATCTATAGGACTAAGAGGTTACACCCATCTCGTCTTAGTTAAGTAACCAAGAAATTCAATCTTAATGATTTTTGGGAACATCGAAAGCTTTTTTGGCTTAATTTTTCATATGTTGTTTTGTTGGTCAAAGCAGGTTTGACCATGGTCGGAATTCTATTTACTATATTTTGGATTATGATGCGCCATGTTATATTTCAAATTCATACCCATAAACGAGTTTTCAAAAGTCATACAATGCAATCTTGGATTTTCAAACTGGTGCTGCACCTCAAGACTTCGATGTTGCACCCAACAGACGTGGGGTGTTCCGCCACGCATAAATTTGTATCCATTTTGAGTTAGCAGAACCAAAACCAGTCAAAATGAATCTCTCCCATAGATCCATAGGACTAACAGGTTACACCCATCTCGTCTTAGTTCCGTAAACCAAGAAATTCAATCTTAATGACATTTGGGAACATCAAAAGCTTTTTTAGGTCAATTATTAATTTTTCACAAGTTGTTTTGTTAGTCAAAGGGGGTTTGACCATGGTCGGAATTCGATTTAATATATTTTGGAATATGATGCACCATGTTATATTTCTATTTCGTACCCATAATCGAGTTTTCAAAAGTCATACAGTGCCATCTTGGATTTTCAAATAGATGTTGCACCTCAAGACTACGATGTTACACCTATAAGACGTGGGATGTTCCGCCATGCATAAATTTGTATCCATTTTGAGTTAGTAGAAACATAACCTACAAAATCAAGCTCTCTCATAGATCTATAGGACTAACAGGTTACACCCATCTCATCTTAGTTCAGTAAACCAAGAAATTCAATATTAATGACATTTGGGAACATCAAAAGCTTTTTTAGGTCAATTTTTTATTTTTCACATGTTGTTTTGTTAGTCAAAGGGGGTTTGACCATGGTCGGAATTAGATTTAATATATTTTGGAATATGATGCACCATGTTATATTTCTATTTCGTACCCATAAACGAGTTTCCAAAAGTCATACAGCGCAATCTTGGATTTTCAAACTGATGTTGCACCTCAAGACTTCGATGTTGCACCTAACAGACGTGGGTTGTTCCGCCACACATAAATTTGTAACCATTTTGAGTTAGTAGAACCATAACCTATCAAAATGAAGCTCTCTCATAGATCTATTGGACTAGCAGGTTACACCCATCTCATCATAGTTCAGTAAACCAAGAAATTCAATCTTAATGACATTTGGGAACATCAAAAGCTTTTTTAGGTCAATTTTTAATTTTTCACATTTTGTTTTGTTAGTCAAAGGGGGTTTGACCATGGTCGGAATTCGATTTAATATATTTTGGAATATGATGCACCATGTTATATTTCTATTTCGTACCCATAAACGAGTTTTCAAAAGTCATACAGCGCAATCTTGGATTTTCAAACTGATGTTGCACCTCAAGACCTCGATGTTGCACCTAATAGACGTGGGTTGTTCCGCCACACATAAATTTGTAACCATTTTGAGTTTGTAGAACCATAACCTATCAAAATGAAGCTCCCTCAAAGATCTATAGGACTAACAGGTTACACCCATCTCATTTTAGTTCAGTAAACCAAGAAATTCAATCTTAATGACATTTGGGAACATCAAAAGCTTTTTTAGGTCAATTTTTAATTTTTCACATTTTGTTTTGTCAATCAAAGGGGGTTTGACAATGGTCGGAATTCGATTTAATATATTTTGTAATATGATGCACCATGTTATATTTATACTTCGTACCCATAAACTAGTTTTCAAAAGTCATACAGTGCAAACTTGGATTTTCAAACTGATGTTGCACCTCAAGACTTCGATGTTGCACCCAACAGACGTGGGTTGTTCCGCCATGCATAAATTTGTATCCATTTCGAGTTACTGGAATCATAAACAGTCAAAATGAAGCTCTCTCATAGATCTATAGGACTAAGAGGTTACACCCATATCGTCTTAGTTCAATAACCAAGAAAATCAATCTTAATGATTTTTGGGAACATCGAAAGCTTTTTTAGCTTAATTTTTCACATGTTGTTTTGTTGGTCAAAGCGGGTTTGACCATAGTCGGAATTCTATTTACTATATTTTGGAATATGATGCCCCATGTTATATTTCAATTTCATACCCATAAACGAGTTTTCAAAAGTCATACAGTGCAATCTTGGATTTTCAAACTGATGTTGCACCTCAAGACTTCGATGTTGCACCCAATAGACGTGGGTTATTCCGCCACGCATAAATTTATATCCATGTAGAGTTAGTAGAACCATAACTAGTCATAATGAAGCTCTCTCATAGATCTATAGGACTAACAGGTTCCACCATCTCATCTTAGTTTAGTAACCAAGAAATTCAATCTTAATGACTTTTGGGAACATCGAAAGCTTTTTTAGGTCAATTTTTAATTTTTCACATTTTGTTTTGTCAATCAAAGGGGGTTTGACCATGGTCAGAATTCTATTTACTATATTTTGGAATAGGATTCACCATGTTATATTTCAATTTCATTCCCATAAACAAGATTTATAAAGTCATACAGTGCGATCTTGGATTTTCAAACTGATGTTGCACCTTAAGACTTCGATGTTGCACCCAACAGACGTGGGTTGTTTCGCCACGCATAAATTTGTATCCATTTTGAGTTACTAGAACCATAACCAGTCAAAATGAAGCTCTCTCATAGATCTATAGGACTAATAGGTTACACCCATCTCATCTTAGTTCAGTAACCAAGAAATTCAATCTTAATGATTTTTGGGAACATCGAAAGCTTTTTTAGCTTAATTTTTCACATGTTGTTTTGTTGGTCAAAAGGGGTTTAACCATGGTAAGAATTCGATTAAATATATTTTGGAGTATGATGCACCATGTTATATTTTAATTTCGTACCCATAAACGAGTTTTCAAAAGTCATACAGTGCAATCTTGGATTTTCAAACTGATGTTGCACCTAAAGACTTCGATGTTGCACCCAACATACATAGGTAGTTCCGCCACGCTTAAATTTGTATCCATTTTGAGTTACTAGAACCATAAATCGTCAAAATGAAGCTCTCTCATAGATATATAGGACTTAGAGGTTACACCCATCGCATCTTAGTTAAGTAACCAAGAAATTCAATCTTAATGATTTTTGGGAACATCAAAAGCTTTTTTAGCTTGATTTTTAACATGTTGTTTTGTTGGTCAAAGGGGGTTTGACCATGGTCGGAATTCTATTTACTATATTTTCGAATATGATACACCATGTTATATTTCAATTTCATACCCATAAACGAGTTTTCAAGAGTCATACAGTGCAATCTTGGATTTTCAAACTGATGTTGCACCTCAAGACTTCGATGTTGCACGCAACAGATGTTGGTTGTTCCGCCAGGCATAATTTTTTATCCATTTTGAGTTAGTAGAACCAAAACCAGTCAAAATGAAGCTCTTTCATAGATCTATAGGACTAACAGGTTACACCCATCTCATCTTAGTTCAGTAAACCAAGAAATTCAATCTTATTGACATTTGGGAACATCAAAAGCTTTTTTAGGTCAATTTTTAATTTTTCACATGTTGTTTTGTTAGTCAAAGGGGGTTTGACCATGGTCGGAATTCGATTTAATATATTTTGGAATATGATGCACCATATTATATTTCTATTTTGGTACCCATAAACGAGTTTTCAAAAGTCATAAAGTGCCATCTTGGATTTTCAAACTGATGTTGCACCTCAAGACTTCGATGTTGCACCTATAAGACGTGGGATGTTACGCCATGCATAAATTTGTATCCATTTTGAGTTAGTAGAACCATAACCAATCAAAATAAAGCTCTCTCATAGATCTATAGGACTAACAGGTTACACCCATCTCATCTTAGTTCAGTAAACCAAGAATTTCAATCTTAATGACATTTTGGAACATCAAAAGCTTTTTTAGTTCAATTTTTTATTTTTCACATGTTGTTTTGTTAGTCAAAGGGGGTTTGACCATGGTCGGAATTCGATTTAATATATTTTGGAATATGATGCACAATGTTATATTTCTATTTTGTACCCATAAACGAGTTTTCAAAAGTCATACAGTGCAATCTTGGATTTTCAAACTGATGTTGCACCTCCAGACTTCGATGTTGCAACTTACAGGCGTGGGTTGTTCCACCACACATAAATTTGTAACCATTTCGAGTTAGTTGAACAATAACCTATCAAAATGAAGATCTCTCAAAGATCTGTAGGACTAACAGGTTAGACCCATCTCATCTTAGTTCAGTAAACCAAGAAATTCAATCTTAATGACATTTGGCAACATCAAAAGCTTTTTTAGGTCAATTTTTAATTTTTCACATTTTGTTTTGTTTGTCAAAGGGGGTTTGACCATGGTCGGAATTTGATTTAATATATTTTGGAATATGATGCAACAGGTTATATTTCTATTTCGTACCCATAAACGAGTTTTCAAAGGTCATACAGTGCAATCTTGGATTTTCAAATTGATGTTGCACCTGAAGACTTCAATGTTGCACCCAACAGACGTGGGTTGTTCTGCCATGCATAAATTTGTATCCATTTTGAGTTAGTAGAACAATAACCAGTCAAAATGAAGCTCTCTCATAGATCTATAGTGATTTTTGGGAACATCGAAATATTTTTTAGCTTAATTTATCACATGTTGTTTTGTTGGTCAAAGGGGGTTTGATCATGGCTGGAATTCGATTTAATATATTTTGAAGTATGATGCACCATGTTATATTTCAATTTCGTACCCATAAACGAGTTTTCAAAAGTCATACAGTGCAATCTTGGATTTTCAAACTGATGTTGCACATTAAGACATCGATGTTGCACCCAACAGACGTGGGTTGTTCCGCCATGCTTAAATTTGTATCCATTTTGAGTTACTAGAACCGTAACCAGTCAAAATGAAGCTCTCTCATAAATCTATAGGACTAAGAGGTTACATCCATCTCTTCTTAGTTCAATAACCAAGAAATTCAATCTTAATGATTTTTGGGAACATCGAAAGCTTTTTTAGCTTAACTTATCACATGTTGTTTTGTTGGTCAAAGTGGGTTTGACCATGGTCGGAATTTTATTTACTATATTTTGTAATATGATGCACCATGTTATATTTCAATTTCATACCCATAAATGAGTTTTCAAAAGTCATATGGTGCAATCTTGGATTTTCAAACATATGTTGCACCTCAAGACTTCGATGTTGCACCCAACTGACGTGGGTTATTCCGCCACGCATAAATTTGTATCCATGTAGATTTAGTAGAACCATAACCAGTCAAAATGATGCACTCTCATAGATCTATAGGACTAACAGGTTCCACCATCTCATCTTAGTTCAGTAACCAAGAAATTCAATCTTAATGACATTTGGGAACATCGAAATCTTTTTTAGCTCAAATTTTCACATGTTGTTTTGTTTTACAAAGGTGGTTTGACCATGGTCAGAATTCTGTTTACAATATTTTGGAATATGATGCACCATGTTATATTTCAATATCATACCCATAAACGAGATTTAAAAAGTCATACAGTGCGACCTTGGATTTTCAAACTGATGTTGCACCTCAAGATTTCGATGTTGCACCCAATAGACGTGGGTTGTTCCACCACGCATAAATTTGTATCCATTTTGAGTTACTAGAACCATAACCAGTCAAAATGAAGCTCTCTCATAGATCTATAGGACTAATAGGTTACACCCATCTCATCTTAGTTCAGTAACCAAGAATTTCAATCTTAATGATTTTTGGGAACATCGAAAGCTTTTTTAGCTAAATTTTTCACATGTTGTTTTGTTGGTCAAAGGGGGTTTAACCATGGTAAGAATTCGATTTAATATATTTTGGAGTATGATGCACCATGTTATATTTCAATTTCGTACCCATAAACGAGTTTTCAAAAGTCATAAAGTGCAATCTTGGATTTTCAAACTGATGTTGCACATAAAGACTTCGATGTTGCACCCAACAGACATAGCTTGTTCCGCCACGCTTAAATTGGTATCCATTTTGAGTTACTAGAACCATAAATCGTCAAAATGAAGCTCTCTCATATATATATAGGACTTAGAGGTTACACCCATCTCATCTTAGTTCAGTAACCATAAAATTCAATCTTAATGATTTTTGGGAACATCAAAAGCTTTTTTAGCCAAATTTTTAACATGTTGTTTTGTTGGTCAAAGCGGGTTTGACCATGGTCGGAATTCTATTTACTATATTTTCGAATATGATGCACCATGTTATATTTCAATTTCAAACGCATAAACGAGTTTTCAAAAGTCATACAGTGCAATCTTGGATTTTCAAACTGATGTTGCACCTCAAGACTTCGATGTTGCACCAAACAGATGTGAGTTGTTCCGCCACACATAAATTTGTATCCACTTTGAGTTAGTAGAACCAAAACCCATCAAAATGAAGCTCTCTCATAGATCTATAGGACTAACAGGTTACACCCATCTGATCTTAGTTCAGTAAACCAAGAAATTCAATTTTAATGACATTTGGGAACATCAAAAGATTTTTTAGGTCAATTTTTAATTTTTCACATGTTGTTTTGTTAGTCAAAGGGGGTTTGACCATGGTCGGAATTCGATTTAATATATTCTGGAATATGATGCACCATGTTATATTTCTATTTCGTAACCATGACGAGTTTTAAAAAGTCATATAGTGCCATCTTGGATTTTCAAACAGATGTTGCACCTCAAGACTTCGATGTTGCACCTATAAAACGTGGGATGTCCCGCCATGCATAAATTTGTATCCATTTTGAGTTAGTAGAGCCATAACCAATCAAAATGAAGCTCTCTCATAGATCTATAGGACTAACAGGTTACACCCATCTCATCTTAGTTCAATAAACCAAGAAATTCAATCTTAATGACATTTGGGAACATTAAAAGTTTTTTATGTCAATTTTTTATTTTTCACATGTTGTTTTGTTAGTCAAAGGGGGTTTGACCTTGGTCAGAATTCGATTTAATATATTTTGGAATATGATGCACCATGTTATATTTCTATTTCGTACCCATAAACGAGTTTTCAAAAGTCATATAGTGCAATCTTGGATTTTCAAACTGATGTTGCACCTCAAAACTTCGATGTTGCACCTAACAGACGTGGGTTGTTCCACCACACATAAATTTGTAACCATTTTGAGTTAGTAGAACCACAACCTATCAAAATGAAGCTCTCTCAAAGATCTATAGGACTAACAGGTTACACCCATCTCTTAGTTCAGTAAACCAAGAAATTCAATCTTAATGACATTTGGGAACCTCAAAAGCTTTTTTAGGTCAATTTTTAATTTTTCACATTTTGTATTGTAAGTCAAACGGGGTTTGACCATGGCGTAATTCGATTTAATATGTTTTGGAATATGATGCACCATGTTATATTTCTGTTTCGTATCCATAAACGAGTTTTCAAAAGTCATACAGTGCAATCTTGGATTTTCAAACTGATGTTGCACCTCAAGACTTCGATGTTGCACCCAACAGAAGTGGGTTGTTCCGCCATGCATAAATTTGTATCCATTTTGAGTTAGTAGAACCATAACCAGTCAAAATGAAGCTCTCTCATAGATCTATAGTGATTTTTGGGAACATCGAAATCTGTTTTAGCTTAATTTTTCACATGTTGTTTTGTTGGTCAAAGGGGGTCTGACCATGGCTGGAATTCGATTTAATATATTTTGGAGCATGATGCACCATGTTATATTTCAATTTCGTACCCATAAACGAGTTTTCAAAAGTCATACAGTGCAATCTTGGATTTTCAAACTGATGTTGCACATCAAGACATCGATGTTACACCCAACAGGCGTGGGTTGTTCTGCCATGCTTAAATTTGTATCCATTTTAAGTTACTAGAACCGTAACCAGTCAAAATGAAGCTCTCTCATAGATCTATAGGACTAAGAGGTTACACCCATCTCGTCTTAGTTCGATAACCAAGAAATTCAATCTTAATGATTTTTTGGAACATCGAAAGCTTTTTTAGCTTAATTTTTCACATGTTGTTTTGTTGGTCAAAGCGGGTTTGACCATGGTCAGAATTCTATTTACTATATTTTGGAATACGATGCACCATGTTATATTTCAATTTCATACCCATAAACGAGTTTTCAAAAGTCAAACAGTGCAATCTTGGATTTTCAAACTGATGTTGCACCTCAAGACTTCGATGTTGCACCCAACAGACGTGGGTTATTCCGCCACAGATAAATTTGTATCCATGTAGAGTTAGTAGAACCATAACCAGTCAAAATGAAGCTCTCTCATAGATCTATAGGACTAACAGGTTCCATCGTCTCATCTTAGTACAGTAACCAAGAAATTCAATCTTAATGACTTTTGGGAACATCGAAATCTTTTTTAGCTCAATTTTTCACATGTTGTTTTGTTGGACAAAGGTGGTTTGACCATGGTCAGAATTATATTTACTATATTTTGGAATATGATGCACCATGTTATATTTCAATTTCATACCCATAAACGAGATTTAAAAAGTCATACAGTGCGATCTTGGATTTTCAAACTGATGTTGCACCTCAAGACTTCGATGTTGCACACAACAGACGTGGGTTGTTCGGCTACGTATAAATTTGTATCCATTTTGAGTTACTGGAACCATAACCAGTCAAAATGAAGCTCTCTCATAGATCTATAGGACTAATAGGTTACACCCATCTCATCTTAGTTTAGTAACCACGAAATTCAATCTTAATGATTTTTAGGAACATCGAAAGTTTTTTTAGCTTAATTTTTCACATGTTGTTTTTTTGGTCAAAGGGGGTTTAACCATGGTAAGAATTCAATTTAATATATTTTGGAGTATGATGCACCATGTTATATTTCAATTTCGTGCCCATAAACGAGTTTTCAAAAGTCATACAGTGCAATCTTGGAGTTTCAAACTGATGTTGCACCTAAAGACTTCGATGTTTCACCCAACATACATAGGTTGTTCCGTCACGCTTAAATTTTTATCCATTTCGAGTTACTAGAACCATAAATCGTTAAAATGAAGCTCTCTCATAGATATATAGGACTTAGAGGTTACACCCATCTCATCTTAGTTCAGTAACCAAGAAATTCGATCTTAATGATTTTTGGGAACATCAAAAGCTTTTTTAGCTTAATTTTTAACATGTTGTTTTGTTGGTCAAAGGGGGTTTGACCATGGTCGGAATTCTATTTACTATATTTTCGAATATGATGCACCTTGTTATATTTCAATTTCATACCCATAAACGAGTTTTCAAAAGTCATACAGTGCAACCTTTGATCTTCAAACTAATTTTGCACTTCAAGACTTCAGTGTTGCACCCAACAGACGTTGGTGGTTCCGCCACGCATAAATTTGTATCCATTTTGGGTTACTAGAACCATAACAAGTCAAAGCAAAGCTCTCTAATAGATCTATAAGAGTAACAGGTTCCACCCATCTAATTTTTGTTCAGTAACCAAGAAATTCAATCTTAATGACATTTGGGAACATCGAAAGCCTTTTTACCATAATTTTTCACATGATGTTTTGTTAGTCAAAGGGGGTTTGACCATGATCGGAATTCGATTTAATATATTTTGGAATATGATGCACCATGTTATATTTCAATTTCATACCCATAAACGAGTTTTCAAAAGTCATAAAGTGGAATCTTGGATTTTCAAATTGATGTTGCACCTCAAGACTTCGATGTTGCACCCACTTTATGTGGGTTGTTCAGCCGCGCATAAATTTGTATCCAATTTGAGTTACTAGAACCATAACCAGTCAAAATGAAGCTCTCTTATATATCTATAGGACTAACAGGTTACACCCATCTCTTCTTAGTTCAGTAACCAAGAAATTCAATCTTAATGACATTTGGGAACATCGAAAGCTTTTTAGGCTCAATTTTTCATAGGTTGTTTTGTTAGTCAAAGGGGGTTTGACTATTGTCTTAATTCTGTTTAATATATTTTGGAATATGATGCACCATGTTATATTTCAATTTCATACCCATAAACGAGTTTTCAAAAGTCATGAAGTGCAATCTTGGATTTTCAAACTGATGTTGCACCTCAAGACTTCGATGCTGCAACCGACAGACGTGGGTTGTTCCATTACGCATAAATTTGTATCCATTTTGAGTTAGTAGAACCATAACCAGTCAAAACAAGGCTCTCTTATAGATCTACAGGACTAACAGGTTACACCCATCTCATCTTAGTTCAGTAACCAATAAATTCAATTATAATGATTTTTGGGAACATCGAAATCTTTTTAAGCTTAATTTTTCACATGTTGTTTTGTTGGTCAAAGTGGGTTTGACCATGGTCGGAATTCGATTTAATATATTTTGGAGTATGTTGCACCATGTTATATTTCAATTTCGTACCCAAAAACGAGTTTTCAAAAGTCATACAGTGCAATCTTGGATTTTCAAACTGATGTTGCACATCAAGACTTCGATGTTGCACCCAACAGACGTGGGTTGTTCCGCCATGCTTAAATTTGTATCCATTTTGAGTTACTAGAACCATAACCAGTCAAAATGAAGCTCTCTCCTAGACCTATGGGACTAAGAGGTTACACCCATCTGGTCTTTGTTCAGTAACCATGAAATTCAATCTTAATGTCTTTTGGAACATCGAAAGCTTTTTTAGCTTAATTTTTCACATGTTGTTTTGTCGGTCAAATCGAGTTTGACCATGGTCGGAATTCTGTTTACTATATTTTGGAATATAATGCACCATGTTATATTTCAATTTCATACTCATAAATGAGTTTTCAAAAGTCATACATTGCAATCTTGGATTTTTAAACTGATGTTGCATCTCAAGACTTCGATGTTGCACCCAATAGACGTTAGTTGTTCCACCACACATAAATTTTCTCCATTTTGAGTTACTAGAACCATAACCAGACAAAACAAAGCTCTCTCATAAATCTATAGGACTAACAGGTTACACCCATCTCATATTAGTTCAGTAACCAAGAAATTCAATCTTAATGACATTTGGGAACATCGAAAACTTTTGTAGCTTAATTTTTTCACATGTTGTTTTGGTGGTTAAAGGGGTTTGACCATGGTCGAAATTCGATTTAATATATTTTGTAATACGATGTGCCATGTTATATTTCAATTTCATACCCATAAACGAGTTTTCAAAAGTCATACAGTGCAGTTTTGGATTTTCAAACTGATGTTGCAACTCAAGACTTTGATGCTGCACCCAATAGACATGGGTTGTTCCACCACCCATAAATTTATATCCATTCAGAGTTACTAATAGGCTACACCCATCTCATCTTAGTTCAGTAACCAAGAAATTCAATCTTAATGACATTTGGAAACATCGAAAGCTTTTTTAGCTCAATTTTTTACATGTTGTTTTGTTTGTCAACGGGGGTTTGACCATGATCGGAATTCTATTTAATATATTTTGGAAATATGATGCACCATGTTATATTTCTATTTCATATCCATAAACGAGTTTTCAAAAGTCATACAGTGCAATCTTGGATTTTCAAACTGATGTTGATCCTCAAGACTTCGATGTTGCACCCGACAGATGTGGGTTGTTCCGTAACGCATAAATTTGTATCCATTTTGAGTTTGTAGAACCATAACTAGTCAAAATGAAGCTCTCTCATAGATCTATAGGACTAGCAGGTTACACCCATCAATTCTTAGTTCAATAAGCAAGAAATTCAATTTTAATGACTTTTGGAAACATCGAAAGCTTTTTAGCTCAATTTTTTTCATGTTGTTTTGTTGGGCAAAGGAGGTTTGACCATGGTTGGACTTCTATTTACTCTATTTTGGAATATGATGCACCATGTTATATTTCTATTTCGTACCCATAAACGAGTTTTCGAAAGTCATACAGTGCAATCCTGGATTTTCAAACTGATGTTGCACATCAAGACTTCGATGTTGCACCCAACAGACGTGGGTCGTTCCGCCATGCATAAATTTTTATCCATTTTGAGTTACCAGAACCATAACCGGTCAAAATGAAGCTCTTTCAAAGATTTATAGGACCGACAGGTTCAACCCATCTCATCTTAGTTCAGTAACCAAGAAATTAAATCTTAATGATTTTTGGGAACATCGAAAGCTATTTTGGCTTAATTTTTCACATGTTGGTTTGTTAGTCAAAAGGCGTTTGACCATGGTCGGAATTATATTTAATATATTTTGGAATATGATGCACCATGTTATATTTCTATTTCATACCCATTAACGAGTTTTCAAAAGTCATGCAGTGCAATCTTGGATTTTCAAACTGATGTTGCACCTTAAGACTTCGATGTTGCACCCAACAGTCGTGGGTTGTACCGCCACGCATAAATTTGTATCCATTTTTAGTTAGTAGAACCATAACCAGTCAAAATGAAGCTCTCTCACAGATCTATAGGACTAACCGGTTACAGCCATCTCATCTTAGTTCAGTAACCAAGAAATTCAATCTTAATGACATATGGGAACATCGAAAGCTTTTTTAGCTCAATTTTTCACATGTTGTTTTGTTGGTCAAATAGGTTTTGACCATGGTCGGAATTCGATTTAATATATTTTGGAATATGGTGCACCAAGTTATATTTCTGTTTCATACCCATAACAAGTTTTCAAAAGTCATACAGTGCAATCTTGGATTTTCAAACTGATGTTGCACCTCAAGACTTCGATGTTGCACCCAATAGACGTGGGTTGTTCCGCCATGCATAAATTCGTATCCATTTTGAGTGACTAGAACCATAACCAGTCAAAATGAAGCTCTCTCATAGATTGATAGGACTGACAGGTTCAACCCATCTCATCGTAGTTCAGTAACCAAGAAATTAAATTATAATGGTTTTTGGGAACATCGAAAGCTTTTTGTCTTAATTTTTCACATGTTGGTTTGTTAGTCAAAGGGGGTTTGACCAGGGTAGTAATACTATTTAATATATTTTGGAATATGTTGCACCATGTTATATTTCAATTTCATGCCCATAAACGATTTTTCAAAAGTCATGCAATGCAATCTTGGATTTTCAAACTGATGTTGCACCTTAAGACTTCGATGTTGCAACCAACAGTCGTGGGTTGTTCCGTCACGCATAAATTTGTATCCATTTTTAGTTAGTAGAACCATAACCAGTCAAAATGAAGCTCTCACATAGATCTATAGGACTAACCGGTAACTTAGTTCAGTAACCAAAAAATTCAATCTTAATGACATATGGGAACATCGAAAGCTTTTTTAGCTCAATTTTTCACATGTTGTTTTGTTGGTCAAATGGGGTTTGACCATGGTCGGAATTCGATTTATTATATTTTGGAATATGATGCACCATGTTATATTTCTATTTCATACCCATAAACAAGTTTTCAAAAGTCATACAGTGCAATCTTGGATTTTCAAACTGATGTTGCACCTCAAGACTTCGATGTTGCATCCAACAGACGTGGGTTGTTCCGCCATGCATTAATTCGTATCCATTTTGAGTTACTAGAACCATAACCAGTCAAAATGAAGCTCTCTCATAGATTTATAGGACTGACAAGTTCAACCCATCTCATCATCGTTCAGTAACCAAGAAAATAAATCATATTGATTTTTGGGAACATCGAAAGCTTTTTGGCTTAATTTTTCACATGTTGGTTTGTTAGTCAAAGGGGGTTTGACCGTGGTAGGAATTCTATTTAATATAATTTGCAGTATGATTCACCATGTTATATTTCAATTTCATACCCATAAACGAGTTTCAAAAGTCATGCAGTGCAATCTTGGATTTTCAAACTGTTGTTGCACATTAAGACTTCGATGTTGCACCCAACAGTCGTGGGTTGTTCCGCCACGCATAAATTTGTATCCATTTTTAGTTAGTAGAACCATAACTAGTCAAAATGAAGCTCTCTCATAGATCTATTGGACTAACCGGTTACAGCCATCTCATCTTAGTTCAGTAACCAAGAAATTCAATCTTAATGACATATGGGAACATCGAAATCTTTTTTAGGTCAATTTTTCACATGTTGTTTTGTTGGTCAAATGGGGTTTGACCATGGTCGGAATTCGATTTAATATATTTTGGAATACGATGCACCATGTTATATTTCTATTTCATACCCATAAACAAGTTTTCAAAAGTCATACAGTGCAATCTTGGATTTTCAAACTGATGTTGCACCTCAAGACTTCGATGTTGCACCCAACAGACGTGGGTTGTTCCGCCATGCATAAATTCGTATCCATTTTGAGTAACTAGAACCATAAACAGTCAAAATGAAGCTCTCTCATAGATTTATAGGACTGACAGGTTCAACCCATCTCATCATAGTTCAGTAACCAAGAAATTAAATCATAATGATTTTTGGGAACATCGAAAGCTTTTTGGCTTAATTTTTCACATGTTGGTTTGTTAGTCAAAGGGAGTTTGACCATGGTCGGAATTCTATTTAATATATTTTGGAACATGATGCACCCTGTTATATTTCAATTTCATACCCATAAACGAGTTTTCAAAAGTCATGCAGTGCAATCTTGGATTTTCAAACTGATGTAGCACCTTAAGACTTCGATGTTGCACCCAACAGTCATGGGTTGTTCCGCCACGCATAAATTTGTATCCATTTTTAGTTTGTAGAACCATAACCAGTCAAAATGAAGCTCTCTGATAGATCTATAGGACTAACCGGTTATAGCTATCTCATCTTAGTTCAATAACCAAGAAATTCAATCTTAATGACATATGGGAACATCGAAAGCTTTTTTAGCTCAAGTTTTCACATGTTGTTTTGTTGGTCAAATGGGGTTTGACCATGGTCGGAATTCGCTTTAATATATTTTGGAATATGATGCACCATGTTATATTTCTATTTCATACCCATAGACAAGTTTTCAAAAGCCATATAGTGCAATCTTGGATTTTCAAACGGATGTTGCACCTCAAGACTTCGATGTTGCCCGCAGTAGACATGGGTTGTTCCGCCACGCATAAATTTGTATACATTTTGAGTTACTAGAACCATAACCAGTCAAAATGAAGCTCTCTCATAGATCTATAGGACTAAAGGTTACACTCATCTCATCTTAGTTCAGTAACCAAGAAATTCAATCTTAATGACATTAGGGAACATCGAAAGCTTTATTAGCTCATTTTTTAATTTTTCACATGTTGTTTTGTTGGTCAAAGGTGGTTTGACCATGGTCGGAATTCGATTTAAAATATTTTGGAATATGATGCACCATGCTATATTTCTATTTCGTACCCATAAACGAGTTTTCAAAAGTCATACAGTGCAATCTTGGATTTTCAAATAGATGTTGCACCTCAAGAGTTCGATGTTGCACCCAACAGACGTGGTTAGTTCCGCCATGCATAAATTTCTTTCCATTTTGAGTTACTAGAACCATAACATGTCAAAACGAAGATCTCTCATAGATCTATAGGACTAAAAGGTTTCACCGACTCATCTTAGTTCAATAACCAAGAAATTCAATCTTAATGACTTTTCGAAATATCGAAAGCTTTTTTAGCCCAATTTTTCACATGTTGTTTTGTTGGGTGCAAAGGGGGTTTGACCATGGTCAGATTTCGATTTAATATATTTTGGAATATGATGCACCATGTTATATTTCTATTTCATACCCATAAATGAGTTTCCACAAGTCATACAGTGACTAACAGGTTCCGCCATCCCATCTTAGTTCAGTAACCAAGAAATTCAATCTTAATGATTTTGGGAATATCGAATGCTTTTTTAGCTTAATTTTTCACATGTTGTTTTGTTTGTCAAAGGGGGTTTGACCATGGTCGGAATTCGATTCAATATATTTTGGAATATGATGCACCATGTTATATTTCTATTTCGTACCCATAAACGAGTTTTCAATAGTCATACAGTACAATCTTGTATTTTCAAATTAATGTTGCTCCTCAAGACTTCGATGTTTCACCCAACAGACGTGGGTTGTTCCGCCACGCATAAATTTGCTTCCATTTTGAGTTACTAGAACCATAACCAGTCAAAACGAAGCTCTCTCATAGATCTATAGGACTAACAGGTTACACCCATCTCATCTTAGTTCAGTAACCAAGAAATTCAATCTTAATGACATTCGGGAACATCGAAAGCTTTTTTAGCACAATTTTTAATTTTTCACATATTGTTTTGTCGGTTAAAGGGGTTGACCATGGTCAGAATTCGATTTAATATAAATTGGAATATGATGCACAATGTTATATTTCTATTTCGTACCCACAAAAGAGTTTTCAAAAGACATATTGTGCAATCTTTTATTTTTAAACGGATGTTGCACCTCAAGACTTCGATGTTGCACCCAACGGACGTGGATAGTTCCGGCACGCATAAATTTGTATCCATCTTGAGTTAGTAGAACCATAACCAGTCAAAATGAAACTCTCTCATAGATCTATTGGACTAATAGGTTCCACCCATCTCATCTTAATTCAGTAACCAAGAAATTCAATCTTATTGACTTTTGGGAACATCGAAAGCTTTTTTAGCTCAATTTTTAATTTTGCACATGTTTTGTTAGTCGAAGGCGGTTTGACCATAGTCAGAATTCAATTTAATATATTTTCGAATATGATGCACCATGTTATATTTCTGTTTCGTACCCATAAATGAGTTTTCGAAAGTCATACAGTGCAATCTTGGATTTTCAAACTGATGTTGCACCTCAAGACTTCGATGTTGCACCCAACAGACATGGGTTGTTCCGCCACGCATAAATTTGTATCCATTTTGAGTTAGTAGAACCATAACCAGTCAAAATGAAGCTCTCTCATAGATCTATAGGACCAACAAGATACAGCCATCTCGTCTTAGTTCAGTAACCAAGAAATTCAATCTTAATGACATATGGGAACATCGAAAGCTTTTCAGCTCAAATTTTCAGATGTTGTTTTATTGGTCAAAGGTGGTTTGACCATGGTCCGAATTCGATTTAATATATTTTGGAATATGATGCACCATGTTATATTTACATTTCAACCCGTAAACAAGTTTTCAAAAGTCATACAGTGCAATCTTGGATTTTCAAACGGATGTTGCACCTCAAAACTTCGATGTTGCACCCAGCAGACGTGGGTTGTTCCGCCACGCATAAATTTGTATCCATTTTGAGTTACTAGAACAATAACCAGTCAAAATGAAGCTCTCTCATATATCTATAGGACTAACATGTTACAACCATCACATCTTAGTTCAGTAATCAAGAAATTCAATCTTAATGACATATGGGAACATCGAAAGCTTTTTTAGCTCAATTTTTCACACGTAGTTTTGTTGGTCAATGGGGGTTTGACCTTGGTCGGTATTCAATTTAATATATTTTGGAATATGATCCACCATTTTATATTTCTATTTCATACCCATAAACGAGTTTTCAAAACTCATAAAGTGCAATCTTGGATTTTCAAATGGATGTTGCACCTCAATACATCGATGTTGCACCCAACAGAAGTGGGTTGTTCCGCCACACATAAATTTCTATTCATTTTAAGTTACTAGAACCATAACCAGTCAAAATGAAGCTCCCTCATAGATCTATAGGATTAACAGGTTACACCCATCTCATCTTAGTTCAGTAACCAAGAAATTCAATCTTAATTATTTTTGGGAACATCGAAAGCTTTTTTAGCTTAATTTTTCACATGTTGTTTTATTAGTCAAAGGGGGTTTGACCATGGTCAGAATTCTATTTTATATATTTTGGAATATGATGCACCATGTTATATTTCTATTTCATACCCGTAAACGAGTTTTCAAAAGTTATACAGTGCAATCTTGGATTTTCAAACTGATGTAACACCTCAAGACTTCGATGTTGCACCCAGCAGACGTGGGTTGTTCCACCACGCGTAAATTTATATCCATTTTGAGTTAGTAGAACCATAACCAGTCAAAATGAAGCTCTCACATAGATCTATAGAACTAACAGGTTACACACATCTCATCTTAGTTTAGTAACCAAGAAATTGAATCTTAATGACATATGGGAACATCGAAAGCTTTTTTGACTCAATTTTTCACATGTTGTTTTGCTGGTCAAAGGGGGTTTGACCATGGTCGGAATTCGATGTAATATATTTTGGAATATGACGCACCATAATATATTTCTATTTCATACCCACAAACAAGTTTTCAATAGTCATAATGTGCAATCTTGGATTTTCAAATGGATGTTGCACCTCAAGACTTCAATGTTGCACCCACCAGACGTGGGTTGTATCGCCACGCATAAATTTGTATCCATTTTGAGTTACTAGAACCATAACCAGTCAAAATGAAGCTCTCTCATAGATCTATAGAACTAACAGGTTACACCCATCTCAACTTAGTTCAGTAACCAAGAAATGCAATCTTAATGACATTTGGGAACATCGAAAGCTTCTTTAGCTCAATTTTTATTTTTTCACATGTTGTTTTGTTTGTCAAAGGATGTTTGACCATGGTCGAAATTCGATTTAATATATTTTGGAATATGATGCACCATGTTTTATTATAATTTCATACCCATAAACGAATTTTCAAGAGTCATACAGTTCAATCTTGGATTTTCAAACGGATGTTGCACCTCAAGACTTCGATGTTGCACCCAACAGTCGTGGGCAGTTCCGCCACGCATAAATTTGTATCCATTTTGAGTTACTAGAACCATAACCAGTCAAAACGAAGCTCTCTCATAGATCTATAGGACTAAAAGGTTCCACCATCTCATCTTAATTCTGTAACCAAGAAAATCATTCTTAATGACCTTTGGGACATTGAACGCTTTTTAGCTCAATTTTTCACATGTTGTTTTGTTGGGTGCAAATGGGGTTTGACTATGGTCGGAATTCTATTTAATATATTTTGGAATATGATGCACCATGTTATATTCCTATTTCATACCCTTAAACGAGTTTCCACATGTCATAAAGTGACTAACAGGCTATGTCATCACATCTTAGTTCAATAACCAAGAAATTCAATCTCAATGATTTTGGGAATATCGAAAGCATTTTTAGCTTAATTTTTCACATGTCGTTTTGTTGGTCGAAGGGTGTTTAACCATGGTCGGAATTCGATTTAATATATTTTGGAATATGATGCACCATGTTATATTTCTATTTCTTACCCATAAACGAGTTTCAAATAGTCATACAGTGCAACCTTGGATTTTCAAACAGATGTTGCACCTCAAGACTTCGATATTTCACCCAATAGACGTGGGTTGTTCCACCAAGCATAAATTTGTATCTATTTTGAGTTACTAGAACTATAACCAGTCAAAACAAAGCTCTCTCATAGATCTATAGGATTAACAGGTCGCACCTATCTCATCTTAGTTCAGTAACCAAGAAATTCAATCTTAATGACATTTGGGAACATCAAAAGCTTTTTTAGCTCAATTTTTTATTTTTCACATGTTGTTATGTTGGTCAAAGGGGGTTTGACCATGGTCGGAATTCCATTTACTATACTTTGGAATATGATGCACCATGTTATATTTCTATTTCGTACTCATAAACGAGTTTTCAAAAGTCAAACGGTGCAATCTTGGATTTTCAAACTGATGTTGCACCTCAAGACCTCGATGTTGCACCCAACAGATGTGGGTTGTTCCGCCGCGCATAAATTTGTACCCATTTTGTGTTACTAGAACAATAACCTGTCAAAACTAAGCTCTCTCATAGATCTATAGGACTAACAGGTTCCACCATCTCATCTTAGTTCAGTAATCAAGAAATTCAATCATAATGACTTTTGGGAACATCGAAAGCTTTTTTAACTCAATTTTTCGTATGTTGTTTTGTTGGGTGTAAAGGGTGTTTGACCATGGCCGGAATTTGATTTAATATATTTTGGAATATGATGCACTATGTTATATTTCTATTTCAAACCCACAAACGAGTTTTCAAAAATCATACAGTGACTAACAGGTTCCACCATCTCATCTTAGTTTGGTAACCAAGAAATTCAATCTTAATGATTTTTTGGAACATTGAAAGCTTTTTTAGCTTAATTTCTCACATGTTGTTTTGTTGGTCAAAGGGGGTTTGACCATGGTCGGAATTCGATTTAATGTATTTTGGAATATGATGCACCATGTTACGTTTCTATTTTGTATACATAAACGAGTTTTCAAAAGTCATACAGTGCAATCTTGGATTTCCAAACTGATGTTGCACCTCAAGACTTTGATGTTGCAACCAACAGACGTAGGTTGTTCCGCCACGCATAAATTTGTATCCATTTTGAGTTACTAGAGCCATAACCAGTCAAAACTAAGCTCTCACATAGATCTATAGGAATAACAGGTTACACCCATCTGATCTTAGTTTAGTAACCAGGAAATTCAATCTTAATGACATTTGGGAACATCAAAAGCTTTTTTAGCACATTTTTTAATTTTTCACATGTTGTTTTGTTGGTCAAAAGGGGTTTGACCGTGGTCGGAATTAGATTTAATATATTTCGGAATATGATGCACTACGTTATATTTCTATTTAGTACCAATAAACAAGTTTTCAAAAGTCATACAGTGCAATCTTTGATTTTCAAACGGATGTTGCACCTCAAGACTTCTTTGTTGCACCCAACAGACGTGGGTAGTTCCGCCATGCATAAATTTGTATCCATTTTGTGTTTGTAGAGCCATAACCAGTCAAAATGAGGCTCTCTCATAGATATATAGGACTAATAGGTTACACCCATCTCATCTTAGTTCAGTAACCAAGAAATTCAATCTTAATGACATTTGGGAACATCCAAAGCTTTTTTAGCTCAATTTTTTATTTTTCACATGTTGTTTTGTTGGACCAAGGGGGTTTGACCATGGTCGGACTTCTATTTACTATTTTTTGGAACAAGATGCACCATGTTGTATTTCTATTTTGTACCCATAAACGGGTTTTCCAAAGTCATACCGTGCAATCTTGGATTTTCAAACTGATGCTACACCTCAAGACTTCGATGTTGCACCCAACAAACGTGGGTGCTTCCACCACGCATAAATTTGTATCCATTTTGAGTTACTATAACCATAACCAGTCAAAATGAAGCTCCCTTATAAATTCATAGGACTAACAGGTTCAACCCATCTCATCTTAGTTCGGTAACCAAGAAATTCAATTTTAAAGATTTTTGGGAACATCGAAAGCTTTATTAGCTTAATTTGTCACATGTACTTTTGTTAGTCAAAGGGGGTTTGACCATGGTCGGAATTCTATTTAATATATTTTGGAATATGATGCACCATGTTATATTTCCCTTTCATACACATAAAATAGTTTTCAAAAGTCATGCAGTGCAATCTTGGTTTTTCAAACTAATGTTGCACCTCAAGACTTCGACGTTGCACCCAACAGACGTGGGTTGTTCCGCCATGCATAAATTTGTATCCATTTTGAGTTAGTAGAACCATAACTAGTCAAAATGAAGCTCTCTCATAGATCTATAGGAATAACCTGTTACACCCATCTCATCTTAGTTCACTAACCAAGAAATTCAATCTTAATGACATATGGGAACATCGAAAGCTTTTTTAGCATAGTTTTTCACATGTTGTTTTGTTGGTCAATGGGGGTTTGACCATGGTATTCGATTTAATATATTTTGGAATATGATCCACCATGTTATATTTCTATTTCATACCCATAAACGAGTTTTCAAAAGTCATACAGTGCAGTCATGGATTTTTAAATGGATGTTGCACCTCAAGACTTCGATGTTGCACCCAACAGACGTGGGTTGTTCCGCCACGCATAAATTTCTATTCATTTTGAGTTGCTAGAACCATAACCAGTCAAAATTAAGCTCTCTCATAAATCTGTAGGACTAACAGGTTACACCCATCTCATCTTAGTTCAGTAACCAAGAAATTCAATCTTAATGATTTTTGGGAACATCAAAAGCTTTTTCAGCTTAATTTTTCACATGTTGTTTTGTTAGTCAAATGGGGTTTGACCATGGTCGGAATTCTATTTTATATATTTTGGAATACGATGCACCATGTTATACTTCTATTTCATACCCATAAACGAGTTTTCAAAAGTCATACAGTGCAATCTTGGATTTTTAAACTGATTTTACACCTCAAGACTTCGATGTTGCACCCAACGAACGTGGGTTGTACCGCCACGCATAAATTTGTATCCATTTTGAGTTAGTAGAACCATAACCAGTCAAAATGAAGCTCTCTCATAGATGTATAGGACTAACAGGTTACACTCATCTTAGTTCGATAACCAAGAAATTCAATCTTAATGACATATGGGAACATCGAAAGCTTTTTTGACTCAATTTTTCACATGTTGTTTTTTTGGTCAAAGGGGGTTTGACCATGGTCGGAATTCGATTTAATATATTTTGGAATATGATGCACCATATTATATTTCTATTTCATACCCATAAACAAGTTTTCAATAGTCATAAAGTGCAATCTTGGATATTCAAATGGATGTTGCACCTCAAGACCTCGATGTTGCACCCACCAGACGAGGGTTGTATCGCCACACATAAATTTGTATCCATTTTGAGTTACTAGAACCATAACAATTCAAAATGCAGCTCCCTCATAGATCTATAGAACTAACAGGTTACACTCATCTCAACTTAGTTCAGTAACCAAGAAATTCAATCTTAATGACATTTGGGAACATCGAAAGCTTTTTTAGCTAAATTTTTAATTTTTCACATGTAATTTTGTTGGTCAAAGAGTGTTTGACCATGGTCGGAATTCGATTTAATATATTTTGGAATATGATGCACCATGTTATATTTCTATTTCGTACCCATAAACGAGTTTTCAAAAGTCATATAGTGCAATCTTGGATTTTCGAACGGATGTTGCACCTCAAGACTTCGATGTTGCACCCAACAGTCGTGGTTAGTTCCGCCACGCATAAATTTGTATCCATTTTGAGTTACTAGAACCATAACCAGTCTAAACGAAGCTCTCTCATAGATCTATAGGACTAAAAGGTTCCACCATCTCATCTTAATTCAGTAACCAAGAAATTCATTCTTAATGACCTCTTCGACATTTCAAGCTTTTTTAGCTCAATTTTTCACATGTTGTTTTGTTGGGTGCAAATGGGGTTTGACTATGGTCGAAATTCGATTTAATATATTTTGGAATATGATGCACCATGTTATATTCCTATTTCATAACCATAAACGAGTTTTCACAAGTCATACGGTGACTAACAGGCTCCGTTATCTCATCTTAGTTCAATAACCAAGAAATTCAATCTTAATGATTTTTGGAATATCGAAAGCATTTTTGGCTTAATTTTTCACATGTTGTTTTGTTGGTCGAAGGGGGTTTGACCATGGCCGGAATTCGATTTAATATATTTTGGAATATGAAGCACCATGTTATATTTCTATTTCGTATCCATAAACGAGTTTCAAATAGTCATACAGTGCAATCTTGGATTTTCAAACTGATATTGCACCTCAAGACTTCGATATTTCACCCAATTGACGTGGGTTGTTCCACCACGCATAAATTTGTATCCATTTTGAGTTACTAGAACTATAACCAGTCAAAACGAAACTCTCTCATAGATCTATAGGACTAACAGGTCACACCCGTCTCATCTTAGTTCAGTAACCAAGAAATTCAATCTTAATGACATTTGGGAACATCGAAAGCTTTTTTAGCTCAATTTTTAATTTTTCACATGTTGTTTTGTTGATTAAAGGGGGTTTGACCATGGTCGGAATTCGATTTAATATATTTTGGAATATGATGCACCATGTTACATTTCTATTTCGTACCCATAAACGAGTTTTCAAAAGTCATACAATGCAGCCGTTTATTTCCAAATGGATGTTGCACCTCAAGACTTCGATGTTGCACCGAACAGACGTTGATAATTCCGCCATACATAAATTTGTATCCATTTTGAGTTAGTCGAACCACAACCAGTCAAAATGAAGCTCTCTCATAGATCTATAGGACTAACATGTTCCACCCATCTCATCTTAGTTCAGTAACCAAGAAATTCAATCTTAATGACATTTGGGAACATCGAAAGCTTTTTTAGATCAATTTTTAAATTTTCACATGTTGTTTTGTTGGTCAAAGGGGGTTTGAGCATGTCGGAATTCGATTTAATATATCTTGGAATATGATGCACCATGTTATATTTCTATTTCGTACCAATAAAGGAGTTTCCAAAAGTCATACAGTGCAATCCTGGATTTTCAAACTGATGTTGCAGCTCAATACTTAGATGTTGCACCCAATAGACGTGGGTTGTTCCGCCACGCATAAATATTTATCCATTTTGAGTTACTAGAAGCATAGCCAGTAAAAATGAAGCTCTCTCATAAATCTATAGGACTAATCGGTTACACCCATCTCATCACAGTTCAGTAACCAAGAAATTCAATCTTAATGACATTTGGGAACATCGAAAGCTTTTTTAGCCCAATTTTTTATTTTTCACATGTTGTGTTGTTGGTCAAAGGGGGTTTGACCATGGTCGGAATTCCATTTACTATATTTTGGAATATGATGCACCATGCTCTATTTCTATTTCGTACCCATAAACGAGTTTCCAAAAGTCATACAGTGCAATCTAGGATTTTCAAACTGATGTTGCACCTCAAGACTTCGATGCTGCACCCAACAGACGTGGGTTGTTCCGCCGCGCATAAATTTGTATCCATTTTGAGTTACTAGAACCATAACTAGTCAAAACGAAGCACTCTCATGGATCTACAGGACTAAAAGGTTCCACCATCTCATCTTAGTTCAGTAACCAAGAAAATCAATCTTAATGACATTTGGGAACATCGAAAGCTTTTTAGGCTCAAGTTTTCATAGGTTGTTTTGTTAGTCAAAGGGGGTTTGACCGTGGTCTTAATTTTATTTAATATGTTTTGGAATATGATGCACTATGTTATATTTCAATTTCATACCCATAAACGAGTTTTCAAAAGTCATAAAGTGCAGTCTTGGATTTTCAAACTGATGTTGCACCTCAAGACTTCGATGTTGCACCCAACAGACGTGGGTTGTTCCGCCACGCCTAAATTTCTATTCATTTTGAGTTGCTAGAACCATAACCAGTCAAAATTAAGCTCTCTCATAGATCCATAGGACTAACAGGTTACACCCATCTCGTCTTAGTTCCGTAAACCAAGAAATTCAATCTTAATGACATTTGGGAACATCAAAAGCTTTTTTAGGTCAATTTTTAATTTTTCACATGTTGTTTTGTTAGTCAAAGGGGGTTTGACCATGGTCGGAATTCGATTTAATATATTTTGGAATATGATGCACCATGTTATATTTCTATTTCATACCCATAAACGAGTTTTCAAAAGACATACAGTGCAATCTTGGATTTTCAAACGGATGTTGCACCTCAAGACTTCGATGTTGCACCCAACAGATGTGGGTTGTTTTGCCATGCATAAATTCATATCCATTTTGAGTTACTAGAACCATAAACGGTCAAAATGAAGCTCTCTCGTAGATTTACAGGACTGATAGGTTCAACCCATCTCATCTTAGTTCAGTAACCAAGAAATTAAATCTTAATGATTTTTGGGAACATCGGTAGCTATTTTGGCTTAATTTTTCACACGTTGGTTTGTTATTCAAAGGGGGTTTGACCGTGGTCAGAATTGTATTTAATATATTTTGGAATATGATGCACCATGGTATATTTCTATTTCATACCCATAAACGAGTTTTCAAAAGTCATACATTGCAATCTTGGATTTTCAAACTTATGTTGCACCTCAAGACTTCTATGTTGCACCTAACAGACGTGGGTTGTTCCGCCACACATAAATTTGTAACTGTTTTGAGTTAGTAGAACAATAACCTATCAAAATGAAGCTCTCTCAAAGAACTATAGGACTAACAGGTTACACCCTTCTCATCTAAGTTCAGTAAACCAAGAAATTCAATCTTAATGACATATGGGAACATCGAAAGCTTTTTTAGCTCAATTTTTCACATGTTATTTTGTTGGTCAAATGGGGTTTAACCATGGTCGGAATTCGATTTAATATATTTTGGAATATGATGCACCGTGTTATATTTCTATTCCATACCCATAAACAAGTTTGCAACAGTTATACAGTGCAATCTTGGATTTTCAAACTGATGTTGCACCTCAAGACTTCGATGTTGCACCCAACAGACGTGGGTTGTTCCGCCATGCATAAATTCGTATCCATTTTGAGTTACTAGAACCATAACCAGTCAAAATGAAGCCCTCTCATAGATTTATAGGACTGACAGGTTCAACCCATCTCATCATTGTTCAGCAAACAAGAAATTAAATCATAATGATTTTTGGGAACATCGAAAGCTTTTTGGCTTAATTTTTCACATGTTGGTTTGTTAGTCAAAGGGGGTTTGACCATTGTCGGAATTCTATTCAATATATTTTGGAATATGATGCACCATGTTATATTTCTATTTCATACCCATAAACGAGTTTCAAATAGTCATACCGTGCAATCTTGGATTTTCAAACTGATGTTGCACCTCAAGACTTCGATATTTCACCCAATAGATGTGGGTTGTTCCACCACGCATAAATTTGTATCCATTTTGAGTTACTAGAACTATAACCAGTCAAAACAAAGCTCTCTCATAGATCTATAGGACTAACTGGTCACACCCATCTCATCTTAGTTCAGTAACCAAGAAATTCAATCTTAATGACATTTGGGAACATCAAAAGCTTTTTTAGCTCAATTTTTTATTTTTCACATGTTGTTTTGTTGGTCAAAAAGGGTTTTACTATGGTCGGAATTCCATTTACTATATTTTGGAATATGATGCACCATGTTATATTTCTATTTCGTACCCATAAACGAGTTTTCAAAAGTCATACGGTGCAATCTTGGATTTTCCAACTGATTTTTCACCTCAAGACTTCGATGTTGCACCAAACAGACGTGGGTTGTTCTGCCACGCATAAATTTGTATCCATTTTTAGTTAGTAAAACCACAACTAGTCAAACTGAAGCTCTCTCATAGATCTATAGGACTAACCGGTTACGGCCATCTCATCTTAGTTCAGTAACCAAGAAATTCAATCTTAATGACATATGGGAACATCGAAAGCTTTTTTAGCTCAATTTTTCACATGTTGTTTTGTTGGTCAAATGTGGTTTGACCATGGTCGGAATTCGCTTTATTAAATTTTGGAATATGATTCACCATGTTATATTTCTATTTCATACCCATAGACAAGTTTTCAAAAGTCATATAGTGCAATCTTGGATTTTCAAACGGATGTTGCACCTCAAGACTTCGATGTTGCACCCAGTAGACGTGGGTTGTTCCGCCATGCATAAATTTGTATACATTTTGAGTGACTAGAACCATAACCAGTCAAAATGAAGCTCTCTCATAGATCTATAGGACTAATAGGTTACACCCATCTCATCTTAGTTCAGTAAACCAAGAAATTCAATCTTAATGACATTTGGGAACATCAAAAGCTTTTTTAGGTCAATTTTTAATTTTTCACATTTTGTTTTGTTAGTCAAAGGTGGTTTGACCATGGTCGGAATTCGATTTAATATATTTTGGAATATGATGCACCATGTTATATTTCTATTTCGTACCCATAAACGAGTTTTCAAAAGTCATACAGTGCAATCTTGGATTTTCAAACTGATGTTGCACCTCAAGACTTCGATGTTGCACCCAACAGACGTGGGTTGTTCCGCCATGCATTAATTTGTATCCGTTTTTCGCTAGAACCATAACCAGTCAAAATGAAGATCTCTCATAGATCTATAGGACTAAAAGGTTTCACCATCTCATCTTAGTTCAGTAACCAAGAAATTAAATCTTAATGACTTTTCAAAACATCGAAAGCTTTTTTAGCTCAATTTTTCACATGTTGTTTTGTTGGGTGCAAAGGGGTTTGACCATGGTTGGAATTATATTTAATAAATTTTGGAATATGATGCATCATGTTATATTACTATTTCATACTCATAAATGAGTTTTCAAAAGCCTTGTAGTGCAATCTAGGATTTTCAAACTGATGTTGCACCTTAAGACTTCGATGTTGCACCCAACAGTCGTGGATTGTTCCGCCACGCATAAATTTGTATCCATTTTTAGTTAGTAGAACCATAACCTTTCAAAATGAGGCTCTCTCGTAGATCTATAGGACGAACCGGCTATAGTCATCTCATCTTAGTTTAGTAACCAAAAAATTCAGTATTAATGACATATGGGAACATCGAAAGCTTTTTTAGCTCAATTTTTAATTTTTCACATGTTGTTTAGTTGGTCAAAGGGGGTTTGACCTTGGTCGGAATTCGATTTAATATATTTTGGAATATGATGCACCATGTTATATTTCTATTTCGTACCCATAAACGAGTTTTCAAAAGTCATACAGTGCAATCTTGGATTTTCAAATGGATGTTGCACCTCAACAGTTCGATGTTGCACCCAACAGACGTGGGTAGTTCCGTCACGCATTAATTTGTATCCGTTTTTCGCTAGAACCATAACCAGTCAAAATGAAGATCTCTCATAGATCTATAGGACTAAAAGGTTTCACCATCTCATCTTAGTTCAGTAACCAAGAAATTAAATCTTAATGACTTTTCAAAACATCGAAAGCTTTTTTAGCTCAATTTTTCACATGTTGTTTTGTTGGGTGCAAAGGGGTTTGACCATGGTTGGAATTATATTTAATAAATTTTGGAATATGATGCATCATGTTATATTACTATTTCATGCTCATAAATGAGTTTTCAAAAGCCTTGTAGTGCAATCTAGGATTTTCAAACTGATGTTGCACCTTAAGACTTCGATGTTGCACCCAACAGTCGTGGATTGTTCCGCCACGCATAAATTTGTATCCATTTTTAGTTAGTAGAACCATAACCTTTCAAAATGACGCTCTCTCGTAGATCTATAGGACGAACCGGCTATAGTCATCTCATCTTAGTTTAGTAACCAAAAAATTCAGTATTAATGACATATGGGAACATCGAAAGCTTTTTTAGCTCAATTTTTCACATGTTGTTTTGTTGGTCAAATGGGGTTTGACCATGGTCGGAATTCGATTTAATATATTTTGGAATATGATGCACCATGTTATATTTCTATTTCATACCCATAAACAAGTTTTCAAAAGTCATACAGTGCAATCTTGGATTTTCAAACTGATGTTGCACCTCAAGACTTCGATGTTGCACCCAACAGACGTGGGTTGTTCCGCCATGCATAAATTCATATCCATTTTGAGTTACTAGAACCATAACCAGTCAAAATGAAGCTCTCTCATCGATTTATAGGACTGACAGGTTCAACCTATCTCATCATAGTTCAGTAACCAAGAAATTAAATCATAATGATTTTTGGGAACATCAAAAGCTTTTTGGCTTAATTTTTCACATGTTGGTTTGTTAGTCAAAGGGGGGTTTGACCATGGTCGGAATTCTATTTAATATATTTTGGAATATGACGCACCATGTTATATTTCAATTTCATACCCATAAACGAGTTTTCAAAAGTCATGCAGTGCAATCTTGGATTTTCAAACGGATGTTGCACCTTAAGACTTCGATGTTGCACCCCAACAGTCGTGGGTTGTTCCACCACTCATAAACTTGTATCCATTTTTAGTTAGTAGAACCATAACCAGTCAAAATGAAGCTCTCTCATAGATCTATAGGTCTAACCGGTTACAGCCATCTCATCTTAGTTCAGTAACCAAGAAATTCGATCTTAATGACATATGGGAACATCGAAAGCTTTTTTGACTCAATTTATCACATGTTGTTTTGTTGGTCAAATGGGGTTTGACCATGGTCTGAATTCGCTTTAATATATTTTGGAATATGATGCACCATGTTATATTTCTATTTCATACCCATAAACAAGTTTTCAAAAGTCATATAGTGCAATCTTGGATTTTCAAATGGATGTTGCACCTCAAGACTTCGATGTTGCACCCAGAAGACGTGGGTTGTTCCGCCATGCATAAATTTGTATACATTTTGAGTTACTAGAACCATGACAAGTCAAAATGAAGCTCTCTCATAGATTTATAGGACTAACAGGTTACACCCATCTCATCTTAGTTCAGTAACCAAGAAATTCAATCTTAATGACATTTGGGAACATCGAAAGCTTTTTTAGCTCAATTTTTAAATTTTCACATGTTGTTTTGTTGGTCATAGGGGGTTTGACCATGGTCGGAATTCGATTTAATATATTTTGGAATATGATGCACCATGTTATATTTCTATTTCGTACCCATAAACGAGTTTTAAAAAGTCATATAGTGCAATCATGGATTTTCAAATGGATGTTGCACCTCAAGAGTTCGATGTTGCACCCAACAGACGTGGGTTGTTCCGTCACACATAAATTTGTATCCATTTTGAGTTACTAGAACCATAACCAGCCAAAACGAAGATCTCTCATAGATCTATAGGACCAAAAGGTTTCACCATCTCATCTTAGTTCAATAACTAAGAAATTAAATCTTAATGACTTTTCGAAACATCGAAAGCTTTTTTAGCTCAATTTTTCACAGGTTGTTTTGTTGGGTGCAAAGGGGGTTTGACCATGGTCGGAATTCGTTTTAACATATTTTGGATAATTATGCACCATGTTATATTTCTATTTCATACCCATAAACGAGTTTTCACAAACTATACAGTGACTAACAGGATCCGCCATCTCATCTTAGTTCAGTAACCAAGAAATTCAATCTTAAAGATTTTGGGAATATCGAAAGCTTTTTTAGCTTAATTTTTCACATGTTGTTTTGTTTGTCAAAGGGGGTTTGACCATGGTCGGAATTCGATTTAATATATTTTGGAATATGATGCACCATGTTATATTTCTATTTCGTACCCATAAACGAGTTTTCAATAGTCATACAGTACAATCTTGGATTTTCAAACTAATGTTGCACCTCATGACTTCGATGTTTCACCTAACAGACGTGGGTTGTTCCGCTACGCATAAATTTGGATCCATTTTGAGTTACTAGAAACATAACTAGTCAAAACGAAGCTCTCTCATAGATCTATAGGAGTAACAGGTTACACCCATCTCATCTTAGTTCAGTAACCAAGAAATTCAATCTTAATGACATTCGGGAACATCGAAAGCTTTTTTAGCACAATTTTTTATTTTTCACATGTTGTTTTGTTGGTTAAGGGGGTTTGACCATGGTCAGAATTCGATTTAATATATTTTGGAATATGATGCACCATGTTATATTTCTATTTCGTACCCATAAACGAGTTTTCAAAAGTCATATAGTGCAATCTTTTATTTTCAAACGGATGTTGCACCTCAAGGCTTCGATGTTGCACCCAACGGACGTGGATAGTTCCGCCACGCATAAATTTGTATCCATCTTGAGTTAGTAGAACCATAACCAGTCAAAATGAAGCTCTCTCATAGATCTATTGGACTAACAGGTTCCACCGATCTCATCTTAGTTCAGTAACCAATAAATTCAATCTTATTGACTTTTGGGAACATCGAAAGGTTTTTTAGCTCAATTTCTAATTTTGCACATGTTTTATTGGTCGAAGGCGGTTTGACCATAGTCAGAATTCAATTTAATATATTTTGGAATATGATGCACCATTTTATATTTCTATTTTGTACCCATAAATGAGTTTTCAAAAGTCATAAAGTGCAATCTTGGATTTTCAAACAGATGTTGCACCTCAAGACTTCGATGTTGCACCCAACAGACGTGGGTTGTTCCGCCACACATAAATTTGTATCCATTTTGAGTTAGTAGAACCATAACCAGTCAAAATGAAGCTCTCTCATAGATCTATAGGACTAACAGGTTATAGCAATCTTTTTTTAGTTCAGTAACCAAGAAATTCAATCTTAATGACATATGGGAACATCGAAAGCTTTTTTAGCTCAAATTTTCAGATGTTGTTTTATTGGTCAAAGGGGGTTTGACCACGGTCGGAATTCGATTTAATATATTTTGGAATATGATGCACCATGTTGTATTTCTATTTCAACCCATGAACAAGTTTTCAAAAGTCATACAGTGCAATCTTTGATTTTCAAACGGATGTTGTACCTCAAAACTTCGATGTTACACCCAGGAGACGTGGGTTGTTCCGCCACGCATAAATTTGTATCCATTTTGAGTTACTAGAAACATAACCAGTCAAAATGAAGCTCTATTATATATCTATAGGACTAACAGGTTACAACCATCTCATCTTAGTTCAGTAACCAAGAAATTCAATCTAAATGACATATGGGAACATCGAAAGCTTTTTTAGCTCAATTTTTCACATGTTGTTTTGTTGGTCAATGGGGGTTTGACCATGGTCGGAATTCGATTTAATATATTTTGAAATATGATCCACCATGTTATATTTCTATTTCATACCCATAAACGAGTTTTCAAAAGTCAAACAGTGCAATCTTAGATTTTCAAATGGATGTTGCACCTCAATACTTCGATGTTGCACCCAACAGACGTGGGTTGTTCCGCCACACATAAATTTCTATTAATTTTGAGTTACTAGAAACATAACCAGTCAAAATGAAGCTCTCTCATAGACCTATAGGACTAATAGGTTACACCCATCTCATCTTAGTTCCGTAACCAAGAAATTCAATCTTAATGGTTTTTGGGAACATCGAACGCTTTTTAAGCTTAATTTTTCACATGTTATTTTGTTAGTCAAAGGGGGTTTGACCAAGGTCGGAATTCTATTTTATATATTTTGGAATATGATGCACCATGTTATATTTCTATTTCATACGCATAAACGAGTTTTCAAAAGTCATACAGTGCAATCTTGGATTTTCAAACTGATGTTGCACCTCAAGACTTCGATGTTGCACCCAGCAGACGTGGATTGTTCCACCACGCATAAATTTGTATCCATTTTGAGTTAGTAGAACCATAGCCAGTCAAAATGAAGCTCTCTCATAGATCTATAGGACTACCAGGTTACACCCATCTCATCTTAGTTCAGTAACCAAGAAATTCAATCTTAATGACATATGGGAACATCGAAAGCTTTTTTGACTCAATTTTTCACATGTTGTTTTGTTGGACAAAGGGGGTTTGACCATGGTCGGAATTCGATTTAATATATTTTGGATTATGATGCACCATATTATATTTCTATTTCATACCCATAAACAAGTTTTCAATAGTCATAAAGTGCAATCTTGGATTTTCAAACGGATGTTGCACCTCAAGACTTCGATGTTGCACCCACCAGACGTGGGTTGTATTGCCACGCATAAATTTGTATCCATTTTGAGTTACTAGAACAATAACCAGTCAAAATGAAGCTCTCTCATAGATCTATAGAACTAACAAGTTACACCCATCTCAACTTAGTTCAGTAACCAAGAAATTCAATCTTAATTACATTTGGGAACATAGAAAGCTTTTTTAGCTCAATTTTTATTTTTTCACATGTTGTTTTGTTGGTCAAAGGGTGTTTGACCATGGTCGGAATTCGATTTAATATATTTTGGAATATGATGCACCACGTTATATTTCTATTTCGTACCCATAAACGAGTTTTCAAAAGTCATACAGTGCAATCTTGGATTTTCAAACGGATGTTGCACCTCAAGACATCGATGTTGCACCCAACAGTCGTGGGTAGTTCCGCCACGCATAAATTTTTATCCATTTTGAGTTACTAGAAGCATAACCAGTCAAAACGAAGCTCTCTCATAGATCTATAGGACTAAAAGGTTCCACCATCTCATCTTAATTCAGTAACCAAGAAATTCATTCTTAATGACCTTTGGGACATTGAAAGCTTTTTTAGCCCAATTTTTCACAAGTTTTTTTGTTGGATGCAAATAGGGTTTGACTATGGTCGGAATTCGATTTAATATATTTTGGAATATGATGCATCATGTTATATTCCTATTTCATACCCATAAACGAGTTTTCACAAGTCATGCAGTGATTAACAGGCTCCGTCATCTCATCTTAGTTCAATAACCAAGAAATTCAATCTTAATGATTTTGGGAATATCGAAAGCATTTTTGGCTTAATTTTTCACATGTTGTTTTGTTGGTCGAAGGAGGTTTGACCATGGTAAGAATTCGATTTAATATATTTTGGAATATGATGCGCCATGTTATATTTCTATTTCGTACCCATAAACAAGTTTCAAATAGTCGTATAGTGCAATCTTGGATTTTCAAACTGATGTTGCACCTCAAGACTTCGATATTTCACCCAATAGACGTGGGTTGTTCCACCACGCATAAATTTGTATCCACTTTGAGTTACTAGAACTATAACCAGTCAAAACAAACTCTCTCATAGATCTATAGGACTAACAGGTCACACCCATCTCATCTTAGTTCAGTAACCAAGAAATTCAATCTTAATGACATTCGGGAACAACAAAAGCTTTTTTAGCGCAATTTTTTATTTTTCACATGTTGTTTTGTTGGTCAAAGGAGGTTTGACAATGGTTGGAATTCCATTTCCTATATTTTGGAATATGATGCACCATGTTATATTTACATTTCGTACCCATAAACGAGTTTTCAAAAGTCATACGGTGCAATCTTGGATTTTTAAACTGATGTTGCACCTCAAGACTTCGATGTTGCACCCAACAGACGTGGGTTGTTCCGCCGCACATAAATTTGTACCCATTTTGTGTTACTAGAACAATAACCAGTCAAAACGAAGCTCTCCCATAGATCTATAGGACTAATAGGTTCCACCATCTCATCTTAGTTCAGTAATCAAGAAATTCAATCTTAATGACTTTTGGGAACATCGAAAGCTTTTTTAGCTCAATTTTTCACATGTTGTTTTGTTGGGTGTAAAGGGGGTTTGACCATGGTCGGAATTTGATTTAATATATTTTGGAATATGATGCACCATGTTATATTTCTATTTCATACCCACAAACGAGTTTTCAAAAATCATACAGTGACTAATAGGTTCCACAATCTCATCTTAGTTTGGTAACCAAGAAATTCAATCTTAATGATTTTTAGGAACATCGAAAGCTTTTTTAGCTTAATTTTTCACATGTTGTTTCGTTGGTCAAAGGGGGTTTGACCATGGTCGGAATTCGATTTAATATATTTTGGAATATGATGCACCATGTTATGTTTTATTTTGTACCCATAAACGAGTTTTCAAAAGTCATACAGTGCAATCTTGGATTTCCAAACTGATGTTGCATCTCAAGACTTCGATGTTGCAACCAACAGACGTAGGTTGTTCCGCCACGCATAAATTTGTATCCATTTTGAGTTAATAGAGCCACAACCAGTCAAAACTAAGCTCTCACATAGATCTATAGGACTAACAGGTTACACCCATCTGATCTTAGTTCAGTAACCAGGAAATTCAATCTTAATGACATTTGGGAACATCAAAAGCTTTTTTAGCACATTTTTTAGTTTTTCACATGTTGTTTTGTTGGTCAAAGGTGGTTTGACCATGGTCGGAATTCGATTTAATATATTTCGGAATATGATGCACCACGTTATATTTCTATTTAGTACCAGTAAACAAGTTTTCAAAAGTCATACAGTGCATTCTTTGATTTTAAAACGGATGTTGCACCTCAAGACTTCTTTGTTGCACCTAACAAACGTGGGTAGTTCCGCCATGCATAAATTTGTATCTGTTTTGTGTTAGTAGAGCCATAACCAGTCAAAATGAAGCTCTCTAATAGATATATAGGACTAATAGGTTACACCCATCTCATCTTAGTTCAGTAACCAAGAAATTCAATCTTAATGACATTTGGGAACATCCAAAGCTTTTTTAGCTCAATTTTTAATTTTTCACATGTTGTTTTGTTGGACAAAGGTGGTTGGACCATGGTCGGACTTCTATTCACTATATTTTGGAACATGATGCACCATGTTGTATTTCTATTTTGTACCCATAAACGGGTTTTCAAAAGTCATATAGTGCAATCTTGGATTTTCAAACTGATGCTGCACCTCAAGACTTCGATGTTGCACCCAACAGACGTGGGTGGTTCCGCCACGCATAAATTTGTATCCATTTTGAGTTACTAAAACCATAGCAAGTCAAAATGAAGCCCTCTCATAGATTTATAGGACTAACAGGTTCAACCCATCTCATCTTAGTTCAGTAACCAAGAAATTCAATTTTAAAGATTTTTTGGAACATTAAAAGCTTTTTTAGCTTTATTTTTCACATGTACTTTTGTTAGTCAAAGGGCGTTTGACCATGGTCAAAATTATATCTAATATATTATGGAATTTGATGCACCATGTTGTATTTCTATTTCATACACATAAACGAGTTTTCATAAGTCATGCAGTGCAATCTTGGATTTTCAAACCGATGTTGCACCTCAAGACTTCGTTGTTGCACCCAACAGACGTGGGTTATTCCGCCATGCATAAATTTGTATCCATTTTGAGTTAGTAGAACCATAACCAGTCAAAATGAAGCTCTCTCATAGATCTATAGGACTAACCGGTTACTTCCATCTCTTCTTAGTTCAGTAACTAAGAAATTCAATCTAATTGGAACATCGAAAGCTTTTTTAGCTCAATTTTTCTCCTGTTGTTTTGTTGGTCAATGGGGGTTTGACCATGGTCGGAATTCGATTTAATATATTTTGGAATATGATCCACCATGTTATATTTCTATTTCATACCCATAAACGAGTTTTCAAAAGTCATAAAGTGCAATCTTGGATTTTCAAATGGATGTTGCACCTCAAGACTTCGATGTTGCACCCAGTAGACGTGGGTTTATCCGCCACGCATAAATTTCTATTCATTTTGAGTTACTAGAACCATAACTAGTCAAAATGAAGCTCTCTCATAGATCTGTAGGACTAACAGGTTACACCCATCTCATCTTAGTTCAGTAACCATACCCAAAAATTCCTATTTCATACCCATAAACGAGTTTTCACAAGTCATACAGTGACTAACAGGCTCCGATCTCATTTAGTTCAATAACAAAGAAATTCAATCTTAATGATTTTCGGAATATCGAAAGCATTTTTGGCTTAATTTTTCACATGTTGTTTTGTTGGTCGAAGGGGGTTTGACCATGGTCGGAATTCGATTTTATATATTTTGGAATATGACGCACCATGTGATATTTCTATTTCGTACCCATAAACGAGTTTCAAATAGTCATACAGTGCAATCTTGGATTTTCAAACTGATGTTGCACCTCAAGACTTCGATATTTCACCCAATTGACGTGGGTTGTTCCACCACGCATAAATTTGTATCCATTTTGAGTTACTAGAACTTTAACCATTCAAAACGAAGCTCTCTCATAGATCTATAGGACTAACAGGTCACACCCATCTCATCTTAGTTCAGTAACCAAGAAATTCAATCTTAATGACATTTGGGAACATTGAAAGCTTTTTTTGACCAATTTTTAATTTTTCACATGTTGTTTTGTTGGTCAAAGGGGGTTTGACCATGTCAGAATTCGATTTATTATATCTTGGAATACGATGCACCATGTTATATTTCTATTTCGTACCCATAAAGGAGTTTCCAAAAGTCATACAGTGCAATCCTGGATTTTCAAACTGATGTTGCAGCTCAAGACTTCGATGTTGCACCCAACAGACGTAGGTTGTTCCGCCATGCATAAATTTGTATGCATTTTGAGTTACTAGAGGCATAAGCATTAAAAATGAAGCTCTCTAATAAATCTATAGGACTAATAGGTTACACTTTCAGTAACCAAGAAATTCAATCTTAATGACATTTGGGAACATCGAAAGCCTTTTTAGCCCAATTTTTTATTTTTCACATGTTGTGCTGTTGGTCAAAGGGGATTTGACCGTGGTCGGAATTCCATTTACTATATTTTGGAATATGATGCACCATGTTCTATTTCTATTTCGAACCCATAAACGAGTTTTCAAAAGTCATACTGTGCAATCTTGGATTTTCAAACTGATGTTGCACCTCAAGACTTCGATGCTGCACCCAACAGACGTGGGTTGTTCCGCCGCACATAAATTTGTATCCATTTTGAGTTATTAGAACCATAACCAGCCAAAACGAAGCTCTCTCGTAGATCTACAGGATTAACAGGTTCCACCATCTCATCTTAGTTCAGTAACTAAGAAATTCAATCGTAATGACTTTTGGGGACATCGAAAGCTTTTTTAGCTCAATTTTTCACATGTCGTTTTGTTGGGTGCAAAGGGGGTTTGACCATGGTCGGAATTCGATTTAATATATTTTGGAATATGATGCACCATGTTATATTTCTATTTCATACCCACAAACGAGTTTTCAAAAGTCATACAGTGACTAACGGGTTCCACCATCTCATAGTTCGGTAACTAAGAAATTCAATCTTAATGATTTTTGGGAACATCGAAAGCTTTTTCAGCTTAATTTTTCACATGTTGTTTTGTTGGTCAAAGGGGGTTTGACAATGGTCGGAATTCGATTTTATATGTTTTGGAATATGGGGCACCATGTTATATTTCTATTTTGTACCAATAAACGAGTTTTCAAAAGTCATACAGTGCAATCTTGGATTTTCAAACTTATTTTGCACCTCAAGACTTCGATGTTGCACCCAATAGACATGGGTTGTTCCGCCATGCATAACTCTGTATCCATTTTGAGTTACTAGAACTATAACCAGTCAAAATGAAGCTCTCTCATAGATCTATAGGACTAACAGGTTACACCCATCTCATCTTTGTTCAGTAACCAAGAAATTCGAACTTAATGACATATGGGAACATCGAAAGCTTTTTTAGCTCTATTTTTCACATGTTGATTTGTTGGTCAAAGGGGGTTTGACCATGGTCGGAATTAAATTTAATATATTTTGGAATATGATGCACCATGTTATATTTATTTCATACCCACAAACAAGTTTTCAAAAGTCATATAGTGCAATCTTGGATTTTCAAATGGATGTTGCACCTCAAGACTTCGATGTTGCACCAAGTAGACGTGGGTTGTTCCGCCACACATAAATTTGTATCCATTTTGAGTTACTAGAACCATAACCATTCAAAATGAAGCTCTCTCATAGATCTATAGGACTAACAGGTTACACCCGTCTTATCTTAGTTCGGTAACCAGGAAATTCAATCTTAATGACATTTGGGAATATCGAAAGCTTTTTTAGCTCAATTTTTAATCTTTCGAATGTTGTTTTGTTGGTCAAAGGGGGTTTGACCACAGACGGAATTCGATTTAATATATTTTGGAATATGATGCACCATTATATATTCCTATTTCGTACCCATAAACGAGTTTTCAAAAGTCATACAGTGCAATCTTGGATTTTCAAATGGATGTTGCACCTCAAGACTTCGATGTTGCACCCAGCAGACGTGGGTAATTCCGCCACGCATAAATTTGTATCCATTTTGAGTTACAAGAACCATAACCAGTCAAAACGAAGCTCTCTCATAGATCTATAGGACTAACAGGTTCCACCATCTCATCTTAGTTCAGTAACCAAGAAATTAAATCTGAATGACTTTTAGGAACATCGAGAGCTTTTTAACCCCAATTTTTCACATGTTGTTTTGTTGGGAGCAAAGGGGGTTTGACCATGGTCGTAATTCAATTTAATATGTTTTCGAATATGAAGCACCACGCTATATTTCTATTTCATACCCATAAACGAGTTTTCACAGGTCATACAGTGACTAACAGGTTCCACCATCTCATCTTAGTTCAGTAACCAAGAAATTCAATCTTAATGATTTTGCGAATATCGAAAGATTTATTAGCTTAATTTTTCACATGTTGTTTTGTTGGTCAGAGGGGGTCTGACCATGGTCGGAACTCGATTTAAAATATTTTGGATATGATGCACTATGTTATATTTCTATTTTGTACCCATAAACGAGTTTTCAATAGTCATAAAGTGCAATCTTGGATTTTCAAACTGATGTTGCACCTTAAGACTTCGATGCTTCACCCAACAGACGTGGGTTGTTCCGCCACGCATAAATTTGTATCTATTTTGAGTTACTAGAACCATAACCAGTCAAAACGAAGCTCACTCATAGATTTTTAGGACTAACATGTTACACCCATCTCATCTTAGTTCAGTAACCAAAAAATTCCATCTTAATGACATTCGGGAACATCAAAAGCTTTTTTAGCACAATTTTTAATTTTCACATGTTGTTTTGTTGGTCAAAGGCGGTACGACCATGGTTGGAATTCGATTTAATATATTTAGGAATATGATGCACCATGTTATATTCCTATTTCGTACCCGTAAACGAGTTTTCAAAAGTTATACAGTGCAATCTTTTATTTTGAAACGAATGTTGCACCTCAAGACTTCGATGTTGCACCCAACAGACGTGGATAGTTCCACCACGCATAAATTTGTATCCATTTTTACTTAGTAGAACCATAACCAGTCAAAATGAAACTCTCTCATAGATCTATTGGACTAACAGGTTCCACCCATCTCATCTTAGTTCAATAACCAAGAAATTCAATCTTAATGACTTTTGGGAACATCGAAAGCTTTTTTAGCTCAATTTTTAATTTGTCACTTGTTTTGTTGGTCAAAGGGGGTTTGACCATGGTCGCAATTCAATTTAATATATTTTGGAATATGATGCACCATGTTATATTTTTATTTCATACCCATAAATGAGTTTTCAAAAGTCATAAAGTGCAATCTTGGATTTTCAAACTGATGTTGCACCTCAAGACTTCGATGTTGCACCCAACAAATGTGGGTTGTTCCACCACGCATAAATTTGTATTCATTTTGAGTTAGTCGAACCATAACCAGTCATATTGAAGCTCTCTCATAGATCTATAGGACTAACAGATTCCACCGATCACATCTTAGTTCAGGAACCAAGAAATTCAATCTTAATGACATTTGGGAACATCGAAAGCTTTTTTAGCTCAATTTTTAATTTTTCACAAGTTGTTTTGTTGGTCAAAGGGGGTTTGACCATGTCGGAATTCGATTTAATATATCTTGGAATATGATGCACCATGTTATATTTCTATTTCATACCCATAAACGAGTTTCCAAAAGTCATACAGTGCAATCTTAGATTTTCAAACTGATGTTGCAGCTCAAGACTTCGATGTTGCCCCCAACAGACGTGGGTTGTTACGCAACGCATAAATTTGTATCCATTTTGAGTTACTAGAACCATAACCAGTCAAAACGAAGCTCTCTCATAGATCTATAGGACTAACAGGCTACACCCATATCATCTGTAACACCCCATCTCCGTTAAGGTCACTCATAAAGGGAATGCCTTAACTTTGGTGGAGCATTTTAGTAAACAGAACAGAAACTTACAAGACAGATAAAACAGTACTTGAATTTTTTTTAACTTTATTTCAACAGAAACCGAAATAAGCTTGGTTACATCCTCTCAAATCACAATATCAGAATGCAAGTACAAAATATCAGTCTTATGCAAAAGCCTTCAGAATGCATAGTTTAAAATCATAATCCATATAGGAGAAGACAAGCCATACTTTAAGCACTTCAAGCGGAAGAAATCCGGATCAAGCTAGAGTACTCCATTCTACAAAAACTTGGGGGGGGGGGAACGGAAGAAAGGAGGCGAAACAACAAGGGTCAGTCAAAAAGTCTGGAAAGTCCAGTGATTTTCAGTTATGAACAGATAATATTAACATGACATGAAAGTAAAACTGGATGAGAGATAACAGTAACAGGTGTAGCGGATATTACAGAAGAACAGAATGACATAAGCTATTTCTTTACATTTCTCTGCACTAATACTAGTATAACAGGATTAGGTGTCACCCTAATGTCTAAACTGAAACAGAAACAGGTACAGAATAATTTCCACAGAAGAGAATGCTAGTAATGGGCCTTTACCACCCCAACAGAAACAGATAGAAACAAAATGCTGATAATGGGCCCTTAACACCCGAACAGAAACTGTCTGATTAATCCCTACAGAAACAGAATGTAGAATTAGGTGTACACTAGTAATTGGGCCTTTACCTCCCGAAGAGACGGTACCATGCAGAAACAGAAAGGTGTTGCCACCCAACAGAAACAGACGGTACCAACAGAAACAGACATAACTTAGTGTACCCTAAAACCCTACCCCAATCGATCGGCTCCCTTAACATAAATACCCCGTGTCGGCCCCACAGTAGGGTGTATTACTCCCTAAAGTGACAACCAATTGGCATAGACCTATTTACAGATGTCACGGCGTCTTACATCCTCAGAGGCAGACCGGGATCCATGCACGCACATGACCTGGTTGGAACGCACCATCAACACCCCTCGCCATTATTAGAATGAACCGCTTATAATTAGTTCAGTAAGCGTGCTCGGACCCTACCTACTGTTGGGTCGAAGTTTTGATACTAGAAAGGGTTACTGACTGATATGGGTCCCAAACAACAGATGACACAAGTAATTTCCCTCCTAACCTTATGTCCCCAGACTAACAGATTTCAGATTAACTTGTTACAAGTTCAGACATACAGAATTCAGATCAACCAGTTCACAGATCAGATAAGTTTTCAGACTAACGGATCAAATATATGGATTTAACAGACTTACAGATTAACTGATTACGGATTCAACAGACGTACAAACCAACCAGTTACAGACTAAAAGACTTATAGATTGTCTAATTTTGTAATTGGGCCTACAGATTCATGGAACAGATTTATTAAACTCATCAGTCTAGTGGTTTTAAACCTATCCGCCCAACCCGTTTTAGACGTCATATTTATCTCAGATTTTCATTAATTAAATATTAATGCCCGGACCTCTCACATTAGACTGGCAGTTTGCGGCTACTGGTTAGGCCGGTTGGTTCCAGGCAGATTTCTGCTGCAAACTGAGTCTAACCTCGGGTTTCAAGCACGTTATGACTAACTTCTCACATTATAACCTATTGTTTGCGGCCACTGGGTGTGCCGGGCAGTTCCGGGCAGAATTACGCCGCAAACTCATTCTAACCTCGAGTTAGCCATGTTTATCTTTGCGGCCAATTAATTAATGATTTACCATTTATGCTCATGCCTAATATACATGTCAATTATTCATAGCTAATTCAGATTATGTCAATAACAGAAAGAATATATCAACTTAACAGATATAGCAGATAACAGATTTTCGCAGATTAGGCGACTTAACGGATTCAGCAGATTAAGCAAACTAGCAGATAACAGATTAGGCATCTCAACAGATTTAGTTTAGCAAATTTGGTATTTTCAACAGATTTAGCAGATGAAAGATTTGGCAGATGAACATATCTAGCAGACGAGGCAGTAGAGCAGAACTAGCAGATTAAGCAATATAACAGAACTAGCAAATTAGGCCAATATAGAAGAACTAGCAAATTATGCAAATATAACAGATTTAATCATTCCTTAAAGTTTCACAAACATATCTTGCATAATTATAAATCTGGCCTAATTTTGCATGCTTAAATAGTTGTCATGATTCACACTATGATCATATACCCCATGTTTGCATTGAATTTACATGTCACAGACTATGGTCATAATTTACATGTCCCAATTTAGTTCAACTTGCCTAGTACAAAAGATTCACATATAAATTATACCAAACATAGCCATCGATTTCAATGCATGTCATATATTCAGAAATCTCCTACTTAGGTGTTATTCACATTTGATAGATATCCTACTTTAATATAAATCTTTATACCTAAGCCATATTCTCTTTATCTCAAGTCATATGTTCAATACATTCTATATTTATGTCCGATCATATGCCTTTCTATGTCGTGTCCTCAAATCATATGTTCAATCCCCTTTATGTTATAAATATAACATGTCCGGTCATATGTCTCAGATTTACGTTCTAGCCACAGTCCATGTTCTTTCTTCAAATCAGTCACCTATTGGTCATGCCCAATTTACGCATCCTTCATTTTATTGTCCCCAAACATTTTAGCGTACGTTAATCTCTTAGTAGATTGGCTTAGGCTCGTGGTAGCCTGGCTATAAAACAGAAAGAGAAAAGAGATACAAAATAAGATCTAAACAGAACAGAACAGATATAACCTCAGATTCAGATTTACAATTCATGTCACAATCAGCATTAACGTTTATATCGGAAAATAATTGTACTTGCCTTGGTTGGATTAAAGAAAGAACTTTAATTATTGTAGAATCGTTACAGGAGCTTTAATCTCTAGTTTGAATTGAGTTGCTTAGGTTGATGTTGATTAGCTTCTAGTTTTGATTCCAGCAGAGTAGCGACGCCATTTTTATTTTTATTTAGAACAGAGGCAGAGAAGAAGCAGAATAGAATTGTGTAGAGAAGGCTAGGTTTGGGGCTTTTTAAATAGGGTCAAGTCACGAATCTAGACAAAAATCGGACCACTTATATAAGAATGCACCCAGGCTCAAAACCAGGTTCGGGACCAGGTCGACACCCAGGTCGACTGCCTAGTCGACCTGGTCTGAGGGGTCGACGGCCCAGTCGACTCCCCAGTCGACTTGGGTCTGGGCGGGAAATTTCCCGCTCTGTCTGTTCTGCGTTTGAAATTCGAATTTTGAATTCGAATTCGAGCTGTTTTGAACTCTGAATATTTCTGAAACTTCGGAGGGTCATATCTCCCTCATACGGACTCCGATTCTGGCAAACTCGGACTTGTTTCCAAGAAGAATTCTGAGACGAACGCAATGGCGCAACCCGTTTCCCTTGATTCTTAATTTAAAAATTAATTATCCTCTGATTTGTTACTTATACGTTCACAGAAAATACGAGGTGTTACATTCTCCCCTTCTTAAAGGATTTCGTCCCCGTAATCTTCAAGTTAAGAAGAATGTGTCCTACCATCCAACATCCATCTACTCATTCATCAATAACTGGCGTCCATTGTCCTTAGAAACTTCTAATGTTGTATGAATATATGCAAAGGTGTGTGTATATGTTCCTTATCTAATGCAAAGATCAGGCGGTCCACTGATTCAGTTGACCTCCTTAATGCGAATTATGCCAGTGCCATGAGTCCAACATGTATGCAAATTTTCCTATTTGATACATATAATTTCTATACGAGTGCACAACCATTCAGTCATATGCAACATCCATTTGCTGATTCAATCATTTTGCATCAACAAAAATTGAAAAATGCTCACACATCCATATGCAGTATGAGAGTGACTTCGAGCCGATCTAGTGCCTAGTGTGTGTATATGCATCCATATGCAGTATGAGAGTGGCTTTTGGGGAATAGCCCTTTTCAAAATAAACTTTTCCTGAAAAATTCTTCTTTATAAATGGTTTTGAAAATAGTTTTGGAAGGTTTTTAAAAGCTTTTGCCCAGTCTGGTAACCTTCTGCTCTGATACCAAGTGTATATGCATCCACAAGCAACCACTAGCAACCAGTTGTATCCACTTGCAACCATCAAACATAACATGTCTCAAACACATGTTTACACCCATTAGTTCCTACCTAAAGTTCGAAGATTCGATCGATAGGATACAGTCGAATGATGGAAGCGAGTACAGATAAAACAAAAACTTGGTTCCCATTAGACATGGGTCATAAGGATCGGCCCCGAAGACCGAAACCAACATCAAATTGACACACAAAGGATTACCCTCTTTAGATAATGTCAAAACTGGAAATTAGAATCATTCAGATATTTACAGACTACCAGTACTGTAACACCCCGTATTTTCTGAGAATATTAAAAAAAATGGTTAATTTTGAAGAAGTTATTAAGCCTTGAAGTTTGTATGCATATGAGAGAAAAATATGTAGATATATATAAAAAATTAAATAAATAAACATGCAAAAAAGGTTCAAAATAGTGAATTGGGAGGGGGAATAACCGAACCGGCCCATTTTTGAGGTCGACCCGAGCTCCGCTGGGTCGATTAGGGGTTAATCCAGGGTGTTTGGCTGTCGTCCCGTGGGCCGATTCGCTCAAATGCAGATTTTGCATTTGAATGGTTCTCATGATTCAGGGTTAATCTAATGGTCCTAAATAACTTCCTACACTTATATATACATCCCTGGCCTAAACCTAAATCTCATATACAATTCTCTAGCCTCCATTGCTCTCTTCTTCTCTAAAATTAAATAAATCAATGGCGTCTCTACTCTGCTGAAACCTAAGCTAGTACTTGTGCTTCTTCCTCCAATTCTGATTAGGATTAAAAGAGAACAGCTACAACACCTTTTTCTTTTAGAATCCAACCAAGGCAAGTGCAGTTATTTTCCGATATAAACTTTAATTATAATTGTGACATTATTGTAAATCTGAATTTGAGATTGTGTATGTTTAGTTCTGATCTATTTTATTCTATATCTCTTTCTTCTTTCTGTTCTATAGCCAGGCTACCCCGAGCCTGCGCCACATCTCATAAGAGATTAACGCACGAACGTTAAACTTTGGGATAAATAATGAATGATGGCATAATTGGACATGGCTAATCTGTGACTAAAAGGACATAGGTTGTAAACTAGATTTAGATCTGTGTATATTCTGTGAATTGGAAGAAGAGGAACCATTGTATATTAACATGTGACTTGAGACATTGGACATAACGCATATTTTTGAATTAAAGATCTGTTTTAATTTAAATTCTAGATTGTTGGGCATATTGTTTATATAGAAATTCATGATTTGGGATAAAATAGGAATATGACTTAGGTGTGAAGATTTATGTTAAGATTTGATAACTATTAAATGTGAATAACACCTAAGTGGGAGATTTTTGAATATATGACATGCATTGAAATCGATGGCTATATTTGGTATAATTTATATGTGAATCTTTTGTACTAGGCAAGTTTAACTAAATTTGAGACGTGTGTTATATGGTAAATTATGACCATAATCTGTGCCATGTAAATTCAATGCAAACGTGGGGTATATGATCATAATGTGAATCATGACAACTATTTAGGCATGCAAACTTAGGCCAAATTTATAATTAGGCAAGATATGTTTATGAAACTTTAAGGAATGATTAAATCTGTTATATTGCCTAATTTGCTAGTTCTGTTATATTGCCTAATCTGCTAGTTCTGCTATAATCTGCTATATCTGTTCGTATACCAAATCTGCCATCTGCTAAGTTTGCTGAAGATGCCTAAACTGTTATATGCTAAATCTGCTAAACTGCTTAATCTGCTGAATCCGTTAAGTCGCCTAATCTGCTAAATATGTTATATGCCATATATGTTGAGTTGATATATTTAGTCTGTTATTGACATAATCTGAATTGGCTATAGTTATGAAAATTGCCATGTATATTAGGCGTGGGCATAAATGGTAAATTAATAATTAATCGGCCGCAAAGATAAACATGGCTGACTCGAGGTTAGAATGAGTTTGCGGCGTAATTTTGCCCGGAACCGCCCGGCACATCCAGTGGCCGCAAACAATAGGTTCTAATGTGAGAAGTTAGTCATAACGTGCTTGAAACCCGAGGTTAGACTCAGTTTGCGGCAGAAATCTGCCCGGAACCATCCGGCTTAACCAGTAGCCGCAAACTGTCAGTCTAATGTGAGAGGTCTGGGCATTAATATTTAATTAATGAAAATCTAAGATAAATATAATGTCTAAAACGTGTTGGGCGGATAGGGTTAAACCCACTAGACTGATGAGTTTAATAAATCTGTTTCGTGAATCGGTAGGCCCAATTACAAAGTTAGACAAATCTGTAAATCTGTTAAATCCGTATATCTGATCCGTTAGTCTAAAACTTGTCTGATCTGTGAACCAGTTGATCTGAATTCTGTATGTCTGAACTTGTTAATCTGAAATCTGTTAGTCTGGGGACACATGGATAGGAGGGGAATTACTTGTGTCATCTGTTGTTTGGGACCCATATTAGTCAGGAACCCTTTCTGGTATCAAAACTTTGACCCAACAGTAGGTAGGGTCCGGGCACGCTTACAGAACTAATTATAAGCGGTTCATTCTAATAATGGCGAGGGGTGTTGATGGTGCGTTCCAACCGGGTCATGTGCGTGCATGGATCCCGGTCTGCCTCTGAGGATGTAAGACGCCGTGACATCTGTAAATAGGTCTGTGCCAATTGGTTGTCACTTTAGGGAGTGATACACCCTACTATGGGGCCGACACAGGATATTTATGTATTAAGGAGCCGATCGCTTGGGGTAGGGTTTTAGGGTACACTTAGTTCTGTCTGTTTTTTTTTGTACCGTCTGTTTCTGTTGGGTGGTAACACCTGTCTGTTTCTACGTGGTACCGTCTGTTCGGGTGGCAAAAGCCCATTACTAGTGTACACCTAATTCTACATTCTGTTTCCGTAGGGATTAATCTGTTTCTGCTTCTGTCTGTTTCTGATCGGGTAGTAAAGGCCCATTATTAGCATTCTGTTTCGGTTAAATTATTCTATACCCGTTTCTGTTTCAGTTTAGACATAAGGGTGACACCTTATTCTGTTATACTAGTATTAGTACAGAGAAGTGTAAAGCAATAGCTTATATCATTTTGTTATTCTGTTATATCTGCTACATCTGTAACAGTTATCTCTCATCCAATTTTATTTTCATGTAATGTTATTATTATCTGTTCATAACTGAAAATCACTGGACTTGCCAGACTTTTTGTCTGACCCTTGTTGTTTCGCCTCCTTTCTTCCGTTTCCCCCCAGGTTATCCACGGAGGGAATGCTTTAGCTTGATCCGGATTTCTCTCTGCTTGAAGTGCTTAAAGTATGGCTTGGCTCTGTATAGCTCCTGTTCTATGGGGATTATGATTTTAAACCATGCATTTTGAAGGCTTTTGTACAAGACTGATATTTGTACTTGAATTCTGAGATTTGAAAGGATGTAACCATATTGATTTCTATTTCCGCTGTAATAAAGATAAAATTTTCCAAGTACTGTTTTATCTATCTTGTAAGTTTCTGTTCTGTTTACTAAAATGCTCCACCAAAGTTAAGGCATTCCCTTTGTGAGTGACCTTAATGGAGGTGGGGTGTTACACTTGGTATCAGAGCTGAAGGTTACCAGATTTGATAAAATGTTTTTGAAGACTATGTTTTAAAAAGGAAGTGTTTTCAAAAGTAATGCTTATTTTGAAAAAAAAACATAATCCCCAAAAGCCATATATCTTTCTTTCGATTCTATGTTTCGAGTTCCTTCCTCTTTCCCTTTTGAATCTCTTCCTCCGTGTATAGATGCTTTTCTAAGATATGTAAGAACTTCCGTGCGATGGGCGGAAAACCGCTTTATGGGACTGAGACGTTGTCGAGGCTAGAAGTTGGCTGAACGAAGTGGAGGACTTGTTGGTACCTTTGAGATAGACGATGGGAGGAAGGTTCAACCAGCTGCTTGGTTAATGAAGGATGAAGCTTCATTTGGGTGGAAGGTCACGAATGGAGAACGTACATGGGAGACATGGATAGGACACACGATAAGAAAGTGGATCCGAAGAAGGCCGCTTGCTTCAACTGTGGTGAGATGCGACACTTCACTAGGGACTGCCCGAAGAAACGAGGGCAAGGGCAGAAGATAGGACCTACTTCTGGAGGGCAGGCAAACACTCTCGAGGCTAGTGGATAGGATAAAATTAGGAAAACTTTCTGTGAGAAGTTTAATTTCTTTATCTGATTGTTGAGTTAAAACTCTTTCTGATTCTGGAATTTTGATTCTGTAATCTATACTCTGCACTTTAATACTGGTATTGTTTCTGATTCCGCTGTAGACTCAAACCCATAAGGGTTATGACTCATCTGCTTGTGATAAATTGGGGTTTGAGAGATATCTGTGTTAGGCGTCAAGTAGGACGCATACATTTTGGGTTTTATCATGATTAGTTTTCTAAGAATCATTTGGTAATCTGATATGTACTAGTAGTCTGTAAATATCTGAATATCTCTGATAAGGTTAAGATTTCCAGTTTTGACATTGTCTAAAGAGGGTAATCCTCTCAGTGTCAATCTAATATTGATTTCAGTCTTTGGGGTTGATACTTAGGGGAATTATTCTCTCAACCAATGTCTAATGGGAACCAAGTTTTTGTTTTATCTGTACTCGCTTCCATCGTTCGATTGTATCCTATCGATCGAATCTTCGAACTTTAGGTAGAAACTAATGGGTGTAAACATGTGTTTGAGACATGTTATGTTTGATGGTTGCAAGTGGATGCATGTGGTTGCTAGTAGTTGCTCGTGGATGCATATACACACAGTAGGCACTAGATCGGCTCAAAAACACTCTCATACTGCATATGGATGTGTGTGCATTTTTTCAATTTTTGTGGATGCAGAATGATTGACTCCTTACATGGATATTGCATTTGGATGAATGGTTATGCACTCATATAGAAATGATGTGTATCAAATAGGATTTCTTGCATACATATTTGGACTCATGACACTAACATGATTTGCATTAAGGAGGTCAACTGGATCAGTAGACCGCCTGATTTTGCATTAGATAAGAAACATATACACACACTTTGCATATGTTCATACGGCATTAGAAACCTTTTAAGGACAATGGATGTCTGTGATTGAATGGTTGAGTAGATGGATGTTGGATGTTAGGATACATTCTTCTTAACTTGAAGATTTCGGGGACGAAATCCTTTAAGGAGGGGAGAATGTAACACCCCGTATTTTCTGAGAATATTAAAAAAAATGGTTAATTTTGAAGAAGTTATTAAGCCTTGAAGTTTGTATGCATATGAGAGAAATATATGTAGATATATAAAAAAAATTAAATAAATAAACATGCAAAAAAGGTTCAAAATAGTGAATTGGGAGGGGGAATAACCGAACCGGCCCATTTTTGAGGTCGACCCGAGATCCGCTGGGTCGATTAGGGGTTAATCCAGGGTGTTTGGCTGTCATCCCGTGGGCCGATTCGCTCAAATGCAGATTTTGCATTTGAATGGTTCTCATGATTCAGGGTTAATCTAATGGTCCTAAATAACTTCCTACACCTATATATACATCCCTAACCTAAACCTAAATCTCATATACAATTCTCTAGCCTCCATTGCTCTCTTCCTCTCTAAAATTAAATAAATCAATGGCGTCTCTACTCTGCTGAAACCTAAGCTAGTACTTGTGCTTCTTACTCCAATTCTGATTAGGATTAAAAGAGAACAGCTACAACACCTTTTTCTTTTAGAATCCAACCAAGGCAAGTGCAGTTATTTTCCGATATAAACTTTAATTATAATTGTGACATGATTGTAAATCTGAATTTGAGATTGTGTATGTTCTGTTCTGATCTATTTTATTCTATATCTCTTTCTTCTTTCTGTTCTATAGCCAGGCTACCCCGAGCCTGCGCTACATCTCATAAGAGATTAACGCACGAACGTTAAACTTTGGGATAAATAATGAATGATGGCATAATTGGACATGGCTAATCTGTGACTAAAAGGACATAGGTTGTAAACTAGATTTAGATCTGTGTATATTCTGTGAATTGGAAGAAGAGGAAACATTGTATATTAACATGTGACTTGAGACATTGGACATAACACATATTTTTGAATTAAAGATCTGTTTTAATTTAAAGTTCTAGATTGTTGGGCATATTGTTTATATAGAAATTCATGATTTGGGATAAAAAGGGAATATGACTTAGGTGTGAAGATTTATGTTAAGATTTGATAACTATTAAATGTGAATAACAACTAAGTGGGAGATTTTTGAATATATGACATGCATTGAAATCGATGGCTATATTTGGTATAATTTATATGTGAATCTTTTGTACTAGGCAAGTTTAACTAAATTTGAGACGTGTGTTATATGGTAAATTATGACCATAATCTGTGCCATGTAAATTCAATGCAAACGTGGGGTATATGATCATAATGTGAATCATGACAACTATTTAGGCATGCAAACTTAGGCCAAATTTATAATTAGGCAAGATATGTTTATGAAACTTTAAGGAATGATTAAATCTGTTATATTGCCTAATTTGCTAGTTCTGTTATATTGCCTAATCTGCTAGTTCTGCTATAATCTGCTATATCTGTTCATATACCAAATCTGCCATCTGCTAAGTTTGCTGAAGATGCCTAAACTGTTATATGCTAAATCTGCTAAACTGCTTAATGTGCTGAATCCGTTAAGTCGCCTAATCTGCTAAATATGTTATCTTCCATATATGTTGAGTTGATATATTTAGTCTGTTATTGACATAATCTGAATTGGCTATAGTTATGAAAATTGCCATGTATATTAGGCGTGGGCATAAATGGTAAATTAATAATTAATTGGCCGCAAAGATAAACATGGCTGACTCGAGGTTAGAATGAGTTTGCGGCGTAATCCTGCCCGGAACCGCCCGGCACATCCAGTGGCCGCAAACAATAGGTTCTAATGTGAGAAGTTAGTCATAACGTGCTTGAAACCCGAGGTTAGACTCAGTTTGCGGCAGAAATCTGCCCGTAACCAACCGGCCTAACCAATAGCCGCAAACTGTCAGTCTAATGTGAGAGGTCTGGGCATTAATATTTAATTAATGAAAATCTAAGATAAATATAATGTCTAAAACGTGTTGGGCGGATAGGGTTAAACCCACTAGACTGATGAGTTTAATAAATCTGTTTCGTGAATCGGTAGGCCCAATTACAAAGTTAGACAAATCTGTAAATCTGTTAAATCCGTATATCTGATCCGTTAGTCTAAAACTTGTCTGATATGTGAACTAGTTGATCTGAATTCTGTATGTCTGAACTTGTTAATCTGAAATCTGTTAGTCTGGGGACACATGGATAGGAGGGGAATTACTTGTGTCATCTGTTGTTTGGGACCCATATTAGTCAGGAACCCTTTCTGGTATCAAAACTTTGACCCAACAGTAGGTAGGGTCCGGGCACGCTTACTGAACTAATAATAAGCGGTTCATTCTGATAATGGCGAGGGGTGTTGATGGTGCGTTCCAACCGGGTCATGTGCGTGCATGGATCCCGGTCTGCCTCTGAGGATGTAAGACGCCGTGACATCTGTAAATAGGTCTGTGCCAATTGGTTGTCACTTTAGGGAGTGATACACCCTACTGTGGGGCCGACACAGGATATTTATGTATTAGGGAGCCGATCGCTTGGGGTAGGGTTTTAGGCTACACTTAGTTCTGTCTGTTTTTTTTGTTGGTACCGTCTGTTTCTGTTGGGTGGTAACACCTGTCTGTTTCTGTGTGGTACCGTCTGTTCGGGTGGCAAAAGCCCATTACTAGTGTACACCTAATTCTACATTCTGTTTCCGTAGGGATTAATCTGTTTCTGCCTCTGTCTGTTTCTGATCGGGTAGTAAAGGCCCATTATTAGCATTCTGTTTCGGTTAAATTATTCTATACCCGTTTCTGTTTCAGTTTAGACATTAGGGTGACACCTAATTCTTTTATACTAGTATTAGTACAGAGAAGTGTAAAGCAATAGCTTATATCATTTTGTTCTTCTGTTATATCTGCTACATCTGTTACAGTTATCTCTCATCCAATTTTATTTTCATGTCATGTTATTATTATCTGTTCATAACTGAAAATCACTGGACTTGCCAGACTTTTTGTCTGACCCTTGTTGTTTCGCCTCCTTTCTTCCGTTTCCCCCAGGTTATCCACGGAGGGAATGCTTTAGCTTGATCCGGATTTCTCTCTGCTTGAAGTGCTTAAAGTATGGCTTGGCTCTGTATAGCTCCCGTTCTATGGGGATTATGATTTTAAACCATGCATTTTGAAAGCTTTTGTACAAGACTGATATTTGTACTTGAATTCTGAGATTTGATAGGATGTAACCATATTGATTTCTATTTCCGCTGTAATAAAGATAAAATTTTCCAAGTACTGTTTTATCTGTCTTGTAAGTTTCTGTTCTGTTTACTAAAATGCTCCACCAAAGTTAAGGCATTCCCTTTGTGAGTGACCTTAATGGAGGTGGGGTGTTACAGGTACATATTAGGTTCCCTAATGATTTTTAGGAAGCTAAGCATGATAAAATCATATCCCACAAAACCTCAGAATGTATGCGTCATACTTGACGCCTAACATAGATATCTCTCAAACCCCAATTTGTCAAAACAGATGAGTCATAACCCTTGTGGGTCTGAGTCTACAGCGGAATCAGAAATAATACTAGTATTAAAGTGCATAGTATCGATTACAAAATCAAAATACCAGAATTAGAAAGAGTCTTAACTCCATAATCATATAAAGAAATTAAACCTACTATAGAAATTTTCCTATTTCTATCCTAGCCACTAGCCTCAAGAGTGTTCGCCTTCCCTCCTTGCCCTCGTTTCTTCGGGCAGTCCCTAGTGAAGTGTCTCATCTCTCCACAGTTGAAGCAAGTGCCCTTCCTATTTCTCCAATCCTTGTTCAGATGAGTCGAGCTCCCACAAGTAAAGCACTTTTTCCCCTTCTTATCTTCAGACTTTTCATCCTTCTTTTATGTTTCCTTTTTGGGCCATGCTTTCTTATTCTGTGGTTCTTCCTTCTTTGCCTCTTTCGGGCCCTTGTCTTCCTCGTGCAGTAGTGCCATATCCACCAATTTCTCGTAAGTCGCTCCCATGGGTTCATGGGTCATGGCTAGGCTATGTAGTGGATCGTTCAATCCATTAACAAAGCGGAGAGCCTTTTTATGCGGAGTGTTGACTAAATCCAATCCGAACCTAGCTAGTTGGTTGAACTGGTTGACGTACTCCTTGATCGTCATACTTCCTTGCTTAAGAGATAAGAACATTTCCAGTTGTAGACTCCGTTCAGCTTGCAAGTGGAATTTTGTCTCAAACCTTGTTCTGAAATCCATCCATGTTTCAACTGGCCTCTCGGCATTAGTGACTTCCCACCAAAAGGAAGCTTCGTCCTTGAGCAGCCATACCGCCAACTGTACCTTCTGCCTATTGTCCACCTCGAAGATAACGAATAGATCCTCAGTTTCTTTGAGCCAGTTCCTCGCTTCTACGAATGATTCAGTTCCCTTGAAATCCTTTCCACCCATGGCCCTAAAAACTCTACAGATCTTTGAGAAAGCAATTGCACGAGGAGGGGGTGGAGGAGGGGGATCATTTGCTGGACCTGCGGCGGCGGTCCTAGCCTTAAGATATTGACGAAACCAACCAGGTACATGAACACCCTCTGGTATCCCAGATGCTTCAGACATGCGGAAACGAAAAAGGAAAGATTCAATACAAAAAGGACTGAAGGAAAGATATATGGCTCTTGGGGATCATGATTTTCAAAATAAGCTTTATTTTTGAAAATACTTCCTTTCAAAACCTTTTTGAAAATAGTTTTCAAAAACTTTTATCTAATCTGGCAACCTTTAGCTCTGATACCAAGTGTAACACCCCACCTCCGTTAAGGTCACTCACAAAGGGAATGCCTTAACTTTGGTGGAGCATTTTAGTAAACAGAATAGAAACTTACAAGATAGATAAAACAGTACTTGAAAAATTTATAACTTTATTTCAACAGAAACCGAAATAAGCTTGGTTACATCCTTTCAAATCACAATATCAGAATGCAAGCACAAAATATCAGTCTTGTGCAAAAGCCTTCAGAATGCATAGTTTAAAATCATAATCCCCACAGAAGAAGACAAGCCATACTTTAAGCACTTCAAGCGGAAGAAATCCGGATCGAGCTAGAGTACTCCCTTCTACAAACGTAGGGGGAACGGAAGAAAGGAGGCGAAACAATAAGGGTCAAACAAAAAGTCTGGCAAGTCCAGTGATTTTCAGTTATAAACAAATAATAATAACATGACATGAAAGTAAAACTGGATGAGAGATAACAGTAACAGGTGTAGCGGATATTGCAGAAGAACAGAATGACATAAGCTATTTCTTTACACTTCTCTGCACTAATACTAGTATGACAGGATTAGGTGTCACCCTAATGTCTAAACTGAAACAAAAACAGGTACAGAATAATTTCCATAGAGGATAATGCTAGTAATGGGCCTTTACCACCCCAACAGAAACAAACAGAAACAGAATGCTGATAATGGGCCTTTACCACCTGAACAGAAACAGTCAGATTAATCCCTACGGAAACAGAATGTAGAATCAGGTGTACACTAGTAATTGGGCCTTTACCTCCCGAACAGACGGTACCGCGCAGAAACAGACAGGTTTTGCCACCCAAAAGAAAAAGACGGTACCAACAGAAACAGACAGAACTTAGTGTACCCTAAAACCCTACCCCAAGCGATCGGCTCCCTAAACATAAATACCCTGTGTCGTCCCCACAGTAGGGTGTATCACTCCCTAAAGTGACAACCAATTGGCATAGACCTATTTACAGATGTCACGGCGTCTTACATCCTCAGAGGCAGACCAGGATCCATGCACGCACATGACCAGGTTGGAACGCACCATCAACACCCCTCCCCATTATCAGAATGAATCGCTTATAATTAGTTCAGTAAGCGTGCCCGGACCCTACCTACTGTTGGGTCAAAGTTTTGATACCAGAAAGGGTTACTGACTAATATGGGTCCCAAAAAACAGATGACACAAGTAATTTCCCTCCTAACCTTATGTCCCCAAACTAACAGATTTCAGATTAACTTGTTACAAGTTCAGACATACAGAATTCAGATCAACCAGTTCACAGATCAGACAAGTTTTCAGACTAACGGATCAGATATATGGATTTAACAGACTTACAGATTAACTGATTACGGATTTAACAAACTTACAGACTAACCGGTTACAGATTAACAGACTTACAGATTGTCTAACTTTGTAATTGGGCCTACAGATTCACGGAACAGATTTATTAAACTCATCAGTCTAGTGGTTTTAACCCTATCCGCCCAACCCGTTTTAGACATCATATTTATCTCAGATTTTCATTAATTAAATATTAATGCCCAGACCTCTCACATTAGACTGGAAGTTTGCGGCTACTGGTTATGCCGGTTGGTTCCGGGCAGATTTCTGCCGCAAATTGAGTCTAACCTCGGGTTTCAAGCACGTTATGACTAACTTCTCACATTAGAACCTATTGTTTGCGGCCACTGGATGTGTCGGGCAGTTCCGGGCAGAATTACGCCACAAACTCATTCTAACCTCGAGTTAGCCATGTTTATCTTTGCAGCCAATTAATTAATGATTTACCATTTATGCTCACGCCTAATATAAATGTCAATTATTCATAGCTAATTCAGATTATGTCAATAACAGACTGAATATATCAACTTAACAGATATAACAGATAACAGATTTTCGCAGATTAGGCGACTTAATGGATTCAGCAGATTAAGCAAACTAGCAGATTTAGCAGATAACAGATTAGGCATCTCAACAGATTTAGTTTAGCATATTTGGCATTTTCAACAGACTTAGCAGATGACAGATTTGGCAGATGAACAAATCTAGCAGACTAGGCAGTAGAGCAGAACTAGCAGATTAACCAATATAACAGAACTAGCAGATTAGGCCAATATAGCAGAACTAGCAAATTAGGCAAATATAACAGATTTAATCATTCCTTAAAGTTTCACAAGCATATCTTGCCTAATTATAAATTTGGCCTAATTTTGCATGCTTAAATAGTTGTCATGATTCACACTATGATCATATACCCCATGTTTGCATTGAATTTACATGTCACAGACTATGGTCATAATTTACATGTCCCAATTTAGTTCAACTTGCCTAGTACAAAAGATTCACGTATAAATTATACCAAATATAGCCATCGATTTCAATGCATGTTATATATTCAGAAATCTCCTACTTAGGTGTTATTCACATTTGATAGATATCCTACTTTAATGTAAATCTTTATACCTAACCCATATTCTCTTTATCTCAAGTCATATGTTCAATACAGTCGATATTTATGTCCAATCATATGCCTTTCTATGCTGTGTCCTCAAATCATATGTTCAATCCCCTTTATGTTATAAATATAACATGTCCGGTCATATGTCTCATATTTACGTTCTAGCTACAGTCCATGTTCTTTCCTCAAATCAGTCACCTATTGGTCATGCCCAATATATTCATCATTCATTTTACTGTCCCCAAACATTTTAGCGTACGTTAATCTCTTATGAGATTGGCTCAGGCTCGTGGTTGCCTGGTTATAAACTAGAAAGAGGAAAGAGATACAAAATAAGATCTAAACAGAACAGAACAGATATAACCTTAGATTCAGATTTACAATTCATGTCACAATCAGCATTAACGTTTATATCGGAAAATAACTATACTTGCCTTGGTTGGATTAAAGAAAGAACTTTAATTGCTGTAGAATAGTTGCAGGAACTTTAATCTCTAGTTTGAATTGAGTTGCTTAGGATGATGTTGATTAGCTTCTAGTCTTGATTCCAGCAGAGTAGCGTTGCCATTTTAATTTTTATTTAGAACAGAGGCAGAGAAGAAGCAGAATAGAATTGTGTGCAGAGAAGGCTAGGTTTGGGGCTGTTTAAATAGGGTCAAGTCAACGAATCTAGACAGAAATCGGACCAGATACATAAGAATGCACCCAGGCTCAAAACCAGGTTCGGGGACCAGGTCGACACCCAGGTCGACTGCCCAGTCGACCTGGTCTGGGGGGTCGACTGCCAGTCGACTCCCCAGTCGACCTGGGTCTGAGCGGGAAATTTCCCACCCAGTCTGTTCTGCGTTTGAAATTCGAATTTTGAATTCGAATTCGATCTGTTTTGAACTCTGAGTATTTCTGAAACTTCGGAGGGTCATATCTCCCTCATACGGACTCCGATTCTTGCAAACTAGGACTCGTTTCCAAGCAGAATTCCGAGACGAACGCAATGGCGCAACCCGTTTCCGTTGATTCTTATTATAAAAATTAATTATCCTCTGATTTGTTACTTATATGTTCACAGAAAATATGGGGTGTTGCATCATCTTAGTTCAGTAACCAAGAAATTCAATCTTAATGACAATTGGGAACATCGAAAGCTCTTTTAGCTCATTTTTTAATTTTTCACATGTTGTTTTGTTCGTCAAAGGGGGTTTGACCATGGTCGAAATTCCATTTACTATATTTTGGAATATGATGCACCATGTTATATTTCTATTTCGTACCCATAAATGAGTTTTCAAAACTCATACCGTGCAATCTTGGATTTTCAAACTGATGTTGCACCGCAAGACTTCGATGTTGCACGCAACAGACGTGGGTTGTTCCGCGTGCATAAATTTGTATCCATTTTGAGTTACGAGAACCATAACCAATAAAAATGAAGCTCTCTCATAGATCTATAAGACTAACAGTATCCACCATCTCATCTTAGTTCAGTAACCAAGAAATTCAATCTTAATGACTTTTGGGAACATTGAAAGCTTTTTTAGCTCTATTTTTCACATGTTGTTTTGTTGGGTGCAAAGGGGGTTTGCCCTTGTTCGGAATTCGATTTAATATATTTTGGAATATGATGCACCATGTTATATTTATATTTTGTACACATAAACGAGTTTTCAAAAGTCATACAGTGCAATCTTGGATTTCCAAACTGATGTTGCACCTCAAGACTTCAATGTTGCAACCAACAGACGTGGGTTGTTCCGACACGCTTTAATTTGTATCCATTTGGAGTTACTAGAGCCAAAACTAGTCAAAACCAAGCTCTCTCATAGATCTATAGGACTAATAGGTCACACCGATCTCATCTTCGTTCAGTAACCAAGAAATTCAATTTTAATGACATTTGGGATTATCAATAGCTTTTTAAGCACATTTTTTAATTTTTCACATGTTGTTTTGTTGGTCAAAGGGGGTTTGACCATGGTCGGAATTCTATTTAATATATTTTGGAATATGATGCACTATGTTATTTTTCTATTTCGTACCCATAAACAAGTTTTCAGAAGTCATATAATGCAATCTGGGATTTTCAAACGGATGTTGCACCTCAAGACTTCTTTGTTTCACCCAACAAACGTGGGTAGTTCTGCCATGCATAAATTTGTATCCATTTTGAGTTTGTAGAGCCATAACCAGTCAAAACGAAGCTCACTCATAGATCTATAGGAGTAACAGGTTACACCCATCTCACCTTAGTTCAGTAACCAAGAAATTCAATTCTAATGACATTTGGGAACATCGAAAGCTTTTTTAGCTCAATTTTTAAATTTTCACATGTTGTTTTGCTGGTCAAAGGGGGTTTGATCATGGTCGGAATTCGATTTAATATATTTTGGAATATGATGCACCATGTTATATTTCTATTATGTACCAATAAACGAGTTTTTAAATGTTAAACAGTGCAATCTTGGATTTTCAAACGGATGTTGCACCTCAAGACTTCGATGTTGCACCCAACAGACGTGGGTAGTTCCGCAATGCATAAATTTGTATCCATTTTGAGTTACTAGAATCATAATCAGTCAAAACGAAGCTCTCTCATAGATCTATAGGACTAACAATCTCATCTTAGTTCAATAGCCAAGAAATTCAATCTTAATGACTTTTGGGAACATCGAAAGCTTTTTTAGCTCAATTTTTCACATGTTGTTTTGTTGGGTGCAAAGGGGGTCTGACCATGGTCGGAATTCGATTTAATATATTTTGGAATGTGATGCACCATGTTATATTTCTATTTCATACCCATAAACGAGTTTTCACAAGTCATACAGTGACTAATAGGTTCCACCATCTCATCTTAGTTCCATAACCAAGAAATTTAATCTTAATGATTTTAGGAATATCGAAAGCTTTTTTAGCTTAATTTTTCACTTGTAGTTTTGTTGGTCAAAGGGGGTTTGACCATGGTTGGGATTCGATTTAATATATTTTGGAATATAATGCACCATGTTATATTTCTATTTCGTACCCATAAACGAGTTTTCAATAGACATACAGTGCAATCTTGGATTTTCAACCTGATGTTGCACCTCAAGACTTCGATGTTGCACCCAACAGACGTGGGTTGCTCCGCCACGCATAAATTTGTATCCATTTTGAGTAGGTCGAACCATAACCAGTCAAAATGAAGCTCTTTCATAGATCTATAGGACTAATAGATTCCACCCATCACATCTTAGTTCAGGAACCAAGAAATTCAATCTTAATGACATTTGGGAACATCGAAAGCTTTTTAGCTCAATTTTTAATTTTTCACATGTTGTTTTGTTGGTCAAAGGGGGTTTGACCATGTCGGAATTTGATTTAATATATCTTCGAATATGATGCTCCATGTTATATTTCTATTTCATACCCATAAACGAGTTTCCAAAAGTCATACAGTGCAGTCTTGGATTTTCAAACTGATGTTGCAGCTCAAGACTTCGATGTTGCACCCAACAGACGTGGGTTGTTCCGCCACGCATAAATGTGTATCCATTTTGAGTTACTAGAACCATAACCAGTCAAAACGAAGCTCTCTCATAGATCTATAGGACTAACATGTTACACCCATACCATCTTAGTTCAGTAACCAAGAAATTCAATCTTAATGACATTTGGGAACATCGAAAGCTCTTTTAGCTCAATTTTTAATTTTTCACATGTTGTTTTGTTCGTTAAAGGGGTTTTGACCATGGTCGGAATTCCATTTACTATATTTTGGAATATGATGCACCATGTTATATTTCTAATTCGTACCCATAAATGAGTTTTCAAAAGTCATACAGTGCAATCTTGGATTTTCAAACTGATGTTGCACCTCAAGACTTCGATGTTGCACCCAACAGACGTGGGTTGTTCCGCCGTGCATAAATTTGTATCCATTTTGAGTTACTAGAACCATAACCAGTCAAAACGAAGCTCTCTCATAGATCTATACGTCTAACAGGTTTCGCAATCTCATCTTAGTTCAGTAACCAAGAAATTTAATCTCAATGACTTTGGGGAACATCGAAAGCTTTTTTAGCTCAATTTTTCACATGTTGTTTTGTTCGGTGCAAAGGTGGTTTGCCCATGGTCGGAATTCGATTTAATATATTTTGGAATATGACTCACCATGTTATATTTGTACCCATAAACTAGTTTTCAAAAGTCATACAGTGCAATCTTGGATTTCCAAACTGATGTTTCACCTCAAGATTTCGATGTTGCAACCAACAGACGTGGGTTGTTCCGACACGCATAAATTTCTATCCATTTGGAGTTACTAGAGCCATAACTAGTCAAAACCAAGCTCTCTCATAGATCTATAGGACTAACAGGTTACACCGATCTCATCTTCATTCAGTAACCAAGAAATTCTGTCTTAATAACATTTGGGAACATCAAAAGCTTTTTTAGCACATTTTTTAATTTTTCACATGTTGTTTTGTTGGTCAAATGGGGTTTGACTATGGTCGGAATTCGATTTAATATATTTTGGAATATGATGCACTATGTTATTTTTCCATTTCATACCCATAAACAAGTATTCAAAAGTCATATAATGCAATCTTTGATTTTAAAACGGATGTTGCACCTCAAGACTTCTTTGTTGCACCCAACAAACGTGGGTAGTTCTGCCATGCATAAATTTGTATCCATTTTGAGTTAGTAGAGCCTTAACCAGTCAAAACGAAGCTCACTCATAGATCTATAGGAGTAAAAGGTTACACCCATCTCATCTTAGTTCAGTAACCAAGAAATTCAATTTTAATGACATTTGGGAACATCGAAAGCTTTTTTAGCTCAATTTTTAATTTTTCACATGTTGTTTTGTTGGTCAAAGGGGGTTTGACCATGGTCGGAATTCGATTTAATATATTTTGGAATATGATGCACCATGTTATATTTCTATTATGTACCAATAAACGAGTTTTCAAAAGTCAAACATTGCAATCTTGTATTTTCAAACGGATGTTGCACCTCAAGACTTCGATGTTGCACCCAACAGACGTGGGTAGTTCCGCCATGCATAAATTTGTATCCATTTTGAGTTACTAGAATCATAACCAGTCAAAACGAAGCTCTCTCATAGATCTATAGGACTAACAGGTTCCACCTTCTCATCTTAGTTCAATAAACAAGAAATTCAATCTTAATGACTTTTGGAAACATCGAAAGAATTTTTAGCTCAATTTTTCACATGTTGTTTTTTTGGGTGCAAAGGGGGTCTGACCATGGTCGGAATTCGATTTAATATATTTTGGAATGTGATGCACCATGTTATATTTCTATTTCATACCCATAAACGAGTTTTCACGGGTCATACAGTGACTAATAGGTTCCACCATCTCATCTTAGTTCCGTAACCAAGAAATTTAATCTTAATGATTTTAGGAATATCGAAGCTTTTTTAGCTTAATTTTTCACTTGTAGTTTTGTTGGTCAAAGGGGGTTTGACCATGGTCGGAATTCAATTTAATATATTTGTGAATATAATGCACCATGTTATATTTCTATTTCGTACCCATAAACGAGTTTTCAATAGTCATACGGTGCAATCTTGGATTTTCAACCTGATGTTGCAACTCAAGACTTCGATTTTTCACCCAACAGACGTGGGTTGTTCCGCTATGCATAAATTTGTATCCATTTTGTGTTACTAGAACCATAACAAGTCAAAACAAAGCTCTCTCATAGATCTATAGGACTAATAGGTTCCACCATCTCATCTTGGTTCAATAACCAAGAAATTCAATGTTAATGACTTTTGGGAACATCGAAAGCTTTTTTAGCTCAATTTTTCACATGTTGTTTTGTTGGGTGCAAAGGGGGTTTGACCATGGTCGGAATTCGATTTAATATATTTTGGAATATGATGCACCATGTTATATTTCTATTTCATACCCTCAAACGAGTTTTCAAAAATCATACAGTGACTAACAGGTTCCACCATCTTATCTTAGTTTGGTAACCAAGAAATTCAATCTTAATGATTTTTGGGAACATCGAAAGCTTTTTTAGCTTAATTTTTCACATGTTGTTTTGTTGGTCAAAGGGGCTTTGACCATGGTCAGAATTCGATATAATATATTTTGGAATATGATGCACCATGTTATTTTTCTATTTTGTACCCATAAACGAGTTTTCAAAAGTCATACAGTGCAATCTTGGATTTCCAAACTGATGTTGCACCTCAAGACTTCGATGTTGCAACCAATAGACGTGGGTTGTTCTGCCATGCATAAATTTGTATTCATTTTGAGTTACTAGAGCCATAACCGGTCAAAACGAACATCTCTCATAGATCTATAAGACTAACAGGTTACACCGATCTCATCTTAGTTCAGTAACCAAGAAATTCAATCTTAATGATATTTGGGAACATCAAAAGCTTTTTTTAGCACATTTTGTAAATTTTCACTTGTTGTTTTGTTGGTCAAAGGGGTTTGACAATGGTCGGAATTCGATTGAATATATTTGGGAATATGATGTACCATGTTATATTTCTATTTCGTACCCATAAACAAGTTTTCAAAAGTCATACAGTGCAATCTTTGATTTTCAAACGGATGTTGCACCTCAAGACTTCTTTGTTGCACCCACCAAACGTGGGTATTTCCTCCATGCATAAATTTGTGTCCATTTGGATTTAGTAGAGCCATAACTAGTCAAAATGAAGCTCTCTCATAGATCTATAGGACTAACAGGTTACACCCATCTCATCTTAGTTCAGTAACCAAGAAATTTAATCTTAATGACATTTGGGAATATCGAAAGCTTTTTTAGCTCATTTTTTTATTTTTCACATGTTGTTTTGGTTGTCAAAGGGGATTTGACCATGGTCGGAATTCGATTTAATATATCTTGTAATATGATGCACCATGTTATATTTCCATTTCGTACCCATAAACGAGTTTTCAAAAGTCATACAGTGCAATCTTGGATTTTCAAACGGATGTTGCACCTCAAGACTTCAATGTTGCACCCAACGGACGCGGGTAGTTCCGCCACGCATAAATTTGTATCGATTTTGAGTTACTAGAACCATAACCAGTCAAAACGAAGCACTCTCATAGATCTATTGGACTAATAGGTTCCACCATCTCATCTTAGTTTAATAACCAAGAAATTCAATCTTAATGACTTTTGGAAACATCGAAGGCTTTTTTAGCTCAATTTTTCACATGTTTTTTTTTTTGGGTGCAAAGGGGGTCTGACCATGGTTGGAATTCGATTTAATATATTTTGGAATATGATGCACCATGTTATTTTTCTATTTCATACCCAACGAGTTTTCACAAGTCATACAGTGATTAGCAAGTTCCACCATCTCATCTTAGTTATGTAACCAAGAAATTCAATCTTAATGATTTTGGGAATATCGAAAGCTTTTTTAGCTTAATTTTTCACTTGTTGTTTTGTTGGTCAAAGGGGGTTTGACCATGGTCGGAATTCGATTTAATATGTTTTGGAATATGATGCACTGTGTTATATTTCTTTTTCGTACCCATAAACGAGTTTTCAACAGTCATACAGTGCAATCTTGGATTTTCAACCTGATGTTGCACCTCAAGACTTCGATGTTTCACCCAACAGACGTGGGTCGTTCCACCATGCATAAATTTGTATCCATTTTGAGTTACTAGAACCATAACCAGTCAAAACGAAGCTCTCTCATAGACCTATAGGACTAACATGTTACACCCATCTCATCTTAGTTCATTAACCAAGAAATTCAATCTTAATGACATTTGGGAACATTGAAAGCTTTTTTAGCACAAATTTTAATTTTTCACATGTTGTTTTGTTGGTCGATGGGGGTTTGACCATGGTCGGAATTCGATTTAATATATTTTGGAATATGATGCACCATGTTATATTTCTATTTCGTACCCATAAATGAGTTTCAAAAGTCATACAGTGCGATCTTTTATTTACAAATGGATGTTGCACCTCAAGACATCGATGTTGCACCCAACATACGTGGATTGTTCCTCCACGCATAAATTTGTATCCATTTTGAGCTAGTCGAACCATAACCAGTCAAAATGAAGCTCTCTCATAGATCTATAGGTCTAACAGATTCCATCCATCTCATCTTGGTTCAGTAACCAAGAAATTTAATCTTAATGACACTTGGGAACATCCAAAGTTTTTTAGCTCAATTTTTTATTTTTCACATGTTGTTTTGTTGGTCAAAGGGGGTTTGACCATGTCGGAATTCGTTTAATATATCTTGGAATATGATGCACCATGTTAAATTTCTATTTCGTACCCATAAACGAATTTCGACAAGTCATACAGTGCAATATTGGATTTTCAAACTGATGTTGCAGCTCAAGACTTCGATGTTGCACCCAACAGACGTGGGTTGTTCCGCCATGCATAAATTTGTATCCATTTTGAGTTAGTAGAACCATAACCAGTCAAAACGAAGCTCTCTCATAGATCTATTGGACCAACAATTTACACCCGTCTCATCTTAGTTCAGTACCAAAAAATTAAATCTTAATGACATTTGGGAACATCGAAAGATTTTTTAGCTCAATTTTTAATTTTTCACATATTGTTTTGTTGGTCAAAGGGGGTTTGACCACGGTCGGAATTCCATTTATTATATTGAAACACCCCACCTCCGTTAGGGTCACTCTCAAAGGGAATGCCCTAATTTTGGTGGAGGTTTATAAGTACAAATCACAGATATACAAGACAGATATAAGAACACATATTTGTAAACAGCGGAAGAACAACAAACTTTTATTTCATAAAGTCAAATACGTGTTACAACAACATCCTTTCCAAAAACATAACATAACACTTTCATAATCTGTCTTGAGTACATTATTTAAAGAAGCATAAATAAAACATAGATAAACTGCAAAAGCCCCATAGTGGATTGTCCAAAGCCATAGTTTAAAACAGGAAAGTCCAAGCAATACATTTCTCTTCTTCAGCTGGATGCTAAGGTTGGTCAAGCTGCTGTGTTCCCTCCCTGAGGACCTTGGGGGGGGGGGGGGAAACGGAAGAAAGAAGACGAAAGAAAAGTAGAGTCAGACATAAAGCCTGAGTAAGTCTAGTACTATTTTGTCTATGAATAAAGAACTGGGTATGATAAGTATAAACAAGAAGTGGGCAAGCACAATAAACTTGGTTAAGTTGTCTAGGGTCGAATATACTATCGTACCCCATGTTAATCTCTGAACCCATATAAACTAGTTTCCAATTTGCACCCCATAATCAGGGTGATGTGATCCATTCTATGATGATCGGCTCCTACTCGCGTAGTTACATGTGTCTTACGGCCCCCGATGTCGTAGTTACCTATGCTGGTCCCACCATGGGGTGTATCAAGTCCCATAGTGGCAACCCGACACAACCTTAGAGTGCACACGTATGCTACTGGTGTCCAGTGCCTTATTTTTCTGCACCGGAGTGTGTGCACGCCCACACTCCGTTAGAACCTACACTGCTACACCACCGCCGTCGATTTGACCTCTTACAATCAGCCCAGTAATCGTGCCCCACCCTGCCTAGCTTCAGGGTATCATGATACACCTTTTAGGTTTACTGCTGAAAAGGGTCCCCCGTTACTAGGTTTTCTATCTCTGGCCAACATGCTAAGTTGGTTAAGTGTTTCCTAACCTAACCCCACCAGTCCGTTTAGTTTAGCATGTTCCATTTTGATTAAGTCTTTAGTTCACTTAATCCTAACAATCCTGACTCAGCCTTAATTGTCTTATTAAGGCCCTGACCTCTCACATTAGACAGGTATTGTTGTGGCTGCCTGTTGCCGGTTGGTTCCGGGCAGTCTTACGCCACAACTCAGTCTAACCTCGGGTCCTTATTGGGCTCCATGCTTAACCTCTCACATTGGATAGGTATTGTTGTGACTACTGGACAGCCGGGCGGTTCCGGGCAGGTTTACATCACAACTCAATCCAACCTCGGGTTAAACACATCGTATGTTCTACATTTACATATTTTGTCATTCTTCTTTATTTCTTATATGTAAATATTTGCGGCCCATTATTAAGTTAATGGTGTAAAGGTTACACCAATCACGGGCCCAACCCATACTTGAATTTGGGCCCTTCTATTTTATATTTTTATTCATTAATTAATTTTAACCCAACGTTATTTTCCCCCGTTTTACACGTCCGTTTATATATATTGGGCTTAGCCTTTTAAAGCCCAATTTAGCCATGCGAAAAGGGGAGGCTTAAAGCGTGATTACATACACAAAGAGGGGAAGGTGAGCGCATGAACTTGCATATAACGTTGGAAATACATAATAGAAACTGGTGTACTTGCATATATATACTTTGGTCATAAAGCATAGGTGACATGAACCAAACCATGTAAACTTAAGATAAGAATCTAACTTAGGTGTCACATAGTCTTAACTACAACATGAACCTATACTTTTATTTATGCATAATGTCAAACATAAGCATGGCATAAATTTTCTAACATAAGCATGGCATAATGTCAAACATAAGCATGGCATAAATATTTCTAACATAAGCATGGCATAATGTCAAACATAAGCATGGCATAAATATTTCTAACATGGTGTTTGCTTTAAACTTGCAAAAAAGGATTTTTGAGTCTAACCTAGCCATGTCTCACATATGTCATCATATAATTCTTTTAAACAAGATAGACTTAATCATGGATTTCAATTATGCCAAATATCATTCATAGCCTAGCCATATTCAGTTTGCAAAAGCATGACTTAATACATGGATTATGGTGTCAAAATTCCAACATAGTTTCATACGAACTATAACAACCAAACTTGTTTCAATTACTTGCAAAATGGTTTATGCACAAAAATATACATCATGATGGCATAATAACAAAGCCCCAAACTTGCATGAATTTCAATCAACTACATACATGTAGCTTCAACATAGATTACATAATTTGCGAAATATTCCAAACGCATACTTGCATAGAACTACCGCATGTAGTTCTTTATAATGAATAACATAATTTTGCACAAATATGAACTACTTTATTATCCCAATTCAAGCATACAAATCAATACAGTTGTTTATTCATACCAAAGTAATACTCTACTTACAATGGTTGCGGCGAATTCTCTAATTAAGAGATATGATTTCTTTGATGAATTGATTGGCTTTAGGTTGCTTGAATTGCTTTAGGCTTTAGAACTTTCTTCCTAATTCTCTCTCTAGTTGGCGGCTACTCTTAGTCGTTCCTCAGCAACATGGCGGCTATGTTCTTAATTTTGAATGAATAGATTAGGGTTTAGTCTAGGGTTGTTTATATAGAGGTTAGGAACTAATTAGGACCATTGATGTTGCTTGGATTGATCATAGCCATTCATTAGATAGAGAGACCAATTAGAACCCGCCACCTAGCCCTAATGACAAAGCAGACCACAGAGAATCGGCCAAACACAGACCTGGCCAGCCAGGTTGACTGGGCTCGACCAGGTCGACACCCCTGTCGACAGCCCTGTCGACATGGGTAGCCCAGGTCGACAGCCCAGTCGACCTGGGTGGCCTAGGCGGGTGTTTATCCGCCCTGGCCCATTGGGCCCGATTTTTAATTATTTTATTCTGTTTGAATTTTAAATTTAATTCAAAACTTCCGAAGGCCATATCTTCTTCATACGGACTCCGTTTTTCGAAAACTCGGACTCTATTTCGCGTATTTTTCCGAGACGAACGCAATGGCGTATCCCGTTTCCCTTAGTTCTTTGATTTCAGATTAATTATACTTGAATTTGTGAATTTCTTAGTTATAGAATTCTCGGGGTGTTACATTCTCCCCCACTTAAAAGGATTTCGTCCCCGAAATCTTCAAGTTAGGAGGAATGTAAATCCTAACATCCAATCATCCATCTACTCATCCATCAAACACGAGCATCCATTGTCCTTAAAAGACTTCTAATGCTTCATGATCATATGCGAAGTGTGTGTACATGAACTTATCTAATGCAAAATCAGGCGGTCTACTGATTCAGTTGACCTCCTTAATGCGAATTATGTTAGTGCCATGAATCCATTATGTATGCAAATTTTCCCTATTCTTGATTCTACATGAGTGCACAATCATTCAATACAAATGCAACATCCACATGACAACACATTAATGTTCAACCATATACGAATGCAAACATATATGCATATGCAATATGAAGTGACTGAGCCGATCTAAACCCTAGATTGTGTGTGTATATGCAACCACGAGCAACCACTAGCAATCACTTGCAACCACTTGCAACCATCATCCATAACATGTTTCAATTACATGTTTCCATCCAAAAAGTTTCTACCTAAAAGATACGGTCGAGGAAATATACCTAAAAAGATAGATAAAAGCGCAACTTAAGGAAAAAGAAAGATCAAGGATGTACCCTCGAACAGAAAAGGGTAGGCAGTACGGATTCTAGCTTCAGTTTCCCAAGTCGCATCTCCCTCGGCGTCGCTCCACTGAACTTTGACGAGCTTGACTTCGCGGTTGCGTAGCTTCTTCACTTCCGTTCCTAAGATGCGGGTTGGAACTTTCCTTATGGTTGCTTCGCGTTCCACTTTGGCCTCTTCGAGGATATTTGGCTCTACCACTTCAGCAGACTCATGTAGACATTTTCGGAGGTGTGAAACGTGAAAAACGTTGTGGACTCCAGCCAACTTCTCGGGTAGCTCTAATCTATAGGCCATTTTCCCAATTTTCTCGATAATAGGGAATGGCCCTACGAATCTTGGTGCTAGCTTTCCTGTGGTTCCAAAACGAACAACGTTTCTTAGCGGTGATACTTTGAGAAAAACTCCGTCTCCAACCTCAAATTCAAGGTCGGTCCTTCTCTTGTCGGCATAGGACTTTTGTCTGTCTTGGGCTGTCTTCATCCTTCTTCGTATTAAGTCTACTTTCTCTGAAGTCTCTCGGATCATATCTGGTCCAAGTATGAGCTTATCAGTAGACTCCCACCAACATGTGGGCGATCGGCACGGTCTTCCATATAAAGCTTCGAAGGGCGCCATTCCGATGGTTGCTTGATAGCTGTTGTTGTAGGCAAATTCCACCAAAGGAAGGTGGTCTTCCCATGTCCCTCCGAAGTCAAGGACGCATAGTCTTAAAAGGTCTTCCAAAACTCTGTTCACTCTCTCTGTTTGGCCGTCGGTTTGGGGATGATAGGCTGTGCTCAAGCATAACTGCGTTCCTACTGCTTCTTGCAGACTCCGCCAAAACTCGCTGGTGAAGATGGGGTCTCGGTCACTAACAATGCTAGATGGTATTCCATGGAGTCGAACTATTTCCTTGAGGTAAAGTGATGCTAGGGATGAGGCAGTTCTTTTACTTTTGACAGGTAAAAAGTGGGCGCTTTTAGTAAGCCTATCCACTATTACCCAAATGCTAGTGTTGCCTCTCCTAGACCTAGGCAGCCCATCGATGAAGTCCATTGAGATGTTATCCCACTTCCACTGCGGGACCTCCAGAGGATGTAGTAGTCCGCCAGGCTTTTTCTGTTCCGCTTTGACCTGTTGGCACACCATACACTTAGAAACGAACTCTGCCACGTCCTTTTTCATGCCGTTCCAGAAGAAAGTCCTTTTTATGTCTTTGTACATTTTATCTCCGCCTGGGTGTATCGTCATCTTGGAGTGATGTGCTTCCTCGAGAACCTTCTTTATTAAATCTTTTGTCTGTGGGACGCATAGTCTTCCGTCTCGCCTTAGCAAACCCTTATCGTTGATGGAGTATCTGTTGAGGTGACTTGAAGTCTCACCCCTAATTAGCCTATCAATTATTTCCACGAGCTGAGGGTCTTCGCGTTGTGCTGCCCCTACTGAATCCACTAAAGTTGGGCGTACTTCGAGAGATGCTAGCAAGCCCGGTACGAAATCGGAGGAGGGCCTAAAGTCGAAGCTGGCTATAAACTCTAGGCTTTGTCTTTCAACAAACAACGGGCTTAGGGTCAATTTCTTTCGGCTCAACGCGTCTGCCACTACGTTGCCTTTGCCCGGAGTGAAGGAGATTTCGAAATCGTACGAGGCAAGGAACTCCATCCACCTTTGTTGCCTCAAGTTAAGATCTTTCTGCGAGAAAAGATATTTCAACGATTTATGGTCAGTGTAAAGTTCGAATTTCTCACCTAGGAGATAGTGTCGCCAAGACTTGAGTGCAAAGACGATGGCGGCTAACTCTAGATCGTGGGTTGGGTAGTTCTTTTCGTGCACCTTCAACTGCCTCCCGCCATAAGCTACTACCCTTCCTTCTTGCATTAAGACGGCGCCTAGCCCTGTCCCACATGCATCCGTATAAACAGTGAACATCTTGCTCCCATCTGGCAACGTCAAAACTGGGGCTGTTGTAAGAGCCCTTTTCAGTCGTTGGAAAGCAAACTCGCAATCCAAGTCCCAATTGAATACTAGATTCTTCTTAGTCAATTTCGTGAGCGGAGCTGAGATTTTCGCAAAATCCCTTATAAACTTTCGATAGAAACCTGCTAGTCCTAGAAAGCTTCGGACCTCAGTTGCATTCCTTGGTGTCTTCCAATCTTGTACCGCCACTACCTTCGCAGGGTCCACTGCTAACCCTTGTTTGGATACTATGTGCCCAAGGAACCTCACTTCTTCTCTCCAAAAGTGGCATTTGGAGAATTTGGCTTTTAGTTGATGGACTCGCAAAGTTTCCATGATTGCCCTTAAGTGTTGAGCATGTTCCTCTTCACTCTTTGAGAAGATAAGGATATCATCTACGAAGACTACTACGAATTTGTTGAGGAAATCTCTAAATACCCTACTCATTAGGTCCACGAAGTACGCAGGTGCATTTGTCAAGCCGAAAGGCATGACAAGCCATTCAAAGAAACCGTCTGGGGTTCTGAACGCCGTTTTATCGATGCTATCTTCAGCCACCCTTAGCTGATGAAAACCGGTTGCTAAATCGAGTTGGGAGAAAACAGACGCTCCTACAAGCTGGTCAAATAAATCGTCAATTCTAGGGAGCGGGTGCCTATTCTTTTTCGTTAGCTTGTTGAGCTCCCTATAGTCAACACATAGATGGAGTGAACCATCCGCCTTTGTAGCGAACACCACTGGAGCGCCCCATTCTGAAATGCTCCTCCTAATGAACCCCTTTTCTAGAAGCTCTTTAATCTGTTTACTGAGCTCTTTCCTTTCTCGTGGAGCCATGTGTCTAACGGGCAACGCAACGGGCTTTGCATTATCTACAAGATATATGCGGAAGTCTATTTCCCGCTTCGGAGGCAAGCCCTTCACCTCTTCAAAGACATCCGGATATTCCCGGACCACTCTAACTGATTTCAAATTTTCAACAGAGGCATCTAGCGATTCAAGATAACTAAGCATAACCGCATACGAGGGATTACAAGAAATTTCCAAAGTATTACCGAGCTGGGTTAGGAGCCTAACAACCCTTTTCTCACAATCAAGGATAGCCCCATTAATGGATAGCCAATCCATACCCAAAATCAAACCATACCCCGAAAAGCCCAAAACAAAGGCACTACATTGAAATTCAACACTTAGGATAGAAATTTTCAAATCCAGACAGATCATAGACAAATGAGCTGGGCCCCCAATTAGGTTTGAAACAATTAAGGGGTCCTCTACCATACTAGTTTTTAGGTGCAGAGATTCTACTAAAGCAGACGAGATAAAGGAGTGTGATGCGCCAGAATCAAATAAAGTGCGAATGGGGTGATCATAAAGATAAACTACACTTTCTACAGAAGTGTTGGTACCTCGCTGTTGCAGAGGTGGCGCTTCTAGCACATGAACCTGTGCCCCTGGGGTGGATCCAGTCCTCTGCCCCTGTCCTCGTTTCTTTGGGCAGTCCTTAGCCGTATGGCCCGTCTCACCGCAAGAAAAGCACCCACCATTCTCCTTGGCCTTCTTTTTCCAGCAGTCCTTTACTAAGTGCCCCACTTTGCCACAGAAATTACACTTCCTCTTCTCTTTGTTGCCTTTCCCGCCTTTCTTAAAGTCTGTCTTCTTAGGCTGCAAACCCTCTTTCTTCCCTTGAGAGCTTTCTGCCTTTGTCTCCTTCTTGCCCTTGTCCTCTTCATTCAGCAATGCCATTTGCACCAATCTTTCATACGTGGCCCCCATGGGTATATGGGTCATGGCCAAACTGTGTAATGGCTCATTTAACCCTTTAACGAAACGGAGAGCCTTCTTGTGCGGGGTGTTGACTAGGTCAAGCCCAAACCTAGCCAGCTCATCGAACTGATTCACATATTCTCTAACAGTCTTGTCTCCTTGCTTAAGGAATAAGAATTTTTCCAACTGCAAACTTCTTTCCGCATCTGAGAGAAATTTAGTCTCAAACCTTTCCCTAAAGTCCTCCCATGTCTCCACAGGTCTTTCAGCATTAGTGACTTCCCACCAGTAGGAAGCCTCGCCCTTCAATAGCCACACCGCCAATTATACTTTTTGTCTATCTTCTACCTCAAAGATGATGAATAGGTCTTCAGTTTCTTTCAGCCAATTCCTAGCTGCTACGAAGGACTCAGTTCCATGGAAATCCCTTCCTCCCATAGCTTTAAAATCTTTACATATCTTAGCAAAAGCGTTTCCCCGGGGAGGAGGTGGAGGAAAAGGTGCCGCTGCAGCTGGATAGTTTCCTTCAGCTGGGGAGGAGGAACGGTAGGACCTGGCTGAGTGGCCCTTGCTTCTAAGAACCGTCTAAACCAACCAGGTATTGGTACCCCTTCCGGCAAGTTAAGTTCTTGGGACATGCTGAAACAAAAAGGATAGATTCAAAACGAAGGATAAGAGATAGTACCTATGGCTTTGGGGAGTGGACTTTGCCTTTTTTTTAAAAAATAAAATAAAATAATATTTCTTTCTTTTAAAAATGCTTCTTTAAATTTCCTTTTTGAAAATAAATTTTCAAAACTTTTTATCTTATCTAGTAAACCTATGCTCTGATACCAAGTGAAACACCACACCTCCGTTAGGGTCACTCTCAAAGGGAATGCCCTAATTTTGGTGGAGGTTTATAAGTACAAGTCACAGATATACAAGACAGATATAAGAACACATATTTGTAAACAGCGGAAGAACAACAAACTTTTATTTCATAAAGTCAAATACGTGTTACAACAACATCCTTTCCAAAAACATAACATAACACTTTCATAATCTGTCTTGAGTACATTATTTAAAGAAGCATAAATAAAACATAGATAAACTGCAAAAGCCCCATAGTGGATTGTCCAAAGCCATAGTTTAAAACAGGAAAGTCCAAGCAATACATTTCTCTTCTTCAGCTGGATGCTAAGGTTGGTCAAGCTGCTGTGTTCCCTCCCTGAGGACCTGGGGGGGGAAACGGAAGAAAGAAGACGAAAGAAAAGTAGAGTCAGACATAAAGCCTGAGTAAGTCTAGTACTATTTTGTCTATGAATAAAGAACTGGGTATGATAAGTATAAACAAGAAGTAGGCAAGCACAATAAACTTGGTTAAGTTGTCTAGGGTCGAATATACTATCGTACCCCATGTTAATCTCTGAACCCATATAAACTAGTTTCCAATTTGCACCCCATAATCAGGGTGATGTGATCCATTCTATGATGATCGGCTCCTACTCGCGTAGTTACATGTGTCTTACGGCCCCCGATGTCGTAGTTACCTATGCTGGTCCCACCATGGGGTGTATCAAGTCCCATAGTGGCAACCCGACACAACCTTAGAGTGCACACGTATGCTACTGGTGTCCAGTGCCTTATTTTTCTGCACCGGAGTGTGTGCACGCCCACACTCCGTTAGAACCTACACTGCTACACCACCGCCGTCGATTTGACCTCTTACAATCAGCCCAGTAATCGTGCCCCACCCTGCCTAGCTTCAGGGTATCATGATACACCTTTTAGGTTTACTGCTGAAAAGGGTCCCCCGTTACTAGGTTTTCTATCTCTGGCCAACATGCTAAGTTGGTTAAGTGTTTCCTAACCTAACCCCACCAGTCCGTTTAGTTTAGCATGTTCCATTTTGATTAAGTCTTTAGTTCACTTAATCCTAACAATCCTGACTCAGCCTTAATTGTCTTATTAAGGCCCTGACCTCTCACATTAGACAGGTATTGTTGTGGCTGCCTGTTGCCGGTTGGTTCCGGGCAGTCTTACGCCACAACTCAGTCTAACCTCGGGTCCTTATTGGGCTCCATGCTTAACCTCTCACATTGGATAGGTATTGTTGTGACTACTGGACAGCCGGGCGGTTCCGGGCAGGTTTACATCACAACTCAATCCAACCTCGGGTTAAACACATCGTATGTTCTACATTTACATATTTTGTCATTCTTCTTTATTTCTTATATGTAAATATTTGCGGCCCATTATTAAGTTAATGGTGTAAAGGTTACACCAATCACGGGCCCAACCCATACTTGAATTTGGGCCCTTCTATTTTATATTTTTATTCATTAATTAATTTTAACCCAACGTTATTTTCCCCCGTTTTACACGTCCGTTTATATATATTGGGCTTAGCCTTTTAAAGCCCAATTTAGCCATGCGAAAAGGGGAGGCTTAAAGCGTGATTACATACACAAAGAGGGGAAGGTGAGCGCATGAACTTGCATATAACGTTGGAAATACATAATAGAAACTGGTGTACTTGCATATATATACTTTGGTCATAAAGCATAGGTGACATGAACCAAACCATGTAAACTTAAGATAAGAATCTAACTTAGGTGTCACATAGTCTTAACTACAACATGAACCTATACTTTTATTTATGCATAATGTCAAACATAAGCATGGCATAAATTTTCTAACATAAGCATGGCATAATGTCAAACATAAGCATGGCATAAATATTTCTAACATAAGCATGGCATAATGTCAAACATAAGCATGGCATAAATATTTCTAACATGGTGTTTGCTTTAAACTTGCAAAAAAGGATTTTTGAGTCTAACCTAGCCATGTCTCACATATGTCATCATATAATTCTTTTAAACAAGATAGACTTAATCATGGATTTCAATTATGCCAAATATCATTCATAGCCTAGCCATATTCATTTTGCAAAAGCATGACTTAATACATGGATTATGGTGTCAAAATTCCAACATAGTTTCATATGAACTATAACAACCAAACTTGTTTCAATTACTTGCAAAATGATTTATGCACAAAAATATACATCATGATGGCATAATAACAAAGCCCCAAACTTGCATGAATTTCAATCAACTACATACATGTAGCTTCAACATAGATTACATAATTTGCGAAATATTCCAAACGCATACTTGCATAGAACTACCGCATGTAGTTCTTTATAATGAATAACATAATTTTGCACAAATATGAACTACTTTATTATCCCAATTCAAGCAAACAAATCAATACAGTTGTTTATTCATACCAAAGTAATACTCTACTTACAATGGTTGCGGCGAATTCTCTAATTAAGAGATATGATTTCTTTGTTGAATTGATTGGCTTTAGGTTGCTTGAATTGCTTTAGGCTTTAGAACTTTCTTCCTAATTCTCTCTCTAGTTGGCGGCTACTCTTAGTCGTTCCTCAGCAACATGGCGGCTATGTTCTTAATTTTGAATGAATAGATTAGGGTTTAGTCTAGGGTTGTTTATATAGAGGTTAGGAACTAATTAGGACCATTGATGTTGCTTGGATTGATCATAGCCATTCATTAGATAGAGAGACCAATTAGAACCCGCCACCTAGCCCTAATGACAAAGCAGACCACAGAGAATCGGCCAAACACAGACCTGGCCAGCCAGGTTGACTGGGCTCGACCAGGTCGACAGGGCTATCGACAGCCCTGTCGACATGGGTAGCCCAGGTCGACAGCCCAGTCGACCTGGGTGGCCTAGGCGGGTGTTTATCTGCCCTGGCCCATTGGGCCCGATTTTTAATTATTTTATTCTGTTTGAATTTTAAATTTAATTCAAAACTTCCGAAGGCCATATCTTCTTCATACGGACTCCGTTTTTCGAAAACTCGGACTCTATTTCGCGTATTTTTCCGAGACGAACGCAATGGCGTATCCCGTTTCCCTTAGTTCTTTGATTTCAGATTAATTATACTTGAATTTGTGAATTTCATAGTTATAGAATTCTCGGGGTGTTACATATATTTTGGAATATGATGCACCATGTTATATTTCTATTTCGTACCCATAAACGAGTTTATAAAAGTCATACAGTGCAATCTTTGATTTTCAAACTGATGTTGCACCTCAAGACTTCGATGTTGCACCCAACAGACGTGGGTTGTTCCGCCACACATAAATTTGTATCCTTTTTGAGTTACTAGAAACATAACTAGTCAAAACGAAGCTCTCTCATAGATCTATAGGGCTCACAGGTTCCACCATCTCATCTTAGTTCAGTAACCAAGAAATTCAATCTTAATGACTTTTGGGAACATCGAAAGCTTTTTTAGCTCAATTTTTCATATGTTGTTTTGTTGGGTGCAAAGGGGGTTTGACATGGTCGGAATTCGATTTAATATATTTTGGAATATGATGCACCATGTTATATTTCTATTTCATGCCCACAAACGAGTTTTCAAAAGTCATACTCTGACTAATAAGTTCCAACATCTCATCTTAGTTTGGTAACCAAAAAATTCGATCTTAATGATTTTTGGGAAAACCGAAATCTTTTTTAGCTTAAATTTTCACATGTTGTTTTGTTGGTCAAAGGGGGTTTGACCATGGTCAGAATTCGATTTAATATATTTTAGAATACGATGCACCATGTTACATTTCTATTTTGTACCCATGAACGAGTTTTCAAAAGTCATACAGTGCAATCTTGGATATCCAAACTGATGTTTCACCTCTAGACTTCGATGTTGCAACCAACAGACGTGGGTTGTTCCGGCACGCATAAATTTGTATCCATTTTGAGTTACTAGAGCCATAACCAGTCGAAACGAAGCTTTCTCATAGATCTATAAGACTAACAGGTTACACCCACCTCATCTTAGTTCAGTAACCAAGAAATTCAATCTTAATGACATTTGGGAACACTAAAAGCTTTTTTAGCACATTTTAAAATTTTTTACATGTTGTTTTGTTGGTCAAAGGGAGTTTGACCATGGTCGGAATTCAATTTAATATATTTTGGAATACGATGAACCATGTTATATTTCTATTTCGTCCTTATAAACAAGTTTTCAAAAGTCATACAGTGCATTGTTTTATTATCAAATGGATGTTGCACCTCAAGACTTCTTTGTTGCACCCAACAAACGTGGGTAGTTCCACCATGCATTAATTTGTATCCATTTTGAGTTAGTAGTGCCATAACGAGTCAAAACGAAGCTGTATCATAGATCTATAGGACTAACAGGTTACACCCATCTCATCTTAGTTCAGTAACCAAGAAATTCAATCTTAGTGACATTTGGGAACATGGAAAGCTTTTTTAGCTTAATTTTTAATTTTTCACATGTTGTTCTGATGGTCAAAGGGGGTTTGACCACGGTCGGAATTCGATTTAATATATTTTGGAATATGATGCACCATGTTATATTTCTATTTCGTACCCATAAACTAGTTTTGAAAAGTCATACAATGCAATCTTGGATTTTCAAACGGATGTTGCACCTCAAAACTTCGATGTTGCACCCAACAAACGGGGGTAGTTCTGCCACGCACAAATTTGTATCAATTTTGAGTTACTAGAACCATAACTTGTCAAAACGAAGCTCTCTCATAGATCTTTAGGACTAACAGGTTACACCCATCTCATCTTAGTTCAGTAACCAATAAATTCAATCTTAGTGACATTTGGGAACATCGAAAGCTTTTTTAGCATAATTTTTTATTTTTCACATGTTGTTTTGTTGGTCAAAGGGGGTTTGAACATGGTCGGAATTCGATTTAATATATTTTGGAATATGATGCACCATGTTATATTTCTATTTTGTACCCGTAAACGAGTTTTCAAAATTCATACAGTGCAATCTTGGATTTCCAAACTGATGTTGCACCTCAAGACTTCGATGTTGCAACCAATAGACGTGGGTTGTTCTACCACGCATAAATTTGTATTCATTTTGAGTTACTAGAGCCATAACCAGTCAAAACGAAGCTCTCTCATAGATCTATAGGACTAACAGGTTCCACCATCTCATCTTAGTTCAGTAACCAAGAAATTCAATCTTAATGACTTTTGGGAACATCGAAAGCTTTTTTAGCTCAAATTTTCACATGTTTTTTGTTAGGTGCAAAGGGGGTCTGACCATGGTCGGAATTCGATTTAATATATTTTGGAATATGATGCACCATGTTATATTTATTTTTCATACCCATAAATGAGTTTTCACAAGTCATACGGTGACTAGCAGGTTCCACCATCTCATCTTAGTTCCGTAACCAAGAAATTCAATCTTAATGATTTTGGGAATATCGAAAGCTTTTTTAGCTTAATTTTTCACTTGTTGTTTTGTTGGTCAAAGGGGGTTTGACCATGGTCGGAATTCGATTTAATATATTTTGGAATATGATGCACCGTGTTATATTTCTATTTCGTACCCACAAACGAGTTTTCAATAGTCATACAGTGCAATCTTGGATTTTTGACCTGATGTTGCACCTCAAGACTTCGATGTTTCACCCAACAGACGTGGGTTGTTCCGCCACGCATAAATTTGTATCCATTTTGAGTTACTAGAACCATAACCAGTCAAAACGAAGCTCTCTTATAGACCTATAGGACTAACATTTTACACCCATCTCATCTTAGTTCATTAACCGAGAAATTCAATCTTAATGACATTTGGGCACATCAAAGCTTTTTTTAGCACAATTTTTAAATTTTCACATGTTGTTTTGTTTGTCAAAGGGGGTTTGACCATGGTCGGAATTCTATTAAATATATTTTGGAATATGATGCACCATGTTATATTTCTATTTCGTACCCACAAATGAGTTTTCAAAAGTCATACAGTGCAATCTTTTATTTACAAACGGATGTTGCACCTCAAGACTTCGATGTTGTACCCAACAGACGTGGATTGTTCCGCCATGCATAAATGTGTATCCATTTTGAGTTAGTCGAACCATAACCAGCCAAAATGAAGCTCTCTCATAGCTCTATAGGACTAATAGATTCCATCCATCTCATCTTGGTTCAGTAAACAAGAAATTCAATCTTAATGACATTTGGGAACATCGAAAGTTTTTTTAGCATAATTTTTTATTTTTCACATGTCGTTTTGTTGGTCAAAGGGGGTCTGACCATATCGGAATTTGATTTAATATATCTTGAAATATGATGCACCATATTAAATTTCTATTTCGTACCCATAAACGAGTTTCGATAAGTCATACAGTGCAATCTTGGATTTTCAAACTGATGTTGCAGCTCAAGACTTCGATGTTGCACCCAACAGACGTGGGTTGTTCCGCCATGCATAAATTTGTATCCATTTTGAGTTACTAGAACCATTACCAGTAAAAACGAAGCTCTCTCATAGATCTATAGGACTAACAAGTTACACCCATCTCATCTTTATTCAGTAACCAAGAAATTAAATCTTAATGACATTTGGGAACATTGAAAGCTTTTTTAGCTCATTTTTTAATTTTTCACATGTTGTTTTGTTGGTCGAAGGGGGTTTGACCATGGTCGGAATTCGATTTAATATATTTTGGAATATGATGCACCATGTTAAATTTCTATTTTGTACCCATAAACGAGTTTTCAAAAGTCATACAGTGCAATCTTGGATTTCCAAACTGATGTTGCACCTCAAGACTTCGATGTTGCAACCATCAGACGTGGGTTATTCCACCACGCATAAATTTGTATCCATTTTGTGTTACTAAAGCCATAACCAGTCAAAACAAAGCTCTCTCATAAATCCATAGGACTAATAGGTTACACATATCTCATCTTAGTACAGTAACCAAGAAATTCAATCTTAATGACATTTGGGAACATCAAAAGCTTTTTTAGCACATTTTTTAATTTTTCACGTGTTGTTTTGTTGGTCAAAGGGAGTTTGACCATGGTCAGAATTCAATTTAATATATTTTGGAATATTATGCACCATGTTATATTTCTATTTCGTACCCATAAACATGTTTCAAAAGTCATACAGTGCAATCTCTGATTTTCAAACGGATGTTGCACCTCAAGACTTCTTTTTTGCACCCAACAAACGTGGGTAGTTCCGCCATGCATAAATTTGTATCCATTTTGAGTTAGTAGAGCCATAACCAAACAAATGAAGCTCTATCATTGATCTATAGGACTAACATGTAACACCCATCTCATCTTAATTCAGTAACCAAGAAATTCAATCTTAATGACATTTGGGAACATCGAAAGCTTTTTTAGCACAATTTTTAATTTTTCACATGTTGTTTTGTTGGTCAAAGGGGATTTGACCGTTGTCAAAATTCGATTTAATATATTTTGGAATATGATGCACCATGTTATATTTCTATTTCGTACCCATTAATGAGTATTCAATAGTCATACAGTGCAATCTTGGATTTTCAAACTGATGTTGCACATCAAGACTTCGATGTTTCACCCAATAGACGTGGGTTGTTCCGCCACGCATAAATTTGTATCCATTTTGAGTTACTAGAACCATAACCAGTCAAAACGAAGCTCTCTCATAGATCAATAGGACTAACAGGTTACACCCATCTCATCTTAGTTCAGTAACCAACAAATTCAATCTTAGTGACATTTGGGAACATCGAAAACTTTTTTAGCACAATTTTAACTTTTCACATGTTGTTTTGTTGGTCAAAGGGGGTTTGACCATGGTCGGAATTCGATTTAATATATTTTGGAATATGATGCACCATGTTATATTTCTATTTCGTACCCATAAACGAGTTTTCAAAATTCATACAGTGCAATCTTCTATTTACAAAGGGATGTTGCACCTCAAGACTTCGATGTTGCACCCAACAGACGTGGATTGTTCCGCCACGCATAAATTTGTATCCATTTTGAGTTAGTAGAACTGTAACACCACATAATTCTGCAACACTAAGATTCACAAATCAAGGCAGAATTAAAAGTTAAAATCAAAATCAAGGGAAACTGGCTGCGCCATTACGTTCGTCTCAGAATTCTGCATGAAAACGAGCCCGTTTTTGCGTAAATCGGAGTCCGTATGAGGGAGATATGGCCTCCGGAAGATTCAACGAAGTTCAAAATTGAAAACAGGTCAAGTTCAAAATTCAAATCGGACCCAGAATGGATTGGGCGGGAATTTTCCCGCCCAAGGCACCCAGGTCGACTGGGTAGTCGACCTGGGGCACCCAGGTCGACTGGGTAGTCGACTTGGGTCTCCCAGGTCGATTGGGTAGTCGACCTGGGGGTCGACCCCCCTGCTTTTTCCAGCTTTCTGCACTGGTTCGCTCTGATGTATCTGGTTACGTTTTCTGACCTGGTTCGTCCACCTAACACTATATAAACAGCCCTGGTCTTCTTCTCTATTCACAATCCTTCTGTACCCTTATGCTGCAAAGATACTTAGTGAACATGGCTTCTTCTCCTCCTCTTAATTATATAATAAATAAAATAATATATATATATAAAATAAATCAAGACGAGGAGGTGCTACTCAAAGACTTTCAAGGAGGAGATTCGAGCTAGAATTCAGTGAAGATTCGAACGACTACAACGACTTTTTTTCTACGAATCATAGCAACGCCATCTTCCTATTCTAATCTAAACTCTGTAAGTCAGTTCTTTCTAGGTTTGAACGTTTTCTCTATTCGTGACATGAAATTAAAGGAATAAAAGAATATGCCAAATCTTTCTATTCGAATCAGTGCCTATCTCTTTGGACCTAATTAAGAACTGTCATGATTCAAGAACAAATAAGACCGTGGCTATGAAACTATGGACCTCAGAACCATATGCCTCTTTGACTATGAACATTGCCTATGACTATGAACATTGCCTATAACTATGAACATTTCCTATGACTATGAACATTGCCTATGACTATGGACATTTCCTATGACTGTGACTATGACCATGAGAATTATTTCCATAACTATGAACACAAGCCTATACCTTTGATTAGGAAGCAAAACTATTGTCTATGACATAAATGGGACAACTGTGATTAAGCACCTATGGTTCATGACTAGGAAAGTGTTTAAGTTTTGTGACTATGAAATTGGGTCTAAACCCGATTATCTATCCTGTCTGTTCTTTGTTTTCTTTGGTTTTAGACCTTGGGAATTTACCTATTAAGTTAGGTCTACCCATGTTCTTGAACCTACGCCTTTATTCTTTCTATTCTTGGTTTTAGACCTTGGGAAGTTACCTATTAAGTTGGGTCTACCCTTGTTCTTGAACCGACGTCGTTATTCAACCCTTTTTATGCTAGTTAGTATGTCTATCCTTTGCATAGCATCTTTGGTTCACTCCCTATTTTCTACGAACCTAGCTTTATTTGTAATCTAGAATGAATCACGATTATACGTACGGTGGGAATGCGGTTTGGGCAAAATATGAAATTTACTAAAAACGTAGTTTAACTTGGAAATTGGCATAAATTGGGAACATGTATTATGGCATGTTCATAGAAATGCAAATTGGATAAATTTGACATGAATTATAAGATGTGTAATTTGAATCTAGTATTGACGTGTAAATCTAGCATTTACATGAATAGTGAACTAGAGTAATAAGTCTAGAATTAGAATGTTGAATCAGAATTGGATTAGCTAATTTGGCACGGTAAGTATATTGGCATAAATGTGAAATTGGCCATAATTGGGAGTAATTGGCAGGTTTAGCAAAATCATGGTTAGTGACACTTAATTTGGTATAGTCCACATACCAAAAAGCATAAATATGATTTAGAAGGGGAAATGGGCCATGAGAATGAATGTAGACAATTTACATTAAAAGAGTAATTAGCAAATAAGTAAATTAGAAATAATTTACTTATAGAATTTGGCCTGAATGAGGAAATATAAATTTAGACAAATTAAAGGTTTATTAACGACATCTCTTTTAATAATGAGCCAGAAAGTTCTAGGGTGACAGAGAGGATAGTGTCTAGGCTTGGGTTTGGAAAATACAAGTTTCCTGCTCTCCCTGGCTATCCCTAACTAATCCGACGGACGGGATGGTTACTTTCAAAACCTGAACACTTAACCATCAGGTTGTGATAAAGGGATGAGGTTAAGTCTAAAACATGATGGGATAATACTTAACCATTAATAACATGTTAGTTAAGACAGACGGGCAAGGTTAAGTTAAAAAAAAGGAACACTTAACCAATACAGGGTGAATGGGTAGGGTTAAGTAATAAGAAATACTTAACCAATATAACTTGGTTTGTAGTGGGGTTAAGTCAACATGAATTACTGATAACACTTAACCAGTATAACAGGATGAATGAAGAGGGTAAAAAATTGACTAATGACACTTAACCAATCCAAATTGACGGGAAAGGAACCAAATAGTAAACCTTAGTTAAGAGAACAACGATTCTGGAAACTAAGTGGTAAATCTTAGTTAGTAAAACTAAGTAGTAATTCTCAGTATAACACGGGAAGGAGCGAATGTCTGTCTGAGTAGAAAGAAGGCTCCAACGAATTGGGTTACGAAGCCCGAGGCTTTGAGGGGACGTGAGGGTACTCTTGGTATCCCTCTGTGAGGCTGCAGATGATCCGCCTGGGCCCACAGAGGTTAAGGTCTGCGTAGAAGAACCAGGGGTATGCCTTGGTTGCAATACATGGCAACCTGAAGACTAGGATGGACCGGCGTGATTCGGCGAGCAAACGGTAGCCCTGTGATAGCGACTCGTCGTCAACCATACATCTTGAGTCATTCGAGATACGTGAAGCGGAAAGGTGGAGAACTCCAAAAGACCATATACTTGCTATCTAGTTATGGGTAAGGATGGCCATAGGATAGTGGGGCACCGGGGGCCGGCGTATAGTTCTCATTTTACAAGGTGTGCCTTTCATTAGTTGAGGGAGGGGTCAAGTGGGACCATAGCCACTGGAATAAAAACAAACCTTAGCATCTGCATCGGCAGATATCTGAAAACTCCCGACCGAGTTCTGTATTCCTTGATTTGCCCTGTCACAGGACTCGGACCGCACATTACAGGACATGTGCATCTAGACAAGCGATAACGATTCGCGATACATGCGTGGGGAAGTATAGGAACATATACCACTCTAGGTAGTGTGTCCTAGACTTGGGGGCATCGTTCGACAGGTAGCATAATTCCTAGTTGAACTAGGTGGCATAAATCCTGAATCCGAGAAGCGTTCAGCAGATAGCGTAAACTCTAGTTGAATCTAGGAAGCACTTGATAGAAAACCCTAGATTAAATCTAGGTAATAAACAATAAATGTATGCCTGAAGGGGATGGAAAATACAGGAATTGGGATCACGTTATCGTTACTAGTTGGGACATTAGTTAGGTGGTGCAGAGATATAGAAACCAGTATAACTAGGAAATAACGAAGCGGCGAAAGTATTAGAGCATATCCTGTTAATCTTATCTTAGCATATCTTGTGTTAATCTTGTCTATTCTTGCTGACCCTATCATCGTGGTGTAATCTTGTATTCAATTAATTCATGACGTTTTGTTTTTCCATGTTCACAAGCTAGAAGTTACTGAACTTACTCAGGCTTTATGTTTGACTCTGTTTTTCTTTCGTCTTCTTTTCTTCCGTTCCCTCCCCCCCCCCCAAGGTAGTAAAGGAGGGAATAGTATAGCTCAGATTAAGTTGGACTGTCACTCTTTCCTAGCTTGAAGATTTGTCGAAGTTTTGCTTGGACTCCCTATCCACATGCTATGGCTGGCTCTTGATAAAACTGGGGAATTAAAATATTGTTTTATGCTTCTTCATTTTATAAGACAGATGATACTTTGATATTGTAAAGAAATCCTTGTACAAACTATTTTATCAATGAAGCAAAGTTTTATCTTCCGCTGTTTAATTTCTGTCTGTCTTGTAATTTATCTTCATCTTTTACCCTAAATGCTCCAAAGAACTTAGTGCATTCCCTTTGTGAGTGACACTAACGGACATGGGGTGTTACACGTGGTATCAGAGCTGAAGGTTACCAGATCAGATAAAGATTTGAAAAATTATTTTCAAAATGGTTTTTAAAGAAGCATTTTCAAGAGAAAAGATTTGTTTTAAAAACATATTCCCCAAAGCCATACACACTATCTTCTCTTCCTCTATTTAAATTCTTGTCTCCTTCTTTCTTGAGTCTTTGGGGCTCCTGACATTCAGGGAGGTAACCTCATCGAAGGGCAAAGTAGTGCCCAGCTTCCATCCATAGCCGTAGTTGTTTCATCTACGGGCAGTTTTCTTTCGAAGCTTATAGGGTTTTCCGGACGATGGAGGCAGTTTTCAAAAGATTTGTCAACATGACTACACCCGAAAGAGGATGAGGAGTTTGGCTAAGGAGCATAACCCTAGGATGAGGAATTCATGGAGGTAGATTTAGCTCACAAAGAAGGAAGGAACTATAAAACCTAAGACAAGAGGAAGTATCTTTACTAGGGAATGATAGGGCATATAATTAAGGACAAGGGCAAGAACAAGGAACAAGATTTTCAGAAGGGCAAATACCTACTTTAACCACCAAGCGTACCTAGGAGAAAGGTAGTAAAGTTTTGTTGGGAGAGTCTAGTTTTGCTGTTCGTACTCTTTCCTTTGATTTTAGCACTTCGCATTTGTTCATATCCACTTCCATAGTTGAGTCTCTGCACCATAGTACTTGTATAGTAGAAAGATCCCACTAGAGTCTCGAATCCAATTGGTGGTCCGACCAGTTTATTTTTGGTTAGTAGGGATTTGAGAATAGCTATCGAGTTTGCTTATATCATCTCACATGGATCGTCTAAATTCGAAGGAGATATTCCTTGGGTGCTTGTCTGATATTGGTTTAGGCCTTTGGGGCTTGTACTTGAGGAATGTCGAGTTCGACTAGGATGGGTTGCGTGAGAGATGAGCAGTTGTGACAGGCACTCTAAAGAGCACGTAGTAAGCTTTCGACCCTTATAGTGATGGAATGGTGGATAAGAGAGAGGCCTCTAATCATCTTAGTACATATACTTGGTACCGCGATTGACATCTGTTTATTTTTGAAATGGAGATCAGGAACTTCACAATCGTGAAGTTAAATTAGTTATGATACAGTGGGGTAAAGCTCAAGAAGGCTAGATACTAGCATCATACCCTTTTTCTTAAGGGTGCATCCTTGATTTCTTTGTGTAGGAGCTTTACGCATAATTGTTTCTCTCTTTCCGAAGTATATCACCTAGGTTGTATCTTCGATCCTTAGGTAGAAGCCAATGGATGTAAACATGTGTTTGAAATATGTTATGGTTGGTGGTTGCAAGTGATTGATAATGGTTGCTCGTGGATGCATATGCATACGTATTAGGCACTAGATCAGTTCAGACGCCTTCATATTGCATTTACAGATATGTATTTGTTTGTAAGTTGAGCCTGATATGTTATCATATGGATGTTGCATATGAATGAATGGCTGTGCACGCGTGTAGTATTTACATAACTAGGGATGCTTGCATACATGATTGGACGCATGGCACTGACATGATTCGCATTAAGGAGGTCAACTAAATCAGTAGATCTCCTGATTTTGCATTAGATAAAGACATATACACACACTATGCATATGAACATGAAAGCATTAGAAATCTTTTAAGGACAATGGATGCTTGTGAGTGAATGGTTGAGTAGATGGGTGATTGGATGGTAGGACACATTCTTCCTAACTTGAAGATTTCGTGGACGAAATCCTTTTAAGTTGGGCAGAATGTAACACCCCGTAATTCTGCAACACTAAGATTCACAAATCAAGGCAGAATTAAAAGTTAAAATCAAAATCATGGGAAACGGGCTGCACCATTACGTTCGTCTTGGAATTCTGCATGAAAACGAGTCAGAGTTTGCGTAAATCGGAGTCCATATGAGGGAGATATGGCCTCCTGAAGATTCAACGAAGTTCAAAATTCAAAACAGGTCAAGTTCAAAATTCAAATCGGACCCAAAATGGGCTGGGCGGGAATTTTCCCGCCCAAGGCACCCAGGTCGACTGGGTAGTCGACCTAGGGGTCGACCCCCTGCTTTATCCAGCTTTATGCACTGGTTCTCTCTGATGTATCTGGTTACGTTTTCTGACCAGGTTCGTCCACCTAACACTATATAAACAGCCCTGGTCTTCTTCTCTATTCACAATTCTTCTCTACCCTTATGATGCAAAGATACTTAGTGAAAATGGCTTCTTCTCCTCCTCTTAATTAAATAATAAATAAAATAATATATATAAAATAAATCAAGACGAGGAGGTGCTGCTCAAAAGACTTTCAAAGAGGAGATTCGAGATAGAATTCAGTGAAGATTCGAACGACTGCAACGACTGCTTTTCTACGAATCATAGCAACGCCATCTTTCTATTCTAATCTAATCTCGGTAAGTCAGTTATTTCTAGGTTTGAACGTTTTCTCTGTTCGTGACATGAAATTAAAGGAATAAAAGAATATGCCAAATCTTTCTATACGAATAAGTGCCTATCTCTTTGGACCTAATTAAGAACTGTCATGATTCAAGAACAAATAAGACCGTGACTATGAAACTATGGACAGAACCATATGCCTCTTTGACTATGAACATTGCCTATGACTATGAACATTACCTATGACTATGAACATTTCCTATGACTATGAACATTGCCTATGACTATGGACATTGCCAATGACAAGGACTGTGACTATAAGAATTATTTCCATAACTATGAACACAAGCCTATACCTTTGATTAGGAAGCAAAACTATTGTCTATGACATAAATGGGACAATAGTGATTAAGCATCTATGGTTCATGACTAGGAAAGTGTTTAAGTTTTGTGACTGTGAAATTGGGTCTAAACCCGATTATCTATCCTGTCTGTTCTTTGTTTTCTTTGGTTTTATACATTGGGAATTTACCTATTAAGTTAGGTCTACCCATGTTCTTGAACCTACGCCTTTATTTTGTCTATTCTTGGTTTTAGACTTTGGGAATTTACCTATTAAGTTAGGTCTACCCATGTTCTTGAACCAACATCGTTATTCAACCCTTTTTATGCCAGTTAGTATGTCTATCCTTTGCATAGCATCTTTGGTTCATTCCCTATTTTCTACGAACCTAGCTTTATTTGTAATCTAGAATGAATCACGATTATACGAATAGTGGGAATGCGGCAAAATATGAAATTTACTAAAAACGTAGTTTAACTTGGAAATTGGCATAAATTGGGAACACGTATTATGGCATGTTCATAGAAAAGCAAATTGGATAAATTTGACATGAATTATAAGATGTGTGATTTGAATCTAGTATTGACGTGTAAATCTAGCATTTACATAAATAGTGAACTAGAGTAATAAGTCTAGAATTAGAATGTTGAATCGGAATTGGATTAGCTAATTTGGCACGGTAAGTATATTGGCATAAATGTGAAATTGGCCATAATTGGGAGTAATTGGCAGGTTTAGCAAAATCATGGTTAGTGACACTTAATTTGGTATAGTCCACATACCAAAAAGCATAAATATGATTTAGAAGGGAAAATGGGCCATGAGAATGAATGTAGACAATTTACATTAAAAGAGTAATTAGGAAATAAGTAAATTAGAAATAATTTACTTATAGAATTTGGCCTGAATGAGGAAATATAAATTTAGACAAATTAAAGGTTTATTAATGACATCTCTTTTAATAATAAGCCAGAAAGTTCTAGGGTGACAGAGAGGATAGTGTCTAGGCTTGGGTTTGGAAAATACAAGTTTCCTGCTCTCCCTGGCTATCCCTAACTGATCCGACGGACGGGATGGTTACTTTCAAAACCTGAACACTTAACCATGAGGTTGTGATAAAGGGATGAGGTTAAGTCTAAAACATGAAGGGATAATACTTAACCATTAATAACATGTTAGTTAAGACAGACGGGCAATGTTAAGTTAAAAAAAAGGAACACTTAACCAATACAGGGTGAATGGGTAGGGTTAAGTAATAAGAAATACTTAACCAATATAACTTGGTTTGTGGTGGGGTTAAGTCATCATGAATTACTGATAACACTTAACCACTATAACAGGATGAATGAAGAGGGTTAAGAATTGACTAATGACACTTAACCAATCCAAATTGACGGGAAAGGGAACTAAGTAGTAAACCTTAGTTAAGAGAACAACGATTTTGGAAACTAAGTGGTAAATCTTAGTTAGTAAAACTAAGTAGTAATTCTTAGTATAACACGGGAAGGAGCGAATGTCCGTCTGAGTAGAAAGAAGGCTCCAACGAATTGGGTTACGAAGCCCGAGGCTTCGAGGGGACGTGAGGGTACTCTTGGTATCCCTCTGTGAGCCTGCAGATGATCCGCCTGGGCCCACAGAGGTTAAGGTCTGCGTAGAAGAACCAGGGGTATGCCTTGGTTGCAATACATGGCAACCTAAAGACTAGGATGGACCGGCGTGATTCGGCGAGCAAACGGTAGCCCTGCGATAGCGACTCGTCGTCTACCATCCATCTTGAGTCAATCGAGATACGTGAAGCGGAAAGGCGGAGAACTCCAAAAGACCATATACTTGCTATCTAGTTATGGGTGAGGATGGCCATAGGATAGTGGGGTACGGGGGGCCGGCGTATAGTTCTCATTTTACAAGGTGTGCCTTACATTAGTTGAGGGAGGGGTCAAGTGGGAACATAGCCACTGGAATAAAAACAGACCTTAGCATCTGCATCGACAGATATCTGAAAGCTCCCGACCGAGTTCTGTATTCCTTGATTTGCCCTGTCACAAGACTCGGACCGCACATTACAGGACATGTGCATCTAGACAAGCGATAACGATTCGCGATACATGCGTGGGGAAGTATAGGAACATATACCACTCTAGGTAGTGTGTTCTAGACTTGGCGACATCGTTCGACAGGTAGCATAATTCCTTGTTGAACTAGGTGGCATAAATCCTGAATTCGAGAAGCGTTCAGCAGATGGCGTAAACTCTAGTTGAATCTAGGAAGCACTTGATAGAAAACCCTAGATTAAATCTAGGTAATAAACAATAAATGTATGCCTGAAGGGGATGGAAATTACAGGAATTGGGATCACGTTATCGTTACTAGTTGGGACATTAGTTAGGTGGTGCAGAGATATAGAAACCAGTATAAATAGGAAATAACGAAGCGGCGAAAGTATTAGAGCATATCCGGTTAATCTTATCTTAGCATATCTTGAGTTAATCTTGTCTATTCTTGCTGACCCTATCATCATGGTGTGATCTTGTATTCAGTTAACTCATGTCATTTTGTTTCTCCATGTTCACATGCTAGAAGTTACTGAACTTACTCAGGCTTTATGTCTGACTCTGTTTTTCTTTTGTCTTCTTTTCTTCCGTCCCCCCCCCCCCCCCCCAAGTAGTAAAGGAGGGAATAGTATAGCTTAGATTAAGTTGGACTGTCACTCTTTCCCAGCTTGAAGATTTGTCGACGTTTTGCTTGGACACTCTTTCCAGATGCTATGGCTGGCTCTTGATAAAACTGGGGAATATAAATATTGTTTTATGCTTCTTCATTTTGTAAGACAGGTGATACTCTGATATTGTAAAGAAATCCTTGTACAAACTATTTTATCAATAAAGCAAAGTTTTATCTTCCGCTGTTTAATTTCTGTCTGTCTTGTAATTTATCTGCATCTTTTACCCTAAATGCTCCACAGAACTTAGTGCATTCCCTTTGTGAGTGACACTAACGGCGTGGGGTGTTACAAGAACCGTAACCAGTCAAAATGAAGCTCTCTCATAGCTCTGTTGGACTAATAGGTTCCACCCATCTCATCTTAGTTCAGTAACCAAGAAATTCAATCTTAATGACTTTTAGGAACATCGAAATCCTTTTTAGCTCAGTTTTAAATTTTTCACATGTTTTGTTGGTCAAAGGGGGTTTGACCATGGTCGGAATTCAATTTAATATATTTTGGAATATGATGCAACATGTTATATTTCTATTTCGTACCCGTAAACGAGTTTTCAAAAGTCACACAGTGCAATCTTGGATTTTCAACCTAATGTTGCACCTCAAGACTTCGATGTTGCACCCAACATACGTGGGTTGTTCCGCCACGCATAAATTTATATCCATTTTGAGTTAGTCGAACAATAACCAGTCAAAATGAAGCTCACTCATAGATCTATAGGACAAACAGGTTCCACCCATCTTATCTTAGTTCAGTAACCAAGAAATTCAATCATAATGACATCTGGGAACATCGAAAGCTTTTTTAGCTCAATTTTTAATTTTTCACATGTTGTTTTGTTGGTCAAAGGGGGTTCGACCATGTCGGAATTCTATTTAATATATCGTGGAATATGATGCACCATGTTACATTTCTATTTCGTACCCATAAATGAGTTTCCAAAAGACATAAAGTGCTATCTTGGATTTTCAAACTGATGTTGCAGCTCAAGACTTCGACATTGCACCCAACAGACGTGGGTTGTTCCGCCATGCATAAATTTGTATCCATTTTGAGTTACTAGAACCATAACCAGTCAAATCGAAGCTCTCTCATATATCTATAGGACTAACAGGTTAAACCCGTCTCATCTTAGTTCAGTAACCAAGAAATTCAATCTTAATGACATTTGGGAACATCGAAAGCTTTTTTAGCTCAATTTTTAATTTTTTCACATGTTGTTTTGTTGGTCAAAGGGGGTTGGACCCCCATGTTATATTTCTATTTCGTACCAATAAACGAGTTTTCAAAAGTCATACAGTGCAATCTTTGATTTTCAAAGTGATGTTGCACCTCAAGACTTCGATGTTGCACCCAACAGACGTGGTTTGTTCCGCCGTGCATAAATTTGTATCCATTTTGAGTTACTAGAACCATAACAAGTCAAAACGAAGCTCTCTCATAGATCTATAGGACTAACAGGTTCCACCATCTCATCTTAGTTCAGTAACCAAGAAATTCAATCTTATGGGAACATAGAAAGCTTTCTTAGCTCAATTTTTAATTTTTTACATGTTGTTTTGTTGGTCAAAGGGGGTTCGACCATGTCAGAATTCTATTTAATATATCTTGGAATATGATGCACCATGTTATATTTCTATTTCGTACCCATAAACGAGTTTCCAAAAGTCATAAAGTGCAATCTTGGATTTTCAAACTGATGTTGCAGCTCAAGACTTCGATGTTGCACCCAACAGTCGTGGGTTGTTCCGCCACACATAAATTTGTATCCATTTTGAGTTACTAGAACCATAACCAGTCAAAGCGAAGCTCTCTCATAGATCTATAGGATTAACAGGTTACACCCATCTCATCTTAGTTCAGTAAGCAAGAAATTCAATCTTAATGACATTTGGGAACATCGAAAGATTTTTTAGCTCAATTTTTAATTTTTTCACATGTTTGTTTTGTTGGTCAAAGGGGGTTTGACCATGGTCTGAATTCCATTTACTATATTTTGGAATATGATGCACCATGTTGTATTTCTATTTCGTACCCATAAACGAGTTTTCAAAAGTCATACAGTGCAATCTTGGATTTTCAAACTGATGTTGCACCTCAAGACTTTGATGTTGCACCCAACAAACGTGGTTTGTCCCGCCGTGCATAAATTTGTATCCATTTTGCGTTACTAGAACCATAACAAGTCAAAACGAAGCTCTCTCATAGATCTATAGGACTAACAGGTTCCACTATCTCATCTTAGTTCAATAACCAAGAAATTCAATCTTAATGACTTTTGGCAACATCGAAAGCTTTTTTAGCTCAATTTTTGACATGTTGTTTTGTTGTGTGCAAAGGGGGTTTGACCATGGTCGGAATTCGATTTAATATATTTTTGAATTTGATGCACCATGTTATATTTCTATTTCATACACACAAACTAGTTTTCAAAAGTCATACAGTGACAAATAGGTTCCACCATCTCATCTTAGTTCGGTAACCAAGAAATTCAATCTTTGTGATTTTTGGGAACATCAAAAGCTTTTTTAGCTTAATTTTTCACTTGTTGTTTTGTTGGTCAAAGGGGGTTTCACCATGGTCGGAATTCGATTTAATATATTTTGGAATATGATGCACCATATTATATTTCTATTTCGTACCCATAAACGAGTTTTCAAAAGTCATATAGTGCAATCTTGGATTTTCAAACTGATGTAGCACCTCCAAACTTCGATGTTGCAACCAACAGACGTGGTTTGTTCCGCCACGCATAAATTTGTATCCATTTTGAGTTACTAGAGCCATAACCAGTCAAAACGAAGCTCTCTCATAGATCTATTGGAGTAACATATTACACCTATCTTATCTTTGTTCAGCAAGCAAGAAATTCAATCTTAATGACATTTGAGAACATCGAAAGTTTTTTTAGCACATATTTAATTTTTCACATGTTGTTTTGTTGGTCAAAGTGGGTTTGACCACGGTCGGAAATCCATTTAATTTATTTTGGAATATGATGCACCATGTTATATTTCTATTTCGTACCCATAAACGAGTTTGCAAAAGTCATAAAGTGCGATCTTGGATTTTCACACTGATGTTGCAGCTCAAGACTTCGATGTTGCACCCAACAGACGTGGGTTGTTCCGCCATGCATAAATTTGTATCCATTTTGAGTTACTAGAACCATAACCAGTCAAAATGAAGCTCTCTCATAGATCTATAGGACTAAAAGCTTACACCTATCTCATCTTAGTTCAGTAAGCAAGAAATTCAATCTTAATGACATTTGGGAACATCGAAAGATTTTTTAGCTCAATTTTTAATTTTTTCACATGTTGTTTTGTTGGTCAAAGGGGGTTTGACCATGGTCTGAATTCCATTTATTATATTTTGGAATATGATGCACCATGTTATATGTCTATTTCGTACCCATAAACGAGTTTTCAAAAGTCATACAGTGCAATCTTGGATTTTCAAAATGATGTTGCACCTCAAGACATCGATGTTGCACCCAACAGACGTGGTTTGTTCCGCCGTGCATAAATTTGTATCCATTTTGAGTTTCTAGAACCATATCAAGTCAAAACGAATCTCTCTCATTGATCTATAGGACTAACAGGTTCCACCATCTCATCTTAGTTCAGTAACCAAGAAATTCAATCTTAATGACTTTTGGGAACATCGAAAGCTTTTTTAGCTCAATTTTTCACATGTTGTTTTGTTGTGTGCAAAGGGGGTTTGACCATGGTCGGAATTTGATTTAATATATTTTAAAATATGATGCACCATGTTATATTTCTATTTCATACCCACAAACTTGTTTTCAAAAGTCATACAGTGACAAATAGGTTCCACCATCTCATCTTAGTTCGGTAACCAAGAAATTCAATCTTAGTGATTTTTGGGAACATCAAAAGCTTTTTTAGCTTAATTTTTCACTTGTTGTTTTGTTGGTCAAAGGGGGTTTCACCATGGTCGGAATTCGATTTAATATATTTTTGAATATGATGCACCATATTATATTTCTATTTCGTACCCATAAACGAGTTTTCAAAAGTCATATAGTGCAGTCTTGGATTTTCAAACTGATGTAGCACCTCGAAACTTCGATGTTGCAACCAACAGACGTGGTTTGTTCCGCCACGCATAAATTTGTATCCATTTTGAGTTACTAGAGCCATAACCAGTCAAAACGAAGCTCTCTCATAGATCTATTGGACTAACAGGTTACACCCATCTTATCTTGGTTCAGCAACAAAGAAATTCAATCTTAATGACATTTGAGAACATCGAAAGTTTTTTTAGCACATATTTAATTTTTCACATGTTGTTTTGTTGGTCAAAGGGGGTTTGACCATGGTCAGAATTCCATTTAATATATTTTGGAATATGATGCACCTTGTTATATTTCTATTTCGTACCCATAAACAAGTTTTCAAAAGTCATACAGTGCAATCTTTGATTTTCAAACGGATGTTGCACCTCATTACTTCTTTGTTGCACCCAACAAACGTGGGTAGTTCCGACATGCATAAATTTGTATCCATTTTGAGTTAGTAGAACCATAACCAGTCAAAATGAAGCTCTCTCATAGATCTATGAGACTAACAGGTTCCATCCATCTCATCATAGTTCAGTAACCAAGAAATTCAATCTTAATGGCTTTTGGGAACATCGAAAGCTTTTCTAGCTCAATTTTTATTTTTTCACATGTTGTTTTGTTCATCAAAGGGGGTTTGGCCATGGTCGGAATTCAATTTAATATATTTTGGAATATGATGCACCATGTTATATTTCTATTTTGTACCCACAAACGAGTTTTCAAAAGTCATACAGTGCAATTATGGATTTTCAAATTGATGTTGCACCTCAAGACTTCGATGTTCCACTCAACAGACGTGGGTTGTTCCAGCACGCATAAATTTGTATCCATTTGAGTTAGTAGAACCATAACCAGTCAAAATGAAGCTCTCTCATCGACCTATAGGACTAATAGGTTCCACCCATCTCATCTTAGTTCAGTAACCAAGATATTCAATCTAATTGACATTTGAGAACTTCAGAAGCTTTTTTAGCTCAATTTTTAATTTTTCACATGTTGTTTTGTTCGTCAAAGGGGGTTTGACCATGGTCGGAATTCAATTTAATATATTTTGGAATATGATGCACCATGTTATATTTATATTCCGTACCCATAAACAAGTTTACAAAAGTCATACAGTGCAATCTTTGATTTTCAAACTGATGTTGCAGCTCAAGACTTCGATGTTGCACCCAACAGACGTGGGTTGCCGCCACGCATAAATTTGTATCCATTTTGAGTTACTAGAACTATAACAAGTCAAAACGAAGCTCTCTCATAGATTTATAGGACTAACAGGTTCCACCATCTCATCTTAGTTCAGTAACCAATAAATTCAATCTTAATGACTTTTGGGAACATCGAAAGCTTTTTTAGCTCAATTTTTCACATGTTGTTTTGTTGTGTGCAAAGGGGGTTTGACCATGGTCGGAATTCGATTTAATATGTTTTGGAATATGATGCACCATGTTATATTTCTATTTCATACCCAAAAACTAGTTTTCAAAAGTCATACAGTGATAAATAGGTTCCACCATCTCATCTTAGTTCGGTAACCAAGAAATTCAATCTTAGTGATTTTTGGGAACATCAAAAGCTTTTTTAGCTTAATTTTTCACTTGTTGTTTTGTTGGTCAAAGGGGGTTTCACCATGGTCGGAATTCGATTTAATATATTTTGGAAAATGATGCACCATATTATATTTCTATTTCGTACCCATAAACGAGTTTTCAAAAGTCATACAATGCAATCTTGGATTTTCAAACTGATGTAGCACCTCAAAACTTCGATGTTGCAACCAACAGACGTGGTTTGTTCCGCCGCGCATAAATTTGTATCCATTTTGAGTTACTTGAGCCATAACCAGTCAAAACGAAGCTCTCTCATAGATCGATTGGACTAACAGGTTACACCCATCTTATCTTAGTTCAGCAACCAAGAAATTTAATCTTAATGACATTTGAGAACATCGAAAGTTTTTTTAGCACATATTTATTTTTTCACATGTTGTTTTGTAGGTCAAAGGGGGTTTGACCATGGTCGGAATTACATTTAATATATTTTGGAATATGATGCACCATGTTATATATCTATTTCGTACCCATGAACAAGTTTTCAAAAGTCATACAGTGCAATCTTTGATTTTCAAACGGATGTTGCACCTCAATACTTCTTTGTTGCACCCAACAAACATGGGTAGTTCCTCCATGCATAAATGTGTATCCATTTTGAGTTAGTAGAACCATAACCAGTCAAAATGAAGCTCTCTCATAGATCTATTAGACTAACAGGTTCCACCCATCTCATCATAGTTCAGTAACCAAGAAAATCAATCTTAATGACTTTTGGGAACATCGAAAGCTTTTTTAGCTCAATTTTTAATTTTTCACATGTTGTTTTGTTGGTCAAAGGGGGTTTGACCATGGTCGGAATTCAATTTAATATATTTTGGAGTATGATGCACCATGTTATATTTCTATTTTGTACCCACAAACGAGTTTTCAAAAGTCATACAGTGCAATCATGGATTTTCAAACTATTGTTGCACCTCAAGACTTCGATGTTCCACCCAACAGACATGGGTTGTTCCAGCACGCATAAATATGTATCCATTTGAGTTACTAGAACCTTAACCAGTCAAAATGAAGCTCTCTCATTGATCTATAGGACTAATAGGTTCCACCCATCTCATCTTAGTTAAGTAACCAAGATATTCAATCTAATTGACATTTGAGAACTTCAAAAGCTTGTTTAGCTCAATTTTTAATTTTTCACATGTTGTTTTGTTCGTCAAAGGGGGTTTGACCATGGTCGGAATTCAATTTAATATATTTTGTAATATGATGCACCATGTTATATTTATATTCCGTACCCATAAACAAGTTTACAAAAGTCATACAGTGCAATCTTTGATTTTCAAACTGATGTTGCAGCTCAAGACTTCGATGTTGCACCCAACAGACGTGGGTTGTTCCGCCACGCATAAATTTGTATCCATTTTGAGTTACTAGAACCATAACCAGTCAAAACGAAGCTCTCTCATAGATCTATAGGACTAATAGGTTACACCCATCGCACCTTAGTTCAGTAACCAAGAAATTCAATCTTAATGACATTTGGGAACATCGAAAGGTTTTTTAGCACAATTTTTTATTTTTCACATGTAGGTTTGTTAGTCGAAGGGGGTTTGACCATGGTCGGAATTCTATTTATTATATTTTGGAATATGATGCACAATGTTATATTTCTATTTCATACCCATAAAAGAGTTTTCAAAAGTCATACAGTGCAATCTTTCATTTTCAAACTGATGTTGCACATCAAGACTTCGATGTTGCACTCAACTAACGTGGGTTGTTCCCCCATGCATAAATTTGTATCCATTTTAGGTTACTAGAACCATAACCAGTCAAAATGAAGCTCTCTCTTTGATCTATAGGACTAACAGGTGGCACCTATCTCATCTTAGTTCAGTAACCAAGAAATTCAATCTTAATGACATTTTGGAGCATAAAAAGCTTTTTTAGCTTATTTTTTATTTTTTCACATGTCATTTTGTTAGTCAAAGGGGGTTTGACCGTGGTTGGAATTCTATTTAATATATTTTAGAATATGATGCACCATGTTATATTTCTATTTCGTACCCATAAAAAAGTTTTCAAAAGTCATACAGTGCAATCTGGGATTTTCAAACCGATGTTGCACCTCAAGACTTCGATGTTGCACCCAACAGATGTGGGTTGTTCCACCACGCATAATTTTGTATCCATTTTGAGTTACTAGAACCATAACCAATCAAAACAAAGCTCTCTCATAGATCTATAGGACTAACAGGTTACACCCATCTCATCGTAGTTCAGTAACCAAGAAATTCAATCTTAATGACATTTGGGAACATCAAAAGCTTTTTTTGCTCAATTTTTTTATTTTTCACATGTTGTTTTGTTGGTCAAAGGAGGATTGACCATGGACGGAATTCGATTTAATATATTTTGGAGTATGATGCACCATGTTATATTTCTATTTCGTACCCATAAACGAGTTTTCAAAAGTCATACAGTGCAATCATTGATTCTCAAACTAATGTTGCACCTCAAGACTTCGATGTTGCACCCAACAGACGTGGGTTATTCCGCCACGCATAAATTTGTATCCATTTTGAGTTAGTAGAACCATAACCAGTCAAAACAAAACACTCTCACAGATCTATAGGACAAAAACGTTCCATCCATCTCATCTTAGTTCATTAACCAAGAAATTAAATCTTAATGATTTTTGGGAACATCGAAAGCTTTTTTATCTTAATTTTTCACATGTTGTTTTGTTGGTCAAAGGGGTTTGACCATGGTCGGAATTCGATTTAATATATTTTGGAGTATGATGCACCATGTTGTATTTCTATTTCATACCCGTAAACGAGTTTTCAAAAGTCATATAGTGCAATCTTGGATTTTCAAACTGATGTTGCACCTCAAGACTTCGATGTTGCACCCAACAGATGTGGGTTGTTCTGCCACTTATAAATTTGTATCCATTTTGAGTTAGTAGAACCATAACCAGTCAAAATGAAGCTATCTCATAGATCTATAAGACTAACAGGTTCGACCCATCTCATCTTAGTTCAGTAACCAAGAAATTCAATTCTAACGACAATTGGGAACGTCGAAAACTTTTTTAGCTCAATTTTTCACATGTTGTTTTGTTGGTCAAAGGGAGTTTGACCATGGTCGGAATTCGATTTAATATATTTTGGAATATGATGCATCAAGTTATATTTCTATTTCATACCCATAAACGAGTTTTCAAAAGTCATGCAGTGCAATCTTGGAATTTAAAACTGATGTTGCACCTCAAGACTTTGATATTGCACCCAACAGATGTGGGTTGTTCCGTCACGCATAAATTTGTATCCATTTTGAGTTAGTAGAACCATAACTAGACAAAATGACGCTCTCTCATAGTTCTATAGGACTAACAAGTTAAACCCATCTCATCTTAGTTCAGTAAACAGGAAGTTCAATCTTAGTAACATTTGGGAACATCGAAAGCTTTTTTAACACAATTTTTAATTTTTCACATGTTGTTTTGTTAGTCAAAGGTGTTTGACCATGGTCGGAATTCGATTTAATATATTTTGGAATACGATGCACCATGTTATATTTATATTTCGTGCCCATAAAGAGTTTTCAAAAGACATACATTGCAATCTTGGATTTTCAAACTGATGTTGCACCTTAAGACTTCGATGTTGCACCCCACAGACGTGGGTAGTTCCGCCACGCATAAATTTGTATCCATTTTTAATTAGTAGAACCATAACCGGTCAAAGTGAAGCGCTCTCATAGATTTATAGGTTTAACACCCCACATCCGTTAAGGTCACTCGCAAAGGGAATGCCTTAACTTCAATAGAGCATTATGGGTACTAGAACAGAAATATTACAAGATAGACATATATAAAACAACGGAAAGTAAACTGGAAGTACTTCAAATCATTTACTAAAATATAATTGTTTACAATAAAGGCCCATCAACTTCCAATACCCAATTACATAGTCAAAACATCTGTCTTGCTCAAAAACAAAGAAGCATAAAAATAAGTTGTAGTATTCCCAAATAAAGCAAAGCAAGCCATAGCCAAGAGAAATCCAAGCCGTACATGAAAGAGCCTTGGAGCTTGGTAAGATCCGAACTAAGCTGTATTCCCACCCTGCGAACCTGGGGGGAGGGGGAATGGAAGAAAAAGTGGTGAAACAAAACGGATCAGTCATAAAGACTGAGTAAGTCCTAGTGACTTTCAGCATAAAAATAGGTAAAGATAACATGGCATGAATAAACTGAAAGTAAACATAAGCATGATTACAAGACAAGATACTGGAACGATAACTAAAAATAACATCATCTGATTTTTATCATGTATAACATTGCAAGGTTCCCGTTTAAAATGAACTAAGTATAGTTTCGCAAGATTTCTATCAGGCATCGCAAGATTTCTCTGCTTCACTATTAAAATGATATCTACTTGCTCTGCACCACCTAACTAGTGTCCCAACTTGTAATCTGTATAAAATGATAAAATCATAATATGATCCCAATCCCTGAAATTAAGGTTGCTTTCAGGTGTACATCTATTATTTATTACCTAGATCTAATCTTGGGTTTTCTATCGAGCGCTTCCTAGATTCAACTAGGGTTTATGCCACCTAGGTCCAACCTAGGGATTATGCTACCAATCGAACGTTTCTCGGATTTAGGGTTTATGCCACCTAGGTCCAACCTAGGGATTATGCTACCTATCAAAAGTTTCTCGGATTTAGGGTTTATGCCACTTAGGTCCAACCTAGGGATTATGCTACCTATGTGTATCATACGACCCTATTTGATTGTAGATACCTATGCTGGTCCCACCATGGGTGTATCCAGTCCCATGGTTTTGGCTCGACAAAATTCTAGAAGGCATAGGGTATAATACTGGTGTCCTCCAGTGCCCTGTTTTTCTGCTCCGGAGTTGCATGCACGCCCGCACTCCGTTAGAACCACACTGTGCTCCAACTGCCGATGCTTTTGACCATTTACAATCAGCCCAGTAATCGTGCCCCACCATGCCTAGTTTCAGGGTACCGTTGATACCTAATGTGGGTTACTGCTGAAACGGGTCCTCGTTACTAGGGTTTCCTAGGGTCCATTCGTATACCCCACAAGTTGGTTAAGTGTTGTCATTCAAATTCGTGACTTAACCCTTATCAGTCCAACATGTCGAGTTGGTTAAGTGTTGTCATTCAAGTTCGTGACTTAACCCGCCTACGTGTCATGTCAAATTGCCTAAGTGTTGTGGTTCAAGTTCGTGACTTAGTCCTACAAATCATGTGTCAGGTTGGTTAAGTATATTCAGACGGTTCATGACTTAACCCTAACAAATCATCGTGTCAAATTGGTTAAGTATTCCTTAACCTTACTCGTTCATCAGGTTATAGTGGTTAAGTGTCCCATTAGTTACTTAATCCCCGCACATCTTGTCTTGATAACGCTTTGAGTTGATTAAGTGTCCAATTTAACTTAACCCCACTCATCATTTTAGTTAACATGTTACATTAGTTAAGTGTATCAAATTTAGTTAACTCCACCTTTTTGTCTATTTAACATGTTATAACGGTTAAGCCTTTACTTAACCTTACCCACTAGTCAATTATAATGGTTAAGTGTTACCCTCGTGTGTTTACTTAACCCTACCACGCATTAGGTTATATCGATTGGGTGTTATTGACCCATTCAAGTTAAACCGATCCATCTGCTAGTCATGTTATAACGGTTAAGTGTCATTAGCCTAGCCATATTACTTAACCCGCCATCTGGTTAACATGTTATGCTGGTTAAGTGTTCTTAGTTTACTTAACCCTATCAATCCTGACTTAACTTTAACTTATTCATTAAAGCACCAACCACTCACATTAGACAGGTATTATTGTGGTTACTGGATAGCCGGTCGGTTCCGGGCAGGTTTACACCGCAACTCAGTCTAACCTCGGGTCCTTATTGGGCTCAATGCTTAACCACCCACATTGGATAGGTATTGTTGTGACTACTGGACAGCCGGGCGGGTTCGGGCAGGTTTACATCACAACTCAATCCAACCTCGGGGTAAGCATTTCGTATTTTCTAAATTTTCATATTTGGATTAATTATCCCTTATCAAATATGTCAATATATTCCAATTATCTTTATGTCCATAATTTACATTAATTATGTCCATATATCAACTTTACCAATAATGTCTCAACTAACATATATGCCTCTTTTAAGGCCATTACATGCCAACTACCCAAAACCCAACTTAGGCGCGTTCATATTAAACATCTACCAAGTCATAAATTATCTTATATGTTTCAAATCCAAATCTTACATAATCAACATATGCCCATGTTCTAGATTACATGTCAGTTTTTTTCATATGTCAAGATTCATGATTTACATGTTTACAAAGCTATGCTAAATTTACATAGATCGACTTTTATACCCAAAATTTCCTATATACCCCGTTTACACCAATTTACCCATATTATGTTTCATGACATATATCAAGTTCTCGCCCAATTTACATAACTCAAGATCCATTCCAAATTATATATGCTAATCCAAATTTAGCAATTGCCATTATAATGACGATACCCAATTATCCAATTTCATGTTAATGGTAGCAATACCCAAATATCAAATTTTCATATTATGCCTTTGATTCCACCAAATACATATATTTAGCTAGGTAATATTCCCATATTTTTCCCTGTATTCAAACGTACGCAAATCGCGGTTTAGGCCTGGATCCGAAATTGATCTTGGTTCATCAAAGAAAATAAATAGAGGAAGGTAGAATTTGTATAACAATAAGTACAGAGAGAAAACTGGCATAAAAGCATCATCTCTGGCATAAAAGATAGATCTTGAGAATAACATCAACATGAACTGATTTACAACAGGCTGAATAGATCATGAATTTGACAAAAGAATAAAGATAGAAAAGCCCAAAACTCAAAATTCAAGGGGAAACAGAAATAGACTTGAATCAATGAACATGCTTACATCCAATTACACTTTATTCCATGGCCATATTATAATTAAGCATTTCAATCTAAAAAGTAACTAGAACTTACGTAGCACGACTAGTGAATTAAGGACTGAATTTGTTGTAGAACGTTGATAGTGATGTTTGATTTATCTTCCTGAATCGTTATTGAAGCTTTGTTCTTTGATTTGAATTGCGTATGAAAGCTTAGGAAGAAGATTAGAGATGTCGGCCATGACCAAGAGGGATTTCAGCTGCATAACGGTGCCATATGAATTTGTGTGAGTTAGGCTAGGCCTTAGGATGTTTATATATGTGTCGGATCTAGTTTAGGCCGTTAGATGAACCCTAGAACTGATCTGAACCCTTAAATTTCGTCTCAGGCCCAAAAAATCGCACCAGGAACCAGCCCAGGCCGAACCAGCTCGACCTGGACCAAATCTGGAAAAACGGGGGGGGGGGGGGAGGGGGGGTCGACACTAGGGTCGACCTGGTCTGGGGAGGTCGACTCTATGGTCGACCCTAGGGTCGACCTGGGTCTGGGCTATTTGAATTTTCCTTGAACTTCCGAAGGCCCTAACTCCTTCATCCAGACTCCGATTTTCGAAAACTCGGACTCTATTTCATGTAGAATTCCAAGACGAACGCAATGGCACAACACATTTTCCCTGATTCTTAATTTAAAATTTAATTCTGCCTTGATTTATGATTTCAATAATATATTATTAAAATTCGGGTTGTTACAATAGGAATAACAGGGTCCACCCATTTAATCTTAGTTCAGTAACCAAAAAATTCAATCTTAATGACATTTGGGAACATCGAAAGCTTTTTTTGGTCAATTTTTCACACGTTGTTTTGTTGGTCAAAGGGGTTTGATCATGGTCGGAATTCGATTTAATATATTTTGGAATATGGTACACCATGTTATATTTCAATTACGTACCCATAAACGAGTTTTCAAAATTCATGCAGTGCAATCTTGGATTTTCAAACCGATGTTGCACCTCAAGACTTCGAAGTTGAACCTAACAGACGTGGGTTGTTCCGCCATGCATAAATTTTCATCCATTTTGAGTTAGTAGAACCATAACCGGTCGAAACAAAGCTCTGCCATAGACTATAGGACTAACAGGTTCCACCCATATCATCTTGGTTCAGTAACCAAGAAATTCAATCCTAATGACATTTGGGAACATCGAAAGCTTTTTTAGCTCAATTTTTTACATGTTGTTTTGTTGGTCAAAGGGGGTTTGACCATGGTCGGAATTCGATTTAATATATTTTGGAATATGACGCACCATGTTATATTTCAATTTCATACCCATAAATGAGTTTTCAAAAGTCAAACAGTGCAATCTTGGATTTTCATACTGATGTTGCGCCTCAAGACTTCGATGTTGCACCTAACAGACGTGGGTTGTTCCGCCATGCATAAATTTGTATCCATTTTGAGTTAGTAGAACCACAAGCAGTGAAAACGAAGCTCTCTCATAAATCTATAGGACTAACAGGTTACACCTGTCTCATCTAAGTTCAGTAACCAAGAAATTCAATCTTAATGATACTTGGGAACATCGAAAGCTTTTTAAGCTCAATTTTTCACATGTTGGTTTGTTAGCCAAAGAGGGTTTGACCATGGTCGGAATTCAATTTAATATATTTTTTAGTATGATGCACCATATTATATTTCTATTTCATACCCATAAACGAGTTTTCAAAAGTCATACAGTGCAATCTTGGATTTTCAAACTGATGTTGCACCCAACAGATGTGGGGTGTTCTACCACTTATAAATTTGTATCCATTTTCAGTTAGTAGAACCATAACCAGTCAAATTGAAGCTCTCTCATAGATCCATAGGACTAACACGTTCGACCCATCTCATCTTAGTTCAGTAACCAAGAAATTCAATCTTAATGACATTTGGGAACATCGGAAGCTTTTTTATCTCAATTTTCACATGTTGTTTTGTTGATCAAAGGGGGTTTGACCATGGTCGGAATTCGAATTTATATATTTTGGAATATGATGCATCATGTTATATTTCTATTTCATACCACTTAAACGAGTTTTCAAAAGTCATGCAGTGCAATCTTGGATTTTCAAACTGATGTTGCACCTCAAGACTTCGATGTTGCACCCAACAGATGTAGGTTATTCCGCCACGCATAAATTTGTAACCATTTTGAGTTAGTACAACCATAAATAGAAAAAATGAAGCTCTCTCATAGATCTAAAGGACTAACAGGTAACACCGATCTCATCTTAGTTCAGTAACGAGGAAATTCAATCTTAGTGACATTTTGGAACATCAAAAGCTTTTTTAGCACAATTTTAATTTTTCACATGTTGTTTTGCTAGTCAAAGGAGGTTTGACCATGGTCGGAATTCGATTAAATATATTTTGGTATATGATGCACAATGTTATATTTCTATTTCATACCCATAAACGAGTTTTCCAAGGTCATACAGTGCAATCTTGGAATTTCGAACTGATGTTGCACCTTACGACTTCCATGATGCACCCCACAGACGTGGGTAGTTCCGACACGCATAAATTTGTATCCATTTTGAGTTAGTAGAACCATAACCAGTCAAAATGAGGCTCTCTCATAGATTTATAGGACTAACAGGTTTCACCCATTTCATCTTAGTTCAATAACCAAGAAATTTAATCTTAATGACATTTGGGAACATCGAATGCTTTTTTAGCTCAATTTTTCACATGTTGTTTTGTTGGTCGAAGGGGGTTTGACCATGGTCGGAATTCAATTTAATGTATTTTGGAATATGATGCACCATGTTATATTTCTATTTCATACCCATAAACGAATTTACAAAAGTCGTACAGTGTATTCTTGGATTTTCAAACTGATGTTGCACCTCAAAACTTCGATGTTGCACCCAATAGATGTGGGTTGTTACACCATGCACAAATTTGTATCCATGTTGAGTTAGTAGAACCATAACCAGTCGAAACAAAGCTCTCTCATAGATCTATAGGACTAATAGGTTCCACCTGTCTCATCTTGGTTCAATAACCAAGAAATTCAATCTTAATGACATTTGGGAACATCCAAAGCTTTTTTAGCTCAATTTTTCACATGTTGTTTTGTTGGCCAAAGGGGGTTTGACCATTGTTGGAATTCGATTTAATGTATTTTGGAATATGATGCTCCATGTTATATTTCAATTTCGTACCCATAAACGAGTTTTCAAAAGTCATACAGTACAATCTTGGATTTTCAAACTGATGGTGCACCTCAAGACTTCGATGTTGCACCCAACAGACGTGGGTTGTTCCGCCACTTAAAAAATTGTATCCATTTTGAGTTACTAGAACCATAACCAATAAAAATGAAGCTCTCTCATAAATATATAGGATTAATAGGTTACATCCATCTCATCTTAGTTCAGTAACCAAGAAATTAAATCTTAATGACTTTTGAATTCTATTTACTATATTTTGGAGTATGATGCACCATGTTATATATCTATTTCATACCCATAAACGAGTTATCAAAATTCATACAGCGCAATCTTGGATTTTCAAACTGATGTTGCACCTCAAGACTTCGAAGTTGCACACAACAGACGTGGGTTGTTCCGCCATGCATAAATTTGTATCCTTTTTGAGTTAGTAGAACCATAACCAATCGAAACAAAGCTCTCTCATAGATCTATAGGACTAACATTTTCAACCCATATCATCTTAGTTCAGTAACCAAGAAATTCAATCTTAATGACATTTGGGAACATCGAAAGCTTTTTTAGCTCAATTTTTCACATGTTGTTTTGTTGGTCAAAGGGGGTTTGACCATGGTCGGAATTCGATTTAATATATTTTGGAATATGATGCACCATGTTATATTTCAATTTTGTACCCATAAACAAGTTTTCAAAAGTCATACAATGCAATCTTGGATTTTCATACTGATGTTGCACCTTAGGACTTCGATGTTGCACCCAACAGACGTGGGTTGTTCCACCATGCATAAATTTGTATCCATTTTGAGTAGTAGAACCATAAGCAGTCGAAACAAAGCTCTCTCATAGATCTATAGGACTAACAGGTTACACCCGTCTCATCTAATTTCAGTAACCATGAAATTCAATCTTAATGACACTTGGGAGTATCGAAAGCTTTTTTAGCTCAATTTTTCACATGTTGTTTTGTTTGTCAAAGGGGGTTTGACCATGGTCGAAATTCAATTTAATATATTTTTGAGTATGATGCACCATATTATATTTCTATTTCATACCCATAAACAAGTTTTCAAAAGTCATACAGTGCAATCTTGGATTTTTAAACTAATGTTGCACCCAACAGACGTGGGTTGTTCTGCCACTTATAAATTTGTATCCATTTTGAGTTAGTAGAACCATAACCAGTCAAATTGAAGCTCTCTCTCGTAGATCTATAGGACTAACAGGTTCGACCCATCTCATCTTAGTTCAGCAACCAAGAAATTAAATCTTAATGACATTTGGGAACATCGGAAGCTTATTTATCTCAATTTTTCACATGTTTTGTTGATCAAAGGGGGTTTGACCATGGTCGGAATTCGATTTTATATATTTTGGAATATGATGCACCTTGTTATATTTCTATTTCGTACCCGTAAACGAGTTTTCAAAAGTCATGCAGTGCAATCTTGGATTTTCAAACTGATGTTGCACCTCAAGACTTCGATGTTGCACCCAACGGATGTGGGTTGTTCCACCACGCATAAATTTGTATCCATTTTGAGTTAGTAGAACTATAACTAGACAAAATGAAGCTCTCTCATAGATCTATAGGACTAACAGGTTACACCCATCTCATCTTAGTTCAGTAACGAGGAAATTCAATCTTAGTGACATTTGGGAACATCGAAAGCTTTTTTAGCACAATTTTTAATTTTTCACATGTTGTTTTGTTAGTCAAAGGGGGTTTGACCATGGTCGGAATTCGATTTAATATATTTTGGAATATGATGCACCATGTTATATTTCTATTTCATACCCATAAATGAGTTTTTAATGGTCATACAGTGCAATCTTGGATTTTCAAACTGATGTTGCACCTCAAGACTTCGATGATGCACCCCACAGACGTGGGTAGTTCCGCCATGCATAAATTTGTATCCATTTTGAGTTAGTAGAACCATAACCAATCAAAATGAAGCTCTCTCATAGATTTATAGGACTAATAGGTTCCAACCATTTCATCTTAGTTCAGTAACAAAGAAATTCAATCTTAATGACATTTGGGAACATCGAAAGCTTTTTTAGCTCAATTTTTCACATGTTGTTTTGTTGGTCAAATGGGGTTTTGACCTTGGTCGGAATTCGATTTAATATATTTTGGAATATGATGGACCATTTTATATTTCTATTTCATACCCATAATCGAGTTTTCAAAAGTCATACAGTGCAATCTTGGGTTTTCAAACTGATGTTGCACCTCAAGACTTCGATGTTGCACCCAACAAACGTGGGATGTTCCACCATGCATAATTTTGTATCCATTTTGAGTTAGTAGAACCATAACCAGTCGAAACAAAGCTCTCTCATAGATCTATAAAACTAACAGGTTCCACCCGTCTCATCTTGGTTCAGTAACCAAGAAATTCAATCTTAATGACATTTGGGAACATCAAAAGCTTTTTTAGCTCAATTTTTCACATGTAGTTTTGTTGGCCAAAGGGGGTTTGACCATGGTCGCAATTCGAGTTAATGTATTTTGGAATATAATGCGCCATGTTATATTTCAATTTCGTTCCGATAAACGAGTTTCCAAATGTCATACAGTGCAATCTTGGATTTTCAAACAGATGTTGCACCTCAAGACTTCGGTGTTGCACCCAACAGACGTGGGTTGTTCCGCCACTTATATATTTGTATCCAGTTTGAGTTACTGGAATCATAACCAATCAAAACGAAGCTCTCTCATAGATCTATAGGACTAACAGGTTACACGCATCTCATCTTAGTTCAGTAACCAAGTAATTAAATCCTAATGACTTTTGAATTCTATTTACTATATTTTGGAGTATGATGCACCATGTTATATTTCTATTTCATACCCATAAAAGAGTTTTCAAAATTCATACAGTGCAATCTTGAATTTTCATACTGATGTTGCACCTCAATACTTCGATGTTGCACCCAACAGACGTGTGTTGTTCCGGCAAGCATAAATTTGTATCCATTTTGAGTTAGTAGAACCATAACCAGTCAGAACAAAGCTCTCTCATAGATCTATAGGACTGACAGGTTACACCCGTCTCATCTTAGTTCAGTAACCAAGAAATTCAATATTAATGACATTTGGGAACATCAAAAGCTTTTTTAGCTCAATTTTTCACATGTTGATTTGTTGGTCAAAGGGGGTTTGACCATTGTCTGAATTCGATTTAATATATCTTGGAATATGATGCACTATGTTATACTTCTATTTCATACCCGTAAAAGAGTTTTCAAAAGTCATACAGTGTAATCTTGGATTTTCAAACTGATGTTGCACCTCAAGACTTCGATGTTGCACCCAACAAACGTGGGTTGTTCCGCCACTTATAAATTTGTATCCATTTTGAGTTACTAGAACCATAACCAATCAAAACGAAGATCTCTCATAGATCTATAGGACAAACATGTTACACCCATCTCATCTTAGTTCAGTAACCAAGGAATTCCATCTTATAATGACTTTTGAAAACTCGTTTATGGGTACTAAACAGAAATATAACATTGTAATACCGGGTAATTTTAAAATATTAAAATTAACAAATTTAAAGACATATAAGTTTCAGAAGATGAATTAAGTGAAACGGGTTACGCCATTGCGTTCGCCTCAGAATTCTACTTCAAATAGAGTCCGAGTTTTTGTAATTCGGGCTCCATATGAAGAATTTATGGGGCTTAGCAGATTTTAAGTTTAAACAGAAATTAAATTAAAATTATAATTAATAATCCAAAACCAGTTTGAATTTCAAAACAGAAGGATTGGGCTGAGCGGGAAATTTCACGCTCAGGGGAGTCGACCCATGTCGGCCAGGTTGGGCTGACGTGTTCGGGTGGCGATTTTTCTGATTTTAGGGCTTATATGACTTCATTTGGTTGGCTGAGTGATGTGTCATTGTGAATTGGATGGTTCAGATTGATCCTAAAACTAATCGAAGGGCTCTAGTTAATCCTACACATCTATATAAGCACACATAAACCTAAACCCTAGTCTAAACTAAATTCATTCATAAGCTGCCATGCTGCTGCATCCTAAACTAAGCTAGTCTCTTCTCCAACGAGTTAAAGCTTTGGAATTGTGAAAAGTGATTCTAGAACAACAACGAACGAATCTATTCTTTCTTCTATCACTGTGAGTAAAGTTGCTTTCACAAGATAATTAGTTAAAATAATTATTATAAGTTGTGATCTGGACTGTATGAATATGCATGTTGAATCATATGCTATTAGCAAGTTCTGTTATCATCTATTTTGTTAATATATGCCAGTTTGTTATCATATTTAATTAGATTCATTTTATGATGTTAATTCCCAGGTCTAATTACATATGCTTGATTAGATTCATTCTATGCAAGTTATGTTTTATGCAAGTTTATATGCAAGTTATGCAAGTTTATATGCAAGTTATGTTCATCTATGCAAGTTTATATGCAAGTTATGTTCATCTATGCAAGTTTATGCTTATATGTTTGGATCCATGCCAGTTCTTATGTTTAGATCTATGTCAGTTCACATTGCATATGTTAATTGGATCCATCTTATATGCTAGTTCATGTTTATATGCTTAATTAGATTTATGTTGTTCTATGCTAAGTTCATGTTACACATTCTTAATTAGATCTATATTGCTTTATGCCAGTTTGGATGTCATATGTCTCTTTCTTTTCCTTTTCTTATGAGTTAGGCTAACAGCGAGCCTAACATATTATGTGAATTATACGTACGAACGATGTGGGAACGTTGGGGAATAGTTTGGAAAATATTAAATATTGGATATTATGCAGTTGGCATAAATTGGTTAACAACCATGTAATTAACATGAGACATAAATTGGTATTGTTTCCATACATGGAAATTATGGACATAATTTAGATGATAATTATGAACGTAGCTTGAATTGGAAATTATGGACAACTTGAAATAGGGACATTAATTCAAATTGGGGTTGAATAATAAAATGAGATAATGAACACCTAAGGCATAAGGTTAGATTTGGTTTGCGATATTAGACTGCCCGGACCCGCCCGGCAAATCCAGCAACCGCAAACGATAGTCTAATGTGAGGGGTCAAAGGCATAAATTAAATGCGTAATAATTGTAAAGACACGAGGTTAGATTCAGATTGCGGTATAAGATTGCCCGGACCAGCTCGGCAAATCCAGTAACCGCAAAGGGAATATAATGTGGGAGGTCTTGCAAGGTTACGGTTAAAATGAATTATAGAAAACTTAACCAAGTTAAGACATGTAGTGGGACATGGGGTTAAGTGGGTGACATGGGTGACATGTGAAATATAATTAGAAACACTTAACCAAGTTGAAACATGTAAGAAGACATGAATAAGAAGGGGTTAAGTGGGAAATCCTAGTAGGGACCAAGCGTAGGTGGAAAGCTTGTGTCAAGTGTGGGGACCCTTTTCAACCATTAATCCATTTAGTATCTAAGTGAGCTCGAACTAATCAAGGATGGGACACGCTTACTGGGTTTGATTGTAATAGGTCAAAACGGGTTAGCGGTGGCAACGCAAGTCCAACAGGGTCATGAGCGTGCATGGGCCTGGGCTGGTAGGTAAGATGTTGTTGCATCGTGTAGGTATAAGCCGTGCATCTTTAGTAGTATCGGGTTGCCACTTTGGGGAGCGATACACCCCACTATGGGACCTGCACTGGTATATACGAGTTAGGGAGCCGATCGAATAGGGAGGGTAGTGGGTACAACTAGTGGAGATAGGGGCAGGCGGCACCTATGATAGCAGCTAGGGGTACACGAAACTACCATTATTATTATCACTACGATTAGTATGAGGGATCAACTTTCAGAGTAAATAGAGTTGGTGCAGTGTAGTAATTATCTTATAGTGATTAGAAGCGCAATCAACGTTTATTTATTCATTTTGCCTACCTTGTCATGCATGCTTATGTTACAGTCATTTCTTACTTTTCAGTTTATGTTCTTATCCTGTTACTTTAATGATTATATTGTTAATGTTACTGGACTCACCAGACTTTATGTATGACCTCGTTTGTTTCTCCTCTTTTCTTTCCGTTTCCCCCCCAGGTTCTCAGGGTGGGCCTAGTGGAGCTTGATTTGGATCTCTTTCTCTCTCTTTTGGAAGTGCTTGGATTGCTGAAAGTAAAGTTCAGCTTATCACTTTTTATGGCTATTTATGTTGGGGTTATGCTTGTTGTTTTATGTACTCAGAAAATAATTTGTCAAGATGGATATTAAGTGTACTTGGTTTTATTGTTGGTTTTGGTGTTGTAACCAAAATTATTTTTCCGCTGCAATGAAGTTGTTTTAAAATTTTAAAGTACCATTATACGTAACTGTCTCGTTATATTCTGTTCTATACACTTATAATACTCCGTGAAAGTTATTGCATTCCCTTTGTGAGTGACATTAATAGATGTGCGGTGTTACAAACATGGCGCATCATATTCCAAAATATAGTAAATCGAATTCCGACCATGGTCAAAACCCCTTTGACGAACAAAACAACATGTGAAAAACTGAGCTAAAAAAGCTTTCGATGTTCCCAAAAGTCGTTAAGATTGAATTTCTTGGTTACCGAACTAAGATGAGATGGGTTGAACTTGTTAGTCCTATAGATCTATGAGAGTGCTTCGTTTTGACTGGTTATGGTTCTTGTAACTCAAAATGGATACAAATTTATGCGTGGCGGAACAACCCACGTCTGTTGGGTGCAACATCGAAGTCTTGAGGTGCAACATCAGTCTGAAAATCCAAGATCGCACTGTATGACTTTTGAAAACACGTTTATGGGTATGAAATAGAAATATAACATGGTGCATCATATTCCAAAATATATCGTTTCGAATTCTGACCATGGTCAAACCACCTTTGACCAACAAAACAGCATGTGAAAAATTAAAAATTAAGCTAAAAATGCTTTCGATGTTCCCAAAAATCATTAAGATTGAATTTCTTGGTTACTGAACTAAGATGAGGTAGTGGAACCTGTTAGTCCTATAAATCTATGAGAGAGCTTTGTTTTGACTAGTTATGGTTCTACTAACTCAAAATGGACCCAAATTTATGCGTGGCTGAACAACCCACGTCTGTTGGGTGCAACATCGAAGCCTTGAGGTACAACATCAGTTTGAAAATCCAAGATTGCACTGTATGACTTTTGAAAACTCGTTTATGGGTACGAAATAGAAATATAACATGGTGCATCATTTTCCAAACTATCTTAAATCGAATTCCGACCATGGTCAAACCCCTTTTGACAAACAAAACAACATGTGAAAAATAAAAAATTGAGCTAAAAAAGCTTTTGATGTTCCCAAATGTCATTAAGATTGAATTTCTTGGTTACTGAACTAAGATAGATGGGTGGAACCTGTTAGTCATATAAATCTACGAGAGACCTTCATTTCGACTAGTTATGGTCCTACTAACTCAAATTGGACACAAATTTATGCATGGTGGAACAACCCACGACTGTTAGGTGCAACATCGAAGTCTTGAGGTGCAACATCAGTTTGAAAATCCAAGATTGCACCGTATGACTTTAGAAAACTCGTTTAGGGGTACGAAATAGAAATAAAACATGGTGCATCATAATCCAAAATATATTAAATCGAATTCCGACCATGGTCAAACCCCCTTTGACCAACAAAACAACATGTGAAAAATGAGCTAAAAAAGATTTCGATGTTCCCACGAGACGTGGGTTGTTCCGCCACTTATAAATTTAGATTCCAAAATATATTAAATTGAATTCCAACCATGGTCAAACCCCTTTTACCAACAAAACAACATGTGAAAAATTAATGACATTTGGGAAATGGATACAAATTTATGTTGCACCATGTTATTTTTCTATTTCGAAACATATGTTATATTAAATAGAATTCCAAAATATAGATCTATTCAGTAGTTAAGATTGAATTTCTTGGTTACTGAACTAAGATGAGATGGGTGGAACTTGTTAGTCCTATAAATCTCTGGGAGGGCTTTATTTTGATTGGTTATGGTTCTAGTAACTCAAAATGGACACAAAGTTATGGTTTGCGGAACAACCCACGTTTGTTGGGTGCAACATCGAAGTCTTGAGGTGCAACATAAGATATATTGGACCAGTCGAAACCATAACCATGGTCGGAATTCGATTTAATATATTTTTCAAAAGCTTTCTCATAGATCTATAGGATTAACATGGGGTTTGACCATATAACCATGTGCATCATATCTTATTTGTATCCATTCCAATGCATAATTTTTTATCCTTTTTGAGTTAGTAGAACCATAACCAGTCAAAATGAAGCTCTCTCATAGATATATGGGACTAACAGTTTTTCACATGTTGTTTTGTTGGTCAAAGGGGGTTTGACCATGGTTGGAATTTCATTTACTATATTTTGGAATATGATGCACCATGTTATTTTTATATTTCATACCCATAAACGAGTTTTCAAAAGTCATACAGTGCAATTTTGGATTTTCAAACTGATGTTGCACCCATAAATGTTGTTTTGTTATATTTCTATGTCATCAAATGTTGTTTTGACTGGTTAAGATTGAATTTCAATTTTTATTTTTTCACATGTTGTTTTGTTGGTCAAAGGGTTTTTTTTAGCTCAACATATAAAACAACATATTTTGTTAATGACAAAGGGGGTTTCAATTTTAACAAGGAATTTTTCTCATTTTATAACTTCGATGTTACATCCAAGCTTTCGATGAACTTTCGATGTTCCGACCACTGTCAAACCCCTTTGACAAACAAAGCAACATGTGAAAATTTGAGATAAAAAAGCTTTCGATGTTCCCAAATGTCATCAAGATTGAATTTCATTTAAAATGGTTATAGATCTAAGATTCCCAATAACCATTTTGACCATCGATGTTACCCCCAAGGTATATTAAAAATTTCAAAGGCTTTCGTTGTTCCTTTAACCTGTTAGTCCAACAAAACAACATGTGAAAAATTAAGCTTCATTGGTCAAAGGGTTACTGAATGTCATTAGATTGAATTTTGGGAACAAAACAACATGTGAAAAAATAAAAATTGAGCTAAAAAAGCTTTCGATGTTCACAAAAGATGGGTATGACCAACAAAACATGGTCAAAGCCCCTTTGATGCACCATCAGTTTGACCCATAAATGAAACACCCCGTATATTCTATAACAGTGAAATTCATAAATTAAAGTATAATTAATTCTAATGGAAGAATTAAGGGAAAAGGCTTATGCCATTGCGTTCGTCTCGGAATTCTGGTTGAGATAGAGTCCGAGTTTGCCTGAAACAGACTCCGTATGAAGGAGTTATGATCTCCGGAAGTTTCAGAATAAATTTGAAATTCAAAAACAGCTCAGAACAGGTTTAAAATTCGAATTCGAGTTCAAACTGGACTGGGCGGGAAAATTCCCGCCCAGTGACCAGGTCGACACTAGTGTTGACTGGGCAGTCGACCTGGGCCCCCCAAGTCGACTGCGCAGTCGACTTGGGTGTCGACCTGCAGGTCGACTTGCCTGGTCGGCCTGACCAGGTGGGTCTGACCCTGGTTCGACTTCTGGTGTGCTGTACGGTCTGATTTCCCTCCCTGTTTGCATCTGACGGCTCAAATTAACTTGAAAACTCTATAAATACACACTAAGCCTCAACTAATTCACATAAGAAAATAAGAGAGGAGTCGTCATGCTGCCAGGAAGGAGTTGATCGTAGCCACCAAGAATCAAACTAAGAAGCAAATTAAAGTCTAATCAAATCAATCAACAAATTGCTACCCAAAGGAGAGCAACTCCAAATTCAGAAAACAGAAATCAGAAAACAAGATCTCGTCATACGTTGTAAGTATAGTGGTCTTTCAGAATCTGAATAAAATTATGATGTGATACGATGTAATTGAGAATAGAATTGTATTATTGTTGTATACTGATGTAGATCTTGTGTATTGTAATGTTTCTATCGTGATTTTGTGTATTGATTAGTGGCATAATGGGTCGATGCAAGTTTATTATACGGTTGTATATGAAAGTAATTGCAATTGCAAGTTTGTGGCAAAATCTATGATTACATCCCTCTCATGTTTATGTTAATATCCCCTTTATGTTTATGTTGATATCAGGGGCCATATACTTATGTAAACATATCCTAGATATGAGATCTTTTATGCCTACATGTCTCAAAACTTATGTATACATCTTAGATCTATTACAAGTATGATTAGAACTATGTTAAATGCAGTTTAGGTTATATAAACCATGCAAGTTCATGTGGAAATGGACTATATATTAGATTTGGACATTTTTGGGTTAATTTACAATATGCTAGTTTTGTGTTCGACATTATGCCAAGTTAATATGTTAAAACCCAAGTTCGTATAAGTCTACATATGCCATCCTATGTGACACCCATTTAGTTGTATGCCAATTTTGAATGCAAGTTCACATGATCCAATGTTTATGTTAACGCCAATTTGCAAGTTCATGCGCTACACCTTCTATGTATCTTAGAAAATATTATATGTTCTAGGTTTCCCCTTTTCTCACATTTATCAAGTTGGGCTGAATTGTGTCGAGCCCAACAAAAGTACGTACAAACGGGGGTAGTAGCGTTGGGTGTAAAACATGATATAAATAAATATGTTGGCATGTTTGGCACGTGCCAACAACTGTGCCATTTTAGCGGTATAAATTGTTATACCCAAATTAAAAGACGACTTGACGTTTACATAAATAATGAAATATGTAAATCTAGAAAAGACGACATGTTTGACCCGAGGTTGGATTGAGTTGTGACATAAACCTGCCCGGACCTTCCCAGCTGTCCAGTAGTCACAACAATACCTATCCAATGTGGGTGGTTAAACATTGAGCCCAATAAAGACCCGAGGTTAGACTGAACTACGGTGTAAACCTACCCGGAACCAAACGGCACATCCAGTAACCGAAGTGATATTTGTCTAATGTGAGTGGTCGGTGCTCTAAAAGGCTATGGACAGGTGGTAGGGTTAAGTCAACTGGAAACACATAACCAAAGATTCAACATGTTAACAAACATTGATGGGTGGGGTTAGGTATATACAGACACTTAACCACTTAACATGTTTGACTAGAAAACCCTGGTAACGTAGGGACCCGTTTCAGCAGTAACCCAATTTAGGTATCAATGGTACCCTGAAACTAGGCAGGGTGGGGCACGATTACTGGGCTGATTGTAAGCGGTCAAATAACGGTAATGTTAGGTGCACAGTGTAGGTCTAACGGTGTGCGGTCGTGCACGCCCTTCGGAGCAGACAAGAAGGGCACTGGGGGCACCGGTAGTATATCCTATGCCTTCCAGTAATTGTGTCGGGGCCGCCACCATGGGTCTTGATACACCCAATGGTGGGACCAGCATAGGTATCTACACTTCTTGGGGTAGCCGTAAGACACACGTATGAGTAGGAGCCGATCTTTAGAAAACAAAATGGATCACTTCACCCTCAGCATGGGGTGCCGGTTAGAATAATTCTAGTAAATGCAGAGATATAGTGTGGGTTCGATAGTATATTCGATTCTAGACTACACTCCCTTAGTTATGATACTATCCTGTTTTCTGTTTTTGTCTATCATATCCCTTTTTTTCACATACTGAAAAGTCACTAGATTTACTCAGGCTTTATGTCTGACTCCGTTTTTCTTTTCGTCTTCTTTTCTTTTGTTTGCCCCCCCCACCCCCAGGTCCACAGGGAGGAAACAACTCAGCTTAGTCAGACTCTTTTGCAAGCTTGATGACAGTAGATGTACGGTTTGGAACTCTTTTTCTTGGATCAATGGCTTTGGATATCATTATGGGGATTTTGCTGCTTTATTTTATGTTTTATGCTTCTTTGATAACCAAGACAGTTATGGAAATGTAATGTTTTTGGAAGTATTGTAAGACAATTATGGTATGGTTTGTGTGACACGTATTTTGATGAAATAAAAGTTGCTATTGTTTCCGTTGTTTAAAAATATGTGTATTTATATCTGTCTTGTGTATCTGTGACTTATACTTATAAACCTCCACCAAAATTAGGGCATTCCCTTTATGAGTGGCCCTAACGGAGGTGGGGTGTTTCAATAAACGAAGCTCTCTCATAGATTTATAGGACTAACAGGTTCCACCCATCTCATCAAGCTTTTGATGTTCCCAAATGTCATTAAGATTGAATTTCTTGGTTACTAAACTAAGATGAGACGGTGGAACCTGTTAGTCTTATAGATCCATGAGAGAGCTTCGTTTTGACTGGTTATGGTTCTAGTAACTCAAAATGGATAAAATTATGTGTGGCGGAACATCCCATGTCTGTTGGCTGCAACATCGAAGTCTTGAGGGGGATGAGATGGAAGTAACCTGTTAGTCAAACCCCCTTTGACCTACAAAACAACATGTGAAAAAATATAAATCCAACATGTTACATTTAACTGATATTCCATCTTAGTCCAGTAAACAAGAAATTCAATCTTAATGAATATTTGGAACATCAAAAGCTTTTTTAGCCTAATTTTTCGCATGTTGTTTTGTTGGTCAAAGGGGGTTTGACCATGTTCAAATAACATGTGAAAACTCGTTTATATTTCTAGCAACTAACAGGTTACACCCATCAGTTTTTATCAAGACTTTTGGGTGTAAAACAATAACCATTCAAAACAAAGCTCTCTCATAGATCTATAGGACTAACAGAATCCACCCATCTCATCATAGTTCAGTAACCAAGAAATTCAATCTTAATGACTTTAGGGAACATCGAAAGCCTTTTTAGCTCAATTTTTCACATGTTGTTTGTTAGTACCAGGGGGTTTGACCATGGGGGAACGTCTGTTGGGTGCAACATCAAAGTCTTGAGGTGCAACATCAGTTTGAAAATCCAAGATTGCACTGTATGACTCTCGTTTATGGGTACAAATCCAAAATATAACATGGTGCATCATATTCCAAAATATACTAAATCGAATTCTGACCATGGTCAAACCCCCTTTGACCAACAAAACAACATGCGAAAAATAAAAAATTGAGCTAAAAAAGATTTTGATGTTCCCAAAAATCATTAAGATTGAAATTCCTGGTTACTGAACTTAGATGAGATGGGTGAAACCTGTTAGTCCAATAAATCTATGGGAGAGCTTTGTTTTTGACTAGTTATGGTTCTAGTAACTAAAAAAGGACACAAAGTTATGGTTTGCGGAACAACCCACGTTTGTTGGGTGCAACATCGAATTCTTGAGGTGCAACGTAAGATATTTTGGACTAGTCGAAACCATAACCATGGTCGGAATTCGATTTAATATATTTTTCCAAAGCTTTCTCATAGATCTATAGGACTAACAGGGGGTTTGACCATATAACCTTGTGCATCATATCTTATTTGTATCCATTCCGATGCATAACTTTTTATCTATTTTGAGTTAGTAGAACCATAACCAGTCTAAACGAAGCTCTGTCATAGATCTATAGGACTAACAGTTTTTCACATGTTCTTTTGTTGGTCAAAGGGGGTTTGACCATGGTCGGAATTCCATTTACTATACTTTGGAATATGATGGACCATGTTATATTTCTATTTCGTACCCATAAACGAGTTTTCAAAAGTCATACAGTGCAATTTTTGATTTTCAAACTGATGTTGCACCCATAAATGTTGTTTTGTTATATTTCTATGTCATTAAATGTTGTTCTAACTGGTTAAGATTAAATTTCAATTTTTAATTTTTCACATGTTTTGTTGGTCAAAGGTTTTTTTTAGCTCAACATATAAAACAACATATTTTGTTAATGACAAAGGGGGTTTCAATTTTCACAAGGAATTTTACTCAATTTATAACTTCGATGTTACGTCCAAGCTTTCGATGATCTTTCGATGTTCCGACCACGGTCAAACCCCCTTTGACAAACAAAACAACATGTGAAAAATTAAGCTAAAAAAGCTTTTGATGTTCCCAAATGTCATTAAGACCGAATTTCATTTAAAATGGTTATAGATCTAAGATTCCCAATAACCACTTTGACCATCGATGTTACCCCCAAGGTATATTTAAAATTTCAAAGGCTTTCGATGTTCCTTTAACCTGTTAGTCCAACAAAACAACATGTGAAAAATTAAGCTTCGTTGGTCAAAGGGTTACTGAATGTCATTAGATTAAATTTTGGGAACAAAACAACATGTGAAAAATTAAAAATTGAGCTAAAAAAGCTTTTGATGTTCCCAAAAGATGGGTTTGACCAACAAAACATGGTCAAACCCCCTTTGACACACCATTAGTTTGAAACATAAACGAAGCTCTATCATAGATTTATAGGACTAACAGGTTCCCCCCATCTCATCAAGCTTTCGATGTTCCCAAATTTCATTAAGATTGAATTTCTTGGTTACTGAACTAAGATGAGACAGTGGAACCTGTTAGTCTTATCGATCTATGAGAGAGCTTCGTTTTGACTGGTTATGGTTCTAGTAACTCAAAATGGATACAAATTTATGTGTGGCGGAACAACCCACATCTGTTGGTTGCAACATCGAAGTCTTGAGGTGGATGAGATGGAAGTAACCTGTTAGTCAAACCCCCTTTGACCAACAAAACAACATGTTAAAAAAAATAAAAATCCAACATGTTACATTTAACTGATATTCCATCTTAGTTTAGTAACCAAGAAATTCAATCTTAATGAATATTTGGAACATCAAAAGCTTTTTTAGCTTAATTTTTCACATTTTGTTTTGTTGGTCCAAGGTGGTTTTACCAGGTTCAAATAACGTGTGAAAACTCGTTTATATTTCTAGTAACTAACAGGTTACACCCATCAGTTTTTATCAAGACTTTTGGGTGTAAAACCATAACCTGTCAAAACAAAGCTCTCTCATATATCTATAGGACTAACAGGTTCCACCCACCGCATCTTAGTTCAGTAACCAACAAATTCAATCTTAATGACTTTTGGGAACATCAAAAGCTTTTTTAGCTCAATTTTTCACATGTTTCTTTGTTGGTCACAGGGGGTTTGACCATGGTCGGAATTCGATTTAATATATTTTGGGAACGTCTGTTGGGTGCAACATCTAAGTCTTGAGGTGCAACATCAGTTTGAAAATCCAAGATTGCACTGTATGACTCTCGTTTATGGGTACGAAACAAAAATATAACATGGTGCATCATATTCCAAAATATATTAAATTGAATTCTGACCATGGTCAAACCCCCTTTGACCAACAAAACAACATGTGAAAAATTAAAAATTGAGCTAAAAAAGATTTTGATGTTCCCAAAAATCATTAAGATTGAAATTCGTGGTTACTAAACTAAGATGAGATGGGTTGAACCTGTTAGTCCTATAAATCTGTGATAGAGCTTTGTTTTGACTGGTTATGGCTCTAATAACTCAAAATGGATACAAACTTATGCATGGCGGGACAACCCACGTCTGTTGGGTGCAACCTCGAAGTCTTGAGGTGCAATATCAGTTTGAAAATCCAAGATTGCACTGTATGACTTATGAAAACTTGTTTATGGGTACGAAATAGAAATATAACATGGTGCATCATACTACAAAATATATTAAATCGAATTTCGACCATGGTCAAACCAACTTTGACCAACAAAACAACATGTGAAAAATTGAGCTAAAAAAGCTTTCGATGTTCCCAAATGCCATTAAGATTGAATTTCTTGGTTACTGAACTAAGATAAGATGGTTGTAACCTGTTAGTCCTATAGATCTATGATAGATCTTCATTTTTACTGGTTATGGTTCTAGTAACTCAAAATGAACACAAAGTTTTGCGTGGCGGAGCAATCCATGTCTGTTGGGTGCAACATCTAAGTCTTGAGGTGCAACACCAGTTTGAAAATCCAAGATCGCACTGTACGACTTTTGAAAACTCCTTTAGGGTATGAAATAGAAATATAACATGATGCATCATATTCCAAAATAGAGTAAATAGAACTCCGACCATGGTCAAATCCCATTTGACTAACAGAATAACATGTGAAAAATTAAGCTGTAACACCCCATGTCCGTTAATATCACTGACTAAGGGAATGCATTAACTTTCATGGAGTATTATAAGAGTATAGAATAGAATATCACAAGATAGATATATAAAATGGTACTTAAGAAAATTCAAAATTTATTCATTGCAGCAGAAAAGCAAAACATGTTTGGTTACAACATCAAAACCACGTACTAGAGTCGAGTACATAAATATCCATCTTGAACAAAATTATTATCAGAGTACATAAAAGTAAAATCATAATCCCACACCGAATAGCCATAATAGAAAAGAGATAAATCTAAGCACTACTCTCAACACTTCCAAGCACTTCAAGAAGAAAGAAATCCAAGTCAAGCTCCATTAGTCCCACCCTGAGGACCTTGGGGGGGAGGGGAGAAAGAAAAGAGGCAAAACAGAAGAGTCAGACATAAAGTCTGGCAAGTCCAATGACTTTAACAATATAATCAGTAAAGTAACAGGATAAGAACATAAACTGGATATAAGAGATGACTGTAACATAAGCAGATATGACAAGGTAAACAAGGTAGGTAAGATAGAATCATCGATTGCACCTCTAATCATTATAAGATAATTCCTACACTGCACCAATACTAGTTACATACTGAAAGTTGATCCCTTTCACTAATTATAATAATGATAGTGGTAGTTTCGTGTACTCCTAGCTGCTGTCATAGGTGTCGCCTGCTCCAATCTCCACTTGTTGTACCCACTACCGTCCCCATTCGATCGGCTCCCTAACTCGTAGATACCCGTGCTGGTCCTACAGTAGGTTGTATCACTCCCTAAAGTGGCATCCCGATACCACTAAAATGCACGGCTTATACCTACACGATGCAACAATGTCTTACCTACCAGCCCGGACCCACGCACGCACATGACTCTGTTGGACTTGCGCTGCCACCACTAACTCTTAATTGACCTCTTACAATCAATCCCAGTAAGCGTGTCCCGTCCTCGACCTAGTTCGAGCTCTTATAGATACTAAGATGGGTTACTGGTTGAAAAGGGTCCACACACTAGACACAAGCTTCCCTCCAAAGTTTGGTCCCCGCTAGGAATTTCCACTTAACCCCTTTTTATTCTCATGTCTTCCTACATGTTTCACATTGATTAAGTGCTTCTAATTATATTTCACATGTCACCCATGTCACCCACTTAACCCCCATGTCTTACTACATGTCTTATTCTGGTTAAGTGTTCTTTAATTCATTATAACCGTAATCTTGCAAGACCTCCCACATTAGATTACCGTTTTGCGGTTGTTGGATTTGCCGCGTGGTTCCTGGAAGGCTTATACCGCAATCTGATTCTAACCTCGTGTCTTTGCATTTTTACGCATCTAATTTGTGCATTTGACCTCTCACACTAGATTACCAAATTGCGGTTGCTGGATGTGCCGGGCGGTTCCGAGCAGTCTTATACCATAATTTGAATCTAACCTCGTGTCTTAGGCGTTCATTGTCACTTCTTTTATTCAAACCTAATTTCAAGTCTTGGATTAAAATATTCCCATTTACCCATAATTTCCAACCTAAATTATGTTCTTAATTTTAATCCAAACTATGCCTAAAATCTCATGTGTACTAGTTATGCCAAATTAGGCCCAAACTAATTTGCATAGCTATTAACAATTTTATGCCACATTCATGTACACAAGTTATACATAATTATGCCCCGAATCAACTACATGATTACAAATCAATTTTATGCCGAATTGCATATTATTCAATAATTTTCGCAAACTTTTCCCACAACGTTCCCACGTCATTCGTACGTATAATAATATGTCAGGCTTGCAGTCAGCCTAACCTCATAAAAAAGAAAAGAAGAGAAGAGGGGAAAAGAACCATGACATCTAAACTGGTATAAAAATAAGCATAAGAAGTATGAACTGGCATAGAACAATAAAATAGATCTAATAAGGCATATAAACTGGCATAGAGCAATAAATTAGATCTAATTAGGCATATGAACTGGAATAGAGCAATAAATTAGATCTAATTAGGCATATGGAATGTAAACTTTAGGTATTAATCTAAAAGATTAGAATTCACCAAACACGATATGATTCATCTTACAGGCATGTTCATAAAGTCCAATTCATAAACTTATCACAATTACTTTTAATTAATTATAAGTGAAAGTAACGTGGACTCACAGCGATAGAAGAGAAAATAGATCAAAATTCTGTATTCTGAATTTGATTAGCTACACTGTCGTTGTAGAATTCAATTCTTAACTTCCAATATGAATACTCCTATTCTTATTTGCTTTAATGTAGAAGAAATACTAGTTTAGGTTGGGGCAGCAAGGAGGCGCCATGAATTAGTTTAATGGAATTACGTTTAGGTCTAGGTATGTTTATATAGGAGTACAAGGTGTATTAGGGCCTTTAGATTAACTTAGGAGCCATCAGAACCATCCAAACCAGAAATACACATCACTCAGCCAACCACAGAAGGCCACATCAGCCGTAGACCTCACAAAATACGTCGCCCAGATCTGGGCAGACAGGGTTCGACACCCATATAGGGGGCTCGACACCCATGTAGGGGGTCGACACCTATGTCAACTCCCCTAGGGGGGTCAACACCACAGAGCGGGAGATTTTCGGCTAACCCAGTTTGACGTGATTTTGATTTTCGAATTGGTTTTGGATTATTAATTATTATTTATTTTAAATCCTTCTTAAACTTGAAATCTTCAAAGCTCCATAACTTCTTCATACTGTATCCGTTTTAAGCAAATTCGGACTCTATCTCAAGCAGAATTCCAAGATGAACGCAATGGCGCGACCCATTTCCCTTAATTCTTCTTATAAAAATTAAGTATTCTTTAATTATATCCTTATGTCATGTTTTAAAATTGCAGGGTGTTACATTCTCCCCTCAGTAAAGGATTTCGTCACTGAAATCTTCAAGTTAAGAAGAATGTATCCTACCATCCAATAATCCATCTACCCATCCATCATCCACAAGCATCAATTGTCCTTAAAGATTTCTAATGCTATATGAACATATGTAAAAGTATGTGTATATGTTCCTTATCTAATGCAAAGATCAGGCGGTCTACTGATTCAGTTGACCTCCTTACTGCAAAATATGATAGTGCCATGCATCCATTATGTATGCAAAAGAATCCTAATGATACATATCATTTATATATGAGTGCACAATCGTTCATTCAAATGCAGCATCCATATGATAAAGCATTCAATATACATCCATTTAATTTAAATATGCACACTCATTCATATGCAATATGAAAGTGATTGAGCCGATCTAGTGTCTAATGTGTGTGTAAATGCATCCACGAGCAACCACTAGCAAACACTTACATCCACTTGCATCCACCAAACATAAAATGTCTCAAACACATGTTTACAACCATAGAGTTTTCAACCTCAAGATTGAAGATATAATTGAGTGGATACACTAAAGTATAGAACAAGTATAAACAAAGCGGTAGAAAATGGAGAAGTTGAGAAAATACCCTCAAAAAGGAAAGGATGTGACGCGCGTATCTTGTCCTCAGTCTCCCAAGTCGCGTCTCCTTGATCATCTCCCCGTTGGACTTTAACTAACATGACCTCTCGGTTGCGTAACTTCTTGACCTCAGATCCAAGGATGCATGTAGGAACTCGTCTAACCGCGACATCTCGCTATACTTCCACTTTTCTAAGCATGCTAGGCTCTACTACTTCTGCGGTATCATGTAAACACTTCCGCAAATGCAACACATGAAATACGTCATGAACACCACTAAGCTTCTCGGGCAACTTCACTCTGTAGGTCATCTGTCCAATTCTCTCTGTAATGGGGAATGGCTCCACAAACTTTGGAGCCAACCTCAATACAGACCCAAAGCGAACTACATTCCTCAATGGTGATCCTTTAATAAAGACCATGTCTCCAACAGTGAGCTCAAGATCGGTCCTTCTCTTAGCAGCATATGACTTTTGTCGGTCCTGTGCCGTCTTCATACGTCTTCGAATCAAGTCTATCTTCTCCGAAGTTTCCCTAATCATATCTGGCCCAAGCAAAATCTTATCCGTAGACTCCCACCAACAAGTAGGTGATCGGAAAGGCCATCCATATAGATCTTCAAAAGGTGCCATTCCAATGCTAGTCTGATAGTTGTTGTTGTAGGCGAATTATACTAATGGAAGATGTTCCTCCCATGTCCCTCCAAAGTCCATGATGCATAATCTCAAAAGACCTTCTAGAATCTGACTTACTCTTTCTGTTTGGCCATCCGTCTGTGGTTGATAAGTGGTGCTCAAACACAATTATGTTCTTACCGCCTCTTGCAAGCTCTTCCAAAACTCACTAGTGAAAATGGGATCTTGATCGCTCACAATACTAGAAGGTTTGCCATGTGGACGAACTATCTCTCGGAGATAAACAGATACTAACCATGCTGCTGTTCTTTTACTTTTAATGGGAATGAAATGTTTGCTCTTAGTAAGTCTATCGACTACTAACCAAATCCCCGTATTACCCTTCCTTGACCTCGGCAACCCGTCAACGAAATCCATGAAAACACTTTCCCATTTCCATTGTGGAACCTCTAAAGGGTGAAGCAAACCACTAGGCTTCTTTTGCTCAGCCTTCACTTGCTGGCACACTAAGCATCTATAAACGAACTCAGCCAAATCCTTCTTCATTCCGGCCCAAAAGAAAACTCGGTTCATGTCCCTATACATCTTGTCACCACTGGGATGAATGGTCATCTTTGTAACACCCCACCTCCACCAGGGTCACTCTTGCAAGTACACTGGCTTTGGAGGGGTGTTGGACAAGGTAAACATGCATAAAGATATCACAAAATAGAACATATAAGTAAAACAGAGTAAGTAAAGCAGCGGATAAAACTACTACAAAACCATAGTCAACTTACATCAAAAGTACTTAGTCATTATTTTCCAACTACTACAAGTCTAGAAACATAAACTGAAAAATGGAAATAACATAAAGTAAACTATCCCCAAAGTAGACATTGTAAAGCCATAGCGAGCTCAAGTCGAAACTGTACATGAGCTATCCAGAAAGCAAGCTAAAGATCCAAGCTAGGTGCTAGTGTTCCCACCCTGAGAACCTGGGGGGGGGGGAACGGAAGAAAAGAGGCGAAAGAAAACGGATCAATCAAAAAGACCGGTAAGTCCTACCTACTATTAGTATAAAAACTAATAAAGTTAACTGGACATGTAAAACAGAGATGAAACATAGGATGATAACTGGCATGGTGAAAAGTTAACAAGATAGATCAAGTGTGGCATCGCATATACAAGGTTAAGTTTTGCACCAATAGTACTAGTAATCCAATCCATGTCAAGTATAAACAAGAAATGATCCCTTGGCCCAAGTTTGGCCCAACATCATGAGATGACCTAAATCAAGGTCCAACTACACGGCCTAATGATCGGCTCCCTATATGCCTAACCCGTCAAGTGTCGGTGTCATACGGCCCAATCACGGAATGTAGTCAAACTGTGCTAGGTCCACCCTAGGGTGTATCAAGTCCTAGGGTGCCAACCACTGAAACAAATCAAGCACGCACCGTCTAAACCTACCGGTGCCCGTGCCTGCTTTTACAACTCCGGACTATGTGCACGACCATAGTCTGCCTGAACCTACACCGGCGCACCAACTCAGCCGTCGTTCTGGTCGCTTACAATCAACCCAGTAATCGTGCAACATCCTAGCCTAGTCCCTAGGTTATCGTTGATACATCCAAGAGGGTTACTGCTGAAAAGGACCGCGTAACTAGGGTTTCTAACGGGTTAAGTGTGGTTAACCCTATCCCATCATGTATCAAGTTGGTTAAGTGTACCCAAGTGGTTCATGACTTATACCCAACCACCCATCGTGTTTAATTGGTTAAGTATTCAAGTGGTCCATGACATAACCCTACCATGTGGCATTAATTAACTTAATGCACCCAACCTCTCACATTAGACCTTGTTGTGGTTACTAGTTAAGCCAGGCGGGTCCGGGTATCTTTACACAACAACTTAGTCTAACCTTGGGTTTTAAGTGCAACATGACCAACTTCTCACATTGGGTCCTATTGTTTGTAGCTACTAGTTAAGCCGGTCGGTTCCGGGTAGGTTCATGCTACAAACTCAACCCAACCTCGAGTTGGCCACTTTCATGTTTTCTACATGTCATGTCGGGTTCATGTTTTTCAAGCATAATCACATGTCATATTTCAAAACCATGTTTGTATGTCATTAAAGTTACCTAACTACCCACACGCATTCCCATCGCACGTACGTTTCGTCACAACACAAAATGGATTAAAAGAGGGAACTTAGAAGCATGACAAAAATGGGCATAAGGTGATAGGATATGGCCACAAGTTAAACATGGTGGCACATGAGGCAAAATGTGTTCATTAAACTTGCATATTACATTATAAACCTCAAAACATGCATAACATCAACCTTAGCAAATAGGTGATACATGGTCATAGATGGCATAGGATGATAACTAGTGATTCGCATATAACATCAAATGCAAGTTAACATAAAGGTTATGAGAGTTTCTATGTTGCATTGTGCAACATTTCCAAACAAAGATCATAGCTTTCAATCCACAAAGTCAAGGTGATAGCTTTACAAACATACATAGAACAAATCTATGCATAACATGATAGATTCAAAGCACAAATCATACTTAGGCCCAAACACAAACTTGCAACATGTCATTTTTAACTTCATTGTTTAAATCTAAGAGTAGAATAGGGCTTACAAAGCTCGGCTATGAAGACTAGAACAAAATAAACAAGATTGAGACGAAGCCACACTAGAAATCCCCAAATTAATATAAGCTCCAAGTTGTCTTTGAGAAATAAGAAGAAGGATCCTTGTTTTGATGAAGAAAGATGGCTCTTTTACTAGCTTAGAACACTCAAACTTTCATGAAGAAGATGGAGGCCATGATATGAAGGTGGAGGCCATGATTAGGAAGAATTTTGGCATAATTTAGTTGTAGGAATGATTTGTGTTGATTTAGGCTAGGTATTAGGGTCCTTTTATAGAAGTTTAGGTTAGTTTAGGCCATAGGATTAACCCTAATTCAGATCTGAGCCATCAAATCACGTCACTAGCCAACAAAACAAGACCCAGGAGCCAAAACAGGTGCACCAGGCCAAACTGGCCGACCACCCAAGTCGACAGGGGTGTCGATTGGGCAGTCGGCACCACCTGGGGGGTGTCGACTCCCATGTCGACTCCCCAGTCGACTTGGGGTTGGCTGGAATTTTCCCGCCTGTCCTGCTTGGGGTGAATTTGAATTCTGAATTCAAATTTGAACTGTTTTTGAACTTGAAATTTTCTGAAAACTTTGACGGGCCATAACTTGGTCATACGGACTCCGATTTACGAAAACTCGAACTCTATTTCGCGTATTTTTCCGAGACGAACACAATGGCACAGCCCGTTTCCCTTGATTCATATTTTAACATTTAATTCTACCTTGATTTATGTTATAACATGTTATTCAAAATACGGGTTGTAACATTCTCCCCACCTTAAAGGATTTCGTCCCCAAAATCTTCAAGTTAGGAAGAACATATCCTACCATCCATCATCCATCTACTCAAAACATCATCCACGAGCAGTCATTGTCCTTAAAAGATTCTAAATGATGTATGATCATATGCGAAAGGTGTGTGTACATGTACTTATCTAATGCGAAAATCAGGCGGTTACTGATTCAGTAAACCTCCTTAATGCAAAGTATGTTAGTGTTATGAGTCCATATGTATGCAAATTCCTAACATAATTCATAATCTCTATATGAGTGCACATAACATTCATCCATATGCAACATCCATGTGATAGCATAACAAGTTTCAGCCATGAATAAGTATAAGCACTCATGCATATGCAATATGAAAGTGTGTGAGCCGATCTTAGTGCCTAATGTGTATCATGCATCCACGAGTATCCACTTGCAAACACTTGCAACAATGGCAAACATCAAGCATAACATGTTTCAAATACGTGTTCCATCCAAAGGGTTTCTACCTAAGGTTCTCATGACAAGGTTAATGAGATAACAAGATAAACATGGATAGCAAAAGAAAGATATGCTAACTAGGAAAAGAGATTGAGAATGTACCCTCAAAAAGAAATGGATAAAGCCCATGCATCTTCTCCTCGGTTTCCCAAGTTGCATCTTCATCGGCTTTACTCCACTGAACCTTTACTAACTTGACTTCTCGATTCCTCAGCTTCTTGATCTCCGTTCCCAAGATACGAATCGGAGCTCGCCTCAGGGTTGCCTCTTTCTCTACCTCCACGTCTTCAAGAATGCTAGGCTCAACTACCTCGGCTGACTCATGTAGGCACTTTCGGAGAAGCGAGACATGAAAAACATTGTGCACTCCGGCCAGCTTCTCGGGCAATTCCACCTTATAAGCCATCTTCCCAATCCTCTCTATGATAGGGAAGGGTCCTACGAACCTTGGTTCCAGCTTCCCAACTGCTCCAAAACGAACCACATTTCGCAAAGGAGAAACCTTCACAAAGACCATATCTCCAACTTCAAACTCTAAGTCTGTCCTTCGCTTGTCTGCATAGGATTTCTGTCTGTCTTGGGCCGTTTTCATCTGCCTTCGAATCAACTCAACCTTCTCGGATGTGTCCCTTATCATGTCGGGCCCAAGTATAAGCTTATCCGTCGTCTCCCACCAACATGTTGGTGACTTGCACGGCCTCCCATATAAAGCTTCGAATGGTGCCATCCCTATGCTTGCTTGGTAGCTGTTATTATAAACAAACTCCACTAGAGGAAGATGATCTTCCCAAGTACCACCAAATTCAAGAATGCATAGCCTCAACAGATCTTCTAGTACCCTATTCAGCCTTTCGGTCTGGCCATCCGTCTGTGGGTGATAGGCCGTACTTAGATTCAATCGCGTACCCATCGCTTCTTGCAAACTATTCCAAAATTGGCTAGTGAAGATTGGGTCACGATCGCTGACTATGCTAGAAGGAACTCCATGCAATCATACTATCTCTCGAAGATAAACAGATGATAGCCATGATGCGGTCCTCTTGCTCTTCACCAGAACAGAATGAGCACTTTTCGTAAGTCTATCAACTATGACCCATATGCCAGTATTCCCCTTCCTTGATCTCGGCAATCCATCCACAAAAACCATAGAGATACTTTCCCACTTCCATAGCGGGACCTCCAATGGATGCAATAGCCCACCGGGCTTCTTCGACTCAGCCTTTACTTGTTGGCAAACAATGCATCTAGAAACAAACTCTGCCACATCCTTTTTCATCCCATCCCAAAAGAAAATGCGCTTCATATCTCGGTACATCTTATCCCCTCCGGGATGTATGGTCATCTTCGAGTGATGCGCCTCCTCAAGAACTCTATTTACTAAGTTTCCCACTCGGGGAACACATAGTCTTCCATCACGCCTTAGCCATCCCTTGTCATCAATAGTATATCTAGCGAGGTGACTTGACGTCTCACCCCGAATCAACTTGTCCACGATCTCGACTATCTGCGGGTCTTCCCTCTGTGAAGCCCCAACTTGATCAAGAAGTGTAGGTCTAAGCTCAAGGGATGCTAACGAACCAGTCATTGACCCAACAGCAGGTGCAAAATCAAAGGTTGCCAAGAACTCCAGGCTCTTCGTCTCAACAAACAAGGGACTCAAAGTCAACCTTCTTCTGCTTAGCGCATCTGCCACAACATTACCCTTGCCAGGGGTATAAGCTATCTCGAAGTCATATGATGCCAAGAATTCCATCCACCTTTGCAGCCTTAGATTCAAATCTTTCTGCGAGAAGAGGTACTTGAGTGACTTGTGATCAGTATACAATTCAAACCTTTTGCCTAGAAGATAGTGGCGCCAGAATTTGAGTGCAAAGACGATCGCCGCCAACTCCAAAACATGAGTGGGATAGTTCTTCTCATGAACTTTGAGTTGCCTACCCCCAAAGCATATCACTCTCCCTTCTTGCATCAGGACAGCGCCCAATCCCGTGCCACATGCATCGGTGTACACGGTAAACAACTTCCCTCCATCGGATAATGCTAGAACTGGAGCTGTGGTGAGGGCTTTCTTGAGCCTTTGAAAATCAAGCTCACACTCTAAGTCCCATGCAAAGACTAAGTTCTTCTTCGTTAACTTAGTAAGAGGAGCTGAAATCCGAGCAAAGTCCTTAATGAACTTTCTATAGTAGCCTGCCAGACCAAGAAAGCTTCTCACTTCAGTTGCATTCTTCGGAACTTTCCAGTCTTGTACCGCCGCCACTTTAGTGGGATCCACAACTAAGCCCTGCTTAGAAACTATATGCCCAAGGAACCGAACTTCCCTTATCCAGAAATGGCATTTAGAGAACTTGGCTTTCAACTGATGAGCCCTAAGCGTATCCATAACCTCCTTGAGGTGTGTAGCATGTTCTTCCTCGTCCTTAGAGAAGACTAGAATATCATCTACGAAGACAACCACAAACTTGTTAAGGAACTCCCTGAACACCCTACTCATCAAATCAGCAAAGTATGCGGGTGCATTAGTCAAACCGAACGGCATGACTAGCCATTCAAAGAACCCATCTGGAGTCCTAAACGCAGTCTTATCAATACTATCCTCAGCCACTCTAAGCTGATGGAATCCGGTGGCTAGATCGAGCTGAGAGAAAACAGAAGCACCAACAAGCTGGTCAAAGAGATCATCAATCCTCGGTAACGGGTGTCTATTCTTCTTTGTCAGCTTGTTCAACTCACGATAATCAACACATAGATGAAGCGAACCATCCGCATTAGTTGCGAATACCACCGGAGCACCCCATTCTGAAATGCTTCGCCTAATGAAATTTTTCTCAAGCAACTCCTTGATTTGCTTGCTAAGCTCTCTTCTTTCTCGCGGGGCCATGTGCCAAACACGCAATGAAACTGGCTTGGCATTATCAACCAGGTAAATACGGAAGTCTATCTCGCGTTTAGGGGGTAACCCCTTCACCTCATCAAAGACATCAGGATATTCTCGGACCACCCTCACAGATTGAAGATTGTCAATAGACGAGTCGAGGGATTCAAGATAACATAACATGACGGGATCCAGCGGGTTACAAGAAATCTCTAGGGTATTGCCAAGGCGAGTCATAAGCCTCACTACCCTATGCTCACAATCGAGAATGGCTCCATAACTGGACAACCAATCCATGCCCAAAATCAACCCATATCCCATGAACCCGAGAACATAAGCATTACATGTGAATTCTACGGTCAAGATAGAAATCCTCAAATCCATACAAATCATAGATAAATGGGCGGAACCCCCAATTGGATTTGAAACACTAACGGGATCCTCAACAAGACTAGTACTTAGGTGCAAACTTTCAACAATGTCAGAAGAGATAAAGTATGCGATGCGCCAGAATCAAATAAAGTTCGAACAGGAAAACCAGAAATATAAACAAGACTTTCTACAGAAATACTACCTCGGTCCTGAACTAGAGCAGTGTTGAGAGCATACATCTGCCCTCCAAAAGGTCCTGCTCGCTAAGCCTGTCCTTGCCGCTGTCCTTGCTTCTTTGGGCAATCCTTACTGAAGTGTCCAGTCTCTCGGCAATGAAAGCATTCTCCCAACTTCCTCTTCTTCTTTCTACAATCTTTGGCTATGTGCCCAATAATCCCACAGAAGTTGCACTTTCTTGTGTCCTTTGCCTTGTTGTTGTTGTCCTTGTTACCCTTGTTGTTCTTGTTGTTCTGATTGCTCTGATTTTCTCCCCACTTGGAGTCCGCCTTCTTGGTTTGAGTCTCATTAGGCTTGACTTCTTTCTTGCCATTCTTATTGTCTCCCTGAAGCAATGCCATGTCTACTAGGCTTTCTAAAGTGGCCCCCATGGGTAAATGAGACATGGCTAAACCTTGTAATGGCTCATTCAACCCTCGTGCAAAGCGTAGAGCCTTCTTCTGGGGTGTATTAACCATGTCCAAACTGAATCGAGCAAGCTGGTTAAACTTATTCACATACTCCCTGACTGTCATGTCCCCTGGCTTCAAAGATATAAACTTCTCCATTTGAAGATTCTCCTCAGCAGATGATAGAAACTTAAGCCCAAACCTCATCCTAAAGTCGGCCCAAGTCTCTATAGGCCTAGTAGCGTTGGTGACCTCCCACCAATAAGCAGGTTCCTTTTTCAATAGCCATACTGCCAACAGAACTTTTCTACGGTCTTCCACATCAAAGGTGGCGAAGAGGTCTTCAGTTTCTTATAACCAATTTCGTGCCTCAACAAAAGTCTCCGTCCCAATAAAATTCTTGCCACCCCTCGCCTTAAAATCTTTGCAAACCTTTGCGAAATCCGCTTGTGGACACTGAGTAGGAGGAGGAGAAGGAGGAGGAGGAGGAACCTCAGGCACGGTGGGAGTGTTTGCTGGGCCCGCATCGTTGGCCCTAGCTTCCAAGTACCTACGGAACCATCCGGGTATGGTTACTCCCTCGGGAAGGTTAATATCGGCCATGATGAAAAAGGAAAAGATAGATTTAGAACGAGGAAACAAAGGATAGTGCTAATGGCTTTTGGGGAATAGCCTTTTAAAATAAACTAGACTTTTCTTGGAAAATACTTAATTGGTTTTGAAAATAGTTTTTCAAAAAGGTTTTAAAACTTTTGTCCGGTCTAGTAAAACCTTATGCTCTGATACCAAATGTAACACCCCACCTCCGCCAGGGTCACTCTTGCAAGTACACTAGCTTTGGAGGGATGTTGGACAAGGTAAACATGCATAAAGATATCACAAGACAGAACATATAAGTAAAACAGAGTAAGTAAAGAAGTGGATAAAACAACTATTTCAAAACCATAGTCAACTTAAATCAAAAGTGCTTAGTCATTATTTTCCAACTACTACAAGTCTAGAAACATAAACTGAAAAATGGAAATAACATAAAGTAAACTATCCCCAAAGTAGACATGGTAAAGCCATAGCGAGCTCAAGTCCAAACCGTACATGAGCTATCCAGAAAGCAAGCTAAAGATCCAAGCTAGGTGCTAGTGTTCCCACCCTGAGAACCTGGGGGGGGGGACGGAAGAAAAGAGGCGAAAGAAAACGGATCAGTCAAAAAGACCGGTAAGTCCTACCTACTATTAGTATAAAAACTAATAAAGTTAACTGGACATGTAAAACAGAGATGAAACATAGGATGATAACTGGCATGGTGAAAAGTTAACAAGATAGATCAAGTGTGGCATCACATATACAAGGTTAAGTTTTGCACCAATAGTACTAGTAATCCAATCCATGTCAAGTATAAACAAGAAATGATCCCTTGGCCCAAGTTTGGCCCAACATCATGAGATGACCTAAATCAAGGTCCAACTACGCGGCCTAGTCGATCGGCTCCCTATATGCCTAACCCGTCAAGTGTCGGTGTCATACGGCCCAATCACGGAATGTAGTCAAACTGTGCTAGGTCCACCCTAGGGTGTATCAAGTCCTAGGGTGCCAACCACTGAAACAAATCAAGCACGCACCGTCTAAACCTACCGGTGCCCGTGCCTGCTTTTACAACTCCGGACTATGTGCACGACCATAGTCTGCCTGAACCTACACCGGCGCACCAACTCAGCCGTCGTTCTGGTCGCTTACAATCAGCCCAGTAATCGTGCAACATCCTAGCCTAGTCCCTAGGTTATCGTTGATACATCCAAGAGGGTTACTGCTGAAAAGGACCGCGTAACTAGGGTTTCTAACGGGTTAAGTGTGGTTAACCCTATCCCATCATGTATCAAGTTGGTTAAGTGTACCCAAGTGGTTCATGACTTATACCCAACCACCCATCGTGTTTAATTGGTTAAGTATTCAAGTGGTCCATGACTTAACCCTACCATGTGGCATTAATTAACTTAATGCACCCAACCTCTCACATTAGACCTTGTTGTGGTTACTAGTTAAGTCGGGCGGGTCCGGGTAGCTTTACACCACAACTTAGTCTAACCTCGGGTTTTAAGTGCAACATGACCAACTTCTCACATTGAGTCCTATTGTTTGTAGCTACTTGTTAAGCCGGTCGGTTCCGGGTAGGTTTATGCTACAAACTCAACCCAACCTCGAGTTGGCCACTTTCATGTTTTCTACATGTCATGTCCATGTTCATGTTTTTCAAGCATAATCACATGTCATATTTCAAAACCATGTTTTTATGTCATTAAAGTTACCTAACTACCCATACGCATTCCCATCGCATGTACGTTTCGTCACAACACAAAATGGATTAAAAGAGGGAACTTAGAAGCATGACAAAAATGGGCATAAATTGATAGGATTTGGCCACAAGTTAAACATGGTGGCACATGAGGCAAAATGTGTTCATTAAACTTGCATATTACATTATAACCTCTAAACATGCATGACATCAACCTTAGCAAATAGGTGATACATGGTCATAGATGGCATAGGATGATAACTAGTGATTCGCATATAACATCATATGCAAGTTAACATAAAGGTTATGAGAGTTTCTATGTTGCATTAGCAACATTTCCAAACAAAGCTCATAGCTTTCAATCCACAAAGTCAAGATGATAGCTTTATAAACATACATAGAACAAATCTATGCATAACATGATAGATTCAAAGCACAAATCATACTTAGGCCCAAACACAAACTTGCAACATGTCATTTTTAACATCATAGTTTAAGTTTAAGAGTAGAATAGGGCTTACAAAGCTTGACTATGAAGACTAGAACAAAATAAACAAGATTGAGACAAAGCCACAGAAGAAATCCCCAAATTAATATAAGCTCCAAGATGTCTTTGAGAAATAAGAAGAAGGATCCTTGTTTTGATGAAGAAAGATGGCTCTTTTACTAGCTTAGAACACTCAAACTTTCATGAAGAAGATGGAGGCCATGATATGAAGGTGGAAGCCATGATTAGGAAGCATTTTGGCATAATTTAGTTGTAGGAATGATTTGTGTTGATTTAGGCTAGGTATTAGGGTCCTTTTATAGAAGTTTAGGTTAGTTTAGGCCATAGGATTAACCCTAATTCAGATCTGAGCCATCAAATCACATCACTAGCCAACAAAACAAGACCCAGGAGCCAAAACAGATGCACTAGGCCAAACTGGCCGACCACCCAAGTCGACAGGGGTATCGACTGGGCAGTCGACACCACCTGGGGGGTGTCGACTCCTAAGTCGACTCCCCAGTCGACTTGGGGCTGGCGGGAATTTTCCCGCCTGTCCTGCTTGGGCTGAATTTGAATTCTGAATTCAAATTTGAACTGTTTTTGAATTTGAAATTTTCTGAAAAATTTTGATAAGCCATTACTTGGTCATACAGACTCCTATTTTCGAAAACTCGGACTCTATTTTGCGTATTTTTCCGAGACGAACGCAATGGCACAGCCCGTTTCCCTTGATTCAGATTTTAACATTTAATTCTGCCTTGATTTATGTTATAACATGTTATCCAAAATACGGGTTGTTACAATCTTAGAATGATGTGCGTCTTCAAGGATTGTCTTCCTCAAGCTCTCATCTCGAGATACACAAAGTCTCCCATCTCTACACAACCAACCTTTGTCATCTATATTAAACCTACTAAGATGGCTCGAAGACTCCCCTCTTATGAGCTTGTCTACTATCTCTATCAACTGTGGGTCATCTCGTTGTGCCGCTCCTACCTGTCCCAAAAGCGTAGGTCGCACCTCTAACGATGCCAACAAACCGGGTACATAATCAGTAGAGGGTCTAAAGTCAAAGGTAGATATATACTCTATGCTCTGCCGCTCGACAAACAAAGGACTCAAAGTCAACTTCTTTCTACTCACGGCGTCAGCTACAACATTACCCTTGCCAGGGGTATATGCACTCTCAAAATCGTATGATGCTAAGAACTCCATCCATCTCTGTTGCCTTAAGTTTAGATCTTTTTGAGAGAACAAGTATTTAAGTGACTTATGGTCTGTATACAACTCAAACCTCTCTCCAAGCAAATAGTGACGCCAAGACTTAAGCGCAAAACCTATGGCAGCTAATTATTAGTCGTGGGTAGGGTAATTCTTCTCATGGACCTTCAACTGCCTTCCACCATAACATATCACCCTTCCCTCTTGCATCAAAACTGCGCCAAGCCCTGTCAAGCAATCATCGGTATATACTGTGGACGGTTTACTCCCATCAGGAAAAACCAAAACAAGAGCTGTCGTCAATGCCCTCTTCAAACGTTGGAAAGACTCGTCACAGTCAACATCCCAAGAAAAGGCCAAATTCTTTTTCGTCAACCGTCTAAGTCGGGCTGATATCTTAACAAAGCCCTTGATGAACTTTCTATAATAGCCCGCCAAACCAATCTTACTTCTGTTGCGCTCTTAGGAATCTTCCAATCTTGGATTGGTACCACCTTCGTGGGATCCACTGTTATCCCTTCCTTAGAGACCACGTGCCCTAAGAACCTCACCTCCTTCCTCCAAAAATGACATTTGGAGAACTTAGCTTTGAGTTGATGTGCTCGAAGGGTCTCTAAGAATTCCCTACGATGTTGGGCATGCTCTTCCTCACTTTTAGAGAATATCAAGATATCATCCACAAAGACCACCACGAACTTGTTTAGAAACTCCCTAAACACCCTACTCATCAAGTTTACAAAATATGCGGGTGCATTTGTCAAACCAAAAGGCATGACGAGCCATTCGAAGAAACCGTCGGGAGTCCTAAATGCAGTCTTATCTATACTATCCTCAGCTACCCTCAAATGATGAAATCCTGTAGCTAAGTCCAACTGCGAGAAAACCGAAGCACCAACCAACTGATCAAACAAGTCATCTATTCTCAGTAATGGGTACCTATTTTACTTCGTGAGTTTATTCAGCTCCTTATAGTCCACGCATAGTCTAAGTGAACCATCAGCCTTCGTAGCAAAAACAACTGGAGCAACCCACTCCGAGATACTTCTTCTTACGAACCCTTTCTCAAGCAACTCTTTCACTTGTTTACTAAGCTCTCGCCTTTCTCTTGGAGCCATGTGGCGCACTGGCAATGCAACTGGCTTTGCATTATCCGCCAAGTATATACGGAAATCTATCTCACGTTTTGGAGGTAAGCCCCTAACCTCCTCAAAGACATCTACATACTCACAGACTACTCGAACAGATTGCAAATCATTAATAGAAGTGTCAAGAGATTCTAGGTAGATAAGCATAACAGAACCCATAGGGTCACATGAGATATGGAGAGTATTACCCAAACTAGTCAATATTCTAACTACCCTCTTTTCACAGTCAAGAATGGCACCATACATGGCAAGCCAATCCATTCCTAAAATCAACCCATAGCCCGTGAAACCAAGCACAAAAGCGTTGCATTCGAACTCATCGCCACACACAAATATTCTCAAATCCCGACATAACATAGAAAGATGAGCCGTACCCCCAATAGGATTTGAGATAACCACGGGATCCATAACTAAACTAGTATTTAGGTGCAGTGTTTCAACTAACGAAGCAGATATAAACGAATGTGAAGCGCCAGAATCAAACAAGGTTCGAACAGGATGATCAAAAAGGAAAATCAAACTTTCAACATAAATGTTTCTACCTCTCTCCTGTCCTGGTGCCATGAGAGCGTGAACCTGCCCTCTAGAAGTAGGTCCTGTCCTCTGCCCTTGCCTATGCCCTTGCCTCCTCGAGCAGTCTTTAATCAGATGTCTTGCCTCACCACATTGAAAGCAACCCGTCTTCTTCTTCTTCCTACAGTCCTTGCTTAAGTGGCTCGGTGTTCCACAATTAAAACACCTTTTCTTCCTTTGGCCCTTGTTATCCTTACCACCTTTCTTTTGTTGTTGCTGCACTTTCTTTGGATCCACTTTCTTATCCTGTGCCTTAACTACATTAGCACCTTTCTCCTCTTCATGCATCAGCGCCATATCAACAAAATTCTCAAAAGTAGCCCCCATAGGAAGGTGTGACATAGCTAACCCGTGTAATGGTTCATTCAGACCTTTGGAAAATCTCAAGCCTTCCTATGCGGTGTATTGAATAATTCCATACCAAATCATGCTAACTGGTTAAACTTTTTAACGTACAACTTACAGACAAACTCCCTTGTTTCAAAGCCAAGAACCTCTCCATGTATAAACTCTCCCTAGCTTGTGAAGGAAATTTCAACTCGAACCTTTGTCTAAAATCCGTCCATGTCTCCACTGCACGTCCTCTATTAGTAACTTCCCACCAAAAGGAAGTTTCATCCTTCGTCAACCAAGTAGCTAGCTGAACCTTTCTTCCATCGTCTATGTCAAAGATACCAAACAAGTCCTCCACTTCCTTGAGCCAATTCCTAGCCTCGACGAACGTCTCAGTCCCATGAAAAGGTTTTCCGCCCATCGCCCGAAAGTCATTGCATATCTTAGAAAAAGCGTCTACACGGGGAGGAAGAGGAGGAGCGGCTGCAGCTGGGGGAGGCGGAACTTCTACTGGGCCTGCGGTAGTGGCCCTAGCCTCCAGATACCTTCTGAACCAGCCTAGTATATGTACGCCCTCAGGTATAATGGGTTCCCCAGACATGCTGAAAGGAAAAAGGAAAAGATTTAAAACAGAGAACGTTGGGCTCTTTAAGGGGAGTAGTCTGTAACTACCCTCTCAAAAAGCTAACACAAAGATCTTTTAGCGTAGTGGTTAGTGCATGGTGTTGCTTTCGGGGAGGTCGGGGTTTCGATTTTCGGGGTTGTCACAACGCAGCACATTCACTTTGAGTTCATGTTGCTTTTAGATCTAAATATCTAAATAGTAATCTTGATATGTATATAATAATTGGATCTTGAATTGGTGCCTAATCAGTTATATTATGACATATTCTATTGATTTGTTCTTATATGTTTATATCGTCACCATGTTAAATCTTGTCATAATATGCCTATTCAGTTTATGTCTGTTTCTATCAGTTTATTTTGATTCATTATTATGCCTATTCGTGGTTCTCTTCTTTCCCTCTTTTCCTTTTTATTTTTATATAGCCAGGCTACCTTTGAGCCAAGGCCTAACGCTAAAAAATGTGAACGTGTGAAATTGAGAATAATGGGGAAAGACATAATTTGGTGTATAATTGATATTGGAAAATACGTATCTAAATTTGAGCACAAAATTGAAATATATACGTATGTGAATTTGAGAACATATTGGATAATATGAATATGAAATTAGGCATATATTGGAAATTAGGTGGACATGAATTTGGGTAAAATTTGCATTGGAATATGTGTAAATATTGAATTGGGTTATAAATTGGAACATATGTAATTATGAAATTGGGCATAGATTGTAACATATGTAAATGTCAATTTGGGGCATAGACTGGAACACATGTGAATATTGGTTTAGGCATGGAAACCTATATGTGAAATAGGATAATTGTAAATATGAATTGAAAGGGGGCATGAAAGTCTATAATTGGAATAGTGAAATTTAATTGAATATGCCTTGATTTATGACACGGGGTAAAAAGGGTTATTAAGGGCATAATTTGAATATGAATACCCTTGGACATATAATTTAAAAGTGGGCATAAATATCCATAAAGGGAAAGGTTTAATTGATTAATTAATTAATAATGGTAGTTTAATAATTAAAATAATGAATTGTAATTGTACTTATGACATGAGGTTAGGTTACATTAGTGGCGGAAATCTGCCCGGACCCGATCGGCATATCGGGCAGCCACTAATATTGAACCTAATGTGGGAGGTCTAAGTACGTAAATACGAATCGGGCTAAGACACGGGGTTAGGCCCAACTGTGGAATAAAACTGCCTAGACCCGACCGGCATATCCAGCATCCACACGTTGTAAGCCTAATGTGGGAGGTCCAGCCCATTATAACCATAATTGGACATCGTAATGAATTGGACTACTTAACCTAATTTAATCCATTAGGATTGTATGATTATGAACTTGAGTTGGGATTAAGTAAAATTGGATGGGTAATGGGTGGGTTAAGTGAATTAGAGGGGGTGGGTAATATTTACATATAGGCCCATGAACTTAACCCAAAATGTAATTAAAGACACCTAGTGGTACACATAACCAGTAGAAATAATAAAGTTATGTAAGTAAGGACACCGTTTAGAGTAAGCATAACTGGTAAGGAAAAGAGACAACTTCTGTAAGAAGATAAGAGGTACTTAATTATAAATTAAGTAATCTAGAAGTCTGAAACCCGGTTATAAGAATAGAGTGTTTAGACTTGTCCTAGAGACAAGAGGAAATTATAACATAGGTTATAATTAATGGGTTGGGAAACTTGTTCATGGGCCTTAGTTATGTAACACCCTATAATTCTAAAACAGGACATAAGAGATAATTAAAGAATAATTAATTATTAAAAGATGAATTAAGTGAAACGGGTTACGCCATTGCGTTTGTCTCGGAATTCTACTTGAGATAGAGTATGAGTTTGCGTAAAACGGATGTCGTACGAAAGAGTTACGGAGGATAGAAGTTGGGCAGAAAATTCGGGAAATGGACCAGAATGCACTGACGCACTTGGGAAGTGCGCCAGAACAAAAATGCACTAGCGCACTTGGGAAGTGCGCCCATGCCGTGGCAGAACCTGCATATAATTCTGGAGAGTTCTATGGTGACGTGTCTTCTTCTGATTGGTTGGATGACCTGTCTTTGAGCTGTGCGGTTCTGATAATCTCTTAGCTAATCTGAAGGCCCTAATTAACTCACTACACCTTTATAAACATACCTAGACCTAAACCCTAATTTCATTACACTAATTCATATGCCTCCATGCTGCCAAAACCTAAATCAAACTAGCCTCTCTTGTCTTCTCCAAAATCAAAGTAGAGATTTAAAGATTGTTCTTCTTCAACAATCAATTTAGAAGATCATTCAAAAATAACAATAGCTACAATGCCTAACTCCCTACCTTAATCCAATCTCTGTGAGTCCATTGACTATTTTTAGATTTAAATAATAAAAGCAATTCTGACATGTTGTAAATTGGGATTGGAAATTAAACATGATAATAAGATCTAATCTCATCAGTTCTATCTTAGCCTATATATCAGATTCATGATTCTTATATGCCCATATTGATATTATCATCATTTTTATCATATCTTTATGATCAGTTCATACTTATGCCTTTTTTATTGTTATTATTAGGCATGTTCTGTTTCTCTTCCCTTCCTCCTTTTCTTTTTTTAGCCGGGCTACTTTCGAGCCTAGGCCAAATCTCGTTGAGATGAACGTACGAATGGTAATTTAGAGAACGTTGGGAAATTTGGCATAATATCTGTTGGGTTGATTTTGGCATGACAAATGTTAAATATTGGCATAATATACGATGGGTTGATTTGGGCATGCCAAATGCTAAATTTGGGGCATGATACGAAATTGGGAATTTTGGGTAATTGGCATAATTAACCTAAAATTGGCATAAACTGCAATTAAATGAATTGGCTAAGATAAGCATGCTGAGACATGGGGTTAGACTCCATTTGCGGTAGAAACCCGCCCAGAACCAACCGGCTTAACAAGTAACCGCAAACTTTCAATCTAATGTGAGTGGTCGTAGGCATAACTAAAAGATGCTTAGACACGAGGTCGGGTCTGGCTTATGGCAGAAGTCTGCGCAGAACCGCCCGGCACATCCAGCTGCCATAAGCAATCGACCTAATGTGAGAGGTCTGCGCTTTAATAACTAATTAATGCTGATCAAAGATGAATATGATACCTAAAATATGTTAGGTGGGTGGGGTTAAGTTAACCTATGTGAGATGACAACTTAACCAATATTACATGAGCAAAGTGGATAGGGTTAAGGCAAGCTTAACCAATAATACATGTTGATTTGATAAGTGGACAGGGTTAAGTTAACTGGGTCAATAAGCAACACTTAACCAAGGATGGGGGTTAAGTTAACTGGGTTGATAGACAACACTTAACCAATATAAGTTGGGTTAAGATGGACCCTGGGGGAAAACCTAGTAAGCGGTAGGGACCCTTATCAGACAGTAACCCACTTAGTAGTATCGAGAACCCTGAGCTAGGGAGGGTTGGGGCACGCTCACTGGGCTAATTATAAGCGGTCAAACAAGAGCGAGGGTGTAGCAGTGTAGGTTCCGACGGGATCGTTAAGAGTGCACAGTGAGTTCCCGTCATTGGAAGATTTAGCCACTGTAAATCAGTTGGTATAAAGCTGTGCACCCACGAATTTCCACTTAGGGAGTGATACACCCTAAGCCGGGACCCGCACGGGTATCTACAAGTTAGGGAGCCGGTCGATTAGAGGTAGTGTGAGGACATCTAGTATCTATTATGAGCAAGTACGCTAACAAGGATTGTATCGGGCGGATACCCCTTACTAGATGTTACACCTGAGGGATACCAATTGTGGGGTTAGGATCATTTCGTTAAGAATTACTAGTAGGTCGTGCGGAGAATTAAATTAAGTAAGAAATCTGGGAAGCGCACTAGACATTCCTTTATATTCATCCTGTTATCCAGCTTTACCTTATGTCATGGTTATACTTCTCATCCAGTTTATTCTTGTCATATTGCTTTACTTATTTTCATGCTAAAAGTAGCTGGACTCGCTAGACTTATGTCTGACCTTTTTGTTTTGGCCTCTTTTCTTCCGTTTCCCCCCAGGTTCTCAGGGTGGGACTAGTGTAGCTTGACTTGGACCTCTTTCTCTCTCTTTTGGAAGTGCTTGGAGTTGCTGAAGTAATGTTCAGCTTTATCTTCTTTTCTTATTATGGCTAGTTGTAATGGGATTATTCTTTTGGTTTTCATGTAATAATTTGACCAAGATGGATATTTGTGTACTTGGTTTCATTAGTTGTTTTTGATGTTGAACCAAACTATATTCAGTTTTCGCTGCAATGAATTTATTTTAAAATTTGAATTACCATTTTTATATATTTATCTTGTAATATTCTGTTCTATACACTTACAATGCCCCATGAAAGTTAAAGTATTCCCTTAGTGAGTGACATTAATTGATGTGGGATGTTACAAGTTAATAGAACTAAGTTCACAAGTAAATAACGATAAGTTGTATTGACAATGTAAAATGGTATTATGATTAAATAGAAAGAACGAGGAAAGCTTATGAGATAAGTTATATTTAATCATAAATAATGACTGACATGTTAAAAGAAAACATGTAAAATGAGGCGTACTTAATTACACATTAAGTAAGAACATGTTATTGCAACTATGAATTTGGACGAAAAAAATATAAAAGGATTGTAGGTTATAGACCATGGGCCACAATCTAGGGAATAACATGTTGTGGGATTATTAATGAACTTAAAAGGTTAAGTTATATAACCAAAATTAATAAGCGAGAGGAACTTGGTAATTTGATTAAGAACTCAATATGAATGAGAATAACCAAGTAAAAGGTTTAAGTGGGTGACATGGGTAGCATGTATTGCATGGGTAGCATGTATAACATAAATAATGAACACTTAACCAAGATAAGACATGTAGTAAGACATGGGTATAATAAAAGGGTTAAATGGGTGACATGGGTGACATATTAAATATAATTAAGAGTACTTAACCAAGGTGAAACATGTAAGAAAACATCGGAATAATAAGGGGTTAAATGGGAAATCTTAGTGGGGACCAAGCTTAGGAGGAAAGCTTGTGTTAAGTGTGGGGACCCTTTTCAACCAGTAACCCATTTTGAGTATCTATGAGAGGACGGGACACGCTTACTGGGTTTGATTGTAAGAGGTCAAAAGAGTAAAGAGCCGTGGCAACGAAACTCCAACGGAGTGATGTGTGTGCGTGGGTTCGGGCTGGTAGGTAAGAGTTGTTGCATCGTGAAGTTATAAGCCGTCCATTTTTCGGGTTGCCACTTTAGGGAGTGATACACCCTATTGTGGGACAAGCACGGGTATCTACGAGATAGGGAGCCGATCGAATGGGGAGGGTAGTGGGTAGAACTAGTGGAGATAGGAGCAGGCGGCACCTATGATAGCAGGTAGGAGTACAAGAAACTACCATATTGTGAATAAATATTGTACTTAGAATGGGGAGGGTAGTGGGTACAACTCGTGGAGGTAGGAGCAGGCAACACCTACGATAGCAGCTAGGAGTACACGAAACTACCATTATTATTACTATTATTATTATGATTAGTAAGAGGGATCAACTTTCAGTATGTAACTAGTATTGGTGCGGTGTAACTAGTAATGGTGCGGTGTAACTAGTATCTGTGCGGTATAGAGAAATGTATTTAAGAAGTGCAGTATATTCTGTCCTAACTTATCTTTCTCAGTTCACACTTGTCCTTGCTATTGTTATCTTGTTCTTCTAGTTTTTATATACCTGCCATGATACTTTTATTTATTTATATTTGAAAGTAACTGGACTCGCCATACTTTATGTCTGACCCTTTTTTGTTTCCTCTTCTCTCTCTTCCGTTTCCCCCCTAGGTTATCAGGGTGGAAGTTCTTAGAGTTGATTTGAATTCTTTCGGCTTAGCTTGGATTTTGGATATTGATGTACAACTTTGACTTATTTCAACTCTCTTATGGCTTTGCTTGGGAAACATGGTTTATGCTTTTTGTACTCTGATATTTTTTTGGCAAGGCAGGTTATTAAACATGTAACTGGTTATTTCAAACCTATGATGTAAACTCAGTGTATGGGACCATGATTTTATGATTTAAATAAAGTTTTTAATTCCGCTGATATTTTATGATTTTATGATGTAAACCTACGCACGCACATGACTCCGTTGGACTTGCGTTGCCACCGCTAACTCTTAATTGACCTCTTACAATCAATCCCAGTAAGCGTGTCCCGTCCTCGACCTAGTACGAGCTTTTATAGATACTAAGATGGGTTACTGGTTGAAAAGGACACTTGACACAAGCTTCCCTCCTAAGCTTGGTCCCCGCTACGAATTCCCACTTAACTCCTTTTTATTCTCATGTCTTCCTATATGTTTCACATTGGTTAAGTGCTTCTAATTATATTTCACATGTCACCCATGTCACCCACTTAACCACCATGTCTTACTACGTGTCTTATTCTGGTTAAGTGTTCTCTAATTCATTATAACTGTATTCTAGCAAGACCTCCCACATTAGATTACCGTTTTGCGGTTGTTAGATTTGTCGGGCGGTTCCGGGCAGGCTTATACCGCAATCCGAATCTAACCTCGTGTCTTTGCATTATTACGCATCTAATTTGTGCCTTTGACCTCTCACATTAGATTACCAAATTGCGGTTGTTGGATGTGCCGGGCAGTTCCGGTCAATCTTATACCGCAATTCGAATCTTATGTATGAATATGAATTTTAGGCATACATTAGAAATATGCAAATATGGGGAGGGTACATCCAGTGGTGATAGGTGCATATTGGTTACCTATGATAGCGGCTAGAGGTACATAATCAAATGGGGAGGGTACATCTAGTTGTGATAGGTGCATACAAGTTACCTATGATAGCAGCTAGAGGTACATAATCGAATGGGGAGGGTACATCTAGTGGTGATAGGTGAATATTGGTTACCTATGATCGCAGCTAGAGGTACATAATAGAATGGGGAGGGTACATCTAGTGGTGATAGGCGCACGTTGGTTACCTAGGGTGGCAGCTAGAAGTACACGAAACTATCATCATTCTATTTAGCCAAGAGGGATCATCTTTTAGTATGAAACTAGTATATGTGCGGTACAGAGAAATGTATTTAAGAAGTGCGGTATATTCTGTCCAAACTTATCATGTTCAGTACAGACTTGTCTTTGCTATTGTTATCTTGTTCCTCCAGTTTTTATATACCTACCATGATACTTTTATTTATTTATATTTGAAAGTAACTAGACTCGACAGACTTTATGTCTGACCCTTTTTGTTTCCTCCTCTCTCTCTTCCATTTCCCTCCAGGTTATCAGGGTGGAAGTGCTTAGAGTTGATTTGGATTCTTTTAGCTTAGCTTGGATTTTGGATATTTATGTACAGCTTTGACTTATTGTCAACTCTCTTATGGCTTTGCTTGGGAAATATGGTTTATGCTTTTGTACTAAAAAAGCTTTCGATGTTCCCAAAAATCATTATGATTGAATTTCTTGGTTACTGAAGCAAGATGAGATGGGTGTAACCTATTAGTCCTATAGATCTATGAGAGAGCTTCATTTTGACTGGTTATGGTTCTACTAACTCAAAATTTGTATACAAATTTATGCGTGGCGGAACAACCCACGTCTGTTAGGTGCAACATCGAAGTCTTGAGGTGCAACATCAGTTTGAAAATCCAAGATTGCACTAAATGACATTTGAAAACTCGTTTATGGGTATGAAATAGAAATATAACATGGTGCATCATACTCCAAAATATATTAAATCGAATTCCGACCATGGTCAAACCCCCTTTGACCAACAAAACAACATGTGAAAAATAAAAAATTGAGCTAAAAGAGCTTTCGATGTTCCCATAAGTCATAAAGATTGAATTCCTTGGTTACTGAACTAAGGTGAGATGGGTGTAACCTATTAGTCCTATTGATCTATGAGAGAGGCTCGTTTTGACTGGTTATGGTTCTAGTTACTCAAAATGGATACAAATTTATGCGTGGCGGAACAACCCACGTCTGTTGGGTGCAACATCGAAGTCTTGAGGTGCGACATCAGTTTGAAAATCCAAGATTGCACGGTATGACTTTTGAAAACTCGTTTATGGGTATGAAATAGAAATATAACATGGTGCATCATACTCTAAAATATAGTAAATAGAATTCCGACCATGGTCAAACCCCCTTTGACCAACAAAACAACATGTGAAAAATTAAGCTAAAAAGCTTTTGATCTTCCCAGATGTCATTAAGATTGAATTTCTTGGTTACTAAATTAAGATGAGATGGGTGTAACCTGTTAGTCCTATAGATCTATGAGAGAGCTCCGTTTTGACTGGTTATGGTTCTTATAACTTAAATTGGATACAAGTTTATGCGTGGCGGAACAAGCCACGTCTGTTAGGTGCAACATCAAAGTCTTGAGGTGCAACATCAGTTTGAAAATCCAATATTGCACTGTATGACTTTTAAAAACTCGTTTACGGGTAAGAAATAGAAATATAACATGGTGCATCATATTCTAAAATATATTAAATCGAATTCCGACCATGGTCAAACCCCCTTTGACCAACAAAACAACATGTGAAAAATTAAGCTAACAAAGCTTCCGATGTTCCCAAAAATCATTAAGATTGAATTTCTTGGTTGCTGAAATAAGATTAGATGGGTGGAACCTGTTAATCCTATAGATCCATGAGAGAGCTTCGTTTTGACTGGTTATGGTTCTAGTAACTCAAAATGGATACAAATTTATGCACGGTGGAACAACCCACGTCTGTTGGTTGCAACATCAAAGTTTTGAGGTGCACAAAAATTAAAAAGTTGAATGGTCATGGTTCTATATAAAAAACATGGAAGATATTTTGGGTACAAATGTTATACTAACATGTACTAACCAAGAAGCTCTCTCATAGCTTCATAACCTGTTTTCAAAGGGTTTTGATTGCTTTGTTGGACAAAAGGGGTTTGACTATGGCCGGAATTCGATTTAATATATTTTGGAGTATGATGCACCATGTTATATTTCTATTTCATACCCATAAACGAGTTTTCAAAAGTCATACAGTGAAATCTTGGATTTTAAAACTGATGTTACACCTCAAGACATCATGTGAAAAATTAAGCTAAAAAAGCTTTCGATGTTCCCAATAATCATTAAGATTGAATTTCTTGGTTACTGAACAAAGATGAGATGGTGTAACCTGTTAGTCCTATAAATCTAGAGAGAGCTTCGTTTGAGGCAGAACAAAAAATTCAAATGTTTATAGAATTCCTTGGTAAATGTTATAACCAATTATGGTTACTATACAAATTAAGACTGAACTAAAAAAGCTTTTGATGTTCCCAAAAATCATTAGGATTCAATTTCTTGGTTACTGAACTAAGATGAGATGGGTGGAACCTGTTAGTCAAAATTAAGCTAAAAAAGCTTTTTCACTGTATGACCATGGTCTTGAATTTCTTGGTTACTGAACTAAGATGAGATGGGTGGAACATCGAATTCATTTTTGGTGCTTCATTTTTGGTGCATCATACCCCAAAATATATTAAATCGAATTCCGACCATGGTCAAACACCCTTTGACCAACCAAACAACATGTGAAAAACTGAGCTAAAAAAGCTTTCGATGTTCCAAATAAATTATGTTCTACTAACTCAAAAGCTTTCGATATTCCCAAATGTCAAGATTGCACTGTATGACTTTTGAAAACTCGTTAATGGGTATAAAATAGAAATATAACAAGGTGCATCATATTCCAAAATATAGTAAATGGAATTTTGACCATGGTCAAACCCCCTTTGTCCAACAAAACAACATGTGAAAAATTGAGCTAAAAAAGCTTTCGATATTGCCAAAAGTCATTAAGATTGAATTTATTTGTTACTGAACAAAGATGAGATGGGTGTAACCAGTTAGTCCTATAGATCTATGAGAGAGCTTCATTTTGTGACTAACAAAACAACATGGTGCATCATACTCCAAAATATAAGATGAGATGGGTGTAACCTCAAGACTTCGATGTTGCACCCAACAGACGTGGGTTGACCCGCCACGCATAAATTTGTATCCATTTTGAGTTAGTAGAACCATAACCAGTCAAAACGAAGCTCTCTCATAGATCTATAGGACTAACAGGTTACATCCATCTCATCTTAGGTCAGTAACCAAGAAATTCAATTTTAATGATTTTTGGGAACATCGAAAGCTTTTTTGTTGAGTTAAGATAGAGTTAGTCTGACCATGATCAAACCCCCTTTGACCATGTTCCACCCATCATACTGTATGACTTTTGAAAAATCGTTTATGGGTACGAAATAGAAATATAACATGTTGCATCGTATTCCAAAGTATATTAAATAGATACAAATTTATGACTTTTTAAAGATTTATAAATTTTTCACATGTAACCATAACCAATCAAAAACAAAGCTCTCTCATGTTAATCTAAAGCTTTTGATTGGTTATGGTTAAAAGCTTTTGAGATGGTGTATCCATTTACTGGCTGTGTTGTATCCATTTCTTTTTACGCGTAACATGGTTCAATCTTAAAAACTATTTGTATGAGAGAGCTTCACATGTGATGGGTTTTCAATGGGGGTTTGACCATTGTCAGAATTCGATTTACTATATTTTTGAAAACGATGCACCACGTTATATTTCTATTTCATCCCCACAAATGAGTTATCAAAAGTCATACAGTGCAATCTTGGATTTCCAAAATATATTAAATCGAATTCCGACCATGGTCAAACCCCCTTTGACCAACAAAACAACATGTGAAAAATTAAGCTAAAAAAGCTTTCGATGTTCCCAGATGTCATTAAGATTGAATTTCTTGGTTACTAAACTAAGATGAGATGGGTGTAACCTGTTAGTCCTATAGATCTATGAGAGAGCTTCGTTTTGACTGGTTATGGTTCTTATAACTCAAATTGGATAAAAGTTTATGCATGGCGGAACAAGCCACGTCTGTTAGGTGCAACATCAAAGTCTTGAGGTGCAACATCAGTTTGAAAATCCAAGATTGCACTGTATGACTTTTAAAAACTCGTTTACGGGTAAGAAATAGAAATATAACATGGTGCATCATATTCTAAAATATATTAAATCGAATTCCGACCATGGTCAAACCCCCTTTGACCAACAAAACAACATGTGAAAAATTAAGCTAAAAAAGCTTCCGATGTTCCCAAAAATCATTAAGATTGAATTTCTTGGTTACTGAAATAAGATTAGATGGGTGGAACCTGTTAATCCTATAGATCCATGAGAGAGCTTCGTTTTGACTGGTTATGGTTCTAGTAACTCAAAATGGATACAAATTTATGCATGGCGGAACAACCCACGTCTGTTGGTTGCAACATCAAAGTTTTGAGGTGCACAAAAATTAAAAAATTGAATGGTTATGGTTCTATATAAAAAACATGGAAGATATTTTGGGTACAAATGTTAAACTAACATGTACTAACCCAGAAGCTCTCTCATAGCTTCATAACCTGTTTTCAAAGGGTTTTGATTGCTTTGTTGGACAAAAGGGGTTTGACTATGGTCGGAATTCGATTTAATATATTTTGGAGTATGATGCACCATGTTATATTTCTATTTCATACCCATAAATGAGTTTTCAAAAGTCATACAGTGAAATCTTGGATTTTAAAACTGATGTTACACCTCAAGACATCATGTGAAAAATTAAGCTAAAAAAGCTTTCGATGTTCCCAAAAATCATTAAGATTGAATTTCTTGGTTACTGAACAAAGATGAGATGGTGTAACCTGTTAGTCCTATAAATCTAGAGAGAGCTTCGTTTGAGGCAGAACAAAAAATTCAAATGTTTATAGAATTCCTTGGTAAATGTTATAACCAATTATGGTTACTATACAAATTAAGACTGAACTAAGAAAGCTTTTGATGTTCCCAAAAATCCTTAAGATTCAATTTCTTGGTTACTGAACTAAGATGAGATGGGTGGAACCTGTTAGTCAAAATTAAGCTAAAAAAGCTTTTGCACTGTATGACCATGGTCTTGAATTTCTTGGTTACTGAACTAAGATGAGATGGGTGGAACATCGAATTCATTTTTGGTGCTTCATTTTTGGTGCATCATACTAAATATATTAAATCGAATTCCGACCGTGGTCAAACACCCTTTGACCAACCAAACAACATGTGAAAAACTGAGCTAAAAAAGCTTTCGATGTTCCAAATAAATGATGTTCTACTAACTCAAAAGCTTTCGATATTCCCAAATGTCAAGATTGCACTGTATGACTTTTGAAAACTCGTTTATGGGTATAAAATAGAAATATAACAAGGGGCATCATATTCCAAAATATAGTAAATGGAATTTTGACCATGGTCAAACCCCCTTTGTCCAACAAAACAACATGTGAAAAATTGAGCTAAAAGAGCTTTCGATATTCCCAAAAGTCATTAAGATTGAATTTATTTGTCACTGAACAAAGATGAGGTGGGTGTAACCAGTTAGTCCTATAGATCTATGAGAGAGCTTCGTTTTGTGACTAACAAAACAACATGGTGCATCATACTCCAAAATATAAGATGAGATGGGTGTAACCTCAAGACTTCGATGTTGCACCCAACAGACGTGGGTTGACCCACCACGCATAAATTTTTATCCATTATGAGTTAGTAGAACCATAACCAGTCAAAACGAAGCTCTCTCATAGATCTATAGGACTAACAGGTTACATCCATCTCATCTTAGTTCAGTAACCAAGAAATTCAATCTTACTGATTTTTGGGAACATCGAAAGCTTTTTTGTTGAGTTAAGATAGAGTTAGTCTGACCATGATCAAACCCCTTTGACCATGTTCCACCCATCATACTGTATGACTTTTGAAAAATCGTTTATGGGTACGAAATAGAAATATAACATGGTGCATCGTATTCCAAAGTATATTAAATAGATACAAATTTATTACTTTTTAAAGATTTATAAATTTTTCACATGTAACCATAACCAATCAAAAACAAAGCTCTCTCATGTTAATCTAAAGCTTTTGATTGGTTATGGTTAAAAGCTTTTCAGATGGTGTATCCATTTACTGGCTGTGTTGTATCCATTTCTTTTTACGCATAACATGGTTCAATCTTAAAAACTCTTTGTATGAGAGAGCTTCACATGTGATGGGTTTTCAATGGGGGTTTGACCATTGTCAGAATTCGATTTACTATATTTTTGAATACGATGCACCACGTTATATTTCTATTTCATCCCCACAAATGAGTTATCAAAAGTCATACAGGGCAATCTTGGATTTCCGAAATATATTAAATCGAATTCCGACCATGGTCAAACCCCATTTGACCAACAAAACAACATGTGAAAAATTAAGCTAAAAAAGCTTTCGATGTTCCCAAAAACCATTAAGATTGCATTTCTTGATTATTTTGAAACCATATTCCATGGTTATGGGTATGAAATGTTGAACCATCCTAACTCGTTTACTGGGGTTTTCCGTGGTTAATATATTTAACAAAACAACATGCAAAAAATTAAGCTAAAAAAGCTTTCTATGTTCCCAAAAATCGTTAAGATTGAATTTCTTGGTTACTGAACTAAGATGAGACGGGTGGAACCTGTTAGTCCTATAGATATATGAGAGTGCTTTATTTTGACTGGTTATGGTTCTACTAACTCAAAATGGATACAAATTTATAAGTGGCGGAACAACCCACGTCTGTTGGGTGCAACATCGAAGTTTTGAGGTGCAATATCAGTTTGAAAATCTAAGATTGTACTGTATGACTTTTGAAAACTCGTTTATGGGTATGAAATAGAAATATAATTGTATGACGCACCATGTTATATTTCTATTTCGTAACAAGAAATTCAATCTTAGTGAAATTTGGGAACATCAAAAGCTTTTTTAGCTTAATTTTTGATCTTTCACATGTTGTTTTGTTAGTCAAAGGGGGTTTGACCATGGTGGGAATTCTATTTACTATATTTGGAATATGATGCACCATGTTATATTTCTATTTCATACCCATAAACGAGTTTTCCAAAGTCATAATGTGCGTTCTTGGATTTTCAAACTGATGTTGCACCTCATGGTTTCGATGTTGCACCTAACAGACGTGGGTTGTTCCGCCACGCGTAAGATTGTATCCATTTTGACTTAGTAGAACAATAACCAGTCAAAATAAAGCTCTCTCATATTATGGTTCCACCATAATATGAGAAATATAACGTCGGTTGTTCCGCCATGCATAAATTTGTATCCATTTTGATTTAGTAGAACCATAACCAGTAAAAATAAATCTCTCTCATATTTTGGTTCCACCATAAGATGAGAAATATAACGTGGGTTGTTGCACCGTGCATAAATTTTTATCCATGTTGGGCGCAACATCGAAGTCTTGAGGTGAAAAACCCACGTCTGTTGGGTCAAACATCATCAAAACATTAAGATCAATTTTTCACATGTTTTTTGTTAGTCAACATGGTCTTATATTAAATCAAAACTTCGAAGTTCCCAAAAACTTCAAGGATGTTACTGAACTAAAATCATTTTGAGTTACTAGAAATATAACATGGTGGAACCTGGTGGGTTGTTCTGCCAAACCCCCTTTTACCAACAAAACAAGAAATCTAATTTGAATTCCCACGTCTGTTAATGATTTTTCACATTTTTAATTTTTCACATGTTGTTTTGTTGGATTTTCAAACTGATGTTGCACCTCAAGACTTCGATGTTCCCAACAGACGTGGGTTGTTCCGCCACTTATAAATTTGTTTCCATTTTGAGTTACTAGAACCATAACGTGGTGCACCATGGTGTAACCCACGTCTGTTGGGTGAATATGATACACCATGTTATTTTTCCATTTCAAACCCATAAAGATTGCACTGTATGACTAAGATTGGGTTATAACATTTGGACTAAATCATAGTTCAGTAAATCTATGAGAAAGCTTTGACAAACAAAACAATATGTTAACTCAAAATATAAATTTGTTGTTTTTGGTGCAACTTAATCTTGGATTTTCAAAATCATCTTAGTCATATAGATCTATGAGAGGGCTTCATTTTGACTGATGGTCATAACCTCATAATATGACCATCTCATCTTAGTTAAAGGTGGTTGGACCATGGTCAAAGGGGGTTTGACCATGGTTGGAATTCGATTTAATATATTGAGTTAGTAAAATCCATGATTACACCAAGATTGCAACATCGTAAATTTGTATCCGTGTTTACCATGGTCGGAATACCATTTACTATATTTTGGAATATGATGCACCATGTTATATTTCAATTTCATACCCATAAACGAGTTTTCAAAAGTCATACATTGCAATCTTGGATTTTCAAAATGTGAAAATTTGTATCCAACATAAATCTTTGTTTTGATTATTAGGACTATCGGTTGGACTATGACAAACACCCTTCGACCAACAAAACAATATGTGAAAAATTTAGCTAAAAAGCTTTCGATGTACCTCAAGACTTCGATGTTGCACTCAACAGACATGGGTTGTTCCGTCACTTATACATTTGTATCATACCACGCTCAAAATTGGAATGTGACATTTACTGAACTTAAATTCAATAGATTGAATTCCGATACTTAGTTCAGTCTTTTCATAGATATATAGGATTTGGTTATAACATGTGGGTTATGTATGATTCAACTATGTTCACCATGGTTCTAGTGACTCAAAATGTCATAGTCCTATAGATCTATGAGAGTGCTTTGTTTTGACTGGTTATGGTTCTAGTAACTCAAAACGGATACAAATTCCGACCACGATCAAACCCTGGTCAATCCCCCTTTATAACATGGTTAAGATTGAATTTCTTGGTTACTGAACTAAGATGAGATGGGCGTAACCTGTTAGTCCAGTAGATATATGAGAGAGCTTTATTTTGACTGGATATGGTTCTGATAACTCAAAATGGATACAAATTTATGCCAAGAAATTAAAATTTTAATAGAACCATAAGATGAGATGGTTTTTTTAGCTCAATTTTGGATGTTACAACATTTAATGAATTCCGACCATGCTCAAATTTTTTAGCTTAATTCTTCAAATGTTGTCAATGTGACAAACTCGTTTCTTGGTTACTGAACTAAAATATAGTAAATGGAATTCCAACCATGGTCAAACCCCCATTGACCAACAAAACAACATGTGAAAAATTGAGCTAAAAAAGCTTTTGATGTTCCCAAATGTCATTAATATTGAATTTCTTGGTTACTGAACTAAGATGAGATGGAGATACCTGTTAGTCCTATAGTTCAATGAGAGATCTTCGTTTTGACTGGTTTTGAATCTATAGGACAAACAGGTTCAGCCCATCTCATCTTAGTTCAGTAACGAAGAAATTCAATATTAATGACATTTGGGAACATCGAAAGCTTTTTTAGCTTAGTTTTTCACATGTTGTTTCGTTGGTCAATGGGGGTTTGACCATGGACGGAATTCTATTTACTATATTTTGAAATATGATGCACTATGTTATATTTCATTTCGTACCCAAAAACGAGTTTTCAAAAGTCATACAGTGCGATCTTGGATTTTCAAACTGATGTTGCACCTTAAGACTTCGATGTTGCACCCAACAGACGTGGGTTGTTCCGCAACGCATAAATTTGTATACATTTTGAGTTACTAGAACCATAACCAATAAAAATGAAGCTCTCTCATAGATCTATAGGACTAACAGGTTCCACCCTCTCATCTTAGTTCAGTAACCAATAAATTCAATCTTAATGACTTTTGGGAACATCGAAAGCTTTTTTGGCTTAAATTTTCACATGTTGTTTTGTTGGTCAAAGGGGGTTTGACCATGGTCGGAATTCCATTTAATATATTTTTGGATTATGATCCACCATGTTATATTTCTATTTCGTACCCATAGACGAGTTTTCAAAAGACATACAGTGCGATATTGGATTTTAAAACTGATGTTGCACCTCAAGACTTCGATGTTGCACCCAACAGACGTGGGTTATTCCACCACGGATAAATTTGTATCCATTTTGAGTTAGTAGAACCATAACCAGTCAAAACGAAGATATCTCATAGATCTATAGGACTAACATGTTACACAATCTCATCTCAGTTCAGTAACCAAGAAATTCTATCTTAATGACATTTGGGAACATCAAAAGCTTTTTTAGCTCAATATTTTACATGTTGTTTTGTTGGTCAAAGGGGGTTTGACCATGGTCGGAATTCGATTCAATATATTTTGGTGTATGATGCACCATGTTATACTTCTATTTCATACCCATAAACGAGTTTTCAAAAGTCATACAGCGCAATCTTGGATTTTCAAACTGATGTTGCACCTCAACACTTCGATGTTGCACCCAACAAAACAACATGTGAAAAATTAAAAATTCAATCTTAATTACATTTGGGAACATCAAAAGCTTTTTTTTATTTTACACATGTTGTTTTGTTGGTTAAAGGGGGTTTGACCATGGTCGGAATTCCATTTGATATATTTTGGAATATTATGCACCATGTTATATTTCTATTTCGTACTCACAAACGAGTTTTCAAAAGTCATACAGTGCAAGCTTGGATTTTCAAACCGATGTTGCACCCAACAGACATGTGTTGTTCCTCCACGCATTTATTTGTATCCATTTTGAGTTAGTAGAGCCATAAACGTGGGTTGTTTCGCCACACATAAATTTGTATCCATTTTGAGTTACTAGAACCATAACTAGTCAAAATGACGCACTCTCATAGATCTACAGGACTAATAGGTTCCACCCAATTCATCTTAGTTTAGTAACCAAGAAATTCAATCTTAATGATTTTTTGGAACATCAAAAGCTTTTTTAGCTTAATTTTTCACATGTTGTTTTGTTGGCCAAAGGAGTTTTGACCATGGTCGGAATTCAATTTACTATATTTTGGAGTATGTTGCACCCAATAGACGTGGGTTGTTCCGCCACGCATAAATTAATATCCATTTAGCGTTAGTAGAACCATAACCAGTCAAAATGAAGCTCTCTCATAGATCTATAGGACTAACGGGTTACACCATCACATCTTAGTTCAGTAACCAATAAATTTAATCTTAATGACATTTAGGAACAGTGAAAGCTTTTTTAGCTTAATTTTCCACATGTTGTTTTGTTGGTCAAAGGGGATTTGACCATGGCCGGAATTCTATTTACAATATTTTGGATTATGATAAACCGTGTTATATTTCTATTTCATACCCATAAACGAGTTTTCAAAAGTCATACAGTGCAATCTTTGATTTTCAAACTGATGTTGCACCTCAAGACTTCGATGTTGCACCCAACAGATGTGGGTTGTTCCGCCACACGTAAATTTGTATCCATTTTGAGTTACTAGAACCATAACCATGCAAAATGAAGCTCTCTCATAGATATATAGGACTAACTAGTTCCACTATCTCATCTTAGTTCAGTAACCAAGAAATTTAGTCTTAATGACTTTCTGGTACATCGAAAGCTTTTTTAGCTTAATTTTTCACATGTTGTTTTGTCAGTCAAATAGGGTTTGACCATGGTCGGAATTCTATTTGCCATATTTTGGAATATGATGAACAATGTTATAATTCTATTTCATACCCATAAACGAGATTTCAAAAGCCATAAAGTGCAATCTTGGATTTTCAAACTGATGTTGCACCTCAAGACTTCGATGTTGCACCCAACAGACGTGGGTTGTTCCGCCACGCATAAATTTGTATCAATTTTGAGTTACTAGAACCATAACCAGTCAAAACGAAGCTCTCTCATAGATCTATAGGACTAACAGGTTCCACCTATCTCATCTTAGTTCAATAACCAAGAAATTCAATCTTAATTACATTTGGGAACATCGAAAGCATTTTTAGCTCAATTTTTAATTTTTCACATGTTGTTTTGTTAGTCAAAGGGGGTTTGACCATGGTCGGAATTCCATTTACTATATTTTGGAATATGATGCACCATGTTATATTTCTATTTCCTACCCATAAACGAGTTTTCAAAAGTCATACATTGCAATCTTGGATTTTCAAATTGATGTTGCACCTCAAGACATCGATGTTGCACCCAACAAAACAACATGTGAAAAATTTGTATCCATTTTGAGTCACTAGAACCATAACCAGTCAAAATGAAGCTCTCTAATATATCTATAGGACTAACAGGTTCCACCCATCTCATCTTAGTTAAGTAACCAAGAAATTCAATCTTAATGATTTTTGGGAACATCGAAAGATTTTTTAGCTCAATTTTTCACATGTTGTTTTGTTAGTCAAAGAGGGTTTGACCATGGTCGCCATTCCATTTACTATATTTTGGAATATGATGCACCATGTTATATTTCTATTTCATACCCATAAACTAGTTTTCAAAAGTAATACAGTGCAATCTTTGATTTTCAAACTGATGTTGCACCTCAAGACTTCGATGTTGCACCCAACAGACATGAGTTGTTCCTCCACTTATAAATTCGTATCCATTTTGAGTTACTAGAACCATAACCAATCAAAACGAAGCTCTCTCATAGATCTATAGGACTAAAAGGTTACACCCATCTCATCTTAGTTCAGTAACCTAGAAATTCAATCTTAATGACTTCTGGGAACATCGAAAGCTTTTTTAGCTCAATTTTTTATTTTTCAGATGTTGTTTTGTTAGTCAAAGGGGGTTTGACCAAGGTCGGAATTCTATTTACTATGTTTTGGAATATGACGCACCATGTTATATTTCAATTTCATACCCATTAACGAGGTTTCAATGGTCATAGAGTGCGATCTTGGGTTTTCAAACTGATGTTGCACCTCAAGACTTCAATGTTGCACCCAACAGACGTGGGTTGTTCCGCCACGCATAAATTTGTATCCATTTTGAGTTAGTATAACCATAACCAATCAAAACGAAGCTCTATCATAGATTTATAGGACTAATGGTTGCACCCATCTCATCTTAGTTCTGTAACCAAGAAATTTAAAATTAATGACTTTCGGGAACATGGAACGCTTTTTTAGCTCAATTTTTCACATGTTGTTTTGCTGGTCAAAGGGGGTTTGACCATGGTCGGATTCGATTTACTATATTTTGGACTATGACGCACCATGTTATATTTCTATTTCGTACCCATAAACGAGTTTTCAAAAGTCATACAGTGCAATCTGGGATTTTCAAACTGATGTTGCACCTCAAGACTTCGATGTTGCACCCAACAGACGTGGGTTGTTCCACCACTTATAAATTTGTATCGATTTTGAGTTACTAGAACTATAACCAGTCAAAATGAAGCTCTCTTATAGATCTATAGGACTAATAGGTTACACCCATCTCATCCTAGTTTAGTAACCAAGAAATTCAATCTTAATGACATTTGAAAACTTATTTATGGGTACGAAATATAAATATAACGTGGTGCATCATATTCCAAAAAATATTAAATCGAATTCCAGCCATGGTCAAACCCACTTTGACCAACAAAACAAAATGTGAAAAATTCGGCTAAAAAAGGCTTTCGATGTTCCCAAAAGTCATTAAGATTAAATTTGTATCCATTTTGAGTTACTAAAACCATAACCAGTCAAAACAAAGCTGTCTCATAGATTTAAAGGGCTAATAGGTTCCACCCATCTCATCTTAGTTCAGTAACCAAGAATTTAATATTAACGATTTTTGGGAACATCAAAAGCTTTTTTACCTCAATTTTTCACATGTTGTTTTGTTGGTCAAAGGGGGTTTGACCATGGTCGAAATTCGATTTAATATATTTTGGAATATGATAAACCATGTTATATTTCTATTTCATACCCATAAACGAGTTTTCAAAAGTCATACAGTGCAATCTTGGATTTTCAAACTGATGTTGCACCTCAAGACTTCGATGTTGCACCCAAAAGAAGTAGGTTGTTCCGCCACGTATAAATTTGTATCCATTTTGAGTTAGTAGAACCATAACCAGTCAAAACGAAGCTCTCTCACAGATCTATAGGACTAACAGGTTACATCCAACTCATCTTAGTTCCGTTACCAAGAAATTCAATCTTAATGATTTTTTGGGACATCGAAAGCTGTTTTAGCTCAATTTTTCACATGTTAATTTGTTAGTCAAAGGGGGTTTGACCATGGTCGGAATTCGATTTAATATATTTTGATGTATGATGCACCATGTTATATTTCGATTTCGTACCCATAAACGAGTTTTCAAAAGTCATACATTGTAATCTCAGATTTTCAAAGTGATGTTGCACCTCAAGACTTCGATGTTGCACCCAACAGACGTTGGTTGTTCTGCCACGCATAAATTTGTATCCATTTTGAGTTAGTAGAACCATAACCAGTCAAAACAAAGGTCCCTTATAGATTTACAGGATTAACAGGTTACACCCATCTCATCTTAGTTCAGTAAACCAAGATATTTCTATTTCATACCCATAAACGAGTTTTCAAAATTAGTACAGTGCAATCTTGGATATTCAAATAAATGTTGCACCTCAAGTCTTTGATGTTGCACCCAACAGACGTGGCTTGTTCCACCACTTATAAATTTGTATCCATTTTGAGTTAGTAGGACCATAACCAATCAAAAAGAAGCTCTCTCGTAGATCTATAGGACTAACTGGTTAGACCCATCTCATCTTAGTTCAGTAACTAAGAAATTCAATCTTAATGACTTTTGGGATCATCAAAAGCTTTTTTGGCTAAATTTTTAATTTTTCACATGTTGTTTTATCGCTCAAAAGGGGTTTGACCATGGTCGGAATTCTATTTACTATATTTTGGAATATGATGCACCATGTTATATTTCTATTTCGTACCCATAAACGAGTTTTCAAAAGGCATACAGTGCAATCTTGGATTTTCAAACTGATGTTGCACTTCAAGACTTCGATGTTGCACCCAAGAGATGTGGGTTGTTCCGCCACTTATAAATTTATATCCGTTTTGAGTTAGTAGAACCATAACTAGTCAAAATGAAGCTCTCTCATAGATCTATAGGACTAACAGGTTCCACCTTCTTATCGTAGTTTAGTAACAAAGAAATTCAATCTTAATGACATTTGGGAACATCAAAAGCTTTTTTAGCTCTATTTTTCACGTGTTGTTTTATTGGTCAAATGGGGTTTGACCATGGTCGGAATTCGATTCAGTATATTTTGGAATATGATGCACCATGTTATATTTCTATTTCGTACCCATAAACGAGTTTTCAAAAGTCATACAGTGCAATATAGGATTTTCAAAATGATGTTGCACCTCAAGACTTCGATGTTGCACCCAACAGACGTGGGTTGTTCTGCCACTTATAAATTTGTATCCATTTTGAGTTACTAGAACTATAGCCAGTCAAAACAAACCTCTCTCATAGATTTATAGGATTAACAGGTTCCACCCATCTCATCTTAGTTCAGTAACCAAGAAATTCAATCTTAATGATTTATAGGAACATCGAAAGCTTTTTTAGCTCAATTTTTCACATGTTGTTTTGTTAGACAAAGGGGTTTGACCATGGTCGGAATTCCATTTACTATATTTTGGAATATGATGCACCATGTTATATTTCTATTTCATACCAATAAACGAGTTTTCAAAAGTAATACAGTGCAATCTTGGATTTTCAAACTGATATTGCACCTCAAGACTTCGATGTTGCACCCAACAGACGTGGGTTGTTCCGCCATGCATAAATTTATATCTATTTTGAGTTACTAGAACCATAACCAGTCAAAACAAAACTCTCGCATAGATTTATAGGACTAACAGGTTCCACCTTCTCATCGTAGTTAAGTAACAAAGAAATTCAATCTTAATGACATTCGGGATCATCAAAAGTTTTTTTAGCCCAATTTTTAATTTTTCACATGTTGTTTTGTTTGTCAAAGGGGGTTTGACCATGGTTGGAATTCTATTTACTATATTTTGGAGTATGATGCACTAGGTTATATTTCAATTTCATACCCACAAACGAGTTTTCAAAAGTCGAATAACGCAATCTTGGATTTTCGAACTGATGTTGCACCTCAAGACTTCGATGTTGCACCCAACAGACCTGGGTTGTTCCGCCATGCATAAATTTGTATCCATTTTGAGTTAGCAGAACCATAACCAGTCGAAATGAAGCTCTCTCATAGACTTATAGGAATAACAGGTTCCACCCATCTCATCTTGGTTCAGTAACCAAGAAATTCAATCTTAATTACATTTGGGAACATCATAAGCTTTGTAGCTTAATTTTTCACATGTTGTTTTGTTAGTCAAAGGGGATTTGACCATGGTCGGAATTCGATTTAATATATTTTGGAATATGATGCACCATGTTATATTTCTATTTCATACCCATAAACGAGTTTTCAAAAGTCATACAGTGCAATCTTGGATTTTCAAACTGATGTTGCACCTCAAGACTTCGATGTTGCACCCAACAGACGTGGGTTGTTCCGCCGCGCATAAATTTGTGTTCATTTTGAGTTACTAGAACCATAACCAGTCAAAACAAAGCTCTCTCATAGATTTATAGGACTAACAGATTCCACCCATCTCATCTTAGTTCAGTAACTAAGAAATTCAATTTTATTGATTTTTGGGAACATCGAAAGCTTTTTTAGCTCAATTTTTCACATGTTGTTTTGTTAGTCAAAGGGGGTTTGGTTATGGCCGGAATTCCATTTACTATATTTTGGAATATGATGCACCATGTTATATTTCTATTTCATACCCATAAACAGGTTTACAAAAGTAATATAGTGCAATCTTGGATTTTCACACAAATGTTGCACCTCAAGACTTCGATGTTGCACCCAATGGACGTTAGTGGTTCCGCCACGCATAAATTTGTATTCATTTTGAGGTACTAGAACCATAACCAGTCAAAACAAAGCTATCTCATAGATTTATCGGACTAACAGGTTCCACCTTCTCATCGTAGTTCAGTAACACAGAAATTCAATCTTAATGACATTTGGTAACATCAAAAGCTTTTTAGCTCATTTTTTATTTTTTCACATGTTGTTTTGTTAGTCAAAGGGGGTTTGACCATGGTCGGAATTCTATTTACTATATTTTGGAGTATGATGCACCATGTTATATTTCAATTTCATACCCATAAACGAGTTTTCAAAAGTCATAGAGTGTAAACTTGGATTTTCAAACTGATGTTGCACCTCAAAACTTCGATGTTGCACCCAACAGACGTGGGTTGTTCCGCCACACATAAATTTGTATCCATTTTGAGTTAGTAGAACCATAACCAGTAAAAATGAAGCTCTCTCATAGATTTATAGGACTAACAGGTTCCACCCATCTCATCTTAGTTCGGTAACCAAGAAATTCAGTCTTAATGACATTTGGGAACATCATAAGCTTTTTTAGCTTAATTTTTCACTTGTTGTTTTGTTGGTCAAAGGGGGTTTGACCATGGTCAGAATTCGATTTAATATATTTTGGAATATGACGCACCTTGTTATATTTCTATTTCATACCCATAAACGAGTTTTCAAAAGTCATACAGTGCAATCTTGTATTTTCAAACTGATGTTGCACCTCAAGACTTCGATGTTGCACCCAACAGATGTGGGTTGTCCCGCCACTTATAAATTTTTATCCATTTTGAGTTACTAGATACATAGCCAGTCAAAACAAATCTCTCTCATATATTTATAGGACTAACAGGTTCGACCCATCTCATCTTAGTTCAGTAACCAAGAAATTCAATCTTAATGATTTTTGGGAACATCAAAAGCTTTTTTAGCTCAATTTTTCACATGTTGTTTTCCTAGTCAAAGAGGGTTTGACCATGGTCGGAATTCCATTTACTATATTTTGGAATATGATGCACCATGTTATATTTCTATTTTATACCCATAAACGAGTTTTCAAAAGTAATACAGTACAATCTTGGATTTTCAAACAGATGTTGCTCCTCAACACTTCTATGTTGCACCAAACAGACGTGAGTTGTTCTTCCACTTATAAATTTGTATCCATTTTGAGCTACTAGAACCCTAACCAGTCAAAATGAAGCTCACTCATAGATTTATAGGACTAGCATGTTACACCCATCTCATCTTAGTTCAGTAACCAAGAAATTAAATCTTAATGACATTTGGGAACATCATAAGCTTTTTTAGCTCAATTTTTAATTTTTCACATGTTGTTTTGTTGGTCAAAGGGGGGATGTTGCACCCAACTGTAACGTCCCACCTACGTTATGGTCACTCACAAAGGGAATGCCTTAACTTCGGTGGAGCGTTATAGGTAAAAGATGCAGATAAATTACAAGACAGACAATTAAACAGCGGAAAATAAGTAAAACTTTACTTTATTGATAAAACAACAGCTTGGTAAAATAGCTTATACAAAGATTGTTTTCCAACACCAAAACTCCAATACCCATTACAACAAAGCATCTGTCTTGTTTACAAAATAAAGAAGCATAAACTAGAAATTATATTCCCCAATAAAGCAAGAGCCAGCCATAGCAGTGGAAAAAGGAGTTCAAAGCAATACATCGACTAATCTTCAAGCTTGGAAAGAGAAACGGTCCAAACTAGGCTGAGCTATTCTCTCCCTGACTACCTGGGGGGAACGGAAGAAAAGATGCGAAAACAAACTAGGCCAGACATAAATCTGGTAAGTCCAGTGATTACTAGCATTTGAACAGGAAAAGGATCTTGACATGACTAAACTGAACATAGAATAATACCATAATAACGAGATAACATAAGATTAGCATAAGATATGATAAAGCAAGATAAACTGAATGCGCTTCGATTCTTTCTCTGACTTCCTACTTTCTCTACACCACCCAACTAGCATCCTAACTAGTGTCTTTTACAGAATGATTCGTATTCCGTACTAGTGTCCCAACTAGTATCATGTAGTATATAATAAGGTGATCCTAACCCCGCAATTGTGGTAGCCTTCAGGTGTACATCTAGTATGGGGATCTTACCTCAATAAGCCTAATTTCCATGGATATGTTAGATGTACCCTTACTACCCGATCGATCGTCTCCCTATTTGTATTAATCTTCCTTGTGTCTATGTCAATCGGCTCTCTCTTGCGTGTAGATACCTGTGTTGGTCCCACCATAGGGTGTATCAAGTCCTATGATGGCAACCCGACACAATTCAAGTTGCACAGAGTATACTACTAATGCTCAGTGCTTGGGTTTCCACTCCGGAGTACGTGCACGCCCATACTCCGCCGGAACTACACTACCGCACCACCTGCCGCTATTTTGACCAATTATAATCATCCCAGTAATCGTTCCCCACCCTGCCTAGTTCAGGGTACCATGATACATCTATGTGGGTTACTAATGAAATGGGTCCCCGTTACCAGGATTTCCTACTGGTTAAGTTTTGTGGGCCTCTATATACAAATATTACCGACCTACACGAGTGTACTTAACCCTCCCACCGATTCAAGCATGTTTACTTAACGGTTAAGTTTGTGGGCCTATATATACTAATATTACCCACCTACCCAAGGTTTACTTAACCCTCCCTCTTATCTAGTCAATATGTATTATTGGTTAAGCTTGCCTTAACCCTATCCATCTTGTTCATGTAATATTGGTTAAATGTTGTCCATTCATGTTAACTTAACCCACCCACACATCATGTTGTATTGGTTAAGTGTTTCCTATTAACTTAACCCTGTTCATTCATCGTGTTATATTGGTTAAGTGTTGCCCCTTGACTTAACCCCATCCGTTCATCATGTTATACAGGTTAAGTGTTTCCCACTAACTTAACCCCACTCATTCATCATGTTATATTGGTTAAGTGTTTCTTATTAACTTAACCCTAGTCATTCATTATGTTATATTGGTTAAGTGTTTCTTATTAACTTAACCCCACTCGCTGTCATGTTACATTGGTTAAGTGTTGCATTTTTGTGATAACTTAACCCTACCACACATCATGTTATACTGGTTAAGTGTTGCCCTCTTGTGTTAACTTAACCCTACAACATATCATGTTATATTGGTTAAGTGTCATTAATCCAGTCGAGTTAACTTAACCCACTCACTTGTCATGTTACATTGGTTAAGTGATGCCCTCTTGTGTTAACTTAACCCTACCACACATCATGTTATGTTGGTTAAGTGTTGCCCTCTTGTGTTAACTTAACCTTACCACATATCATGTTATATTGGTTAAGTGTTGCCCTCTTGTGTTAACTTAGCCCTACCATTCTTAGCATATCTATTCATTATCATTAATTGATTTATTAATGCACCAACCTCTAACATTAGATATGTGTTGTTGCGGTTAATAGATGTGCCGGGCGGTTCCGGGCAGTTTTACACCACAACTCAATCTAACCTCGGGTTTTTCTTGGGCAAGATGCACTAACCTCTCACATTAGATCAGTGTCGTTGCAGTTAATGGATGTGCCGGGCTGTTCCAAGAAGTTTAACACCACAACTCAACCTAACCTCGGGTTAGGCATGTTCAACTTTTTTTTAATTTACGTATTTGTCATTTATGTCAAGTTTATATGTAAATCATCCACAAGTGTTGTCATGTCACATTTACTATTTAAATTATGTTCATAAGTAATGGTATACAAATTATACCTTTTTCATGCTACTAATCATTTAAATGATTATGAGCCAATCTTTGCCAATAGCATGTAATTTAATATATATTTTTGTGTTGTTGACAATTCTAATTAAACATGTTAACATAAAAAGAAATTTTTTATGCTTAATCAACTCTTAACATTTCATGTTAACATAAAAAAAATATTTTTATGTTTAATCAACTCTAACAATTCATGTTAACATAAAAAGTATATTTTTATGTTTAAACAACTCTCTAACAATTCATGTTAACGTAAAAACGATATTTTTATGTTTAATCAACTCTTTAACATTTCATGTTAACATAAAAAGTATATTTTTATGTTTAATCAACTCTAACAATTCATGTTAGCATAAAAAGTATATTTTTATGTTTAATCAACTCTTAACATTTCATGTTAACATAAAAAGTATATTTTTATTTCACATGACAATAATATAACAAATCATCACAACCACACTAAATTAGTCAATCTAAATTTTATACATCGCATATTTGTGTTTCATATCACAATCATGATCAATTTAAATATATATATATATATATATATATATATATATATATCTAAACCAGTCGCATGTTAAAACATAAAAGAACCACAAATTTAATTTACATCATGATAGGTTCCACTGAATTAATCACAATAATCTCATAGGCATAGGTAATTTAAGATGAACATGAATCAGGTTGATTATCTTACACTTAAGCACCGTTCTAGATTAAACTTATAACAAGTCCTGATTTATTTTAAGAAATGTGTTTAAATCTAAGCAATAACTGAACTTACAAACAAAAGAACAAATCAGGTATTCTGGGATCTGATTCCTGAAATTGAAAAGCTATCCTTTGATGTAGACGAATGATTCTATAATTTTGATTAGGTTATCTAGTTTAGAGAAGATGTTTGAGTTTTACAGAAGACTGGAGGCTATGCTTGGTTGGCCATGGACATCATGACGGCTACTTTGAGCAAGGTCATGAGGTCTAGGGTTGAGGTTTGGGTTGTTTATATAGAGGTCTAGGATTAATTCTAGCCTTTGGATAGTAGGTTTTTAATCCGTATCGTACACCTAGTGCTGAGTCAGCAAATGTATTTTATATATTAATAACCTTCTATTTTTCGTCCCTTAAATTAATTTGAACTGAACTTAAACATCTAATTGCATGTTTTCTCCGATTAGCGTATTCTTCTTAATTGATGTCAATTAACAAGTCATTTTTTATTGTTAATTAACATAAGTGACCAATATACTATATTCCTCAAATTAACATATTCTATTTAATGTTAATTACATAAGTGACAAATTAGCATAAGAATTTATACAAATTAAGATTAATTACATGGTTTCTTAACAATACCCTATTAACATGTTAACAATTTGATGTCAAATAACATGCTTTTACAAATGAACATAAATGCCTAATTAACATACTTTCTTTAATTAATATCAATTAATATGAATGACAAATTTGCACAAACACATGTACACACTAAGGTCAATTACATGTTTTTCAAACAAGGCCATATTAACACACATCTACAAATTAATTTCAATCTATTCATGTTTACATATTCTTCCTTTACTGTATACGTTTATTTGCCTATATATATAAATATCTACATATATACGCACCTATTCTTAAATTCTAATATTGACAACTAATGCAAATTGATTGCTTACCAATTTTAAAAAGTGGAAATCGAGTATATAATTTAATTCCCTTTTTTTCTACTTTCCTCGTAACATACAAAGTTAATGCACAATGAAGTTACATACGTACATATATATATATATATATATATATATATATATATATATATATATATGCATATATATATATATATATATACATGCATAAATCTTTCCCTCCCAAATAAATTGACTGTATTTATCTTCTTGTTCGTTTCTTTCTTTTAACTGCATGCATCCACACATTTCCTTCCACTTTTTGTATTAATTGCATATATATATATATTAATTTTTATTTTTCTTCATTAATTAACCAACTCTTTAATTAATTATCTTTACGGTATAATATATCTAATTTCGGGGTGTAACACCAACAGACGTGGGTTGTTCCGCAACGCATAAATTTGTATCCATTTTGAGTTAGTAGAACCATAACCAGTCAAAATGAAGCTCTCTCATAGATCTATTGGTGTAACACCCCGTAATTTTAAAACAATACATTAGGGATAATTAAAGAATACTTAATTTTTAGAAGAAGATTTAAGGGAAACGGGTTACTCCATTGCGTTCGTCTCGGAATTCTGCGTGAGATAGAGTCCGAGTTTGCGTAAAACGGATACAGTATGAAGAAGTCATGAAGCTTAGAAGATTTCTGTTTAAATCAGAATTAAAATAACAATTAAAAATCAAATTCGAAATTAAAAATCCGACCAAGCAGACTGAGAGGGAAAGTTCCCTCTCATGGGTGTCGACCCCCCATAGGCGGTGTTGACCCCATCTGTCCAGATCTGGAGGCGACGTATTTTTTTGGTTTAGGGCCGACGTGGCCTTCTGTGGTTGATTGAGTGGTGTGTATTTCTGGTTTGGATGGTTTTGATGGCTACTAAGCTAATCCAAAGGGCCTAATTCACCTAGAACATCTATAAAAGAACCCTAAATCTAACCCTAATTTCATTACACAAATCCATGGTGTCTCCATGTTGCTCAAAACTAAATTAACCTAGCCTCCACCTAAGCAAATCAAATTCAAGTTGGAAGATAGGATCAAATTCTACAACAACGGTTTAGTTAAACAACTTCAGAATTCAAAATTTAGGACTATTCTCTCTTCTTAATCCTGTCGCTGTGAGTCTAAGTTACTTTCACATATAATTAAGTTAAAAGTGATTGTGACAAGATTTTAAATTGGATTATATGAAGATGACTATAAGATGAATCATATCAAGTTGTGTAAATTCTTATTCATACCCAAATTTTTGTTATAATATGCCAGTTCATATTCCATATGCCTATTGGATATATGCTAGTTCATATTTTATATGCCTATTTTTATGCCAGTTTTGATGTCATGGTTATGTTCTCTTCTCCTCTCCTTTTCCTTTTTATTTTATGAGATTGGGCTAACTTCGAGCCTAACATATTACATTGAACTATACGGACGAATGGCGTGGGAACATTGTGGGAAAAGTTGGGAAAATATTGAATAATATGAGATTATTGGCATAAATCGATTTGGGAATAATTGTGTACAAATTGTATACATGAGATTTCGGCATAAATTGATTTGTAATCATGTAATTGATTTGGGGCATAATTATGTATAACTTGTACACATGAATTTGGCATAAATTGTTAATAGCTTCGGAAAAGGGTTTGGGCCTAATTTGGCATAACTAGTATACATAAGATTATAGGCCTAATTTGGATTAAAATTATAAACATAATTTAGGTTGGAAATTATGGGTAAATGGGAATATATTTTAATCCAAGACTTGAAATTGGGTCTGAATAAAAGAAGTGAAAATAAACGCCTAAGACACGAGGTTAAATTTGAATTGTGGTATAAGCCTGCCCGGAACAGCCCGGCATGTCCAGCGACCACAATTTCGTAATCTAACGTGAGAGGTCAAAGGCACAAATTAGATACGTAATAATGCAAAGACAATAGGTTAGATTCGAAATGCGGTATAAGACTGCCCGGAACCACCCGGCATATCCAGCAACCACAAAACGACAATCTAATGTGGGTGGTCTTGCAAGATTACGGTTATACTGAATTAATGAACACTTAACCAAGATAAGACATGTAGTAAGATATGGGGGTTAAGTGGGTGACATGAGTGACATGTGAAATATAATTAGAAGCACTTAACCAAGATGAAACATGTAAGAAGACATGGGAATGAGAAGGGGTTAAGTGGGAATTGCTAGTGGGGACCAAGCTTAGGAGGGAAGCTTGTGTCAAGAGTGTGGACCTTTTTCAACCAGTAACCCATCTTAGTATCTATATGAGCTCGAACTAGGTCGAGGACGGGACACGCTTACTGGGTTTGATTGTAATAGGTCAATAAAGAGTTAGTAGTGGCAACGCAAGTCCAACGGAGTCATGTGTGTGTGTGGGTCCGAGCTGGTAGTAAAACGTTGTTGCATCGTGAAGGTATAAGCCGTGCATTTTTGTGGTATCGGCTTGCCACTTTAGGGAGTGATACACCCTATTGTGGGACTAGCATGGGTATCTACGGGCTAGGGAGCCGATTGAATGGGGAGGGTGGTGGGTACAAGTAGTGGAGATAGGAGTAGGCAGCACCTATGAAAGCAGCTAGGATTACATGAAACTTCCATTATTATAATTAGTGAGAGGGATCAACTTTCAGTATGGTACTAGTAATGGTGCGGTGTAACTAGAATTGGTGCGGTGTAGGAATTATCTTATAATGATTAGAAGCGCAATCGATGTTCTATCTTACCTACGTTGTTTACCTTGTCATATCTGCTTATGTTACAGTCATCTCTTATATTCAGTTTATGTTCTTATCATGTTACTTTACTGATTTTATTGTTAAAGTCACTGGACTCGCCAGACTTTATGTCTGACTCTTTTGTTTCGCCTCTTTTCTTTCTATCCCCCCCCCAGGTCCTCAGGGTGGGATTAGTGAAGCTTGACTTGGATTTCTTTCTTCTTGAAGTGCTTGGAAGTGCTGAAAATATTGCTCACCTTTATCACTTTTTCGTTATGGCTATTTGGAGTGGGATAATGATTTTTATGTACTTTGATAATAATTATGCTAAAGATGGATATTTATGTACTTGATTTTAGTATGTCGTTTTGATGCTGTAATTAGACATGTTTTGCTTTTCCGCTGCAATGAACAAATTTTGAATTTTGAAGTACTATTTTATATATCTGTCTTGTGATATTCTATTATATACTCTTATAATATTCCATGAAAGTTAATGCATTCCCTTAGTGAGTCACATTAATGGACGTGGGGTGTTACACGTGGTATCAGAGCTGAAGGTTACCAGAACAGATAAAAGATTTTGGAAAACCGTTTTCAAAAGCATTTACAAAAAGAAGCATTTTCCAAATACATGTTTTAAAGAAGATATTTTCAAGAGAGAAGTTTATTATGAAAAACATAATCCCTGAAAGCAATATATCTATCTTTCAATTATCTGTTTTGAATCTCTTCCTTTTTCCTTTCAGCATGTTTGGGGAACCCGTTATACCCGAGGGCGTACAGATACCAGGCTAGTTCAGAAGGTATATGGAGGCTAGGGCTACTGCCACAGGCCCAGCAGACGTTCCTCCTCCCCAAACTGCAGTTGTTCCTCCTCCTCCTACCCGTGTAGACGCTTTTTCTAAGATATGCAAAGACTTCCGTGCGATGGGCCGAAAGATGTCTTATGGAACCGAGATGTTTGTTGAGGCTCAGAATTGGCTCAAGGAAGTGGAGGACTTGTTTGGTATCTTTGAGATAGATGATGGAAGGAAGGCTCAGCTAGCTGCTTGGTTGATGAAAGACGAAGCCCCATTTTTGTGGGAAGTTACGAATGGAGGACGTGCAGTGGAGACGTGGATGGATATTAGACAAAGGTTCAAGTTGAAATTTCTTTCACAAGCAGAGGAGAGTTTGTACATGGAGAGGTTCTTGTCTTTGAAAAAAGGGAGTTTGTCTGTGAAGGAGTACGTTAACAAGTTTAACCAGTTAGCATGATTTGGTATGGAATTAGTTAATAAACCACATAAGAAGGCCTTGAGATTTGTCAAGGGTCTGAATGAACCATTACATGGGTTAGCTATGTCCATCCTTTCTATGGCGGCTACTTTCGAGAATCCTGGGTCATATGGCGTTGATGCATGAAGAGGAGAAAGGTGCTAATGTAGTTAAGGCACAGGATAAGAAAGTGGATCCAAAGAAAGCACAGCAGCAACAAAAGAAAGGTGGTAAGGATAACAAGGGCCAAGGGAAGAAAAGGTGTTTTAATAGTGGAACATCGGGCCACAAAAGCAAGGACTGTAGGAAGAAGAAGAAGACGGGTAGCTTCCAATGTGGTGAGGCAGGACATCTAATTAAAGAATGCCCGAGGAGGCAGGGACAGGGGCAAGGGCAGAGGACAGGACCTACTTCTGGAGGGAAGGTTCATGCTTTAATGGCACCAGGACAAGAGAGAGGTAGAAACATTTCTGTCGAAAGTTTGATTTTCCTTTTAGATCGTCCTGTTCGAACTTTGTATGATTCTGGCGATTCACATTCGTTTATATCTGCTTCGTTAGTTGAAACACTTCACCTAAACACTAGTCTAGTTATGGATCCCATTATAGTCTCACATCATATTGGGGGTACGACTCATCTTTCTATGTTATGTCGGGATTTGAGAATATTTGTGTATGGCGTTGAGTTCGAGTGCAACGCTTGTGTGCTTAGCTTCATGGGCTATGGGTTGATTCTAGGAATGGATTGGCTAACCAATATGGTGCCATTCTCGACTGTCAAAATAGGGTAGTTAGACTATTGACTAGTTTGGGTAATACTCTCGATATCTCATGTGACCCAAATGGTTCTGTTATGCTTAGCTACCTAGAATCTCTTTACACTTCTATTGATGAGTTGCAATCTGTTCGAGTAGTCCGTGAGTATGCATATGTCTTTGAGGAGGTTAGGGGCTTACCTCCAAAACGCAAGATAGATTTCCGTATATATTTGGCAGACAATGCAAAGCCAGTTGCATTGCCGGTGTGCCACATGGATCCTAGAGAAAGGGGAGAGCATATTAAACAAGCGAAAGAGTTGCTTGAGAAAGGGTTCATAAGATGAAGTATCTCGGAGTGGGGTGCTCCAGTTGTTTTTGCTACGAAGGCTGATGGTTCAATTAGATTGTGTGTGGACTATAGGGAGCTGAATAAGCTCACGAAGAAGAACAGACACCCATTGCCGAGAATAGATGATTTGTTCGATCAGTTGGTTGGTGCTCCAGTGTTCTCGCAGTTGGACTTAGCTACAGGATTTCATCAGTTGAGGGTAGCTTAGGATAGTATAGATAAGACTACATTTAGGAGTCTCGATGGTTTCTTCGAATGGCTCGTCATGCCTTTTGGTTTGACGAATGCACCTACATATTTCATAGACTTGATGAGTAGGTTGTTTAGGGAGTTTCTAAACTAGTTCGTGGTGGTCTTTGTGGATGATATCTTAATATTCGCTAAAAGCGAGGAAGAGCATACCCTACATCTTAGGGAAGTCTTAGAGACTCTTCGAGCACATCAACTTAAAGCTAAGTTCTCCAAATGTCATTTTTGGAGAAAGGAAGTGAGGTTCTTGGGACACGTGGTCTCTAAGGAAGGGATAGCAGTTGATCCCACGAAGGTGGTAGCAATCCAAGATTGGAAGATTCCTAAGAAAGCTACATAAGTAAGAAGTTTTCTTGGTTTGGCGGGCTATTATAGAAAGTTCATCAAGGACTTTGCTAAGATATCAGCCCCACTTATACGATTGGCGAAAAAGAATTTGGCCTTTTCTTGGGATGTTGAATGTGACGATGCTTTCTAATGTTTGAAGAGGGCATTGATGACAGCTCCAGTTTTAGTTTTGCCTGATGGGAGTAAACCGTTCACAGTATATACCGATACTTGCGGCACAGGGCTTGGCCCAGTTTTGATGAAAGAGGGAACTGTGATATGCTATGGTGGAAGGCAGTTAAAGGTCCATGAGAAGAATTACCCTACCCATGATTTAGAGTTAGCTGCCATAGTTTTGCGCTTAAGTCTTGTCGCCATTATCTCCTTGGCGAGAAGTTTGAGTTGACAGACCATAAGTCACTAAATTACTTGTTCTCTCAAAAAGATTTAAACTTAAGGCAACAAAAGTGGATGGAGTTCTTAGCATCCTACGATTTTGAGATTACATATACCCCTGGCAAGGGTAACGTTGTAGCTGATGCCTTGAGTAGAAAGAAGTTGACTTTGAGTCCTTTGTTTATCGAGCGGTAGAGCTTAGAGTATATATCTACCTTTGACTTTAGACCCTCTATTGATTATGTACCATGTTTGTTGGCATCGTTATAGGTGCGACCTACGCTTTTGGGACAGGTAGGGGCGGCACAGCGAGATGGCCCACAGTTGATAGAGATAGTAGACAAGCTCATAAGAGGGGATTCTTCGATCCATATTAGTAGGTATACTATAGATGACAAAGGTTGGTTGTGTAGGGATGGAAGACTTTGCGTATCTCGAGACGAGAGCTTGAGGAAGACAATCCTTGAAGAAGCACATCGTTCTAAGATGACCATACATCCCAGTGGTGACAAGATGTATAGGGACATGAAGCAAGTTTTCTTTTGGGCCGGAATGAAGAAGGATGTGGTTGAGTTCGTTTCTAGATGCGTAGTGTAGCAGCAAGTCAAGGCTGAGCAAATGAAGTCTGGTGGTTTGCTTCACCCTTTAGAGGTTCAACAGTGGAAATGGGAAAGTGTTTCGGTAACAACCCTGAATTTTGGGGCCAATTTAAAATTTTATTTTAAGATATTTTAATGAGTTTAGATATTTTAATGAGTTTGGAAATTTAAAATAAATTATTTTAAATGATAACGACGGAAAATTTATTGAAGTTAAAACGAATAAATTTAATTTAATTATAAAAGGAGTTTAAAACAGCGCTGCAGTTTGAAAATTTGAATTTGAACTTTGACTAACTGTACAGGATGCAAAATAAATCAGAATTAAGCGGAACCAGAAATATTTAAATATGTTTAACCATATCTTTCTAACGAATCTGAAAAATTGAAATTTCGTTTTAAAAATCAAAAGTTATGTCCAGTTTAAAATTTAGAAAAGTCGCTGTATAATTTATATATATTTCAATTAAATATATGGCCCTTAAAAATAGCCATTTTGCAAACGACCTCGGTTTTCGAAGAAACCACTTTTGTTGGAACCAGAATGTCAAATTATTGCTAGGTTTCAATTTTTAGAATTTTTCGAATTAATATGTGAGCGTGGCAAAAGAGAACATGTTTTGACCATTTATAGTCAAAATTGATCGACCTGGAAAAGGCTATTTTTCAGACAGTCTCAGAATTCGATGAAATTAGTCTCGTTAGAACCATATCGTCAAAATAAAGCCAGAAATAATTTTTCTGGATTTTTCTGATTTCATATGTGGCCCCGGTGAATTTAAATATACGATAGAATTAATTTAACAAAGGATTTAAATATTAAATTAAATAATTCAGGCCATAGACAGCCGAATTGGGTTACGAGAGATGTTCCATTGTGTCCGGAACGGGGGTTATTAGCTAGGGGCGACACTTGTTGGGTTTGATTTGGGGTTCATATAGATTAAACAGGTTTTATTTTAATTAAAGAATTAAATAAAGAGGAAAAATACGGTATAAATACCATATACTATACCAAACCCTATTCTCATCGTTATACAGCCGCCTCTATTCCATCAATGGCTGAATTCGTCCAACCTTCCACCCTTAATGATTCTCAATCCACTAAGTATTTTCCAACCATCACAACGAAAAGATTGAAGAGCTTCCTTAGCTCTTTAATTTGGTACGGCGATGATCGCCTCTGGGGTGCGTGCAGTTCGAATTCCGAGGGGGAACTGGCGACGTTCGCGACCGATTTTGGGGAGGTCGAGACCACCGAGGTGGCGGCGACTGCGGGTGTTGGGACATGGCGTTACGGCGGTGGTTGGGGAGTGATCGGATCCGGTGTTGGCGGCTTCAGAGTAGTGCGGTTCCAAGCCCAAAGGAAGGACGTTGGGTCTGGTTCAACGTGTCGGCTTTAGAAAGAAGAAGATGACGACCTGATCATTTGTGAAGGGTTAAGTATAAACATTAATTAAATAATTAATTGTTAATCACCTTATAAATGAAGTTAACCTTTAAATCATCATATTTTTGTCCTACGAGGTCAGAATTCGATGATTTCAATTGTGTTGGATTCGCAACAGCGAACACTACATTTCAGAACTGACTAGAACTGAAAAGGAGCACTTTGAATTTTCAGCCTAATCGATGTGAGAATCTCTGATTTTTACAATTTAATTAATTTAATTAATTGTTCTATCGTTATTAAATAATTATATGTATGTTATTTATTCAGATCTGTGTTGTGATGAATTTTGCTTGTGTTCTGATGAATTGTATTGCATTGTATTGTTTAGATCTGTTATCGTACGATCTAGATCTATATGATCCGATAAAAATCATCGTGTTCTGTAAATTAGATTAAACTAGAATTTTTAATCCAATTAAAAATAGTGACTTGACTATAAATCGGATTAGATCAGAAAATTTTAATCCAATTAGAATATTATATAGACTGTGTTTATTTTAGGGACATTGAAATTGTTTATTATATTTTTATTTACATTCCATGTGTAAATAAAAAGGCAAAATTATTTTATATATTCTGATTTACACTTCATGTTTAAATAAAAAGACAAGATTAGAAAACTCATCTTTATTTGCATTTTATTTGCGAATAAAAAGACAAACTTGTTTTATACATTTTTATTTATATCCTATGTGTAAATAAAAAGGCAAAATTTGTAAATTCATTTTTATTTACATGTTATATGTGAAACTAAATATTTATTTTGTTAAATAGAAGGGTATGTCATAACAAAATGTTCAATTTGTTAAATAGAAAATTATTAAAATAAAAGAACAAAATTCATTGTTTGTTTGTAATGAAATAAAAGAATGGAATATTCATGTTTGTAAGAATGAAATGCTCATGTTTGTAAGAATGAAATATTCATGTTCGTAAGAATGAAATATTCATGGTTTTGTTAAAAATGAATAACCTCATGGTTTTGTTGAAATGAATAACTTCATTGTTTGTAAAAAGAAAAGAATTCATTTTTGTTTGTAGTGAAATGAAAAACATTCATTTTTGTTTGTAATAAAAAGAAAACATTCACTTCTGTTTGTGTTTTGAAAGTTAACAAACAAATTACATCTTGGTGAAAGTTAAAAAGAATATTTTTAATATTCTTTTGTTAAAATGAAAAGTCATATTATTTATCACCGTTTTTGTCAAATTAAAAAGATTTAACTTTTTTTTTTTACTTAAAAAGATTTCACCTTTGGATTTTAAATAAAAAGAATTCCCATTTTATTTTTGTCATTAAAATGAAGGTCACCTTTATTTTTATGTGTAATAAATATCATTTTTGAGTATAAGTTAAAAAGGGACATTTTAATGTTAATTTTGTTAGAATAGAAAATAGACATTATTTTGCACCGTCATGTGTTAATTATGAAATGAATATTTTCAACACCGTTTTGTTAGATATGAAAAAGACATTTTTTTTTTCAATTTGTTAGATATGAAGAAGACATTATTTATTTTGTCAATTTGTTAGAAATGGAAGGAAAATAGAACATTGATTTCATTGTAAATGGGATTAAAAAGAAAAGCTACATTTTATAATGTAATTAAGATTAAAAAAGTAAGGAAATTACATTTTTATGTAATTAAGATTAAAAGTAAGAAAATTACATTTTTATGTAATTAAGATTTAAAGTAGGAAAATTACATTTTTTATGTAATTAAGATTAAAAGTAGGAAATTACATTTTTATGTAATTAAGATTAAAAATGTAAGGAAATTACATTTTTATGTAATTAAGATTTAAAGTAAGGAAATTACATTTTTATGTAATTAAGATTTAAAGAATGGAAATTACATTTTTATGTAATTAAGTTTAAAAGTAAGAAAATTACATTTTTAAGTAATTAAGATTAAAAAAGTAAGGAAATTACATTTTTATGTAATTAAGATTTAAAGTAAGAAAATTACATTTTTATGTAATTAAGATTAAAAGTAAGGAAATTACATTTTTATTTAATTAAGATTAAAAGTAAGAAAATTACATTTTTATGCAATTAAGATTTAAAGTAGGAAAATTACATTCTTATGTAATTAAGATTAAAAGTAAGGAAATTACATTTTCATGTAATTAAGATTTAAAGAATGGAAATTACATTTTATTAGAAGTAAGAAAATTACATTTTTATGTAATTAAGATTTAAAGTAGGAAAATTACATTTTTATGTAATTAAGATTAAAAGTAAGAAAATTACATTTTTATGAAATTAAGATTTAAAGTAATGAAATTTACATTTTTATGTAAACAGATTTTCATTAAAAAGAATAAGGATATGAGATTGCATTTTTATGTAATTAGATTTTCATTAAAAAGAATAAGGATATGAGATTACATTTTTATGTAATTTGATTTTCATAAAAAAGAATAAGGATTTGAGATTACATTTTTATGTAATTAGATTTTCATTAAAAAGAATAAGGATATGAAATTTGTATTTAATGAATTAGATTTCATTAAAAAGGATAAAGATAGAAATTTACATTTTTATATAAGTAGATTATTTCATGTAATATAAAATTGACATGTTAGTTGAAATAAAGGTAAGATTATTTCATGTAACATGACAAATATACATATTTTAGATTCATGTTAATTCATATGACAAATATACATATTTTAGATTCATGTTAATGCATATGGCAAATATACATATTTTAAATTCATGTTAATGCACATAATAAATATGCATATTTTAGATTCATGTTAATGCATATGACAAATATACATAATTTAGATTCATGTTAATGCATATGGCAAATATACATATTTTGTTGTAGCGATATTGCTTATGACATTAAATCATATTTTGTTGTAGCGATATTGTATATGAAATTAAATCATATTTTTTTGTGGCGATATTGCATATGAAATGCACTCATATTTTGTAGTCATGAAATTGTATATGAAATGCATTAATATTTTGTAGTCATGAGCTGCATATGAAATACATTCATATTTTGTAGTCATGAAAATGCATATGAAATATATTCATATTTTAGAGTCAAGAAAATGCATAGAAATATAAACATATTAGTGGTATGTTAAATGCATTAGGAAAACATAGTTTAACGCTACGTTAATGCAAAGGAAATACAAACATATTGAGTGTTATGTCTAGGATGTGTATGTCAAAAAGAAAAAAACACATTATTGTGTGTTATGTTATATGTATAAAAATGTTATGAAACCAAGTGTCCTTTACTTGTTGTGTTAATTACGTTAATGAAATGGACGAATGAATTATATAATTATATATATATATATAAATAAATTAAAGGTAATCGAATCGAGCATGGTAATTCACTTTGTAGAATTATACTTTTAATTAATTATACCGAAATATCCGACAATCGGATTTTCCCAAATCTGTAACCGTTAGGTTCCCTTTGGGAAGATCTTCCCAACGTTATGAATTGTGTAAAAACCCAATGGTTAGATTTAGAGAAATGTGTAAAACAAATTTGGGTGAAAACAGCGCCAAGGTCGCCTATTGACTTGAAGCGTCGTTAAATGGAATTTAATTATTTTTATATAAATAAATTTAAAGGTTAATCGTTCTGAATTAATATTAATGATGTGAAATGATTTTTTTAAAATTATATATATGCGAGAATTATTTGGGAAGCCGAGTATATCTCATTCCAAATAATTTAAACGACGTTTAAAATCTAAGATTTGAAGATTACGATAAAAGGCCGACGATCTTCACATCGAATGGACGACGACTGTTGATGCCCGTGATTGGAGTAGCTACCTTGAAGAGGCTGCAGTGGTGGCCGTCCAGACGTAGTGTTGATTTGTACGGATTTGGCTTTCGCTCAGACCCAGAGCATAAGCTTATAAATGGATTGGGTGTCTGACATCGTACTCCGTTAAATGTCACGTTATTGATTTTCTATTTAATATATAAATGTTGGTGGTAGAGAATTTATTCTTTGCTTAACACCCGTTTATATATTGATGGATGATCAATGGTACGGTATGGATTGACAATGTGGCACGCTAAGATGAAGATGATCAAGGCTTTGTTGAAAAGCAGGCCTTGTGGTTATAACATTACTTCGCGAGTCTCACAAACCGGTTGAGTCTAAAAAAGGAGAATGGAACGCGGGGAGAGCAGCACGTTTCTTTCTAGCTAGAAGTGGTGTCGGTGCTTAAACTGGCAGATATTTACTTATGTGGATGATGGATTACGAGGCCTCGGATATTAGGTCCTATAGGATCGGGAAACGTGTGTTCAGGAATTGCCAATCCTCAAAGCTGTATGTGAGGACCGGCCCTGCAGATTTACAAGGGTTCACGGCGGGGGATCCTGAGACATTAGCTAGAGTGTCTCGAATCGGTAAGGAGCTCCTCCTTAGCCTTGACTCATGATGGAAATCCAAACTTCCAATACGAACCCACGGATTTGATTGTATTACTAGTATGGAAGCATAGTATTATGGTATCCATGTGTCCTAGGATTGATACATTTATTTTGAAATGTTTTGATATACACTAATGATAATATTAAACTCGTATTTATCGTATTTAGCATGTTTAATCACCATAAGGGAAAACTCTATCCTCTGGTGTGCGTTGCATTGTGTGATGGGACTTGAGTCTTATGGTGATTCCATTTTTCCAAAAGTATTGTGTTGTTTTTACAATTCATTTAAGTTATGCACAACAATCCATTGGAATAAACCCGTTCCACGTTAGCGGTGTGGTCCTTGGATTTGCCTTATTACTATTAGTTAAGTTAGTTAAGAATTCTCACACCAGTCCCATGACTGACCCGTTGTTTGTTTCCATCTTTGCAAACTCGGGTGCCCTCATTTCCACACGGGCAGTTGAGTAGCTTTTTGCAGATATTTATCTCTTGAGCAGGATTCTGGATCAAAGCTTAAAGCTGTGTCCAGAGCATAGAAATTCTTCCACTGTGTATTGTATTTTATTTAATGTAAAATTTATCTTCCGCTGTATTTATTAATCGATGCACTCTGATATTCTGTACTCTGATGTTACGTTATTATGATGTAATAAAAGTCTGCTGTGATTTGTTCTGATGTTGTTTTATTCCCAAAGTTAAAGTATTCGAAAATTTTCTACCTTTGGATCAGACCTGTGTGGTTTATGGTCGATTCAAAGGGTGGAAATTTTCGGGTCTTTACAGTTTCCATGGATTTCGTTGACGGATTGCCGAGGTCAAGGAAGGGTAATACGGGGATTTGGGTAGTAGTAGATAGACTTACCAAGAGCGCCCATTTCATTCCCGTTAAAAGTAAAAGAACCGCGACATGGTTAGCATCTGTTTATCTGCGAGAGATAATTTTTCTACATGGCATACCTTCTAGCATTGTGAGCGATCTCGATCCCATCTTCACTAGTGAGTTTTGGAAGAGTTTGCAAGAGGCGGTAGGAACGCAATTGTGTTTGAGCACCGCTTATCACCCACAGACTGACGGCCAAACAGAAAGAGTGAATCGGATTCTAGAAGATCTTTTGAGACTATGCATCTTGGACTTTGGAGGGACATGGGAGGAACATCTTCCGTTAGTAGAGTTCGCCTACAACAACAGCTATCAGACTAGCATTAGCATGGAACCTTTTGATGCTCTATATGGACGACCTTGCCGATCACCTACTTGTTGGTGGGAGTCTAGGGATAAGATTTTTCTTGGGCCCGATATGATTAGGGAAACTTCGGAGAAGATAGATTTGATTCGAAGACACATGAAGACGGCACAAGACCGGAAAAAGTCATACGCTGATAAGAGAAGGACCGATCTTGAGTTCAATGTTGGAGACACGGTCTTGATTAAAGTATCACCGTTGAGAAATGTAGTTCGATTTGGGTCTGTAAGGAAATTGGCACCAAGGTTCGTTGGGCCATTCCCCAATACAAAGCGAATTGGACAGATGGCCTACAGAGTGAAGCTGCCCGAGAAGCTCAGTGGTGTTCATGACGTATTTCATGTGTCGCATTTGCAGAATTGTCTACATGATACCGTGGAAGTAGTGGAGCCGAGCATGCTTAGAGAAGTTGAAGTAGAGCGAGATGCCACAGTTAGAAGAATTCCTACATCCATCCTTGGATCGGAGGTCAAGAAATTACGCAACCGAGAGGTCAAGTTAGTTAAAGTCCAATAGGGAGATGATCAAGGGGACGCGACTTGGAAGACTGAAGACAAGATATGTGCATCGTACCCTTTCCTTTTTGAGGGTATGTTCTTAACTTCTCCTTTTTCTACCGCTTTGTTTATACTTGTTCTAACATCTGGTATATCCTCTCGATTATATCTTTGATCTTTAGGTAGAAAATCCTATGGTTGTAAACATGTGTTTAAAACATGTTATGTGTGGTGGATGCAAGTGGATGTAAGTGTTTGCTGGTGGTTGCTTGTGGATGCATTTACACACACATTAGGCACAAGATCGGCTCAATCACCTTCATATTGCATATGAATGAGTGTACATATTTAATAAATGGATGTATATTGAATGTGTTATCATATGGATGTTGAATTTGAATGAATGGTTGTGCACTCATATAGAAATTATCTATATCATTAGGATTCTTTTGCATACATAATGGACGCATGGCACTATCATAATTTACAGACACTTTTGCATATATTCAAATAGCATTAGAAATCTTTTAAGGACAACGGATGCTTGTGAATGATGGATGAGTAGATGGATGAATGGATGGTAGGATACATTCTTCTTAACTTGAAGATTTCGGGGACGAAATCCTTTAAGGAGGGGAGAATGTAACACCCCGTAATTTTAAAACATGACATAAGGGATAATTAAAGAATACTTAATTCTTAGAATAAGAGTTAAGGGAAACGGGTAACGCCATTGCATTCATCTCGGAATTCTGCTTGAGACAGAGTCCGAGTTTGCGTAAAACAGATACGGTATGAAGCTTAGAAGATTTCAGTTTAAATCAGAATTAATATAACACTTAAAAATCAAATTCGAAATTCAAAATCAGAATAAGCAGTCTGAGCGGGAAAGTTCCCGCTCATGGGTGTCGACCCCCCAAGGGGTGTCGACATGGGTGTCGACCCCCCATAGGGGGTCTCGATAGGGTATCGGCCCCCTATAGGGGTGTCGACCCCATCTGTCCAGATCTGGGGCGACGTATTTTTGTGGTTTAGGGATGACGTGGCCTTCTGTTGTTGGCTGAGTGATGTGTATTTCTGGTTTGGATGGTTCTGATGGCTCCTAAGCTAATCTAAAGGCCCTAATTCACCTAGAACATCTATAAAAGAACCCTAAATCTAACCCTAATTTCATTACACAAATCCATGGAGCCTCCATGCTACTCAAAACTAAATTAACTTAGCCTCCACCAAAGCAAATCAAATTCAAGTTGGAAAATAGGACCAAATTCTACAACAACGGTTTAGCCAAACAACTTCAGAATTCATAATTCAGGACTATTCTCTGTTCTTAATCCTGTTGCTGTGAGTCTAAGTTACTTTCACATATAATTAAGCTAAAATTGATTGTGACAAGATTTTAGATTGGATTATATGAACATGCCTGTAAGATGAATCATATCAAGTTGTGTAAATTCTTATTCATACCCAAATTTCTGTTATCATATGCCAGTTCATATTCCATATGCCTATTGGATCTATGCTAGTTCATATTTTATATGCCTATTTTTATGCCAGTTTTGATGTCATGGTTCTCTTCCCTTCTCCTCTCCTTTTTCTTTTTATTTTATGAGATTGGGCTAACTTCGAGTCTAACATATTACGTTGAATTATAAGGACGAATGGCGTGGGAACGTTGTGGGAAAAGTTGGGAAAATATTGAATAATATGAGATTATTGGCATAAATCGATTTGGGCATAATTGTGTAAAAATTGTATACATGAGAGTTGGGAATAAATTGATTTGTAATCATGTAATTGATTTGGGGCATTATTATGTATAACTTGTACACATGAATTTGGCATAAATTGTTAATAGCTATTGAAATGGGTTTGGGCCTAACTTGGCATAACTAGTATACATAAGATTATATGCATAATTTGGATTAAAATTATAAACATAATTTAGGCCGGAAATTATAGGTAAATGGGAATATTTTTTAATCCAAGACTTGAAATTGGGTTTGAATAAAAGAAGGGTAATAAACGCCTAAGACAAGAGGTCAGATTCGAATTGTGGTACAAGCCTGCCAGGAACCGCCCGACATGTCCAGCGATCGCAATTTGGTAATCTAATGTGAGAGGTCAAAGGCACAAATTATATACATAATAATGCAAAGACACAAGTTAGATTAGGATTACGGTATAAGACTGCCCGGAACCGCCCGGCATATCCAGCAACCACAAAACGGTAATCTAATGTGGGTGGTCTTGCAAGATTACGGTTATAATGAATTAATGAACACTTAACCAAGATAAGACATGTAGCAAGACATGGGGGTTAAGTGGGTGACATGGGTGACATGTGAAATATAATTAGAAGTGCTTAACTAAGATGAAACATGTAAGAAGACATGGGAATGAGAAGGGGTTAAGTGGGAATTCCTATTAGGGACCAAGCTTAGGAGGGAAGCTTGTGTCAAGAGTGTGGACCCTTTTCAACCAGTAACCAATCTTAGTGTCTATATGAGCTCGAACTAGGTCGAGGATGGGACACGCTTACTGGGTTTGATTGTATGAGGTAAATAAAGAGTTAGCGGTGGCAATGCAAGTCCAACGAAGTCATGTGCGTGGGCGGGTCCGGGCTGGTAGGTAAGACATTGATGCATCATGTAGGTATAAGTCATGCATTTTTGTGGTATCGGGTTGCCACTTTAGGGAGTGATACACCATACTATGGGACCAGCACGGGTATCTACGAGTTAGGAAGTCGATCGAATAGGGAGGGTAGTGGGTACAACTAGTGGAGATAGGAGCAGGTGACACCTATGACAGCAGCTAGGAGTACACGAAACTACCATTATTATTATAATTAGTGAGAGGGATCAACTTTCAGTGTGGGACTAGTAATGGTGCAGTGTAACTAGCATTGGTGCGGTGTAGGAATTATCTTATAATGATTAGAAGCGCAATCGATGTTCTATCTTACTTACCTTATTTACCTTGTCATATCTTCTTATGTTACAGTCATCTCTTATATCTAGTTTATGTTCTTACCCTGTTACTTTACTGATTATATTATTAAAGTCACTGGACTCGCTGAACTTTTTGTCTGACTCTTTTCTTTCCTTTCCCCCCAGGTCCTCAAGGTGGGATTAGTGGAGCTTGACTTGGATTTGTTTCTTCTTGAAGTGCTTGGAAGTTCTGAGAGTAATGCTCAGCTTTATCTCTTTTTCACTATCGCTATTTGGAGCTGTATTATGATTTTTATGTACTCTGATAATAATTATGCTCAAGATGGATATTTATATACTTGATTTTAGTATGTGGTTTTGATGCTGTAATCTGACATGTTTTGCTTTTCTGCAGCAATGAACAAATTTTGAATTTTGAAGTACTATTTTGTATATCTGTCTTGTGATATTCTGTTCTTTACTCTTACAATATTCCATGAAAGTTAATGCATTCCCTTAGTGAGTGACATTAATGGACGTGGGGTGTTACAATAGGACTAATAATTTACATCCATCTCATCTTAGTTCAGTAACCAAGAAATTCAATATTAATGATTTTTGGGAACATCGAAAGCTTTTTTAGCACAATTTTTATTTTTTCACATGTAGTTTTATTGGTCAAAGGGGGTATGACCATGGTCGGAATTCAATTTAATATATTTTGGAGTATGATGCACCATGTTATATTTCTATTTCGTACACATAAACGAGTATTCAAAAGTCATACAGTGCAATCTTGAATTTTCAAACTGATGTTGCACCTCAAGACTTCGATGTTGCACCCAATAGACGTGGGTTGTTCCGCCACGCATAAATTTGTATCCATTTTGACTTAGTAGAAACATAACCAGTCAAAACAAAGCTCCCTCACAGATCTATAGGACTAATAGGTTACACCATCTCTTCTTAGTTCAGTAACCAAGAAATTCAATCTTAATGACTTTTGGGAACATCAAAAGCCTTTTTAGCTCAAATTTTCACATATTGTTTTGTTGGTCAAAGGGGATTTGACCATGGTCAGAATTCCATTTACTATATTTTGGAATACGATGCACCGTGTTATATTTCTATTTCATACCCATAAACGATTTTTCGAAAGTAATACAGTGCAATCTTGAATTCTATTTACTATATTTGGGAATATAATGCACCATGTTATATTTCTATTTCATACCCATAAACGAGTTTTCGAAAGTCATATAGTGCAATCTTGAATTTTCAAACTAATGTTGCACCTCAAGACTTCGATGGGCGGAACAACCCCCTGTTATAACAAAATTGCACTGTATAATATGATATTGTAGTAATACAACCTGTTATACCCATCTCATCTTAATCGAAATATATGACTTCGATGTTGCACCCAACAGACGTGGGTTGTTCCGCCATGCATAAATTTGTATCCATTTTGAGTTACTAGAACCATAACCAATCAAAACGAAGCTCTCTCATAGATCTAATGACTAACAGGTTCCACCTGTCTCATCCTAGTTCAGTAACTAAGAAATTCAATCTTATTGATTTTTGCGAACATCGAAAGATTTTTTAGCTCAATTTTTCACATGTTGTTTTGTTGGTCAAAGGGGGTTTGACCATCGTCAGAATTCGAAATAATATATTTTGGGGTATGATGCACCATGTTATATTTCTATTTCATACCCATAAACGAGTTTCCAAAAGTCATACAGTGCAATCTTGGATTTTCAAAATGATTTTGCACCTCAAGGCTTTCATGTTGCACCAAACAGATGTGGGTTGTTCCACCATGCATAAATTTGTATAACTTTTGAGTTTTGACTGGTTATGGTTCTAGTAACTCAAAATGGTAACTATAGTTTTAGCTCAATTTAACCCCCTTTGACCAATAAAACAACATGTGAAAAAATAAAAATTGAGCTAAAAAATCTTTCGATGTTCCTGAATGTCATTAAGATTGAATTTCTTGGTTACTGAACTAAGATGAGATGGTGGAACCAATTAGTCCTATAGATCTATGAGAGAGCTTCATTTTGACTTGTTATGGTTCTACTAACTCAAAATGGATACAAATTTATGCGTGGTGGAACAACCCACGTCTGTTGGGTGCAACATCGAAGTCTTGAGGTGCAACACAGGTTTGAAAATCCAAGATTGCACTGTATGACTTTTGAAAACTCTTTTATGGGTACGAAATAAAAATATAACATGGTGCATCATATTCCAAAATATATTAAATCGAATTCCGACCATGGTCAAACCCCTTGTAACAACCCGAATTTTCAATTAACATTAAATTAACAAATTAAAGTATAATTAATTTAAAATGAAAGAATCAAGGGAAACGGGTTACGCCATTGCGTTCGTCTCGGAATTCTTCTTGAGATAGAGTCCGAGTTTACGTAAATCGGACTCCGTATGAAGGAGTTACGACCTTCGGAAGTTTCAGAATTAATTTAAAATTCAAACCAGCTCAAATTCAGTTCAAAATTCGAAAACAGAATCAGAATTGGGCTGGGCTGGAAAATTCCCGCCCAAGACCCAATTCGACCAGGAGGTCGACCTGGGGGTCGACCTAGGTACCCAGGTTGACCAGGGGGTCGACCTGGTGGTCGACTTACAGGTCGACTTGGTTGGTCGGCCTGACATGCTTTGTCTGGTCCTGGCTCAGTTTTTGGGGCTTGGTTGTGTCATTTGGGCTGATTTATCACTTTTTGATTGGCTTCTTTTGAGATGGATGGCCTTGATTAACTCTAGCTTCATCGGACGACTCTAATTAGTTTGCAATTCTATATAAACAACCTAAGTCTCCAACCTAAATTCACACAAAAATTAGAACCAGAGCCGCCATGCTGTCAGGAGAAAACTAAGAATAGCCTCCACTTGAAGAAAGCTAAGAGATGAACAAATCTAATTCAAAAATTAAAATCAAAACAACGTTTATCTACCCAAAGGAAAGCATCTCAATTCCAGAACTCAGAATCCAGAACTCAAATTTATCGTTTGTAAGTTTAGTCACTTTTGAGATGTGAATAGAATTAGAATGTTATTAGATTTGATGTGAAAATTGGAATCATACTATGTTGTATAATATTTTAATTCATATCTTTATTTGCGATGATTTCGTTGGAATGTTTGTGGTGTAATCTACTTGGTGTTGGATCTATTAGATATTTCAAATGAAAACAACATCACATGCAAGTTATATAGTTCATGTTATAATCTACACCTATATGTTTATGTGATTAATATAGGTTGTATGTGTTATGTCCAAGTTAAGATCTCATGTATATACTTTATGCTAAAACCTATATGCCTACATGATTAAGTTCATATACATGTTCATATGTTCACACAAAACTTGCAAGTTCATAATTGGATCCATGCCATGATCCACTTTAACACAAGTTTCATGATTGGACCTATGATTTGATCTAGTTCACACCTATGTGATAGAATTATACATACTCTACGGACATGTCATAATCTTGTCATATGATAGTTTGCACTCGAAGTTATGGCTAGATCTAAATAGGTTTAGGCTTATGTTGTCTCAATCATATGCAAATTCATGTGACACTTATTTAGTTGAATCTCCATTTCAATGCAAACTCACATGACAAGTTGAAACCCATGATTTATGTTAATTAGATTTTTAAGTTGCAAGTTCATATGTCACACACCCTTTATGTTATTTAGAGTATTTCATGTTTATCGTTTTCCCCTTTTATGTTTATAAGTTGGGCTAAAATATCGAGCCCAACACTCGTTAAAATCTTGCGAATGTACAAGCGGGGGATATCGTTGTTGTTAGACATAAAAATATACGAAATTGGCATGTTTGGCACATGCCAATAATTGGTGACACTTAAATGGTATAAATTATAATACAAAAAATGATGAACTTGGAAAGTGGGCCATAACATTTAATTATTAACAAATTTATATATAAGAATAAAAAGAACAAATATGTAAATTTAGAAAAAACGAGTATGCTTAACCCGAGGTTGGATTGAGTTGTGATGTAAACCTGCCCGGACCCGTCGGCTGTCCGGTAATCACAACAATACCTATCCAATGTGGGAGGTTAAGGCATTGAGCCCAATAAGGACCCGAGGTTAGACTGAGTTGCGGTGTAAACCTGCCCAGAACCGACCGGCTCATCCAGTAACCGCAACTATACCTGTCTAATGTGAGTGGTTGGTGCTTTAATGAATAGATTAAAGCTAAGCTAGGATTGGTAGGGTTAAGTTAACTAAATCACTTAACCAACTCAACATGTTAACTAAATCTGATGGATGGGGGTTAGGTTAATCTGAACACTTAACCACTTAACATGTTTGACTAGAAAACCCTTGTTACAGGGACCCATTTCAGAAGTAACCCAATTAGGTATCATGGTACCCTTAAACTAGGCAGGGTGGGGCACGATTACTAGGCTGATTGTAAGCGGTCAAAAGAGACGGTGGTTAGTGCAGCAGTGTAGGTTCTAACGGAGTGCGGGCGTGCACTCACTTCGGACAGACAAACAGGGCACTGGGCATCAGTAGTATAACCTATGCATTCTAGAATTGTGTTGGGCGGCCACCATGGGACTTGATACACCCCATGGTGGGACCAACATAGGTATCTACAATCAAGTGGGGCCATATGACACATATGATTATGCGCGTAGGAGCCGATCTTTAGAAAAGGGGATCACTTCACCCCAATCATGGGGTGCCAATTAGAACAAATACAAGTAGGTGCAGAGATATAATGTGGGGTGCGATTGTATATTCGGTTCTAAACTACTTTATCTTAGTTTTTGGTATTTTCCTATTTTCTGTTTATTCCTATCATGCTCTTTTTCTTATTCACATACTGAAGAGTCACTAGACTTACCAGTCTTTATGTCTGACTCTATTTTTCTTTCGTCTTCTTTTCTTCCGTTTTCCCCCTCCCCCAGGTCCACAGGGAGGAAACAATCTAGCTTAGTCAGACTCTTTGCAAGCTTCAAGATAGTAGATGTATGGTTTGGACTCTCTTTCCTTGGTTATTGGTTTTGGACACATTCTATGGGGATTTATGCAGTTTTAATTTTGTTTTATGCTTCTTTAAGATTTAAATCAAGACAGTATTATGGTTTTAATAATTGGAAGTTTGTTTTGAGACAATTATGGAAATGTTTTCTATGAACACGTATTTATGATATGAAAGTCTGTTTGTTTTTCCGCTGCTTATATATGTGTGTTTATATATGTCTTGTGTTTTATCTGTGACTCTTACTTATAAACCATCCACCAAAGTTAAGGCATTCCCTTTGTGAGTGATCTTAACGGAGGTGGGGTGTTTCACTTGGTAGCAGAGCATAGGTTTACCAGATCAGATAAACGTTTTTGAAACTATTTTCAAAAGAGAAGTTTAAAGAAGCATTTTTCAAGGAAAGTGTTATATTTTAAAGGGCATAATCCCCCAAAAGCCATAAGCACTATTCTCTATCCTTCGTTTTGAATCTTTCCTTTTTGTTTCAGCATGTTTGGGGATCTTAACCTTCCTGAGGGTGTACCGGTACCTGGCTGGTTCAGAAGGTACCTAGAGGCTAGGGCCAATGGCGCGAGCCCAGCAGACATTCCTCCTCCTCCCCCAGTGGCAGCGGTTCCTCCTCCTCCTCCTCATCCTCGTGGAAATGCTTTCGCAAAAACGTGTAGAGACTTCAAGGCTATGGGTGGAAAGGACTTTTATGGAACCGAACCCTTTGTAATAGCAAGGAACTGGCTGAGGGAGACCGAAGATTTGTTCGTCATTTTCGAAGTTGATGACAGGAAAAAGATATAGCTAATAGTGTGGTTGCTTAAAGACGAAGCTTCGTATTGGTGGGAGATTACCCATGCTGAGAGACAAGTGGAAACTTGGGAAGATTTCAGGATGAGGTTTGAGATGAAATTTCTCTACCAAGCTGAAAGAAGCCTGCAGATGGAAAAGTTCCTAACTCTTAAGCAAGGAAGTAAGACGATCAAGGAGTATGTCAACCAGTTTAATCAGCCGGCCAGATTTGGGCTAGATTTAGTAAACACCCAACACAAGAAGGCTCTTCGCTTCGTCAAAGGTCTGAATGAGACTCTACACAGCCTTGCTATGACCCATGTGCTCATGGGGGCAACTTATGAGAGCCTTGTGGACATGGCGCTACTACACGAGGAAGATAAAGGCAAGAAAGAGGCAAAAGTGGAAGTGCTTCAAGAAAAGAAAGAGGGTTTACAGGCTAAGAAAACAAACTTCAAGAAAGGCGGGAAGAACAATAAGTTCAGTGAAAAGAGAAGGTGTAATTTTTGTGGCATTATGGGACACGTAGTGAAAGACTGCAGAAAGAGGAAGGCAAAGATGAATGGTGGTTGCATCCATTGCGGAGAGACTGGACACATTGCTAAGGACTGCCCAAAGAAGCGAGGACAGGGACAGAGGACTGGATCCACTTCAGGGGGACAGGTTCACGCACTGGAGGCACCTCCACAGGAACGAGGTAGCAATATTTCTGTAGAAAGTTTAGTTTATCTGCTTTAGTAGAATCTCTGCACCTAGACACTAGTATGGTAGAGGATCCCTTGGTTGTTTCAAATCCAATTGGGGGCTCAGCTTATTTGTCAATGGTTTGATTGGATTTGAAAATCTCTATTCTAAGCATCGAGTTTAGATGTAGTGCCTTTATTTTGGGCTTCACGGTTTATGGCTTGATCTTAGGCATGGACTGGCTATCCAGTAATGGTCCCATCCTTAATTGTGAGAAGAGAGTGGTTAGACTTTTGACTCGGCTCGGTAACACTCTCGAAATTTCTTGTAATCCCTTGAACGCTGTTATGCTTAGTTATCTAGAGTCGCTTGACGCTTCTGTTGAGAATTTGCAGTTTAGAGTGGTCCGCGAATATCCGGATGTCTTTGAAGAGGTGAAGGGATTACCTCCGAGGCAAGAATTAGGCTTCCACATATACCTTGTTGATAATGCAAAGCCCGTAGCTTTACCTGTTAGACACATGGCTCCAAGGGAGAGAAAGGAGCTCAGTAAGCAAGTTAATGAGCTTCTCGAGAAGGGGTTCATTAGACGGAGCATTTCAGAATGGGGTGATCCAATGGTGTTCGGAACCAAAGCAGACGGTTCGCTTCTCCTATGCGTTGACTATAGGGAGCTAAACAAACTGACCAAAAAGAATAGGCACCCTCTTCCCAGAATAGACGATTTGTTCGATTAGCTTGTAGGTGCAACAATTTTCTCCCAATTAGATCTGGCTACCGGGTTTCATCAACTCAGAGTGGCGGAAGATAGCATTGATAAAACAGCATTCAGAACCCTAGATGGTTTCTTCGACTGGCTTGTCATGCCTTTCGGCTTGACAAACGCACCCGCTTATTTCGTAAACCTAATGAGCAGGGTGTCCAGGGAGTTCCTCAATAAGTTTGTGGTGGTCTTCGTAGACAATATTTTGATCTTCTCAAAGATTGAGGAAGAGCATGCTCAACATCTAATGGAGATCATGGAGACTCTTCGAGAACATCAGTTGGAAGCCAAATTCTCCAAGTGCCACTTTTGGAGAGAAGAAGTAAGGTTTCTTGGACATGTGGTGTCCAATGAGGGGTTAGCCGTGGACCCCGCGAAAGTAGTTGCGGTGCAAGATTGGAAGGTACCAAGGAACGCAACCGAAGTCCGAAGTTTTATTGGGCTAGCAGGCTTTTACCGAAAGTTCATCAGAGATTTTGCAAAAATCTCAGCTCCGCTTACAAGGCTGACGAAGAAGAACTTGACTTTCGCTTGGGATTTGGATTGCAAGTTTGCTTTCCAACGATTGAAAAGGGCTCTCACAACAGCCCCAGTTCTGACTTTGCCGGATGGAAGCAAGATGTTTACAGTATACACGGATGCATGCGGAATGGGACTAGGCGATGTTCTAATGCAAGAAGGGAAGGTAGTAGCTTATGGTGGAAGGCAATTGAAAGTTCATGAAAAGAACAACCCAACCCACGATCTTGAGCTGGCCGCCATCGTCTTTGCACTTAAGTCTTGGCGCCATTATCTCCTAGGTGAGAAGTTCGAATTATATAAATCATTGAAGTATATTTTCTCTTAGAAAGATCTTAACTTGAGGGAACAAAGGTGGATGGAGTTTCTTACCTCATACGATTTCGAGATTTCCAATACTGCTGGTAAGGGCAATGTAGTAGCAGACGCATTAAGTATAAAAAAGCTGACCTTAAGCCCTCTCTTTGTAGAAAGGCAAAGCTTGGAGTATGTAGCCATTTTTGACTTTAGGCCCTCCTCTGATTCTGTACCCGGTTTGTTGGCAACACTAGAAGTGCGGCCAACTCTTTTGGACTCAATAGGGACTGCACAACTTTAAGACCCCCAGCTTGTTGATGTGGTTGATACGCTAATTAGGGGTGAGACTTCTAGTCACGTCAATAGGTACACCATCGATGACATGGGTTGGCTGAGACGGGATGGAAGACTGTGCGTTCCACAAGCAAGGGATTTAGTAAAGATGGTTCTCGGGGAAGCACACCATTCCAAGATAAAAATACACCCAGGCGGAGACAAGATATACAAGGACGTAAAGAGAGTTCTTTTGGAGTGGCATGAAGAAGGACGTGGCAGATTTCGTTTCTAAGTGCATGATATGCCAACAAGTCAAGGCGGAGCAGAAGAAGACTGGTGATCTGCTCCATCCTCTAGAAGTCCCACAATGGAAGTGGGATAGAATTTCAATGGGCTTCATTGATGGGTTGCCTAGGTCAAGAAGGGGCAATACTAGCATTTGGGTAATAGTGGACAGGTTCACAAAAAGCGCCGACTTTACACCCGTCAAGAGTAGAAGGACTGCCTCATCTCTATCATCTCTTTATCTCAAGGAAATAGTTCGACTCCATGGAATACCCTCCAGCATAGTGAGTGACCGAGATCCTATCTTTACAAGCGAGTTTTGGCGGAGTCTGCAAGAAGCTGTAGGCACACAGTTATGATTGAGCACGACCTATCACCCCCAAACCGTTGGTTAGACGGAAAGGGTGAACAGAGTTTTAGAAGATATCTTGAGACTGTGCGTTCTTGACTTTTGAGGGACATGGGAGGATCATCTTCCTTTTGGGGAATTCGCCTACAACAACATCTACCAAGCCACCATAGGCATGGCGCCCTTCGAAGCTTTATATGGAAGACCGTGCTGATCACCAACTTGTTGGTGGGAGTCTACCGACAAGCTTATACTTGGGCCAGACATGATTAGAGAGACTTCGGAAAAAGTGGACTTAATACGAAGAAGGATGAAGACAGCCCAAGATAGACAGAAGTCCTACGCCGACAAAAGAAGGACCGACCTTGAGTGTGAGGTTGGAGACAGGGTTTTCCTTAAGGTGTCTCCTTTAAGGAACATCGTTCACTTTGGATCCGTAGGGAAGCTAGCACCAAGATTTGTAGGTCCGTTTACTATCATCAAGAAAATTGGGAAGATGGCGTATAGATTAGAGCTGCACGAGTGACTGGCTGGAGTTCACAATGTCTTTCACGTTTCTCATCTCCGGAAATGTTTACATGAGTCTGGAGAAGTGGTGGAGCCAAGCATTCTATAAGAAGTTGAAATAGAACGAGAAGCAACTGTGAGGAGAGTTCCAACTTGAATCTTAGGAACTGAAGTCAAAAAGCTATGCAACCGTGAAGTCAAGCTTGTTAAATTCCAATAGAGTGATGCCGAGGAAGACGCAACTTGGGAAACCGAGAACAGAATACGCGCGGCCTACCCTTTTCTTTTTAAGGGTACATCTTTGATCTCTCTTTTTCCATAAACTTATGCTTGTAGTTACCTTTTAGTGTATTTCCTTGGTCCTTCTCCTAACTCCTTAGGTAGAAACTAATGGATGTAAACATGTATTTGAAACATGTTATGATTGATGGTTGCAAGTGGTTGCTCGTGGATGCATATACACACACACCCTAGGTTTTAGATCGGCTCAGTCACTTCATATTGCATATGCATATATGTATTCATATTTGTATATGGTTGAAACTTGATGTGTTGTCATATGGATGTCGCATTTATATGAATGGTTGCGCACTCATGTAGAATTACGAGTAGGGAAAAATTTGCATACATGATGGATTCATGACACTTACATGATTTGCATTAAGTAGGTCAACTGAATCAGTAGACCTCCTGATTTTTGCATTAGATAAGGACATGTACACACACTATGCATATGATCATGAAGCATTAGAAGTCTTTTAAGGGCAATGGATGCCTTTGTATGATGGTTGAGTAGATGGACGATTGTATGATAGGATATACGTTCTTCCAGACTTAAAGATTTCGGGGACGAAATCCTTTAAGGAGGGGAGAATGTAACACCCCAAATTTTCAGTTAACATTAAATTAACAAATTAAAGTATAATTAATTCAAAATGAAAGAATTAAAGGAAACGAGTTACGCCATTGCGTTCATCTCGAAATTCTGCTTGAGATAGAGTCTGAGTTTGCGTACATCGGACTCCGTATGAAGGTGTTATGACCTTCGGAAGTTTCAGAGTTAATTTAAAATTCAAACCAGCTAAAATTTAGTTCAAAATTCGAAAACGGGATCAGAATTGGGCTGGGTGGGAAAATTCCTGCACAGGACCCAGGTCGACCTAGGGGTCGACCTAGGTACCCAGGTCGACCAGGGGGTCGACCTAGTGGTCGACCTAAAGGTCGACCTGGTTGGTCAGCCTGACCTGCTTGGTCTGGTCCTGGCTCGGTTTCTGGGGCTTGGCTGTGTCATTTGGGCTGATTTGTCACTTTTTGATTGGCTTCTTTTGAGATGGATGGACTTGATTAACTCTAGCGTCACCGGATGACTCTAATTAGTTTGGAATTCAATATAAACAACTTAAGTCTCCAACCTAAATTCACACAAAAATTAGAACCAGAGCCGTCATGCTGTCAGGAGAAAACTGAGAGTAGCCTCCACTTGAAGAAAGCTAAGAGGCGAACATATCTAATTCAAAAATCAAAATCAAAACAACGTTTATCTACCCAAAGGAAAGCATCTCAATTCCAGAACTCAGAATCCAGAACTCAAGTTTATCGTTTGTTGTAAGTTTAGTTACTTTTGAGATGTGAATAGAATTAGAACGTAATTTGATATGAAATGAAAATTGGAATCATACTATGTTGTATAATATTTTAATTCATATCTGTTATTTGTGATTATTTCATTGGAATGTTTGTGATGTAATCTACTTGGTGTTGGATCTATTAGATATTTCAAATGAAAACAACATCACATGCAAGTTATATAGTTCATGTTATAATCTACACCTATATGTTTATGTGATTAACATAGGTTGAATGTGTTATGTCCAAGTTAAGATCTCATGTATATACTTTATGCTAAAACCTCTATGCCTACATGATTAAGTTCATATACATGTTCATATGTTCACACAAAAATTGCAAGTTCATAATTGGATCCATGCCAAGATCCACTTTAACACAATTTTCATGATTGGACCTATGATTTGATCTAGTTCACACCTATGTGATAGAATTATACATACTTTACGGACATGTCATAATCTTGTCATATGATAGTTTGCACTCGAAGTTATGGCTAGTTCTAAATATGTTTAGGCTTATGTTGTCTCAATCATATGCAAATTCATGTGACACTTATTTAGTTGAATCCCCATTTCAATGCAAACTCACTTGACAAGTTGAAACCCATGATTTATGTTAATTAGATTTTTAAGTTGCAAGTTCATATGTCACACACCCTTTATGTTATTTAGAGTATTTCATGTTTATCGTTTTCCCCTTTTATGTTTATAAATTAGGCTGAAATATCGAGCCCAACACTCGTTGAAATCTAGCAAATGTGCAAGCAGGGGATATCGTTGGGGTTAGACATAAAAATATATGAAATTGGCATGTTTGGAACATGCCAATAATTGGTGACACTTAAATGGTATAAATTCTTATACCAAAAATGATGAACTTGGAAAGTGGGCCATAACATTTAATTGTTAAAAAATTTACATATAAGAATAAAAAGAACAAATATGTAAATTTAGAAAATACGAGTATGCTTAACCCGAGGTTGGATTGAGTTGTGATGTAAACCTGCCCGGACCCGCCCGGCTGTCCAGTAATCACAACAATACCAATCCAATGTGGAAGGTTAAGGCATTGAGCCCAATAAGGACCCGAGGTTAGACTGAGTTGCGGTGTAAACCTGCCTGGAACCGACCGGCACATCCAGTAACTGCAACAATACCCGTCTTATGTGAGTGGTTGGTGCTATAATGAATTGATTAAAGCTACGTTAGGATTGGTAAGGTTAAGTTAACTAAAACACTTAACCAACTCAACATGTTAACTAAATCTGATGGGTGGGGGTTAGGTTAATCTGAACACTTAACCACTTAACATGTTTGACTAGAAAACCCTAGTAACAGGGACCCATTTCAGCAGTAACCCAATTAGGTATCATGGTACCCTTAAACTAGGCAGGGTAGGGCACGATTACTAGGCTGATTGTAAGAGGTCAAAAGCGACGGCGGTTGGTGCAGCAGCGTAGGTTCTAACGGAGTGAGGGCGTGCAAACACTTCGGAGCAGACAAATAGGGCACTGGGCATCAGTAGTACAACCTATGCATTCTAGAATTGTGTCGGGCCGCCACCATGGGACTTGATACACCCCATGGTGGGACCAGCATAGGTATCTACAACAAGTGGGGCCATATGACACATATGATTATGCGAGTAGGAGCCCATCTTTAGAAAAGGGGATCACTTCACCCCGATCATGGGGTGCCAATTGGAACAAATACAAGTAGGTGCAGAGATATAGTGTGCGGTGCGATAGTATATTCGGTTCTAAACTACTTTATCTTAGTTTATGGTATTTTCCTATTTTCTGTTTATTCCTATCATGCTCTTTTTCTTATTCACATGCTGAAGAGTCACTAGACTTGCCAGGCTTTATGTCTGACTCTATTTTTCTTTCGTCTTTTTTTCTTCCGCCCCCCCCCCCCCCCCAGGTTCCCAGGGAGGAAACAATCCAGCTTAGTCAGACTCTTAGCAAACTTCAAGATAGTAGATGTATGGTTTGGACTCTCTTTCCGTGGTTATGGCTTTTGGACACATTCTATGGGGAATTATGCAGTTTTAATTTTGTTTTATGCTTCTTTAAGATTTAAATCAAGATAGTATTATGGTTGTAATAATTGGAAGTTTGTTTTGAGACAATTATGGAAATGTTTTGTACGAACACGTATTTATGATATGAAAGACTGTATGTTTTTCCGCTGCTTATATATGTGTGTTTATATATGCCTAGTGTTTAATCTGTGACTCTTGCTTATAAACCCTCCACCAAAGTTAAGGCATTCCCTTTGTGAGTGACCTTAATGGAGGTGACGTGTTTCACCCCCTTTGACCAACAAAACAACATGTTAAAAATTGAGCTAAAAAAGCTTTCCATATTCTCAAATGTCATTAAGATTTAATTTCTTGGTTACTAAACTAATATGAGATGGGTGGAACTTGTTAGTCCTATAGATCCATGAGAAAGCTTCGTTTTGACTGGTTATGTTCTATTAACTCAAAATGGACACAAATTTATGTGTTGTGGAACAACCCACGTCTATTGGGTGCAAAATCGAAGTCTGGAGGTGCAACATCAATTTGAAAATCCAAGATTGCACTGTACGAATTTTGAAAACTCGTTTATGGGCATGAAATAGAAATATAACATGGTGGATCATATTCCAAAATATATTAAATGGAATTCTGACCATGGTCAAACCCCTTTTTACCAACAAAACAACATGTGAAAAATTGAGCTAAAAAAGCTTTCGATGTTCCCAAATGTCATTAAGATTGAATTTCTTGGTTTCTGAACTAAGATGAGATGGTGGAAGTTGTTAGTCCTATAGATCTATGAGAGAGCTTCATTTTGACAGGTTATGGTTCTACTATCTCAAAATGGATACAAATTTATGCGTGACGGAACAACCCACGTCTGTTGGGTGCAACATCGAAGTCTTGAGGTGCAACATCAGATTGAAAATCCAAGATCGCACTGTATGACTTTTGAAAACTCGTTTATGGGTATGAAATAGAAATATCACATGGTGCATCATATTCCAAAATATATTAAATCGAATTCCAACCACGGTCAAACCCCCTTTGACAAACAAAACTACATGTGAAAAATTAAAGGAAAAAAGCTTTCGATGTTCCCAAAAATCATTAAAATTGAATTTCTTGGTTACTGAACTAAGATGAGATGGGTGGAACCTGTTAGTCCTATAAATCTATGAGAGAGCTTTATTTTGACTGGTTATGGTTCTAGTAACTTAAAATGGATAAAAAATTATATCCATAAACGAGTTTTCAAAAGTCATAGTGCAATCTTGGATTTTCAAATTGATGTTGCACCTCAAGACTTCGATGCTGCACCAAACAGAAGTGGGTTGTTCCGCCACGCATAAATTTGTATCCATTTTGAGTTACTAGAACCATAACCAGTCAAAACAAAGCTCTCTCATAGATCTATAGGACTAAAAGGTTGCACCAATCTCATCTTAGTTCAGTAACCAAGAAATTCAATTTTAATGACATTTGGGAACATCGAAAGCTTTTTTAGCTAAATTTTTCACATGTTGTTTTGTTCGTTAAAGGGGATTTGACCATGGTCAGAATTGTATTTAATATATTTTGGAGTATGATGCCCCATGTTATATTTATATTTAGTACCCATAATCGAGTTTTCAAAAGTCATACAGTGCAATCTTGGATTTTCAAACTGATGTTGCACCTCAAGACTTCGATGTTGCACCCAACAGACGTGGGTTGTTCCGCCGCGCATAAATTTGTATCCATTTTGAGTTAGTATAACCATAACCAGTCAAAACGAATCCCTCTCATAGATCTATAGGACTAACTGGTTACACCCATCTCATCTTAGTTCGTTAACCAAGAAATTCAATCTTAATGACTTTTGGGAACATCGAAAACTTTTTTAGCTCAATTTTTCCTATGTTGTTTTGTTGGTCAAAGGGGGTTAGTCCATGGTCGGAATTCGATTTAACATATTTTGGAATATGATGCACCATGTTTTATTTCAATTTCATACCCATAAACGAATTTTCAAAAGTCATATAGTGCGATCTTCGTTTTTCAAACTGATGTTGCACCTCAAGACTTCGATGTTGCGCCCAACAGACGTGGGTTGTTCCGCCACGCATAAATTTGTATCCATTTTGAGTCAGTAGAACCATAACCAGTCAAAATGAAGCTCTCTCATAGATCTATAGGACTAAAAGGTTGCACCAATCTCATCTTAGTTCAGTAACCAAGAAATTCAATCTTAATGACATTTGGGAACATCGAAAGCTTTTTTAGCTCAAATTTTAATTTTTCACGAGTTGTTTTTTGGTCAAAGGGGGTTTGACCATAGTCGGAATTCGATTTACTGTAATTTGGAATATGATGCACCATGTTATATTTCTATTTCATACACATAAACGAGTTTTCAAAAGTCATACAGTGCAATCTTGGATTTTCAAACTGATGTTGCACCTCAAGACTTCGATGTTGCCCCCAACAGACGTGGGTTGTTCCGCCACTTATAAATTTGTATCCATTTTGAGTTACTAGAACCATAACCGGTCAAAATAAAGCTCTCTCATTGATTTATAGGACTAACAGGTTACACCCATCTCATCTTAGTTCAGTAACCAAGAAATTCAATCTTAATGACATGTGGGTACATCGAAAGCTTTTTAGCTCAATTTTTTTGAAAAGCACGTAAAACTTTTACTCACAACTATAATAATTACATTATAACATCCATAACATGTTAGCATTGAGGAAAAGAACTAAGATCTATACATGACAAAAAAGAAAAACCTCAATGCTAACACAACAAAACCAAAAGAGTTCCAGTACAAAACATTGGCCACAACAAATCATTTTAGAAACCAGAAATAGCAAAAATGCTGAACATGCATAACTCTTTCATCGTTTCATCATCAAAACTTTATCCAGTACTTGTCTTCTTGGTAGTTGACTTGAGTATTACATTAAACATAGCATCAGAACTCATCTCAATTGAAGTGAATACTCTACGATTCCTCTCTAACCAAACCTCCAATAGAAAAATCTTCAAAATCTTTAACATTAAAAGACCTTCCTTTGATTTCCATCTGGTTGCTTTAAACAAGTTAAACCATTCTTCTCTACTAGTGGTTGATGGCTGATGAAGCCTACCAAAATTCAGAATTCTACTCCAAACTTGATACACAAATTTGCATTCAAAAAACAAATGAGTGTTGCTCTCAGACTCATCATGACAGAAAACACAAATATCATCTGAAACAATTCCTAACTTGTACAGCTTATCTTTAATTTGCAAAGCATTAGCCATTACTTTCCATAGATGAAAATTCTGTTTAGCATTGCTCATCAAATTCCATATTCTCTTATACCATGGAAAACATAACCTTTCACCACATAAAAGAGTATATACTGAACTGATAGTGTGAGGCTTTACCATCCAAGAAATACTAGTATTATTATGATTAAAATTGGCAGAAATTTCATACCAGAGTCTCCTCAGAACTGCAGAGCTGCTATGGGGTAAAGATATCTCACCATCATGCAAATAATCATGAATTTTGGCTGAATCGGGAATACCACAATTTCTTCTCAAACTATACTCTACCACATTATGCAATATTAACCCCCTGGAAGACCATGGTGAGTGCCAGAATGAACCAGACTGTTGTGAGGGAAAGCATTGAATATAAGGAAGAAATACACTTCTGAGCTTGAGAATCTGCCTCCAACTCCAACTACTAAAACTAGGTATTTGCATTGTCCAAAATTTTTTCTTCCCAATCAAATTATTCTTTACAAATTTAGACCACAAACAATCACCATCAGAAAAAATCTTGTCAATATACAATGAGATAGCTGCTTTATTCCAAAGAAACAAGTTAGTGATACCCAAACCACCACTCTTTTTATCAACACAGAGTTTTGAGAATGCTATAGGTACCATCTTTTTAACAAAGGGGCCACCGTGCCAGAGAAATTTATTCATTGGACTAACTACCATATTAATGAGCTTTAAAGGGAGTATGTAATGTCTGGAATAATATGTGGTCATAGAAGTGATTATTGATTGTATAACAGTGAGCCTACCAGCTTGAGAGAGTTGACATGAAGGCCACTATTTCATTTTGGCAATAATTTTCTCAAATAGAGGCATACAACATTCCTTGGTAATTCTACCAGTAAAAAGAGGTAAGCCCAAATATTTTGAATTGGCTGGCAAAACATTCAACCCAGATACTTTAACAAGATTCTCCACTGTAGATTGTTTAGGCCAGCAATTTTAATGTGTGACTTCTTCAAATTAATTTCTAATCCGGTCATTTCATAAAAAGATTTAAGAATTGACATCAAGCAAAGGATATTAGACAGAACAGGCTTGGTAAAAACAAGAAGGTCATCAGCAAAACAGAGATGCGTGATTTGAGGATTTTTACATCTAGGATGTAGTTGTAAATTACCTAAATCAACTTGCTTGATGATCAAAGAATTCAACAACTACATAACACAGATGAACAAATAAGATGAAATTGGGTTACCTTGTCTAACACCTCGTTTACTATTGAAGAACCCATGTATAACACCATTCCTAGAAATATAAAATTTAGGAGTAGATATACAGGTGTAAATCCATGCAAGAAACGGTTTAGGAAAATTCATTCTTGATAAAATAGCAACAATTGAGGACCAGGAGACACTATCAAAGGCTTTTTTGATGTGCTGTTTTATCATGCACTGGGGAGAGATATTTTTCCTGTCATAACCATGAAGAAGCTCTTGGGCAATTAACACATTATCACTAATAGATCTACCAGGAACAAAAGCTGATTGATTGGGAGAAATTATAGTTGGTAACACAGCTTGCATTCTATTGGCTAAAACTTTAGAGCTAATCTTATAAAAAACACTACAACATGAAATAGGCCTGAAATCTGATACATGTGCTGGATTATCAACTTTAGGGACAAGGGCAATGTAAGTGGCAGTTAAAGAATTTGGCAGACTATTTGAAAAGAAAAAATATTTAACTGCATCAGACACATCATTACCAATAATAGCCCAACACTTTTGAAGAAAATTGGCATTAAATCCATCTGGGCCACCTAAACTAGTTGGATCCATACCCTGAACAGCCATCTTGATTTCATCATTATTTACTGGTTTAATAAGCTCCAATGATTGCTGATGTGAGATGAAAGGCAACACAATATGGAATAAAGGATCAATATTGCTAATGTGAAGAACTTGAGGAGCAAGAATAGCACAAAAATAATTAACAAAACCAACATCAATATCATTATGATTGGTAAGAAAATTACCATCAGCATCATGAATGATATGAACAACTTCCTTTATTTTATTCAATTTAAGGAAGTTGTGAAAATATTTGGAGTTCCTGTCAGCGTCCACTTCTCTACGAGCTTAAGATATCTGTTTATTTGATTGAAATTCCGTATCCAAGATGAATTTAAGCCTGTCTTGTAGTTCAGTCTCCAAAATGAGAAGCTGAGAGTTAGTAGGATCAGTAGCCAACATGCTTTGCACATTCAAAAGATCAGATCTAACAACAGAATAATGCTTCATCACATCACCATAATTAAGATTAGACCAAGCCTTGAGATGAAACTTAAGAAGCTTAAGCTTGATAAGAAGTTTATTTAAAGGATTCCTTCCAGAATTATGGCTCCACACCTATAAAAGAATACTGGAAAAGTCTTTATGAGATAACCAAAAGTTAAAAATTTTAAAAGAAGACTTCCCTTTAATGATGGCATCAGATCCTCCCCAGTATAAAAATAAAGGACAATGATCAGAAATTGTTGGAGGGAGAACAAGATAAGAAGAAAAATGACATATAGCTAGAAAAGAGGAATTTATAAAAAAATGATCAAGTTTGCACAGAGTGGGATTAGTAGTGTGGCTCTTATTAGACCAAGTAAAAGAAGGACCAATAAAGGTTAGAGGAGAGTGCTTAGATTTGATAATAGCTTGATTGAGTGAAGCAATATCATTGATAGAAAGAGTACACCCACCAACCTTTTGAGCAGAGGAATATCATCGACGGAGTATCTATTGAGGTGACTCGAAGTCTCACCCCTAATCAGCTTATCTATCACATCAACTAGCATAGGGTTTTCACGTTGCGTGGTTCTTATTGAGTCCAAAAGCGTAGGCCGCACTTCCAGTGATGCTAACAAACTAGGCACAAATTCAGAGTATGGTCTAAAGTCAAAGTTGGCTATGTACTCCAAGCCTTGCGTTTCTACAAAGAAAGGGCTCAGGGTCAGCTTCTTTCTACTAAAGGTGTCTGCTACTACATTTCCCTTGCCAGGAGTATAGGAAATCTCGAAATCATATGAGGCAAGAAACTCCATCCGCCTTTGCTGCCTAAAGTTGAGATCTTTCTGCGAAAAAGGTACTTCAATGATTTATGGTCAGTAAACAATTCAAACTTCTCACCTAGGAGATAATGGCGCCAAGATTTAAGAGCAAAGACGATGGCAGCGAACTCTAGATCATGGGTTGGGTAGTTTTTCGCACGTACTTTCAACTGCCTTCCACCATAAGCTACAACCTTCCCTTCTTGCATCAAGACAGCGCCTAGTCCTGTACCATATGCATCCATGTATACGGTAAACATCTTGCTTCCATCAGGCAATGTCAGAACTGGGGCTATTGTTAGAGCCCTTTTCAAGCGTTGGAAAGCAACATCGCAATCCAAATCCCAAGTGAAAACTAGGTTCTTCTTTGTCAACCTTGTAAGTGGGGCTGAAATTTTACATTTCATTACAAATCATGTCTTTAATTTATTCACATCTGAAAGATAACTACACTTACAAACAAAAGGAAAATCTTGATTTCTGGGATCTGTATTCTGAAACTGAATTGCTCGCCTTTGATGTAGACTAATTATTATTCTTGTTTAGATTAGATTTGATTTGATTCTTGCTTCTTTCTTGCTTTAGAGTTGAAAGAGAATGGTGGCGACTCTAGGTCAACCTTTGACAGCATGACGGCTCTTGGAATGAATTAGTGTGATTTTAGGCTGACGGTTAGGGTTGCTTATTTAGAATTTTGATCAAATAAGTGCCGTCAGATCAACCTAGAAGCAATCAAGACCATCCAGACAAGATAGAATAGCCATATCAGCCCTAATGACTCAGCAAAGAGTCAGAATCGTCAGTTTTCCAGATCTGCTCGAGGGGGTAGGTCAACCCCCAGGTCGACCTATAAGGGGGAAGGTCGACCCCCTAGTCGTCCTGTTGGTCGACCTGGCCTTGGACGGGAAATTTCCCGCCCAGCCCGCTTCTGCTTCTGATCTGAACTTTAGTCTGAGCAGTTTATTTAAATTACTGAAACTTCTGAAGGCCATAACTTCTTCATACGAAGTCCAATTCATGCAAACTCGGACTCTATCTCAAGCAGAATTCCGAGACGAACACAATGGAGTAACCCGTTTCCCTTATTTCTCACATTTGTAAGTAAGTATTCTTTAATTCGTTACTTTAATGTTAACAGAAAAATACGGGGTGTTACATTCTCCCCTCCTTAAAGGATTTCGTCCCCGAAATCTTCAAGTCAAGAAGAACGTATAACCTACCATCCAATCGTCCATCTACTCAACCATCAAACACAAGCATACATTTTCCTTAAAAGACTTCTAATGCTTCATGATCATATGCATAGTGTGTGCACATGTCCTTATCTAATGCAAAATCAAGCGATCTACTGATTCAATTGACCTCCTTAATTCAAATTATGTCAGTTTCATGAGTCTATGATGTATGCAACTTTTCCTAATCATAATTCTACATGAGTGCACAATCATTCATACAAATGCGACATCTATATGATAACACATCAAGTTTCAATACATACTCAAATACATATATGCATATGCAATATGAAAGTGACTGAGCCAATCTAACACCTAATGTATGTGTATATGCATCCACGAGCAACCACTAGCAACCACTTGCAACCATCAATCATAACATGTTTCAAATACATGTTTACATCCATTGGTTTCTACCTAAGGACAAAGGATAGGATCGAAGAGATATACTTTAAAAGATAGATACAAGCATAAACTTATGGAAAAAGAGATCAAGGATGTACCCTAAAAAAGAAAAGGGTAGGCTGCGCGTATTCTGTCATCAGTTTCCCAAGTCGCATCTTCCTTGGCGTCGCTCCATTGAACTTTAACAATCTTGACTTCACGGTTGCGTAGCCTTTTGACTTCTGTTCCTAAGATACGAGTTGGAACTCTCCTTACAGTTGCTTCTCGTTCTACTTCAACTTCCTCTAGTATGCTTGGTTCCACCACTTTCGCAGACTCATGCAAGCACTTCCGAAGGTGAGAAACATGAAAGACATTATGAACTCCAGCCAGTCTTTCGGGCAGCTCTACTCTATAAGCCATCTTCCCAATCTTCTCGATGATAGGAAACGGCCCTACAAATCTAGGTGCTAAATTTCCTGCAGATCCAAAGCGAACGACGTTCCTTAAAGGAGATGCTTTAAGGAAAACCCTGTTTCCAACCTCAAACTCAAGGCGGTCTTTCTTTTATCTGCGTAGGACTTCTGTCTATCTTGGCTAGTCTTCAGTCTTCTTCGTATCAAGTCCACTTTCTGTGAAGTTTCTCTAATCATATCTGGTCCAAGTATGAGCTTGTCTGTAGAATCCCACCAATAAGTTGGTGATCGGCATGGTCTTCCATACAAAGCTTCGAAGGTTGCCATGCCTATGGCGGCTTGCTAGCTATTGTTGTAAGCGAATTCCACCAAAGGAAGGTGATCCTCCCATGTTCCTCCAAAGTCAAGAATGCACAGTCTCAAGAGATCTTCTAATACTCTGTTCACCTTTTCCGTCTGACCATCGGTTTGAGGGTGATATGCAATGCTTAAGCATAGTTTTATGCCTATAGCCTCTTGCAAACTTTTCCAGAACTCGCTCGTAAAGACAGGATTTCGGTCACTCACTATGCTGGAGGGTATCCCATGTAGTCGAACTATCTCTTTAAGATAAATGGATACTAGAGATGAGGCAGTCCTTCTAGTCTTGACGGGTATAAAGTGAGCGCTTTTTGTGAGCCTGTCCACTATTACTCAAATACTAGTGTTGGCCCTTCTTGACCTACGCCACCCATCAATAAAGTCCATCGAAATGCTATCTCATTTCCACTGTGGAACCTCTAGAGGATGAAGCAAACCACCAGGCTTCTTCTGCTCCGCCTTGACTTGCTGGCATATCATGCACTTAGAAACGAATTCAGCTACGTCCCTCTTCATTCCATTCCAAAAGAAAACCCTTGTTATGTCTTTATACATCTTGTCTCCACCAAGGTGTATGGTCAACTCAGAATGGTGTGCTTCTTCAAGAACCGTCTTCACCAAATCCATTGCTTGTGGGATGCATAGTCTTCCATCCAGCCTCAATCAACCCTTATCATCGATGGAATATCTATTGAGGTGACTCGAAGTCTCACCCCTAATCAGCTTATCTATCACATCAACTAGCTGAGGGTCTTCACGTTGCGCGGTTCCTATTGAGTCCAAAAGCGTAGGCCGCACTTCTAGTGATGCTAACAAACCAGGCACAAATTCAGAGGAGGGTCTAAAGTCAAAGTTGGCAACGTACTCCAAGATTTGCCTTTCTACAAAGAGAGGGCTTAGGGTCATCTTCTTTATACTCAAGGTGTATGCTACTACATTTCCCTTGCCAGGGGTATAGGAAATCTCAAAATCATATAAGGCAAGAAAATCCATCCATCTTTGCTGCCTAAAGTTGAGATCTTTCTGCGAAAAAAGGTACTTCAACGATTTATGGTCAGTAAACAATTCAAACTTCTCACCTAGGAGATAATGGCGCCAAGATTTAAGCGCAAAGACGATGGAAGCCAACTCTAGATCATGGGTTGGGAAGTTTTTCGCATGTACTTTCAACTGCCTTCCACCATAAGCTAAAACCTTCCCTTCTTGCATCAAGACAGCGCCTAGTCCTGTACCGCATGCATCCGTGTATACAGTAAAAATCTTGCTTCCATCAGGCAATGTCAGAACTGGGGCTGTTGTTAGAGCCCTTTTCAAGCGTTGGAAAGCAACATCGCAATCCAAATCCCAAGTGAAAACTAGGTTCTTCTTTGTCAACCTTGTAAGTGGGGCTGAGATTTTCGTAAATCCCAAGTGAATCGCATTCTAGAGGACCTTTTGAGGTTATGTGTCCTACATTTGGTGGCACATGGGTGGAGCATCTTCCTTTGGTGGAGTTTGCGTATAATAATAGCTTTCAGTCTAGCATTGGCATGGCACCTTTCGAGGCTCTTTATGGAAGGCCTTGTCGTTCACCTACATGTTGGTGGGAATCTACGGATAAGATCTTGCTTGGGCCCGATATGATTAGAGAGACTTCAGAAAAGACCGATTTGATTCGAAGTAGGATGAAGACGGCGCAAGATAGGCAGAAATCTTATGAGGACAAGAGGAGGACAGATCTTGAGTTTGATATTGGGGACATGGTCTTTATCAAGGTGTCTCCATTACAGAATGTTGTTCGCTTTGGGTCCGTTGGGAAGTTAGCACCAAGGTTCGTAGGGCCGTTTCCTATTAAGGAGAGGATTGGACAGATGGCGTATAGATTGGAGTTGCCCGAGAGACTTAGTGGTGTACACGACGTATTCCATGTATCACATTTGAGGAAGTGCTTGCATGAGACCGCGGAAATGGTAGAGTCGAGCTTGCTTAGAGATGTGGAGATGGAGCGTGATGCGACGATTCGACGAGCTCCTACATGCATTCTTGGGTCGGAGATTAAGAAGTTGAGGAATCGAGAGGTCAAGCTAGTTAAAGTGCAATGGGGAGATGATGAGAGCGACGCTACTTGGGAGACGGAAGAGAATATGCGTTCACTGTACCCTTTTCTTTTCGAGGGTAGGTCTTTTAATTTCTCTTTTATCGCTTAGCTAGTACTTGTTCTATCTTTAGCGTGTCCTCTCGCTAGTATCTTTGACCTTTAGATAGGGTAGTCCTATGGTTGAAACATGTGTTTGAGATATGTTATTTATGTATGGTGGATGCATGTGGATGCAAGTGTTTGCTAGCGGTTGCTCGTGGATGCATATACACACACTTTAGGCACTAGATCGGCTCAGTCACTTTCATATTGCATATAAATGTATGTATTTAGTAAAATGAATGTACATTGAATGTGTATCATATGGATGTTGCATTTAAATTAATGGTTGTGCACACATGTAGTAATGATATGTATAGGGTTCTTTGCATACATGATGGATACATGGCACTATCATTATTTGCATTAAGGAGGTCGACTGAATCAGTGGACCGCCTGATTTTGCATTAGTATACAGACATATACACACACTATGCATATGTACATGAAAAGAATTAGAAATCTTTTAAGGACAATTGATGCTTGTGGATGATGGTTGAGTAGATGGATGATTGGATAGTAGGATGCATTCTTCTTAACTTGGAGATTTCGGGGACGAAATCCTTTAAGGATGGGAGAATGAAACTCCCCGTAATTTTATAACATTAAAATTCACAAATTAAAATATACTTAATTTTTAGAAAAGAATTAAGTTAAATGGGTTGCTCTATTATGTTCGTTTCAAAATTTTGGGTCAAGATAGACATTTGGTTTGCACAAAACGGATACCTTATGAAGATGTTATTAAGCCTTGAAGTTTGTATGCATATGAGAGAAATATATATATATATATATAAAATTAAATAAATAAATATGCCAAAAAGTTCAAAACAGCGAATTGGGAGGGGGAATAACTGAACCGACCCATTTTTGAGGTCGACCCGAGCCTCGCTGGGTCGGCTAGGGGTTGATTCAGGGTGTTTGGCTGTTAACCCGTGGCCCGATTCGCTCAAAGGCAGATGTGGCATCTGATTGGTTCTCATGGTTCAGAGTTAATCTAATGGTCCAAAATAACTTCCTACACCTATATATACACCCAAAGACCTAACCCTAGTTCATAAATATTATCTATGACACCATTATGCTGTCAAACTCCCTCTTAAACCCTAGCCACTGCCTCTAAATCAAATCTCAAGTATTCAACTTCAACTCAAATTAAAGATTAGAGCTTCTACAACAATTCAAGAAGATAAATGAACAACACCGCGATGTTTCTACACCAATTTCAGTTCATAATTCTTTTCTTTAACCACGAAAGGTGAGTACGGTGATTTTCACAATATAATGGGATTAAAAGTAACATGATGAAGTTGTAAAGAGGATTCATATGTATGTATGTAATTTAAATCTCATCCAAGTCTTCACTTTTTTTATTCATGTCATCATATGCCTATGTTTCTATGTAAAGTTCATACCTTTATCAGTTTATTTATGTTGACTCTGTCATTATGTCTCTATGACAGTTTGTATAACCCTTTATTTCATGATGTTGTGTTAGTTCCAATTTTCTGTGATTTTATTCTCTCTTCTTATCCCTATTCCAATTATTTTTTGATCTAGGCTACCTTCGAGATTATGTTAAAAATACGCGCGAATGCGAATACGTGGGAACGAGGGGAATATGTGAAATATGAAAAATTGGATATTACTAGACATTTTGGATAATTAGATAAAATGTGAAATTGGCATATTTGGGTATGAATTACGTGGAATTGATGAAACTGCCTATAATTGTGAATTTTTAAATGAGGCTAATTAATATGTAATTAGTGACAATTTGGAATAGGCAATATTATAAACATGATTATATGTTTAATTGGATATACATGACGTGAAAATTGGGTATGGGTGAAATACGATTATTAATAAACCTTTGACACGAGGTTAGGAGCAATTGTGGCGTAAGACTGCCCGGAACCGCCCGGCAAATCCACCTTCCACAATTGGACGTCTAATGTGAGAGGCCAAAGGAATGAATTGTAGGCGCTACGGTTAATGACATGAGGTTAGACTAGGTTTGTGGCGTAAGACTGCCCGGAACCGCCCGGCAAATCCAGCGGCCACAAAGCGTTCGGTCTAATGTGGGAGGTCATGCACCATTCGTCATAAGGAATGAATTAAGGAATACTAACCATATTAAGACGTGGGTATGGTTAGAGGGTGAAGTGGGGTGACATGTAAATATGGACTTAACCAGTGTAAAATAAGACATGTAAATTACGACATGTAAGTATGGACTTAACCATTGCATGTGTAAGAAATGGACATTTAAATTAAAATGGTTAAGTAGGAGAAAAACCTAGTGGGGACCAAACATAGGTGGGAGGCTTGTGTCGGATGGGGGACCCGTTTCAACCAGTAACCCGATTGAGTATCTAATTAGGCCCGGTACTAGGCCGGGGTTGGGGCACGCTCACTGTACTTGAATGTAAGAGGTCAAAACGTGAATAGCGGTGGCAACGCGAGTCCAACGGGTTCATGTGCGTGCATGGGTCCGGCTGGTAGGTAAGACGATGTTGCATCGTGTAGGTATTGCCATGCATTTTATGTTGGTATCAGGGTTGCCACTTTGGGGAGTGATACACCCCACTGTGGGGCCAGCACGGGTGCCTATGGGGTTTAGGGAGCCGATCGAATGGGTACGGTAATGGTACCTTAGCGGTCGTAGGAGCAAGCCGGCACCAACGATAGCAGCTAGGTACAAGTAACTACCAAGTATGTTATGTGGGTACAGTTAGTGGGAAGGGATCAACCTTTAGTAAATAAAGACTAGTAGATGTGAAATGTAATTAATTAATGTGGTGTAACTTAGCAAAAGTGCGGTGTAACGAAATACATGTTGGTTGAGTTGGATAGTCCTTTGGGTGCTAGTCTGATGTTGACTTCAGTCTTCGAGGTTAGTACTAGGAGGGTTGTTCGCTTAGCCAAGGTGTAGGATTGTCTTAGTACTTAGGAACAGAATCATCTTGTCCATCCTTTTTATCTACCTTATCTATGTTACAGCCATATCATGATGCCTATTTATGTCTTGATCATTTACCTTACCTATTATTTGTCAAAATTGCTGGACTCGCCAGACTTTATGTCTGTCCCGTTTTGTTTCCACCTCTTTTCTTTCCTTCCCCCCCTCAAGTTTGCAAGGAGGGAATACTACAGCTTAGTGCCGATTTCTTTCAGTTGCTTGAAAAGAGTAGATGTATCGCTTTAGACTCTCTCATCTTTATGGCTTTGCTTATGCTTAGTGGGGATTTATGCATTTATGTTATTTAAGTATATGCTTCTTTATGTACTTTGAAGTATTTGGAAAAGACAACTGATCCTGTTGTAATGGTTTTGGAGACTACTTATGTAAGCTTGTTTTGAAGTTATGATGGTATGAAATAAGTTTTATCTTCCGCTGTGTTTTATTTATTTACTCTTGTGATTTATCTGTTCTATACTACTATAATGCTGAATGACATTAATGCATTCCCTTTGTGAGCGACATTAATGGCCATGGGGTGTTACATCATCTTAGTTCAGTAAAAAAGAAATTCAATCTTAATGAGTTTTGGGAACATCGAAAGCTTTTTTAGCTCAATTTTTCACATGTTGTTTTGTTGGTCAAAGGGGTTTGACCATGGTCGAAATTCTATTTACTGTATGTTGGAATATGATGCACTATGTTATATTTCTATTTCATACCCATAAATGAGTTTTCAAAAGTCATACAGTGCAATCTTGGATTTTCAAACTGATGTTGCACCTCAAGACTTCGATGTTGCACCCAACAGACGTGGGTTCTTCCGCCACACATAAATTTATATCCATTTTGAGTTAGTAGAGCCATAACCAGTCAAAATGAAGCTCTCTCATAGATCTATAGGACTAGTAGGTTCCACCATCTTATCTTAGTTCAGTAACCAAGAAATTCAATCTTAATGACATTTGGGAACATCGAAAGCTTTTTTAACTCAAATTTTAATTTTTCACATGTTGTTTTGTTGGTCAAAGGGGGTTTGACCATGGTCGGAATTCCATTTACTATATTTTGGAATATGATGCACAATGTTATATTTCTATTTCATACCCATAAACGAGTTTTCAAAAATCATACAGTGCAATCTTGTATTTTCAAACTTATATTGCACCTCAAGACCTCGATGTTGCACCCAACAGATGTGGGTTGTTCCGCCACACATAAATTTGTATCCATTTTGAGTTAGGAGAACCATAACCAGTCAAAACGAAGCTCTCTCATAGATATATAGGACCAACAGGTACCACCATCTCATCTTAGTTCATTAACCAAGAAATTCAATCTTAATGACAATAGGGAACATCAAAAGCTTTTTTAGCTTAAATTTTAATTTTTCACTTGTTGTTTTTTTGGTCAAAAGGGGTTTGACCATGGTCGGAATTCTATATACTATATTTTGGAATATGATGCGCCATGTTATATTTCTATTTCGTACTCATAAACGAGTTTTCAAAAGTCATACAGTGTAATCTTGGATTTTCAAACTGATGTTGCACCTCAAGACTTCGATTTTGCAACCAACAGACGTGGGTTTTTCCGCCACACATAAATTTGTATCCATTTTGAGTTACTAGAACCATAACCAGTCAAAACGAAGATATCTCATAGATCTTTCGGACTAACTTGTTACACCCATCTCATCTTAGTTCAACAACCAAGAAATTCAATCTTAATGACATTTGGGAACATTAAAATCTTTTTTAGGTCAATTTTTAATTTTTCACATGTTGTTTTGTTACTTAAAGCGGGTTTGACCATGGTCGGAATTCGATTTAATATATTTTAGAATATGATGCACCATGTTATATTTCTATTTCATACACATAAACGAGTTTTCAAAAGTCATACAATGCAATCTTGGATTTTCAAACTGATGTTGCACCTCAAGACTTCGATGTTGCACCCAACAGACGTGGGTTGTTCCACCATACATAAATTTGTATCCATTTTTAGTTAGTAGAACCATAACCAGCCAAAATGAAGCTCTCTCATATATCTATAGGACTAATAGGTTCCACCACCTCATCTTAGTTCAGTAACCAAGAAATTCAATCTTAATGACATTTGGGAACATCGAAAGCTTTTTTATCTCAAATTTTAATTCTTCACATGTTGTTTTGTTGGTTGAAGGGGGTTTGACCATTGTCGGAATTCAATTTACTATATTTTGGAATATGATGCACCATGTTATATTTCTATTTCATACCCATAAACGAGTTTTCAAAACTCATACAGTGCAATCTTGGATTTTCAAACTGATGTTGCACCACAAGACTTCGATGTTGCACCCAACAGACGTGGGTTGTTCCTCCACGCATAAATTTGTATCCATTTTTAGTTTGTAGAACCATAACCAGTCAAAACGAACCTCTCTCATTGATCTAAAGGACTAACATTTTACACCAATCTCATCTTAGTTCAATAACCAAGAAATTCAATCTTAATGACATTAGGGAACATCAAAAGCTTTTTTAGCTCAATTTTTTACAGGCTGTTTTGTTGGTCATAGGGGGTTTGACCATGGTCGGAATTCTATTTACTATATTTTGGAATATCATGCACCATGATATATTTCAATTTCATACCCACAAACGAGTTTTCATAAGTCATACAGTGCGATCTTGGATTTTCAAACTGATGTTGCACCTCAAGACTTCGATGTTGCACCCAATAGACGTGAGTTGTTCTGCCATGCATAAATTTGTATCCATTTTGAGTTATTAGAACCATAACCAGTCAAAACGAAGTTCTCTCATTGATTTGTAGGACTAAGAAGTTCCACCCATCTCATCGTAGTTCAGTAACCAAGAAATTCAATCTTAATGACTTTTGGGAACATCGAAAGCTTTTTTAGCTCAATTTTTCACATGTTGTTTTAATGGTCAAAGGGGCTTTGACCATGGTCGAAATTCTATTTACTATATTTTGGAATATGATGCTCCATGTTATATTTCAATTTCATACCCATAAACGAGTTTTCAAAAGTAATACAGTGCAGTCTCGGATTTTCAAACTGATGTTGCACCTCAAGACTTCGATGTTGCACCCAATAGACGTGGGTTGTTCCACCACGCATAAATTTGTTTCCATTTTGAGTTAGTAGAACCATAACCAGTCAAAATGAAACTCTCTCATAGATTTTTAGGACTAACAGGTTCCATCCATCTCATCTTAGTTCAGTAACCAAGAAATTTAATCTTAATCGCTTTTGTGAACATCAAAAGCTTTTTTAGCTCAAATTTTCACACGTTGCTTTATTGGTCAAAAGGGGTTTGACCATGGTCGGAATTCTATTTACTATATTTTGGAATATGATGCACCATGTTAAATTTCTATTTCATACATATAAACGAGTTTTCAAAAGTCTTATAGTGCAATCTTGGATTTTCGAACTGATGTTGCACCTCAAGACTTCGATGTTGCACCCAAAATACGTGGGTTGTTCCGCCACGCTTAAATTTGTATCCATTTTGAGTTAGTAGAACCATAACCAGTCAAAACGAAGCTCTCTCATAGATCTATAGGTCCAACAGGTTACACCCATCTCATCTTATTTCAATAACCAAGAAATTCAATCTTAATGACATTTGGGGACATCGAAAGATTTTTTAGCTTAATTTTTCACATTTTATTTTGTTGGTCAAAGGGAGTTTGACCATGGTTGGAATTCGATTTAATATATTTTGGAACATGATGCACCATGTTATATTTCTGTTTCGTACCTATAAACGAGTTTTCAAAAGTCATAAATTGCAATCTTGGATTTTCAAACTGATGTTGCACCTCAAGACTTCGATGTTGCATCCAACAGACGTGGGTTGTTCCGCCACGCATAAATTTGTATCCATTTTGAGTTAATAGAACCATAACCAGTCAAAATGAAGCTCTCTCATAGATCTATAGGACTAACAGGTGTGGTCAAAGGGGGTTTGACCATGGTCGGAATTCGATTAAATATATTTTGGAGTATGATGCACCATGTTATATTCCTATTTCGTACCCATAAATGAGTTTTCAAAATTCATACAGTGCAATCTTGGATTTTCAAACTGATGTTGCACCTCAAGACTTCGATGTTGCACCCAACAGATGTGGGTTGTACCGCCACGCATAAATTTGTATCCATTTTGAGTTAGTAGAACCATAACCTGTCAAAACGAAGCTCTCTCATAGATCTATAGGACTAATAGGTTACACCCGTCTCAGCTTAATTCAGTAACCAAGAAATTCAATCTTAATGACATTTGGGAACATCGTAAGGTTTTTTAGCTCAATTTTTCACATGTTGTTTTGTTGGTCATAGGGGGTTTGACCATGGTCAGAATTCTATTTACTATATTTTGGGATATCATGCACCATGTTATATTTCAATTTCATACCCATAAACGAGTTTTCAAAAGTCATACAGTGCGATCTTCGATTTTCAAACGGATGTTGCACCTCAAGACTTCGATGTTGCAACCAATAGACGTGGGTTGTCCCGCTATGCATAAATTTGTATCCATTTTGAGCTACTAGAACCATAACAAGTCAAAACGAAGCTCTCTCATATATTTATAGAACTAACAGGTTTCACCCATCTAATCTTAGTTCGGTAACCAAGAAATTCATTCTTAATGACTCTTGGGAACATCGATAGCTTTTTTAGCTAAATTTTTCACATGTTGTTTTGTTGGTCAATGGGTGTTTGACCATGGTCGAAATTCTATTTACTATATTTTGGAATATGATGCACCATGTTATATTTCTATTCCATACCCATAAACGAGTTTTCAAAAGTCATACAGTGCAATCTTGGATTTTCAAACTGATGTTGCACCTCAAGACTTCGATGTTGCATCCATCAAACGTGGGTTGTTCCACCGCGCATAAATTTGTATCCATTTCGAGTTACTAGAACCATAACCAGTCAAAATGAAGCTCTCTCATAGATTTATATGACTAATAGGTTCCACCCATCTCATCTTAGTTCAGTAACTGAGAAATTCAATCTTAATCGCTTTTGGGAACAACGAAAGCTTTTTTAGCTTAATTTTTCACATGTTGTTTTGTTGGTCAAAGGGGGATTGACCATGGTCGAAATTCTATTTACTATATTTTGGAATATGATGCACCATGTTATATTTTAATTTCATACCTATAAACGAGTTTTCAAAAGTCATACAGTGCAATCTTGGATTTTCAAACTGATGTTGCACCTCAAGACTTCGATGTTGCACCCAACAGACGTGGGTTGTTCCGCCACGCATAAATTTGCATCCATTTTGTGTTAGTAGAACCATAACCAGTCAAAATGAAGCTCTCTCATAGATTTAAAGGTCTGACAGGTTATACCCATCTCATCTTAGTTCAGTAACCAAGAAATTCAAACTTGATGACATTTGGGGACATCGAAAGCTTTTTTAGCTCAATTTTTCACATGTTGTTTTGTTGGTCAAAGGGGGTTTGACCATGGTCGAAATTCTATTTACTATATTTTGGAATATGATGCACCATGTTATATTTCTATTTCTTACCCATAAACGAGTTTTCAAAAGTCATACAGCGCAATCTTGGATTTTCAAATTGATGTTGCACCTCAAGACTTCGGTGTAGCACCCAACAGACGTGGCGCATAAATTTGTATCCATTTTGAGTTAGTAGAACCATAACCAGTCAAAATGAAGATCTCTCATATATTTATAGGACTAACCGGTTCCACCCATCTCATCTTAGTTCAATAACCAAGAAATTCAATCTAAATCACTTTTGGAACATCGAAACCTTTTTTAGCTCAATTTTTCACATGTTGTTTTTTTGGTCAAAGGGGGATTGACCATGGTCGGAATTCTATTTACTATATTTTGGAATATGATGCACCACGTTATATTTCTATTTCATTCCTATAAACGAGTTTTCAAAAGCCATACAGTGCAATCTTGGATTTTTCGAACTGATGTTGCACCTCAAGACTTCGATGTTGCACCCAACAGACGTGGGTTGTTCCCCCATGCATAAATTTGTATCCATTTCGAGTTAGTAGAAACATAACCAGTCAAAACGAAGCTTTCTCATAGATCTATACATCTAACAGGATTCACCCATCTCATCTTAGTTCAGTAACCAAAAAATTCAATCTTAATGACAATTGGGGACATCGAAAGCTTTTTTAGCTTAATTTTTCACATGTTGTTTTATTGGTCAAAGGGGGTTTGACCATGGTCGGAATTCGATTTAATATATTTTGGAATATGATCCGCCATATTATATTTCTATTTTGTACCCATAAACGAGTTTTCAACGGTCATACAGTCCAATCTTGGATTTTCAAACTGATGTTGCACCTCAAGATTTTGATATTGCACCCGACAGACGTGGGTTGTTCGGCCATGCATAAATTTGTATCCATTTTGAGTTAGTAGAACCATAACCTGTCAAAATGAAGCTCTCTCACAGATCTATAGTACTAACAAGTGTTGGTCAAAGGGGGTTTGACCATGGTCGGAATTCGATTTAATATATTTTGGAGTATGATGCACCATGTTATATTTCTATTTCGTACCCATAAACGAGTTTTCAAAAGTCATACAGTACAATCTTGGATTTTCAAACAGATGTTGCCTCTCAAGACTTCGATGTTACATCCAACAGACGTGGGTTGCTCCGCCATGCATAAATTTGTATCCATTTTGAGTTACTAGAACCATAACCAGTCAAAACGAAGCTCTCTCATAGATCTATAGGACTAACAGGTTACACCCATCTCATCTTAGTTTAGTAACCAAGAAATTCAATCTTAATGACATTTGGGAACATCGAAAGCTTTTTTAGCTCAATTTTTCACATGTGGTTTTGTTGGACATAGGGGTTTTGACCATGGTCGGAATTCTATTTACTATATTTTTGAATATGATGCACCATGTTATATTTCAATTTCATACCCATAAACGAGTTTTCCAAAGTCATACAGTGCAATATTGGATTTTCAAACTGACGTTGCACCTCAAGACTACGATGTTGCACCCAACAGACGTGGGTTGTTTCACCACTTATAAATTTGTATCCATTTTGAGTTACTAGAACCATAACCAGTCAAAACGAAGCTCTCTCGTATATTTATAGGACTAACTGGTATCACCCGTCTCATCTTAGTTTAGTAACCAAGAAATTCAATGTTAATGACTTTAGGGAACATCGAAAGCTTTTTTAGCTCAATTTTTCACATGTTGTTTTGTTGGTCAAAGGGGGTTTGACCATGGTCGAAATTCTATGTACTATATTTTGGAATATGATGCACCATGTTATATTTCTATTTTATACCCATAAACAAGTTTTCAAAATTCATACATTGCAATCTCGGATTTTCAAACTGATGTTGCACCTTAAGACTTCGATGGTGCACCCAAAAGACGTGGGTTGTTCCGCCACACATAAATATGTTTTTATTTTGAGTTAGTAGAACCATAACCAGTCAAAATGAAGCTCTCTCATAGATCTATAGGACGTATAGGTTACACCCATCTCATCTTAGTTCAGTAACCAAGAAATTCAATCTTAATGACATTTGGGAACATTGAAAGCTTTTTTAGCTCAATTTTTAATTTTTCACATGTTGTTTTGTTAGTCAAAGAGGAATTGACCATTGTCGGAATTCTATTTACTATATTTTGGAATATGATGCACCATGTTATATTTCTATTTAATACTTATAAATGAGTTTTCCAAAGTCATATAATGAAATCTTTGATTTTCTAATTGATGTTGCACCTCAAGACTTCGATTTTGCACCCAACAGACGTGGGTTGTTCCTCCACGCATAAATTTGTATCCATTCTGAGTTATTAGAACCATTACCAGTCAAAAAAAATCTCTCTCATAGATCTATAGGACCAACATGTTACACCCATCTCATCTTTGTTCAATAACCAAGAAATTCAATCTTAATGACATTTGGGAAGATCAAAATCTTCTTTAGCTCAATTTTTATTTTTTCACATGTTGTTTTGTTAGTTAAAGCGGGTTTGACGATGGTCGGAATTCGATTTAATATATTTTGTAATATGATGCACCATGTTATCTTTCTATTTCATATCCGTAAACGAGTTTTCAAAAGTCATACAGTGGAATCTTGGATTTTCAAACTGATGTTGAACCTCAAGACTTCGATGTTCCACCCAACAGACGTGGGTTGTTCCGCCATACATAAATTTGTATCCATTTTGAGTTAGTAGAACCATAACCATTCAAAATGAAGCTCTCTCATAGATCTATAGGACTAACAAGTTCCACCATCTCATTTTAGTTCAGTAACCAAGAAATTCAATCTTAATGACATTTGGGAACATCGAAGGCTTTTTTAGCTCAAATTTTAATTTTTCACATGTTGTTTTGTTGGTCAAAGGGGGTTTGACCCTGGTTGGAATTGCATTTACTATATTTTGGAATATGATGCACAATGTTATATTTCTATTTCATACCCATAAACGAGATTTCAAAACTCATACAGTGCAATCTTGGATTTTCAAACGGATGTTGCACCTCAAGACTTCTATGTTGTACCCAACAGACGTGGGTTGTTCCGCCATGCATAAATTTGTATCCATTTTGAGTTAGTATAACCATAACCAGTCAAAATGAAGCTCTCTCATAGATATATAGGACTAACAGGTGTTGGTCAAAGGGGGTTTTACCATGGTCGGAATTCGATTTAATATATTTTGGAGTATGATGCACCATGTTATATTTCTATTTCGTACCCATAAACGAGTTTTCAAAAGTCATACAGTGCAAACTTGGATTCTCAAACTGATGTTGCACCTCAAGACTTCAATGCTGCACCCAACAGACGTGGGTTGTTCCGCCACGCATAAATTTGTATCCATATTGAGTTAGTAGAACCATAACTAGTCAAAAAGAAGCTCTCTTATAGATCTATAGGACTAACAGGTTACACCAATCTCATCTTAGTTCAGTAACCAAGAAATTCAATCTTAATGAAATTTGGGAACATCAAAAGCTTTTTAAATCATTTTTTCACATGTTGTATTGTTGGTCGTAGGGGGTTTGACCATGGACAGAATTCTATTTACTATATTTTGGAATATGATGCACCATGTTATATTTCAATTTCATACCCATAAACGAATTTTCAAAAGTCATACAGTGCGATCTTGGATTTTCAAACTGATGTTGCACCTCAAGACTTCGATGTTGCACCCAATAGACGTGGCTTGTTCCGCCACGCATTCATTTGTATCCATTTTGAGTTTCTAGAACCATAACCAGTCAAAACGAAGCACTCTCATTGATTTGTAGGACTAACAGGTTAACTAAGAAATTCAATCTTAATGACTTTTCGGAACATCGAAAGCTTTTTTAGCTCAATTTTTCACATGTTGTTTTGTTGGTCATAGCGGGTTTGACCATGGTCGAAATTTTATTTACTATATTTTGTAATATGATGCACCATGTTATATTTCTATTTCATACCCATAAACGAGTTGTCAAAAGTCATACATTGCAATCTTGGATTTTCAAACTGATGTTGCACCTCAAGACTTCGATGTTGCACCCAATAGACGTGGGTTGTTCCACCATGCATAAATTTGTATCCATTTTAATTTAGTAGAACCATACCCAGTCAAAATGAAGCACTCTCATAGATTTATAGGACTAACAGGTTCCACCCATCTCATCTTAGTTTAGTAACCAAGAAATTCAATCCTAATCACTTTTGGGAACATCGAAATCTTTTTTAGCTCAGTTTTTCACATGTTGTTTTGTTGGTCAAAGGCGGTTTGACCGTGGTCGGAATTCTATTTACTATATTTTGGAATATGATGCACCATGTTAAATTTCTATTTGATACCTATAAACGAGTTTTCAGAAGACATACAGTGCAATCTTGGATTTTCGAACTGATGTTGCACCTCAAGACTTCGATGTTGCACCTAACAGACGTGGGTTGTTCTGCCACGCATAAATTTGTATCCATTTTGAGTTAGTAGAACCATAACCAGTCAAAAGGAAGCTCTCTCATAGATATATAGGTCTAACAGGTTACACCCATCTCATCTTAGTTCAGTAACCAAGAAATTCAATCTTAATGACATTTGGGGACATCGAAAACTTTTTTAGCTTTATTTGGTCAAAAGTCATACAAATGGTCGGAATTCGATTTAATATATTTTGAAATATGATGCACCATGTTATATTTCTATTTCGTACCCATAAACGAGTTTTCAAAAGTCATACAATGCAATCTTGGATTTTCAAACTGATGTTGCACCTCAAGACTTCGATGTTGCACCCAACTGACGTGGATTGTTCCGCCACGCATAAATTTGTATCCATATTGGGTTAGTAGAACCATAACCAGTCATAATGAAGCTCTATCATAGATCTATAGGACTAACAGGTGTTGGTCAAAGGGGGTTTGACCATGGTTGGAATTCGATTTAATATATTTTGGAGTATGATGCACCATGCTATATTTCTATTTCGTACCCATAAACGAGTTTTCAAAAGTCATACAATGCAATCTTGGATTTTCAAACTGATGTTGCACCTCAAGACTTCGATGTTGCACCCAACAGAAGTGGGTTGTTCAGCCGTGCATAAATTTGTATCCATTTTGAGTTACTAGAACCATAACCAGTCAAAACGAAGCTCTCTCATAGATCTATATGACTAACAGGTTACACCCATCTCATCTTAGTTCAGTAACCAAGAAATTCAATCTTAATGACATTTTGTAACATCGAAAGCTTTTTTAGCTCAATTTTTCACATATTGTTTTGTTGGTCATAGGGGGTTTGACCATGGTCGGAATTCTATTTACTATATTTTGGACAATGATGCACCATGTTATATTTCAATTTCACACCCATAAATGAGTTTTCAAAAGTCATACAGTGCGATCTTGGATTTTCAAACTGATGTTGCACCTCAAGACTTCGAATTTGCACCCAACAGACGTGGGTTGTTCCGCCACTTACAAATTTGTATACATTTTGAGTTACTAGAACCATAACCAGTCAAATAGAAGCCCTCTCATAGATTTATAGGACTAATAGGTTCCACCCGTATCATCTTAGTTTAGTAACCAAGAAATTCAATTTTAATGACTTTTGGGAACATCGAAAGCTTTTTTAGCTCAATTTTTCACATGTTGTTTTGTTGGTCAAAGGGGGTTTGACCATGGTCGAAATTCCATTTACTATATGTTGGAATATGATGCACCATGTTATATTTTTATTTCATATGCATAAACAAGTTTTCAAAATTCATACACCATGGTACACCCAAATGTCGTGGGTTATTCTGCCACACGTAAATTTGTATCGTTTTTGAGTTAGTAGAACCATAACCAGTCAAAATGAAGCTCTCTCATAGATCTATAGGGTTAACAGGTTCCACCATCTCATCTTAGTTAAGTTACCAAGAAATTCAATCTTAATGACATTTGGGAACATCGAAATCTTTTTTAGCTCATATTTTATTTTTTTCACATGTTGCTTTGTTGGTCAAAGGGGGTTTGACCATGGTCGGAATTCCATTTACTATGCTTTGGAATATGATGCACCGTGTTATATTTCTATTTCGTACCCATAAACGAGTTTTCAAAACTCATATAGTGCAATCTTAGATTTTCAAACTGATGTTGCACCTCAAAACTTCGATATTGCACCAAACAGAAGTGGGTTGTTCCGCCACGCATAAATTTGTATCCATTTTGAGTTAGTAGAACCATAACCGGTAAAAATAAAGCTCTTTCATAGATCTATAGGACTAACAGGTGTTGGTCAAAAGGGGTTTGACCATGGTCAGAATTCGATTTAATATATTTTGGAGTATGATGCACCATGTTATATTTCTATTTCGTACCCATAAACGAATTTTCAAAAGTCATACAATGCAATCTTGGATTTTCATACTGATGTTGGCCCTCAAGACTTTGATGTTGCACCCAACAAACGTGGGTTGTAACACCCCATGGCCATTAATGTCACTCACAAAGGGAATGCATTAATGTCATGAAGCGTTATAGTAGTATAGAACAGATAAATTACCAGAGCAAATAAATAAAACACAGCGGAAGATAAAACTTATTTCATAGCATCATAACTTCAAAACAGGCTTACATAAGTAGTCTCCAAAACCATTACAACAGGATCAATTGTCCTTTTCCAAAACCTTCAAAGTACATAAAGAAGCAAATACTTAAATAACATAAATGCATAAATCCCCACTGAGCATAAGCAAAGCCATAAAGATGAGAGAGTACAAAGCCATACATGTACCTTTTTCAAGCAACTGAAAGAAATCGGCACTAAGCTATAGTATTCCCTCGTTGCAAACATGAGGGGGGGAAAAGGAAAGAAAAGAGGTGGAAACAAAACGGGACAGACATAAAGTCTGGTGAGTCCAGTAATTTTAACAAATAATAGGTAAGGTAAATGATCAAGACATAAATAGGCATCATGATATGGCTGTAACATAGATAAGGTAGATAAAAAGGATGGACAAGATGATTCTGTTCCTAAGTACTAAGACAATCCTACACCTTGGCTAAGCGAACAACCGCCCAAGTACTAACCCTGAAGACTGAAGTCAACATCAGACTAGCACCCAAAGGACTATCCAACTCAACCAACATGTATTTCGTTACACCGCACTTTTGGTAAGTTACACCACATTACTTAATTACACCGCACATCTACTAGTCTCTATTTACTAAAGGTTGATCACTTCCCACTAACTGTACCCACATGACATACTTGGTAGTTACTTGTACCTAGCTGCTATCGTAGGTGCTGGCTTTCTCCTACCACCGCTAAGGTACCCTTACCCTACCCATTCGATCGGCTCCCTAAACCCCGTAGGCACCCGTGCTGGCCCCATAGTGGGGTGTATCACTCCCCAAAGGGGCAACCCCGATACCAACATAAAATGCACGGCCATACCTACATGTTGCAACAACGTCTTACCTACCAGCCCGGACCCATGCACGCACATGAACCTGTTGGACTCGCGTTGCCACCGCTATTCACGTTTTGACCTCTTACATTCAAGTCCAGTCAGCGTGCCCCAACCCCGGCCTAGTACCGGGCCCAATTAGATACTCCAACGGTTTACTGGTTGAAACGGGTCCCCCATCCGACACAAGCCTCCCACATATGCTTGGTCCCCACTAGGTTTTTCTCCCACTTAACCATTTTAATTTAAATGTCCATGTCTTAGAAATGCTATGGTTAAGTTCATACTTACATGTCATAATTTACATGTCTTATCTTATACCGGTTAAGTCCATATTTACATGTCATAATTTACATGTCACCCCACTTAACCCTCTAACCATACCTATGTCTTATTATGGTTAGTATTCCTTAATTTATTCCTTATGACGAACGTTGCATGACCTCCCACATTAGACCGAACGCTTTGTGGCCGCTGGATTTGCCGGGCGGTTCCGGGCAGTCTTACGCCACAAACCAGGTCCAACCTCGTGTCATTAACCGTTGCGCATACAATTCATTCCTTTGACCTCTCACATTGGACGTCCAATTGTGGCAGGGCAGTCTTCTGCCACAATTGCGCCTAACCTCATGTCAAAGGTTTATTAATAATCGTATTTCACCCATACCCAATTTTCATGTCATGTATATCCAATTAAACATATAATCATGTTTATAATATTGCCTATTCCAAATTGTCACTAATTACATATTAATTAGCCTCAATTACAAATCCACAATTATAGGCAATTTCATCAATTCCATGTAATTCATACCCAAATTTTCCAATTTCACATATTATCCAAAATATCCAATAATATTCAATTTTCCATATTTCACATATTCCCCTCGTTCCCACATATTCGCATTCTCGCGTATTTTTAACATAGGCACGAAGGTAGCCTAGATCCAAAAATAAAAGGAATAGGGATAAGAAGAGAGAATCAAATCATAGAAAATTGGAATTAACACAACATCATGAAATAAAGGGGCATACAAAACTGGCATAGAGGCATAATGACAGATTCAACATGAATAAACTGATAAAGGTATGAACTTTACATAGAAACATAGGCATATGATGACATGAATCAAAAAGGTGAAGACTTGAATGAGATTTAAATTACATACATACATATGATTCCTCTTTACAACTTCATCATGTTACTTTTAATCCCATTATATTGTGAAAATCACCGTACTCAAGTTTTGTGGTCAAAGAATAGAATTATGCACTGAAATTGGTGTAGAAACGTTGCGGTGTTGCTGATTTATCTTCTTGAATTATTGTAAAAGCTCTAATCTTTAATTTGAGTTGTAGTTGAATACTTGAGATTTGATTTAGAGGCGACGGCTAGGGTTTAAGAGAGAGTTTGACAGCATAATGCTGCCATAGATAATATTTATGAATTAGGGTTAGGTCCTAGGGTGTATATATAGGTGTAGGAAGTTATTTAGGACCATTAGATTAACCCTGAACCATGAGAACCAATCAGATTCCACATCAGCCTTTGAGTGAATCGGCCCATGGGTTGACAGCCAAACATCCTGAATCAACCCATTGTTGACCCAGCGAGGCTCGGGTCGACCTCAAAAATGAGTCGGTTCGGTTATTCCCCCTCCCAATTAGCTGTTTTGAATTTTTTTTCATATTTATTTAATTAATTTTTCATATATATATATATATATATATATATATATATTTCTCTCATATGCATACAAACTTCAAGGCTTAATAACATCTTCATAAGGTATCCGTTTTGTGCGAACCAAATGTCTATCTTGACCCAAAATTTTGAAACAAACATAATAGCGCAACCCATTTCACTTAATTCTTTTCTAAAAATTAAGTATACTTTAATGTGTGAATTTTAATGTTATAAAATTACGGGGTATTACATTCTCCCCTCTTTAAAGGATTTCGTCCCCAAGATCTCCAAGTTAAGAAGAATGTATCCTACTATCCAATCATACATCTACTCAACCATCATCCACAAGCATCCATTGTCCTTAAAGGATTTCTAATTCTTTTCATGTACATATACATAGTGTGTGTATATGTCCATATACTAATGCAAAATCGGGCGGTCCACTGATTCAGTCGACCTCCTTAATGCAAATAATGATAGTGCCATGTATCCATCATGTATGCAAAGAACCCTATACATATCATTACTACACGTGTGCACAACCATTCATTTAAATGCAACATCCATATGATACACACATTCAATGTACATTCATTTTACTAAATACATCCATTTATATGCAATATGCAATATGAAAGTGACTGAGCCGATCTAGTGCCTAAAGTGTGTGTATATGCATCCACGAGCAACCGCTAGCAAACACTTGCATCCACGTGCATCCACCATACATACATAACATGTCTCAAACACATGTTTCAACCATAGGACTACCTTATCTAAAGGTCAAAGATACTAGCAAGAGGACATGCTAAAGATAGAACAAGTACAAGCTAAGGGATAAAGGAGAAATTAAAAGACATACCCTCGAAAAGAAAAGGGTACAATGAATGCATCTTCTCTTCCGTCTTCCATGTAGTGTCGCTCTCATCATCTCCCCATTGCACTTTGACTAGCTGGACCTCTCGATTCCACAACTTCTTAATCTCCGACCCAAGAATGCATGTAGGAGCTCGTCGAATCGTCGCATCATGCTTTATCTCCACATCTCTAAGCAAGCTCGGCTATACCACTTCCGCGGTCTCATGCAAGCACTTCCTCAAATGTGATACATGGAATACGTCGTGTACACCACTAAGTCTCTAGGGCAACTCCACTCTATACGCCATCTGTCCAATCCTCTCCTTAATAGGAAACGTCCCTACGAACCTTGGTGCTAACTTCCCAACGGACCCAAAGCGAACAACATTCCGCAATGGAGACACCTTGATAAAGACCATGTCCCCAATATCAAAATCCAGATCTGTCCTCCTCTTGTCCGCATAAGATTTCTGCCTATCTTGCGCTATCTTCGTCCTCCTTCGAATCAAATCGATCTTTTCCGAAGTCTCTCTAATCATATCGGGCCCAAGCAAGATCTTATCCGTATATTCCCACCAACATGTAGGTGAACGACAAGGCCTTCCATAAAGAGCCTCGAAAGGTGCCATGCCAATGCTAGACTGAAAGCTATTATTATACGCGAACTCAACCAAAGGAAGATGCTCCTCCCATGTACCTCACATAACCTCAAAAGGTCCTCTAGAATGCGATTCACCCTCTCAGTCTGGCCATCCGTCTGAGGATGATATGCGGTACGTAAACATAATTGAGTCCCTACCGCCTCTTGCAAACTCTTCCAAAACTCGCTAGTAAGGATAGGATCTCGGTCGCTTACATTGCTAGAAGGAACACCGTGAAAACGAACTATCTCTCGAATGTATACGGAAGCTAACCATGGAGCGGTCCTCTTACTCTTCACGGGAATGAAATGGGCGCTCTTAGTAAGTCTGTCTACCACAACCCAAATCCCCGTATTACCCTTCCTCGATCTCGGCAACCTATCAATAAAATCCATCGAGACACTATCCCACTTCCACTGTGGAACCTCCAATGGGTGAAGCAACCCACTGGGTTTCTTTTGCTCCGCTTTTATTTGTTGGTACACAAAGCATCTAGCGACATACTCGGCCACATCCCTCTTCATACCGGCCCAAAAGAAAACTCGCTTCATGTCATTGTACATCTTGTCCCCGCTGGGATGAATGGTCATCTTTGAACGATGTGCATCATCAAGAATAGCCTTCCTCAAGCTCTCGTCCCGTGGTACACAAAGTCTACCGTCCCTACGCAACCAACCCTTATCATCTAGGGCATACCTACTAAGATGGCTTGATGACTCCCCCCTTATGAGCTTCTCTACTAACTCAACCAACTGTGGGTCATCTTGTTGTGCCTCACCAATCCGTCCCAAAAGCATAGGTCTGACCTCTAAGGTTGCTAGCAAACCGGGTACATAATCAATGGATGGTCTGAAATCAAAGGTGGAGATGAACTCTAAACTTCGCCGCTCAACAAACAAAGGACTCAAGCTCAATCTTTTCCTACTCAAGGCATCCGCCACAACGTTACCCTTGCCAGGGGTATATGCTATCTCAAAATCGTAAGATGCCAAGAACTCCATCCACCTTTGCTGCCTTAAGTTCAAGTCTTTTTGAGAAAACAAGTATTTTAGATATTTATGATCCGTGTACAATTCGAACTTTTCGCTAAGAAGATAATGTCGTCAAGACTTAAGCGCAAAAACAGTAGCGGCCAACTCTAGGTCATGTGTAGGGTAATTTCTCTCATGCACTCTCAACTGCCTTTCACCGTAGGCTATTACCTTCCCCTCTTGCATTAAGACTGCGCCTAATCTTGTCCCACAAGCATCGGTATAAACAGTAGAAGGCTTACTCCCATCTGGCAACACTAAGACTGGGGCTGTGGTGAAAGCTCTCTTTAAACGTTGGAACGCATCATCACAATCTACGTCCCACATAAAAACTAGGTTCTTCTTCGTCAAGCGTGTCAATGGGGCTGATATCTTTGCGAAGTCCTTGATAAACTTCCTGTAGTAGCCAGCGAACCCCAAGAAACTCCTCACCTAGGTAGCATTTTTAGGGACCTTCCAATCTTGGATGGCCACCACACCTTCATGGGATCCACAACTATCCCTTCCTTGGAAACCACGTGCCCTAAGAATCTCACTTCCTTCCTCCAAAAGTGATATTTAGACAATTTAGCTTTAAGGCTATGCGCTCGAAGGGTCTCCAACACTTCGCTAAGATGTAGGGCATGCTCTTCTTCATTCTTAGAAAAGATTAAGTTGTCATCCACAAAGACCACCACAAATTTGTTAAGGAACTCCCTAAATACCCTACTCATCAAGTCAACAAAGTATGTGGGGGGGGTTTGCCAAACCGAAAGTCATTACCAGCCACTCATAGAAACTGTCCGGAGTGCTAAAGGAAGTCTTGTCTATGCTATCCTCAGCCACTCTCAACTGATGGAAACTAGTGGCTAAGTCCAACTGCGAAAATACTGAGGCGCCAACTAACTGATCGATTAAACCATCAATCCTCGGCAGTGGGTGCCTATTCTTCTTTGTAAGCTTATTAAGTTCTCTATAGTCCACGCACAGTCTAAGGGACCCCTCCGCCTTCATGGAAAAAACTACTTGGGCACCCCACTCCGATATACTACGTCTTATGAACCCCTTCTCAAGCAACTCCCCTACTTGCTTATTGAGTTCCCTCCTCTCACGAGGAGTCATGTGGCGTACTAGCAGAGATACGGGTTTTGCATTGTCTACAAGATAAATAGGAAAGTCTATCTCACGTTTTGGGGGTAGACCCCTCACCTCATCGAAGACATCAACATATTCACAGACTATACGAACAGAATGTAAATCATCATTCGATTCGTAAAATGACTCAAGATTACTAAGCATCACCGATCCTCTAGGGTCACAAGAAATATCAAGGGTCTTTCCACTACGAGTCAACAATTTTACTACCCTTCGTTCACAATCTAGGATGGCACCATGTCTGGCTTGCCAATCCATCCCTAGAATAAACCCATAGCCCATGAAACCAAGCACAAAAGCATTACATTCAAAACCAAAGCCTAAGATAGACAATCTCAAATCCCTACAAACCATGGATAAATGAGCCGACCCACTAATAGGATTTGAGACTACAATGGGATCCACAACGAGACTAGTATTTAAGTGCAATGTTTCAACTAATGATGTAGAGATAAACGAATGTGACGCGCCAGAATCGAATAAAGTACAGACAGGATGATCGAACAAGAAAATCAAACTTTCAACAGAAATATTTCTACCTTCCCCTTGTCCCGGAGCCATGAGAGCAAGAACTTGCCCTCCCGAAGCAGACCCTGCCCTCTGCCCTTGCTTCTTAGGAAAGTCCTTCACACCATGACCCGCATCACCATAATGATAACAAGCGAACTTCTTCTTCTTCCTACAGTCCTTCTTTAGATGACCGGGTATCCCACAGTTATGACACTTCCTCTTCTCTTTGCCACCCTTCTTTTGCTATTGGGCTTTCTTTTGATCCCCTTTCTTCTCCGGTGCCTTATTAGCATTAGCGCCTTTCTCCTCTTCATGCATAAGCGCCATGTCAACCAGCTTCTCAAAGGTGGCCCCCATGGGAATGTGGGTCATAGCCAGCCCGTGTAGCGGCTCATTCAAGCCTTTAACAAATCTCAGGGCCTTCTTTTCGGGTGTGTTAACCAAGTCTAACCCAAACCTCGCCAACTGATTGAACTTGTTGACGTACTCTTTTACTGATAGATTTCCCTGCTTCAACGCCAAGAACCTTTCCATGTATAAGTTCTCTTCTGCTCGTGAGAGAAATTTCGCTTCGAACCTATACCTGAAGTCCGCCCATGTCTCAACTGGACGCTCTCCATTAGTGACCTCCCACCAATACGAAGCCTTATCCTTCATCAACCAAGCAGCCAATTGGACTTTACTCCTATCATCCACCTCAAAGATACCAAAAAGATCCTCTACTTCTTTCAACCAATTTCTAGCTTCAACGAATGTTTCGGACCCACTAAGAGGTTTTTCACCCATCGAACGAAAGTCTTTACATATCTTGGAGAAGGCATCTCCATGCGGAGGAATGACTGGAGCTGGGGGAGGAGGAGGAGGAACGTCGGTCGGGCCCGCGGTAGCGGCCCTAGCCTCGAAATATTAACGAAACCAATCGGGTACATGAACACCCTCTGGTACCTTAGATGCTCCAGACATGCTGAAAAGAAAAAGAAAGAGTTTCAAAACATGGGAAGCGAAAGAGAGATGTATGGCTTGTGGGGATTATGCTTCTTAAAGTAAACTTTCTTTGAAAATAGCTTCTTTAAAACAAGTTTTTGAAAATACTTTCTAGGAAAATAATACTTCTGAAAACACTTTTCAAAACTTTTTATCTGTTCTTGTAACTTAGCTCTGATACCACGTGTAACACCCCATGGCCATTAATGTCACTCACAAGGGGAAGGCATTAATGTCATGAAGCATTATAGTAGTATAGAACAGATAAATTACAAGAGTAAATAAATAAAAAATAGTGGAAGATAAAACATATTTCATAGCATCATAACTTCAAAACAAGCTTACATAAGTAGTCTCCAAAACCATTATAACAGAATCAACTGTCTTTTCCAAAAACTTCAAAGTACATAAAGAAGCAAATACTTAAATAGCATAAATGCATAAATCCCCACTGAGCATAAGCAAAGCCATAAAGATGAGAGAGTCCAAAGCGATACATCTACTCTTTTCAAACAACTGAAAGAAATCGGCACTAAGCTGTAGTATTCCCTCCCTGCAAACCTAAGGGGGGGAAAAGGAAAGAAAAGAGGTGGAAACAAAACGAGTCAGACATAAAGTCTGGCAAGTCCAGTAATTTTAATAAATAATAGGTAAGGTAAATGATCAAGACATGAATAGGCATCATGATATGGCTGTAACGTAGATAAGGTAGATAAAAAGGATGGACAAGATGATTCCGTTCCTAAGTACTAAGATAATCATACACCTTGGCTAAGCGAACAACCCTCTAAGTACTAACCCCAAAGACCGAAGTCAACATCAGACTAGCACCCAAAGTACTATCCAACTCAACCAACATGTATTTCATTACACCGCACTTTTGCTAAGTTACACCACATTACTAAATTACACCGCACATCTACTAGTCTCTATTTACTAAAGGTTGATCCCTTCCCACTAACTGTACTCACATGACATACTTGGTAGTTACTTGTACCTAGCTGCTATCATAGGTGCCGGCTTGCTCTTACCATCGCTAAGGTACCCTTACCCTACCCATTCGATCGGCTCCCTAAGCCCCGTAGGCACCCGTGTTGGCCCCACAGTGGGGTGCATCACTCCCCAAAGTGGCAACCCTGATACCAACATAAATTGCACGGTCATACCTACATGATGCAACAACGTCTTACCTACCAGCCGGACCCATGCACGCACATGAACCCGTTGGACTCGCGTTGCCACCGCTATTCACGTTTTGACCTCTTACATTCAAGTCCATTAAGCATGCCCCAACCCCGGCCTAGTACCGGGCCCAATTAGATACTCAAACGGGTTACTAGTTGAAATGGGTCCCCCATCCGACACAAGCCTCCCACCTATGCTTGGTCCCCACTAGGTTTTTCTCCCACTTAACCATTTTAATTTAAATGTCCATGTCTTACACATGCTATGGTTAAGTTCATACTTACATGTCATAATTTACATGTCTTTTCTTATACCGGTTAAGTCCATATTTAAATGTCACCCCACTTAACCCTCTAACCATACCCATGTCTTATTATGGTTAGTATTCCTTAGTTCATTCCTTATGACGAACAGTGCATGACCTCCCACATTAGACCGAATGCTTTGTGGCCGCTGGATTTGCCCGGCGGTTCCAGGCAGTCTTACGCCACAAACCGGGTCTAACCTCGTGTCATTAACCATTGCGCCTACAATTCATTACTTTGACCTCTCACATTAGACGTCCAATTGTGGCAGCTGGATTTGCCGGGTGGTTCCGGGCAGTCTTACGCCACAATTGCGCCTTACCTCGTTTCAAAGTTTATTAATAATCGTATTTCACCCGTACCCAATTTTCATGTCATGTATATCCAATTAAACATATAATCATGTTTATAATATTTCCTATTCCAAATTGTCACTAATTACATATTAATTAGCCTCAATTACAAATTCACAATTATAGGCAATTTCAACAATTCCATGTAATTCATTCGAAAATATGCCAATTTCACATATTAACCAATTATCCAAAATATCCAATAATATTCAATTTTCCATATTTCACATATTCCCCTCGTTCCCACGTATTCACATTCGCGCATATTTTTAACATAGGCTCGAAGGTAGCCTAGATCCAAAAATAAAAGGGATAGGGATAAGAAGAGAGAATCAAATCACAGAAAATTTGAATTAACACAATATCATGAAATAAAGGGGCACATAAACTGGCAAAGAGGCATAATGACAGAGTCAACATGAATAAACCGATAAAGGTATGAACTTTACATAGAAACATAGGCATATGATGACATGAATCAAAAAGGTAAAGACTTGAATGGGATTTAAATTACATACATACATATGTATCCTCTTTACAACTTCATCATGTTACTTTTAATCCCAGTATACTGTGAAAATCACCGTACTCACCTTTTGTGGTTAAAGAATAGAATTATACACTGATATTGGTGTATAAACGTTGCGGTGTTGCTGATTTATCTTCTTGATTTGTTGTAGAAGCTTTAATCTTTAATTTGAGTTGAAGTTGAATACTTGAGATTTGATTTAGAGGTGGCGGCTAGGGTTTAAGAGAGAGTTTGACAGCGTAATGGTGTCATAGATAATATTTATGAATTAGGGTTAGGTCTTAGGGTGTATATATAGGTGTAGGAAGTTATTTAGGACCATTAGATTAACCCTGAACCATGAGAACCAATCAGATGCCACATCTTCCTTTGAGCGAATCGGCCCATGGGTTGACAGCCAAACATCCTGAATCAACCCCTGGTCGACCCAACGGGGCTCGGTCGACCTCAAAAATGGGCCGGTTTAGTTATTCCCCCTCCCAATTCGCTATTTTGAACTTTTTGCATATTTATTTATTTAGTTTTTTTATATATATATCTATATATATATACATTTCTCTCATATGCATACAAACTTCAAGGCTTAATAAAATCTTCATAAGGTATCCGTTTTGTGCAAACCAAATGTCTATCTTGACCCAAAATTTTGAAACGAACATAATAGCGCAACCCATTTCACTTAATTCTTTTCTAAAAATTAAGTATACTTTAATTTGTGAATTTTAATGTTATAAAATTATGGGGTGTTACATGGGTTGCTCCGCCAAGCATAAATTTGTATCTATTTTGACTTACTAGAACCATAACCAGTCAAAACGAAGCTCTCTCATAGATCCGTAGGACTAATAGGTTACACCCATCTCATCTTAGTTTAGTAACCAAGAAATTCAATCTTAATGACATTTAGGAACATCAAAGGCTTTTTTAGCTCAATTTTTCACATGTTGTTTTGTTGGTCATAGCGGGTTTGATCATGGTCGGAATTCCATTTACTATATTTTCGAATATGATGCACCATGTTATATTTCAATTTCATACCCATAAACGAGTTTTCAAAAGTCATACAATGCGATCTTGGATTTTCAAACTGACGTTGCACCTCAAGACTTCAATGTTGCACCCAACAGACGTGGGTTGTTCCGCCACTTATAAATTTGTATCCATTTTGAGTTACTAGAACCATAACCAGTCAAAACGAATCTCTCTGATAGATTTATAGGACTAACAGGTTCCACCCGTATCATCTTAGTTCAGCATCCAAGAAATTCAATCTTAATGACTTTTGGGAACATCGAAAGCTTTTTTAGCTTAATTTTTCACATGTTGTTTTGTTGGTCAAAGGGGGTTTGACCATGGTCCAAAATTCTATTTACTATATTTTGGAATATGATGCACCATGTTATATTTCTATTTCATACCCATAAACAAGTTTTCAAAATTCATACAGTGCAATCATGGACTTTCAAACTTATGTTGCACCTCAAGACTTTGATGTTCCACCCAAAAGACGTGGGTTGTTCCACCACACATAAATTTGTATACATTTTGAGTTAGTAGAACCATAACCAGTCAAAATGAATCTCTCACATAGATCGTTAGAACTAATAGGTTACACCCATCTCATCTTAGTTCAGTAACCAAGAAATTCAATCTTAATGACGTTTGGGAACATCGAAAGCTTTTTTAGCTCAATTTTTAATTTTTCCCATGTTGTTTTGTTAGTCAAAGGGGATTTGACCATGGTTGGAATTCTATTTACTATATTTTGGAATATGATGCACCATGTTATATTTCTATTTCATAATCATAAACGAGTTTTCAAAAGTCATACAGCGCAATCTTGGATTTTCAAACAGATGTTGCACCTCAAGACTTTGATTTTGCAACCAACAAACATGGGTTGCTCCGCCACACATAAATATGTATCCATTTTGAGTTACTAGAACCATAACCAGTCAAAACGAAGCTCTCTCATAGATCTATAGGACTAACAGGTTACACCCATCTCATCTTAGTTCAATAACCAAGAAATTCAATCTTAATGACATTTGGGAACATCAAAATCTTTTTTAGCTCGATTTTTAATTTTTCACATGTTGTTTTGTTTGTTAAAACGGGTTTGACCATGGTCGGAATTCGATTTAATGTATTTTAGAATATGTTGCACCGTGTTATATTTCTATTTCATACCCATAAATGAGTTTTCAAGAGTCATACAGTGCAATCTTGGATTTTCAAACTGATGTTGCACCTCAAGACTTCGATGTTGCACCTAACAGACGTGGGTTGTTCCGCCACACATAAATTTGTATCCATTTTGAGTTAATAGAACCATAACCAGTCAAAATGAAGCTCTCTCATAGATCTATAGGACTAACAGGTTCCACCATCTCATCTTAGTTCAGTAACCAAGAAATTCAATCATAATGACAATTGGGAACATCGAAAGCTTTTTTAGCTCAAATTTTAATTTTTCACATGTTGTTTTGTTGGTCAAAGGGGGTTTGACCATGGTCGGAATTACATTTACATTATTTTGGAATATGATGCACCATGTTATATTTCTATTTCGTACCCATAAACGAGTTTTCAAAACTCATACAGTGCAATCTTGGATTTTCAAACTGATGTTGCTCCTCAAGACTTCGATTTTGCACCCAACATATGTGGGTTATTCCGCCACGCTTAAATTTGTATCCATTTTGAGTTAGTAGAACCTTAACCAGTCAAAATGAAGCTCTCTGATAGATCTATAGGACTAACTAGTGTTGGTCTAAGGGGGTTTGACTATGGTCGAAATTCGATTTAATGTATTTTGGAGTATGATGCACCATGTTATTTTTCTATTTCATACCCATAAACGAGTTTTCAAAAGTCATACATTGCAATCTTGGATTTTCAAACTGATGTTGCACCTCAAGACTTTGATGTTGCACCCAACAGACGTTGGTTGTTCCGCCATGCATAAATTTGTATCCATTTTAAGTTAGTAGAACCATAACCAGTCAAAAAGAAGCTCTCTCATAGATCTATAGGACTAACAGGTTACACCCATCTCGTCTTAGTTCAGTAATCAAGAAATTCAATCTTAATGACATGTGGGAACATCAAAAGCTTTTTTAGCTCAATTTTCCACATGTTGTTTTGTTGGTCATAGGGGGTTTCACCATGGTCGGAATTCTATTTACTGTATGTTGGAATATGAAGCACCATGTTATATTTCAATTTCATACCCATAAACGAATTTTCAAAAGTCATATATTGCAATATTGGATTTTCAAACTGATGTTGCACCTCAAGACTTCGATGTTGCACCCAATAGACATGGGTTGTTCCGCCACGAATAAATATGTATCAATTTTGAGTTACTAGAACCATAACCAGTCAAAACGACGCTCTCTCATTAATTTGTAGGTCTAACAGGTTCCACCCATCTGATCGTTGTTCAGTAACCAAGAAATTCAATCTTAATGACTTTTGGGAACATCGAAAGTTTTTTAGCTCAATTTTTCACATGTTGTTTTGTTGGTCAAAGGGGGTTTAACCATGGTCGAAGTTCTATTTACTATATTTTGGAATATGATGCACCATGTTATATTTCAATTTCATACCCATAAACGAGTTTTCAAAAGTCATAGAGTGCAATCTTGGATTTTCAAACTGATGTTGCACATCAGGACTTCGATGTTGCACCCAACAGACGTGGGTTGTTCCACCACGCATAAATTTGTATCCATTTTGAGTTAGTAGAACCATAACCAGTCAAAAGGAAGCTCTCTCCTGGATTTATAGGACTAACAGGTTCCATCCATCTCATCTTAGTTCAGTAACCAAGAAATCCTATCTTAATCACTTTTGGGAACATCGAAAGCTTTTTTAGCTGAATTTTTCACATGTTGTTTTATTGGTCAAAAGGGGTTTGACCATGGTCGGAATTCTATTTACAATATTTTTGAATGTGATGCACCATGTTATATTTCTATTTCATACCTATAAACGAGTTTTCAAAAGTCATACCGTGCAATCTTGGGTTTTCGAACTGATGTTGCACCTCAAGACTTCGATGTTGCACCCAACAGACGTGGGTTGTTCCGCCATGCTTAAATTTGTATCCATTTTGAGTTAGTAGAACCATAACCAGTCAAAACAGAACTCTCTCATAGATCTATAGGTCTAACAGGTTACACCCATTTCGTCTTAGTTCAGTAACCAAGAAATTCAATCTTAATGACTTTTTGGAACATCGAAAGCTTTTTTAGCTCAATTTTTCACATGTTGTTTTGTTGTTCAAAGAGGATTTGACCATGTTCGGAATTCAATTTACTATATTTTGGAAGATGATGCACTATGTTATATTTCAATTTCATACCCATAAACGAGATTTCAAAAGTCATACAGTGCGATCTTGGATTTTAAACTGATGTTGCACCTCAAGACTACGATGTTGCAACCAACAGACGTGGGTTGTTCCTCCACGCATAAATTTGTTTCCATTTTGATTTACTTGAACCATAACCAGTCAAAACAAAGATCTCTCATAGATCTATAGGACTAACAGGTTCCACCATTCTCATCTTAGTTAAGTAACCAAGAAATCCAATCTTAATGATTTTTGGGAACATCGAAAGCTTTTTTAGCTCAATTATTCACATGTCGTTTTGTTGGTCAAAGGGGGTTTGATCGTGGTCATAATTCGATTTACTATATTTTGGAATATGATGCACTATGTTATATTTCTATTTCATACCCATAAACGAGTTTTCAAAAGTCAAACAGTGCAATCTAGTATTTTCAAATGGATGTTGCACCCTAAGACTTCGATGTTGCACCCAATAGACGTGGGTTGTTCCGCCATGCATAAATTTGTATCCATTTTGAGTTAGTAGAACCATAACCAGTTAAAACGAAGCTCAGTTATAGATTTATAGGACTAACAGGTTCCACCATCTCATCTTAGTTTAGTACCCAAGAAATTCAATCTTAATGACATTTGGGAACATCGAAAGCTTTTTTAGATCAATTTTTAATTATTCATATGTTGTTTTGTTGGTCAAAGGGGGTTTGACCATGATCGGAATTCCATTTACTATATTTCCGAAATGATGCACCACGTTATATTTCTATTTCATACCCCTAAACGAGTTTGCAAAAGTCATACAGTGCAATCTTGGATTTTCAAACTGATGTTGTTCCTCAAGACTTCGATGTTGCATCCAACAGACGTGGGTTGTTCCGCCACGCATAAATTTTTATCCATTTTGATTTAGTAGAACCATAACCAAGCAAAATGAAGCTCTCTCATAGATTTATAGAACTAATGGTTCCACCCATCCGATCTTAGTTCAGTAACCAAGAAATTCAATCATAATGACACTTGGGAACATCGAAAGCTTTTTTAGCTCAATTTTTTATTTTTCACATGTTGTTTTGTTCATCAAAGGGGGTTCGACCATGGTCGGAATTAGATTTAATATATTTTGGAGTATGATGCCCCATGTTATATTTATATTTGGTACCCATAATCGAGTTTTCAAAAGTCATTCAGTGCAATTTAGGATTTTCAAACTGATGTTTCACCTCAAGACTTCGATGTTGCACACAACAGACATGGGTTGTTCCACCACGCATAAACTTGTATCCATTTTGAGTTACTACAACCATAACCAGTCAAAACAAAGATCTGTCATAGATTTATAGGACTAACAGGTTCCACCCGTCTCATCTTAGTTCAGTAACCAAGAAATTCAATCTTAATGATTTTTGGGAACTTCGAAAGCTTTTTTAGATTAATTTTTCACATGTTGTTTTGTTGGTCAAAGGGGCTCTGACCATGGTCGGAATTCTATTTACTATATTTTGCAATATGACGCACCATGTTATATTTCTATTTCATACCCATAAACGAGTTTTCAAAAGTCATACAGTGCAATCATGGATTTTCATACTGATGTTGCACCTCAAGACTTCAATGTTGCACCCAATAGACGTGGGTTGTTCCGCCACGCATAAATTTGTATCCATTTTGAGTTACTAGAACCATAACTAGTCAAAACGAAGCTCTCTCATAGATTTATAGGACAAACAGGTTCCACCCATCTCATCTTTGTTCAGTAACCAAGAAATTCAATCTTAATGACTCTTGTGAACATCGAAAGCTTTTTTAGCTCAATTTTTCACATGTTGTTTTGTTGGTCAAAGGGTGTTTGACCATGGTCGAAATTCTATTTACTATATTTTGGAATATGATGCACCATGTTATATTTCTATTTCATACCCATAAACGAGATTTCAAAAGTCATATAGTGCAATCTTGGATTTTCAAACTGATATTGCACCTCAAGACTTCGATGTTGCCCCCAACAGACGTGGGTTGTTCCGCCACACATAAATTTGTATCCATTTTGAGTTAGTAGAACCATAACCAGTCAAAACGAAGCTCTCTTATAGATCTATAGGTCTTATAGGTTATACACATCTCATCTTAGTTCGGTAACCAAGAAATTCAATCTTGATGACATTTGGGGACATCGAAAGCTTTTTTAGCTTAATTTTTCACATGTTGTTTTGTTTGTCAAAGGAGGTTTGACCATGAACGGAATTCGATTTAATATATTTTGGAATATGATGCACTATGTTATATTTCTATTTCGTACCCGTAAACGAGTTTTCAAAAGTCATACAATGCAGTCTTGGATTTTCAAACTGATGTTGCACCTCAAGGGTTCGATATTGCACCCAACAGACGTGGGTTGTTCCGCCACGCATAAATTTGTATCCATTTTAAGTTAGTATAACCATAACCAGTCAAAATGAAGCTCTCTCCTTAATCTATAGGACTAACAGATTACACCAATCTCATCTTAGTTCAGTAACCAAGAAATTCAATCTTAATATAATTTGTGAATATCGAAAGCTTTTTTAGCTCAATTTTTTATTTTTCACATGTTGTTTTGTTAGTCAAAGGGGATTTGACAATGGTCGGAATTCGATTTACTATATTTCGGAATATGATCCACCATATTATATTTCTATTTCGTACCTGTAAACGAGTTTTCAAAAGTCATACAGTGCAATCTTGGATTTTCAAACTGATGTTGCACCTCAGGACTTCGATGTTGCACCCAACAGACGTGGGTTGTTCCGCCACGCATAAATTTGTATCCATTTTGTGTTACTAGAACCATAACCAGTCAAAACAAAGCTCCCTCGTAGATTTGTAGGATTGACAGGTTCAACCCATCTCATCTTAGTTCAGTAACCAAAAAATTCAGTCTTACTGACTTTTTGGAACATCGAAAGCTTTTTTAGCTTAATTTTTACATGTTGTTTTGTTAGTCAAAGGGGGTTTGACCATGGTTGGAATCCGATTTAATATATTTTGTAATATGATGCACCACGTTATATTTCTATTTCATACCCATAAACGAGTTTTCAAAATTCATACAGTACGATCTTGGATTTTCGAACTGATGTTGCACCACAAGGCTTCGATGTTACACCCAATAGACGTGGGTTGTTTTGCCACGCATAAATTTTTATCCATTTTTAGTTACTAGAACCATAACCAGTCAAAACAAAGCTGTCTCATAGATCTATAGGACTAACAGGTTCCACCATCTCATCTTAGTTCAGTAACCAAGAAATTTAATCTTAATGACTTTTGGGAACATCGAAAGCTTTTTTAGATCAATTTTTAATTTTTCACATGTTGTTTTGTTGGTCAAAGGGGTTTGACCATGGTCTGAATTCCATTTACTATATTTTCAAATATGATGCACCATGTTATATTTCTATTTCATACCACTAAACGAGTTTTCAAAAGTCATACAGTGCAATCTTGGATTTTCAAACAGATGTTGCTCCTTAAGACTTCGATGTTGCACCCAACAGGCTTGGGTTGTTCCGCCACGCATAAATTTTTATCCATTTTGATTTAGTAGAACCATAACTAGTCAAAATGAAGCTATCTCATAGATTTATAGGACTAAAGGTTCCTCCCATCTCATCTTATTTGAGTAACCAAGAAATTCAATCTTAATGAAACTTGGGAACATCGAAAGCTTTTTTAGCTCAATTTTAAATTTTTCACATGTTGTTTTGTTCGTCAAAGGGGGTTTGACCATGGTCGGAATTCGATTTAATATATTTTGGAGTATGATGCCCCATGTTATATTTATATTTCGTACCCATAATCGAGTTTTCAAAAGTCATACAGTGCAATCTTGGATTTTCAAACTGATGTTGCACCTCAAGACTTCGATGTTGCACCCAACAGACGTGGGTTTCTGTAAAAACCCGTATTTTGATAACGTGTTATAACCATAAATCTAGGCAGAACTAAATTTTAAAATAAGAATCAAGGGAAACGGTTTGCGCCATTGCGTTCGTCTCGGAATTCTTCTTGAAATCGAGTCTGAGTTTTCGATAATCGGAGTGCGTATGACCAAGTTATGGCTCACCAAAGTTTCAGAAATTTTCAGAGTTCGAAACAGTTCGAATTCGAGCTCAAATTCGAATTTCAAAACCCAGACAGACTGGGCGGGAAATTTCCCACCCAGCACCTAGGTCGACTGGGCAGTCGACACCCCCAAGACCAGGTCGACTGCGCAGTCGACTTGGGTGTCGACCTGGTCCCCGAACCTGGTTTTGGGCTTTGTTGCTCCTGCTTGACCCAGTTGGCTTGTTTGAGGGCCTGTGACGATTTTTGGCGGTTCAGATCGATTCTAGGGTTTATCCTATGGCCTAAACTAGTTGTTGCAACTATGAAAACACCCTAAGACCTAGCGTAATTGAACACAAATCATTCTAACATCGTCGTTATGCTGCTGAGTCTCCTCTTGAACCATGGCCGCCGCCTCCAACTTAAAGCTTGAACATTCAAACTTGATTCAAATCAAATACCAACGTTCCTACATCAATTCAAGGGAATAGATCAACGTCTCTACAACGATCCTATGACTATTTCTGTTCTTATTCTCAAAACCACGATCTGTAAGCCCCAGTTACTCTTAGATCTAAACTCTAAACTTAATATGGACATGTGTAAATTGAAATTGAACATAAACATGATAACTACTTGAGACCTATTCTTGTATATCTTTGATCTATGACTATTTCTTTTTGATCTATTATTTTAGATCCACTCTTGTTCACCCTAGATCTATTCACCTTAAACCTAGTACCTTCCATATTGAACCTTGATTTGTGGAATACTGATAAGAACTTGATTTAGGGGCCTGTTCATGTCATAACCTAAACCCTATCATGTCCATTATTTTAGCATGCCTGTGATGTTGTGATGTTGAAACTATTGCTAGTCACAAGTTTAGGATTATCATCTTATGTCATCTATTTCTATGTTTATCACCTTATTTCATATGCCAGTGACGTTATGATCATATCTCAGGTTACACCATGCTTGCCTTGAAATCACCTTTGCCACTTTATACCCATCCATGTTATGTAATTCCCTAGTTACATCTATTGTCTTGATTCGAATTCACGAGCGTTGGGGATGCGATTTGGGTAGTTTAGGAAAACCAGAGTTTGCTACGAACTTGAAATAGTTACGAACTTGAAAACATGAATATTGTTATAACTTGAACTTGGATATGAACATGAACTTGACATGAAAGATTAAGCATGGACATGACACTTAGATAACTTGAGCGTGGCCAACTCGAGGTTGGGTTGAGTTTGCAGTATAAATCTGCTCGGAACCGCCCAGCTAATCCAGTAACTGCAAACAATAGGACCCAATGTGAGTAGTTGGTCATATCGCACTTGAAACCCAAGGTTAGACTAGGTTATGGTGTAAAGCTGCCCGGACCCGCCCGGCGCATCCAGTAGCCATAACCAAGTCCAATGTGAGAGGTTAGGGGTGCATTAAGTAAATTAATACCACAGGATAAGGTTAAGTCATGGACCATCTGAATATACTTAACCAATTTGACACGTTGATTTGATAGGGTTAAGTCATGAACCGCTTGAATACACTTAACCAACTTGACACATGATTGGTAGGGCTAAGTCTTGAACTAGAACGACACATTTAGTCAATTTGACATGACACGTAGATGGGGGTAAGTCTCTATTTTAAATGACAACTTAACCTGCTGGACGAAACCCTAGTTACGCGGTCCTTTTCAGCAGTAACCCATTAGATGTATCACGGTGCCCTGGGACTAGGCAGGGTAGGGCACGATTGCTGGGCTGATTGTAAGCGACCAGAATGACGGCTGAGTTGGTGCGCCATTGTAGGTTCAGGCGGATTATGGCCGTGTACTTAGTCCGGAGTTGAAAAAGTAGGCATGGGCATCAGTAGAATTACTGTGCGTCTTGATTCGTGTCGGTGGTTGACACCCTAGGGCTTGATACACCCTAGGGTGGACCTAGCTCAGGTGACTACATTCGTGATAGGGCCGTATGACACAGACACACGACGATCTAGACTTGTAGGGAGCCGATCGATTAGATCGTACAGTTGGACCCCGAATTGGGTCACTCCACGATATTGGGCTAAGGGATTATTTCTTGATTTATAATTGGCACGGGATTAGTATACTAGTATAGTTGGTACGACGAATCTTGAATACGCAATGTTAGACTTGAGTTATCTTGTTAGCTCAGTTATCATGCCAGACTTATCATCATTCCTATGTTTAATTCCAATTTATTCATGTCTTGTTAACTTTACTAGTTTCTATGCTGATAGTCACTAGGGCTTACCAATCTTTTCGACTGACCCGCTTTCTTTCGTCTCTTTGTCTTTCGTTCCCCCCTCCCCCCCCAGGTTCTCAGGGAGGAAACTCTAGCACTTAGCTTGGATTTCTCTTGCTTCCTATTCAGCTCATGTACGGTTTGGTCTTGAGCTATGCTATGGCTGCACTTCTGCTATTTTGGGGAATAATTTACTTTTGTTATTTTAAGTTTACGCTTCCTTATTTAGAACTTGATGTAATTACAATTGGCATTTTGATGTAAGAGGTTTTGACTCTATTTTTTGAAATAATGAAATTTGGTTTTTGTTCTTCCGCTATTTTATTTATGTTCTGTCTTGTGATGTTTCTGTGCCTGTTTACTAGATAATACCCCTCCAAAACTACGGCATTCCCTTTGTGAGTGACCCTAGCGGAGGTGGGGTGTTATATTTGGTATCAGAGCAGAAGGTTACCAGACTGGGAAAAAAGTTTTAAAAACCTTCTGAAATTATTTTCAAAACCATTTATAAAGAAGCATTTTTCAAGAAAAGTTTTATTTTTAAGAAAAGGCTATTCCCCAAAGGCCATTAGCACTTTCCTTTGTTTCCTCGTTTGAATCTTTTTCTTTTCGCTTTTCAGCATGGCCGATCTTAACCTTCCCGAGGGAGTACCCATACCCGTATGGTTGCGAAGGTACTTGGAAGCTAGGGCCAACGGCACGGGCCCGGTAGACATCCCTCCTCCCCCTACCCCAGTGGCCGCGATTCCTCCTCCTCCTCCTCCCGGTACAGCCTTCGCCAAAATATGCAAAGATTTTATAGGAATGGGCGGTAAGAACTTCGTTGGAACTGGGACCTTCACTGAGGCGCGAAACTGGCTAAAGGAGACTGAAGACTTGTTTGTTATTTTCGATATGGAGGATCATAGGAAAGTTCAGTTGGCAGCATGGTTGTTGAAAGAGGAAGCTGCATTTTGGTGGGAAGTCACCAACGCCACCAGGCCAATTGACACTTGGGCAGACTTTAGAGAGAGGTTTGGGCTTAAATTCTTATCGTCAGCAGAAGCGAACCTGCAGATGGAGAGGTTCCTGGCACTCAAGCAAGGGGACATCTCTGTTAGGGAGTACGTGAATAAGTTTAATCAGCTTGCTCGGTTTGGTTTGGACTTAGTCAACACGGCTGAAAAGAAGGCTCTACGCTTTGCTCGAGGATTGAGCGAGCCACTCCACGGTATGGCCATGACTCATGTACCCATGGGGGCGACCTTTGAAAGCTTGGTGAATATGGCCCTACTTAATGAAGAGGACGAGAATAGCAAGAAGGAGGTTAAGGCGAATGAGTCTCAAAACAAGAAGGTAGACTCCGAGAAAGGAGGCAAGAACAACAACAACAATGACAACAAGTCTCGTGAGAAAAGGAAATGCAACTTCTATGGAATTGATGGGCATATAGTCCAAGACTGTAGGAAGAAGAAGATGAAGATAGGAGCATGTTTTCAATGTGGTGAAACTGGACACATCAGCAAGAACTACCCTAAGAAGCAAGGGCAAGGGCCACAAGAAGGACCCTCTAGGGGTACATATTTAACTTCTTTTCCCTAGATACTCTGTTTTATCTTGTATATCCTTTTGATCATGTCTTGAGAACCGTAGGTAGAATCCAATGAATGTAAACATGTATTTGAAACATGTTATGGTTGATGTTTGCGAATGGTTGCAATTGGTTGCAAGTGATTGCTCGTGGTTGCATAACACACATTTGGCACTAGATTGGCTCAGACACATTTTCATATTGCATATGCATGAGTGTTTATACTTATTTATGAATGAAATTGAATGTGTTATCATATGAATGTTGCATATGGATGAATGTTTGTGCACACATATAGTGCTTACGTGACTAGGATTATTTGCATACATGTTGGATTCATGATACTAAACATATTTTGCATTAGAAAGATCAATCAGGCCCGATCATTTGCATTAGATAAGGAACATATACTTTTTCTGCATATGTTCATATAGCATTAGAAATCTCTTAAGGACAATGCTTGCTTGTGGATGATGTTTTGAGTAGATGGATGATGGATGGTAGGATATGTTCTTCCTAACTTAGAGATTTCGGGGACGAAATCCTTTAAGGAGGGGAGAATGTAACAACCCGAATTTTGATAACGTGTTATAACCATAAATCTAGGCAGAATTAAATTTTAAAATACAAATCAAGGGAAACGGGTTGCGCCATTGCATTCGTCTCGGAATTCTGCATGAAATCGAGTCCGAGTTTTCGAAAATCGGAGTCCGTATGACCAAGTTATGTCTCCCCAAAGTTTCAGAAATTTTTAAAGCTCAAAACAGTTCGAATTCGAGTTCAAATTCGAAATTCAAAACCTAGACAGACTGGGCAGGAAATTTCCCGCCCAGCACCCAGGTCAACTAGGGAGTCGACTGGGTAGTCGACACCCCCAAGACCAGGTCGACGGCGCAGTCGACTTGGGTGTCGACCTGGTCCCCGAACCTGGTTTTGGGCCTGGTTGCTCTTACTTGACCCGGTTGGCTTGTTTGAGGGCCTGTGACGATTTTTGGCGGTTCAGATCGATTATCGGGTTTATCCTATGGCCTAAACTAGTTGTTGCAACTATAAAAACACCCTAAGACCTAGCCTAATTGAACACAAATCATTCTAACATCGTTATGCTGCTGAGTCTCCTCTTGAACCATGGTCGTCGCCTCCAACTTAAAGCTTGAACATTCAAACTAGATTCAAATCAAAGACCAACGTTCCTACATCAATTCAAGGGAATAGGTCAACGTCTCTACAACGATCCTACGACTATTTTTGTTCTTATTCTCAAAACCAAGATCTGTAAGCCCCAGTTACTCTTAGATCTAAACTATAAACTTAATATGGACATGTGTAATTTGAAATTGAACATAAACATGATAACTACTTGAGACCTATTCTTGTATATCTTTGATCTATGACTATTCCTTTTTGATCTATTATTTTAGATCTACTCTTGTTCACCCTAGATCTATACACCTTGAACCTAGTACCGTTCATATTGAACCTTGATTTGTGGAATACTGATAAGAACTTGATTTAGGGGCCTGTTCATGTCACAATCTAAACCCTATCATGTCCATTATTTTAACATGCCTGTGATGTTGCGATGTTGAAACTATTGCTAGTCACAAGTTTAGGATTATCATCTTATGTCATCTATTGCTATGTTTATCACCCTATTTCATATGCCAGTAATGTTATGATCATATCTCAAGTTACACCATGCTTGCCTTGAAATCACCTTTGCCACTTTATACCCATCCATGTTATGTTATTCCCTAGTTACATCTATTGTCTTGATTCGAATTCACAAGCGTTGGGGATGCGATTTGGGTAGTTTAGGAAAACCTGAATTTGCTATGAACTTGAAATAGTTATGAACTTGAAAACATGAATATTGTTATAACTTGAACTTGGATATGAACATGAACTTGACATGAAAGATTAAGCATGGACATGACACTTAGATAACTTGAACGTGGCCAACTCGAGGTTGGGTTGAGTTTGCAGTATAAATCTGCCCGGAACCGCCCGGCGAATCCAGTAACTGCAAACAATAGGACCCAATGTGAGTAGTTGGACATATCGCACTTGAAACTTGAGGTTAGACTAGGTTATGGTGTAAAGCTGCATGGACCCGCCCGGCACATCCAGTATACATAACCAAGTCTAATGTGAGAGGTTAGGGGTGCATTAAGTAAATTAATGCCATAGGATAGGGTTAAGTAATGGACCACCTAAATATACTTAACCAATTTGACACGTTGATTTGATAGGGTTAAGTCATGAACCGCTTGAACACACTTAACCAGCTTGACACATGATTGGTAGGGCTATGTCTTGAACTAGAACAACACACTAAGTCAATTTGACATGACACGTAGATGGGGTTAAGTCTCGATTTTAAATGACAACTTAACCTGTTGGATGAAACCCTAATTACGCGGTCCTTTTTAGCAGTAACCGACTAGATGTATCACGGTACCCTGGGACTAGGCAGGGTGGGGCACGATTGCTGGGCTGATTGTAAGCGACCAGAACGACGGCTGAGTTGGTGCGCCATTGTAGGTTCAGGCGGACTATGGTCGTGCACTTAGTCCGGAGTTGAAAAAGTGGGCATGGGCATCAGTAGAATTACCTGTGCATCTTGATTCGTGTCGGTGGTTGACTCCCTAGGGCTTGATACACCCTAGGCTGGACCTAGCTCAGGTGACTACATTCTTGATAGGGCCGTATGACACAGACACACGACGAGCTAGACTTGTAGGGAGCCGATTGATTAGATCGTACCGTTGGACCCCGAATTGGGTCACTTCACGATATTGGGCCAAAGGATTATTTCTTGATTTATAATTGACACGGGATTAGTATACCAATATAGTTGGTACGGCGAATCTTGAATACGCAATGTTAGACTTGAGTTATCTTGTTAGCTTAATTATCATGGCAGACTTATCATCATTCCTATGTTTAATTCCAATTTATTCATGTCTTGTTAACTTTACTAGTTTCTATGCTGATAGTCACTAAGGCTTACCAGTCTTTTCGACTGACCCGCTTTCGTTCGCCTCTTTGTCTTTCGTTCCCCCCACCAACCACCCCCCCTCAGGTTCTCAGGGAGGAAACTCTAGCACATAGCCTGGATTTCTCTTGCTTCCTGTTCAACTCATGTACGATTTGGTCTTGAGCTATGCTATGGCTGCACTTCTGCTATTTTGGGGAATAATTTACTTTTGTTATTTTAAGTTTACGCTTCTTTATTTAGAACTTGATGTAATGACAGTTGGCATTTTGATGTAAGTGGTTTTGACTCTATTTTTGAAATAATGAAATTAGGTTTTTGTTCTTCCGCTATTTTATTTATGTTTTGTCTTGTGATGTTTCTGTGCCTGTTTACTAGATAATACCCCTCCAAAACTAGGGCATTCCCTTTGTGAGTGACCCTAGTGGAGGTGGGGTGTTATTGTTGTTCCGCCACGCATAAACTTGTATCCATTTTGAGTTACTACAACCATAACCTGTCAAAACAAAGATCTCTCATAGATTTATAGGACTAACAGGTTCTACCCGTCTCATCTTAGTTTAGTAACCAAGAAATTAAATCTTAATGATTTTTGGGAACTTCGAAAGCTTTTTTAGCTTAATTTTTCACATGTTGTTTTGTTGGTCAAAGGGGTCTGACCATGGTCGGAATTCTATTTACTATATTTTGTAATATGATGCACCATGTTATATTACTATTTCGTACGCATAAACGAGTTTTCAACAGTCATACAGTGCAATCATGGATTTTCATACTGATGTTGCTCCTCAAGACTTCGTTGTTGCACCAAATAGATGTAGGTAGTTCCATAACGAATAAATTTATATCCATTTTGAGTTACTAGAACCATAACAAGTCAAAACGAAGCTCTCTCATTGATTTGTAGGACTAACAGGTTCCACCCATCTCATCGTAGTTCAGTAACCGAGAAATTCAATCTTAATGACTTTTGGGAACATCGAAAGCTTTTTAGCCTCAATTTTCCACATGTTGTTTTGTTGGTCAAAGGGGGTTTAACCATGGTCGAAATTCTATTTACTATATTTTGGAATATGATGCACCATGTTATATTTCTATTTCATACCCATAAACGAGTTTTCAAAAGTCATACAGTGCAATCTTGGATTTTCAAACTGATGTTGCACATCAAGACTTCGATGTTGCACCCAACAAACGTGGATTGTTCCACCACGCATAAATTTGTATCCATTTTGAGTTAGTAGAATCATAACTAGTCAAAATGAAGCTCTCTCATAGATTTATAGGACTAACAGGTTCCACCCATCTCATCTTAGTTTAGTAACCAAGAAATTCAATCTTAATCACTTTTGGGAACATCGAAAGCTTTTTTAGCTCAATTTTTCACTTGTTGTTTTGTTGGTCAAAAGGGGTTTGACCATGGTCGGAATTCTATTTACTATATTTTTAAATGTGATGCACCATGTTATATTTCTATTTCATACCTATAAACGAGTTTTCAAAAGTCATACAGCGCAATCTTGGGTTTTCGAACTGATGTTGCACCTCAAGACTTCGATGTTGCACCCAATAGACGTGGGTTGTTCCGCCACGCTTAAATTTTTATCCATCTTGAGTCAGTAGAACCATAACCAGTCAAAATGAAACTCTCTCATAGACCTATAGGTCTAACAGGTTACACCCATCTCATCTTAGTTCAATAACCAAGAAATTCAATTTTAATGGCTTGTGGGAACATCGAAAGCTTTTTTAGCTCAATTTTTCACATGTTGCTTTGTTGTTCAAAGAGGATTTGACCATGTTCGAAATTCTATTTACTATATTTTGGAATATGATGCACTATGTTATATTTCAATTTCATTCCCATAAACGAGATTTCAAAAGTCATACAGTGCGATCTTGGATTTTAAACTGATGTTGCACCTCACGACTACGATGTTGCAACCAACAGACGTGGGTTGTTCCGCCACGCATAAATTTGTATCCATTTTGGGTTACTAGAACCATAACCTGTCAAAATGAAGCTCTCTCATAGATCTATAGTACTAACAGGTTCCACCCTCCTCATCTTAGTTCAGTAACCAAGAAATTCAATCTTAATGATTTTTGGGAACATCGGAAGCTTTTTCAGCTCAATTATTCACATGTCGTTTTATTGGTCAAAGGGGCTTTGATCGTGGTCATAATTCGATTTACTATATTTTGGAATATGATGCGCTATGTTATATTTCTATTTCGTACCCATAAACGAGTTTTCAGAAGTCGTACAGCGCAATCTAGTATTTTCGAATGGATGTTGCACCTCAACACTTCGATGTTGCACCCAATAGACGAGGGTTGTTCCGCCATGCATAAATTTGTATCCATTTTGAGTTAGTAGAACCATAACCAGTCAAAACGAAGCTCAGTCATAGATTTATAGGACTAACAGGTTCCACTATCTCATCTAAGTTTAGCAACCAAGAAATTCAATCTTAATGACATTTGGGAACATCGAAAGCTTTTTTAGATCAATTTTTAATTACTCACATGTTGTTTTGTTGGTCAAAGGTGGTTTGACCATGGTCGGAATTCCATTTACTATATTTTCGAATATGATGCACCATGTTATATTTCTATTTCATACCCCTAAACGAGTTTTCAAAAGTCATGCAGTGCAATCTTGGATTTTCAAACTGATGTTGCTCCTCAAGACTTCGATGTTGCACCCAACAGACGTGGGTTGTTCCGCCACGCATAAATTTTTATCCATTTTGATTTAGTAGAACCATAACCAGTCAAAATGAAGCTCTCTCATAGATTTATAGGACTAAAGGTTCCACCCATCTCATCTTGGTTCAGTAACCAAGAAATTCAATCTTAATGAAACTTGGGAACATCGAAAGCTTTCTTAGCTCAATTTTTAATTTTTCACATGTTGTTTTGTTCATGAAAGGGGGTTCGACCATGGTCGGAATTCGATTTAATATATTTTGGAGTATGATGCCCCATGTTATATTTATATTTCGTATCCATAATCGAGTTTTCAAAAGTCATACAGTGCTATCTTGGATTTTCAAACTGATGTTGCACCTCAAGACTTCGATATTGCACCCAATAGACGTGGGTTGTTCCGCCACGCATAAACTTGTATCCATTTTGAGTTACTACAACCATAACCAGTCAAAACAAAGATCTCCCATAGATTTATAGGACTAACAGGTTCCACCCATCTCATATTAGTTCAGTAACCAAGAAATTCAATCTTAATGATTGTTGGGAACTTCAAAAGCTTTTTTAGCTTAATTTTCCACATGTTGTTTTGTTGGTCAAAGGGGGTATGAGCATGGTCGGAATTGTATTTACTATATTTTGGAATATGACGCGCCATGTTATATTTCTATTTCATACCCATAAACGAGTTTTCAAAAGTCATACAGTGCAATCATGGATTTTCATACTGATGTTGCTCCTCAAGACTTCGATGTTGCACCCAACAGACGTGGGTTGTTCCGCCACGCATAAATATGTATCCGTTTCGAGTTACTAGAACCATAACCAGTCAAAACGAAGCTCTCTCATAGATTTAGAGGACTAACAGGTTCCACCCATCTCATCTTTGTTCAGTAACCAAGAAATTCAATCTTAATGACTCTTGGGATCATTGAAAGCATTTTTAGCTCAATTTTTCACATGTTGTTTTGTTGGTCAAAGGGTGTTTGACCATGGTCGAAATTCTATTTACTATATTTTGGAATATGATGCACCATGTTATATTTCTATTTCATACCAGTAAACGAGATTTCAAAAGTCATACAGTGCAATCTTGGATTTTCAAACTGATGTTGCACCTCAAGACTTCGATGTTGCACCCAACAGACGTGGGTTGTTCCACCACGCAAAAATTTGTATCCATTTTGAGTTAGTAGAACCATAACCAGTCAAAATTATGCTCTCTCATAGATTTATAGGACTAACAGGTTACACCCATCTCATCTTAGTTCGGTAACCAAGAAATTCAATCATAATCACTTTTGGGAACATCGAAAGCTTTTTTAGCTTAATTTTTCACATCTTGTTTTGTTGGTCAAATGGGGTTTGACCATTGTCGGAATTCTATTTACTATATTTTGGAATATGATGCACCATGTTATATTTCTATTTCATACCTATAAACGAGTTTTCAAAAGTTAGACAGTGCAATCTTAGATTTTCGAACTGATGTTGCACCTCAAGACTTCGATGTTGCACCCAACAGAAGTGGGTTGTTCCGCCACGCATAAATTTGTATCCATTTTGAGTTAGTAGAACCATAACCAGTCAAAACGAAGCTCTCTCATAGATCTATAGGTCTAACAGGTTATACCCATCTCATCTTAGTTCGGTAACCAAGAAATTCAATGTTGATGACATTTGGGGACATCGAAAGCTTTTTTAGCTTATTTTTTCACATGTTGTTTTGTTTGTCAAAGGGGGTTTGACCACGGTCGGAATTCGATTTAATATATTTTGGAATATGATGCACCATGTTATATTTCTATTTCGTACCCATAAACGAGTTTTCAAAAGTCATACAATGCAATCTTGGATTTTCAAACTGATGTTGCACCTCAAGAGTTCGATGTTGCTCCCAAAAGACGTGGATTGTTCCGCCACGCATAAATTTGCATCCATTTTGAGTTAGTATAACCATAACCAGTCAAAATGAAGCTCTCTCATAGATCTATCTGACTAACAGGTTACACCCATCTCATCTTAATTCAGTAACCAAGAAATTCAATCTTAATAACATTTGTGAACATCGAAAACTTTTTTAGGTCAATTTTTATTTTTCACATGTTGTTTTGTTAGTCAAAGGGGGTTTGACCATGGTCGGAATTCGATTTACTATATTTTGGAATATGAGCACCATGTTATATTTCTATTTCGTACCCAAAAACTAGTTTTCAAAAGTCATACTGTGCAATCTTTGATTTTCAAATTGATGTTGCACCTCAGGACTTCGATGTTGCACCCAACAGACGTGGGTCGTTCCGCCATGCATAAATTTGTATCCATTTTGAGTTACTAGAATCATAAACAGTCAAAACAAAGCTCCTTCCTGGATTTATAGGACTGACAGGTTCAACCCATCTCATCTTAGTTCAGTAACCAAGAAACTCAATCTTAATGACTTTTGGGAACATCGAAAGCTTTTTTAGCTTAATTTTCACATGTTGTTTTGTTAGTCAAACGGGGTTTGACCGTGGTCGGAATTCGATTTAATATATTTTGTAATATGATGCAACATGTTATATTTCTATTTCTTACCCATAAACAAGTTTTCAAAAGTCATACAGTGCGATCTTGGATTTTCGAACTGATGTTGCACCTCAAGACTTCGATGTTGCACCCATTAGATGTGGGTTGTTTTGCCACACATAATTTTTGTCCATTTTGAGTTACTAGAACCATAACCAGTCAAAACAAAGCTGTCTGATAGATCTATAGGACTAACAGGTTCCACCATCTCATCTTAGTTCGGTAACCAAGAAATTCAATCTTAATGACTTTTGGGAACATCGAAAGCTTTTTTAGATCAATTTTTAATTTTTCACATGTTGTTTTGTTGGTTAATGGGGGTTTGACCATGGTCGGAATTCCATTTACTATATTTTATATTATGATGCACCAAGTTATATTTCTATTTCATACCACTAAATGAGTTTTCAAAAGTCATATAGTGCAATCTTGGATTTTCAAACTGATGTTGCTCCTCAAGACTTCGATGTTGCACCCAACAGACTTGGGTTGTTCCGCCACGCATAATTTTTTATCCATTTTGTTTTAGTAGAACCATAACCTGTCAAAATGAAACTCTCTCATAGATTTATAGGACTAAAGGTTCCTCCCATCTCTTCTTTGTTCAGTAACCAAGATATTCATTTTTAATGACACTTGGGAACATCGAAAGCTTTTTTAGCTCAAATTTTAATTTTTCACATGTTGTTTTGTATGTCAAAGGGGGTTTGACCATGGTCGGAATTCGATTTAATATATTTTGGAGTATGATGCCCCATGTTATATTTATATTTCGAACCCATAATCGACTTTTCAAAAGTCATACAGTGCAATATTGGATTTTCAAACTAATGTTGCACCTCAAGACTTCGATGTTGCACCCAACAGACGTGGCTTGTTCCGCCACGCATTAACTTGTATACATTTTGAGTTATTACAACCATAACCTGTCAAAACAAAGATCTCTCATAGATTTATAGGACTAACAGGTTCCACCCGTCTCATCTTAGTTCAGTGACCAAGAAATTTAATCTTAATGATTTTTGGGAACTTCAAAAGCTTTTTTAGCTTAATTTTTCACATGTTGTTTTGTTGGTCAAAAGTGGTCTGGCCATGGTCGAAATCCTATTTACTATGTTTTGGAATATAATGCACAATGTTATATTTCAATTTTGTACCCATAATCGAGTTTTCAAAAGTCGTACAGTGCAATCATGGATTTTCATACTGATGTTGCTCCTAAAGACTTCGATGTTGCACCCAACAGACGTGGGTTGTTCCGCCACGCATAAATTTGTATCCATTTTGAGTTAGTATAACCATAACCAGTCAAAATGAAGCTACCTCATAGATCTATCTGAATAACAGGTTACACCCATCTCATCTTCGTTCAGTAACCAAGAAATTCAATCTTAATAACATTTGTGAACATCGAAAGCTTTTTTAGCTCAATTTTTATTTTTCACATGTTGTTTTGTTAGTCAAAGGGGGTTTGACCATGGTCGGAGTTCGATTTACTATATTTTGGAATATGATGCACCATGTTATATTTCAATTTCGTACCCATAAACGAGTTTTCAAAAGTCATGCAGTGCAATCTTGGATTGTCAAACTGATGTTGCACCTCAAGACTTCGATGTTGCACCCAACAGACGTGGGTTGTTCCTCCACGTACAAATTTGTATCCATTTTGAGTTACTAGAACCATAACCATTCGAAACAAAGCTTTCTCATAGATTTATATGACTAACAGGTTCCACCCATCTCATCATAGTTCAGTAATCAAGAAATTAAATCTTAAAGATTTTTGGGAACATCGAAAGCTTTTTTAGCTTAATTTTTCACATGTTGTTTTGTTGATCAAAGGGGGTTTGGCCATGGTCGGAATTTGATTTACTATATTTCGGAATATGATGCACCATGTTATATTTCTATTTCGTACCCATAAACGAGTTTTCAAAAGTCGTACGGTGCAATCTTGGATTTTCAAACTGATGTTGCACCTCAGGACTTTGACGTTGCTCCCAACAGACGTGGGTTGTTCCGAGACACGTAGATTTGAATCCATTTTGAGTTACTAGAACCATAACCAGTCAAAATCAAACTCTCTCGTAGATTTATAGGACTAACAGATTCCACCGATCTCATCTTAGTTTAGTAACCAAGAAATACAATTTAATCATTTTTGGGAACATCGAAAGCTTTTTTAGCTCAATTTTTCACATGTTGTTTTGTTGGTCAAAGGGGGTTTGACCATGGTCGAAATTCTATTTACTATATTTTGGAATATGATGCACCATGTTATATTTCTATTTCATACCTATAAACGAGTTTTCAAAAGTGATACAGTGCAATCTTGGATTTTCGAACTGATGTTGCACCTCAAGACTTCAATGTTGCACCCAACAGACGTGGGTTGTTCCGCCACGCATAAAGTTGTATCCATTTTGAGTTAGTAGAACCAAAACCAGTCAAAACGAAGCTCTCTCATAGATCTATAGGTCTAACAGGTTATACCCATCTCATCTTAGTTCAGTAACCAAGAAATTCAATCTTAATGTCATTTGGGGACATCGTTAGCTTTTTTAGCTTAATTTTTCACATGTTGTTTTTTTGGTCAAAAGGGGTTTGACCATGGTCGGAATTCGATTTAATATATTTTGGAATATGATGAACCATGTTATATTTCAATTTCGCACCCATAAACGAGTTTTCAAAAGTCATACAGTGCAATCTTGGATTTTCAAACTGATGTTGCACCTCAAGACTTCGATGTTGCACCCAACAGACATGGGTTGTTCCGCCACGCATAAATTTGTATCCATTTTGAGTTAGAAGAACCATAACCAGTCAAAATGAAGCTCTCTCATAAATCTATAGGACTAACAGGTTACACCCATCTCATCTTAGTTCAGTAACCAAAAATTAAATCTTAATGACATTTGTGAACATCAAAAGCTTTTTTAGCTCAATTTTTATTTTTTCACATGTTGTTTTGTTAGTTTAAGGGGGTTTGACCATGGTCGGAATTCGATTACTATATTTTGGAATATGATGCACCATGTTATATTTCTATTTCGTACCCATAAGCCAGTTTTCAAAAGTCATACAGTGCAATCTTGGATTTTGAAACTGATGTTGCACCTCCGGACTTCGATGTTGCACAAAAAAGACGTGGGTTGTTCCGCCAAGCATAAATTTGTATCCATTTTGAGTTACTAGAACCATAACCAGTCAAAACAAGGCTCCCTCATAGACTTATAGGATTGACAGGTTCCACCCGTCTCATCTTAGCTCAGTAACCAAGAAATGCAATCTTAATGATTATTGGGAACATCAAAAGCTTTTTTAGCTTAATTTTTCACTTGTTTTGTTGGTCAAAGGGGGTTTGACCATGGTCGGAATTCGATTTAATATATTTTTGAATATGGTGCACCATGTTATATTTCTATTTCATACCCATAAACGAGTTTTCAAAAGTCATACAGTGCAATCTTGGATTTTCAAACTAATGTTGCACCTCAAGACTTCGATGTTGCACCCAACAGACGTGGGTTGTTCCGCCATGCATAAATTTATATCTATTTTGAGTTAGTAGAACCATAACCAGTCAAAATGAATCTCTCTCATAGATCTATAGGACTAACAGGTTACACCCATCTCATCTCAGTTCAGTAGCCAATAAATTCAATCTTAATGACATTTGGGAACATCGAAAGCTTTTTTAGCTCAATTTTTCACATGTTGTTTAGTTGGTCATAGGGGGTTTGACCATGGTCGGAATTCTATTTACTATATTTTCTAATATGATGCACCATGTTATATTTCAATTTCATGCCCATAAATGAGTTTTCAAAATGTAACGACCCGGATTTTCGCTTGAGCGTATCGAATGTATATCACCAACAGTTGGGATCAGCAACCGTTTCCCGAATGGGACAGCATCAACAATAGATTTTAGAAATGAATGAAACTCTAGATCAGGTGATTTTACACCCTACTTCGGTGCGACCGACTTAGCCATGCTGCCTGCCCGATTTCTGTCATTTACCGGATGATGAGGCTAGAAGCTACGCTTTCATCATACCAGATTCACTTTGAATGTCACATCGTCAAATCCATCAAATCACCGGTTGACGTCTACAACAATACATTATGTGTTAGCTAAAAGAAGTTTCCTTCTCCGCTTCCACTCTTGGTACAGTTGGAGAAATCAATATACGTGATCGTCTGGACATACTCTGTCAGACATCCGTCCATACAAGTCATCCAGGAACAGGATGAACCGAAGGCACTATTCTGTAAACAGGATAGCCCTTGCATAACTCCGTCTTCAATTATCTTTGGCATATATGATTCGCAACGCTTATGCCGATACAGAGTGGTTCTTTGGATAATAATCCAACCGGTCTCTCCATATTAACAACGTTAAAATGGTCAAAACTTCGATAGTCTGTGATTTAACTATCGAATAAAAACAGGTGTGCAAACAACGATATTATTTCCAAAATGGAAATTTATATCAATCAAACATCATTCAACATTTATCTCTTTATTTCATAAATTTACTTATCTCTTGTTTCCCTATATTCAATATTTCTTATTTTCTAAATTGGGAAAATATACGTTATTAACAATGGAAAACATTTCCATTTCTTTGTTTCTTTATTAGAAAACATTTCTGGTTTCTTATTTGGAAAACATTTCCAAAGCTTCTTCATTGTACTTAGACAGATGTTTAAACAAACCATCGCGATGCCAACTCAAACCATTTCCTTTACTGTCGAACCTTAACTATTCCTTAGTTAAAAACGAAGCCAATCAAGTTGGGGTAGAACTACCTCTCAGACCTTAACTGAACAACATTTCTAACTTTGAAATAGACCAAGTTCACTTTATATTCCATTTACTAACTTCCTTACTTAACCCTCCTTCGAATAGTTATATTCGATTTACTCTTTTCACTTAACTCTTCGATTAACCCTTATCAATTAACTCTATTGGACTAACACTATTGGATTAACTCTATTTGACTAACGCTATTGATTTACTCATTTCGCTTAACTCCTTTCGAATAAACTATATTCGATAATTCCTTTTACTTTCTATTCGATTAACTTATTTGCTTCTATTCGAATAACTATATTCGATTAACTCCTTTGCTCCTATTCGAATAACTATATTCGATTTAACTCATTTGCTTCTATTCTAATCGATTTAACTAACATCGATTATCTCCTTTCAACTTTATTCTCTAATCGATTAACTAACATCGATTAACTTCTTTTTCTTTAACAGTAATCGATTAACTAACATCGATTAACTTCTATTTACTTTAACACTAATCGATTAACTAACATCGATTAACTTCTTTTTACTTTAACACTAATCGATTAACTAACATCGATTAACTTATTTTACTTACTACGTTTTCCGTTACAACTATTTCCTTTTTATAACGTTTACTTACCGTTACAAATATATCCTATTTATAACTTCTATTTACCGTTACAAATATTTCCTATTTATAACTTCTATTTATTTTCTAAATAAATATTCCTTTTCTATTTCTATTTATTTTCTAAATAAATATCCCTTTTATAAAACCGTGTTCGTTTTATAAATATTTCCTTTTATAAAATCCTGTGATTTTATAAAATTCCTTTATTTCAATATACATTGAAATACTTCTTTTTACATCCCAGGGTCTTATGATATTTAAAATATGGAATAACAATGATCAATATCATTCCAACACCCATAATCCATAACAGATTATATAACACATCATATATCACAATATATGAAAACAGTAAAATAAATGTTGAGGAATCCAGTTGGATTCCTCCAACCTGTTTCCCTGCATCACAGATGTTAAACAATATAGATAACATCACTTTTCAGTTCCATATGATATATTCTGTTAAACAGAATCAATATAGAAAATTTAACTAACTGACTAGCAGTTCAATCAAACAATCAACACACAGTCAATCATCCAATATCTAACAGTTCTAAAAATACAACATGAAATTATAAACTGTTCAGAGTTAGTGAGGTTTACTCACTTTGGCAGTTCATCGTTAAAGAACGATAAACTGTTATTTGATTTGAATCAAACTATTTATTTCTCCATAAATTCAAACGAGCTCGAATCCACTTCCAGTCAGCTTCATTGTGAAGCTCTCGTCCATACGGTCCCAACGGATCCGACCATTCGTGATTCTGATAACGTATGACAAAGTTATGACTTATACAAGTTGGTATATATATAATTAACATTTAAACTAAACATTACTAAATAAACGGGCCTTTACCAATTTGATCCACCCGGCCCACTACCCTTACATACCAAACCCGAACCGGCTTCATCTCCCCTCCTCTCTTCTACAGGCAGCGAACTCTTCGAACACTCCTGGCCATTCTTTAACCCTTTAACTCTACTTACATTAAAAAGGGAAATCACCACAATTAAGCACTTCCACTAAATGGGCCTCAATGCTTTAAACAAAACCCAGCCCATCGTTAATCCTTTCTTCCCAAAGGAACCAACGTCGAAACCTGCAGTGCCAACAAATGGTCGTCGTTCCTCCCCAAAGTGCTCCTCCTCCCTTAAATTTAAAATCATGGAAAAATACCCAAAATTCATCTCGTCTATCACTCCATCATGTCCATCCACTATTTGCAAACTCGTACCCCCAAATTGCCATTCCGTCGAACTGCCTGGCACTACAAAGAATGCACCAAATTCCCACCGAGTCCATCAACCAAGCTCACACAGGTGCTACACTCCACCGAAATCCCAAATACCATTTCTAAAACTCAAATCGAAGCTCATAAACCTCAAGAAAAAACCGAACCCTAGTCTTTTGCTGTAAACGTCGATCTCCCGAAACAAGCGTCGAAGTCCTCCAGGTGTTCACCGATTGAACTGGATTCACACACGAGTCCATTAAAAATGGTTTCACGATTTATAGAATTAACCTTGATTTTTTTTGGGTTTTTCTTTTGATGTTGGATCTCGTTTTCTTTTTTCTGAAAATAGAAGGGGAATGACGGCCGGTTTATGTTGTTGACTAAAGAATGAAAATGAGATTAGGTTTTAAAAAATTATAAGGGGGTATTTATAAGCAACCTAAATATCAAGATATTTTACCACGATATTTGTTTGATTCCCTCTTTGAATTTGTGGAGAAAGGGGCTTCCACGCTGAACACAAAACAGAAGCGGCGGTTGTAAACAAATGAGGGATGTGGCTAGTGTTTTGATCACAAATAAGTTAGGCTCCTTTATTTAGTTGTAACTTTCAACGTACTCTCTATATATAAAATTATATCCATACACGAGCCGCTACGAACAGAGATAAAAGCACCGGTGAGATGAGAAATGTCCCCCGATCCCAAAAATATAATAATATCGGTAGTTCAACTCATATCTTGAAACCCCAAAATCGCTGATTAAGGGTGCACAATACTCCAAATAAAAAGTTGCTTATTTAATTAATTAAAAATTACAGTAAAATTCTAAAAATTAAATTATCGCTATGTCCCAAAAGAACCTTGTCTAAATTCAAACCCGATATTCAAATATATTGAAAACCCTTTTATAACGTAAATAAAGCGTTGCTAATTTTAAAGGAATTCCATAGCAACTTTTCTAAAATTTGATTTGGACATAAATCAAAATCTACACGATGAAATCCCGATTTTTCTCTTCCACTAGATAGATGTACTCCACCAGCTCCACACGTTTCTTGTTTCACAGAAATCCGGCTTAAAACGAATCCTGTACATTCAGTTGAAGTTCAGATCGCCAAATAGCGAACTGTAGCGCCATTTCGAGCTCATTTATAATTATATTATAAACTATACGTTCAATTGTCGACGATTGAATATATTTGTTATTCAAATTCAAATTCCAAGCTGAATTACATATCACAGATGATCCAGTTCACACCATATCGTCATTTCAGCCAATTCTGATTATTTCAGAATTAAGTATATTATTTAATTTAATATTTTAAATTAAATATTCACCATTATTTTATTCAACGACCATGTAATTCACTAACCTACCATTTATACAATTAAATAAATTAATCATAATACCCCTGCCAATGCGGGTCATTACAATCTTCCCCACTTAAAATAATTTCGTCCCCGAAATTGCTAAAAGGTAGAGAACGACCCTATCGACTGGTTAGAACATACTTGTTCACTTCTTAACTTCAGTTTTCAACTGAACCAATTTAATTTCAATTAAATTATTTATTAATTCTTATCAACGAAAATTTTCAAAAATCTTGAAAATTTTCTAACGCCTTAACTCTTCGAAAAATTTCGCCAGCACCTCCTTTGTACTGGTCAATCGATCAAACTCCCACTCGCCTCTCTGGGCCATCTCCATCCCAAAAGAAAATCAAACAGCCAAGCGGCTTGCCTATTCGGCTCATCGAAACCTCATACCGTATGAAATATAAACTTGTACCTTTTTGTCGGGCATATTTACTCTGTCACTTCCATATGCTATCAACTCAGCATATACAAGAGTTACCCCAATCAAATCCAATCTGTCTTGATATCATTCTAATTCAATCCCAGTTACCACTTTACTGGCTTTATTTTATTATTCCAATTTGCTTTCACAAATTACTATTAAATTTGTTTTTAATTCTAACAGTCTTTCCCAAGGAGTTTTCAAACAGTTTACTCTTTTCAAAAATCAAATTTTCCTTTTTGAAATTCATCTTAGCCCATAATCAATATTCCATTAGTTAAATCACTTCTCTATTTCTTTAACAATATTTGTTAACCAAATATTTTCAATAACCATATTGGCCTTTTATGTTATTTAGAAAACATTTCCGAATATCGCCTTCCTTTATTTTCTAAACTTTAGAAAATATAGCTATTTATAATTGGAAAATATTCCAATTACTTATCTCTTTTCCGATCTCGTTTATTTCTATACTCAGGAAATATTCTTTATTATATTTCCAAGTTACACTTATTTGGGTTCAAACGGATGTTGTGTAAAACATCGTTACGACAACCCAAATACTATATTCAACTAACTCTCATTCAGCATTAATCTTCGAGCCTGGAATCTTACTGTTTATCCGTTAATAATGAAATCAATCAAGTTGGGGTATAACTACCTCTCAGACCTTGACTGAATAACATTTATAACGTCCAAACAGATAAGACCCCTTACTCGAATAATCAATACAATACAACTAATTCTTCACTTTTAAACACATATACACTTTCTCTTTCTATTCATTCGAGATTTTATTCCTAGTCTTCCTTTTTTTTATTTTACTATTCTATTTCTAAGTTCGTTTCCTGGTCGACTTCTATATATATTGATATATAGATTTCTAGTTATCAAACTTCTTAAAAATATTCTAACTCCTTAGATTCCCGGAAAAATTCGCCATAACTTCCTTTGTACCGGGAGCTTCGGGAAAATCCCCAAACTGCCACACAGGCCTTCTCCAATCAAAAGAAAAAGAAAAGCCAAGCGGCTAGCCGATACGGCACATAAAACTCATATATGAATTAAATACATACCTTTCGTCGAGCATTCTATCTATTTCACTTCTATACTATTTTCCAAACCTGTCTCATGCATATCCATACATTTCAAATTCATTCCAACTTAATCCAATCGTTTTAACTTATTTCGTTAAGTGATTTTCAAATTACTGGTTTGCCCATTTCACCTTCATATTTGAGTATAACATATTCAAATATATTTTAACTTGTTTATCAACTAATTGAATTCCTTTTCAATTCTATTTGAATTTCCTATATTCAAATTCCATTTCAATTTTCTTATTCCAAATTCTATATTTGAATTTCATTTCAATTCACTTATTCAAATTCTATACTTTAATTTTGGTTCAATTTCCTTATTCAATTTCTATATTTGAATTTCATTTCAATTCTATTTTAATCCTCTACATTCAAATTTCAAATTCAATTCTATTTGAATCCTCTACATTCAAATTTCAAATTCAATTCTATTTGAATCCTCTACATTCAAATTTCATTTCACTTTCGATATTCAAATCCTATATTTGAAATCTCTTTTATTTTCTATATCCAAACGCCATTTGAAATTCTATATTCAAATTCTATATCACTTCCCTTGAATTTCATATATTCAAACTCCCTTTGAATTTCTATATCCAATTTCTATTTGAATTTTCTTTATTCAAATCCCCTTTGAATTTTCTATATTCAATTTCTATTTGAATTCTCTTTATTCAAATCCCCTTTTCAAACTTTCTTTATTCATTCTCTAAATAAGTCTCGATTTCAATTTCTTTTTAAATCGATATTTCTACCTTTGGAAAAATAGATTTCCCTTTCAACATCACGCTTGTATTTTTATTTCTGAATTATCCAATGATAATTCTCTTCACTTCATTTTTAAATTTCATTTATAAAAGAACTATTTATAAACTTCGTTTATAAAGGAACCTCTCATTTTATTTCTTTTAAACAAGTTAATATTTCAAATCTATTTAAAAATTCAAATTCTCTATTATTCAAATCCCATATTGAAATTCAACACAACTTGTCTTTCCCAAAACAAATTCAAAATAGTATCTATGGTAGTAATTCGTCACTTACAACTCGAAAATGAATACTGATGATGCAGCTGTCATCATCAGAACCTATTTTCCAGCAATCGAAGTGAGTTCAATACTATAAAACCATTTCTAAACATTTCCACTTTGAAATTCATTTCAAAATATAATTCACACTACTTGTAAAACAATTTAAAATCTCCCAGGATCTTAAATTTTCCTTATTTTTAATCCCAAATTCATTTACAAATACTTATCCAATTCTCCAGAATTCTAATTCAATTCTGGTTTAAATTTCAGATTTAACTCATCTGATTTCACGTATTTCACTTATATGAATTCTGATTGGTTATTTACATAACTATTTAATTGATAATCTTACTTGATTATAATAACAGCCAATATATCCAATATATTCAAAATATACGTGGGGTAAACTATTTCGTTTTACCCTCTTTCAAAACATACCATGATGGTTCATCGTATTCAAGTGCTTAGTAACTCCTACCGATACAGTGGATCAAACTGATCGACCAGAACTCATAAACGGCTCAACCAATGAATCTCCACAATATAAAACAAATTTTTATATCAAAAAAAAATACGTTCACTCGTATATATACACTCAGTCTCAGTCTAGGGTATTACTAACCCTATCTCTACCGAGTCACGCCACAGAGCCAAGTAATTCTTAACTTAAGCTCTGATACCAACTGTAACGACCCGGATTTTCGCTTGAGCGTATCGAATGTATATCACCAACAGTTGGGATCAGCAACCGTTTCCCGAATGGGACAGCATCAACAATAGATTTTAGAAATGAATGAAACTCTAGATCAAGTGATTTTACACCCTACTTCGGTGCGACCGACTTAGCCATGCTGCCTGCCCGATTTCTGTCATTTACCGGATGATGAGGCTAGAAGCTACGCTTTCATCATACCAGATTCACTTTGAATGTCACATTGTCAAATCCATCAAATCACCGGTTGACGTCTACAACAATACATTATGTGTTAGCTAAAAGAAGTTTCCTTCTCCGCTTCCACTCTTGGTACAGTTGGAGAAATCAATATACGTGATCGTCTGGACATACTCTGTCAGACATCCGTCCATACAAGTCATCCAGGAACAGGATGAACCGAAGGCACTATTCTGTAAACAGGATAGCCCTTGCATAACTCCGTCTTCAATTATCTTTGGCATATATGATTCGCAACGCTTATGCCGATACAGAGTGGTTCTTTGGATAATAATCCAACCGGTCTCTCCATATTAACAACGTTAAAATGGTCAAAACTTCGATAGTCTGTGATTTAACTATCGAATAAAAACAGGTGTGCAAACAACGATATTATTTCCAAAATGGAAATTTATATCAATCAAACATCATTCAACATTTATCTCTTTATTTCATAAATTTACTTATCTCTTGTTTCCCTATATTCAATATTTCTTATTTTCTAAATTGGGAAAATATACGTTATTAACAATGGAAAACATTTCCATTTCTTTGTTTCTTTATTAGTAAACATTTCTGGTTTCTTATTTGGAAAACATTTCCAAAGCTTCTTCATTTGACTTAGACAGATGTTTAAACAAACCATCGCGATGCCAACTCAAACCATTTCCTTTACTGTCGAACCTTAACTATTCCTTAGTTAAAAACGAAGCCAATCAAGTTGGGGTAGAACTACCTCTCAGACCTTAACTGAACAACATTTCTAACTTTGAAATAGACCAAGTTCACTTTATATTCCATTTACTAACTTCCTTACTTAACCCTCCTTCGAATAGTTATATTCGATTTACTCTTTTCACTTAACTCTTCGATTAACCCTTATCAATTAACTCTATTGGACTAACACTATTGGATTAACTCTATTTGACTAACGCTATTGATTTACTCATTTCGCTTAACTCCTTTCGAATAAACTATATTCGATAATTCCTTTTACTTTCTATTCGATTAACTTATTTGCTTCTATTCGAATAACTATATTCGATTAACTCCTTTGCTCCTATTCGAATAACTATATTCGATTTAACTCATTTGCTTCTATTCTAATCGATTTAACTAACATCGATTATCTCCTTTCAACTTTATTCTCTAATCGATTAACTAACATCGATTAACTTCTTTTTCTTTAACAGTAATCGATTAACTAACATCGATTAACTTCTATTTACTTTAACACTAATCGATTAACTAACATCGATTAACTTCTTTTTACTTTAACACTAATCGATTAACTAACATCGATTAACTTATTTTACTTACTACGTTTTCCGTTACAACTATTTCCTTTTTATAACATTTACTTACCGTTACAAATATATCCTATTTATAACTTCTATTTACCGTTACAAATATTTCCTATTTATAACTTCTATTTATTTTCTAAATAAATATTCCTTTTCTATTTCTATTTATTTTCTAAATAAATATCCCTTTTATAAAACCGTGTTCGTTTTATAAATATTTCCTTTTATAAAATCCTGTGATTTTATAAAATTCCTTTATTTCAATATACATTGAAATACTTCTTTTTACATCCCAGGGTCTTATGATATTTAAAATATGGAATAACAATGATCAATATCATTCCAACACCCATAATCCATAACAGATTATATAACACATCATATATCACAATATATGAAAACAGTAAAATAAATGTTGAGGAATCCAGTTGGATTCCTCCAACCTGTTTCCCTGCATCACAGATGTTAAACAATATAGATAACATCACTTTTCAGTTCCATATGATATATTCTGTTAAACAGAATCAATATAGAAAATTTAACTAACTGACTAGCAGTTCAATCAAACAATCAACACACAGTCAATCATCCAATATCTAACAGTTCTAAAAATACAACATGAAATTATAAACTGTTCAGAGTTAGTGAGGTTTACTCACTTTGGCAGTTCATCGTTAAAGAACGATAAACTGTTATTTGATTTGAATCAAACTATTTATTTCTCCATAAATTCAAACGAGCTCGAATCCACTTCCAGTCAGCTTCATTGTGAAGCTCTCGTCCATACGGTCCCAACGGATCCGACCATTCGTGATTCTGATAACGTATGATAAAGTTATGACTTATACAAGTTGGTATATATATAATTAACATTTAAACTAAACATTACTAAATAAACGGGCCTTTACCAATTTGATCCACCCAGCCCACTACCCTTACATACCAAACCCGAACCGGCTTCATCTCCCCTCCTCTCTTCTACAGGCAGCGAACTCTTCGAACACTCCTGGCCATTCTTTAACCCTTTAACTCTACTTACATTAAAAAGGGAAATCACCACAATTAAGCACTTCCACTAAATGGGCCTCAATGCTTTAAACAAAACCCAGCCCATCGTTAATCCTTTCTTCCCAAAGGAACCAACGTCGAAACCTGCAGTGCCAACAAATGGTCGTCGTTCCTCCCCAAAGTGCTCCTCCTCCCTTCAATTTAAAATCATGGAAAAATACCCAAAATTCATCTCGTCTATCACTCCATCCTGTCCATCCACTATTTGCAAACTCGTACCCCCAAATTGCCATTCCGTCGAACTGCCTGGCACTACAAAGAATGCACCAAATTCCCACCGAGTCCATCAACCAAGCTCACACAGGTGCTACACTCCACCGAAATCCCAAATACCATTTCTAAAACTCAAATCGAAGCTCATAAACCTCAAGAAAAAACCGAACCCTAGTCTTTTGCTGTAAACGTCGATCTCCCGAAACAAGCGTCGAAGTCCTCCAGGTGTTCACCGATTGAACTGGATTCACACACGAGTCCATTAAAAATGGTTTCACGATTTATAGAATTAACCTTGATTTGTTTTGGGTTTTTCTTTTGATGTTGGATCTCGATTTCTTTTTTTCTGAAAATAGAAGGGGAATGACGGCCGGTTTATGTTGTTGACTAAAGAATGAAAATGAGATTAGGTTTTAGAAAATTATAAGGGGGTATTTATAAGCAACCTAAATATCAAGATATTTTACCACGATATTTGTTTGATTCCCTCTTTGAATTTGTGGAGAAAGGGGCTTCCACGCTGAACACAAAACAGAAGCGGCGGTTGTAAACAAATGAGGGATGTGGCTAGTGTTTTGATCACAAATAAGTTAGGCTCCTTTATTTAGTTGTAACTTTCAACGTACTCTCTATATATAAAATTATATCCATACACGAGCCGCTACGAACAGAGATAAAAGCACCGGTGAGATGAGAAATGTCCCCCGATCCCAAAAATATAATAATATCGGTAGTTCAACTCATATCTTGAAACCCCAAAATCGCTGATTAAGGGTGCACAATACACCAAATAAAAAGTTGCTTATTTAATTAATTAAAAATTACAGTAAAATTCTAAAAATTAAATTATCGCTATGTCCTCAAAGAACCTTGTCTAAATTCAAACCCGATATTCAAATATATTGAAAACCCTTTTATAACGTAAATAAAGCGTTGCTAATTTTAAAGGAATTCCATAGCGACTTTTCTAAAATTTGATTTGGACATAAATCAAAATCTACACGATGAAATCCCGATTTTTCTCTTCCACTAGAAAGATATACTCCACCAGCTCCACACGTTTCTTGTTTCACAGAAATCCGGCTTAAAACGAATCCTGTACATTCAGTTGAAGTTCAGATCGCCAAATAGCGAACTGCAGCGCCATTTCGAGCTCATTTATAATTATATTATAAACTATACGTTCAATTGTCGACGATTGAATATATTTGTTATTCAAATTCAAATTCCAAGCTGAATTACATATCACAGATGATCCAGTTCACACCATATCGTCATTTCCGCCAATTCTGATTATTTCAGAATTAAGTATATTATTTAATTTAATATTTTAAATTAAATATTCACCATTATTTTATTCAACGACCATGTAATTCACTAACCTACCATTTATACAATTAAATAAATTAATCATAATACCCCTGCCAATGCGGGTCATTACACAAAAGTCATACAGTTCGATCTTGGATTTCAAACTGATGTTGCACCTCAAGACTTCAATTTTGCAACCAATAGACGTGGGTTGTTTCGCCACGCATAAATTTGTATCCATTTTGAGTTACTAGAACCATAACCAGTCAAAACGAATCTCTCTCATAGATTTATAGGACTAACAGGTTCTACCCATCTCATCTTAGTTCAGTAACCGAGAAATTCAATCTTAATGAGTTTTGGGTACATCGAAAGCTTTTTTAGCTCAATTTTTCACATGTTGTTTGTTGGTCAAAGGGGGTTTGACCATGGTCGAAATTCTATTTACTATATTTTGGAATATGACACACCATGTTATATTTCTATTTCATACCCATAAACGAGTTTTCAAAAGTCATACAGTGCAATCTTGGATTTTCAAATTGATGTTGCACCTCAAGACTTCGATGTTGCACCCAACAGACGTAGGTTGTTCCGCCACTCATAAATTTGTATCCATTTTGAGTTATTAGAAACATAACCAGTAAATATGAAGCTCTCTCATAGATCTATAGGACTAATAGGTTACACCCATCTCATCTTAGTTCAGTAACCAAGAAATTCAATCTTAATGACATTTGTGAACATCGAAACCTTTTTTAGCTCAAATTTTATTTTTTCACATGTTGTTTTGTTAGTTAAAGGGGGTTTGACCATGGTCGGAATTCGATTTACTATATTTTGGAATATGATGCACCATGTTATATTTCTATTTCGTACCCGTAAACGAGTTTTCAAAAGTCATACAGTGCAATCTTGGATTTTGAAACTGATGTTGCACCTCAAGACTTCGATGTTGCACTAAAAAGATGTGGGTTGTTCCGCCAAGCATAAATTTGTAACCATTTTGAGTTACTAGAACCATAACCTGTCAAAACAAGGCTCCTTCATAGACTTATAGGATTGAGAGGTTCCACCCATCTCATCTTAGTTCAGTAACCAAGAAATGCAATCCTAATGATTTTTGGGAACATCGAAAGCTTTTTTAGCTTAATTTTTATCTCGTTTTGTTGGTTAAAGGGGGTTTGACCATGGTCGGAATTCGATTTAATATATTTTGGAATATGGTGCACCATGTTATATTTCTATTTCATACCCATAAACGAGTGTTCAAAAGTCATACAGTGCAATCTTGGATTTTCAAACTGATGTTGCACCTCAAGACTTCGATGTTGCACCCAACAGACGTGGGTTGTTCCTCCACGCATAAATTTGTATCCATTTTGAGTTAGTAGAACCATAACCAGTCAAAATGAAGCTCTCTCATAGATCTATAGGACTAACAGGTTACACCCTTCTCATCTTAGTTCAGTAGCCAAGAAATTCAATCTTAATGACATTTGGGAACATTGAAAGCTTTTTTAGCTCAATTTTTCACATGTTGTTTTGTTGGTCATAGGGGGTTTGACCATGGTCGGAATTCTATTTACTATATTTTGGAATTTGATGCACCATGTTATATTTCAATTTCATACCCATAAACGAGTTTTCAAAAGTCATATAGTGCGATCTTGGATTTCAAACTGATGTTGCACCTCAAGACTTCGATGTTGCACCTCAAGACTTCGATGTTGCAACCAATAGACGTGGGTTGTTCCGCCACGCAAAAATTTGTATCCATTTTGAGTTACTAGAACCATAACCAGTCAAAACGAAGGGCTCTCAAAGATTTATAGGACTAACAGGTTCCACCCATCTCATCTTAGTTCAGTAACCAAGAAATTCAATCTTAATGACTTTTGGGAACATCGAAAGCTTTTTTAGCTCAATTTTTCACATGTTGTTTGTGGGTCAAAGGAGGTTTGACCATGGTCGAAATTCTTTTTACTATATTTTGGAATATGACACACCATGTTATATTTCTATTTCATACCCATAAACGAGTTTTCAAAAATCATACAGTGCAATCTTGGATTTTCAAACTGATACTGCACCTCAAGACTTCGATGTTGCACCCAACAGACATAGGTTGTTCCGCCATGCATAAATTTGTATCCATTTTGAGTTAATAGAACCATAACCAGTCAAAATGAAGCTCTCTCATAGATCTATAGGACTAATAGGTTACCCCCACCTCATATTAGTTCAGTAACCAAGAAATTCAATCTAAATGACATTTTGGAACATCGAAAGTTTTTTTAGCTCAATTTTTCACGTGTTGTTTTTTTGGTCATAGGGGGTTTGACCATGGTCGGAATTCTATTTACCATATTTTGGAATATGATGCACCATGTTATATTTCAATTTCATACCCATAAACGAGTTTTCAAAAGTCATACAGTGCGATCTTGGATTTTCAAACTGATGTTGCACCTCAAGACTTCGATGTTGCAACCAATAGACGTGGGTTGTTCCGCCACGCATAAATTTGTATCCATTTTGAGTTACTAGATCCATAACCAGTCAAAATGAAGCTCTCTCGTAGATTTATAGGACTACCAGGTTCCACCCATCTCATCTTAGTTCAGTAACCAAGAAATTCTTTCTTAATCACTTTTGGGAACATCGAAAGGTTTTTTATCTCAATTTTTCACATGTTGTTTTTTTGGTCATAGGGGGTTTGACCATGGTCGGAATTCTATTTACTATATTTTGGAACATAATGTACCATGTTATATTTCTATTTCGTATCCGCAAACGAGTTTTCAAAAGTCATACAGTGTAATCTTTGATTTTCAAACTGATGTTGCACCTAAAGACTTCGATGTTGCACCCAATAGACGTGGGTTGTTCCACCACGCATAAATTTGTATCCATTTTGAGTTAGTAGAACAATAACCAGTCAGAACGAAGATCTCTCATAGATCTATAGGACTAACAGGTTAAACCAATCTCATCTTAGTTCAGTAGCCAAGAAATTCAATCTTAATGAAATTTGGGAACATCAAAAGCTTTTTTAGCTCAATTTTTCACATGTTGTTTGTTGGTCAAAGGGGGTTTGACCATGGTCGAAATTCTATTTACTATATTTTGGAATATGACACACCATGTTATATTTCAATTTCATACCCATAAACGAGTTTTCAAAAGTCATATAGTGCGATCTTGGATTTTCAAGCTGATGTTGCACCTTAAGACTTCGATGTTGCAACCAACAGACGTGGGTTGTTCCGCCATGCATAAATTTGTATCCATTTTGAGTTAGTAGAACCATAACCAGTCATAATGAAGCTCTCTCATAGATCTATAGGACTAACAGGTTACACTTATCACATCTTAGTTCAGTAGCCAAGAAATTCAATCTTAATGAAATTTGGGAACATCGAAAGCTTTTTTAGCTCAATTTTTGACATGTTGTTTTGTTGGTCATAGGGGGTTTGACCATGGTCGGAATTCTATTTACTATATTTTGGAATATGATGCACCATGTTATATTTCAATTTCATACCCATAAACGAGTTTTCAAAATTCATACAGTGCGATCTTGGATTTTCAAACGGATGTTGCACCTCAAGACTTCGATGTTGCACCCAATAGACGTGGGTTGTTCCGCCACGCATAAATTTGTATCCATTTTGAGTTACTACAACCATAACCAGTCAAAACAAATCTCTCTCATAGATTTATAGGACTAAGAAGTTCCACCCGTCTCGTCTTAGTTCAGTAACCAAGAAATTCAATCTTAATGATTTTTGGGAACATCGAAAGCTTTTTTAGCTTAATTTTTCACATGTTGTTTTGTTGGTCAAAGGGGGTCTGACCAAGGTCGGAATTCAATTTACTATATTTTGGAATATGATGCACCATGTTATATTTCTATTTCATGCCCAGAAACAAGTTTTCAAAAGTCACACAGTGCAATCTTGGATTTTCATACTGATGTTGCTCCTCAAGACTTCGATGTTGCACCCAACAGACGTGGGTTGTTCTGCCACATATAAATTTGTATCCATTTTGACTTATTAGAACCATAACTAGTCCAAACAAAGCTCTCTCACAGATTTATAGGACTAACAGGTTCCACCCATCTCATATTACTTTAGTAACCACGAAATTCGGTCTTAATGACATCTGGGAACATCAAAAGCTTTTTTAGCTCAATTTTTAATTTTTCACATGTTATTTTAGTCAAAGGGGGTTTGGCCATGGTCAGAATACTATTTATTATATTTTGGAATATGATGCACCATGTTATATTTCTATTTCGTACCCATAAAAGAGTTTTCAAAAGTCATACAATGCAAACTTGGATTGTCAAACTGATGTTGCACCTCAAGACTTTGATGTTTCACCCAACAGACGTGGGTTGTTCCGCCGTGCATAAATTTATATCCATTTTGAGTTACCACAACCATAACCAGTCAAAACAAAGCTCTCTCATAGATCTATAGGACTAACAGGTTCCACCCGTCTCATCATAGTTCAGTAACCAAGAAATTCAATCTTAATGATTTTTGGGGACATCGAAAGCTTTTTTGGCTTAATTTTTCACATGTTGTTTTGTTGGTCAAAGGGTTTCTGACCATGGTCGGAATTCAATTTACTATATTTTGGAATATGATGCACCATGTTATATTTCTATTTCATGCCCGTAAACAAGTTTTCAAAAGTCATACAGTGCAATCTTGGATTTTCATACTGATGTTGCTCCTCAAGACTTCGATGCTGCACCCAACAGACGTGGGTTGTTCTGCCAGACATAAATTTGTATCCATTTTGAGTTATTAGAACCATAACTAGTCAAAACAAAGCTCTCTCATAGATTTATAGGACTAACAGGTTCCACCCATCTCATCTTAGTTTAGTAACCAAGAAATTCGGTCTTAATAACATCTCGGAACATCAAAAGCTTTTTTAGCTCAATTTTTAATTTTTCACATGTTTTTTTGTTAGTCAAAGGGGGTTTGGCCATGGTCAGAATACTATTTACTATATTTTGGAATATGATGCACCATGTTATATTTCTATTTCGTACCCATAAACGAGTTTTCAAAAGTCATACAGTGCAATCTTGGATTGTCAAACTGATGTTGCACCTCAAGACTTCGATGTTGCACCCAACAAACGTGGGTTGTTCCGCCACGCATAAATTTGTATCCATTTTGAGTTACTAGAACCATAACCAGTTGAAACAAAGCCCTCTCTTTATAGGACTAATAGGTTGCACCCATCTCATCTTAGTTCAGTAACCAAGAAATTCAATCTTAATGATTTTTGGGAACATCAAAAGCTTTTTTAGCCTAATTTTTCATATGTTGTTTTGTTGGTCAAAGGGGGTTTGACCATGTTCTGAATTCGATTTAATATATTTTGGAATATGATGCACCGTGTTATATTTCTATTTCATACCCACAAACGAGTTTTCAAAAGTCATGCAGTACAATCTTGTATTTTCAAACTGATGTTACACCTCAAGGCTTCGATGTTGCACCCAACAGACGAGGGTTGTTCTGCCACGCCTAAATTTTTATCCATTTTGAGTTAGTAGAACCATAACCAGTCAAAATGAAGCTCTCTCATAGATCTATAGGACTAACAGGTTACACCCATCCCATGTTAGTTCAGTAACCAAGAAATTCAATCTTAATGACATTTGGGAACATCGAAAGCTTTTTTAGCTCAATTTTTTAATTTTTCACATGTTGGTTTTTTAGTCAAAGGGGGTTTGACCATGGTCGGAATTCTATTTACTATATTTTGGAATTTGATGCACCATGTTATATTTCAATTTCGTACCCATAAACGAGTTTTCAAAAGTCATACAAGGCAATCTTGGATTTTCAAACTGATGTGGCACCTCAAGACTTCGATGTTGTACCCAACAGACGAGGTTGTTCCGCCATGCATAAATTTGTATCCATTTTGAGTTACTAGAACCATAACCAGTCAAAACAAAGCTCTCTCATAGATTTATAGGATTAACAGGTTCTAATCCTCTCATCTTGGTTCAGTAACCAAGAAATTCAATCTTAATGATTTTTGGAAACATCGAAAGCTTTTTTAGCTAAATTTTTCACATGTTGTTTTGTTCGTTAAAGGGGATTTGACCATGGTCAGAATTGTATTTAATATACTTTGGAGTATGATGCCCCATGTTATATTTATATTTAGTACCCATAATCGAGTTTTCAAAAGTCATACAGTGCAATCTTGGATTTTCAAACTGATGTTGCACCTCAAGACTTCGATGTTGCACCCAATAGACGTGGGTTGTTCCGCCACGCATAAATTTGTATCCATTTTGAGTTACTACAACCATAACCAGTCAAAACAAATCTCTCTCATAGATTTATAGGACTAACAAGTTCCACCCGTCTCATCTTAGTTCAGTAACCAAGAAATTCAATCTTAATGATTTTTGGGAACATCGAATGCTTTTTTAGCTTAATTTTTCACATGTTGTTTTGTTTATCAAAGGGGGTCTGACCATGGTAGGAATTCTATTTACTATATTTTGGAATATAATGCACCATGTTATATTTCTGTTTCGTACCAATAAACGAATTTTCAAAAGTCATACAGTGCAATCTTGGATTTTCAAACTGATGTTGCACCTCAAGACTTCGATGTTGCACCCAATAGATGTGTGTTGTTCCGCCATGCATAAATTTGTATCCATTTTGATTTAGTAGAACCATAACCAATCAAAATGAAACTCTCTCATAGATCTATAGGACTAACAGGTTCCACCCATCTCATCTTAGTTCAGTAACCAAGAAATTCAATCTTAATGATTTTTGGGAACATCGAAAGCTTTTTTAGCTCAATTATTCAAATGTCATTTTGTTGGTCAAAGGGGGTTTGATCGTGGTCATAATTCGATTTACTATATTATGGAATATGATGCACTATGTTATATTTCTATTTCATACCCATAAACGAGTTTTCAAAAGTCATACAGTGCAATCTTGTATTTTCAAACGGATGTTGCACCTGAAGACTTCGATGTTGCACCCAATAAACGTGGGTTGTCCCGCCATGCATAAATTTGTATCCATTTTGAGTAAGTAGAACCATAACCCGTCAAAACGAAGCTCTCTCATAGATTTATAGGACTAACAGGTTACACCATCTCATCTTAGTTCGGTAACCAAGAAATTCAATCTTAATGACATTTGGTAACATCGAAAGGTTTTTTGGATCAATTTTTAATTTTTCACATGTTGTTTTGTTTGTCAAAGGGGGTTTGACCATGGTCGGAATTCCATTTACTGTAACACCCCACCTCCGTTAAGGTCACTCACAAATGGAATTCCTTAACTTTGATGGAGCATTTTAGTAGACAGAATAGAATATTACAAGGCAGATAAGTAGTACTTGAACAATTATAACTTTATTACAGCAGAAGTAGAAATAAGTTTGGTTACGTCTTTCTAAATCAAAATACCAAAACTCAAGTACACAATTATCAGTCTTATACAAAATCCTTCAGAATGTAAAGTTTCAAAGCCATAATCCCCAACATAAACTGCCATGAAAAGATAGAGTCAAAGCCAAGCAATACACCAAGCACTTCAAGCAGAGAGAATCAGAATCAAGCTCCTATGTTTCCACCTTGAGCACCTGGGGGGGAAAGGGAAAGAAAAGAGGCGAAAACAAACGAGGTCAGATATAAAGTCTGGCAAGTCCAGTGACTTCCAACATATAAACAGATAAATAAAGCTGGATATGATTACATCAACAGGGGTAGCATATATACTTTAAGTTAACAGAAGAACCAGAATGATGTATACCAAGTTGTGTTCCTTATTTACATCTTACTTCTCTACACTAATACTAGTATAACAGGATTATATGTTACCTTAATGTCTAAACTGAAACAGAATTGAAACAGAATAATCTATACAGAAACAGAATGCTAGTAATGGGCCTTCACTTCCCCAACCGACAGAAGGAACAAAAGTAGAATACTATTAATGGGCCTTTACCACCTCAACAGTCAGAAGGTACAGAAACAGAATCAGAAACAGAATCAGAGACAGAAACAGAAAAATCCCTACGAAAACAGAATGTTAGAATTAGGTGTACACTAGTAATGGGCCTTTACCACCCCAACAGACGGTGCCACGCAGAAACAAACAGGTGTTACCACCCAACAAAAACAGACGGTACCAACAGAAACAGACAGAACTAAGTGTACCCTAATCCTACCCCAAGCGATCGGCTCCCTAATACATAAATACCCTGTGTCAGCCCCACTGTAGAGTGTATCACTCCCTAAACTGGCAACCTATCGGAACAGACCTATTTACAGATGTCACGGTGTCTTACATCCCCAGAGCGGACCAGATCCATGCACGCACATGACCTGGTTGGAACGTACCATCAAAACCCCTCGCCATTATCAGAATGAACCGCTTATGATTAGTTCAGTAAGCGTGCCCGGACCCCTACATAGCGTAGGGTCAAAGTTTTTGATACCAGAAAGGGTTACTGACTAATACGGGTCCCAAACAACGGATGACACAGGTATTTCCCCTCCTAACCTTGTGTCCCCAGACTAACAGATTTCATATTAATTTGTTTACATGTTTCAGACATACAAAGTTCAGATTAACTAGTTCACAGATCAGACAATCAAGTTAACAAATTTTCAGACTAACGGATCAGATGTACGGATTTAACAGACTTACAGATTGTCTAACTTTGTATTAGGCCTACAGATTCATGAAACGGGTTTATCAGATTCATCAGTCTAGTTGGTTTAACCCTATACACTCAACACGTTATAGACATTATATTTATCTCAGATTTGCATTAATTAAATATTAATGCACAGACCTCTCACATTAGGTCGGTAGCTTGTGGCCGTTGGATATGTCGGGCGGTTCCGGGCAGACTTCTGCCACAAGCCAGACCTAACCTCGTGTCTAAGCATATTTTACTTATGCCTACGACCTCTCACATTAGACTGACATTTTGTGGTCGCTGGTTAAGCCGGTTGGTCCCGGGCAGGCTTCCACCACAAACGGAGTCTAACGTCGTGTCATAGCCACTTTATTCCATTACAGAAAATATTAGACTAATTATGTCCATTTAACAGATTTAACTTCTTTAAAAGTTACGACAAATTATCCAAAGTTCTATTAACATGTTTTGCTCAATTTTAGATCGAGCCTACAGATTACATACCTAAATTACAATTATTCAGATTTCAATAGATTAAGCAATTTAACAGATTAAACAGATAACAGATTTAGCAGATTAGGCAATTTAGCAGATTAGCAGAGAAGATAACAGATTTAGCAGATTTAACATTTCTTAAAATTCTATTTACATATCTTGCCTAATCATAATTTAAGCCTAAACTTACATGCCCAAATCATGGTCATAATTCTTAATACAATATATGCCCCCAAATTTTCATTAAACTTTGCACAGTACAGAACACTCTCTAAAAGCCCCAAATCATGATATGAATTATGCCAAATTATAGCCTTTAATGCCAATATCCAAAAATCCATGTTTAGGAGCATTCACATTAATAGTTATCCTATTTTAATACAGGTCTTTACGCCTAAGTTTCATATTTCTTTTTCAAGTCATGAATCGTTATATAAAATATACCCAAAAATCTAGATCTTAAATTATATCCTCTCAAAGTCAGATCTTAATTTTTATATGCATTGTGTCCCCAAGTTTCAAGTCATATGTTATCTTTCAATGATTCCTCTTCTTCCAAATCACAGAGTATGCTCAAATCTAGATCTAATTTACAACATATGTCCTTTTATCAAATCAGCCACAGATCAGTCATGTCCAATTATGCATTATTCATTATTTGCCCCAAAATTTAGCGTTCCTGCGTTAATCTCTTATGAGATTTGGCACAGGCTCGTGGTGGCCTGGCTATAGAATAGAAGGAAGGAGAGATACAGAAAAATACACAAGAATATGCATAATTCTCAAATTCAGATTTACAACCATGTCAAGATCATAATTAAATTTCATATCTGAAAATAACTGTACTCACAAAAAGGAACTATTCTTGTATTCTGGAATCTGTATTCTGAAACTGAAATGCTCGCCTTTGATGTAGACTAATCGTTTTAGATTTGATTCAGAAAGAAAAAGGGTTGAAGCAGTTTTCTTTTAATACTATTCAGACTGGAAGAAGATGCACTAGTTCTAGCTTAGATTTCAGCAGAGTAGCGACGTCATTATTATTTCAATTAGAATAGAGGCAGAGTATAGACAGAATGAACGTGTGTGGAGAGAAAGTTAGGTTTATGGGGTGTTTAAATAGGTTAGATCCCACGAATCCGGTCAGAAAGGCGGCCAGGTGCAAAAAATGGATCTGTCTCCGGATCTGGAAAAGGGGGGAGGTCGACCCTAGTGTCGACCTGTGTGCCCAGGTCGACCCCCAGGTCGACCCTAGTGTTAACCTGGGTCCTGGGCGGGAATTTTTCCCGCCCAGCCCGGGTGTCTGTTTTGAATTTCGAATCTGAATTTTTGAATTTTGGGCTGGTTTTTATTGAAACTTCTAAAGGCCATATCTTCTTCATACGGAGTCCGATTTCCGCAAACTTGGACTCTATTCCAGGCAGAATTTCGAGACGAACTCAATGGCGTAAGCCATTTCCCTTAATTATTTTATTACAATTTAATTATTGTCTAATTTGTTATTCTTATATTCATAGAAAATACGGGGTGTTACATTTACTATATTTTGGAATATGATGCACCATGTTTAATTTCAATTTCATACCCATAAACGAGTTTTCAAAAGTCATACAGTGCAATCTCGGATTTTCAAACAGATGTTGTTCCTCAAGACTTCGATGATGCACCCAACAGACATTGGTTGTTCCGCCACGCATTAATTTTTATCCATTTTGATTTAGTAGAATCATAACCAGACAAAATGAAGCTCTCTCATAGATCTATAGGACTCAAGGTTTTACCCATCTCATCTTACTTAAGTAACCAAAAATTTCAATCGTAATGACATTTGGGAACATCAAAAGCTTTTTTAGCTCAATTTATAATTTTTCACATGCTGTTTTGTTGGTCAAAGGGTGTTTGACCATGGTCGGAATTCCATTTACTATATTTTGGAATATGATGCACCATGTTATATTTATATTTCGTACCCATAAACGAGTTTTCAAAAGTCATACAGTGCAATCTTGGATTTTCAAACTAATGTTGCACCTCAAGACTTGAATGTTGCACCCAACAGACGTGGGTTGTTCTGCCACGCATAAATTTTTATCCATTTTGAGTTACTACAACCATAACCAGTCAAAACAAAGTTCTCTCATAGATTTATAGGACTAACAGGTTCCGCCCGTCTCATCTTAGTTCAGTAACCAAGAAATTCAATCTTAATAATTTTTGGGAACATCGAAAGCTTTTTTAGCTTAATTTTTCACATGTTGTTTTGTTGGTCAAAGGGGGTCTGACCATGGTCGGAATTCTATTTACTATATTTTGGAATATGATGCACCATGTTATATTTCTATTTCGTACCCATAAACGAGTTTTCAAAAGTCATACAGTTCAATCTTGGATTTTCATACTGATGTTGCTCCTCAATACTTCGATGTTGCACCCAACAGACGTGGGTTGTTCCACCATGCATAAATTTGTATCCATTTTGAGTTACTAGAACCATAACCAGTCAAAACAAAGCTCTCTCATAGATTTATAAGACTAACAGGTTCCACACACCTCATCTTCGTTTAGCAACCAAGAAATTCAATCTTAAGGACATTAGGGAACGTCAAAAGGTTTTATAGATCAATTTTTAATTTTTCACATGTTATTTTGTTAGTCAAAGGGGGTTTGATCACGGTTGGAATATTATTTACTATATTTTGGTATATGATGCACCATGTTCTATTTCTATTTCGTACCCATTAACGAGTTTTCAAAAGTCATACAGTGCAATCTTGGATTGTCAAACTGATGTTGCACCTCAAGACTTCGATGTTGCACACAACAGACGTGGGTTGTTCCGCCACGCATAAATTTGTATCCATTTTGAGTTACTAGAACCATAACCAGTCGAAACAAATCTCTCTCGTAGATTTATAGGACTAATAGGTTGCACCCATCTCATCTTAGTTCAGTGACCAAGAAATTCAAAATTAATGATTTTTGGGAACAACGAAAGCTTTTTTAGCTTAATTTTTCACATGTTGTTTTGTTGGTCAAAGGGGGTTTAACCATGGTCGGAATTCGATTTAATATATTTTGGAATATGATGCACCATGTTATATTTCTATTTCACACCCATAAACGAGTTTTCAAAAGTCATACAGTGCAATCTTGGATTTTCAAACTGATGTTGCACCTCAAGACTTCCATGTTGCACCCAAAAGACGTGGGTTGTTCTGCCACGCGTAAATTTTTATCCATTTTGAGTTGCTACAACCATAACCAGCCAAAACAAAGCTCTCTCATAGATTTATAGGACTAACAGGTTCCTCCCGTCTCATCTTAGTTCAATAACCAAGAAATTCAATCTTAATGATTTTTGGGAACATCGAAAGCTTTTTTAGCTTAATTTTTCACATGTTGTTTTATTGGTCAAAGTGGGTCTGACCATGGTCGGAATTCTCTTCACTATATTTTGGAATATGATGCACCATGTTATATTTCTATTTCGTACACACAAACGAATTTTCAAAAGTCATACAGTTCAATCTTGTATTTTCATACTGATGTTGCTCCTCAAGACTTCGATGTTGCACCCAACAGACGTTGGTTGTTCCACCACGCATAAATTTGTATCCGTTTTGAGTTACTAGAACCATAACCAGTCAAAAAAAAGCCCTCTCATAGATTTATAGGACTAACAGGTTCCACACATCTCATCTTATTTTAGTAACAAAGAAATTCAATCTTAATGACATTTGGGAACATCAAAAGCTTTTTTTGCTCAATTTTTATTTTTTCACATGTTATTTTGTTAGTCAAAGGGGGTTTGACCACGGTCGGAATACAATTTACCAAATTTTGGTATATGATGCACCATGTTATATTTCTATTTTGTACACATAAACGAGTTTTCAAAAGTCATACAGTGCAATCTTGGATTGTCAAACTGATGTTGCACCTCAAGACTTCGATGTTGCACACAACAGACGTGGGTTGTTCCGCCACGCATAAATTTGTATCCATTTTGAGTTACTAGAACCATAACCAGTCGAAACAAATCTCTCTCGTAGATTTATAGGACCAATAGGTTGCACCCATCTCATCTTAGTTCAGTGACCAAGAAATTCAAAATTAATGATTTTTGGGAACAACGAAAGCTTTTTTAGCTTAATTTTTCACATGTTGTTTTGTTGGTCAAAGGGGGTTTGAACATGGTCGGAATTCGATTTAATATATTTTGGAATATGATGCACCATGTTATATTTCTTTTTCATACCCATAAAAGAGTTTTCAAAAGTCATAAAGTTCAATCTTGTATTTTCAAACTGACGTTGCACCTCAAGACTTCAATGTTGCACCCAACAGACGTGGGTTGTTCTGCCATGCATAGATTTGTATCCATTTCGAGTTAGTAGAACCATAACCAGTCAAATGAAGCTCTCTCATAGTTCTATAGGACAAACAGGTTACACCCATGTCATCTTAGTCCAGTAACCAAGAAATTCAATCTTAATGACATTTGGGTACATCGAAAGCTTTTTTAGATCAATTTTTAATTTTTCACATGTTGTTTTTTTAGTCAAAGGGGGTTTGACCATGGTCGGAATTATATTTACTATATTTTGGAATATGATGCACCATGTTATATTTCTATTTCGTACCCATAAACGAGTTTTCAAATGTCATGCAGTGCAATCTTGGATTTTCAAACTGATGTTGCACCTCAAGACTTCGATGTTGCACCCAACAGACGTAGGTTGTTCCGCCATGAATAAATTTGTATCCATTTTGAGTTACTAGAACCATAACCAGTCATAACAAAGCTCTCTCATCGATTTATAGGACTAACAGGTTCTACCCATCTCATCATGGTTCAGTAACCAAGAAATTCAATCTTAATGATTTTTTGGAAACATTGAAAGCTTTTGTAGCTTAATTTTTCACATGTCGTTTTGTTGGTCAAAGGGGGTTTGACCTTGGTCGGAATTCTATTTAATATATTTTGGAATATGATGCACCATGTTATATTTATATTTCATACCCATAAACGAGTTTCCAAATGTCATACAGTGCAATCTTGGATTTTCAAACTAATGTTGCACCTCAAGACTTCGATGTTGCAACCAACAGACGTGGGTTGTTCCGCCACGCATAAATTTGTATCCATTTTGAGTTTGTAGAACCATACCTAGTGAAGATGAAGCTCTCTCATAGATCTATAGAACTAACAGGTTACACTCATCTCATCTTAGTTCAGTCACCAAGAAATTCAATCTTAATGACAGTTGGGAATATCGAAAGCTTTTTTAGCTCAATTTTTTGTTTTTCACATGTTGTTTTGTTGTTCAAAGGGGGTTTGACCATGGTCGAAATTCCATTTACTATATTTTGGAATATGATGCACAATGATATGTTTCAATTCATACCCACAAACGAGTTTTCAAAAGTCATACAGTGCAATCTTGGATTTTCAAACTGATGTTGCACCTCAAGACTTCAATGTTGCACCCAACAGACGTGGGTTGTTCCACCACGCATAAATTTATATCCATTTTGAGTTACTAGAACCATAACCAGGAAAAACAAAGCTCTCTGAAAGATTTATAGGACTAACAGGTTCCACCATCTCATCTTGGTTCAGTAACCAAGAAATTCAATCTTAATGATTTTCGGGAACATCGAAAGCTTTTTAGCTTAATTTTTCACATGTTGTTTTATTTGTCAAAGGCGGTTTGACCATGGTCGGAACTCGATTTAATATATTTTGTAATATGATGCACCATGTTATATTTCTATTTCATACCTATAAACGAGTTTTCAAAAGTCATACAGTGCAATATTGGATTTTCAAACTGATGTTGCCCCTCAAGACTTCGATGTTGCACCCAACAGACGTGGGTTGTTCCGCCACGCATAAATTTGTATCCTTTTTGAGTTAGTAGAACCATAACCAGTCAAAATGAAGCACTCTCATAGATCTATAGGACTAACAGGTTACTCCCATCTCATCTTAGTTCAGTAACCAAGAAATTCAATCTTAATGACATTTGGGAACATCAAAAGCTTTTTTAACTCAATTTTTAATTTTTCACATATTGTTTTTTAGTCAAAGGGTTTTGACCAAGGTCGAAATTCTATTTACCATATTTGGAATATGATGCACCATGTTATATTTCTATTTCGTACCCATAAACGAGTTTTCAAAAGTCATACAATGAAATCTAGGATTTTCAAACTGATGTTGCACCTCAAGACTTCGATGTTGCACCCAATAGACGTGGCTTGTTCTGCCACGCATAAATTTTTATCCATTCTGGGTTACGAGAACCATAACCAGTCAGAACAAAGCTCTCTCATAGATTTATAAGACTAACAGGTTCCACCCAGCTCATCTTAGTTCAATAACCAAGAAATTCAATCTTAATGGTTTTTGGGAACATCGAAAGCTTTTTTTGCTTAATTTTTCACATGTTGTTTTGTTGGTCAAAGTGGGTTTGACCATGGTCGAAATTCGACTTAATATATTTTGAAGTATGATGCAATATGTTATATTTCTATTTCATACCCATAAATGAGTTTTCAAAAGTCATACAGTGCAGTCTTGGATTTTCAAACTAATGTTGCACCTCAAGACTTCGATATTGCACCCAACAGACGTGGGTTGTTCCGCCACGCATAAATTTGTATCCATTTTGAGTTGGTAGAACCATAACCAGTCAAAATGAAGCACCCTCATAGATCTATAGGTCTAACAGGTTACATCCATCTCATCATAGTTCAGCAACAAAGAAATTCAATCTTAATGACATTTGGGAACATCGAAAGCTTTTTTAGCTCAATTTTTAATTTTTCACATGTTGTTTTGTTAGTCAAAGGGGGGTTCACCATGGTCGGAATTCTATTTACTATATTTTGGAATATGATGCACCATGTTATATTTCTATTTCATACCGATAAACGAGTTTTCAAAAGTCGTACAGTGCAATCTTGGATTTTCAAACTGATGTTGCACATCAAGGCTTCGATGTTGGACCCAACAAACTTGGGTTGTTCCGCCACGCATAAATTGGTATCCATTTTGAGTTACTAGAACCATAACCAGCCAAAACAAAGCTCTCTTATAGATTTATAGGACTGACAGATTCCACCCATCTCATCTTAGTTCAGAAACCAAGAAATTCAATCTTAACAATTTTTGGGAACATCGAAAGCTTTTTTAGCTTAATTTTTCACATGTTGTTTTGTTGGTCAAAGGGGGTTTGACCATGGTCGGAATTCGATTTAATATATTTTGGAATATGATACACCATGTTATATTTCAATTTCATACCCATAATAGAGTTTTCAAAAGTCATACGGTGCAATCTTGGATTTTCAAACTTATGTTGCACCTCAAGACTTCGATGTTGCACCGAAAAGACGTGGGTTGTTCCGCCACGCATAAATTTGTATCCATTTTGAGTTAGTAGAACCATAACCAGTCAAAATGAAGCTCTCTCATAGATCTGTAGGACTAACATGTTACACCCATCTCATCTTAGTTCAGTAACCAAGAAATTCAATCTAAATGACATTTGGGAACATCGAAAGCTTTTTCAGCTCAATTTTTAATTTTTCACATGTTGTTTTTTTAGTCAAAGGGGTTTGACCAAGGTCGAAATTCTATTTACCATATTTGGAATATGATGCACCATGTTATATTTCCATTTTGTACCCAAATACGAGTTTTCAAAAGTCAAACAATGCAATCTAGGATTTTCAAACTGATGTTGCACCTCAAGACTTCGATGTTGCACCCAACAGACGTGGGTTATTCCGCCATGCATAAATTTGTATCCATTTTGAGTTACGAGAAACATAACCAGTCAGAACAAAGCTCTCTCATAGATTTATAGGACTAACAGGTTCCACCCATCTCATTTTAGTTCAGTAACCAAGAAATTCAATCTTAATAATTTTTGGGAACATCGAAAGCTTTTTATCTTAATTTTTCACATGTTGTTTTATTGGTCAAAGGGGGTTTGACCATTGTCGGAATTTGATTTAATATATTTTATAATATGATGCACCATGTTATATTTCTATTTCATACACATAAACGAGTTTTCAAAAGTCATACAGTGCAATCTTGGATTTTCAAACTGATGTTGCCCCTCAAGACTTCGATGTTGCACCCAATAGACGTGGGTTGTTCCGCCACGCATAAATTTGTATCCATTTTGAGCTAGTAAAACCATAACCAGTCAAAATGAAGCTCACTCATAGATCTATAAGACTAACATGTAACACCCCATAACCATTAATGTCACTCGCAAAGGGAATGCATTAATGTCATGAAGCATTATAGTAGTATAGAACAGATAAATTACAAGAGTAAATAAATAAAACACAGCGGAAGATAAAACTTATTTCATAGCATCATAACTTCAAAACAAGCTTACATAAGTAGTCTCCAAAACCATTACAACAGGATCAATTGTCTTTTCCAAAAACTTCAAAGTACGTAAAGAAGCAAATACTTAAATATAATAAATGCATAAATCCCAACTGAGCATTAGCAAAGCCATAAAGATGAGAGAGTCAAAAGCGATACATCTACTCTTTTCAAGCAACTGAAAGAAATCAGAACTAAGCTGTAGTATTCCCTCCTTGGAAACCTGAGGGGGGGGGGAGGAAAGAAAAGAGGTGGAAAACAAACGGGTCAAACATAAAGTCTGGCGAGCCCAGTAATTTTAACAAATAATAGGTAAGTAAATGATCAAGACATAAATAGGCATCATGGTATGGTTGTAACATAGATAAGGTAGATAAAAAGGATGGACAAGATGATTCTGTTCCTAAGTACTAAGACAATCCTACACCTTGGCTAAGCGAACAACCCTCCAAGTACTAACCCCGAAGACCGAAGTCAACATCAGACTAGCACCCAAAGGACTATCCAACTCAACCAACATGTATTTCGTTACACCGCACTATTGCTAAGTTACACCACATTAATTTATTACACCGCACATCTACTAGTCTCTATTTACTAAAGGTTGATCCCTTCCCACTAACTGTACCCACATGACATACTTGGTAGTTACTTGTACCTAGCTTCTATCGTAGGTGCCGGCTTGCTCCTACCACCGCTAAGGTACCCTTAACCTACCCATTCGATCGGCTCCCTAAACCCTGTAGGCACCCGTGCTGGCCCCACAGTGGGGTGTATCACTCCCCAAAGTGGCAACCCCGATACCAACATAAAATGCACGGCCATACCTACACGATGCGACAACGTCTTACCTACCAGCCCGGACCCATGCACGCACATGATCCCATTGTACTCGTGTTGCCAACAATATTCACGTTTTGACCTCATACATTCAAGTCCAGTAAGCGTGCACCAACCCCGACCTAGTACCGGGACCAATTAGAAACTCAAATGTGTTATTGGTTGAAACGGGTCCCCCATCCGACACAAGCCTCCCACCTATGCTTGGTCCCCACTAGGTTTTTCTCCCACTAAACCATTTTAATTTAAATGTCCATGTCTTACACATGTTATGGTTAAGTCCATACTTACATGTCATAATTTACATGTCTTATCTTATACCGGTTAAGTCCATATTTACATGTCATAATTTACATGTCACCCCACTTAACCCTCTAACCATGCCCATGTCTTATTATGGTTAGTATTCTTTAATTCATTCCTTATGACGAACGGTGCATGACCTCCCACATTAGACCGAACGCTTTGTGGCCACTGGATCTGCCGGGCGGTTCCGGGCAGTCTTACGCCACAAACCGGGTCTAACCTCTTATCATTAACCGTTGCGCCTACAATTTATTCCTTTGACCTCTCACATTAGACGTCCAATTGTGGTAGCTTGATTTGCCGGGCGGTTCCGGACAGTCTTACGCCTCAATTGCGACTAATCTCGTGTCGAAGGTTTATTAATAATCGTATTTCACCCATACCCAATTTTCATGTCGTGTATATCCAATTAAACATATAATCATGTTTATAATATTGCCTATTCCAAATTGTCACTAATTACATATTAATTAGCCTCAATTAGAAATTCACAATTATAGGCAATTTCATCAATTCCATGTAATTCATACCCAAATATACCAATTTCACATATTATCCAATTATCCAAAATATCCAATAATATCCAATTTTCCATATTTCACATATTCCCCTCGTTCCCACGTATTCGCATTCGCGCATATTTTTAGCATAGACTCGAAGGTAGCCTAGATCAAAAAATAAAAAGAATAGGGATAAGAAGAGAGAATCAAATCACAGAAAATTGGAATTAACACAACATCATGAAATAAAGGGGCATATAAACTGGCATAGAGGCATAATGATGGATTCAACGTGAATAAACTGATAAAGGTATGAACTTTACATAGAAACATAGACATATGATGACATGAATCAAAAAGGTGAAGACTTGGATGAGATTTAAATTACATACATACATATGAATCCTCTTTACAACTTCATCATGTTACTTTTAATCCCATTATATTGTGAAAATCACTGTACTCACCTTTTGTGGTTAAAGAATAGAATTATGCACTGAAATTGGTGTAGAAACGTTGCGGTGTTGCTGATTTATCTTCTTGAATTGTTGTAGAAGCTCTAATCTTTAATTTGAGTTGAAGTGGAATACTTGAGATTTGATTTAGAGGCAGCGGCTGGGGTTTAAGAGAGAGTTTGACAGCATAATGGTGTCATAGATAATATTTATGAATTAGGGTTAGGTCTTAGGGTGTATATATAGGTGTAGGAAGTTATTTAGGACCATTAGATTAACCCTGAAGCATGAGAACCAATCAGATGCCACATCTGCCTTTGAGCGAATCGGCCCATGGGTTGACAGCCAAACACCCTGAATCAACCCCTAGTCGACCCAGCGGGGCTCGGGTCGACCTGAAAAATGGGCCGGTTCGGTTATTCCCCTCCCAATTCGCTGGTTTGAACTTTTTTTCACATTTATTTATTTAATTTATATATATATATATTTCTCTCATATGCATACAAACTTCAAGACTTAATAACATCTTCATAAGGTATCCGTTTTGTGCAAACCAAATGTCTATCTTGACCCAAAATTTTGAAACGAACATAATAGCGCAACCCATTTCACTTAATTCTTTTCTAAAAATTAAGTATACTTTAATTTTTGAATGTTAATGTTATAAAATTACGGGGTGTTAAATTCTCCCCTCCTTAAAGGATTTCGTTCCCGAAATCTCCAAGTTAAGAAGAATGTATCCTACTATCCAATCATCCATCTACTCAACCATCATCCACAAGAATCCATTGTCCTTAAAAGATTTCTAATGCTTTTCATGTACATATGCATAGTGTGTGTATATGCCCGTATACTAATGCAAAATCAGGCGGTCCACTGATTCAGTCGACCTCCTTAATGCAAATAATGGTGGTTCCATGTATACATCATGTACAAAGAACCCTATACATATCATCACTACATGTGTGCACAACCATTCATTTAAATGCAACATCCATATGATACACACATTCAATGTACATTCACTTTACTAAATACATCCATTTATATGCAATATGCAATATGAAACTGACTGAGCCGATCTAGTGCCTAAAGTTTGTGTATATGCATCCACGAGCAACCGCTAGGAAACACTTGCATCCACATGCATCCACAATACATACATAACATGTCTCAAACACATGTTTCAACCATAGAACTACCCTATCTAAAGGTCAAAGATACTAGCGAGAGGACATGCTAAAGATAGAACAAGTACAAGCTAAGCGATAAAGGAGAAATTAAAAGACATACCCTTGAAAAGAAAAGGGTACAACGAACGCATCTTATCTTCCGTCTCCAGCGTCGCTCTCATCATCTCCCCATTGCACTTTGACTAGCTTGACCTCTCGATTCCTCAACTTCTTAATCTCCGACCCAAGAATGCATGTAGGAGCTCGTCGAATCATCGCATCACGATCTATCTCCACATCTCTAAGCAAGCTCGGCTAAACCAATTCCGCGGTCTCATGCAAGCACTTCCTCAAATGTGATACATGGAATATGTCGTGTACACCACTAAGTCTCTCGGGCAAATCCACTCTATACACCATCTGTCCAATCCTCTCTTTAATAGGAAACGGCCCTACGAACCTTGGTGCTAACTTCCCAATGGACCTAAAGCGAACAACATTCCGTAATAGAGACACCTTGATAAAGACCATGCCCAAAATATCAAACTCTAGATCTTTCCTCCTCTTGTCCGCATAAGATTTCTGCCTATCTTGCGCCGTCTTTATCCTCCTTCGAATCAAATCGATCTCTTCGAAGTCTCTCTAATCATATCGGGCCCATGCAAGATCTTATCCATAGATTCCCACCAACATGTAGGTGGATGACAAGGCCTTCCATAAAGAGCCTCGAAAGGTGCCATGCCAATGCTAGATTGAAAGCTATTATTATACGCGAACTCCACCAAAGGAAGATGCTCCTCCCATGTACCTCCAAAGTCTAGGACACATAACCTCCAAAGGTCCTCTAGAATGTGATTCACCCTCTCAGTCTGGTCGTCCGTCTGAGGATGATATGCGGTACTCAAACATAACTGAGTCCCTACCGCCTCTTGCAAACTCTTCCAAAACTCGCTAGTAAAGATAGGTTCTCGGTCGCTTACTATACTAGAAGGAACACCGTGCAAATGAACTATCTCTTGAATGTATACGGAAGCTAACCATGGAGCGGTCCTCTTACTCTTCACGGGAATGAAATGGGCGCTCTTATTAAGTCTGTCTACCACAACCCAAATCCCCGTATTACCCTTCCTCGATCTCGGCAACCCATCGACAAAATCCATCGAGACACTATCCCACTTCCACTGTGGAACCTCCAATGGGTGAAGCAACCCACCGGGTTTCTTTTGCTCCGCTTTTACTTGTTGGCACACCTAGCATCTACCAACATACTCGGCCACATCCCTCTTCATACCGGCCCAAAAGAAAACTCGCTTCATGTCATTGTACATCTTGTCCCCGCCGGGATGAATGGTCATCTTTGAACGATGTGCATCATCAAAAGTAGCCTTCCTCAAGCTCTCGTCCCACGGTACACAAAGTCTACCGTCCCTACGCAACCAACCCTTATCATCTAGGGCATACCTACGAAGATGACTCGATGACTCCCCCTTTATGAGCTTCTCTACTAACTCAACCAACTGTGGGTCATCTTGCTGTGCCTCACCAATCCGTTCCAAAAGCGTAGGTCTGACCTCTACGGTTGCTAGTAAACCGGGTACATAATCAATGGATGGTCTAAAATCAAAGGTGGAGATGAACTCTAAACTTCGCCGCTCAACAAACAATGGACTCAAGCTCAACCTTTTCCTACTCAAGGCATCCGCCACAACGTTACCCTTGCCAGGGGTATATGCTATCTCGAAATCGTAAGACACCAAGAATCCATCCACCTTTGCTGCCTTAAGTTCAAGTCTTTTTGAAACTAGTATTTTAGAGATTTATGATCCGTGTAAAATTCGAACTTTTCGCCAAGAAGATAATGTCGCCAAGACTTAAGCGCAAAAACGATAGCGGCCAACTCTAGGTCATGTGTAGGGTAATTTATCTCATGCATTCTCAACTGCCTTCCACCATAGGCTATTACCCTCCCCTCTTGCATTAAGACTGCGCCTAGTCCTGTCCCACAAGCATCGGTATAAATGGTAAATGGCTTACTCCCATCTGGCAACACTAAGCCTGGGGCTGTGGTCAAAGCTCTCTTTAAATGTTGGAACGCATCATCACAATCAACGTCCCACGTGAAAACTAGGTTCTTCTTCGTCAAGCGTGTCAATGGGGCTGATATCATTGCGAAGTCCTTGATAAACTACCTATAGTAGCCAGCCAACCCCAAGAAACTCCTCACCACGGTAGCATTTTTAGGGACCTTCCAATCTTGGATGGCCACCATCTTCGCGGGATCCACAGCTATCCCTTCCTTGGAAACCACGTGCCCTAAGAATCGCACTTCCTTCCTCCAAAAGTGACATTTAGAAAATTTAGCTTTAAGGCTATGCGCTCGAAGGGGCTCCAAAACTTCCCTAAGATGTAGGGCATGCTCTTCTTCGTTCTTAGAAAAGATTAAGATGTCATCCACAAAGGCCACCACAAATTTGTTAAGGAACTCCCTAAATACCCTACTCATCAAGTCAACAAAGTATGCGGGGGAGTTTGTCGAACCGAAAGGCATTACCAGCCACTCATAGAAACTGTCCGGAGTCCTAAAGGCGGTCTTGTCTATGCTATCCTCAGCCACTCTCAACTGATGGAAACCAGTGGCTATGTCCAACTGCGAAAATACTGAGGCGCCAACTAACAGATCGAATAAATCATCAATCCTCGGCAGTGGGTTCCTATTCTTTTTTGTAAGCTTATTAAGTTCTCTGTAGTCCACGCACAGTCTAAGGGACACATCCGCCTTCGTGGCAAAAACTACTGGGGCACTCCACTCCGATATACTACGTCTTATGAACCCCTTCTCAAGCAATTCCCCTACTTGCTTATTGAGTTCCCTCCTCTCACGAGGAGCTATGTGGCGTACTGGCAGAGATACGGGTTTTGCATTGTCTACAAGATAAATACGAAAGTCTATCTCACATTCTGGGGGTAGACCCCTCACCTCATCGAAGACATCAACATATTCACGGACTATACGAACAGAATGTAAATCATCATTGGATGCGTCAAGTGACTCAAGATAAATAAGCATCACCAATCCTTTAGGGTCACAAGAAATATCAAGGGTCTTTCCACTACGAGTCAACAATTTTACTACCCTTCGTTCACAATCTAGGATGGCACCATGTCTGGCTAGCCAATCCTTCCTAGAATCAACCCATAGCCTATGAAACCAAGCAAAAAAGCATTACATTCAAAACCAACGCCTAAGATAGACAATCTCAAATCCCTACAAACCATGGATAAATGAGCCGACCCACCAATAGGATTTGAGACTACAATGGGATCCACAACGAGACTAGTATTTTAGTGCAGTGTTTCAAATAATGATGTAGAGATAAACAAATGTGATGCGCCAGAATCGAATAAAGTACGGACAGGATGATCAAACAAGAAAATCAAATTTTCGACAGAAATTTTTCTACCTTTCCCTTGTCCCAGAGCCATGAGAGCATGAACTTGCCCTCCTGAAGTAGACCCTGCCCTCTGCCCTTGCTTTTTAGGACAGTCCTTCACTCCATGACCCGCATCACCATAATGATAACAAGCGAACTTCTTCTTCCTTCAGTCCTTCTTTAGATGACTAGGTATCCCATAGTTATGACACTTCCTCTTCTCTTTGCCACCCTTCTTTTGTTGCTGGGCTTTCTTTTGATCCCCTTTCTTCTCTGGTGCCTTATTAGCATTAGCGCCTTTCCCCTCTTCATGCATAAGCGCCAGGTTAACCAGCTTCTCAAAGGTGGCCCCCATGGGAATGGGGGTCATAGCCAGCCCATGTAGCGGCTCATTCAAGCCATTAACAAATCACAAGGCCTTCTTTTCGGGTGTGTTAACCAAGTCTAAGCCAAACCTCGCCAATTGATTGAACTTCTTGACGTTCTCTTTTACTTATAAATTTCCCTGCTTCAACGCTAAGAACCTTTCCATGTATAAGTTCTCTTCTGCTCGTGACAGAAATTTCGCTTCGAACCTATGCCTGAAGTCCGCCCATGTCTCAACTGGACGCTCTCCACTAGTGGCCTCCCACCATAACGAAGCCTTATCCTTCATCAACCAAGCAGCCAATTGGACTTTCCTCCTATTATCCACCTCAAAGATACCAAAAAGATCCTTAACTTCTTTTAACCAATTTCTAGCTTCAACGAATGATTCAGACCCACTAAAATGTTTTCCACCCATCGAACGAAAGTCTTTACATATCTTGGAGAAAGCATCTCCACGCGGAGGAATGACTGGAGTTGGGGGAGGAGGAACGTCGGTCGGGCCCGCGGCAGCGGCCATAGCCTCGAGATATTGACGAAACAAATTGAGTAGATGAGCACCCTCTGGTATCTCAGATGCTCCAGACATGCTGAAAAGAAAAAGAAAGAGTTTCAAAATAAGGGAAGCAAAAGAGAGATGTATGGCTTGCGGGGATTATGCTCCTTAAAGTAAACTTTTTTTAAAAATAGCTTCTTTAAAACAACTTTTTGGAAATACTTTCTAGGAAAATAATACTTTTGAAAACACTTTTCAAAACTTTTTATCTGTTCTTGTAACCTAAGCTCTGATACCACATGTAACACCCCATGGCCATTAATGTCACTCACAAAGGGAATGCATTAATGTCATGAAGCGTTATAGTAGTATAGAATAGATAAATTACAAGAGTAAATAAATAAAACATAGCGGAAGATAAAATTATTTCAAAGAATCATAACTTCAAAACAAGCTTACATAAGTAGTCTCCAAAACCATTACAACAGGATCAATTGTCTTTTCCAAAAACTTCAAAGTTCATAAAGAAGCAAATACTTAAATAACATAAATGCATAAATCCCCACTGAGCATAAGCAAAGCCATAAAGATGAGAGAGTCCAAAGCGATACATCTACTCTTTTCAAGCAATTGAAAGAAATCGGCACTAAGCTGTAGTATTCCCTCCTTGCAAACCTGAGGGGGGGGGGGAAGGAATGAAAAGAGGTGGAAACAAAATGGGTCAGACATAAAGTCTGGCGAGTCCAGTAATTTTAACAAATAATAGGTAAGGTAAATGATCAAGACATAAATAGGCATCATGATATGGCTGTAACATAGATAAGGTAGATAAAAAGGATGGACAAGATGATTTCGTTCCTAAGTACTAAGACAATCCTACACCTTGGTTAAGCGAACAACCCTCCAAGTACTAACCCCGAAGAACGAAGTCAACATCAGACTAGCACCCAAAGTACTATCCAAGTCAACCAACATGTATTTCGTTACACCGCACTTTTGCTAAGTTACACCGCATTACTTAATTACACCGCACATCTACTAGTCTCTATTTACTAAAGGTTGATCCCTTCCCACTAACCGTACCCACATGACATACTTGATAGTTACTTGTACCTAGCTTCTATCGTAGGTGCCGGCTTGCTCCTACCATCGCTAAGGTACCCTTACCCTACCCATTCGATCGGCTCCCTAAACCCCGTATGCACCCGTGTTGGCCCCAACGTGGGGTGTATCACTCCCCAAAGTGGCAACCCCGATACCAACATAAAATGCACGGCCATACCAACACGATGCAACAACGTCTTACCTAACAGCCCGGACCCATGCACGCACATGGACCCGTTGGACTCGCGTTGCCACCGCTATTCACGTTTTGACCTCTTACATTCAAGTCCAGTAAGCGTGCCTCAACCCCGGCCTAGTACCGGGCCCAATTAGATACTCAAACGGGTTACTGGTTGAAACGGGTCCCCCATCCGACACAAGCCTCCCACCTATGCTTGGTCCCCACTAGGTTTTTCTCCCACTTACCCATTTTAATTTAAATGTCCATGTCTTACACATGCTATGGTTAAGTCCGTACTTATATGTCATAATTTACATGTCTTATCTTATACCAGTTAAGTCCATATTCACATGTCATAATGTACATGTCACCCCACTTAACCCTCTAACCATACCCATGTCTTATTATGGTTAGTATTCCATAATTCATTCCTTATGACGAACGGTGCATGACCTCCCAAATTAGACCGAACACTCTGTGGCCGCTGGATTTGTCGGGCAGTTCCGGGCAGTCTTACGCCATAAACCGGGTCTAACCTCGTGTCATTAACTGTTGCGCATAGAATTCCTTCTTTTGACCTCTCACATTAGACGTCCAATTGTGGCAGTTGGATTTGTCGGGCGGTTCCGGGTAGTCTTACGCCATAATTGCGCCTAACCTCGTGTCAAAGGTTTAGTAATAATCGTATTTCACCCATACCCAATTTTCATGTCATGTATATCCAATTAAACATATAATCATGTTTATAATATTGCCTATTCCAAATTGTCACTAATTACATATTAATTAGCCTCAATTACAAATTCATAATTATAGGCAATTTCATCAATTCCATGCAATTCATACCCAAATATGCCAATTTCACATATTATCCAATTATCCAAAATATCCAATAATATCCAATTTCCATATTTCACATATTCCCCTCGTTCCCACGTATTCGAATTCGCGCGTATTTTTAACACAGGCTCGAGGGTTGCCTAGATCCAAAAATAAAAAGAATAGGGATAAGAAGAGAGAATCAAATCACAGAAAATTGGGATTAACACAACATCATGAAATAAAGGGGCATATAAACTGTCATAAAGGCATAATGATGGATTCAACATGAATAAACTGATAAAGGTATGAACTTTACATAGAAATATAGGCATATGATGACATGAATCAAAAAGGTGAAGACTTGGATGAGATTTAAATTACATACATACATATGAATCCTCTTTACAACTTCATCATGTTACTTTTAATCCCATTATATTGTGAAAATCCCTGTACTCACCTTTTGTGGTTAAAGAATAGAATTATGCACTGAAATTGGTGTAGAAACGTTGCGGTGTTGCTGATTTATCTTCTTGAATTGTTGTAGATGCTCTAATCTTTAATTTGAGTTGAAGTTGAATACTTGAGATTTGATTTAGAGGCGGCGGCTTGGGTTTAAGAGAGAGTTTGACAGCATAAGGGTGTCACAGATAATACTTACGAATTAGGGTTAGGTCTTAGGGTGTATATATAGGTGTAGGAAGTAATTTCGGACCATTAGATTAACCATGAACCATGAGAACCAATCAGATGCCACATCTGCCATTGAGCGAATTGGCCCATGGGTTGACAGCCAAACACCCTGAATCAACCCCTAGTCGACCCAGCGGGGCTCGGGTCAACCTCAAAAATGGGCCGGTTCGGTTATTCCCCCTCCTAATTCGTTGTTTTGAACTTTTTTGCATATTTATTTATTTAATTATATATATATATATATATATATATTTCTCTCATATGCATACAAACTTCAAGGCTTAATAACATATTCATAAGGTATCCGTTTTGTGCAAACCAAATGTCTATCTTGACCCAAAATTTTGAAACGAACATAATAGCGCAACCCATTTCACTTAATTCTTTTCTAAAAATTAAGTATACTTTAATTAGTGAATGTTAATGTTATAAAATTACGGGGTGTTACATAACAGGTTACACTCATCTTAGTTCAGTTACCAAGAAATTCAATCTTAATGTCATTTGGGAAAATCAAAAGTTTTTTTAACTCAATTTTTAATTTTTCACATGTTGTTTTTTTAGTCAAAGGGGTATGACCATGGTCGAAATTCTATTTACCATATTTTGGAATATGATGCACCATGTTATATTTCTATTTCGTACCCATAAACGAGTTTTCAAAAGTCATGCAATGCAATCTTGGATTTTCAAACTGATGTTGCACCTCAAGACTTCGATGTTGCACCCAACAGACATGGGTTGTTCCACCACGCATAAATTTGTATCCATTTTGAGTTACGAGAACCATAACCAGTCAGAACAAATCTCTCTCATAGATTTATAGGACTAACAGGTTCCACCCATCTCAACTTAGTTCAGTAACCAAGAAATTCAATCTTAATGATTTTTGGGAACATCGAAAGCTTTTTTAGCTTAATTTTTCACTTGTTGTTTTGTTGGTCAAAGGGGGTTTGACCATGATCGGAATTCAATTTAATATATTTTGGAATATGATGCACCATGTCATATTTCTATTTCATACCCATAAAGGAGTTTTCAAAAGTCATACAGTGTAATCTTGGATTTCCAAACTGATGTTGCACATCAAGACTTCGATGTTGCACCCGACAGACGTGGATTGTTCCGCCGCGCATAAATTTGTATCCGTTTTGAGTTAGTAGAACCATAACCAGTCAAAATGAAGCACTCTCATAGATCTATAGGACTAACAGATTACACCCATCTCATCTTAGTTTAGTAACCAAGAAATTCAATCTCAATGACATTTGGGAACATCGAAAGCTTTTTTAGCTCAATTTTTAATTTTTCACATGTTGTTTTGTTGGTCAAAGCGGGTTTGACCATGGTCGGAATTCCGTTTACTATATTTTGGAATATGATTCACCATGTTATATTTCTATTTCGTACCAGTAAATGAGTTTTCAAAAGTCATACAGTGCAATCTTGGATTTTCGAACTGATGTTGCACATCAAGACTTCGATGTTGGACCCAACAAACATGGGTTGTTCCGCCACGCATAAATTTGTATCCATTTAGAGTTACTAGAACCATAACCAGCCAAAACAAAGCTCTCTCATAGATTTATAGGACTAACAGGTTCCAACCATCTCATCTTTGTTCAGTAACCATGAAATTCAATCTTAATGACTTTTGGGAACATCGAAAGCTTTTTTAGCTTAATTTTTCACATGTTGTTTTGTTTGTCAAAGGGCGTTTGACCATGGTCGGAATTCGATTTAATATATTTTGGAATATGAGGTACCTTGTTATATTTCTATTTCATACCTGTAAACGAGTATTCAAAAGTCATACAGTGCAATCTTGGATTTTCAAACTGATGTTGCACCTCAAGACTTCGATGTTGCACCCAACAGACGTGGGTTTTTCAGCCATGCATAAATATGTATCCATTTTGAGTTAGTCGAACCATAACCAATCAAAATGAAGCTCTCTCATAAATCTATAGGACTAAAGGTTACACCCATCTCATTTTAGTTCAGTAACCAAGAAATTCAGTCTTAATGACATTTGGGAACATCGAAAGCTTTTTTAGCTCAATTTTTTATTTTTCACATGTTGTTTTTTTAGTCAAAGGGGGTTTGACCATGGTCGGAATTCTATTTACTATATTTTGGAACATGATGCACCATGTTATATTTCTATTTCGTACCAATAAACGAGTTTTCAAAAGTCATATAGTGCAATATTGGATTTTCAAACTGATGTTGCACCTCAAGACTTTGATGTTGCACCTAACAGACGTGGGTTGTTCCGCAACGCATAAATTTGTATCCATTTTGAGTTACTAGAACCATAACCAGTCAAAACAAATCTCTCTCATAGATTTATAGGACTAACATGTTTTACCCGTCTCATCTTAGTTCTGTAACCAAGAAATTCAATCTTAATGATTTTTGGGAACATCGAAAGCTTTTTTAGCTTAATTTTTCACATGTTGCTTTGTTCGTCAAAGGGGGTTTGGCCATGGTCGAAATTCGATTTAATATATTTTGGAATATGATGCACCATGTTATATTTATATTTCATACCCATAAATGAGTTTCCAAATGTCATATAGTGCAATCTTGGATTTTCAAACAAATGTTGCATCTTAAGACTTCGATGTTGCACCTTACAGACGTGGGTTGTTCCACCACGCATAAATTTGTATCTATTTTGAGTTAGTAGAACCATAACCACTCAAAATGAAGCTCTCTCATAGATCTATAGGACTAACAGGTTACTCCCATCTCACCTTAGTTCAGTAACCAATAAATTCAACCTTAATGACATTTGGGAACATCGAAAGCTTTTTTAGCTCAATTTTTTATTTTTCACATGTTGTTTTGTTGGTCAAAGTGGGTTTGACCATGGTCGGAATTCCATTTCTATATTTTGGAATATGATGCATCATGTTATATTTCTATTTCATACCCATAAACGAGTTTTCAAAATTCATACAGTGCAATCTTGGATTTCCAAACTGATGTTGCACCTCAAGACTTTGATGTTGCACCCAACAGACGTGGGTTGTCCCGCCATGCATAAATTTGTATCCATTTTGATTTACGAGAACCATAACTAGTCAGAACAAAGCTCTCTCATAGATTTATAGGACTAACAGGTTCCACCCATCTCATCTTTGTTAAGTAACCAGGAAATTCAATCTTAATGATTTTTGGGAACATCGAAAGCTTTTTTAGCTTAATTTTTCATATGTTGTTTTATTGGTCAAAGGGGGTTTGACCATGGTCGGAATTCGATTTAATATATTTTGTACTATGATGCACCATGTTATATTTTAATTTCATACCCACAAACAAGTTTTCATAAGTCATACAGTGCAATCTTGGATTTTCAAACTGATGTTGCCCCTCAAGACTTCGATGTTGCACCCAATAGACGTGGGTTGTTCCGCCATGCATAAATTTGTATCCATTTTGAATTAGTAGAGCCATAACCAGTCAAAATGAAGCTCTCTCATAGATCTATAGGACTAACAGATTACCCCCATCTCATCATAGTTCAGTAACCAAGAAATTCAATTTTAATGACATTTGGGAATATCGAAAGCTTTTTTAGCTCAATTTTTTATTTTTCACATGTTGTTTTTTTAGTCAAAGGGGTTTGACCATGGTCGACATTCTATTTACCATATTTTGGAATATGATGCACCATGTTATATTTCTATTTCGTACCCATAAACAAGTTTTCTAAAGTCATACAATGCAATCTTGGTTTTTCAAACTGATGTTGCACCTCAAGACTTCGATGTTGCACCCAACCGGCGTGGGTTGTTCCGCCATGCATAAATTTGTATCCATTTTGAGTTACGAGAACCATAACCAGTCAGAACAAAGCTCTCTCATAGATTTATAGGACTAACAGGTTCCACCCATCTCATCTTAGTTCAGTAACCAAGAAATTCAATCTTAATTATTTTTGGGAACATCGAAAGCTTTTTTTGCTTAATTTTTCACATGTTGTTTTGTTGGTCAAAGGGGGTTTGACCAAGGTCGGAATTCGATTTAATATATTTTGGAATATGATGCACCATGTTGTATTTCTATTTCATACCCATAAACGAGTTTTCAAAAGTCATACAGTTCAATCTTGGATTTTCGAACTGATGTTGCACCTCAAGACTTCGATGTTGCACCCAACAGAAGTGGGTTGTTCCGCCACGCATAAATTTGTATCCGTTTTGAGTTAGTAGAACCACAACCACTCAAAATGAAGCACTCTCATAGATCTATAGGACTAACCGATTACACCCGTCTCATCTTAGTTCAGTAACCAAGAAATTCAGTCTTAATGACATTTGGGAACATCGAAAGCTTTTTTAGCTCAATTTTTATTTTTTCACATGTTGTTTTGTTGGTCAAAGGGGGTTTGACCATGGTCGGAATTCTATTTACTATATTTTGGAATATGATTCACCATGTTATATTTCTATTTCATACCGATAAACCAGTTTTCAAAAATCATACAGTGCAATCTTGGATTTTCAAACTGATGTTGCACATCAAGACTTTGGTGTTGGACCCAACAAACGTGGGTTGTTCCGCCATGCATAAATTGGTATCCATTTTGAGTTACTAGAACCATAACCAGCCAAAACAAAGCTCTTTCATAGATTTATAGGACTAACAGGTTCCACCCATCTCATCTTAGTCCAGTAACCAAGAAATTCAATCTTAATGATTTTTGGGAACATCGAAAGCTTTTTTAGCTTAATTTTTCACATGTTGTTTTGTTGGTCGAAGGGGGTTTGACCATGGTCGAAATTCGATTTAATATATTTAGGAATATGATGCACCATGTTATATTTCTATTTCATACCCATAAACGAGTTTTCAAAAGTCATACAATGCAATCTTGGATTTTCAGACTGATGTTGCACCTCAAGACTTCGATGTTGCACCCAACAAACGTGGGTTTTTCAGCCACGCATAAATATGTATCCATTTTGAGTTAGTAAAACCATAACCAATCAAAATGAAGCTCTCTCATAAATCTATAGGACTAACAGTTACACCCATCTCATCTTAGTTCAGTAACCAAGAAATTCAATCTTAATGACATTTGGGAACATCGAAAGCTTTTTTAGCTCAGTTTTTTATTTTTCACATGTTTTTTTAGTCAAAGGGGGTTTGACCATGGTCAGAATTCTATTTACTATATTTTGGAATATGATGCACCATGTTATATTTCTATTTCGTACCAATAAACGAGTTTTCAAAAGTCATACAGTGCAATATTGGATTTTTAAACTGATGTTGCACCTCAAGACTTCGATGTTGCACCTAACAGACGTGGGTTTTTTCGCAACGCATAAATTTGTATCCATTTTGAGTTACTAGAACCATAACCAGTCAAAACAAACCTCTCTCATAGATTCATAGGACTAACATGTTTTACCCATCTCATCTTAGTTCTGTGACAAGGAAATTTAATCTTAATGATTTTTGGGGACATCGAAAGCTTTTTTAGCTTAATTTTTCACATGTTGTTTTGTTGGTCAAAGGGGGTTTGGCCATGGTCGGAATTCGATTTAATATATTTTGGAATATGATGCACTTATACTTGCCCTTAGCATCTATAGTCCGCCGAACAAACCCCAAACAATAGAAAAGAAGAAATAAATAAAAATAGCACTTGTAGTAACCCATAACAGGCTACATTATTACTACTGCAAAACGTAACCCAATACATTGCATTGTCCTTCGCAACTAGGTATTGTCTCCTGTTATGCGTGGTCTTCATTAAAGTAACACCAAACTCTATTCTTCAAGCTACACATTAATGCTAGAATAAACACCCAGCACTGAAACCGTGCACCATAATTCACGAGGCATGTTTAAACTGAAGCAATCCAATATGTAAACATATACTCAAGTCAGGCACTTTCATACCCTGATGTGTGCACATCGCATCAAAATAAGTATGGATAGAAGCCATGTCATCTTGAATTTCCGTTAACTGTATTAGACTACTAACTACATGTACCAATCAACCAATATCCACATCGCATAGACTAGGTTGATATTTCAACTTATCAGAAGTAGTACACCCGAACAGAAACAGAAACATCATATATATATATATACATGACAAATATATGAAAACCCAACAAATTCAGATATGAGTTTGAAAGGAATCAAGGAATGTGAATGCATGCATGTATTCATACCCCTTCATATGTCCATATCTGGTAATATTCACTGAACTTCGTGTCCTTCTTTTAGAAGGGGCTGCGGGTTGTTTTGGGGGGTTTATACCTTGTTTCTGAACATAAGCAGGATTGATAGCTACAGAAGTCGAGAAATCCACAATGGTTGATGCCATTGGGACTTCTTCAATATGTGTGGCGATATTATCTATTAATTATTGATAATGCACACCAAAATAATAAATTTCTTCATCTTCAGAACTTGAACTATCATTAACATCCTCCACGATCACCCTATCTTGTTCGAAATTGCCAGCATCTATTTTCTGTGTCGAATCTTTAAATCTTGAAAGTGTTACCAATGTCTCATCCGTTTGAAAACGATCATAAGGATTAGCCATTGGGATATCAGTATCTCTTTACGCATTTTTAAGAGATTGAGTTGGTTCCTTCATTTTGTTTCTAACAGTAGTCCATTGTTCTTGAGATGCTTCAATGATGACCGCACCTTTGCCTACCTCCTTCATTTCCGATATGTCTATATGGGAATTTATGCTTACATGGTAAACACGAGGAGTAGTTAACACTTGGCCATCCCATGCATCTTCAGAATGTGAATAAGTCAGTTCATTGTGAGGAGCCTCTGCTCCTTGCACATTATCCCTTGTTTTATGCTGCACTGGCTGTCTTGACTGCCATGTCTTTTTGAACTGAATCCCGCAGTTCTTAGTACTACGGCCGAAGACTTAACACTTTTCACATGGAGTAGGGGTACTCATAGGATAACTAAATGTCAACAACAGTACTGTCATAGTTAATTCCTTCCACAGTCTTTGGGTAGGAGAAATTTGAATCTACTTCTATCAAAACTCTAGCATAGTGCAACCGATTTTCTGTGGCAGTAGTGGTATCCATTTTAATAGGCCTTCCAATTGTACTTGCAATCCATCTTATAGCATCCTGATTCCAAAAACCAAAGATTTAAATCCTCTAATTTAACCCAAATCGGAATGGAGGAGAAGTAATCACTCGCTAATTTTAATCTAGGCTTCCATATTTTCATTATAATAATTCTAGAATTAAAAGTAAAAGGACCACTTTTGATAATTCTTGCGCAATATTCTTCCAAAGAGAAACAAACAATAATGTAACCATTACTTTTATAGAAGATTTCGTAATTACCTAACGGCTTCCACACATTTTTCACATAACTCGAGAAGTGGTTATACAACGGTTTGCTTCCAATCACGTATTCCACGGTTGTGTTTCTCCATTTTGCCTCAGCAATTGTGTAACACCCCGTAATTCTGTAAAACAAAAATTCACAAATCAAGGCAGAATTGAATTTTAAAATCAAAATAAGGGAAATGGGCTATGCCATTGCGTTTGTCTCAGAATTCTACATGAAAACGAGTCCGAGTTTGCGTAAATCGGAGTCTGTATGAGGAAGATATGGCCTTCGGAAGTTTCAGCCAAATTCAAATTTCAAAACTAGACTCAGAAGCGGGCTAGGCGGGAAATTTCCCGCCCAGGACACAGGTCGAACAGGGGGTCGATCTGGGGGTCGACCTGGGTACCCAGGTCGACCAGGGTGTCGACCTGGGGGTCGACCTACCCCCATAGGTCGACCTGGGGGTTGACCTCCCCGCTTTTTCCAGATCTGCAGCCTGGTTCGTTTTTCTGTATCCAGACGCCATTCTGACCAGATTCGTTGACTTCTACACTATAGAAACACCCCTAGGCCTCATATTTTCTCCTCACAACTTCTCTATGCCTATACTCTGCTCTAATTCTAATTAAAATAAAATAATACGAAAATCCAAGACAATGTTATGCTGCTCAAGTTTGTCAAGAGGAGATTCGAATCAAGATTAAAGCTTCAAGATAAGAATCAAAGGCTAACTCAAACGGTTTCGAGCAACGTCACACGAATCGTAGCAACGCCATCTTTCTATTCTAATCTAATCTCTGTAAGTCGGTTACTTTTTAAATTTGAACGTTTTCTCTATTCGTGACATGAAATTAAAGGAATAAAAGAATATGCCGGATCTTTCTATTCGAATTAGTGCTTATATCTTTGGACCTAATTAAGAACTGTTATGATTCGATGACCAATAAGACAGTGACTATGAAACTAAGGACCTTAAAACCATATGCCTCTTTGACTATGAACATTGCCTATGACTATGAACATTGCCTATGACTGTGACTCATGACTATGAGGATTATTTCCTTTGACTATGAACACAAGCCTATGCCTTTGATTAGGAAACATAAACTATTGCCTATGACATAACAAGGACAACTGTGATTAAACACCTATGATTCATGACTAGGAAAGTGTTGCTTAAGTTTTGTGACTATGAAATTGGGTCTAAACCTGATTATCTATTCTGTCTATTCTTGGTTTTCTTTGGTTTTAGATCTTGGGAATTTACCTATTAAGTTAGGTCTACCCATGTTCTTGAACCTACGTCGTTATTCAACCCTTTTTATGTCATAAGATTTTCAGACCTATAGGCTTTCGATGTTTTAGATCAATTTCAGTGTAATTCGTTAGGTCTGTAATTAGTAAATTATCATTTTATGCCAGTTATTATGTCTATCTTTTTCATAGCATCTTTGGTTCATTCCCTATTTTCTATGAATCTAGATTTATCTATAATCTAGACTGAATCACGATTATACGAACGATGGGAATACGATTTGGGCAAAATATGAAATTTACTAAAAACGTAGTCATAAACTTGGAAATTGGCATAAATTGGGAACATGTATTATGGCATGTTTATAAAAATGCAAATTGGATAAATTTGACATGAATTATAGGATGTGTAATTTGAATCTATTATTGACTTGTAAATCTAGCATTTACATGAATTATGAACTAGAATAATAAGTCTAGTTTGACATGAACTATTATTAGAATGTTAAATCAGAATTGGATTAGCAAATTTGGCATAAAAAGTATATTGGCATAAATCTGAAATTGGCCATAATGGTGAATAAATTGTCATGTTTAGCAAAATCATGGTTAGTGACACTTAATTTGGTATAGTTTACATACCAAAAAGCATAAATATGATATAGAGGGGAAAATGGTTCATAAGAATAAATGTTGACAATTTACATTAAAAGAGTAATTAGGAAATAAGTAAATTAGGAATGATTTACTTATAGAATTTGTCCTAAATGAGAATATGTAAATTTAGACAAATTAAAGGTTTATTAACGACATCTCTTTTAATAACACACCAGAAAGTTCTAGGGTGACAGAGAGGATAGTGTCTAGGCTTGGGTTTGGAAAATACAAGTTTCCTGCTCTCCCTGACTATCCCTAACTCATCCGACGGACGGGATGGTTACTTTCAAAACCTGATTTGAAAATTAATCAAAACCCTTTGAACTTAGAAAACACGAATATGCCTAACCCGAGGTTAGACTGAGTTGCGATGTAAACCTGCCCGGAACCAACCGGCACATCCAGTAATCGCAACAATATCTGTCTAATGTGAGTGGTCGCGGCTTTAATTTATTTAGTTAAAGCTGGAGCAAGAATGGTAGGGTTAAGTTAATTAAGACACTTAACCAATTCAACATGATAACAAAACCGATGGGTGGGGTCAGGTTCATACAGACACTTAACACAGTTAAGCTAGAATGGGAGGGTTAAGTCCATAGGAACACTTAACCAACTTAACACAGTTAAGCTAGAATGGGAGGGCTAAGTCCATAGGGACACTTAACCAACTTAAAATGGTAACAAGACAAGATTTGTAGGGGTTAAGTAACTAAGAAAACACTTAGTCAAATTAACATGTTAACTAGACTAGAAGGTGGGGTTAAGTAAAGTTAATATACTTAGCCAAATTAACATGTTAACTAGACTGGAGGTTGGGGTTAAGTAAAATTTAATACACTTAGCCAAATTGATATGTTAGCTGGATTAGACCGTAGGGTTAAGTAAACTTGAGCACTTAACCGTCAGATTGTGATAAAGGAATAGGGTTAAGTTTAAAACATGAAGGGATAATACTTAACCATTAATAACATGTTAGTTAAAACAGACAGGGCAAGGTTAAGTTAAAAAGGAACACTTAACCAATACAGGATGAATGGGTAGGGTTAAGTAATAAGAAATACTTAACCAATATAACTTGGTTTATTGTAGGGTGAAGTCAACATGAATTACGGATAACACTTAACCAGTTTATTAGGATAAATGAAGAGGGTTAAGTTAGCTTGAATTGACTAATGACACTTAACCAATCCAAATTGACGGGAAAGAGAACTAAGTAGTAAACCTTAGTTAAAAGGAGCTAAATAGTAAACCTTAGTTAAGAAAACAACGATTCTGGAAACTAAGTGGTAAACCTTAGTTAGTAGAAATAAGTAGTAATTCTTAGTATAACACGGGAAGGAGCGAATGTCTGTCTAAGTAAAAAGAAGGCTCCAACGAATTGGGTTACGCAGCCAGAGGCTCCGAGGGGACGTGAGGGTACTCTTGGTATCCCTCTGTGAGGCTGCAGATGATCCTCCTGGGCTCATAGAGGTTAAGTTCTGCGTTAGAAGAACCAGGGGTATAAAATATGGCAACCTAAAGACTAGGATGGACCAACGTGATTCGGCGAGAAACCGGTAGCCCTGTGATAGCAACTCGTCGTCTACCATCCATCTTGAGTCAGTTGAGATACGTGAAGCGGAAAGGCGGAGAACTCCAAAAGACCATATACTTGCTATCTAGTTATGGGTGAGGATGGCCATAGGTTAGTGGGGGCATAGGGGGCCTGCGTATAGTTCTCATTTTTCAAGGTGTGCCTTTCATTAGTTGAGGGAGGGGTCGAGTGGGACCATAGCCACTGGAATAAAAACAGACCTCAGCATCTGCATCGGCAGATATCTGAAAGCTCCCGACCGAGTTCTGTGTTTCTTGATTTTCCCTACCACAAGACTCGGGCCGCACATTACAGGACATGTGCATCTAGACATGCGATAACGATTCGCGATACATGCTTGGGGAAGTATAGGAACATATACCACTCTAGGTAATGTGTCCTAGACTTGGGAGGCATCGTTCGACAGGTAGCATAATCCCTAGTTGGACTAGGTGGCATAAACCCTGAATCCGAGAAGCGTTCAGCAGATAGCGTAAACTCTAGTTGAATCAAGAAAGAACTTGATAGAAAACCCAGATCTAGGTAATAAATAATAAATGTATGCCTAAAGGCAATGGAAACTACAGGGATTGGGATCACGTTATCGTTACTAGTTGGGACACTAGTTAGGTGGTGCAGAGATATAGAAACCAGTATAATAAGGAAATAGCGAAGCGGCGAAAGTATTAGAGCATATCCAGTTTATCTTATCTTAGCATATCTTGTGTTAATCTTGTCTAATCTTGTTGACCCCATCATCATGGTGTTATCTTGTATTCAGTTAATTAATGCCGTTTTGTTTTTCCATGTTCACATGCTAGAAGTAACTGAACTTACTCAGGCTTTATGTCTGACTTTGTTTTTCTTTCATCTTCTTTTCTTCCGTCCCCCCCCCCCCAAAGTAGTAAAGGAGGGAATAGTATAGCTCAGGTTAAGTTGGACTGTCACTCTTCCCCAGCTTGAAGATTTGTCGAAGTTTTGCTTGGATTCTCTTTTCAGATGCTATGGCTGGCTCTTGCTACAATTGGGGAATACAAATGTTGTTTTATGCTTCTTTATTTTGTAAGACAGATGATACACTGATATTATAAATGTCATTAAAGTTTACCCATAATGTAACCCCAATGCTTTTAAACTTGCATATACATTTGCAACAACGCATAATGGATTTAAGAAGGAACTTGGCAAAAGCATGACAAAAAGGGTATAAGGCCACAAGTTAATCATGGTGGCATATAAGGCATAAATGTGTTCATTAACTTGCATGTTGCATTGTTAAGCCTCGAAAACATGCATAACCCCAAAACTTAGCATATTGGTGAATCATGGTGATAGATGACATAGAAAAATGGCTAGAAGTTCGCATATAGCATTCTATGCAAGTTAACTTAAGGGATAAGAGAGTTCTTATGTTGCATAATGCAACATTTCAACATAAAGCTTATAGCTTTTAGCCCACAAAATCAAGGTGATAAATTTATGAATATGCATAGTATAAATCTACACATAACATGATAGTTTCTAAGCATGTAACCTACTCAAGTTCAAACCCAAAACTTGCAACATGAACATTTAACTTCATAGTTAATATCTAAGAGTAGGAGGGGGCTTACAATGCTATGAAGGCACAAATTAATATATAAAAAGATTGAGACGAAGCCACACTAGCAAAAACCCCAAATCAATAAGCTCCAATAAAACCCTTGAGAAAATAATAAGAAAGATCCTTGCTTTGATGAAGATTTGCCTTGAAATCAAGTTTAGAAGCTCTCATATGAACATAGAAACTCTCATACACTCATATGATCATGTAATCTCTCATGTGAATGAAGATAGAATTTATGACAAGAGGATGGAGGCTACGGTTTTGAGTGGAGGCCGTGATCATTAGAAATTTTGGCATAGTTTAGTTGTAGGATCAAATAATGAGGGTTTAAAGGTTAGGTTATTGGTCTTTTTATAGATATTAGGACTAGTTTTAGCCATAGGATTAACCCCAATTCATATCCTAGCCATCAAAATCCGTCACCTGCTAACAAATCAGACCCAAAACATGTCTTGGGGAAGAAGTCGGGTGCACCAGGCCAAAACTGGTCTGGCCACCTGTGTCGACTCCCCAGTCGACTTGGCAGTCGACTTGGGGGGGGGCATGGTGTCGACTTGGCAGTCGACACACCCTTGACCAGGGTTGACTTTTTGAATTTGAATATGTTTTAAACTCTGAAAATTCTGAAAACTTCGACGGACCATATCTTGGTCATACGGACTCCGATTCTCGAAAACTCGGACTCTATTTCGCGTATTTTTCCGAGACGAACGCAATGGCACAGCCCGTTTCCTTGATTCAGATTTTAAAATTAAATTCTGCCTTGATTCTTGTCTTAATACGTTATTAAAATTCGGGTTGTTACACTTTTATTTTCTAAAAAGGAGATTCTGAAATACATGAAGCAAAAGGGTATATATACATGATCAAAAAACCCTAAAACCCTAATACTTTCCATGAGAAATCCCCAAAATGCACATTCATGTAACTTATAATTTCCATTAGCTACAACTGAGTTACGTAGAATGCATGAGGCCTTTTTGTTTCTGTCTTTAACATGAAGCTTAAGAGAAAATGGGCTAAGTGAAAGGTGTGGGGCCCCCACTATCCATAAAATGAATTAATTCTTTGCCTCCTTTTGTGAAAATGAATGCTTTCCCTCATCTCTTCATGTGTATATGTCCTTTTAGCTCCAAAATTTCTACAAAAAATAAACACAACGAACGAGTAAAGGATTTCACAAATTAAAACATGCACTAGTGACCACTTTTTCCCAAAATAAGTGATGATTTTGAAACTATTTAAAACATGGTTTGATCATGTAAAATACACAAAAATGTTCATTTATTCAACTAAACAAGAATAAATATGTGAATATAAATGTACATTTTTACGTGCACATCAGTATCACTATTTTGAGTTACACGAAGCTAATGTTAGAACATATCTTGTGAGTCCCGTGTTGTAGAAAAGCTGGGTAGAAGTTACAGGATTTTGTCCTATAGAACAAAAGCTTCTTTATACTATGGAGGAGGGCAAACTGTTAACAACAAAATTCACACTGGCCAAATATAAATAAGAAGAAGCTCCAAAGCCGAGAGAACAAAGGGTTCCAGATAGCGAAACCAGGATTACGAAGAAAAGGGCAAAGCTAAGGAGCTATCGGGAGAAGATACCGACAGCCAAGAAGATTCAGAGCACAAGAGTTTCGGTCTGACACCGATAGCAGCAAGATAGGAGGAAGATGTGACCAGTTTTCTATAGATACAAGCATTATGGGCGGAAGCCTAGAACTAATACAAGAAAAGACACCGGCAAAGCAGTCCCGACACTAAAGGGAACGAAGCAACTCCGAAATCATTTCATATGATACCGGGAGCTAGTAATAAGGGTTACCGAAGCTATATGATCTGAAATCTAAATAGAAGGAGGTAAGAGGCTATTGATACAAACATCAAGTAGTAGCTTCAGCACCGCCTGAAGGCATATTGGAGGCATACCATTATAGCCAGAGCGAGACACTAAAGCAAGAGGCTAGAGACAGGGCAATAAGAAGCTATTGACACCAACAGTCTTGGTACCGATACTAGTGGACAAGACCTACACCTTCTGGAATAATCATTGAAGGAAGAAATTGGTGGAAGACAATAGTGATAGAAGATGAAGACATATGCATAAAGAGATAAAGAGAACTAAGCCAATACCGACACAGAATTACATTCGACACCGAACCAAAGCCATCTCGGTTAAGCACCGAAGGCCAAGCATGGAAGGAATAAGATGAAGAAGCCGACAAAGAAGCATATACAAGGCTTCGACACCAAAACAAAAAGATACGGAGGCGGACTGAGACCAGTCATCCCGAAACTGAGATCCGCCAAAGTTAAGCTGTCAGATTCCAAGACCTAAAAACCGAGAGGCAAGACAGTGGAACCACTCCCGAAAGCCCGAGATTGATATTCCAAAGGCCGAAAAACATCAATAAAGACATTATATAAGAAGAAAGGTGACCGAGACCTTTCTGTTGGAACCTAAAGTCACAAGAGCGGCCGAGTCCTTGTTAAAGCATCCGAAAGAGGCTTATGTTGGGCTCACAACAGAAGAGAGCCCAACTTGCCTATAAATAAGACCCTAGGGGTCTCATTTTGGAGGACTTTTCCTCACTCCACAATCATGCTCTCATTTCCAAGAGAGAAAACCCGAATTGTAAATCAGTATGGGGATTTCTTATGTAACTTCCTCTATGAATTAAATCATCAAAGCCCTTAAAGTGGACGTAGGTTCAATCCGAACCGAACCACTATAAATTGTTGTGTTCTTTACTATTTTACATATTCTATGGTATTTTTTTATGCTATGCTATTTTATGCTTCACAATCTAGCCCTTTCATCGGGTTCCTACCTAGCTTATGCTTTCTCCTCAACAAAAGCCTTTCCGCACAAACCTTACTCCAAACCTTAAATCATTAAGTAACCCTTCCACAACCCATTTAGATTCCTAACTAGTAACGAGCTTACGAAACCTTTATCCTAAGGTAACTGTTGGTCCTTAAGTCTCATAAGCGTGATACTCACATCTTGAGGGAAGAGTAAATAATTTTTAGCCTTGAGACCTTGATATCTAGGAAATGGTGAACTAACTAGGCTTGTGGGAACTGAATAAGCCCATTTTCCCATAGGTCCATTTCCATAGACCTATCTCAGGTGTTGACGAGAATATCGTTAACAATAAGGGAGAAATAAGTAGTAAGAATATGGAATATGACAAATTAACGTCCATAGCATAAAGGTGTTAAGGTTTCAGGAAAGTGGAAGAATACCTTTTATTAAATGGAATAAAACTTCTATATTGGTAAATATGAAAATTTGAATTTAAAAGAGCACTAAACGGTCAATAGAAGGAAGGATATTGAAATCAAGAAATATTAAGAAAGTAATTAAGGTCATTTATGCAAAGGTATGAATATTCGATTTTGAATTAGATGTCCATAGAAATAAGCGTTATTTAACGGATAAAATGGACATAAAGGACATTGAGAAGTAATAATTAGGAATGTCAAGGATTGAAAAATACAGGAACACAGAAGAAATTATTTAATGAAACAGATAGACTTCCATAAAACAATGTATTAGAAAGTTTAGATGAAAATTAAAGAATGTTAAGGAACCTATAGAGATGATTTTTGACACACTATTAAATTATTTTGAAAAAGAAAATTTTAACATTTCATTTATAGGCGCATGTTGCATAATAATTCCATTTAAGAAAGAAAATTTAAAATATAGTTTTTGGGAAAATAAATGTTTTTGAGGAATTTTAAAGTTTTTTGTTTCTTTTGTAGGCGAACTATAAATTTAAACTTTAAGGAAAACAAAAGGTGAATTCCTTAAATAAAGGATAATAATAAACGTTTTCAGTTACGAGCTTTAAAAAGATAAGAAATGAAAGTATCGGGCAGTAAACAATTATAATGGAAAAATTATAATTGTCATTTCTTTGATATAACTAGCTTTTAATATTGAAATGAATTTGAAAGGATTCTTTCTTAAAAATCCTATATAACTTATGACAATGAATTTGATGTTCAATCAGAAAGAAAAGATTCCATATATAAGTTTGGTAGGATAAACATCATAAATGTACTCATCTAAGGAGTGGGTAGTAAATTTATTTATTAAAATTAAGGTAGAATTTGAAATAGCAAAATTCACATATAATAAGGAGTATATGAGGGAGTAATAGTACTAGGAGTGGAATATATGGTAAATGACTACTTCAATAGTTAATTTGGCAATTTATAACAAATTTCAACCATTAAATTAAATTTTTGAAAAGCACCCTCATTGTGCAAACAATGTGTTATTAGTAATTAAAAATATATTAAATTAAAACGCACCATTATTGTGAAAATTTGATAAGAGTATATGTGAAGAACAATAAAGGTTTTAAACTGTATTGCTAAAATGAATACAGTCTCAAATTAATGAGTGTGTTAGAAGGCATAATTGTTACTTAATTTAAAAGTTGAATTATTAGAGTCTTTTTTTCAAATAAAAACAAGCGTTTACCCCAAAATATTTGTCGTTTTGAAGGAGATTAAAGATTAATATTCAGAATACAAATAAAAGACAAGTGCTAAAGTTAAAGAGGTTATTTTTCTCTTAATTTAAGAATTTATATCCATTTGATGAACTTTATAATTTAAAAAATAAGGCATTTGATTAAAGCACTTTGTAAGAAAGATATTAAGTTTTACTGTTCAAAGAGTACACAAACCTTGAGTAATGCCTTAAAAGTATTATTATGTGAAGTAATAATGTATTTTGAAAATTTAGCAATAGATTTTTTTTTGAAACTTAATTACTTCATAATTCAATTTTGGATATTACTTAAGATTCTATTTTCTAAAATAGAACGAGCAATTGTTCTATTAACCGTTAAAAAGTTTTATTGACCCTTTTGAAAGTGAGAATGTTCGACATTCAATAGTTAATAAAGTTAAGTGTTTAAATAGAAAAAGTGTTTCTGCTTTTATTTAAAATATTTAAGTTAGCATTTGAAAAGAAGCGTTTGAATCCTTATTGTAACATTTGGAATAATTTCTGAATAAAGTATGTTTTATTAAAACAAAACATGTATTGACATTGAGTACATAAAGTATTAAAGTCTTCACATAAATTTAACATCTTTGGTTTTAATAATATATTATGTACCTATTTTTGAATTTGTGCAAATTTGAAAGATAAAGAGGATATAACAATATTCAGAAGGATATATCTTGTGTAATTACTAAAATTCAACATTATAATAAAAGATAGCTTTGGAGTAATAAGGGTAACTAATTAGGTTAGTTAGAGTTAGGCTTATGACAAAGCAAGGATAAATTGCACAACCTAATCTAGAAAGTTTAGTGTCAGTCCCATAAGTTTCTATTTGGAAGATGGTGAGGTATAGTATTTCCAGAATAAAGGGTTGGTTGTTAATTAGATTGCCCTAGATAATTTAGTTTAGGAATTAGAATATTGATAACTGTATCTAGCGATTAGTGTATATATATAGGTGTAACGTAACTTACAAACTTATAGTAAGTCGCGGTTTCAGAGAAACATTCATGGATATTAATTGCAATTTTGGTAGGGCAATAAATTTGTAATTAATAAGATTAAAAGAGGATTTTGGGACTGATTTAGAAAAATAGATTGATTCAGAGATAATGGATATATTTTCAAGCTCAAAAGAACTTGAAAGAGTTAAGTATTCATGGAATGGTCCGGTCTTGAGAATGGGATAGGCCAAAATTATAAGAAATACAAAGGTGTAAATTTAAAGGAAACGGTTGGCATCTTAAGGAATCAGAATGAAAGTATTAAGACCTCAACATCATTTAAACCACATATCTATAGGATAGAACTTCCAAAAGAATATTTTTATTATTTTGATCACTAATGGTCCCTCGTATTGGTTGGATAAGGGTATAAAGTGGTGTAAGTAATGAATCCCTATTTATGCCTGTGGTGTTGGGATTGAAACCGTTATTTAAATTTTGAAATAAATGACTAAGAGAAGATTTCTCGGGAATACCCAGCTTAGTGATGTACCATCTATGGGATTTGGAAGTTAATAACAGAATTAGATTTGTAGCATACAAGGAGGAAGTGCAATTAGTCTCAATTTTTTTGGAATATTGGTTGAAGAGGAAGATTGGCCTTAGAGAATGTCATCCTCAAGAATAAGAACTTGAAGCATGAGAATAAGGAATATACCTAAGCATTGGATTTGTATTCGCCATTTTAGTTTGAATATGACCGTGTTTTTCTTTGCTTATGGGCATTTGTTTGATTTTTATAGATTAGCCCTTTTGTTGTTTTTCATGAAAAGGACTATATTTGTAATTATAAGGAATATATATAATTTTCGTGTTTGCACATAGATTATGCTATCCATTCAAAATAAGATAGTACCCATTCCTTGTAATTTTAAATATGACATAATTATTGTTTAGGCAAATTTATGGAAATCTTAGCAAATGACCTTTTATTGGAATTTAAGTTTCAGAAAATTTGAGCTTAGGAAAAATATTTTAGTTATCAGTATAGACTAGAAACAATTATTGGTTAGATTTAGAAAATTTTGGTTTAGAATTTTTTTTAGTTTTTGAGTTACATGTCATTCAAGGACTAAAGGACAAGCTGAAGACAACCAGAGCTTTGGGAATAAGAGGAAGAGTTGCATCTTGGACCTCTTAGACAATAGGAATAATATTTATCTTTTTAGCAGTAGCGTAATTATCATTTTGTAAATTAGTGCGCGCTCTTGAAGAAATTCAAGGAGGCCATCTAAAATACCAAAATGTTAATGGAATAACCATTGACAAATTTCTACTCGAACCAAATTTGAGATTAGACTTTAGGGAAAAACCTAATTTGATTAGGCAGCTTGTGAAGGATAGAGAGTCAGTATTGTACTTTGGGCTTTCCCAAGGATTAGGGGGATAAAAAATATTATTGAGGATACGAGCCTATAACAATTTTATGTTTGATAAGATACCTTCGCAATACATTGAATTTTGGTACGACCTAATCAAGAAATAAGAACAAAAATGGAACCTTAGGAACCTTGTGCCTCCATAGATATTTTGGAGCATGGATTCCAAGACTCCACGCTATTTAGTTAGATTGGTTCGAGCACAGTAATGAGAAAATTCGATAATAGGCATGAAAAATTAAAATCTTTGTAGCCTTTCTTGAAAATTTAGGATTATATGATTGCATTGTGGTTGCTAGATTGGATGATAGAAGATTTTTTCAACAAAAATGCACCAAGGACACATGTAGAAATTATATGCATAGATTCAGCATCACTTACTACACATACACGCTAAGACTGAGCTCACTATAGCAAGTCTGCAGTGCATAATAAATTGAGTCATGAATGTTTATTGGTTGTTAAATAAATAACTTGGGTGCATAACATGTTTGTGAGCAAGTTGTGTTTTTGCTCCCAGGCAATGATTTTGGGATGAAATCTCTTTAAGGGGGAAAAAAATGTTACACCCCATAAAATATACCCTAAATAGACATATGTGATTAATTTAAATATATACAATAACAAATTAATAAATACTAATGGGTTGAAAATAGGAATTTTGAAAAATTGGGAATTGAGCCACGAAAGTATTACTATTGCGTTCGTGGCGAGATTCTGATCCGTTTACATGTTATATTTGCTAAAAACGGAGTCCGTATGAAGAAGTTATTAATAAAAAAAGTTGTACATAAATATTAACGCATAAGGTTTGAATTTCATATAAATAAATATACAAATATGGAATATATTAATTGAGACTAGCATGAAAAGAATATTCATATTAAATTCTAATTTGTGTGTGTATATTTATATACAAGAGGGGACAGGAATAATCAACTTAAGGAAGGTAATCAATCAATTAAATCAATGTTCAATAAATTAGGCATACGACCAGGAAATGAATTCCCTAGGCCAAATCAAATCACAATGGTCGACGGTTTCCCTTAGGGTTTGTCGACCGCCCTTCTAGGGAGTGGTCGACCGCCCTTAAGTAATATTGGTGGAGGAGGCATGCTTTTGTAGGGTTTTAATATAGGGTCCGTTTGGCAAAGGTCCCTATTAAGTTTTAAAATTAGGCTCACATCTTGTCATAAATTTATTTTAATTTTAGTCCCTATTTTTCGAAAATTCACTAAAAAATAAAAAAATACGTAAATTCATATTTAAATTAAACATGCACACGACAACAAATTCAGATAAAAAAACATCAAACAAAGCATCAAAAACGAAAACAGCAAAACAACGAAAATGCAGTAAAATGCATAATGGTATGCAAGTATTTGAAATTTCTTGCACACATATGTGCATGTTTTCAAGTCATGCATATGTGCTTGATTTACTTGCATACATCTGTGCACATAATGCATATTTCTTGCATAAAAATGTGCATTAATTCGCAGGCTAAATTTCACTTAAGTTTTCTTCGTGCAAATACATGCATACATGTGCGCAAGTATTTTAAATAGTTGCACACATGTATACAAGTTTCGGTCCAGATTTTCAAGCCAAAACAGCTTAGTTGCACACATGTATGCAAGTATTGGTAATAGTTGCATACATGTATGCAATTTTTTTTAAAATTATGTGGACTTCCGAGAATATTTCCAGATTTCAGAATTTTTTTCCTTTACTCATAAGCACTTTTTTTTGCCATAAAATGAAAAATGCGGAATTATGAAAAATAGAGAGCGGGTTTCCATTTAAAACATAGGAGGGATGCGAGCCTAATTATGTTTCAAAATAAGGACGTGAGCCTAATATTCATTTTAATATAATTTGCAAATACGGATTGTTTGGATTTAATCTAATAGATCCAATAGTCTTTATTAACACTTCCAACTATATAAACAACTGACCTAGCCTCTCCCAAACCCTATTCCTCATTCCATTCTTGTGCCTCCCCTTTGCTTCTCCATTTCTTAATTCCAAACCTTTGGTATGGTTCTTCTTCTAAATCATCTTTCTAGTTCTAAACTTCTATCTCTCTAGATCTAAATTCTTATGTGTAAACTCTGGGATTATATTATATATGTATATATACACACAAGATTCTAAACTTTGATTCTTTCATATGTACTTTAGGAGAAGTTGAAGTTTGTGTCATCAAAGGCCGATAATCCAGATTTTTGAGATATTCTATCCCAATTTTCCACTGATATCTTCTACAAGTCTCTGTGAGTGGAAATGACATCTATTTTCTATTTTCTCTATTTTGTAGTGTGGATCTGGATCTGTATTTCCTAAGAGAATTTGGATCTAAACTCAAAATAAAATATTAAACATCCTCCAAATTCCCTATATTTTAATTGTTATGAAAAAATGGTCAACCTATTTGTATATGTGTGTTTAGGTTATTGAAATAATAAAAGAAGCATGTTGATGTTGTATAGTTCTCTATGTTGGTTAGATTTATCTTATTTTATTTTGTGTAAATTCATATGTGTGGTTTTGTGGCAAAAGGTTAAGACTTGGAGAAACTGTAAATTTGAATAGGTTTAAATCTCTATTTTTCTAAATGGAGTATTTGAACGTATTATTTGCAAGATGTCTAAGTATCAAAATTTTGCATATAAACTTACATAAAAAGTGAATCTTACCAAAATAGAATATATATATATATATATTGGATATATGGCACTTTGTTCATCTTTTATTGTTGAGATAATCAAATCAAACCTGGGTTACAAGTTTTGTGCTGATATTGTTATTTTCTCATTTTAATTGTTATATGTTAATATGCATGTTTATGCCATGATTGAGAGAAATTTGGGAAATGGATTTGTACACCTGTAAATTTGTTAGGGATTGACATTTCAAATGAATTAGGATGTTTATTTACGCATACCTGATTTACGCCTTATTTGTGTGTGTGTGTATATATAAAGCACAATTAACATCATATAAATGTGAATTAAATATGTACTTAAAGCATTAAATTAGGATAATAGAATTTTAATGTCCCCGTATGCTTGTGTGTGAGTTAATGAGTTAAATTATTATTAATGATACATAGATACAAAGTTACCGTTACTTGTAGCAAACCGACCGGCATAGCCAACATCTACAAGTAAGATTGGTTAATGTGAGAGGTCTAGGTGTCATGGGCCATTACAATTATTACATTATGATGTGAGATTAGGAACAAATTGTAGTAGAAGCCTACCTGGAACCGCCCGACAAATTCTGCATCTACAAGTGGACGGTCTACTATGAGATGTCTCGTGTGTGTATATACATACATACATACATACATATATATATATATGTGTGTGTGTGTGTGTTTGTTTATGTGTGTGTATGAAGTGGACATGCCTTGCGGAAAGATATTAAGTAATTGACTTGCACCTTGTTGGGTATTAAGTGTTAGGACTGGGTCCATTCCCAAGGTTCACTCCTTGGCTCTAGACCCAAGTTATGAGACCCGCCCTTCGAAGTTTTAGCTGTTGTCCGCATTCTCTTATATATAAGGTATTAAATAGTCTTATAAGACGATAACGTGAGTAAGGTAGTTCTCCAAGTAATGTTTGCTTCTTATCTAGGGGCTAGTCAGGGATGACCCTGGTACAGGTTATATACATGTCATAAGGAACCATCGTCTAAGGGAAGTATTATGTGACCAGAAGTTCACCCGTAGGGACAGCTAGATAGTAACAAGAGGGTCCGGCAGGAGGGTTTTATTAAATGAAGTTGTGTTCCTAACCAAAACCTAGTAGTAAGTGGCCATTACTATTTCTCGACCTATGTAAGGACCCAAGAATTTACGACATAGAAAATCGACTTAAATACATTTACTGTAACTCATGCCGACCTTCCAAACACCAAAAACATCGGAACATATATAGAAAGAAATTAGAGGGTGAGATAATAGAGAAAGAAATATAAGAACAGAAGAAGAAGTAGAACCAACACAACACATAATCAGAGTCTCACATCGCAACAGAACAAAATACAATATACAAATAAATCTTTATTGAGAGCTTTAAATAAAACTTACAATCATCAGAGTACATCAACACATCTGGACAGTTATAATAATCAGTCCTCATATACAACACACAGTGGAAAAAATATATTATATAAGTCTGAACTTATCCAGCTCATCTCTGGACTTCGCAGCCTCCGATAACCTGGATCTGTACAACCCGGTCTAACCCGAGCATTACAAATACCGGGTCAGTCTGGTAGACCAGAGTGAGAAAAACACACTATGTTTTAAGTGAAATCATCCAACTTTGTTTAAAAGTTCAAAATCTTTTCGAAAGAAAAGGATAATCATAAGATCAAATCCACACATAAATACGGACGTTTTTACCTTACGATAACCCAAAACATTTTTGGAATCAATATCTTTTTCTGATATTATAATAGTGTCTAAATACAAATAAATAACAATCTAGCAGAACGCTTGCATCTCACGCTCTACATATAATATACAATCAAAACCGCGGGCGCTTATTAGAGGTTGGATTCTGACTATGACAAGGTATGGAACCACTGCAGAGAGTGTATCTCTAGAGGCGAATACACTGGGTTTAACAAGAACGTCTTGCAACCCGACCACTCGTTTCGCTTGAGTGTATCGAATGTATATCACCAACGGTTTGAATCAACAACCGTTTCTCGAAAAGGGACAGCATCGAAATAGATTAAAGAAGGAAAAGAATTTTCTCTAAATAGATGATTATACACCCTAATGGGAGCGACCCACATACCCATGTTGTTAGAGTTTATGCCCTAGAGGCAATTCATTTGATGAGATTGATAACACTATTTATGTTATTATTTTATTTGGAATAAAATAATATTCTATTATGTTATATTTACTGTGTAATATAAAAATTAATATAATAGAAGTCCTTAGAGTTATAATACAGAATTATATAGTTCGAGTAAGACTTGAATTTGAGATTATGTAATGTGATAAGTATTATAATTCTTAAATGTTCCTAGTCGAGTTTTATTGTTTATATATAGGACAACAATCAAACGTTGAGACTAGTATGTTGATTGACTGATGATCACATCTCATTGATCATTAATATATAATGTCAAAACATAAATACATATTAGGGAATATCGTATTGGGAAGACCCACTGTGAGATAACTACATGGAATCATATAAGTTATTCTCATAGTGACAGTGATTTAATGGTCCTCAGACCTGAAATCATTATAGTTTTATTCGATGATATTTGTGTTTTGATATCATCTAAAGTTATTCGTAACAGAGTAACATTACGGTGATTAATGGATACATCTCAAATCGAATGAAAATTATGAATGATCTATATAGAATTTAACCCTATGATATATTCGTAGTGATATCCATGGGCCTCTTGATTGAGTGAGACTTTGAAATGCATGGCCGTGCTCAAATATTGATTTGTTTTAAACAGTCTGCTCATCGATCTTGTTAAACGGAATAAATTATAAAGAGGATGATACGTTCCATGCCTCGAGTTTAATCCTGGGTACATTGGTTAAAAGGATTATGTTACATTTGTAACAACCTGGAATTTCTGAACCAATTTAAAATTTTTATTTTAGCTATTTTAACGGATTTTGATTAGTTAAAATGATTTATTTTAAATAATAATGACTAAAAATTTATTTAAATCGAAGTTAAAACGTATAAATTTATTTTAATTATAAAACGAGCCTGAAATGGCGTGGTAGTTTGAAAATTCGATTTTTAATTTCAATTGAATGTACATAATTCAAAATAAATTGGATTTTAGTAAAATAAGAAATATTTGAATCTGTTTAATTATATCTTTCTAATGAATGTAAGAAATTCAGATTTCACTTTATAAATTGTAAGTTATGTCTAGTTTAAAATTTAGAATAGTCTTTATGGAATTTATATATATTTTATGTAATATAAAGCCCTTAAAAATAGCCATTTTGCAAACGACCTCCATTTTAGATGAAACCACTTTTGTTGGATCCGAAATGTCAAATTATTGCTATATTCCAATTTTCATAATTTTTGGAATTAATATGTGAGCGTGGTAAACTTAAACTTGTTTGGTAACTTCAATTTGAATTTAATCGACTGGAAAATGACCATTTTTCAAACGGTCTCTAAATTCAACAAAATTAGCTTTGTTAGGATCGTATCATCAAAATATAGCTAGATTTATTTTTATTTTGAATTTTTGGAGTCAGTATGTGGCCCTGGTAAATTAAAATGTACATTGAAATCGATTTTGAATGTTATATTAATTTATTATTTTAATTTTAATGAAAAACTGAATGAAACAGTAGAATTGGATTACCAGACATATCCCATTGTGTCCGGAATGAGGGTACTTAGCTTGAGGCGACGGTCGTTGGGTTTGGTTTGGAGTTCGTATCAATAAACATGTATATTCAGAAATTAAATAAATTAAATGTATAAATGAGCGAATAAAAAAAATCATAAACCCTAATTTATAATTCCCAAAGTCAGGCCGCCTGGTAGAAACGAACGGCGGAATTTTTTCAATCCTTCACCCTCAAAATTCTTCCAATCCTCTCAATAATAAATCAAATTCATAAAACGAAGATTATAGAACTCTCTGAGATTTTTAAATCCATACTTGGGTAATCGATTTTAGTAGGGTATTTTGGTAGGAATCGGGCCTCAAAGTGCCGCCGCTCGTCGTCGTTCTCCCGCCGCCAGGGCCCACCAAGCTCCGCCCCGTGCACGGCGGTGGCAGCTTTCCTTAAGGCCGATGTCGTTGGCTACTCTGATCAGGTGCTGGTGCTTCGATGTGGCTACAAGATCGAGCCCTAGGTTTTGAGTATGGTTTTGAAACATCGGCCTGTATTAATTGAGAAGGAAGAAGGTTTAAATTTAATTAATTAATTATCTTTAAAATGTCATTAACCTTTATAACAGCGTATCTTTCTCATACGAACTCCAAATCGCATGAAATATGATCCGTTGTGATCGTGGGGATGAGAGCTTCACAACAAGACTAACTGGGTCAAATTTGGAGCTTGTTACAATTTAGGGCAGAGATTTAAATCCTAACCGTCCAATAAAGAATGACGGAGTGGAAACTGATGGTGAGAACTCTTTCTCACTCAAATTAATTACAGTTAAATATATCCTAGGTTGCAAACGGGGCTTAGAAGCCCCGACACCATTTATTGTACAAAGCATGGTTGTTTGTTTGGATTGTATTATGGAAATTTGGTTATGTTGAAAATTGATAGTATTGTGGTGCATTGAATGTGATTGACTATTATGTATGGCGCAAGCCAGTATCAGGAGAGGGGTAATGCTAGACATTACTCCGGTTCTAATATTGCGCCGTTATAATGCCGAAATTTTCTGAAATAAAATGTATTTAATAAAAATATCAATTTTAATGTGTATATAAACTATGTAAAATATTCATGTGTTGAATAAAATGTTTAAACAAAAAAATATCATTTTTATTGAATGTATGAACCATATATAATTGTCAAGTGTTGGAATAAATATTTTATCGTTAAAAATATAAATTTTAACATATATATGAACGACATGAAACTCTCCTGAAATGAAAATAAATATTCATTTACAAATCGGATGATTTATTTATGTACATCCATTTAACTGATATTGATTGGGACGATATATTATACACATCGCCCAACTGCACAAATAAAATTCAGTATTTGTTGGTTGAAACCCCACACGGGTATTGGGATGATATTTGACATACACTAATCCCAATTGTTTAGTTGTGTGTCAATCGAATGGTTGACGGACTGTTGTAAGCGTTAATTATTTATATTTAATGCTTATGCAGTTGTGTAATGCACTCTGGATGATTGATTACTGGTTATCATTGCTGTTGTATACCTGTGTTGTATGAAATCCATATAAATAACATTATATGGTAATTGACTGTGTCTGATTCCAATTCAGAATATATTCAATAAGGGATTAAAATGTGAATGTGATGTCTGATTCTGCACGGACAAGAAAATATTGAAATGTATGTGAAGCCGTGTTGATTTGATTTGTGCCATTTTAATGCGAATGATTTTTATATCGATTTTATTCATTTTTATAATGAATATCGAAAAAGAAATGATTTCAAAATCTGATATTTTGAAAATATTATCATTTTAATATTATAATGATATGGAATATTCAATTTTGATTTAAAATTGAAAATGAAGTTAGAACCATTTTAAAACGAATTTATAAATGATTTATAAAATACGTTTTAAATGGGAATCGATGAAGTATATATAATATATATTATATATATTTAATGCCCTAAATAGAACATGCCGCGCAGCGACCGTTCGCGAATTTCGACCATTGACTTCGAATTGACATTACGGAAGATCCGACCATCGGATTCTCCTATAACTGGAACTGTTGGGTTCGTATCCAAAAGAGCTTTCCAGTGAATATAATTGTTTTGAAATCTAACGGCTGGATTTGGAATTATGTCCAAATCAAATTTGGAAAATGTCGATATGGATGCAGTTCGGTGGCCGTTATTGGAAACCGACTGTACGGGCCTTGATAAACTTATTAAAAATATTAATAATTTGTGTAAAATCATATTAAATGATTAGGAAAGAATTTGGATGAAAAATTCCATGTTTGTAAAGATAAAAATATATATTTATCAAAATGAACTAGTTATTAACTAGTAAGATAATCCAACGTTTTTAAATAAATAAATTGGATTGTAAATGGTTTTAATCTAACCAAAATTTTCCAATGTATGAATTGGAACGGATTCAAATAGAAATCATCTTCGGGATATTTCGATATTGGACTCCGTGACTATACGGATATTGTGGAGGATTTGGAAGATAGATATATATCATTATTCCCCATACGATATGTGTTGGTTTCAGAATTTGATATTGAATATAAGCCGATATAATTTTATTTAGAGCTTTATATTAATATCAAATTGGATTTTGGGTTTGTCATGAATGGTGTCTTAAATAACACTATTCTTAAACCCCGTGTGAAGAGGATAAATCTTTTAATTAAGTTTATTAGAGTTTACAGTTATATTTAGTAATTGGAATAACAGTGAAATGTGAATTGGGTTTATTGTGAACTGTGTTTTTAACGACATTCGTTCTTTAACCCAATTAACAGTGAAATGTGATTTGGAATATATAAATCTTTTATTAAGATTTAATGGAATTATCCAAAGTATAGTTTTCCAATTTAAAGTAATAAATTGGAATGGAATGGAATTCGATTTGGTTATAATCGAAGTGAGCTTCTATGGGGAAAGACTGTTACTATATATGCAATTTAAAAGGCTTTGTCGTTATTCCATTTATATTATAGGTTTGATACGGAAATTTATATCGATTATATATATTGATCTGTTTTCCATGAAGATTCCATAATTAATGGAATGTGATTTTGGGTTTATCGTGAACTGTGTTTTAAATGACATTGGTTCTTTAACCCAATTAAAGACAGGATTACATGTCTTACATTGTATTTCAAATTGTATTGTTGATCTCTGCTAAATATATAGCTGTTTGGTGGTGAAGAATTTATTCCCTTGCTTAACACCCTTCTCTGAGACGTACGAGCTTAGATGTTTGTATTGGCAGGAAACAATGGTACGGTATAGATTGTCGATGTGGCATGTTTGGGTTTCCAAAGTTAAATAATCATTAATAATGATTTTTGGGAAGATTAAAACTAAGTGGAGTTTTAATGAATCTTTAATTAGATTGAAATGTGAATGTGATAATTTAAATTATCAAATTTGGGAAATGGTCGAGAATGGAGTATCACCAGTTTTGCTGTAACAACCCGAATTTTCAAAACCAATTTAAAATTTTTATTTTGGCTATTTTGATGGATTTGGGATATTTAAAATTATTTATTTTAAATATTAACGACTAAAAATTTATTTTAATCGAAGTTAAAACAAATAAATTTATTTTAATTATATAACGAGCCTAAAATGGCATGGCAGTTTGAAAATTCGATTTCAAATTTCAAATGAATGTACAGGACTCAAAATAAATTAGATTTTAGTAAAACCGGGAATATTTGAATCTGATTAATTATATCTTTCTAATGAATGTGAAAAATTCAGATTTTATAATGTAAATTGAAAATTATGTCCAGTTTAAAATTTAAAATAGTCACTATGGAATTTATATATATTTTATATAATATATAGCCCTTAAAAATAGCAGTTTTGCAAACGACATCCGTTTTCGACCAAACCACTTTTTTTGGATCTAGAATGTCAAATTATTGTCAGATTCCAATTTTCATAATTTTTGGAACTAATATGTGAACCTGGTGGATTTAAATGTGTTTGGTAATTTCAATTTGAATTTCATCGACTAGAAAATGGCAATTATTCAAACGGCCTCCAAATTCGACGAAATTAGTTTTGTTAGGACCATATCGTCAAAATATAGCTTGATTTATTTTTTTAGCAATTTTTGGAGTCAGTAGTTGGCCCCGGTAATTTAAAATGTACGTTGAAATCAATTTTGAATGTTAAAAAATTATATTTTAATTTTGATGAAAACAGATCGAAATAGTCGAATTGGCTTACCGGATAAATCCCATTGTGTCCAAATTGGGGTATTTGGCTAGGGGTGACAGTCGTTGGGCTCAGTTTGGAGTCCGGATGAAAATCACCTTTTTAGAAAATAAAATAAATAAATTATATATTCCGACCAATAGAATTTTTCCGTTCATTATTTTGATTTTCCCGTTTCTCTTCAAAACCCTCACGCACCAGGAAACCCGACGGCGGAAAAAACTTCCCCTTCTCTCCTCCATAACTCTCAAACCACCAAACGAAATTTAATGATTCTTGACGAAATTTTGTAGAGAATCTCCCCACCTTAAAATCTATATAAACTCCTTCATCTATCATTCAGTATTTTTTCGAGATTCAAGCCCTTGAAGTTGTGCCGCATCGCACCAGATTCCCATCGGAATCCGCCACCGAGTTCACCGCCATCAGAGGTGCAGGCGCGCCTCTCGAAGCTCGTCGACGTGGTGTAGTTCGATCGTCGTAGGTGAACGGATTTGGCGAAAGATATAAACCTAGTTTCGAATAGCTTACTGAAGGTAACGGGTTTGATTATTTAAATGGTATACAACATTTAAAAGCGTTGCTAACCTAATTAATATTTATAAAAATCATATCTTTTTGATATTTTGTCGAAATCCGATGAAACAGGATACATAGGACTCGTGACAGCGTACACGAAATTCGAGGAGTGACCAGAAGAATTTTGGAGCTCATTTGCAAATTCTGGAACCAAAACAGCAAATAGCGATAGAAAAGCACGGTGGAGTGGATCCCAAAGTGAGAACTCCTTCTCACTTTAATTATTTTACAGTTAAATATATACTAGGATGCAGACGGGGCTTAGAAGCCCCCGACACTATTTATTGTACAAACCATGATTGTTTGTTTGGGTTGTATTGTGTTGAAAATTGATTGTATTGTGGTGTATTGAATGTGATTGACTACTGTGTATGGCACGAGCCAGTATCAGGAGAGGGGTAATGCTACACATTACTCCGGTTTTAATATCGCGCCATTATAGTGCCGAAATTTTCTAAAATAAATATTTATCCATTAAAAATCTCATTTTTAATGTGTATATGAACTGCATAAAATATTCATGTGTTGAATAAAATTTTGAACAATAATAATATCATTTTTATTGAATGTATGAACTATTAAAAATATTCATATGTTGAAATAAATATTTTATCGTTGAAAATATTAATGTACATATGAACGGCATAAAATTCTCCTGAAATGAAAATGAATATTCATTTACAAATCGGACGATTAGTTTATGTACACCCATTTAACTGATATTGATTGGGACGATAAATTTTACACATCGCCCAACTGCACAAATAATATTCAGTATTTTTTGGTTGAAACCTCACACGGGTATTGGGATGATATTTGGCGTACACTAATCCCAATTGTTTAGTTGTATGTCAATCGATTGGTTGAAAAACTGTTGTAAGTGTTAATTATTTATATTTAATGCTTATGCAGTTGTGTAATGCACTCTGGATGATGGTTGATTGTTTATCATTGCTATTGTATACATATGTTGTATAAAATCCATATAAATAACATTATATGGTAATTGACTGTGTCTGATTCCAATTCAGAAATAACGAATATTTTAAAATAATATTCAGTAAAGAATTAAAATATGATTTTGATGTTTGATTTGGGATGAACATAAAAATATTGAAATGTGTATAGCCATGTTGATTAGATTTGCGCCACTTTAACACGAACGATATTTATATCGATTTTATTCATTTTATAATAAATATCGAAAAGAAAATGATTTTAAAATCAGATATTTTGAAAATATTATCATTTAAATATTATAATGATAAGGAGTATTCAATTTTGATTTTAAATTGAAAATGATGTTGAAATCATTTTTAAAACGAATTTAAAATGATTTATAAAATAGTTTTAAATGGAAATCGACGAAATATATAATATATTTAATATATATATATTTAAGGGTGCGTTTTTTAGAGGTCCCTATTAAGTTTCAAAATATAAAAAAAACCCGGTCATAAACTTATTGTAAATTAGGTCCCTATTTTTTGAAAAGTCATAAAAAAATATTAAAAAAATATAAAAAAAATCACTTAAATTCGTATTTAAATAAAACATGTAAACACTAAAAAATTCAGAACAAAAAACCATCAAAGAAGGCGTCAAAAATCAAAAAAACAGAAGAAAAAAAACGAAATTTCCAGTTAAATGCATAATAGTATGCACATATATCATTTTCCTGCATACATCCGTGCATATTTTTCACTACATACATCTTTGTTGATTTTTATTCATACAAAAACATGCTTACATGTGTGCAAATATACCCAATATTTGCACACATTTGTGCAGGTTTAGTTTCAAATTTTCAAACCGAACACAGCTTACGGAAAAGTGGCATACATATATGCAATTATCAGTAATAATTGCATAAATGTATGCAACTATTATTATTTTTATTTCCGTAGAATCCTGAAATTATTTCCATATTTTAGAATTTTTTTTTTTTTATGAAGGAACGTACTTTTTTTAAAAATAAATAAAAAAAGGCGGAAGTAATAAAATAAGGGGCGGGTTTAAATTTTTCTAATTTTTTTTTTATATATAAATTAGGTCCCTACTTTTATCCTATAAAAATGTTGCATACATATGTGCATTTTTTTGAGAAATTTGCACATTTGGATGCAAATAAAAATGAACTGAAATATTAAGTTAAATCTATCCGCTGGAAGAACTGCAGTTAATTGCATATATGCATGCAATAAAATCAAAAAGGTGCATAATATTATGCATTTAACTGCAGTTTTTTCTGTTTTTTTGCTGTTTTCTTCTTTCTGACATTATTTTTGTTGTTTTTTGAACTGAATTTTTTGTATAATGCATAATTTATTTTATTACTAATTTACGAATTTTTTTTTATTTTTTTTAATTATTATTTTATAAGTTTTGAAAACAGGGACCTAATTTATATTAAGTTTATGACCGGATGTGAGCCTAATTAAGTTTCAAAATAGGGATGTGAGCCTAATATTCACTATATTTAATGGTCTGAATAGAACGCGACGCACCTGTTCGTGAATTTCGACCATTGACTTCGAATTGACATTACGGGAGATCCGACCGTCGAATTCTCCTAAAACCGGAACCATTGAGTTCGTATCAAAAAGAGCTTTCAAATGAATATAAGAGATTTGAAATCCAATGTTTGGATTTGGAATTATATCCAAATCAAATTTGGAAAAGGTCGTTATGGATGCAGTTCGGTGGCCGTTATTGGAAACCCACTGTGTGGGCGATATTAAAACTATTAAAAATATGGAAAATTATGTAAAATCATAATAAATGATTTGAAAAGAATTTGGATGAAAAACTCCATGTTTGTAAAGACAAAAATATATTTTTATCGAAATGAAAGGGTTATTAACTAGAAATAATAATCCAATATTTTTAAATAAATAAATTGGATTTGAAAAAAGGTTTTAATATAACAAGAAATCTCCAATCTATTAATTGTAATGTATTTGAATAGAAATCATCTTCAGGAGATTTCAATATTGGATTCCATGACTATACGGATATTGTAAAGGAATTTGGAAGATAAATATATATCATTATTCCCCATACGATATGTTTTGGTTTCAGAATTTGATATTGAATATAAGCCGATATTATTTCTATTCAGAGCCTTATATTTAATTTTAAATTGGATTTTGGGTTTGTCGTGAATGGTGTCTTCAGTAACACTGTTCTTAAACCCCGTGTGAAAAGAATAAATCTTTTAATTAAGATTATTAGAGTTTCCAATTATATTTTGTAATTGGAATAAAATGGAATGTGAATTGGGTTTATTGTGAACGGTGTTTTTTAACGACATTCGTTCTTTAACCCGATTAACAGTGAAATGTGATTTGGAATTAATATATCTTTTTATTAAGATTTAATGGAAATTTTCCAAAGTAAAATTTTCCAATTTAAAATATTAAATTGGAATTGAATGGAATTCGATTTGGTAATAATCAAAGTGAACTTCTGTCGAGGAAGACTGTTAATATACATGGAATTTAAAAGGCTTTGTCGTTATTCCATTTATATTATTAGTCGGATACGGAAATTGATTGCGATTATATATATATATATATATTAATCTGTTTTCCGTGAAGATTCCATAATTAATGGAATGTGATTTCGGGTTTATCGTGAACTGTGTTTTAAATGACATTAGTTCTTTAACCCTATTAAAGACATGATTACATGTTTAACATTATATTTCGAACTGTATTGTTGATCTTTGCTAAATATATATTTGTTTGGTGGTGGAGAATTTATTATCTTGCTTGGCATCCATCTCTGAGACGTATGAGCTTGGAGGTTATATATTGGCGGAAATCAGTGGTACGGTGTAGATTGTCGATGTGGCATGTTTGTGTTTACAAAGTTAAATAATCATTAAATAATGATTGTTGGAAGATTAAAACTAAGTGGAGTTTTAATTATTCTTTAATTAGATTGAAATGTGAATGTGATAATTTAAATTATCAAATTTGGGAATGATCGAGAATGGAGTACCACCAGTTTTGCTCCAAGCGATAGTTAAATCTTTAATTAAATTTGAACAGGAAACGATAATTAATTTTACCGATAGCACCACAGTGTTAGGTATGGAGTGTTACTAGTTTGGCTCCATGGGATGAATAGGTTGGGATTGGGAAATAAAATGAATGATTACTTCGATAAGGTTCGCTATTTGGTTTAAATTGTGAAAAGAATATTTGAATAAAAAATATCCAGAATTGGAATGATGCGTATGTTGTGTTTTTATAGAACTTGATTATAAGGTACCTGAATTATTCGGAAAGGTCGGGTTTATATCCATTCTGAATAATTGATTCGACGATAAGTCGATTAAGAAGAAGGTGGTTGAAGATCGGAGGTCTTCACATCATTTGGATGATTACTGATGTCTTGATTGGGCTGTACACCCGAGACAAGGTAATAATTGGTGATCGTCCAGACGTACTTGGAGATCGACCGGATATGCGAGGGCCTCTCTCTTGTAATGGACATATGGGATGAGGAATAAGGTGCCTCCGGTTTCGTTCAGACCCAGAACGGACTTGTAAATGGATGTGTGTCTGACATTGGATTTCGTTCTATATTGATTGATTTTTATTAAATATACATATCTGTTTGGCGGTGGAGTATTTATTCTCTTGCTTAACGCCCTTCTCTGAGACGTATGAGCTTAGAGGTTATATATTGATGGAAATCAGTCGCATGGCATGAATTTCCTGTGTGGCATGCAGAGATGCAGTGATCAAGGCATCTGTTGAAAAGCAGAGTCTTGTTGTTGATGATCAAAGCACGACTTTAAATAGCATATCTCTGTGTATAGCGTTAATTCGCGAGCCTCACACCTCGGTAAGAGTCAAAAACGGGATCGTGACTGCAGGGATTGCACGACGTTTCTTTCTAGCTATTTGTGGTATCATGGTATGGAGCGCAGACATTTATATTTTTACCTATGCGTATGATGGATAGTGTGGCGCCTCAGATATATCGGTCACTACGGGGCCGATGGATAGGTCTGATAGGACCGGGAAATGTGTGTTCAGGAATAACCAATCCTCAAAACTAAGAGAGGACCACCCCTGAAGATCCAAGGTTGCTAAGGGTGCGACCTGAGACATTTGCTAAAGTGTCTCGAATAGGTGAGGAGCCATCCCTTTGTCGACTCATAGATGGAATCCAATTTCCAATACGTGACATTTCAGTTTTAATTGCAGAACTAGTATGGCGACATAGTAGCATGGGATACTATGTTGTCTATGACTGATACATTTATATGTGAAGTGATTTTGACACTATATACTTATAGTAATATCAAAATGACTTGTTTTAAGCGTACCAAGCATGTTTGTCTATTATAAGGTAAAACTCTATCCTCCGGCATTATGTGATGGGACCTGAGTCTTAAAATAGCTTCATTTTTCCAAAAAGCATTGCGCTGTTTGTTTTATGCGCTGGTATTCTTGGGAGAAAACCCATTACGTGTTATACGGCGTGGTCCCTTGATTTACTCTATATTAAAGTAAAGTTTTAAATAACTATTTTAGTTCTCACACCAGTACCATGACTGACCTGGAGTTTATTTTTTTAACCCAAACTTTGGGTGCCCCTATTTTTCCACACGGACAGCTAGTAGTTTTGGTTTTGCAGATTTATTTTCACATGATCTAGTTTACAGTTGGAGCTATATTCGGAAAGATTTGTATCCGTGTATCTCTTTCAGTTGTGTTATGTATTATTTTTCCACTACTATATAATGTATTTTAATTTCTGATATTTTCCAATGTGTAATATTTATTCATACTTTATTATATTCTTATACTCTGATGTAAATTGTTGTAATAGCAATGAAATGTTCTGTCATTTGTGTTTTGATTTGTCGTATTCTCAACTCAATCCGGGCTTTCCTATAAGGGCGAGTTTAGGTCGTTTCATCTTGGTATCAGAGATTTAGTTTATAGAGTTCGAGAACAAGGCACATTAGAACCAAACGAAAGAATTCATCGGAGATTGGATTAGTAATATCCAATAAGAATGACTCGTTAGAGATAGGATAAGTAGTATCCTAGAATGAGATAGAAGAGTATTATTTATTAAAAACAAATTTAGTTTTGAAAAATTAAATCTTATTATACATATTTGAATATTTTATTTGATATTTATTTGGACAATCGAGTATATGAAATTTTTGCATATACGCATCATGAACGTATACATGAAGTTTCAAATATATTGGATAGATATAGAATCACACTCTAGTCGCCCGGACATAATTCTGACGATAATGCATCATCATCAGTATTTATGTTCGATTTTCGAAAGTAGGATATCTATATATCTCGAATTGACTGGTGTGAGAACCAAAACTAGAGAGGGTTTATTGTTGTGAATTGGCATCAAAAATATGATTTTTGAATATGTATAAAAGTATATGTTTGAAAAGCTAATCCACTAATTGATTGCTGATTGTGTTGAGTGATTATTAATAAAACCAATAAGATAATGAAAGGTAAATTTAGCCAAATCGAATCAAACTTTTGAACTTAATTGAAAATTTGTTAGATTTGCATATAGGTACATGTATATAATTGAACAGATCATAGCATGGAAGCTAAGAAGGGGAATAAAATTGTTTGCCCGATAGATAGGTACATGTTTACTATTTTCTTGGGTATTGATAATTTTATGAGCCGATTGGCTTTTTCTTTTGGATTGATGAGGGCCCTGTGAGGCTAGTTGCGGTCTTAGAGGTCTCTCCGTACAAAGGAGGTTATGGCGAAATTTTTCGAAATTTAGGGTGTTAGCCAAATTTTTGAGAAATTAGAAAATTCTTAGAAATTGAAAAGTTAAAGAATGAAAGCCAGAATGGAAGTTGAGTTGGTTAGTTAAACAACTTTCAGCTCCGTTCCTTTTAGAGGAAGAAAAGATTTTAAGTGGGGGAGATTGTAACAACCCGGATTTTTAGAATCAATCTAAAAAATTTATTTTGGCTATTTTGATGGATTTTGTATATTTAAAATGACTTATTTTAAATAATAACGACTAAAAATTTATTTTAATCGAAGTTAAAACGAATAAATTTATTTTAATTATATAACGAGCCTGAAATGGCGCGACAGTTTGAAAATTCGATTTCAAATTTCAAATGAATGTATAGGATTCAAAATAAATCAAATTTCAGTAAAACCAAAAATATTTGAATCTGATTAATTATATCTTTCTAACGAATGTGAAAAATTCTGATTTCATAATGTAAATTGAAAGTTATGTCCAGTTTAAAATTTAAAATAGTCGCTATGGAATTTATATATATTTAATATAATATATAGCCCTTAAAAATAGCCGCTTTGCAAACGAACTCCGTTTTCGATGAAACCACTTTTGTTGGATCCGGAATGTCAAATTATTGTTAAATTCCAATTTTCATAATTTTTGGAATTAATATGTGAGCGTGGTGGATTTAAACATGTTTGGTAATTTCAGTTTGAAATTCATCGACTGGAAAAGGCCATTTTTCAAATGACTTCCAAATTTGACAAAATTTGTTTTGTTAGGACCGTATTGTCAAAACATAGCTAGATTTATTTTTCAGGAATTTTTGGAGTCAGTATATGGCCCAGATAATTTAAAATGTACGTTGAAATCAATTTTGAACGTTAAATTAATTTATATTTTAATTTTGATGAAAACTGATAGAAGCAGTCGAATTGGCTTACCGGATATATCTCATTATGTACGGAATGTGGGTATTTGACTAGGGGCGATAGTCGTTGGGCTCGATTTGGAGTCCGGATGAAAAATCACCTTTTTAGAAAATAAAATAAATTAATTATATATTCCGGCCAATAGAATTTTTCCATTCATTATTTTGATTTTCCCGTTTCTCTTCAAAACCCTCGCGCACCAGAAAACCCGATGGCAGAAAAAGCTTCCCCTTCTCTCCTCCATAACTCTCAAACCACCAAACGAAATTTAATGATTCTTGAGGGAATTTTGTAGAGAATTTCCCCACCTTCAAATCCATATAAACTCCATCGTCTATCATTCAGTATTTTTCGAGATTCAAGCACCTGAAGTTGCGCCGCGTCGCACCAGATTCCCGCCGGAATCCGCCAACGAGTTCACCGCTGTCAGAGGTGCAAGCGCGCCTCTCGAAGCTCGTCGACGTGGTGTAGTTCCGTCATCACCTAGCTTAACGGATTTGGCGAAATATCTAAACATAGTTTCAAACAGTTTACTGAAGGTAACGGGTTTGATTATTTAAATGGTTTACAACATTTAAAAGCATTGCTAACCGAATTAATATTTATACAAATCATATCTTTTTGATACGTTGTCAAAATCCGATGAAACAGGAGACATTGGACTCGTGACAGCGTACATGATATTCTATGAGTGACCGGAAGAATTTTGGAGCTCATTCGCAAATTTTGGAACCAGAACAACCAACCAAAGAGATAGAAAAGCACGAGAGAGTTGATCCCAAAGTGAGAACTCCTTCTCACTCTAATTATTTTACAGTTAAATATATACTAGGATGCAGATGGGGATTAGATGCCCCAACACTATTTATTGTACAAATCATGATTGTTTGTTTGGGTTGTATTATAGAAATTTGATTGTGTTGAAAATTGATTGTATTGTGGTGTATTGAATGTGATTGACTATTGTGTATGGTGCGAGTCAGTATCAGGAGAGGGGTAATGCAACACATTACTCCAGTTTTAATATCGTGTCGTTATAATGCCGAAATTTTCTGAAATAAATATTTATTCATTAAAAAACTCATTTTTAATGTGTATATGAACTGTATAAAATATTCATGTGTTGAATAAAATGTTTGAACAATAAAAATATTATTTTTATTGAATGTATGAACTATTAAAAACACTCATGTGTTGAAATAAATATTTTATCGTTAAAAATATAATTTTCAACATATATACGAACGGCGTAAAATTCTCCTGAAATGGAAAGGAATATTTACAAATCGGACGATTTGTTTATGTACACCCATTTAAATGATATTGATTGGGACGATAAATTTTACACATCGCCCAACCGCACATATATGAAGGGTAACGGGGAAAAGAAGCTAAGTGGTAAACCTTAGTTAAGTATAACTAAGTAATAATTCTTAGCCAAGGACATGGGACTAGTTCATGAATGGATGAGTAACCCGATATGGTAGGTCATCGCTTAAACACACGAGGATGAGCAAATTATCCGACTTGGATAAAGGCTCCAACGAACTTGGTGACGAAGCGGTAGCTTCGGGGGATGTGAGGGTACTCTTGGTATCCCTCTGTGAGGTGGCAGGTGGTCCATGAAACCCGGCCTCACAGAGATTAAGGTCTGCGGTAGAAGAGCCAACAGTATGCCTTGGTTGCTATGCGAGCAACCTAAAGACTGGGATGGATTAGCGTGGAGTCGACGATACTTGATTTTTGCCCTGGATAGCGCGTCGTCGACTACCTACCATCTTTTGTCAATCGTGTACGCACGGAAAGGCAGAGAACCCCCAACAGACCATGTTCTTGCTATCGATTCATGGGTGAGGTTGGCCCGTAGGAAAGTGGGGCTATAGTGGGGCCGGGATGTGGTTCTCATACATGATTTTTCTTGGATTGCCTTTCAGTAGTTGAGGGAGGGGTCACGTGGGACCATAGCCATGGGTACAAAAACAGACCTTGATATCTGCATCAGTAGACGACTTAAAGCTCCCGACCGAGTTCCGTATTTCTTGATTTGCCCTGGCACGGAACTCGGATGGCACATTGAGGAACATGTGCGTCTAGACATGGAAAATGATTCACGATACACACGTGGGACAAAGGGCGTGGTTGACGGGTGGCATAATCCCTAGTGGCCCTAGGTGGCGTAAACCCAAACCGAGACACAGAAACGTTCATTAGGTAGCATAATCCCTAGTGGTCCTAGGTGGCATAAATCCTAAGTGGACACGCGATAGTTCATGGTAAGAAAACATAACCAGACCAAGGGTAGCAGTCCAAAACAACTCCAAGGATAAAATGGTACTACGTTGTGGTGGTATAGATTTACATGGGAAAGCCTGTACGGCCTACGGCAAAGGACTGAACTTATACATGGAAAGAAACATACGAGTTGGGAAAACCTACATATGCTATATATTAGGTTGACATGGACCATTACATGACATTGGGCAAGGGACATTCATAGTTAATACATGACGCGGGTTGGGATACTAGTACGAGAGATGCAGAGTGAATATACATGATAGATACCTTGCGATATTGTACTTGATAGAAACCTGACCATGTGATACCTTGACTTATCTTGACACCGTAGTTTATCATGACACACTTGTTTATCTTGGTACAGTAGTACATCCTGTTATTTGGGTTTAGCTTATCTATCTTGTCATCATACTTATGTTCATCTCAGTTCCTCATGCCAGTTAACTTTACTAGTTTATATATTGATAGTAGATAGGGCTTATCAGTCTTTATGACTGACCCCGTTTTGTTTCGCCTCTTTGTCTTCCGTTTCCCCCGCCAGGTTACAGGGAGGAAATGCTATTGTTAGTTCGGACTTCTTCTATTTGATGGTCATCATGTATGGCTTGGACTTTTCTTGGCTATGGCTACTTTACTGTTCACTTAGGGAATAATTTACGGAAAGGTTTTTATGCTTCTTTACTATTGCAAGACAGGTTTTCATGTAAGAAATTCTCTGATGTAAAAGGCTTTAGACCTTATTTATTAATGATATAAAAGTTGGTTTTACTTCCGCTATTTTTATATGTTCTGTCTTGTAATATTTCTATATATGTTTACCAATAATACCCCTCTAAATCTAGTGCATTCCTTTGCGAGTGACCCTAGCGGAGGTGGGGAGTTACATTTGGTATCAGAGCAGAAGGTTACCAGACTGGGCAAAAGTTTTTAAAACCTTCTGAAAACTATTTGAGAAACCTATTACAAAGAAGCATTTTTCAAGAATTTTTTTTAAAGGTTATTCCCCAAAAGCCATTAGCACTATCCTTTGTTTCCTTGATCGAATCTCTTTTCCTTTCTTTCCTCCATCTGTAGTCACAGAGTTTTAACTGCGACTAATCCTTGTCTAGCTACGTAAGTGTTTTCCCGTGCGATGGAGGAAGTTCTCAAGAGACCTGTTACCAAAGTTATAAGAAAGAATAATAAGAGCAAGGATAAAAGACACGGGCTTAAGAATAAGCAACTTGTTGGTATGGCTTGATCCATAAAGGAAGATAAGGACAAGATCAGCTAGAGGGCAATTGTATGCTCTCATTTCTAGCATACCTAAGAGAAATGGTACCGTTTCTGTTAAAGGTTTAGCCTTTCTTTTCTGTCATCCCGTCCAGACTTTGTTTTGATCATCGCATCATTTAAGTCTGCTTCGATAGATAAGTCTCTGCACCTTAGTACTAACATGGTAGAAGATCCCACTTTTGTCCCAAAATCTGGTTGGAGAGTCAATCCATTTATTCATGACTTGTTTGGAATTGAGAGTGTAAATGTCAAGTGTTGAGATTAGAAGCAATGCTTCTATTGTTGGGCTATGGATGGATTCTAGGGATGAAGTGGTGATCCAGTAATGGATGTCATTCTCGGTTTTGAAAGGAGGATAGTTAAACTCTCAACTTGCCTTGGTAATACCCTCGAAGTCTTGTATAACCTTTTGGGTTTTGTCATGGTTAGTTACCTAGAATCTCTTGATGCACTTATCGGAAATCTCTGATCCAATCGAGTAACGTTCGCCAATAAGACGGATGGTTCATTCCGCTCGAGCATGGGTTATAGGAATCACCCTAGTAAGTGCACGTGGTAACATGGATTGGCATCGGTAAACGAGATCCAGAATTCACTAGTGAATTTTGGAGAGCTTGCATGAGTACGTAGAAATGGTTGTGCCAAGTATACTAGGGAAAGAATAAGTGAAAGTGAAACGAGAGGCGACCGTGAAATGAGTTCCAACTCATACCTTGGAAATAGGAATCAAGGAGCTACGAAATCATGATGTCAAAGGCGGTCAAGGCACAATGGAATTAAGCTCAGGGAAATGCGGCTTAGACGCGCGTATTATGTCTCTTTTTAAGAGTATATCGTTGATCCCTGGTTCTCCTGTAGAGCTTGCTTGCATTCTATCGCTTGGTGGATATCCTCTCGGTCCTGTTTCTGTTGCAAACCCTGTAAGGAGTTTGTCTTGTTTGTCTTCTCGATCCTATCTTCGGAACCTTAGATAGAACTCTATGGATGTAAACATGTATTTGAAACATGTTATGATTGATATGGTTGCAAATGGTTGCAAGTTGTTGCTCGTGGATGCGCGAATACACATTAGATACTAGATTGGCGCGGTCACATTTCATGTTGCATATGCACGAGTATTTATACTTGTTTATGGATGAAATCGAGTGTGTTGTCATGTGGATGATGCATGTGGATGAATGTTTGTGCACACATATAGTGTTTATATGACTAGGACTATTTGCATACATGTTGGACTCATGGCACTAAACATATTTTGCATTAGAAAGATCATTCAGGCCTGATCATTAGCATTAGCTAAGGAGCATATACACGCACGTTTTGCATATGTTCATATGGCATTCGAAATCGTCTAAGGACAATGGTTGCCTGTGGATGATGTTTTGAGTAGATGGATGATGGATGGTAGGATATGTCTTCCTAACTTGGAGATTTCGGGGACGAAATCCTTAAAGGAGGGGAGAATGTAACAACCTGAATTTTAATAACGTGTTAAGACAAGAATCAAGGCAGAATTTAATTTTAATATCTGAATCAAGGGAAACGGGCTGCGCCATTGCATTCGTCTCGGAAAAATACGCGAAATAGAGTCCGAATTTTCGAGAATTGGAGTCCGTATGACCAAGATATGGTCCGTCGAAGTTTGCAGAATTTTCAGAGTTTAAAACAGATTCAAATTCAAAAAGTCAACCCTGGTCAAGGGGGTGTCGACTGCCAAGTCGACACCCCCCCTGTAACACCCCACACCCGCTATGGTCACTCGCTAAGGGAATGCCATAACATCGGTGGAGTATTTTAAGTGAATATAGAACAGAAAAATTACAACAAGACAGATATAAGTAATACTTGAAAATCTTAAAACATCATTTCATTGCAGCGGAAAATAAACATGTTTGGTTACATCACAAAACCATAATAAGAGTCAAGTACAAAGTATCCATCCTGATAAAATAGAAGTACATAATCCCACTACATAGACAATAGCCATAACAGAAAAGATAAACCGAGCTTTACTTCTACGATCCAAGCCAAAAAGATAGATATAGCGGTCTGATCCAAGCCCACTAGTGCTAGGCCCACTCTGATAACCTGAGGGTTGGGAAAAAGATAAAAACAACGGGGTCAGACATAAGTCTGAGTGAGTCCTATAACCCTAACAATACAACCATTAAAGTAATTAGGGTATGACATAAATAAGGTACGGTACCTCTGGGGATAATGACTACACTAAGTAGCCAACTAAACACCGGATGTACTACGATAACCGAAAAGACGCATTTATCCACCCAAAGATAATTCTTACCCCACCCCAGACTTATTCACCCAAGGGTAATTCCTACACTGCACCACACCAGTTTTACCCACCAAGAGTAATTCCTACTTAAAGGTTGATCCCATCTAAAGTCTTAGAAAATATAACTAGTAGTTTCTGGTACTTCTAGCTGACCACGTAGGTGCCGTCTGCCCCTACATCTATTAGGTGTATAACTGACCACGTAGGTGCCGTCTGCCCCTACATCCACTAGGTGTACCTAGTAATCTTACCCAGTAGTTTCGTGTACCCCTACACAGGTGCCGTCTGCCCCTATCTTTACTAGGTGTACCCACTACTCCCCATCGATCGGCTCCCTACCGTAGATACCCGTGCTGGTCCCACGATTGGGGTGTATCATTCCCCTAAAGTGGCTACCAGATAATATCATGGTGCACGGCTTTATATCTACACGATGCAACAACGACTTACCAACCAGCCCGGGCCCACACACGCATATGAAACCCGTTGATCCCGCGTTGCCACCGCTAACCCGTTTTGGCCGCTTATAGTCAAGTCCAATATGCGTGTCCCGTCACCCGACTTGAGTCGAGCCCACAAAGATACGTTTGGGATATTGGTTGAAATGGGCCCCCACAAGCTACTACTTAAGCTTGTCGTTTAATCTAGTGCATCCCACTTAACCCCTTTAACCATGTCCCCTTACATGTTATAAATCTTGGTTAAGTCCTTTAATCACATTTCAATTGCCACTTAGGGCACCCACTAGATTTCCACATGCCACCCATGGCACTTACTTAACCCCTTAATCATGTTTAATTACATGTTCCACATTGGTTAAGTATTCTAATCGTATTCTCACATGCCACCCATGGCACTTACTTAACCCCTTAATCATGTTTAATTACATGTTCCACCTTGGTTAAGTATTCTAATCGTATTTTTCTATTGCCACCCAAGGCAACCCACTAGTCTCATCATGCCACCCCAAGGCACCCACTTAACCCCTCATGTCCCACTACATGCTAATATGGTTAAGTGTTTCTTAATTCATTAATTAAGATCATGACCTCATAAAGACCTCTCACATTAGACCGTCTTTTATGACTGCTGGATATGCCGGTTGGTTCCGGGCAGACTTCTGTCATCAAAAGGGTCTAACCTCGTGTCTTTACTTTAATCATGTATTTAATTTATGACTAAGACCTCTCACATTGGGCCAATCATTTGTAGCCGCTGGATGGCCGGTCGGTTCCGGGCAGACTTCCGCTACAAAAGGGTCCAACCTCGTGTCTTAGTTGATTAATTACACCTAATTAATCACCCCCATATTAATTATCCCTAATTAATATCAAGTTTTCATAACATGGGTAGACCTAACTCAATAGGTAAATTCCCATGGGGTAGACCTAACTCAATAGGTAAATTCCCATTTATGCTTAATCATTTTATGGTATGCTTAATCATAACCATTTCACACCATTCATTTACATGTCTATTAACCCCATCGTTTCCCCACGCACTTATGCTAACACGACATATTTCCAAGAGAAGATTCTCTCATACTTAACATGGGTTTCACTTAGCACACAATAGCATTAACATGGGTTAAAAGGTGTCTACTCACATCATAATATTAACACAACTAGCATTGCTAAATAACCCAACTTGCATGAACATACATATGTCATATCTAAAGGCAACTTGCATAAGTGTTCATAGGTTATACAAAGATGAACTTGCATGTGTCTTAAAGGTGTGATCTTGCACAACATGTTACATGTTAACTTGCATAACATCATACACATAACTTGCATGATATCATAAACATAACTTGCATATCAACATACACATAACTTACATAACATCATGCATATAACTTGCATAATCTCATACACCTAACTTGCATATGAACTTGCACAACAACATGCACATAACTTACATAACATCATACACATACTTGCATAACATGTTGATCTTGCATATAAGCATACACATAACTTGCTTAACATGTTGAACTTGCATATATGACTTGCATCTTAAAAGAGGGTAAACATGCATAGCATATAAAAATGTTATCTCACATATGTATGCATCACATTTAAGAGGGTAAACTTGCATGTCATGATTTATGCATAATACCAAACACTTAGCATGCATAAAACCACCTACTTAGCGTGCATAGAACCAATTTCTTATTATGCATAAACATACCACTTAACTTGCATAAACCCAAACACTTAGCATGCATAAAACCCAATACTTAACATGCATACAATCAAATACTTAGCATGCACAACATCAAATACTTAACATGCATAACACCAACTACTTAGCATGCATAAAATCACATGCATAACTTGCATATCATGTTACATATAACTTGCATATATTCTCACATATAGTTTGCATAACATATCACATATGCATAAATGTTTAACATGGTGTTTTGCATCATAAAACATGGCCTTAAACTTGCATTTAACATAAAACTTGCAAATCACATATCATACAAACTTGCATAAATACATTTATCCACAAACATAGCCATGTCTTATCACATCCTACCATAATCAATTAACAATTGATTATTAAAGCCATAGAAACTCACCAAAACACAATTAGCAAGCTAATGAAGAAGATTAAGATACTTAGAATGGATTAGAGGTTGATTAGAGCTTGCTTTCCTCTTCATTGATTTGTGGAGGCCATGACCAAGTTTCATTTTGCCATAGTTTAGTTACAAAACCTAATTATGAATGAATTAGGGTAGGGTTAGGGTCTTATTTATAGGATTAGGTTGCATTTTAGGCCCTTAGATTAACCCTAGATTAGATTAAGACCCTTAGATTTAGGAAATCTCTAGAACCAGCCCTCCTAGCCAGCCTGAAACCCAACCTGGTGCAACCTAGTGCACCCAGGTTCACAGAACGGTGCCACCCTGTCGACAGGCAAGTCGACAGGCATGTCGACACCCCTGTCGACAGGCCTGTCGACAGCCCTGTCGACATGGGTTGGGCGGGAAGCTTCCCGCCTGACCCCGCCTGGCCCATTCCAAATCTGAATTTAAATTTAAATTTAAATTCCTAAATCTGTTTTTAGCTCTAATTTTTCTGCAAACTTCCTTGGGCCATAACCGGGCCATACGGACTCCGATTTTCAAAAACTCGGACTCTATTTCGCGTATTTTTCCGAGACGAACGCAATAACGCAGCCCGTTTCCCCTAATTCCCACATATGAGATTATTTATTCTGCAATTAGTGAATTTCAGTATTAACCCAAAATACGGGGTGTTACATTCTCCCCTCCTTAAAGGATTTCGTCCCCGAAATCTCTAAGCTAAGGAGAATGCATATCCTACCATCCAAACAACCATCTACTCAAACCATCATCCACGGGCATCCATTGTCCTTAAAACAATTTCTAATGATGTATGAGCATATGCAAAAAGTGTGTGTATATGTTCCCTATCTAATGTACGAACATATGCAAACCATGATAGTGCCATGCATCCAATATGTATGCGAGATAACCCTATCGACACATACAGTATCTACATGAGTGCACAATCATTCACCAAAATGCATCATCCATGTGATAACACAACCATTATACATCCATAAATATATTTTCCTACACACAAATTTATGCAATATGCAATATGAAGTGACTGAGCCGATCTAGTGCCTAGAGTGTGTGTATATGCATCCACGAGCAATCCGCTAGCAAACACTTGCATCCACTTGCATCCATCAACCATAACATGTCTCAAACACATGTTTCAACCATAGGTTTACCCTATCTAAAGGTCAAAGGTACTAACGAGAGGACATACTAAAGATAAGATAAGCACAAGATATGCGATGAAGGAGAAGCAAAAGGACATACCCTCCGAAAGAAAAGGGTACCTCGAACGTATCTTCGCTTCCGTCTCCCAGGTAGCGTCACTCTCTTCATCTCCCCTTTGTACTTTGATTAGTTGAACCTCTCTGTTTCTCAACTTCCAAATCTCTGACCCAAGGATGCAAGTAGGAGCTCGTCGAATCGTCGCATCACGCTCTGCTTCCACTTCTCTAAGCAAACTCGGCTCTACCACCTCTGCGGTCTCATGTAGGCACTTCCTCCCATAGAATACATCACTAAGTCGGTCGGGCAACTCCGCCAATGGAAGATGCTCCTCCCATGTACCTCCAAAATCCAAGATACATAGCCTCATAAAGGTCTTCTAAAACATGATTCACCCTCTCAGTCTGGCTATCCGTCTGAGGATGATATGCGGTACTCATACCCACCTGAGTCCCTACTGCCTCTTGCGAATTCTTCAAAAACTCTCTAGTGAAGATAGGATCTCGATCACTCACTATGCTAGAGGGTACCCCATGCAATCGAACTATCTCTCGAAGATATACTGAAGCTTTCCATGGAGCAGTCCTCTTGCTCTTCACAGGTATGAAATGGGTGCTCTCAGTAAGTCTATCTACCACCACCCAAATTCCTGTATTACCCTTCCTCGACCTGGGTAACCCGTCAATAAAATCCATCGAGACGTTATCCTACTTCCATTGCGGAACCTCCAATGGGTGAAGCAACCCACCTGGTTTCCTTTGCTCCGCCTTCACTTGCTGGCACACCAAACATCGAGCGACATACTCGGCCACATCTTTCTTCATACCGGCCCAGAAGAAAACCCTCTTCATGTCTTGGTACATCTTATCCCCACCGGGATGAATGGTCATCCTAGAACGGTGTGCGTCATCAAGAATAGCCTTCCTCAAACCCTCGTCTTGCGGTACACAAAGTCTACCGTCTCTGCGCAAACACCCCTATCGTCTAGGGTGTTCCTACTCAAATGGCTGGACGACTTCCCCCCTTATGAGCTTCTCTACCAACTCAACCAACTGTGGATCGTCCCTCTGTGCTCTTCCAATCCACCCTAAAAGAGTAGGTCTAACCAAGGAGGCTAGCAAACCGGGTACAAAGTCAATGGAAGGTCTAAAGTCAAACTTAGAAATAAACTCTAAGCTCCGTCGTTCAACGAACAATGAACCCAAGGACAACCTTTTTCTACTTAAGGTGTCCGTTACCACGTTACCCTTACTCATAGGATGCTAAGGATCCCATCCACTTATGCTGTCCTAAGACTATGCGCTCGAAGAGTCTCCAACACTTCCCTAAGATGTAGGGCATGCTCTTCTCCACCAGGATATCATCCAAAATTATCACAACTGTCCATCTCTCACGCAGACCACCCTAGTCGAATTCGACATCCCCCAAATGCAAGCCCCAAAGGCCGAAACCAATATCAGACAAACACCCAAGGGACATCTCCTTCGAGTTCAGGCAACCTACGTGAGATGATACTAAAAATAATAATAATAATGGCTAAACAATTAAGCCTTTAACCAACTTTGGATGTCCTCGCCAGTCTCGCTCCAAAACCACCGTTTATCCTATAACTGGCTTTGCTCACCCTATTGAGCACATACGAAAACTTATTTTGTTCCTAGAAAAGACCAAAATGTCATCCATAAAGACCATCACAACTTATTTAGGTACTCCCTGAACACCCTTCTCATCAAATCAACAAAGTATGTGGGGGCGTTCGTCAAACCCAATGGCATCACCAGCCACTCATAAAAGAAATCATCCGGAGTCCTAAAGGCAGTCTTTTCTATGCTATCCTCAGCCACTCTCAACTGATGAAATCCCGTGGCTAAGTCCTACTACAAAAATACTGAGGCGCCAGCCAACCGATCAAAGAGATCATCAATCCTTGGCAATGGGTGTCTATTCTTCTTTGTGAGTTTCTTTAGTTCTCTTTAGCCTACACAAAGTCTGAGGGACCCATCCGCCTTCATAACAAAACTACTGGAGCGCCCCACTCCGATATACTTCGTCTTATGAACCCCTTCTCAAGCAAATCGCCTACTTACTTATGGAGTTCCCTCCTCTCGCTAGGAGCCATGTGGCACACTGGCCAAGATACTGGTTTAGCATTATCCACCAGGTATATTCGGAAGTCAATCTCTCGCTTCGGAGGTAAGCCCTTCACCTCCTCACACACATCCGGGTGCTCCCGGACCGCTCTAACAGATCGCAGACTCTAGACCAACATGTCAGGCGATTCTAGATACCTTAGCATAACAGATTCTATGGGATTACAAGAGATCTCGAGAGTGTTACTCAGGCGGCCCATAAGCCTAACAACTCTCCCTTCAAAATGAAGAACAGCACTCCTACTGGATAACCAGTCCATGCCCAAAACTAACCCATAGCCCGTGAGGCCCAACAAGCATCACATCCAAACTCAATGCTAAGTATAGAAACTTTCAAACCCAAACACATCATGGAGCCCAATTGGGTTTGAAACAACTAAGGGATCATCTACTAAACTGGTGTCTAAGTGCAGTGACTCAACTAACAATGATGAGATAAACAAACTCGATACATCAGAATCAAATAAAGTTCGAATTGGATGATAAAGAAATCCAACCTCCAATCTAGACGGTCTTATCCCCATCTGGTACCCTAGTCGTGAGGGAATACAACTACCCCCCAGAAGATTCCATACCTTGCCCTTGCTTCTTTGGACAATCCTAATAAGGTGTCCTATTCCTCTCAAAAGGATAACCACTTGCCTTCTTCTTCCCTATTCTCCACTCGTAACTTCCCACCAATGAGGTTTCATCTTTCATTAACCAAACAACTATTTGAGCCTTCCTCCCACCGTCTATCCAATAGATACCTACTAGTCCTCCTCCTTCTTGAACCAACTTCTAATCCGACTAACGTCTAAGTCCCTTGAAGTGGTTTTCCATCCTTATCTATCTTAGAAAGATCATCTATACGCGGAGGGGAAACTCAAAATGAGAGAAAGGAAGAGATTCAAAATAGAGAATTCGAAAGATATAGATATGGCTATTGGGGATTATGCTTTTCTTTCAAAAACTTTTCTCTTAAAAGACATGTTTTTGAAAATACTCCTTTCCAAAAATATTCTTAGAAAATAGTTTTTCTAAAAATTTTATCTGTTCCGGTAACCTTAAGCTCTGATACCACGTGTAACACCCCACACCCGCTATGGTCACTCGCTAAGGGAATGCCATAACATCGGTGGAGTATTTTAAGTGAATATAGAACAGAAAAATTACAACAAGACAGATATAAGTAATACTTGAAAATCTTAAAACATCATTTCATTGCAGCGGAAAATAAACATGTTTGGTTACATCACAAAACCATAATAAGAGTCAAGTACAAAGTATCCATCCTGATAAAATAGAAGTACATAATCCCACTACATAGACAATAGCCATAACAGAAAAGATAAACCGAGCTTTACTTCTACGATCCAAGCCCAAAAGATAGATATAGCGGTCTGATCCAAGCCCACTAGTGCTAGGCCCACTCTGATAACCTGAGGGTTGGGAAAAAGATAAAAACAACGGGGTCAGACATAAGTCTGAGTGAGTCCTATAACCCTAACAATACAACCATTAAAGTAATTAGGGTATGACATAAATAAGGTACGGTACCTCTGGGGATAATGACTACACTAAGTAGCCAACTAAACACCGGATGTACTACGATAACCGAAAAGACGCATTTATCCACCCAAAGATAATTCTTACCCCACCCCAGACTTATTCACCCAAGGGTAATTCCTACACTGCACCACACCAGTTTTACCCACCAAGAGTAATTCCTACTTAAAGGTTGATCCCATCTAAAGTCTTAGAAAATATAACTAGTAGTTTCTGGTACTTCTAGCTGACCACGTAGGTGCCGTCTGCCCCTACATCTATTAGGTGTATAACTGACCACGTAGGTGCCGTCTGCCCCTACATCCACTAGGTGTACCTAGTAATCTTACCCAGTAGTTTCGTGTACCCCTACACAGGTGCCGTCTGCCCCTATCTTTACTAGGTGTACCCACTACTCCCCATCGATCGGCTCCCTACCGTAGATACCCGTGCTGGTCCCACGATTGGGGTGTATCATTCCCCTAAAGTGGCTACCAGATAATATCATGGTGCACGGCTTTATATCTACACGATGCAACAACGACTTACCAACCAGCCCGGGCCCACACACGCATATGAAACCCGTTGATCCCGCGTTGCCACCGCTAACCCGTTTTGGCCGCTTATAGTCAAGTCCAATATGCGTGTCCCGTCACCCGACTTGAGTCGAGCCCACAAAGATACGTTTGGGATATTGGTTGAAATGGGCCCCCACAAGCTACTACTTAAGCTTGTCGTTTAATCTAGTGCATCCCACTTAACCCCTTTAACCATGTCCCCTTACATGTTATAAATCTTGGTTAAGTCCTTTAATCACATTTCAATTGCCACTTAGGGCACCCACTAGATTTCCACATGCCACCCATGGCACTTACTTAACCCCTTAATCATGTTTAATTACATGTTCCACATTGGTTAAGTATTCTAATCGTATTCTCACATGCCACCCATGGCACTTACTTAACCCCTTAATCATGTTTAATTACATGTTCCACCTTGGTTAAGTATTCTAATCGTATTTTTCTATTGCCACCCAAGGCAACCCACTAGTCTCATCATGCCACCCCAAGGCACCCACTTAACCCCTCATGTCCCACTACATGCTAATATGGTTAAGTGTTTCTTAATTCATTAATTAAGATCATGACCTCATAAAGACCTCTCACATTAGACCGTCTTTTATGACTGCTGGATATGCCGGTTGGTTCCGGGCAGACTTCTGTCATCAAAAGGGTCTAACCTCGTGTCTTTACTTTAATCATGTATTTAATTTATGACTAAGACCTCTCACATTGGGCCAATCATTTGTAGCCGCTGGATGGCCGGTCGGTTCCGGGCAGACTTCCGCTACAAAAGGGTCCAACCTCGTGTCTTAGTTGATTAATTACACCTAATTAATCACCCCCATATTAATTATCCCTAATTAATATCAAGTTTTCATAACATGGGTAGACCTAACTCAATAGGTAAATTCCCATGGGGTAGACCTAACTCAATAGGTAAATTCCCATTTATGCTTAATCATTTTATGGTATGCTTAATCATAACCATTTCACACCATTCATTTACATGTCTATTAACCCCATCGTTTCCCCACGCACTTATGCTAACACGACATATTTCCAAGAGAAGATTATCTCATACTTAACATGGGTTTCACTTAGCACACAATAGCATTAACATGGGTTAAAAGGTGTCTACTCACATCATAATATTAACCCAACTAGCATTGCTAAATAACCCAACTTGCATGAACATACATATGTCATATCTAAAGGCAACTTGCATAAGTGTTCATAGGTTATACAAAGATGAACTTGCATGTGTCTTAAAGGTGTGATCTTGCACAACATGTTACATGTTAACTTGCATAACATCATACACATAACTTGCATGATATCATAAACATAACTTGCATATCAACATACACATAACTTACATAACATCATGCATATAACTTGCATAATCTCATACACCTAACTTGCATATGAACTTGCACAACAACATGCACATAACTTACATAACATCATACACATACTTGCATAACATGTTGATCTTGCATATAAGCATACACATAACTTGCTTAACATGTTGAACTTGCATATATGACTTGCATCTTAAAAGAGGGTAAACATGCATAGCATATAAAAATGTTATCTCACATATGTATGCATCACATTTAAGAGGGTAAACTTGCATGTCATGATTTATGCATAATACCAAACACTTAGCATGCATAAAACCACCTACTTAGCGTGCATAGAACCAATTTCTTATTATGCATAAACATACCACTTAACTTGCATAAACCCAAACACTTAGCATGCATAAAACCCAATACTTAACATGCATACAATCAAATACTTAGCATGCACAACATCAAATACTTAACATGCATAACACCAACTACTTAGCATGCATAAAATCACATGCATAACTTGCATATCATGTTACATATAACTTGCATATATTCTCACATATAGTTTGCATAACATATCACATATGCATAAATGTTTAACATGGTGTTTTGCATCATAAAACATGGCCTTAAACTTGCATTTAACATAAAACTTGCAAATCACATATCATACAAACTTGCATAAATACATTTATCCACAAACATAGCCATGTCTTATCACATCCTACCATAATCAATTAACAATTGATTATTAAAGCCATAGAAACTCACCAAAACACAATTAGCAAGCTAATGAAGAAGATTAAGATACTTAGAATGGATTAGAGGTTGATTAGAGCTTGCTTTCCTCTTCATTGATTTGTGGAGGCCATGACCAAGTTTCATTTTGCCATAGTTTAGTTACAAAACCTAATTATGAATGAATTAGGGTAGGGTTAGGGTCTTATTTATAGGATTAGGTTGCATTTTAGGCCCTTAGATTAACCCTAGATTAGATTAGGACCCTTAGATTTAGGAAATCTCTAGAACCAGCCCTCCTAGCCAGCCTGAAACCCAACCTGGTGCAACCTGGTGCACCCAGGTTCACAGAACGGTGCCACCCTGTCGACAGGCAAGTCGACAGGCATGTCGACACCCCTGTCGACAGGCCTGTCGACAGCCCTGTCGACATGGGTTGGGCGGGAAGCTTCCCGCCTGACCCCGCCTGGCCCATTCCAAATCTGAATTTAAATTTAAATTTAAATTCCTAAATCTGTTTTTAGCTCTAATTTTTCTGCAAACTTCCTTGGGCCATAACCGGGCCATACGGACTCCGATTTTCAAAAACTCGGACTCTATTTCGCGTATTTTTCCGAGACGAACGCAATAACGCAGCCCGTTTCCCCTAATTCCCACATATGAGATTATTTATTCTGCAATTAGTGAATTTCAGTATTAACCCAAAATACGGGGTGTTACACCCCCCCCCCCCCAAGTCGACTGCCAAGTCGACTGGGGAGTCGACACAGGTGGCCAGACCAGTTTTGGCCTGGTGCACCTGACTTCTTCCCCAAGACATGTTTTGGGCCTGATTTGTTGGCAGGTGATGGATTTTGATGGCTAGGATCTGAATTGGGGTTAATCCTATGGCTAAAACTAGTCCTAATCTCTATAAAAAGACCCCTAACCTAACCTTTAAACCCTCATTATTTGATCCTACAACTAAACTATGCCAAAATTTCTAATGATCATGGCCTCCACTCAAAACCCTAGCCTCCATCCTCTTGTCATAAATTATATCTTCATTCACATGAGAGATTACATGATCATATGAATGTATGAGAGTTTCTATGTTCATATGAGAGCTTCTAAACTTGATTTCAAGGCAAATCTTCATCAAAGCAAGGATCTTTCTTATTATTTTCTCAAGGGTTTTATTGGAGCTTATTGATTTGGGGTTTTTGCTAGTGTGGCTTTGTCTCAATCTTTTTATACATTGATTTGTGCCTTCATAGCATTGTAAGCCCCATCCTACTCTTAGATATTAACTATGAAGTTAAATGTTCATGTTGCAAGTTTTGGGTTTGAACTTGAGTAGGTTACATGCTTAGAAATTATCATGTTATGTGTAGATTTATCCTATGCATATTCGTAAAGTTATCACCTTGATTTTGTGGGCTAAAAGCTATAAGCTTTATGTTGAAATGTTGCATTATGCAACATAAGAACTCTCTTATCCCTTAAGTTAACTTGCATAGAATGCTATATGCGAACTTCTAGCCATTTTTCTATGTCATCTATCACCATGATTCACCTATATGCTAAGTTTTGGGGTTATGCATGTTTTTGAGGCTTAACAATGTAACATGCAAGTTAATGAACACATTTATGCCTCATATGCCACCATGATTAACTTGTGGCCTTATACCCTTTTTGTCATGCTTTTGCCAAGTTCCTTCTTAAATCCATTATGTGTTGTTGCGAATGTATATGCGAGTTTAAAAGTGTTGGGGTTACATTATGGGTAAACTTTAATGACATGAAACAAGACTTGGGGCAAATTGGTATAAACATGACAACATGTAATTTTGGCTATGAACATGGAACTTGAAAACTAGACGTGTATGGGTTGTAAGTGCAATATGACACTAGACCAAACATGAAAGTGGCCAACTCGAGGTTGGGTTGAGTTTGTAGCATAAATCTACCCGGACCCGCCCGGCTTAACTAGTGTCTACAAACAATAGGACCCAATGTGAGTAGTTGGTCACATAGCACTTAAAACCCGAGGTTAGACTAGGTTGTGGTGTAAATCTACCCGGACCCGCCCGGTTTAACTAGTAACCACAACAAAGTCTAATGTGAGAGGTTGGGGTGCATTAATCTAATTAATGCCACATGAAAAGGTTAAGTAATTTTGATTAATGACACTTAACCGATATGACACGAATGGGTAGGTTAAAATAAACCGGACTTGGTTCCTTAATGACACTTAACCATATAAGACAATTAGGGGATGGGGTTAGGTAATTTACACTTAACTAATCCGACTTGGTAATTAGATGGGGTTAAGTAATCCATACTTAACTAATCTAACACGGTAAATTCGGTGGGGTTAGGTAATTTACACTTAACTAATCCGACTTGGTAATTAGATGGGGTTAAGTAACCTATACTTAACTAATCTAAACAAGGTAATTCGATGGGGTTAAGTTAAACACTTAACCAATCTAAACTTGGTAATTCAATGAGGTTAAGCAACCAATACTTAACCAACTTAACATGATAATTTAATGGGGTTAAGTAACTTATAATTAACCAATTATACATGATGATTTGATGAGGTTAAGTAACCTATACTTAACCAATCTAACATGTGGACTTGATAGGGTTAAGTCACAAGACTTTTTGAATATACTTAACCCTTGTAGTAAGATTAGTGGATGACAGGATGAGGTTAAGCTAACCCATACTTAACCAATCCGACTCGATGATCTAATGCGATTAAGATAACCTAAGCTTAATCAATCTAGCATGATAATCTGATAGGGTTAAGACAAACCAATACTTAACCAATTTGACTTGATAGGGTTAAGTCATGCGCTTCTTGGTATACTTAACCACCTTGTAGGGCTACGCCTTGAACTTAAATACTTAGCCAATCTTGACATGATTCGTAGGCAGGCTAAGTCATGAACCTGAATAACAACACCTAACCCAACAGACAAAACCCTAGTTAGAGGAACTAGGTAGAAAATCGTGGTTAATCAAGGGTAACGGGGAAAAGAAGCTAAGTGGTAAACCTTAGTTAAGTATAACTAAGTAATAATTCTTAGCTAAGGACATGGGACTAGTTCATGAATGGATGAGTAACCCGATATGGTAGGTCATCGCTTAAACACACGAGGAGGAGCAAATTATCCGACTTGGATAAAGGCTCCAACGAACTGGGTGACGAAGCGGTAGCTTCGGGGGACGTGAGGGTACTCTTGGTATCCCTCTGTGAGGTGGCAGGTGGTCCATGAAACCCGGCCTCACAGAGATTAAGGTCTGCAATAGAAGAGCCAACAGTATGCCTTGGTTGCTATGCGAGCAACCTAAAGACTGGGATGGATTAGCGTGGAGTCGACGATACTTGATTTTTGCCCTGGATAGCACGTCGTCGACTACCTACCATCTTTAGTCAATCGTGTACGCACGGAAAGGCAGAGAACCCCCAACAGACCATGTTCTTGCTATCGAGTCATGGGTGAGGTTGGCCCGTAGGAAAGTGGGGCTATAGTGGGGCCGGGATGTGGTTCTCATACATGATTTTTCTTGGATTGCCTTTCAGTAGTTGAGGGAGGGGTCACGTGGGACCATAGCCACGGGTACAAAAACAGACCTTGATATCTGCATCAGCAGACGACTTAAAGCTCCCGACCGAGTTCCGTATTTCTTGATTTGCCCTGGCACGGAACTCGGATGGCACATTGAGGAACATGTGCGTCTAGACATGGAAAACGATTCACGATACGTACGTGGGACAAAGGGCGTGGTTGACGGGTGGCATAATCCCTAGTGGCCCTAGGTGGCGTGAACCCAAACCGAGACACGGAAACGTTCATTAGGTAGCATAATCCCTAGTGGTCCTAGGTGGCATAAATCCTACGTGGACACGCGATAGTTCATGGTAAGAAAACATAACCAGACCAAGGGTAGCAGTCCAAAACAACTCCAAGGATAAAATGGTACTACGTTGAGGTGGTATAGATTTACATGGGAAAGCCCGTACGACCAACGGCAAAGGACTGAACTTATACATGGAAAGAAACATACGAGTTGGGAATACCTACATATGCTATATATTAGGTTGACATGGACCATTACATGACATTGGGCAAGGGACATTCATAGTTAATACGTGACGCGGGTTGGGATACTAGTACGACAGATGCAGAGCGAATATACATGATAGATACCTTGCGATATTGTACTTGATAGAAATCTGACGATGTGATACCTTGACTTATCTTGACACCGTAGCTTATCATGACACACTTGTTTATCTTGGTACAGTAGTTCATCCTGTTATTTTGGTTTAGCTTATCTATCTTGTCATCATACTTATGTTCATCTCAGTTCCTCATGCCAATTAACTTTACTAGTTTATATACTGATAGTAGATAGGGCTTACCAGTCTTTATGACTGACCCCGTTTTGTTTCGCCTCTTTGTCTTCCGTTCCCCCCCCCCCCCCCAGGTTACGGGGAGGAAATGCTATTATTAGTTCGGACTTCTTCTGTTTGAAGGTCATCATGTATGGCTTGGACTTTTCTTGGCTATGGCTACTTCACTGTTCACTTGGGGAATAATTTATGAAAAGGTTTTTATGCTTCTTTACTATTGCAAGACAGGTTTTCATGTAAGAAATTCTCTGATGTAAAAGGCTTTAGACCTTATTTATTAATGATATGAAAGTTGGTTTTACTTCCGCTATTTTTATATGTTCTGTCTTGTAATATTTCTGTACATGTTTACCAATAATACCCCTCTAAAGCTAGTGCATTCCTTTGCGAGTGACCCTAGCGGAGGTGGGGAGTTACAAAAAGTGTAATTGATCAAATAAACAAAAATGGCTTCCAAGCCAATTTCTTTTATGTCTCTCTCATATTTCTTTTAATTTATATGCTCTACTTTATGTTAGTAGTTTAGATTTTCTTTTCTGCAAGTAGTGTAATTTTGTTTTATGCAATTAGTGAGTAGTTAATATCTTTTCTTCATTATTTACTCTTTATTTTTGTTGTTCGTCAATGTTGATATCTAATTGTGTTGAATTAATTACACAAATGAGGAGCTTAACCCCTACAATTTAGGGTGTGATGAAGCTTTTCCTCTCAATTAATGTAGATTCAACATGAATTTGTATGAGTGATCTCTTTGGGTTTAATTGCAATGGATGTTTTTGGTGTATTTGAGTTTCATATTGAATTTAACAGCCTCTTTTGTTCATTTCATAACATTGAGGCTATGTTTATGACATATAAAACAAATTGCCTCTTCATCTAAAATTGTGATTATGGCAATGAAATGATTTTTGAGTTGAAATTTGATGATCTATATTACTCGCCAATAGTAAATAGACCATACTTAAATTAGATTTTAGTTTCATTTCGACGGCCTGTTTCATAATAGTTAAAATGTTAGATTAATTGTGTATTATTAGTTTGATGGCGTATTTTGTGTCAATTATGAGCGCAAATAAGTTATGCTTATGATAATTACATAATTAATCTTTCTTTGTTATAAAATAAAACAGAACATATGTTAAACAAGAAGCCATTAGAGAGAACAGAAAAGATAGGGAAGAGACTTTTATTTCAATCACTTCAAGTATGTACAATTTCTATTACATTGGCTCCTTTATATATAGGCTTTGGAGCTGATGTTAGACTTATTCTCATGATATGGGACTAAATAGAATATAACAAGAGCATATTCACTCATATATATTACAACACTCCCCCTTGAATATGCGTCTTCAAAATCTTGAATGCTCTGCTAACTTGAAGTTGTCCCTTTTAAAACATGTATGATGATTGGTCCCCCTTATAATTATCTTTATTGCATATATCCATTCAGTCGATACAACTATTGTCTGTTGCCTTCAAGACTCTATCTGGAAAAACCCAATGGGAAAAATCTTGAACGAGAAAATGAGTACTGCGTTTGACATTATGAATATCATATAAAAATGATATTCCTTAAAATAGTTCGACGCTTCAGGATCAAAACAATGCCTCATTAAAAACCTTTTTATGAAAAACCCTTTGGGAAAAATCATAAATAAGGAAAAGAGTGCAAATTTATTTCATCTTTAGGTAACATGTTTTACAATGTTGTCGTAAGGGTTGATACTTCAGGATCAAGATAATGCCTCATTAAAAACCTTAATAACATAAACCCAGGGGGAAAATATTAGTGAAGAAAAAGAGTACATTATAGCATATTTTTATATGCTCCCCCTTATTTATAACTCATTATTCAATTAGTCTATTGATGTAGTCGACGCATGTCAATTTTGCACATTATCTTCTAGAATGTTGATTTGGAAATTTCCTTTGAGAATAGATCTACCCGCTTTTCTTGAACTGAATTTGTTTCTCCTCTTTCTTATTATCCTTTCATTCATGTGTGAAGGGAAATTTAGAAGAAATGTGCTCCATCCTGTCACCCTTGATATAATGCACTTGAATCTGAGTCATGCAAACTGCCTTTTCTTGTTCATAAATAATATACTACTGCATCAAAAGATGTTTGATACTTCTGGATCAAAATGTTGCCTCGTCAAAACCTTACTAAGAAAAACCCGATTGGAAAAATCTTAGTGAAGGAAAAAGAGTACAATATCATATTTACTACGTCAAATGCAGTATGATACTTCTGGATCAATGTAATGCCTCGTTAAAACCTTAATAAGAAAACCCCAGTGGGAAAAATCTTAAATAAGGAAAAAGAGTACATTATAACTTATTTTCGTATGTTACTTTTGGATTGATACTTCTGGATCATGACCCATACTTCATTAAAACCTTACTAAGAAAACCCAGTGGGGAAAAACTTAGTTAAGGAAAAAGAGTGCATTATATAATACTTATGGATGCTCCCCCTGATTTAATAATTTCCTCTGAATTCATAATCTTCTTTGAATAACTCAAATTGCTCACAAATACTTCTTTAATGAAGTTTTTCTTTTAAAACTTCATGTGCATTTCCATGCTTCAGGCATGTTTTCTTATTTAAAACGCCTTACTTTTGTGATTTGTATGTTACTAAGATTCATTTATGAATACACTTCGGGTGCTTAATGTTTTCTGTTTCAATCGGACTTGCATGTTTTTATACATATTTAATGAATAAGACAACTTTAATTACTAATTAGGAAGTAATCTACTCATCTTGAAGTATATCAAGATTTTCATTACAACAATACTCAGAACAAGAAGTATCTTAATATTTTTATTACAACAACACTAAGAAGGAATTAATCTACTCACCTTGAAGTATATCAAGGTTTTCATTACAACTATACTTATAAGAATGTTGTAATCTACCATCCATGTTATTGGTATTCTTTATAATAACAAATGTTATTTATGTTCTTCAGGAACTTATATATTATAATAATCTTTGCATATCGCAACTACCACTTCAATGGATATTAAGAGTTTTATTACAACAATTCTTGAAAGCGGGAAGTGATCTACTCATCATGAATTATTTCAAGATTTTCATCACAACAATACTTAAAAGAATGTTGTAATCTACATTTCTTGCTCTTTACCACTGCCAAAGTTATTTAAATTCTTCTGGAATTTGTATACTTTCATCATTTATACCTTCAGGGTATTGTAAGCGTTTTAAACACTTTCACCACTTTAATCAATTCAGTTATCTCTGAAAATACAATGCTCGTGGCACTTAACATGTTGTTGACACTCTATGGTGCTTCAGTAACTTCCATGTGCTTCTGTCATTATATATATTTCTATTTTTATCTTATGAACTACTGGTTCATATCTTATGGACTACAGGTCCATATATCTTATTTAGGAGAATTTCATGATGGCCAATCATGTTTCTCTCTAATATGGCGATTTTTAATCCATTTGTAAATATAAGCGCTTTATTATTTATCAATTTATCATCGATGATTTTTTCTTGTCTGTTATATACATAATTTATTGAGATTTCAAAACTTATCATGCTTTAGGTACCAAAACCACTTCTGGGGTTAATTTTGACAATCATGTCATGGGTTTCTTTCAAAGTATCCTTAAGTGTTTTTCAGGAACACTCACCTCCTTTATTTTGCATATTTATGACTTACTCCAAAGATATTTTGAATTGACTTTTATACCACATTTTCAGCTGTGATTTACACCTTTTGAACCTTCGGGGATTCAAATGTATATTGGAGAAAGTCTATTAAGGACATAATTGATAATTTATGCAAGTTACTTAATACTTTGCATAATTCTATATGTTAGCAAATATTTAACATTGATGATTCCTTTATCCTCCCCTCAATGTTGACAAACATTGTCACATTAAATAATAAACCAACTTCGGATTCATTTTTGATCCATTGTAGCATCATAGCTAGCAAATACATTAGATGTATTTCAATTGTAGGAGGATAATGCTCTTATTAATTGATAATATGCATTCATATTGTATTGCTTATTCCATTTCAATGATCTAATGACTTGGAGGAATTTATATCATTTGAATATGCACACGACTTCAGGTCATTCAATATTGATGTCAATCGACTGCATAAATTATAATATGAGTTCATTACAACTTCAGGTTGTTAATTAAATATCGCATATAGGTGTATGTGCGTGCGTCCACATATTACATATGTAATTGATTTGCATATTCTTTCTCATTCAAGTTATTTATTTTAGAATAAATTGTTTATAATGTTCCGATCATTAATTTTTTTCTTATCAAGCAATGTCAACATGAATCTTAAAGATCGTTTCATAATATCCAAAATATCTGATTTGGAACTGTATTGAACTTCTGGTTCAAAAGAAATCTATGAACAACTTCGAGTTGTTAATCCATATTAAACTTCTGGTTCAAATAATATATAAACAATTTCAAGTTTGTTAAACTGTACTGAAGTTCTGGTTCAATTGTATTGAACTTCCGGTTCAAATAAAATATATAACAACTTCATGTTGTTAAAATTTATTCTTCAGTACAATATGTAAATATAAATATATAAGCAAGATACAGCTCATTTTGAAAATTGTGAAATCTTTGGATATCAATTTTATTAATGTTATTTTTTCACATAGTTCAATAAAGCTTCAGGCTTTTAAATTATGAAGTATTTCAAGTTCATTGATTAAAGAACTTTAAGTTCCTATGCTTATAAACAAATATACATATTATATCTAGTTTACTAATTTATGACGAACTTCTGGTTCTCAACCTTTTAACATACTTCTAATTTAGAAGCTTACATATCTTGCTAACTGTCAAGATTTCAGACTATACACTTCATCAAAAAAAATCTTTTTTCATAATTCAAGACTTCAGGTCTCAGAACTGAGTTATACAACCTTTTCCATTACATTAGATATTAGTTGCCAAATACATTGACTAATAATACATATTTCTCTTCTTATTCCAAACACAATCATACATCATTTAACTTACAATAGCCAATGCGTTTAATACATTTATAATAATATGGTAATACAATATATATTACCATAACGATGCATATAATGCATTTATTATAAAAATAACGGAAATAACCATTATACGGTCTAAATATATGAATCAAATAAATAAATTTTACTTAAATCAACATAATAAAATTTGGATCTAGCTATCGTACTGATCAACGATAAAACTGAAAGAAACAACTTATAGTTGTACTGAATTTCCAATAATCATATTTTCTGAAATACCATATACATGCATAATGCCTGATCCAGAATTGAGTAGAAATGCATAATTATAGAAACAAGATTTACATTCTTTAATATGAATGATTCGAAAAACTTGCAGATCTGTACATAAAATTCACAACAACAAAAAAATTACATGTTTCAAATTATACTATCTATATATAGATCTTTCTTTTTATATCAAAATTACTTCTTACCATCATAGAAACTGCAGGTTCTAAGTTTTCCATTTCTATAACAAAAAATACTTTTGCATTCACTTCTGGTGTGCAAAATTAAGATCGATATTTAGATCTTAACTTAATATGATCTTTGAGATGCATATTTTCTTTAGTCGTTAAATTTGCATCATCATCTTTGGTGTTTGAAAATATTTCAATGCAAATTCTTTTATAGACATATCAGAATATAATTTCACTTCTGGGATATTCCATAAACACCATTTATGGAGTTTTAATATATATATTTTTTTCTATAAATATTTATCGCCTTTAATTGTATAAATCTCCTCTGGAGATATTTTATTATTTTCAAATAAACAGATCTCTTCTAGAGATATTTTACCATTTCCAAATATACAAATATCCTCTAATGATATTTTGTTATCACCACTTCTGGGATGAACTTATCTCTTCCAGAGATAAATATATAAAACTATTGAAATGTCATATCAATATACAAAAATACATTCAAACCTTAAATGCATTAATAAAATTAGGTGTATTAAATAAAAATAAGATTCAAGAGAGAAAAGAAATCACTACTTCTGGAGTGTATGATATTCCTTCAGGGAACACATCTTTTACTTATGTAATTGCAATGCAACAAAAATAAATAAATTCTAACATCTCTTCTAGGATGTTGGATTTGCTATATAAAATTAAATCTCTAAAACATCTCTTCAAGAGATTAATATGTATACTATATCTTCAGGATATTCAATTAATATAAAATTTAATGTCAGTTAAATGAAACATGTTTAGAGATTTTCTATTGAATCTAATGTTTTTGTCACATATTATAATGTGTGTGTCTCTTTTAACATCTTCTGGAAGTACAATCTTTTTATGTCACAACTTTTAAGAAAGCTTCGGGCTTTTGTTTCATCTTTCTCATTTGCATATGAACTTCAGGTTCTTTATTTGCATATGAACATCAGGTTCCTCATTTGCATATGAACTTCAGGTTCCTTACTTGAAGTTTGAACTTCAGGTTCCTTATTTAAAAAAATTGTATATGAACTTCAGGTCATTTACATATGAACTTCAGGTTCCTATTTGGTTTACATCATGAGTTTTCAATCTCACTTCCAGTGATAAATAAATATTGCTATTGAATTTAAATGCTATATCATTATATTCTATACCCATAACTCTGTTGGATATAAAAATTCTTACAAATAAATAAATAAATAATTCATTGCTTTCCTTTTACTTCCTTTTTAATTTCTTTTCCCTTCTTTCATTTATTTTTTGACTGCCTTCCTTCTTTTTCTTTTCTGTAATTAATTAAAATTATATCTTTCTATTTTTTCTCTCTTTTACTTCTTTCCCTTTCTCCTTCTCTCATTTATCTCTTTCCTGTTTCTTGTCCTCCCACTATAATCTTCTTTCCTTCTCTGCCTTATTCTATTCGCAATCCTTTATAAACCAACCTCCGCTTAACATTCTATTCTCTCTACCATTTCTTACCCCATTTTCTAAACATCCATCAAAACAAATCTCATTCACAACCAATTCTCAAATCCATCTGCCATTACCACTTCATACAAAATTCCAATCAAGCCACAGCATTCAACCTACCTCTCCGAACACACATTCATACTCGCATCACCACACATATCTAACTGCATCATACAAACATTCAGTCACCGTCCTCTGTTCAATCCACCCACTTCAATATACCTCAAAGCTCCCTCTCCACAGTTCAACTCTCCATACAGATCCCATCATCTTCATTTACCTCCACCATGAAGCCATTTCAATCACCAGTCGCTACCTCATTGCAAAAACATTAATCCCTTGCTGTCGAACCATATACATAAATCATTTGCTATAGCAGTTCTCACGTCAGTCCCCTCTTTTTTGAACTTACCCAAAAACCACTGTTTCACTTCGCACATACCAAACCTCCAACCAATTCCTTTACCGCCATAAAAAACACCCTTCTTCATAGCAAACTGCAACAGCCCTTCACCCCAATTAGTGCGCCTCTAACCATATTTCACCACAATCCTCAAGCTCAAACACCACAAGTTTAAAACCCAAACCGGAAACCCCCAGTCGATCTCCACCAGCAGACCAATATCTCACTAATCGGGAGAAAATTGAATTTGAAGTCACGGAATTTTTGCAGCCACACGAAAAGAGAAAGGCCGAGAGGCGCGATTTTGTGAATTGGGTCAGTTGTTTTTCAATCTATTTCATGTTAAAAAAAAATAACCGTCTTTGTTTTGACTTTGATTTGGTTTAGTGGGTTTGACCTGTGGGCTCCATTGGGCCTACGTGCGAGGACTTTCAGGACTTTTGTGGTTTGATTTATATAGTATTTTCAATTGCTTCTCTTGAAAAAAAAGGTTAAGCATTTGGTTCTGTTATTTTTTGGTGTGCATTTAGTTTTAGTTGTAGTTTTTAAGTGAATTTGTTTTAGTTAAATTGTCAAGAAAAAAAATGAAGAAATCACTCGCCTTTGAATTGTATATACATCATTCTTATTTTTCAGGTTGCAAAAGAAGAAGGGAATTGCTTGGCTTTGCATCGCCTAGCTTGCTTGGTTGGATTTTTTATTTTTTTTTGCGCTACGCTCTACTTTGCTTGCTTGCTAAAAAAAATTGCCACTAAAAAAAATATTTGCATATAAATTCAGACCCTCTGGTATTGTTCTCTTCTCTCTTGTTTTTATTTAATTATTGCATTGTATTTTGCTTGCATTTGCATTAAAAAATCCAAAAACAAATAAAAAGTCATTCGCAGTTGCATTGTTAATATCACGTTTAATTTCCGTTTTGCATTCATCTCATCTTATTTTCTTTTCTTAAGGGCAATACCCCAATTCACATAAGGTGAGGGATTTCATCACCCTTTCCTTAGCCCACAAAATTGTATTTCATTATAGAATTTGAATAACAATAACGGTTAGACGTTGGACTTAAGGGAGTCGCGGGCTCATATAGGGCTTAATTATATTTTGATAGTTGATTTCTTTGGAATGAATTATTTCTTGGTGTCTAGACTATGGCAGAGAAATAACCCTTTATAAATATTATGGTGATTCTTAAATATTATATCGGTTGTTACTCTGAATGTACTTAAACCTTCGGTTGCATTGCTAGGGTGATTCCTGGAGCACCGATAACTCATGTCCGTTAACTGGCCAAGAAATCTTTTGTTTTAAGTAATCAAACGTGTCACTATATAATTTTGGGTTAGGATCCACTAAGGACAAAAAATGTTTAGCTAATATTTGCATTCATTTAGTTGCATTAGGTTCATACATACAAAAAAATCATAAAAAAAAATCGCTTCTCAAATTTGTTCTTTCTCTTCTTCTTTGCGCTAGTGCATGCGCAGTTGGACCCGTGATCCTTCTACTAATCGTTTAGTTCGAACAAACATTCTCTCAACCATGGCTGAACAAAATCCCCCTCGAACTCTTATGGATAGATACTTCCCCGATCGAGTTTCTATTCCCTCCTGCATCATATTGCCTGCCCCAACGGGTAACCACTTCGAAATTCATTTGAATCACATAAATAATCTTTCAAAATTCGGCAATCTTGAACATAATGATCCTTACATTTTCTTAACCAAATTTGAACAAGTTTGTGCAACAATGAGATTTCAACAATTAAGTGACAATGGAATCAAACTTAGGTTAATTCCATTTGCACTTACCGATTATGCCGAAAAATGGTTGTATAGCTTGCCTTTAAATACGATTGGAACTTGGGATGAATTTGTGAACGTTTTTGTAAAAAACAATTACCCCTTGGAAAAAACATCTAAAATTAGAAATGAAATCGTTAATTTTCATCAATTTGGGGGTGAATCCTTTGCAAAATATTTCGAGAGATTTAACGAGCTTCTACTCAAATGTCCACATCACAATTTCGAAAAATGAACGCTTTGTCAAATTCTATACGATGGACTTGAAAATAACTCTTGAACCATGCTCGAATCGATGTGCCAAGGAAACATTCTAGCCCAACATCACGATGCCGCTTGGCAATTTCTTGAAAATTTGGCCAAAAAATCAGCTCAATGGGAAAGATCTAACGAGAACTCGATTTATTCCCGATTAAATGCTCATTCGGTAGGATCCTCAACGGTTTTAGAAGCGAAAATAGACGCGATGTTAACAAAATTTGATAATGTCCTTTCATCAACTCAAGTAAACCAAGCTCAAGCATCTTAGCCCTATTGTTACAAATGTAACTATCCTAACCACATTGCCAATCAATGCCCACATTCGTTAGAACAAATTAACGCATTTAACAAGGCTAGAAACGACCCGTTCTCCACAACATACAATCCAGGTTGGAGAAATCATCCTAATTTCTCTTGGACCCAAAACAATGCAAATTCGAATTTGGTTCGACCCCCTTTTCAACCATTTTCGAATAATCCTTCGAATCCTTCCTTTCAACAAACTCAATTCCAAAATCTTGCACTACCTTCTCCAAATCAAGAGCAACAATCTTTTGTTCCCCAAGACGATAAACGATTGACGTCACTTGAAAAAAGTCTTGAAATGTTGACTAAAGAAACGACTAAAAATATTCAATCAAATAGCAATTTGCAAAATTTATTGACTTCGTACATGCAAACCACGAGTCAATCGATCGCTAAATTTGAAACGCAAATGAGTCAGTTAGCCACTTTGGTAAGTGAACGGGAACGAGGCACTTTCCCGAGTCAACCCATTCCAAACCCTAGGAGTCAAAATCCTAATCCAAACCAAGCTCATGTCATCCAGGATAGTAATCAAACTCAATTGAATGCTACCACAACTTTACAACCTGTTAAGAAAATCGATAATCAAGTTGGAAATCCAAAAAACTTACCGAGTGTTTTTCTCGACTCTTCTAAAACCATGAATGATCTCAATCCAAATTCTGAGTCTAGTTCTGCTCCAACTTAAGTAGACTGACCTACTGAGTTTCGCATTCCATTTCCTAATCGTCTTCGAACAAAGAAACATTCCGACCAAATGGAAAAGATGTTGGAAATTTTTAAACAGGTGAAAGTTAACATCCCTCTTCTTGACATCATTCAACAAGTCACCACCTACGCTAAATTTCTCAAAGACTTGTGTACGCAAAAACGACACACCCATGTAACCAAGAAAGTCTTCTTTGCTGCCGGACTTAGCGAAGTCTTGACTCAATCAATCCCTGTCAAGTACAAAGATCCTGGATGCCCTACAATCTCATGCAAGATAGGAGAAAAAACAATTAACAAATGCCTAGTTGATTTGGGTGCAAGTGTCAATTTAATTCCATATTCCATTTACCAACAACTTGGTCTGGGTGAACTTAAACCAACGAAAATAACACTTCAATTCGTTGATCGTTCAATTAAGAAACCCGTTAGCAAAATTGAAGATATACTCATCAAAGTTGGTCAATTCATCTACCCTGTCGATTTCATTGTTTTGGAAACTCAACCTGTCAATAATCCAATGAGTCAAATTCCATTGATTTTAGGTCGACCCTTTTTGGCTACTTCAAATGCTTTAATAAATTATCACGATGGTTCAATGAAAATCCCTTTTGGAAACATGACTCTAGATCTTAACATTTTCAATCTTGAAAGTCGTTCGAATGAATTGTGTAACCAAACCTTGGAAGTTAATGCCATCCACGAAAACTCTGAAAAAGAATCGATTGACCTTAATGACGAGCGTGAGGTTGAGTACGAAAAATTGTTCAAAGACGGTCCAAACGAAATCGAACACACGCTTCCATTTGAATCGCTTTCAATTGAGTCCAAATCTCAACCATGTTCTTTAATCGAGAAATCACCAAAGTTGGATCTTAAACCTCTTCCCGATCACCTTAAGTTACTTAGGTGATAACGAAACTTGTCCTGTCATAATTTCTTCAAGTTTAACTCATGATCAAGAAATTTCTCCTCTCGACACTTTCTAAAAATAAAGATGCAATCGGTTGGTCCATTTCTGACATCAAGGGAATTAGCCTTGCAATCGTTCAACATCGTATTCACTTAACCGATGAAGCCAAACCCACCTGTGAAGCGCAACATAGGCTTAACCTAAAGATGAAAGAGGTAGTTCGCGAAGAAATTCTTAAACTTCTTGACAACGGCATCATCTACCCCATTTCTGATAGTTTATGGGTTAGTCCCATTCACGTTGTTCCTAAAAAGTCTGGACTCACTGTTTTCGCAAATGACCAAAATGAACTTTTTTCTACTCGTACTCAAACAGATTGGCGTGTTTGCATCGATTATCGAAAATTGAATGCTGCAATGCGTAAAGACCACTTTCCTCTTCCCTTCATCGATCAAATGCTCGAACGTTTAGTTGGTCATGAATTCTACTGCTTTCTTGATGGTTATTCTGGTTATAACCAAATTCCAATCGCTCCCAAAGATCAAGAAAAAACGACTTTCCCATATCCATTCGGTACCTTTGCTTACCGACGTATGCCTTTCGGTCTTTGCATTGCTCTTGCAACTTTCCAAAGATGTGTGGTTGGAATTTTTTCTGATATGATCGAATGCTTTCTTGAAGTCTTTATGGATGATTTTTCAATCTTTGGCGATTCATTTTCCTCTTGCTTACATCATATTGAACTTGTTTTAAATCGATGTAAAGGAAAACACTTGACGTTGAATTGGGAAAAATGCCACTTTATGGTCAAACAAGGCATTGTCCTTGGACATGTAATTTCAAATAATGGCATTGAGGTAGATAAAGCGAAAGTTGACGTTATTTCAAAACTACCCATTCCAAAATGCGTTAAGGACATTTGTTCATTTCTTGGGCATGCTGGTTTTTACCGACGCTTTGTGAAATATTTTAGCAAAATTGCTCATCCCTTGACTACTCTGCTAAGAAAGGACATCCCATTCGAATTTAACTCTGAATGTGTCGCTTCTTTTGAACGTCTTAAAAAAGAACTCATTTCAGCTTCGATAATATGTTCGCCCGACTGGAACCTTCCTTTTGAAATCATGTGTGACGCTTCTAACTTTGTGGTTGGTCCTGTCTTAGGACAATGCATCAACAAAATCTTTCACATCATTTACTATGCGAGTATGACTTTGAACGACGCTCAACTGAATTATGCAACCACCGAAAAAGAACTTTTAGCTGTTGTTTCTGCGCTTGAGAAGTTTCGATCTTACATGATTGGTTCCCATGTCACGATCTACACAGACCATTCTGCTCTTAGTCACCTTTTTGCTAAAAAGGACGCTAAGTCATGCTTAATTCGATGGATCCTTTTGCTTCAAGAATTTGATCTTACAATCAAAGACAAAAAAGGATCCGATAATGTCATAGCCGATCACTTGTCTCGTCTTCTGAACGCGCCATCTTCCTTGCCAATCAATGAAAACTTTCCCGAGAACAACTCCTTTCTGTTTCAATTGATCTTTGGTTCGCCGATATAGTGAACTATCTAGTCACTAAGGAAGCACCCTCATTTTGGTCCAAACAAGATAAATACAAATTTCTTTATCAAGTGAAATACTTCTATTGGGATGACCCATAATTGTTTAAGTATTGTCCAGACCAAATCATTCGTCGGTGCGTTCCTGATAGCGGAATTAGGAGTGTTCTCTCATTTTGCCATGATCATGCATGCGGTGGACATTTTGGTCCTGGGAACAAAGCTGAAAAGGTGCTTCAATGTGGTTTTTATTGGCCTACTCTCTTTAAAGACTCGTTCGAATTCTATAAAACTTGTAATCGTCATCAAATGCTTGGAAAGATTTCTCAATGAAATATGATGCTTTTGAACCCCATCCCTATGATCGAGATCTTTGATGTATGGGGTATTGACTTTATGGGACCTTTCCCAAGCTCCTTTGGAAACTTGTATATTCTTCTCGCTGTCAACTACGTTTCGAAATGGGTCGAAGTCGTTCCATGTAAAACAAGTGATCATAAAATTGTTGTGAAATTTCTAAAAGAGAACATCTTTTTTAGGTTCGTCATACCTCACACAATAATAAGCGACAATGGAATGCATTTCTGTAATCAATCTTTTGAGTCCTTAATGAAGAAATACTCAATAACCCACAAGTTATCCACTCCTTATCATCTGCAAACTTGTGGTCAAGTCGAAGTATCGAATCGTTAAATAAAACAGATTTTGGAGAAAACTGTGAATAAAAATCGAAAAGATTGGTCATAAAAATTAACCGACACGCTTTGGGCTTACCGTACTGCTTTTAAAACTAATATTAGAATGTCCTCTTTCCGATTGGTTTACGGTAAAGCCTGTCATTTACCTGTTGAACTTGAACATAAAGCACTTTGGGAAATTAAAAACTTAAACTTTGATCTTGAACAAGCTGGCGAAAAACGAAAATTGCAACTCAACGAGCTAGAAGAAATTAGGAATGATGCTTACGAAAACGCGAAAATTTACAAGGAAAAAACCAAAGTTTTCATGATAAGTCAATCCTAAGAAAAACACTTTTGCCAAACCAAAAAGTTCTGTTGTATGACTCACGACTTCATTTATTCCCTGGGAAGGTAAAATCAAGATGAACCGGAACATATGTTGTTCGAACTGTTTTTCCACATGGTGCTATTGGAATAGAAAACCTTAGGGATGGATCCATATTCAAAGTCAATGGTCAACGTCTAAAACCATTCTTGGAATTGCCCATTGATCAAGAGGAGATCATGATTCTTCATGAGCCATGCTACGTGAAGTAAGAAAGTTAATTTTAACCTTCCTTTGTAAATATGTAAATATTTCTCTTCCGTTCACTCATTGTGTCATGCATTGACTGTGGGGAAACAGTCCAAATCAAGTATGGGGGAGTTTCATATTTATTTTGGTTTTGAATAGAATTTTCCTTTCTTTTTTTTCCATTCAAAAAAAATCAAAAAAGAAAAAAAAGAATTTTGCATTTCTATTTACTTTTAAATAAGACATGATGGAGTTAGCATACAATTTTGGTCGTTCGATTAAAATGTGGAGATTTGCTTCTCTTAGCGGATAATGAAAGGAAAGTTTGAATTATGAGCAAATTTGGTGTAACTGGTACATTGGGAAATCCATAGGCGATGAGTATGAAATGTTTTCTGAATTGTAATCCGATTAAACGAATGGTTGATTTAGACTACTTGCGAAAATATTTTAGATCTTTAAGTGAAGTTGTGCTAAGATATTCTCGCTTAACTCTCTCTCTCTCTCTCTTATGTAAGAAAAAGAATGTATATATATAATAATAATCCAAGGGTATCCAACATTGCCAGTACAACGCGAGTGCAAACTCGCCAAGCTCTTTCCGACACCTTGTTGACAATGTCAGCGTCGGTATATCTTGGTCTCATTTTACGAGTTGGACACCTAAGGATTACCGACATCTTGTTGACAAAGTCAGCGTTGGTCTGCACAATCTGCCAAGCTCTGTCCCAAACTCTCACGGGTGGTATACCTTGGTCTTTTGGGTTAGGTGTTTGTAAATACTAATAATACAGTTGTAACAAAGAGAGAGTAAGCACCTGAAATCTAAGCACACTCTTTACTTATTCGACCTAACTTGTTAACAAAAAGGAAGTTGAGACGCCGTTTTACGATTGTTGATATTGATTATAGAATTCATTTCATATTTGCACTATGTTTCTACCAAAACAACTGGCCAAGCTGGAGGAGTTTGTGAAGATAACATGACTTTTGTTTGAAGTTTTGATTAGTAATGGATTCAAATTTCATAGTGACGATCGAAATTTGTGTTAACTCATTCATGTAATATTTAAAAGTAAATTATCCGTTTGTAAATGTTCCTTTAAAAGCTTGCACTCGTCTTGTAAATATTTTCTAATCTTGCATTTTGTTATAAAAAAAAATTCGTTCAACTTTTGGATTTTGTGGGCAGTATTTGCTGAAAACCCTCACGAGACAACACTCATCCTACTGGGGACACCCAGAGGTTTAAAGGCTTGTTGCATATGCTCAATGCAATCGTGTTCCCTATGAAAATGGATTTATCTTAGTTTTTTTTCTAACTTTATTCGAGGACGAATAAAAAGATAAGTGTGGGGGTATTTGTTGTGCACGTAAAAATGCACATTTATATTCACATATTTATTCTTTTTTAGTTGAATAAATGAACATTTTCGGGCATTTTATATGATCAAACCTTGTTTTAAATATTTTCAAAATCATCACTTATTTTGGGAAAAAGCGGTCACTAGTGCATGTTTTAATTTGTGTAATCTTTTACCCGTTCGTTGTGTTTATTTTTTGTAGGAATTTTGGAGCTAAAAGGATATATACACATGAAGAGATGAGGGAAAGCATGCATTTTCACAAAAGGAGGCAAAGAATTAATTCATTTTATGGATAGTGGAGGCCCACACCTTTCAATTAGCCCATTTTCTCTTAAGCCTCATATTAATGACAGAGACAAAAAGGCCTCATTCATTCTACATGACTCAATTGTAGCTAATGGCAATTATAAGCTACATGAATGGGCATTTTGGGGTTTTCCCAAGGAAAGTATTAGGGTTTTAGGGTTTTTTTGAACATGTATATATATACCCCTTTGTTTCATGTATTTCAGAATCTCCTTTTTAGAAAATAAAAGTGTAATTGATCAAATAAACAAAAATGGCTTCCAAGCCAATTTCTTTTATGTCTCCTTCATACCGCTTTTAATTTCTATGCTCTAGTTTATGTTAGTAGTTTAGATTTTCTTTTTTGTAAGTAGTGTAATTTTATTTAATGTAATTAGTTAGTAGTTAATATCTTTTCTTCATTATTTACTCTTTATTTTTGTTGCTCGTCAATGTTGAAATCTAATTGTGTTGAATTAATCACACAAATGAGGAGCTAACCCCCTAAAATTTAGGGGTGATGAAGCTTTTCCTCTCAATTAATATAGATTCAGCATGAATTTGTATGAGTGATCTCTTTGGGTTTAATGGCAATGGATGTTTTTTGTGTATTTGTGTTTCATATTGAATTTAATAGCCTCTTTTGTTCATTTCATAACATTGAGGCTATGTTTATGACATATACAACAAATTGCCTCTTCATCTAAAATTGTGATTATGGCAATGAAATGATTTTTGAGTTGAAATTTGATGATCTATATTACTAACCAATAGTAAATAGATCATGCTTAAATTAGATTTTAGTTTCATTTCGATGGCCTATTTCATAATAGTTAAAAAGTTAGATTAATTGTGTATTATAGTTTGATGGTGTATTTTGTGTTAATTATTAGCGCAAATAAGTTATGCTTATGATAATTACATAATTAATCTTACTTAAGTTATTTGAGAGATCTTTGTGCTATTTTATGTTGAACAATGTTGAAAGAAAGAAAAGTGAAGTTGCCCCTAAGTTGGTTTTAATCTTGTAGTTTTAATCAACATTTCAGTTTAATTTTTTCTTGTACTTAATCACAATCGAAATTTTGGTTTAATTTGGCTGAATAAGATTGAAATTATTTCTTTCCCTGCGGATCTACTCGTATTCGCCATGTACTAACAATTGTACGCCGTGCGCTTGCGGTTTATTATTAAAATATTTTGTTGACGGTTTTTTAAATTCGATAGAAAATCTGTTTGCAAACAGATACTAAGGGAAGCACTAACTTTCCTTAATCAAAAAGGGACTAAACATGAAGCCAAAGTTATGAGTTTTTGGGTAACTTAGTGTGTAAATTAAAACATGTATCCATAGAACCATATATTAGGGGTAAATATTTCATGAGTTGAGAAAACATCCATGTACGAAGTGTTGCGAAATCATAATCTTTGTTGGAAGGCTTCGGATGGGAGGTCCATAATACCAGCTTGTGATCTATCTTAGGAACCTTTACCATGGAAAAATATCGTATATTCGAACTTCATATGTGAGTATGGTAAAAGGAGTTTAAAATTTTTCCTTCTAGAAATAAGCATAAAGAATCTATAACTAAACTTAATTTTTAGAATAGCGCTAGTCTAAGGTTTTACCTTCCGAAAATATGATAAGATTAGAATACCTATTAGAAGTAACAAAGAAGTAGCTCTAGGATTAAAACTTGAACTTATGCAACAGAAATCTGAAAATCTTAATAGGAATCCCAGGATTTACAACTGTAATGGGTAGAAAACCGAAAATCTTTATTTGAATGTAGTAAGTATCCAAAGGCTCATACTTGGAAAAACAGAAATCATAAATCATGTAAAAACCCCGAGACTTACACTCGAGTAAGTTGGAAACCAGAAATCACATACAGAAACCCCAAGATTCACACTCGGGTAAATATAAATCAGAAATCATATAAAAACCCGAGACTCACACTCGGGTAAATAGAAATTCAGTGTTGAGTAAAGAATTATACGGAGTTTTGATTTCTAACAAAAAGAATAGCCGTGATCGATAAAAAGAAGATATACATTGATTTCAAGAGAGGAAGAACTACATATGGTATTTTACTTTAGAAGTTGATTATTTAGAAGTGTTATTCAAGTTAAAATCTATCCTTGAATAATCAATATATATATATATATATACACACAAATATGTGTATATATGCATATTGATTGTGCAAACTAGGGATAACCGGTCGACCACCCAGAAATGGACCAGTCGACCATTTTTACTCACTTTGCACAATAAACGTGCACACATATACACATAAGTATAAATTTTCAAATTCCTTTCTACCGGTTCTTTTTAACCTGTCGACCGTTTTTAAATAGAAGCAACCTTTCGTATAGACACTTCCATTTCTTCAAGAGTTGCTTCTCTTTCTCTTCACCAATGATCATGACCATTGTTTGTAACTTTCCACAAATGGTTACAACTGTTTATTCCTTATATAAACAATATGATTTCATCATTCCAAATCACCGAATTCCATTAATTTAATCTTTATTCTCTTGATCTCAATTTCTTACTCTCTAAGTGCTAAAGTGCTCATATTCTTCAATATATCGTTTGAATCCTAGAATTTATATAATATTCTTTTGATTCAATACGGTATTCACTTCCAAATCTTCGTATACACGAATATACTATTTGAGGATAAGATTATAGGAAGTCTGTACTACAAGCGACAATATCGTGTTATTAAGAACATATATCGTCAATAATAATTATATTCATCTCTGTTGAAGTCCTCGGTGTTGTGAGAGGCAAGTGTTGAAGTCCTCAGTGTTATTAGAGGCATGAAATCTCGTTCATTGTCTCGGGTGTTGTATACATGTTCCTCTGGGTGAAGGGAGGTTGTTGTTTTAGTGAAAATCCAGATAGAAGTCTGGGACTGGACGTAGGACGGTGCTCCGAACTAGTATAAAAATTCCTGGTGTGACTTTTCTATTTTACTGCATTTTCCGCAATTATATGTATGATTCGTTATTATCTCATACTTATCTGTTATATACCGTATTACACGATCCACGTACACGAACTTTCATTCGGTATCAGAGCACGGTCATCATATAACCGTAACACAGTTATTTGATATATTCTAGTAATATGGCAAATAACGCAAGCACCAGCACTACCACTTACACATAAGCTCAATCAACACAAAGACCTCTTTTCTTTAATGGTTTCAACTATAGATATTGGGCAAATGTATGGCATTCTTTATGCAATCAAATAGCTTTGATGCCCGGAATGCTATCCAAAAGGAAATAGTAAATCCAACAACTGATTATTCATAATGGACACCGGCTGAGAAAACGGCAGCAGCCGTAAATGCAAAGGCAATAAACATGTTGTTTTGTGCATTAGACCAAAATGAATATAACCATGTCAGTATCTATACCACCGCATATCAAATTTGTAAAACGCTAAAAACCACTCATGAAGGTACTAACAAGGTTAAACAAGCCAAAATAGCCATGCTAAATAGTCAGTTTCAAATTTTCAAAATGCAGCCGAATGAGACAATCAATGATATGTATTCACGGTTTCAAACTATTCACCATGCACTAATTGGTTTAGGAAAAAAATATTCAGATTTTGATGTTGTTTCGATAGTCCTACATTCTCTGACTAGTGAATGGGAAGGAAAAGTATTAGCAATTGAAGAAGCTAGTGACCTTTCCGTCATGAAGCCAGATGAATTGATAGGAAATCTAATGTCCTATAAAGCTAATTTGTAGGCTAGAAAGGAACAGAAAGAAGAAAAGAAAAATGTAGCATTCCATGATGAAAAAGATGAAGATGAATCAGAGTCTGAAGTTGAAGATCTGACATTCATTGCTAAAGGTTTCAAAAAATTTCTAAAGCAACGAAAAGCTAGTCGTTATAGCAAAAAGAAGACTGGATCAAATAGACCATCATCATCCGTTGTAGAATGTTTCAACTACCACAAAAAGGGGTACATGCACAAGGATTGTCCAGAAAAGAAGAAGCCAGAAAATGACAAGTTCAACTACAAGAAGGACAAATCAAAGAAATGGGCATTCTCAGTAACTTGGAATGATTCAGACTCGTCTTCATCAGAAAGTGAAAGTGATACAGAGGATGAACAAGCAAATGTGTGTTTCATGGCAGCAGAAGATTAGGTACAAATTCCTACATTTGATGAAGTACTTGATATTAATGCTGAATTGATATTCAAATATAAAGACATGAAACGTCAACTCATAAAAGCCGGAGTTGATTTGAATAAAGCAGAGTTTGAACGAGATATGTTAAAAGACGAGAAGAAAACATTAGAAGAAGAACTTGAAAAACTTCAAGAATCATCATCTAATATTAACTCTCAATTATCTCTTTTGAGTCAAGAAATTGAAACTCAAAAAGAGAAAAATGATGTTCTTACTACTGAAAATTATGAGATAAAGGCAAAAGTCAAAATTCTTGATCCAGAAAAAGCTAGTTTACAAACTAAGTTAGATAATATAACTCAAAATGTTTCTAACTTCAACAAAGGTCAAGAAAATTTGACAAGGATCGTTGAAAATTCACAATCTGCTTCAAACAAACAAGGTTTGGTATATAAGAAACAAGAAACCAAGAAACATCTCCAGAAAAAAGATGTTATAAAAAATAAGCTAAGAAAAATCTTAGTTTATTATATTCCAAGCCAAAATCAGTTGTGAATTTTCAAAAGAAAAGTGTCTAAACTATCAAGATATGGATTCCTAAAACAAATAACAGTTTGACTAGGAACAAATATATTCAGCATTTCATGAATTCTGTGCATTTCAATTCTAATTATATATAAAGGGGATACCGGACCCGTATGGGTTTGGAATCCTAAGACCTAACTTTTAGAACCCCATAAAAATTGGGTACCATGGACTTAATTTTATTTTTTGCAGGTCCCACTTAAGAAAAGAGGAAAGTGGATATTGGATAGTGGTTGCTCAAAGCACATGACAGGAGACAAGAGCTTATTAACAAATATTACATACTCAGATGGTGGCTCCGTCACTTTTGGAGATAATTCAAAAGGTTATATCATCGGCAAAGGCGATGTGAGCAATTGCGGTACATCTAACTTACCTTTTATTACAAATGTCATGCTAGTTAGAAATTTGAAACACAATTTACTTAGTATTAGTCAGTTATGTGACAAGGGTTTTACAATCTTCTTTTCAGATAATAATTGTAGTATCTTAGGTAAAGACCATAATTTATTTTTTGAAGGATATAGAGACAGAAATATATATATTCTGAATATGAATATTAATCATAATTCAAACATGTGTCTTTTAGCTAATGATAATGATCCATGGTTATGGCACAAACGCTTATGTCATATAAACTTCAGAACTATCGAAAAGCTAGCCAAAAACGATCTAGTTAGAGGACTACCCAAATAAGCTTTAAGGTTGACAACATTTGTGACGCATGTCAATTAGGAAAATTGACTAAATCTTCTTTTAAATCCAAGAAAGTCATATCAACATTACAACCACTTGAGCTATTGCATATGGATTTATTCGGACCAACTCAGGCTCAGTCAATAAATCATAGTCGATATGTGTTTGTAACTATTGAAGATTACTCTCGTTACACTTGGACAATTTTCTTGAAAAACAAAAGTGACACTTTCGAACATTTCAAATCCTTCGTCAAGAGAATTCAGAAATCGAAAGGGCTTATCATGTCGGAGAATTCGAAAATACTGAATTTGAACATTTTTGTACAAAGAAAGGTATATATCATAATTTTACATTTCCTAGAACTCCACAACAAAACAGAATTGTAGAACGGAAAAATCGAACCTTACAAGAATGTGCAAGAAAATTATTGAATGGAACCACTTTACTAAAACATTTCTGGGCAGAACCCGTTGCAGTTACCTGTTATGTTTTGAATCGTGCATCCATTCGACCTCTCACCAAGAATACGTCTTATGAATTATTTAACCAAAGAAAGCCTAACATATCATACTTCAAAGTATTTTGTTCTAAGTGTTTTATCTTAAAGACGAAAGACCATCTCGGTAAATTCGATCCAAAGGCCGATGAAGGAATATTTGTCGGTTATTCGGAACGAAGCAAGGCCTATCGTCAAAAATATATCAGATGATGACAAAACAATAATCACTGATAATCCTATCATCAAAAATGATTCTGATTCAGAAATAATTATTGAAAATATTCCTCAACCATGTGAGTAACAATCTCCACCAAGGATAAAATCTCCACCAAGGATGCAATCTCCACCGAGAATATTAAGAGATCATCCTACTCAAAATATAATCGGAGAAGTAACATCACAAGTCAGAACAAGGAGTTAACTTAATCAAATGTGTCATGTCGCGTTTCTTTCAAACATCGAACCTTAGAATCCAAAAGAAGCTGCTACTGATGATTACTGGATCATTGTCATGCAGGAATAACTAAATCAGTTCGAGCGCAATGATGTCTAGGAACTTGTTCCAAGACCAACTGAACAATCAGTTATTGGTACTAAATGGGTCTTTAGAAATAAGGCCGATGAACAAGGTAATATCACCAGAAATAAAGCAAGATTAGTAGCACAAGGGTATAATCAGGAAGAAGGCATCGATTATGAAGAAACATTTGCACCAATTGCTCGACTAGAAGCTATTAGAATCCTATTATCTTTCGCTTATCACCATAATTTCAAACTTTATCAGATGGATATCAAGATTGCTTTTCTAAATGGTTTTATCAAAGAGAATGTATATTTCGAACAACCTCCTCTGTTCGTTCATGAAAAATATCCTGATTATGTGTACAAACTTAAGAAGGCTCTGTACGGTTTAAAACAAGCATCTCGTGCTTGGTATGAACGACTACGTAGCTATATTATTAACTCAAGATTTCAAATAGGCGAAGTCGATCAAACTTTGTTTATTAAACATTCTCGAAAAGATATTCTAGTTATCCAGATATATGTAGACGACAACATCTTTGGTTCACCAAACGATAAACTCTGCAAAGAGTTTGCAAATATTATGACTAAAGAATTTGAAATGTCTCATATTGGAGAACTATCATATTTTCTTGGACTTCAAGTCAAACAACTTCCGAACGGTATTTTTATTAATCAACAAAAATACTGTTGAAATCTTATCAAACGCTTCAGATTAGAAAATACGTCTGGTAAACCTACTCCCATGAGTACAACTACACATCTTGAAAAAGATGAAAATGGTAAGAGCGTTGACCAGAAATTATACCGAAGCACGATTGGTTCTCTTATGTATCTTACAGCTAGTCGTTTAGATATAATGATGAGTGTTTGTTTATGTGCATGGTTTCAAGCAGATCCAAAAGAATCACAACTACGAGAAGTGAAACGTATAATTCGTTATATTAATAATACCAAAGATTTCGGTCTTTTCTACCCAAAAGAATGTCCTTTCGAATTAGTATCATATAGTGATGCTGATTTCGGAGGCTCTCGAACAGATAGAAAGAGTACAAGTGGTACATGCCATTTTATTGGAAAATCACTTGTCTCTTGGTTTAGTAAGAAACAGAATTGTGTTTCACTATCAACGTGTGAAGCTGAATATATATATCAGCAGTTCTCGCATGTACTCAGGTGATATACATGCAACAAACACTTCAAGATTTTGATATACATTTATCAAATTCTATTATATACTGTGATAACACAAGTGCTATAAATCTTTCTAAGAATCCATTAAATCACTCTCGAACCAAATACATTGAAATCCGTCATCATTTCCTTAGAGATAATATTGAAAAAGAAAATATATGTCTTGAATATGTCCAAACTGATAATCAACTAGCGGACATCTTCACTAAGCCTCTACTTGAGTCTAGTTTCACTAAATTATGTAGAGAGCTTAGTCTCATTTCTCGAAAAGAACTTGATAAGTAAACCCTATTGTTACATTCTGTTAGTTCTTTTCACATTTCATTTGTATTTAATAAAAATCTTAGCTATTTTTAGCTATTACTATCTTTAAAAATTGAATATGAGCTTCTCATTTTTTTTCTCCGGCCAAGTTTACCTGAGAATTCTCCTCCACAAGTTCATATATAGGAACTTCTATATAAGCTTATCAAAATTTCACTTTTTTCATCTCTCCCTACCTGAGCCTAAAGTTTATATAGTTCATTACAGCACATATTTATGATGAGTGTGCTCAAAAATCTCATATTTCTGTTACAAGTTCTGAGCCGAAAGAGTATTACTCTCCCGAAACACCAAAACACAAATCAAAGTGTCATCACAAATGCACTCATACTCCTGGCAATAAGCCAACTACGAAATGGGCGAAGAAAGCATTGTTCTGTTCACTGAGGATCGGAGAGAAGATCAACGAGGTTCATCATTATCAAAAACATCAAATCCTTCTTCAAAGACAGCTACATTATGAGCAACAACTAACTTCAGAACGTCTATCTCTTTTAGAACGAATGGCATCATTCTTTTATGGTTCAAACAAACATGGCGTATACGAACCAATGCCACACGTACCTTCATCTTCTGGAAGCACAAACTCTTGGGAACGAAACTACAATCGTAACAAAGGGGCAAAAGAAAAGTGGTTGCCACGGACACCGCGCATTAACGATGTCAAAGAAGAGTCTACCGATCACAACTCCTCTACCTCTCATTAGATTTTTTAATTAATTTTTTGATTGTATTCTCGTATTTATTTCATGTACTACTATGTATGTATTTTTTTTTTGAATAAATTCATTTTTATATGGACCATTAAAACTTAGTAACAAGAGCAAGTAGCAGGAAAAAACAGCTTACAGGCAAACCAGTCGACCGGCTAGAATCCACCAGTCGACCGTTTTGTCATCTGTTTCGAAACGGTTGACCGGTGAATTCAATGCGGTCGACCGATCTCGAGCAACTTTGTTTTCCAGCGTCCATATATGAACGGTTTTATACACCATCTATATACTCACTTTTTCTTCATACGTTTTCTACTCCAAAACCCTTCTTAACCCTAGAACCCAATTCTTCTTCAAATCTCACCCTAATGGCTCCACAACAAAAGAAATTAAAGCAAGCTTCTTCATCTGAAACACAACCAATCGATCTCTCTATCAAAAAGTGTCTTACGGATCCAATTCACTCAAAAGGTGGAATGAGATGAAGGATTTTACTATTCATCCGGGTTCGTTTCTTAAATTCTCATATTTCTCTAGTTATCGTATTCTTCCCTTAGAAAAGCGTGCCGATATTGAAAACCTAATTGACTTTGATCAAAACAATGTGGAAATTAACCATCTTATGATCAAGTTATTCTGTGCTAACCTAAATCTAGAGAAATACAAACCCGATAATCCCACTCAATGCCTTTGGTCTACAGTATGTGGCAAACAAGTCTTTATCTCGTGTGAAAGAATGGAAAAGGTTCTTGGTTCTTCCTTCATAGGTGAAAAATTCTCAAGTAATTTTTGTAATATCCATGTCCGTAATCGTATTAGTCATCAATTCATTGAAGATGATAAGGATAGTACAAAATCAATTGGTTTACGACCTACTGCGAGAGTTCTTCATCACATCCTTATGCACACCCTTTTTCGGAGAATTGGAAATTTTGATGTCGTGTATAAGGAAAATTTCAAAGCTTTTTATGCAATCTACGGAGATGTTCGCATCAACTGGATAGGTATGATATTTGACGAGATATTGCAAGTTAATGAGAGTTCTAGACCGCATCTATTTTACAAAAAATACATCACGCGTCTATTACTTGATTGTGGCATCAAACCTCCTGAATCGACTGTTTCAAAGCCTAAATGCATTAATAAAGCATCGATTAAAAGGATGAAACATCCCAATCCATATTTCAATATTATGCCTTTCGAACAATGGAAAGAACAAGGACATGAATAAGCTTCATCACAACCATTTCGCCCAAAACCTAAGGAAGTTAAACTTCTACGATCATCTTCCTCAACAAAGGAGAGTCTTGAAACTATTGCTCGCAACCAATTCCTTCTCGAAGCACGACTTAAACGAATGGATACAAAGAACGAAAAGCGCTTTAAAAAAATTATGTCTTTCTTCGGATCTTTATGGGAAGCAATATCGATTGGGGCATCATCTTTATCTATGCAAGCTCAAGATCCCGGAAAACGTCCAGCTACTCCTTCTTTTAATTGGACATCTTCGAAAGAGGGTGCAAGCTCGGGAACTAGTCAAGGGCGTGGACGCGAGAAATCTCAACTTGCTGAACAAGAAGAAGAAGAAGATGAGACGGAGTCGGAATAAGTCTTCTTAGTTTATCCCTTTTATCCCTTTCTACGTACTTCGAATTTTATTTTGCTTTAAGACATTATCTGGCACTTGTATCTAAATAGTACCGTAGTTTAATTCATGCTAGACTTCTGTATGATCTTATGTTGTGACTTTTGATGACTCTTGTTTTATGGTAGTAGTTCATGTTGCTTATACTTCTCTCTAGTATCACTTACTTCAAGTTATCAACTCCTTTTTGTCGATGACAAAAGGGGAGAAAATTATGCTAATAGTGTATATGCAGGAAAATATAGAATTACAGGCACATACACAGTGGGAGATCATATACAGGGGGAGAATCAGAATTATGTTGTCATCAATCAAAAAGGGGGAGAATGTTGAATAAAGAATTTTACGGAGTTTTGATTTCTGACAAAAAGAATAGCCGTGGTCGACAAAAGGAAGTTATTCATTGATTTCAAGAGAGGAAGATCTACATATTCTATTTTACTTTAGAAGTTGATTATTTAAAAGTGTTATAAATGTTAAAATCTTTCCTCAAATAATCAATATATATACACACAAATATGTGTATATATGCACACTGATTGTACAAACTGGGCATAACCGGTCGACCGCCCAGAAATGGACCAGTCGACCGTTTTTACCCGGTTTGCACAACAAACGTGCATACATATACACATAACGTATATATTTTCAAGTTCCTGTCTACCGGTTCTTTTTAACCTATCGACCGTTTTTAAACAGAAGCAACCTTTCATATAGACACTTCCATTTCTTCAAGAGTTGCTTCTCTTTCTCTTCAACGATGATCATGACCATTGTTTGTAGCTTTTCACAAATGGTTACAACTATTTATTCCTTATATAAACCTCATGATTTCATCATTCCAAATCACCAAATTCTATTGATTTAATCTTTATTCTTTTTATCTCAATTTCTTACTCTCTAAGTGCTAAAGTGCTCATATTCTTCAATATATCGGTTGAATCCTAGAATTTATATAATATTCTTTTGATTCAATACAGTATCCACTTCCAAATATTCGTATACACAAATACACTATTTGAGGATAAGATTACAGGAAGTCTATACTACAAGCGACAATATCGTGTTATTGAGAACACATATCGTCAATAACAATTTTATTCATCTTTGTTGAAGTCCTCGGTGTTGTGAGAGGCAAGTGTTGAAGTCCTTAGTGTTATTAGAGGCGTGAAATCCCGTTTGTCTGCTCGGGTGTTGTATACCTATTCCTCCAGGTGAAGTGAGGTTGTTGTTTTAGTGAAAATCCAGATAGAATTCTGGGACTGGACGTAGGACGGTGCTCTAAACCAGTATAAAAATACCCGGTGTGATTTTTCTATTTTACTGCATTTTCCATAGTTATATCTGTGATTCGTTATTATCTCATACTTGTCTATTATATACCATATTACACGATCCACGTACATGAACTTTCATATAAATCATATAAAACCCCGAGACTCACACTCAGCTAAGTAGAAATTCATACGGAAATCCTGAGACTCAAACCCGAACTAATGGAAATCGGAAATCACATAGAAACCCTGAGACTCACACTCGGGTAAATTAGCAAATCTTGTAGTAGTCCCAAGACTCACACATGGGTAAATAGGAAGTCTAATATCAAATCTAATAAAAATAGAAACCCAAGACTCATACTTGGGTAAACTAGAATCAGAAATCATACTGAAACCCCAAGATTCACACTTCGGTAATGCATAAATCAGAAATCATATAGGAAGCCCGAGCCTCGCGCTCGGATAAACGAAAGTCAGAAATCTTATGGAAACTACGAGACTCACACTCGGGTAACTATAAATCATAAATCATGAAGAAACCATGCACCAATTGGCAGTTACTGGAAAATGTCGTAAGTGGGATGTCTTAATAAGAGTATAAAGAAAACATTGAAAGTTTACTCAAAAGCCAACTAATGGAAGCATCACAAATCATCCAAGGATTATATATGTGCTTAGTGTTAATCTATCCAAACATTATTGGAAGTAATCAACCAACCACAAATTTTATAGGGTTTCTCAGAGGTTCACTCAAAGAAACCACACGAGTGTAAGAGTCGTAAATATACCAAGGGATAACTTCTCAGGCGCATATGTAGAGGACTGCTTTCGAAATAAATTAAACCTGTACTGAACCAAATAGCCATTTAGCAGTAGTTCCGTTTAGTTTTCAAACTATTTGACCCTTCAGGAGGAGTTCTGTTCAACTATTTCATCATTTAGCCATTCAGCAGGTAGTTCTGTTCAATCATCCAATCTTTTGACTATTTGACCGTTCAAAAGGTAGTTCCTTTTGGCCATTTGAATCCACAATCATTCAGCGAGCGTTCCGTTAGGTCATCTAGTTACCAGTCGTTCAGCGAGAAGTTCCGTTTGATTATTTGGTCATAGGGTATCTAATGCCTAGTCTTAGTCCTAACCCCCAGGATATGCGAATGAATGAATGGTCTCTAAGAGAGAGACACAGGTCCCTTTATGGGTAGATGCATAACTAGCCCCCACTTAAGGGGAAACTCCACTAACCGGATATGCAGGTATATTTAGGTCCCCCTGTTGGGCTCTCTATTGTTGGAGATGCAAGCATTGTAGCTTTGCTTGAAAGGCACTCACTTGTAGGAGATGTTTCTTCTCTTCTTGGAAGCTTTTGCTGCTCCCCTTTGGAGGCTTTTGTTTATCGCTCCTCGTCCGGGAGGCTATGTTTGGTTGTGGCTTCTCTCTCTGGAAGCTTTGTTTTGATGTAGCTTCTCGCTCTGGAAGCTTTGTTTTGATGTAGCTTCTCCCTCTGGAAGCTTTTCTTTTGGTGTAGATTCTCCCTCTGGAAGCTTTGTTTTGATGTTGTGCCTTTCCTCCTAAAGCCTGTATTGATTCACCTTTTACTTTGAAGGCTCTGCTGGTTTTCTTTTTCTTCTAAAGCTTTATTGATTGCACATTCCATACCTTTCATAGAAGCATTTGTACATGTCAAGAAATAAGACTGACGGTAGTGTTTTAACGAAATTTTAAGATAAAGGAGATTAGATTTTGAGCAATCTCATTTAAGTCAGGCAGTGTTTGGCATTTGGTTGCTTCTTTGGTCGCATATTCCATTGGGATGCTTCTTCTAAAGCTTTTTGTTGACTGAAAACTTTGTTGCGCACTTAGTCGCGCATTGTGTTCTTTGTATGCTCCCATTTGAGATTTCGTTCCCTTCTGCGGGACGAGATATAGGCATCAATTGGACTTGCTTTGAGTACACCCTTCTAGCTTTCGCTTCCCCCCGCGGGATAAGTTATAAACCGAAGATGTTCTTTTGAACTTTTGTTGTATGCATAAGCTTAAACGGGTTTTGGATTTTTTACATATGATGACACTTGAACTTCTATCAATATTTGTTTGACTATAAGCAAGATACAATATGAAACGACTAATAGACAATGGAATATGAAACAGAAAACTCATTGTTAGGTTCTAGTCCCATGTTGCGGCGTCCTTAACCAACTCTTTCGCTTGTCGTCATCTACCCTTCTTGAACAGGCTCTTTTTACTTTTTGGTTTGGATCCTTTTTGTCACACCACGACACTGACTGGCTTGATGCCCCTTTTACTTTATGATAGGAGCAGTAATCCCTTCCTTCGCCTGACTCTGATGCTCCTTCTGCAGAGGAATCGGAACTGATTTCTTTTGTTTCTTAACTCTGCTATAGGCCTTTCTTTGTTGAGAACCTCTTCCATGTGAATGAACTTGTTAGCTCTAGTATAAAAATCATTCAGGCTCTCACATCCGTTCAGGATGAGATCCTTCCAAAAAGATGTTGGTGCAAGCAATCCTGAATGTACTGCTATTAGATTTCTCTGTCCGTTGCTCCTCTCACTTTGAGCGACTCAGTATGAAATTTCTTTAGATATTTATCAAACGATTCTTCTAATCCCTGTTCGATAGTGACTACATCGTAAATGTTGATCTTTGGATCCTTCCACACATGAAATCCTGTACTAAACGCAGTAGATTGTTGTTTCCAAGTGGGGACGACGGGGCCATGGTAATGTTTGCACCATTTGATAGCTTCTCCACGAAACGTTGTTAGGAAGATCTTGCAACGGAGGGTTTCGGGTGTGTTATATAAATCCATGTAGTTTTCAAGGACAAAAAGGTGGTTTTCTGAATCTGTAGTTCCATCATACAAAAGTGGTGGTATTTTCATATCAAATGAAGCTCTAGCTGTTTTTATTTCATTGGAGAAGTTGATTCCTTGTGAATTCCTATCTTCTAGCAACATGGGGCTCTTGCTTTCTTTTAAACCGTCTACTCCATTTAGCAATTGGTTTCTTCCTTACATAACTGGAATGTCCTGTAGGCTTGGTGTAGTTATAACTTAGGCATTAACCCATTGAGGTTCTATCGTTCTTGACTCCATCTCATAAGCTTCTGCTCTGGAAGACCTTTTGACTATATTTTCTTCAATCGGCCTTCTTGCAATATCGATTTTTCAAGCTATATAAATACAATACCTCCAGCTCATAACTCGTTCCTTTATTGGGCTTGAAGGTTCCCCATTTGTAAATCTGCTAAGCTGAAGTCCAGAAGTATACCATCTTCTAGGGTGGATGATGCACTGAAATCTTGCTCATGATTCTTTCTTGGTCTAACCATCTTCAATGGGTATTCGGAGTTTCTTTTAATGATAGAAAGGGAAATAAGGTAAAGGCCTTATGCCAGAGAGGAGATGGTAAGGATGGAGGGTTTAAGACAAGGAAAAGGGTAGGAGAAATAAGGGTTGACAATAGGGACGAAAATATAGAAAATAAGGTTGGAGACCCAAAGTTACACTACTCTTTAAGTAGCTTGGATCACTGATGCCTTAAGTAGTTGATTTGTATTCGCAAGCTCTATACCCAGATTTTTCTTCTCTAACTTTGCTTCTTCAAAGCTTAGTACAACCCGTAACGGAACAGCACAATTAGAAACGTGGCAAGGTTATCCAAAGGACTAAAGGTAGGAATAGTGGGATGGAGATTCAAGCCTACCTTCTAGCGCCAAAATGTTAACGATATTTTACGTCAACGCCAGAGATAGGTCTATGGAAATGGACCTTAAGGAAAATAGGCTTATTCTGTTCCTACAAGCCTGAGTTAGTTTACCTTTTCCTAGATATCAAGGTCTCAAGCTCGAAGATTAGTTACTCTTCCCTCAAGGGGTGAGTATCACACTTACGAGACTTAAGGACCAATAGTTACCTTGGGATAAAGGTTTCGTAAGCTTGTTACTAGTTAGGAAACTAAATGGTTGTGGAAGGGTTACTTAATGTTTTAAGGTTTGTGCAGAAAGGCTTTTGTTGAGGAGAAAGCATAAGGTAGGTAGAAACCCGTTGAAAAGGCTAGATTGTGAAGCATAAAATAGCATAGCATAACAATACACCATAGAATACGTAAAATATTAAAGAACACAACAATTTATAGTGGTTCGGTTCGGTTCGGATTGAAACTACGTCCACTTTAAGAGCTTTGATGATTTTATTCATAGAGGAAGTTACATAAGAAATCCCCAAACTGATTTACAAATTAGGGTTTGCCCTGTAGGAAATGAGAGCAACATTGTGGAATGAGGAAAAGTCATCCAAAATGAGACCCCTGGGGTCTTATTTATAAGCAAATCGGGCACCCTTCTATTGTGAGCCCAGTAGAAGCCTCTTTCGGATTATTTAACAAGGTCTCGGCCGCTCTTGTGACCTTAGGTTCCGGGATAAAGGTCTCAACTGCCTTTCTTCTTATCAAATGTCTTTACCGATGTTTTCTGGCCTTTGGAATATCAATCTCGGGCTTTCGGGAGTGGTTCCGTTGTCATGCCTCTCGGTTTCTAGGTCTCGAAATCTAAGAGGTTAACTTTGGAGACTCTCAGTTTCGGGACCACTGGTCTCAGTCTGCCTCCGTATCTTTTGGTTTTGGTGCCGAAGCCTTGTATATGCTTCTTTGTCGGCTTTGCCATCTTCTTCTTTCAATGCTTGGCCTTCGGTGCTTAACCGAGATGGCTTTGGTACCGGTATCGAATTCCATGTCGGTATTGGCTTAGTTATCTTTATCTCTTTATGCATATGTCTTCATCTTCAATCACTATTGTATTCCACCAAATTCTTCCTTCAATGATTGTTCCAAAAGGTGTAGGTCTTGTCCGCTAGTATCGGTACTCAGACCGTTGGTGCCGATAGCTTCTTCCTGCCCTGTCTCTAGCCTCTTGCTTTAGTGTCACGCTCTGGCTATAAAGGTATGCTTCCGGAATGCCTTCCGGTGATGTTGAAGTTTCTTATTGATGTTTGTATCAATAGCCTGTTACCTCCTTCTGTTTAGGTTTCGGATCATATACCTTCAGTAACTCTTATGTGACGACCGCCCACAGCCCCTGCACTGAACAAGAGGAATAATGCATTGAAAGGTGTGTCGGGCTACTATGGACGATCATCAAGGTAAGGTAACAATCGCAGAACCTGTGTAAACTCACAGCACAAGGAGAAATATAATAGAACATATACAACAGGTAGTGATAGTGAAGCAGAAAACACTAAACTTTCATGAAAACTAAAAAGTATTTCCTATACACGTGGATAACAACAATAGTGCTTGTATAATTTGCCTCACTACAGCACTCAGAGAAATAGCAAACAGCGGTAACCCAATTATTAGATAGTAGTAAAATAGTACGCCAGCCTCCTGCTCGCCTCCGAACAGCAACCGCGCTCTCACTAAGTAATCACCAGCCACCTAGTCTGCCCATCCAAACAATCGGATGAACAGCCCAAGGTAATAAGAGGAAACATAAAACCTTGAGTCAAAAAACAGTCTTAGTGAGCGATAAAACAGCTAACAAACTTCCTTAATAAAGTATACGAGAATAGGAAAATAAACTAACTAATCTACCCAGCTCCATAGAAGAACTCACAACTTCCTTCCCCACATCTGACAGTGATAGCCTTTACGAGCCATACGATTAACGGAAACAACAATTCGTCCATGGAAATCAGAACAACCATTGATAACATTCATAGCATCCAGATTGCATAGGCCTCACACAGACAATCCTAATTGAGTTTAAAATCCTTCAAGTACTCTCCCCAGAGGCCTAAACCAATATCAGTTAAGCACCCAAGGAACATCTCCCTCGACTTTGGATAATCTAGTGAGATGGTACAAACAAAACAACCAATCATCCGTGACTGGCTCTGGCTATCACCGTCAACCTTGCTTCAAAACCATTGTTAATCGTATGACTGGCTAACAATTTTCCATCAATTGTCAAGGAACATACTCGATGCCCCGGTTTCAGCAAAACTCCATACGCTATACACAGCACGTGTTACACGCTATACTCAACACGTGTCTAGGCCATACACGACGCCCAGGGCACTCGACCTATAATTGGTCTTCAATTGTACCCCTGCTTTGAGCCCGCTAGAATCTATGACAACGATAATTTCTCAGCCTTCACCTCTCTCTAGTCATTATCAGTTACGACTATTCATAAGCTAAGAGCACTTTAGAGCAGTCACTGCACACAAACTCAGTACATCCTTGAGTCGTTTCCACATTCGTCACATCCGATGAACAAGTCATTTTACTTCGTCATTCCCCATGGAATTCACTTCGAAGCTATCACCACTTTCGAACCAAAGAAAACATCAACCATAAGGCTCAAAACAATCCATAGCATCACATAGATTTACTAAGGAAAACAAACCACAACACTCATGCCATTCTTCGCGGCATTTAGAAGCGCTGCAAAACTCTTCATCTAACCTCGACTGACCAAACCCTGGGAGCATGACCGACCCAGTTATCTTATATGAGACCGACCCCTTTAGGCTCGCTCGTTTGACCCAACACTTCACCCTTTTGGCTATGAAAACTAGCAAAAATGTCAAAACAACCTTTTACAGTGTTACTGAAATGCTGTTATGTCCCCTTGTTTAATTCTACATTCATCTGGCATGAAGAGCTAAACAAAACATCAAAACTTGCTTTCACGGTGTCTCTTCCCTATTACAGCGTTTTAGAAGTGCTATCGTAGCTCAGGTGCGACCAAAGAAACTCATATGCGACCTATCTTTGGTCGTGCTCGACCACACCTTTTAACAGCATTTCACAAATGCTGCCATAGGTGCGACCGACCATAGCATTTCACAAATGTTGTCGCAGATGCAACCCAAAACTCATGTGCGACCGACCACAGCATTTCACAAATGTTGTCGTAGGTGCGACCAACCACAACATTTCACAAATGTTGTCATAGGTGCGACTCAAAACTTATGCGCGACTGACCTCTGCATTTCACAAATGTTGTCGTAGGTGCGACCGACCACACTATTTTACAAATGCTGCGTAGCTGCGACCCAAAACTCATGCGCGACTGACCAAAGCATTTCGCAAATGCTGTCATAGGTGCGACTGACCACAGCTTTTCACAAATGCTGTCGTATCTCTGGGGTGACCCAAAACCTGCACTTCACCATTTCCACTCTGATTTCCACCAAAACTTCACCAAATGATAGATTCGACGAAACCAACTTGTCCAATCCATCAAAGATGATAAAAACACGGTATGAATCTGCTAACAACACGAGAACAATAGTTTTCACCCAAATCATGCAAATCACTCCAAAAATCATAATGAATGGTCATATGAACAAAACTATAGATCTATCTTGCAGAACCCTATGGAATCACATGGAATTAATGATTTAAACTTACTTAATGAGGTCATAAGGTGATTCACATGGAAATGGACTAAACATGGCATAGATCTATGAAAAAACACCTAAATATGATGAAAAACATGATCAAATACCCATACACTTCATTGAATCCATGTGAGAGATGTAAACCACTCACCTATTCTCCAAAACAAGCTAAAATCAATGAAATATGAATCCGGACAGCAAGCACCTCGCACCAAGCTCCTTGATCCGATGAATTCTTGCTTCGATTGATGTAGATCTCGGCTCCAATGGTGTAGATATATGATTACCCTCCTTAGATTTTGATTTTTAATGGTGGAAAGGTGTTAGAGGAAGAAGAAGCTCAAGGCCACCAAATGAGAGAATGGGAGAAGTAACCTATTCTCCATAACCCTCACCCTCTACTTATAGTTTTAACCAACCCACTAAGGGGCCTCCCCAATTCAGCCCATTAGGCTCCCAAAACCTGGACAGCCAGCTAAAAAACCTTAAAATAGCGATTTCTCCCAAACAAATGAGCCAAAATTTTAATATAACCAATCTACGGAAAGGCAATCATCAATTCCTTTCCAATGGCACTGGTCTCACCCTCTGATTCGACCTGAGTCAAAAGTTATGCCATGTACAAGATTGATAGGGGAAAAATAGTCACAAACAAAATTGGTAAAAATTATGGACATGTTTCACATTCCTGTAAGCAACATACCAATATATGAGAATGATCCAACCCTCAGAGAATAAAATAAAAATATTTTACGATCTTCTGATACATAAAATGCGGGCTGTTACATTCTTCCCCCCTTAAGAATTTCGCCCCCGAAATTCCAAGCAAAAACATGCAATCACAACAATTCCACATTCCTATCATCCATGAGAAACCAATTCTATCATCCAAACTAGCAACCATCGAGCCATGCATCCATAGAATTATCCTAACACGCGGAATTCTATCAAACAACAACAAGATACAACGATATAACGATGATACGATATCAAAGAATCCTACTGACGAAGGGTTCTGGATGAGTCGCCTTCATACTTTCTTCCGTCTCCCACGTACAATCGTCACCATCTTTACTCCATTGTACCTTGACCAGCTTAACCGTCTTCCTCCTAAGCTGTTTTGTGTCATTCCCCCCAACACGAAGCGGCTTACGAGGTTTCGTAACTACGGTCTCTACTTCTAGGTTTTCGTATTGTTCCGGAGACACTACCACATCCGGATCATGCACATTTTTCGTAGAGACGATTCACGAAAAGTGTTACACACACACAACATCTTCTGGAGTAACCCTAATATATATGCAAGTTTTTCAATTAAGCTTGGTCTGAAATCAAACCTTGCCAAACACTCGAGGCTCTTTCATTCCGAAAACATCGTTCCCAACTTGCATGTCTTCTACATACTATCTTTCGTCACACTCAATTGGTGAAATCCCGTTGCCAAAACCATCTGAGAAAACACTTTGGATTCCTGAAGCTGATCGAGCAAGCCATCAATCCTTGGCGACGGATGCTTGTTCTTCTTAGTCACCTTGCTCAGCTCATGGTAGTCCGCATGCAATCTTAACGAGCCATCTGACTTGGTTACAAATACGATCGGTACACACCATTCTGATACGCTCCTCCGAATGAATCCCTTTCCTAGAAGGTCACGAACTTGCACCTCTAACTCTCATTATTCCTTTCGCGCCATCCGCCTAAGAGGCATAACGATTGGTCTAGCACCCTCGACTAAATCGATCCTAAACTCGATCTCATGATGCGGCGGTAACCCTTTGACTTCGTCAAAGACATCCTCAAACTCATTTGCGATTAGCACAAATGACAAGTCTTCTTGTGGTATCACAAGCGAATATAGATAGCTAACGAAAACACCATCTTTGCGCTTGCACCGTATCAACACCTTTCGCCCTTCCACATCCCCGAGTCTCACCTCTAGCTTCTCGCAATTCACCCTTGCCGCATACCTCTTGAACCAATCCATGCCCAAGATGATCCCCAAACCTAGTGAAGTTAAGAACAAAGCAATCACACACAAAAGAGCAACCATGACTCGACAACATTAGACCACGACACAGCATGCACAAACTGGACAAACCCCCAACTGGATTAGTCACGATCAATGATCTATCACAAATCTTGGGTTCCAAACCCAAGCGACAAACAAGCTCATTGCAAATGAATGAATGTGATGCTCCAGTATCAAATAAAACTCAAACTGAAACACCATTAACTGGAAGAGTACCTTACACGATGACACCCTTTCCTTTCTCCTCTGCAGTAGGAGAAGAGGGTATGGCTTCCAAAGCATAAGCCTTCACAACCTGCTTGTCCCTAGCTGATTCTAGACAATCCTTCTTCTCATGCCCAGGCTTTCCACACTTGAAGCACTTCTTCTCAGTTTTTAGATACTTACACTCACTAGAGAAATGGCCCTTCTTCCAGCATTTAAAGCAAGTCACCTCCCCTTCTGCTTCTTCTGGCCATCCTTTTCCTTCTGTTGTTGCTGCTTCCTCTTTTCTTTATTATTACCACCCTGTTGTGGTTTCTGAGCTTCCTTGGATGCAACAACAACAACTTCTTCTTTCGGAAACAAGCTCTCATGACGTACAGCCTTTTCCACAAGCTTCTCGAATGGATCATCAAAATGATCCACCGGTGGCTTTCCTATATAAGCATCCAGACCGAAGACAAACTTCTCATTCTTCTGATAAGGTGTATCGATATATGAATGAGCATATCTGGACAAAGCCTCGAAATAAGAAACACAATCAAGCACAGAACGACCATTCTGTTTTAGCTCCACGAACTTCTTGAATAAATCAGACTTCTGAGCTATGGAGATAAATTTTGCTTCAAACTTAGCTTGGAATTGCTCCCATGAAATCTCCTTTTTTGGATTCTCAAGCGTAATCGAATTCCACCACTCCATGGTCCTGTCTTGCAGCTTCCTTGATGCAAGCTTTCTCTTATTTGCATCATCCAACCCCAAGTATCTAAAGATTTGGACACATGAATCCATCCATCTCTGAACCTCTTCAGCTGGCTCAGTCCCCTTGAATGGTCTTCCTCCTAGAGACATAAAGTCCTTGCACAGCTTTGCAAAAATTACTACTCTAGGAACTCGGACACCTACATCTACCGCTGCTGCACTGGAGCGGGTACCCTTCACATGATTGCATCCATCATGGCTTCAAACATGGTAGGGTAGTCTGGTTCACCGCCATTTCCTCCTCCAGTGTTAGCTCTCCTAGCAGCGTGTCTTGATGGTCGTCTACTCATTCTAAATATACAATTTAGAATAATTATCCACTTCCAAGAAAAATTGCTAAAGATTACAACCACTACTACTATATATGCTAATATATATATAATAAACATCCAATTGAAATCTACAAGTACGTCTCTCATACGTAATTACGTCTTCGAACTTTGGCTAAAATTGTTAACAATGATACCAAATGTGACGACCGCCCACATCCCCCGCACTAAACAAGAGGAATAATGCGCTGAAAGGTGTTGTAGGATCTAAATTAACCCTAGAGGGGGGAGTATGGTTTATCGCAGATTTTCGTAGAGTAATAAAATAATAACAGCACAGATAATAATCAGAATAAAGGCGGAAAATAAATAACACACAGATACACCCAACTTCAGCAAAACCCTGCCTACTGCTGCATTCCCCAAGGTTTCTACTAGGAGTTAAAACAATCTCTATGCTTACAATCCCCTGTAAACTCGCGACACTCATTCTAAACTGTTCTTACCCCTACGCTCAAAACCCTGCACTGGTTTCTATCCCCGAAACCAGATTTCCCCGAATTACAAATCCCGTAATTCGGCTCTCTAGTTTTCAGAGAAAAACTAGAAAACTACAGATTCGATTACAAATTGAAATTGAAAAATTAATAAGAAAATAAAAACCCTTATAAAACAAATTTAGAAACCCTCGGGAGTTTAAATTATGTGGGTTATCCCCCTTTAATAAACAAGTAGGCTGACCTCTTTCATATTTGCTTCATTCTTTAGCCCGATCTCCTTTGTCTTTCTGGAAATAGAAATGGCGGCTGACACTTTGAGCTAGGGTTTCTGAATACTCCTCCAAATCAATTCGATGGCTTCTGAAATTGCTGGTTCTTTGTATTCTTGCGTTGCCCTTGTTGTTTTATCGATTTTGGATTGTTCGATCCAAGCAACTGTCGATTTCTGGTATGTTATTTCAAATCGAATTTTTCTTTTATTTGTTTGGACTTGGATGCTTATCTGCCGATGATGATTGGTGTATTTATAGGATTAGAAATCCTATAATTTTGCTCTGATTTCGATGTTTGATTTGGCCATGATATATACGAGAATTTTGGGGCTTTTTGAAATCTTCGGTTTCTTATTTGATGAACTTGAAAACGTCGACCTTTTTGTAATATTTGCGTGTGACTTGTGGACTTTGAAATGGTCTTTATCCTTGAATCAATTTTTCTGGTGCTTCGATTACATGCTTTTGAACTGAAATATCTTCGGAAAAAAAAACTGTTTGCCTTGCAATTTTCTGGTACTTTTGCTTGATAACTTTTCAAATGATAAGAGCAAATACTTCCCTTTGATTTTCCAAACTCTTGAACTGGTGCTTTATTCTTGTGTTTTTATTATGAATCATGAACTAGAAAGAAAATAAACTGGCCTGATGAACTGTTGTACTATACTCATTGTACTTCTAACCATCTATGTATCTGTGTACTTGCTTGGACTTGTATGTCTTATTTTGTCGTGCACCTGTTGTTGTCTGAAATACTTATATACATCCTTTGTTATGTATCAAACTTTACCATTCATGGTTATGATCCTGTAAATGAACTTTGAACCATTGCACTATGCACTTGTGTACTTTGTCATTGTCTTGTTTGGCCATACACACTGATCATATAAGTATGTGTGTGTGTACACTGTCATGCTGATACATCTGCATTATATACTTGACCCTTGAAATATCCACTTGAATTTGTTGGGCATCATCACACAGAACTGAACTATTTCGACCTATTCATATTTGTGTATTTGCACAACAACTTTGTATGCTTGTTTACTGCCTTGTGTATTTCACCTTTAAATACTTGTTCGAGCCAGTGCTTTGTTGAGATATACACCACTGTTTTGGCCTCACTGATATGCTGTTACCATTCTCATGTTCACATAGGTATATTTTGTATCTGCACCAGAAATCTGAAGCTGACCATTCTTCTATAGTAAACACTGAACCATGTTTGTGTATCTAAACTTCTTGTATCCATGTTATAAACTGAACTACTTTATGCATATGCAAATGCCATATAGAGAAATGCAAATTCATTTGTTGTGTATATCTCTTGTTGCACCTGAAATAATGAGTCACCATGTATATGCCGCTTCAGTTGACATCTATGTATATAAAAATGCTAAACTGACTTTCCACCTTGACTTGTTTATGAATTTGGCTTGAGCTTTATTTGACTACACTGCTCTTGTTTCTACTTGCTTTGTCACTAGAAAATTTGTAAACATGTAAGTTGTGTGTAGTCTTGTAAATGCACTTGAACACTTTGTAATCTTGCTGGCCTGTCAAGTTACACATGAAATTTGAACTGTAAACTGCTGACTGCTGCACCACCTTGATTACGTATGCACCATTTTAAACACATATGCTCGGCTACTTTCATTTTGTATTTGGCTGCTTTGTCATACTTTGTTCAACCAGTTTAGACATGAGTTGATTTGTATCTGATCACCCTGTTTTTTTGCTACTTTGGCTTTGAACCATGCTTTGACTTCTTGTATATTTTCAGTTGTCTCGACTGATTTTTCCAGTCCTTGTTGATGCCTTATGCTCGACCATTTGCTTTTGCACCATGTATATGTTGAGTTGTTTTTTCACTTTGGCTTGATTGTGAACTGTGCACGGAGTCAAGATGGTCCACATGGCTACTCCTCGGTTGCTCGCTGATTGGCGAGGCAGTGCAGACGTGTATATTTATACTCATGTGTACATGCAGCAATCAGACAGTTTTTCCTGTCCCTGCATATCAGACCAAGTCTAGAAAAATGATGAGAAACACGCTGAAATTCTGAGGCAAATAAAATTTAAAAAAATAATTTTTTTTGCTTGTATTAATTTCATTTTTGTTGCAGTCTACTATATGTGTTTTTCTATTTGTGACAGGTATGAAGATAGGACTGACTGAAAGCTGTGAAGACAGAAGATTGAAGACGAAGACAAGAACCGTGTTAGTGTGTGTATGTATTTGAAAAGTCAACTGAGTGATAGTGTCAGTGTATAAAAGTGATTGTATAAGTGATGAATGAACTGTAGTGAGGAGCTGTGAGAAAATTGTACTGATTATATGTAATAAAAAAAATTGGTTGAAATAAAATAATATTTTATTGTGTTTAAACAAATTTGTCTATCGTATTCAGTTTATATACAAGTACAAATTCCTATGAATTGAATAAATAGTGGAGTTACAAATAGTTGTACTGTTTGAATGTTTGAAATATAATATTTAATTTAAATAAAATGTTGTATGGATATATGAATGTCTGTACAGTCATATTCTATTTAAATATAAATATTATATTCATGTCTGTGATGTATACATAGAACAGTTCAATAACAAACACATTTAAAATAATATTTATTTGGTTGTTATCATCAAACAAAAATCATATAATTGTGTATACAACTACGTCATATACAACAATCTCCCCTTTTTGATGATGGCAAATAAATAAAAGATTTTGAGCACAATAAATGTGTTTGACAGTGAATGTTGAACTCCCTCTATCTATTAGCTCCCCCTATATATATGGAAAATATTAATGATGAAATCCAATTGACTATTCCTCCTCTAGATATTTAATTTCCAATCTTAAAATATTTTTGAATTAAATACTCATCAATCAAAATCTTGACCATTCTCTGCCTTTTGTTATCATCAAAAGGATAATAGAGATCGAAATAATGACGAATTTAGACCATAAATATAAATTCAAATTTAGAGAGAGAATATATATTGCAAATCCCATTTAATCAAAAAATTCATAATAATCTTTAAATCAGAAGCAAATTTCACTTTCAGAATGAATGGATTTACGATGGATTTTATAGAATGAGGAGAGTTCAATAAAAATTGAATATTGGAATATGAATTTTAAAGATTTTTAATATGCTCAAAAATGTGTTAAGCACTTCCTAACCACGCATAGCCCAAAGGTCTTTTAAATGGGGTTAGTAGTAACTTAACTTTATCCTCTCTAATGAGTTCCATCCATGCACAGCCCAAAGGTCTTTTAAGTGAGAATGGAAGCACATAGAAATTAAGGTAATTCACCCACGCATAACCGCGAGGACTTTTAAATGGGAGTGAATACCAAGGATAAATTATTTATTTGTTTTTATTTTATTTTTAATTCCAAGAATAATTAGAACTCCCCAAATTAAATAAAACCATGATAAATGACAGAAATATGGTAGATATAGAAGATGGTCGTGAAATAAGCTCTAATTCAGAGATATTATAAAATATGTCCAATCAACATGAGATTTAAAATAACATCTCCTCTAGTTATGAATTATACCATAGTCACAACCCATCACATATTCACAAATCTATTAATAATTTTGATGGATCACAAAACAGTTCAAATCAATCAATAACTTCAATTTCTGAATAAATAATCAAAAATTATTTTAAAATTGAAAATATCAATTCCAAGAGGAGTTTTTGAAAATATCAATGCAAGTTTCAAAATAAGTTTCAAAATCAATCAGTAGAATATGAAATTATCTAATATTTCTAATGCTGATTGCTCCTAGACAATTTTGAAACCACTTATATATTTAGTTTAAATTGTCTATGGAATTTAACGATATTTAATCACTGATTTTTTAATTTATCATCCAGTCACCAAGATATTCAAACGAATCAAATCAATTTCCTTATCAGAGCAACACAAAATCTTTTTCAAAGCAAGAGTCACAAGTGAATTTTTCAGAAAATTTTTAAATAAGCACAAGAAACATTCAACGATCAAATCTGAAGATGATTATTAAAAATCACTTAAAAAAATCAAACTTTTACAATCCAAGAATTCCAACAATAAATAACGAATGATTTCAAAAACAGCCAAGCAAAAAATAAAGAAAATAAAAGAAATAAAAACTAAAAAAGGAAAATAGACTAAAAAGGAATAAAAATGTGAGTTTAGAGATCATACCTGACTTATCATAATCGATGTGATCCAATGAATCTCCAACTTTGAATCTATGGCTAAGAAACATCAAACAATTCAATAAAATGGAACAATTTGAATTTTTATCTTTTAAACACAATTTTTCCTTAGCCTATCCCCAGTACCTAAATGTTTATAGGATCAAGTGGTCTAACAAAAAATGTTTTACCACTCTTATCTTCGTTTACATGTTTTGGTACCCCAAACCCGTTTATATAACAATCCATTACTATCCACTAGCGTACCCTTTGGATCCCAAATTCGTTTAGACTTATTCAAAAACATTTTGCTTTTTTTTGGAATCTAAACATGTTTAAATGAATTGTTTTTAAACGAGTTATTATTTCGTTTGTGATTTAAAAACCCTTTGAAATTATTAGATTTCAAAATTTCAACACGTTCGTTTTCGAAACCATTTAAAGGATTCTTAAAATCATTAGAATTTTGTTTTTCAACTTGATCAGATCCAAGGCCAAGTCCCTTTTTATTCTGAACAAAAAATTGGTTTTTTAACGACATATTCAATGATTTCTCTCCTTTAGAAAATTTAGTCAAAGTTGACTCGAGTCATTGAATTTTAAATTTAAGATCGTTATTTTCTTTCATTAAATTTGAGCAACGATTAATAACGATTTTCCTCTTTTCAGCATTAGTTTCTTTCAAAACCAAATTTTCGTTTTCAAGTGCTTTGATTTTAGCATTGGACTTAGAAATTTCAATTACAAATTGTTTTCGCTTTTCAAAATCAAGTTTTTCAGATTCTCTACGCTTTCCAATCTCCTTCTCAAAATCACGATTTTCGTTTTTCAAATTCACGTTTTCACTTTTAAGCAATTCAAAATCAGTTTTGAATTTCAAAGGATCATTACTCAAAAATTGACATTTTTCGCATTCTGAAAATGGAGAATTCTTAACTTTTTCAAGTTTTCTTTCTAAAATGTTATTTTCTTGAACTAGTTTAAATCTATCAGATTTCAATTTCTTAACTTTTATTTCAAGAGTATCAATGGTTTTTGTGAGGTCGTGACACATTAAAAATAATTCTTTATAGGTAAAATTCGATACCTCACTTGAATCCTCTTCACTACATTCCGAGTCAGATTAAGCCATAAGACACAAGTTAGCTTCCTCTTCATCACTTTCAGAAACTTCTTCTCCTTCCTCGTCATCCCATGTAGTAGCAAAACCTTCTTCTTCCTTCTGAACTTCTTCCTCTTTTCATTTTTAAGATGTGGGCAATTTGGTTTGATATGTCCGGGTTTCTTGCAATTGTAGCAAAACACTTCATCGTCTGAACTTTTTGAACTTTCAGATTTGATTGTTTTCTTCTTTGGTGGCTTGAAATTTCCTTTGTCCCACTTTCTCAAAACCATGGCTAGCTCTTCTGCAGGATCATCATCATTACTTTCAACAGAATTATTTAGAGCGATCGTCTTTTTCTTTAATTCAGAATCATTTCGTTTTTCTCTTGCTTTTAACTCCATCTCGTAAGTAATCAGATTTCCGATCAACTCTTCCATGCTTATTTTATTCACATCTTTTGATTCTTGAATCGCCGTCACCTTAGCTTCAAAATTCATCAGTAGCACTCTCAATATTTTTCTGATCAATTCCACTTCGGTATAGGTTTTGCCAAGATCTTTTGCATTGTAGTCTAGTAATGAGAAGCGTCCATATATCTCTTTTATATCTTCATCGTTTTGCATAAAGAAATTTTCATATTTGTTGCTGAGTAGAGCGAGATGAGATTCCTTCACTTGAGATGTACCTTCGTGTATAACCTCCAACGTATGCCATATTTCCTGTGCAGTCTCACAATGAGAAATTCGATTAAATTCTGTTTTATCAAGAGCACAGATTAAAGCATTCATCGCTTTGGCATTAGTTAAAAATAATTTTTTATCATTAGCATCCCACCTGTCTTTTGATATAGGAATTTCAACACCACTAACAATAACAGTGGGAGATCTATAACCTATTTCAATAATATCCCATACATCATAATCGACTGAACTCAAATAAATTTTCATCGTAGCTTTCCAATATGCATAATCAGTTCCATTAAACATTGGTGGCCTACTATGGACTGACCCTCAGAAAACGCGTTATTAGACAGATTCATGACTCTAGAGTAAAAATAAGTTAAAAAATACATGCTCTGATACCACATGTAGGATCTAAATTAACCCTAGAGGGGGTGAATAGGGTTTATCGCAGATTTTCGCAGAGTAATTAAATAATAACAGCACAGATAATAATCATAATAAATGCAGAAAATAAATAACACACAGATATCCCCAGCTTCGGCAAAACCCTGCCTACTACTGCATTCCCTAAGGTTTCTACTAGGAATTAAAACAATCTCTACGCTTACAATCCCCCGTAAACTCAAGACACTCGCTCCCAACTATTCTTGACCCTACTCTAAAAACCATGCACTGGTTTCTATCTCCGAAACCAGATTTCCCCGAATTACAAATCCCGTAATTCGTCTCTCTAGTTTTCAGAGACAAACTAGAAAACTACATATTCGATTACAAATTGAAATTGAAAAACGAATAAGAAAACAAAAAACCCTCATAAAACAAATTTAGAAACCGTTAGGAGTTTAAATTAGATGGGTTATCCCCCTTTTAAAAACAAGTAGGCCAGCCTCTTTCATATTTGCTTCATTCTTTAGCCCAATCTCCTTTGTCTTTCTGGAAATAGAAATGGCGGCTGACACTTTGAGCTAGGGTTTCTGAATACTCCTCCAAATCAATTCGATGGCTTCTGAAATTGCTGGTTCTTTGTATTCTTGCGTTGCCCTTGTTGTTTTATCGATTTGGGATTGTTCGATCCAAGCAACTGTCGATTTCTGTTATGTTATTTCAAATCGAATTTTTTTTATTTGTTTGAACTTGGATGCTTATCTGCCGATGATGATTGGTGTATTTATAGGATTAAAAATCCTAAAAATTTTCTCTGATTTCGATGTTTGATTTGGCCATGATATATACGAGAATTTTGGGGCTTTTTGAAATCTTCAGTTTCTTATTTGATGAACTTGAAAATGTCGACCTTTTTGTAATATCTGCGTGTGACTTGTGGACTTTGAAATGGTCTTTATCCTTAAATCAATTTTTCTAGAGCTTCGATTACACGCTTTTGAACTAGAATATCTTTCGGAAAAAAACCTGTTTGCCTTGCAATTTTCTGGTACTTTTGCTTGATAACTTTTTGAAATGATAAGAGCAGATACTTCCCTTTGATTTACCAAACTCTTGAACTGGTGCTTTACTCTTGTGTTTTTAGTATGAATCATGAACTAAAAAAAATAAACTGGCTTGATGAACTTCTGTACTATACTCATTGTACTATACTCTTGTGTTTTTTTTTTTTGAATAATTTTGCACCAATCTATCGGTAATGTATTGGATGTGAGTTATGCATTGATGAAGGAGAATTTTGTAAGTTCTAAAAATATTCTAGATAAGAGGGCAAGTGTATTAGTTAAATTTCAGGCTACAAAAGATAAAGTAATACTAAAGCACATATGATCATTTTTGTTTCCTTTCATCTCCTCTACTACAATCCTCACTTCCAAGTATGGTATAATGGATGTGGATGGAATGAAACTGAATGTTTTATAGTCAAGAATGATGAGTGACTATTTTATTCTCAGGGACTCTCTCTTTATTTCATTTTTTTCTTTTTCTTTTTTTTCTTTTTTTTTCTTCTTCTTTTTTTTCTTTTTTTTCTTCTTTCATGATGAATGATGAATGGAGATGGAATGGAATGATACCGTTCATTATTTCATTTGATTCCTCCTCTACTAAACCAACACTTCATGAAAGGAAAGTTTTGTGCCCTAGTTACTCTACTTCTATAACCTTAGTTCAACACACAAGTCTGTATTGATGTTATACAAAAAGCTGAAAGGAATGATAAGCAAAGTTTCATAAGGTAGATAACCCATATAAAATAAGATGTAGTATATGGTTATCCTACCTTAAAACAAGTACGGAGTGGGTAATGTAATATTGGTATAAAAAGTGATGTTTCTGAACCTTTGAAAATAAATCAGTACAAGGTTCTTAAGTATACCAATATAAGAAAAACTTGTCGAAACATGGATGTAATTCGACTAAAACTTCGGTTTGAATAATGTGGGGTATCGAAGAAGAACGCTACAATGAGTCATTTCTCCTTAATTGGGCCAAGTGGATTTTAGAACTTATGATTTGAAAATTTGAGTGGAAAAGGAAATATTATGCATGAAAACAAACTCAGAAAATTCAACAAATGTAAGTGCAAAATCATTATTATTTGACATTTTTTTTATTATTTTTACTTGCACATTCTAACATGTATAACAAGGGCTGACCCGCTTACTCCAGAACACGACTAACGTCTGCACAGTCTCAAGCTAGCATCTTAAAAAGACACATTACAATTTAATGAATAAATAATGTTCATTCCCATCACCCAAAAATTCAACTTATCAAACAAGAACCAAGGTGTTATTTATGAACTTAAGCTAATCCTTGTTCAATGAATGACCTACTTCATAAAATTTGATTACTGATGTAATGTAAATCCCCCCCCCCCATACTTGAGTGTGACTGTGTCCCTACAGTAGTTAATCAGACATATCTTAGAAATAAAATAAGAGGGTCAGCACGGCTTACCGGGTACACATGTAGAAAATACACAGTCATCGAATAGATGAACCGGTCCACAATGGACCAATTGATCAGCCTCATTAAGATTATGATATACAGCTGAAGTACTGAAAACCAAATCATAAAGGATTTTATGTTACGTGTCAGATTTGGAAAAACAAATTTTGTTTTTTCAAAAGTTTGAGTTGCTAATTTTAAAATTTTGAGCTTACACTTAATCCTAAAATCAAATTGAATTCCTGTAGCAACTAAAGTGAGGTCATCGAGCTGGGGTTTAGTAAAAGTTTCAAAAACAAAATTTGATTTGTTCAGATGATGTATAAATTGAGAGACGTGTGCATCACCCTCACCCACACACTTTTTTTGAGAAATATTTTTCGGTTTTGCTTTGATATTTGAAATTTTGTTAATTAAAGGTTCATTCATAAACCTAAAGTCAAAACCAAACAAATGAATTTTCAGTAAATTTCGAAATCGTGTTTTCTCAAAAATAGTGTTATTCCAGAAAGAGTTCATATACTACAGAAATTTATCATTGATAAACAAGTGATCACAGTGAGGTTCAGTTGAAACGATCAAGTCGCAAGGGGTTTCAACAGTTTCAGAAAAATTGTCATTGTGTTTAACATCACATTCAGCAGTTTCGTTGTTGTCAACCTCAAGAATTTCAAGATTTTCAAATGTTTCATTTTCAATGTCAGACCCAACCAGTTATCGTCAATCAGTTCAAGAAGTTTTCGCTCATCGATGTCGTCCTCACTCAAACAGTTGTTACCAACTGCATCTTTTCTTTCAGATTGACAATCTAAGTTGCTAAATTTTCAAAAGTTTCAGAATTTGAGAGAGGAAGATCAAATTGAAGATTGACGTCTTTGTGTTCAAGAGAATTTAAATTCAAATCAATCACAGAGCTTTCAACAACTTCATTGAGATTTTCATCGATTTCAAAAGTTGTCAGTTGAAAATCATTAATTGTGGGCAAAGGTGGATTATCGTTTGATTCGTCACACATTCGGATTTGATTTTGTTTCTCACAAAACTTCAAGTAGTCGTTAATTTCATTCGTTTGCTCAACAAAATCAAATTTATAGTTATTTACACGAGAGTTTTCAGTTTGAAATTGTTGAGAACAAAAGTTTTCAGTAGCACTACAATTGAAATTATTCCCATTGCCCAAATCATTTGAAAAGTGATTCACATTTCCATTTCGAAATTGAAATTCATTTTGGAGTTCAAAATTGAATTGACAAGGGTTATAATCAGAATCATTTGAATTTGGAGGTGAAATCGAATTTTGATTATTTTGAAAGCTTTCACTTGAATTGTTGCACATGTATAATTTACACAATTCATTTATTTCTTCATTTTTTGTATGCTCATTTCAAGTAAAGATTCAACATGTGTTTCAAGAGCTGAGGGTTGATCATCATTTTGAAATTTTGGTGGCGTACAATTGGGATTATCTTGAAAATTTTGAATAGTTGGTGGCGTAAAATCCAAATTGTTTGTACAATAGTTGTTATTAAAATATCCATATGAATTTGGTGTAAAATTATACGGATTATATTGATTTTCTCAACCATCGTAAAATCCGTAGGAATAAGGGAATTGAGACATTTTCAAGAAAGCTCTTAAAAAAATATGTTAAAATTAAAAACTTTGGATTATATGAATACAAGTCTAGGCCAGGTTCGGACAGGGATTATCAGTGTGCCACGAATCACCGTAGAAACACGACTGAAGGTTTAAGAACTTGTTTGAGTTCTAGACTCTACTGTTCCTTAGACACCTCAGAGAGTATTTATCCTAATTGTCAATTTAACGAACATTTTATCCTATGAGCTTTGGTGAATCCTCGATTCGATTTCAAAAATAAACTTTTCAATTAATCCCATGTTCATTTTAAAATTTTAAACCAGACATTAACAGGCAAAATATACAGTCATAGAAAAAACACAGAATAATAAATTGCAGAAATAAAAAATTTACAAGAAAACCGCGGCACCTGCAGAAAATATTTACACGCAATTTCTATATATTTTTCTTTATTTACAACAATAGTCCGTGTAGAGTTTAGAAAAAATCTCACCTGGATCGGCAGTCCGTCCAGTGCAATTGGGTAGCGCTAGCGCGTTCACACCCCACTTGATGTGCAACTGCTCCAACCCGTCTGAATCGTCCGCAGATTTATTGTTGTTTCGCCTTCTATTAATTTTTTGACTATGCTGCGACACGGGTTCGGGCTAGGAGCCCGGAAAAAAAAATTAATACCTTTTTCTAATTTCTACTGTACCTATTTTCAAAAAATTTCTCAAACTTTTTTTTTTTGGAAATTAAACTAAAACTAAAGCACAATTTAAAACAAAAGAATGGGGATTTTTTTAAGAGAAAGACACAAAATAAAAATAAAAATAAAAACTAGACTAAACTAAGGAAAATAAACAAAAACAAATAGCAGCTCACTAAGACAATCCCTAAAAACAGAACCCAAGCTAGGCCCAAAAGCTAGGCCCAAAAGTAAACAAATATAATGCCCACAAATTCTTAAAACCTAGCCACAAATTCTCAACAGCAAAGCCACAACTCATGCCCTCTCTCTCAGGAAATTATCACAGCAAAATTGAAAGAATTTCTTCCTTCTTTTATATAATATTCGAAATCGATTTGGGTATTCGATGGTCTGAGATTCTGCGATGGCGGCGGAAGTGACGTTGGATTGGTAGCAGCAATGGGATTTGGGATTTTCAATGGAAATGGGTGTTCAGGGGATTTGGGAATGTTTGTCAAAGGAGGAGGGGGTCCAATTATTGGGTGCGATTGTGTATTTTCTTTTCGGATCAACTTTGGGTCTTGCGATCCAAGGTTTCGAATTGGGTTTTGATGGATTTTGTGTGTGTTGATGGTAAGGCGGTTGCTGCTCATTGAGAAGGGTGAAAAGCACGTAGGGGTGATTGGTGCACAGAATTGAACGTGAAGTGTTGGGTTTTGAATGTTGGTGATTTTCAATGGAGGCTGTGATTCTTGGGTTTCAAACTGGCAGTTGTATTGACCGAGGGAGTTGAGGAGAGGGTAGGGGCTTCTGTGTGATAAAGTGACTAGGGTAGGATGGTGAGTGGTATGGTCTGGAGGTTGAAGAAAGGTTGATGATTACAAGATGGCAATGGGTTGACCGAATGATATGGTTTGTTTGAGTTGGTGTGGACGGTCTGTTTCTTGGTATGGAGTCATGGACGTCGGACGTAGAAGGTATGGAAGCAGTTGCTGTTGTAAGAAAAGTGGAAGGAGTTTGTCAATAGGATGGACGTGGGTATTTGAATTTGGGTTGGGGATGGTTTGACTTTTGCGATGGTTTGGCTTTTGCTGTGTTTTGTAGAGGATGCTGTGGAGGTTTTTACCTTTTGCGATGAAGTGAGGGAGGAGTTGAGATGTGTTGTGGAGGGTGGTGATTGATGCAGAAGGGGTAAAAGGTTTGTAAAGGAGGAGTATGGACTGGTTTGGGGAAGACAGTGACCGCTATGTACAGATTTTGGAGGAGAGGTCTGTGAGTGGATGGGATTAGGTGAGGGCGGTGATTGTTGAGAAGGCAGTGGATGGCAGCGAAGACAAAAGGTTGTGGATTGGATTCAGGCTTCGACTTGGCTGAAGGCAAGTTGAATGTGTTGGCTTTATGGTGATTGAAGTTTGTAGGAGTACGGGTTTTGAAAGGGGAGTTTGGTTGTGTTGTGAACTGATACCGGGAGACTGGAAATGGCGGTCACTGGAAGCAATGGCTTGTAGTTGATGTCTGGTTACTTGATGTAAGGTGATGACGGCTATGGGATGGTATGATTTGGTGGATGGATGGTAATGACAGAGAAGGGGTTGCTGAAAGTTGGTCGAGAGGATGAACTGGTGCTTAATGAAGATGTAGTAATGAAGCAGTGGTTTTGTAGAAGGATTTGAAGAAGTTGTTTGTAGGTGAATGGTTTGGAGTGATGTGATTTTTTTTGCTTGATGGTGGAAAGAACGTAGTTTTATTGATGGAGGTAAGAGATGTAGAGAAAGGAAGATTTGGTGAAAAATGGCAGCGAGAAAAGGAAAGTAATAAATTGTTTTTATTGTTTTTTTTTATTTCACAAGAATTGTAGAGAGGAAATAAATGAAAGAAAGGAAAGAAGTAATGAAAGAAAATAAAGGAAAGAAATAAATGAGAGAAAGAGAAAGGGAAAGAAATAAATGAAATTAAAAACACAAAAATGGGAAAGAAATTGAAAACAAAAGGCAAGTGTATATTTTTTTTCAATTTTTTATTTAAAAAAAAAAGAATATACAAGACACACAAATATGGCAATGCCAACAGTGATGGAAAAACAGAGCACAAATTCAAATGCAAGGTGGAATGATCTGTGCAAAATTGATGGTAGGGACGATGAAATATACACAATGCAAATTTTTTTTAAAATTTTAAGATGACTAACACAAAGACAAAATGAACACGATAAATTTACTCCATTGCATGATCAAGTCAATAAGCATGACATAAATGGCAGAAATCTATAGGTACAGACTAATTTAAACTATGGATATCAAATTGGTAAAAGAGGAATGCACCTGATATGTATGTCCATCCCAATAAATTTGTCCTTCTGATTTGGTACTCGCTTCATTAGCATTAATTTGATGAGCTTCTCGATAAGTCTTATCTTAAAAACTTGTTACATACCTTTAAATAGATAGAGAAAAGGTGAATAAAAATGAAAGCTTCTACAAATTCAGCTTAATAAATATAAGGTGTTGAACCTGAATCCTCTTCTGGAATTAAGACCTTGAATTATAACCTGTAAACATCATTGGGAATAAAGCAGGGATGAGTTTGATAAGCTTTAATCAAGAACGAAGAAATACACCAGATCTTAATACATATTATAAATTTATGCCTATTGGATTAAACACATAAATTTGAATACCTTGGTAGCTGAGTTAAAGTTTATCATTCTTTTTATACCTTGCACAAATGTAATATTCGGCCAAGGTTATATTATATAAGCAGGATAATTTCTAACATGAGTTTGGGTTAAATCTATCATACTCGGCAAGAAAGCATTTGTTGGCATAGGCTACTGGAAAATAACATTTAATAAATACCTCATTATCGGATACACTAACGAAAATTATATCATTCTTTGTGGTACAACTGTCATATTCAATACTATTAGACTTTTCAGTAAAAATATGGTTAGCTTATAGGCTATAAAATCTTAGTGAAAAAAATTGAATATATATCCCATTATAACTTAATATATAACTAATAATTTTCCAGAATGAAAAATCTTTTATGGGCAGTTATGTTTCATATTTCCTATCAATATAATTTTCATAACTAAACTTGGTTACACAAACTACATGTACTTTTAGGGTGGTCGCTAACAACATCAAATTTTATTCAGCATCAGATCACATGATACATGATCATATCATGTTTAGTTTCATTTCATATTCAAGTCATGTTATCTTGCAAAGACCCAACAACACTGTAGCAATACAGGTACTTGAAATTGCATTGTAGTAACTACATTACATATTCATATATGAGAAAATAGGTCAAATGAATAATACTGACTAAATTATGTAAACATACCCAAATCCAAACGAAATGAAGAGTAAAATAAAGCAAAGGAAGGTAGAACATGGCAATTACCATGTCTTGACATCGTGACTATAGAAATAATATTCAGGTGTCGGAAATCACACACCTGCAGGCTGTTGCAAATTGTAGGTAATATGATTTGAGGTGAAAAAACAGAGGAAAATATGCTTACAGTACAAATAGGTAAAGTATATCAAACAGAGGCAAATACTCGTCATTATAAAGAAAGTAAAATGTATAAAATGCCGAAGCAGACAACTTTAACAGATTATACAACTTGTACATTCCATGAAAGCCAATGCACAAATTAGTGTCATTAAATACAAAATCATTTACCTATTTGGTGCAAGCAATTGGAATGCCTGCTGGATTAAAAGATTTGGTTTAATAGAGAATACAACAAAGACAATTGGAGTTTATTTTTTCACATTGTAAAGGTTTGATGGACAGTGTGGGACTCAAATTTTAGTACTTCATGCTTATCGTTATACAGTATATGACATTAATGCTAGTATAAAATAGCATATATTCAAGTAAAAAGCAACTGACCCAGAACAACATAGTAGCCTTCTGCAGCAGGTGCTTTTATTATGCAACTAGAACTACAAAAGAATAGCACGTATGGATGTCGCTAGTGTTGCACCTATTGAGCCAAAGCTTCGTGGCAGCCACTAAAAAGCACAAAGGGAGACACTGAGTCTGCAACATCAACAAGCACAACCAAAACAGAAAAGAAACTACGATCAAAACCATACAACAGATAGGAAGGAAACAAGCCAAACGAGCCAATATGGCCATACAACTATGGTGCAACGAAATCAGACTCAACAACACAGCTACTGACTGGGTCAGTAAGCACCAACAGACAAGGGAAATAAAAATTAGGAAAATCCACATACAAGTCACCAACATCAGACCAAGAAAGAGGCACAAAAGGCCATACATGCCCAATAACAAAGGCATCCAACTTGACGCTCCTGTTACCTGATATAACGGACCCAAGACCATCCAACATCCCAAAGCCCAAGTGATCAGCCAAGTCCAAGACCGGGGACTGCCCTACAGGCTGAACCTCCAAATAGCGAAGAGAAGAGCTATCCAATGGATCCAAAGAGCCCGACACACCGATCTCCACCGCCACATCTAGACCGACAGTCTATTACCCGTTCTCCGCTGCCACGCCAAGAGTAGAACACTCTGGCTGCAGACGAAGAGCAGGGGCGGCCAACTTATGCCAATGTGTGAACTCAGCGCCTCTCAACCACCCCGAACAACCAACAACCACCAGCTCGCAACCAACCCCAAGAAAAATAGCACTGCCTTCATCCAAACAACAATCACTAGCTTCAGCCAAGACATCAACACTTAAGCAGCCAAATGAATTCGAGAGATCAACCAGCTCAACAGGCGCAACACTAGCAACATCCATACTGTGAAGGTAAGTTTTTGTTTAATTAACAGTGTAAACAATAATTTACAATATTAGTTGTTAATGGTACCCATAATCACTGATTAACATGCAATCTTCAACCATCATTTCTCTTTCTTGTACTATATAAAATAGTTAGTGGTCCTTGTGTTCATGAGGATAGAAATTCCTATATTTATTAAAGCTTGTCATTTTTGTTTATGAGGCAGGTCATCCAAATTCAAGAACGTTAATATAATAGATATCTTTCAAGAGCTAAAGAAAACGGCTCATGGACAAAGAGTTTTCAGATCGTGCATTTAAGAATATTCGACTACAAAACATGATGAATCAATATTGAACAAGTGCAAACAAAAAGCACAAATAAAAAATGTAACTATTAAAACTTTCCAATATGGCGTTCCTGGAAAATTCATCCTTTCACAAAAGTGATGTATTCCATCCTTAACTTCTCAGCTTCAGCCTCACAAGAATCCATACGTGTTATATTTTTCACCACTAAGTTAAACTTAATCTAATACATTTATATTGTTTCATGGTTATCATATTTCTATAAAGGGTTTTATTTAACATGGGATAGTGTAGAATCAGATACATCATTTATTACAACTACATTAAAGCCAGTATCAAATTGAAATCGCCATAGAATATAAAAATTCAGAGTTTCTATCACCGTACAAATCTAATAATGGAAAAAAAAGCAAGGCATACTCTTTAGGGCAGAGGCCTAAATAGAGCTATAGGTACGAATGTGATTTGTATTACTCTATGATTGCCATGAAGCACTTTGCTGATTGTTGAGTTGTCAATACATGGCAATGTTGGTGTAACGTTCACCGTCTTGAATTATCAGCCTGTAACAAACCAAAATAAAATTAAGAAATACACCATTTCATAGACATAGAAGACTAATTTACTTTTGCTAATAGACGTACTATTTCATAACAGCGGATAATGGTGATTAAAAAAAAGTGATAGTTCAGTCACACGTTTAGGTTCAAATCTCTGAGGCGTATAGTAGTAATAAAAAATAAAAAATAAAAATCTTCAACCATTAAAAATAATGTTATTCATTATCAGTTGAAAGGAAGAAAATGAAATACAACATAGTTATTTATAAATGAAATGCAACATAGCTATTTGTAAATGAAATACAGCATAGTCAGTAACTTACTAAATTGCATATACAGTAGATACTATATTAAACTGTGCACTATCAAAATGTGTATTACATCAAACTGTATATAATAAATGTACGAAACTATAATATATGTATCAAACTGCATATCGGTTCGTGCATTTCAATCGCAACTCTAATTTATCCATAAATGAACATAACATTAAACCAATATTTAAAATAAATAATGTTGTATACTTTAGAAAACTTCCTGTCAAAATTAAAGGAATAAAACATACAATTAGGCTATGCTTTCAATTAGCATGATATAATAATATTATGAAAAGAGGCTTTCATGTAAAATACTGAAAAACTATCTTATGCTCAAATGAAATCATACTCTCGAGTGAGAATATTTACTGGGTATTTGACAAAGCCTCTTTGATTATGGCTTGTCTGAAAACAAACACATACTTTGTGTGGATTTTGTGCAACTTAATTCCTATCATACATGTCTCTGAGGGAACAATATAAACACATACTGAGAGGCATAGCAAGGAAAAGATTGCATGAAAGAGATGGAAAATCTCATGATGAAGAGTGATTGAATATTTGACATAAGTGATAGCAACCTATCCACATTTAGACTAGCAACAGTGCTTTGATATGGTATGGTAGTAGTCTATTATGTAATCAGATATTCGTAAATTGCAGGGAGAGAAAAAAGAAAGATAGAATGGGAAATTGCATAAAATGAAATTCATTTTGATGAATACATTTATTGGTGGCAGAACATACAGAAGTAGTTCGCCATATGAAGAGAGGGTTTCTATTTTCTTCGTGCCTCCTTTCAAACAGTCATGCCCTTCCAAAAGTTTACAGCTTAAAAAATGAACTTGTTTTAGTACCTGCATTTTTATTCTGCAATTATGAGCACCGGCTGCAGCAAAATAGGAAATATATTTGCATATATATCACACCTTATGCAGTTCTAAACAGGGTCACGTAAAATTATCGTAAAATGATCTTGGGCCAGGTCCCCTTTTTCATATATTATTTTAGAAGAAAAATATTGTAACTTAAGCTATAAAAGTAAGTGATAATGATTCTGATGATCGATAGTCAAAGAGTACAGTCTGCATCTGGTGAGTATTTGAACTAAGCAGCTCGTCATGTTAGGTGACAAAGAAATTTTAGGATCACACTTACACATCTATGGACTAAATTTAGATGTAACATCTACCATATACGAAGCAATAAAGTTGCATAGAAAATATATCAATGTTAGAATGAAGACACTAGTTAGAAACAGCATAAGTCTCTTAGGTAAGAAAAACCAACATGTAGATTTACTGCTCCTGTTTCTTATAAATGAAATTTAGATGTTATGTGATGAAATATCAATGTTTATTCATAAATCACTTTCAGTTTCTAAATCTTGATTTTCAATCAGTGTATCATACAAAGGAGATAAAGCCTATACCTCTCTTATGTATATTTGTAATTAAAAAAAAAAACTAAAGTTCCATGAGTCTTGTGTGGCACTTGAGTAATTAAGTGTTACTGCAGTTAACTGTTACCCATGTACATTGATCTAAAAGGAATATATTTTGTGTTAAATAAAAGATTATCTACGTAGGATTCTCAAACATTCACTCTCTGCGGGTTGAGGGTTCTGCTAAATTATTCCACTTTCCTTGTACAGTTGTACTCTGGCCAGTTGCACATTCAGTTCAGAAATATACCTTTATATATCATAAAGCTTTTTTCAAAAAAAAAGAAAAAAAAGAAATGGAGGTGTCAAATGTTTTCTGTAAAAAGTTCGAACGATATTTTTAAGAACTTCGATTTGACTAATAAATATGTGCATGTTCAAACATTTATCAGTACCATAATTAATCTCTCAACACACCAAGAAAACCAATGCAAATAATTTCTTTTAGGGATGGAAGTTGTCATTTTTCAATTTTGAATAATATTTTAAGAGTTGAAATCAGCTAGACCTATTTAGGATGCTCCCGGGATCAATTTAATCTTCACTAAATGAATTCTTTTTTAAAAAAAAATTGATTAATATTTTGTCGTGGTGGAGATTCAATATATAGGCCAAACATCCAAAAACATGACCGATTATTACCTATATTTAGATCCCGCGTGCAAGTAGGCCTAATTCACAGTAATATCAAATCACAAAAAGTTATAATACAGGAACAAAAATATCTCTCTGTGATGAAATCCATCATTCATGTACAAACCAAAATAATAATAATAAATTCTATGACTGGAATAATACAACTAAAAACAAAATAGCACAACAACTGACGCTAAACTTATAAAATACAGGAACATAATAAAAAGTTGTACGGGATATGTAAGTATACCCCTACATAATAACTAATGGAGCATTGAGATAAAGATATTACCAGTAGTTCTCGAGATGAAACTGAGCAAATAACAAGATTCAATAAACCAATGCGATTTTCCATCCATTATCCTTTTCTATCAGTCATCTTACACTTGTCACATTAAATGATTTTCTCATCTTTGTTTAATATTTACATTAGTTTCAGAGTCTGGAATTTGGCCACTTCTTTCATGCAAAATACTGAAAAACTATCCTATGCTCAAATGAAATCAGATTAAGCCAAAATAAGACTGCTAAGGGACTTTCTTCACACCTTTTGATAGAGAAATTAAATGACCTATATGGATAAAATTTTACGGTTACTAGCGATTGATCGAATTACACTTTGTGCATGGAACTAGTGCACATAAAGATAACTACGCACGATTATTTGTTTCAGTACAACCCATTTATTTTAAATACTAAATATATAGAAAATTTTGAATTAATATAATTGAATATGCTGACAATCTGAAGTCTGTTCATCATGAGTAGAAGTTTCAATACCGTGAGAACTACAACACTAACAACCCATTCATATGATTAAATACTATGGTCTCTACTTCAATGCTATATTATCATTCTCGTTTCTAATGTCAGTACTAATTTGGATGATTAGATTATTTTTTAACTACGTAAATTGTAAATCATATAAACTTAAATGTTTGAGATGGTCAGTTTGAACATTTTAGCCATAAATTTATTGTTCCCATTCTGCATAACAAGAAATTACACATGGGACCAAGGAAACAAAAAAATTGATAAAACAATTAGTATACAAAACTGAAATCATACCTTGCAAGCATCATAATTTCCAGCATTCTCCCAAACAACATTGAAAACTGAACCAATTAGATCTACACCCTCCATATAAGCATTGTAAACAACATGTACCTGCTCAAACAGGCTTTATCGTAGCAAATATTAAATTTGAAAAGCAACTAGTTTGATCGTGGTAAGTGGATTAGGGATCGGCATTGGATTCAGATCGGAGGGAAAGGACAATGGAGCACAAGGAAGGGGGGAGGGAGAGGGAATTGACCAGAGGATGGAGCTTGATTTCGATTATGTTCACAGAGAAACGAATTTAGGATTATGGAGAAATGGGAAATGGATTTAGGTTACTAGATTTCAATTATTTTAAGAGGAGACGTACACGGAGAAAAGGGAATGGATCTGGGGTTACGTGGGTGAAATGAAAATAAGGAACGTGACACGGAGGGAAACGAAAATGGGTTGCAGTCAAGTAAAAAAAGGCTCTTACCAGCGTCTTAACGAATAAAATACTAGAAATAAAAGAAATCAAGTATATTTAGATGCACTTACTTTACAAACACGGCTAATACATGCTACTGGATGTAGTTTTTCTTGTAGTGTCTGCTATCATGTTTACAAGTTAAGAGGAAAGAGGTCAGAACATAAAGTTTTATGAATGAAAATCACATAAATTTAAAAGAATACTATGTAATGACCCAGAAATTTCGATGTTCGAATTTTACACTAATACACTCTCTATATTCACGTGCCTAAACTCAACTACCGAAAATCCAGAAAGTTAGAAGAAAGAAGTTAGAGGGTGGAAAAAAGAAAAAAAGAAAGGTTAGAATAGAAGAAGAAGGACATAACACATCTGAATCAGAAAAGATCGGAATCTCATAGCGGATTGAATCAATATAATACACCAATACTCTTCACACAAGAGACAAACTATATATGTACATACATTAATCATCAGAGTACACAATAAATCACTTATGCATTCATAACACTCTGCCTGTACAATAACTGATAAATATAACACACACAACGGAAATAAATTAGTATTGAAAATATAAGAATATGTCTCAACTCCAGCTCCTCTCCTACTCCTCCAACCAAATCCAATGCAACTTGGAAAATATACTTGGTCTGACCGAGCCCATTTTGCAGAATGCAAAATTATACGAATCGCGATCTGGGACACTTAATAGTAAGAAAACTCACATCACAAATAACTTACTTAATTTTATAAATCCTTTAAAGAATGGACTCTCATAAGACACGACCACACATAAATATGGCACGTATTTTTTGCTTACGATAACGAAAACACTTTTATTATAAATCCAATGATATTATAATAATGTATATTAAATCATCTTAATATAAAATAGAAATATGGCCAAAATGCTTGCATCCCATGTTTCGACATAGTTGGTATACATCTAAAACCATCCAGGCCCGTATTGGAGTTTGGATTCCATACAATAACTTGGCACCAGGGTACCACCCATCATGGTACCTCTCTAGATAAGCATACCGAGGACCATAAAATGTAACAACCCGAATTTTATAACATGTTAAAACAAGAAATCAAGGAAGAATAAAATTTTAAAACAAGAATCAAGCGAAACAGGTTCCGCCATTGCGTTCGTCTCGGAATTCTGGTTGGAAACGAGTCCGAAATTTCATAAATCGGAGTCTGTATGACTGAGATATGGCCTCTAGAAATTTCACGAAAAAACAGAAAACGAAAACAGTTCGAATTCGAATTTCGAATTTAGCCCCAAACAGACTGGGTGGGAAAATTTCCCGCCCAGGACCCAGGTCGACTGGGTAGTCAACCTCCCCAGGCCAGGTCGACTGGGCAGTCGACCTGGGTGTCGACCTGCGGGTCGACCTCCCTGGTCAGGCCAGGTTGGCCTGGTGCAACTGCTTGCTTGTGTGGTCAGGTTGGTTGGCCTGTGATGATTTTCAGTGGTTCAGATCTAAACTAGTGTTAATCTAAGGGCCTAAACTAGTCCTAACTCCTATAAAAACACCCTAAGACCTAGCCTAATTCACTAAAAACCATCCTAACAACTAAGTGCTGCCCAAATGTCTCTTGATCATGGCCTCCATCTTCAACTTCAAGGGCTAAAGCATACAAACTAGATCCATGTCAAAGGAGCAAGCTTTCTACATCAAATCAAGGGAGTAGAGCATCATTCCTACACCATTCTACGACATATGCTTGCTCATAATTCTCTTGCCATGCTTTGTAAGTTCTAGATGCTTTTAGATTGAAACGATAACTTGAATATGACATGTGATAAAGTTGAAATTGAATCTATGCATGATAATCAATCCATGCTCATTCTTGTTCATTTTGGATCTTGACCTTTGGGGATGTTGCTATGACATTAATTTGGACCTATGAATGTTGCAAATCACTCTTTCATATCCTTGTCATGCATGTAATGATGTTTTTCTCTCGGATCTTGTTTTATGCAAAGCTTCTACCTTCTCCTATTTATTTTCTTTTGATTAACCTTGGTCGATTTCGGACCTAGGCCTAAACTATGATTTACATGTGGTTTTTATACGGGGAAATGTTGGGATTTCACCTATTTGGACATGGGTGTGTGGTAGAATTGATTTCATAACATGAACAAGGGGAATTTGGGGTATTGCCAATGTAATTTGCAAGTTTGGGCATACATGAAATGGCATATGAGTTAAATCACGAGTCTTTGGGGGCTATGTAAGTTAAATCAAGGGATTGGGCTTATGTAAATTAGGCATAAGTGGAATTGGGAACATGAACCATGATGTGGGTTTATTTGGGCATGAACGTGACAACATGTAACTTTGGCTAGAACATGATTTAGGGTAAATTGGCATAAACTTGACATACATGCAAATAGGCGAGAGTTGGACATATGTGAAGTGGCTAGTATTGGGTGCACATTTTGATGGACATGTAAATGGGGAACTTGGGAATATGCTTAGTAATATGTAAAGTGGGGATCTTGACTTAGATGACACATATGTAATTAACAATCTAACGGATGCCTTCGACACGAGGTTAGACTTGAGTTGTGGTGTAATTCTGCCTAGAACCGCCCGGCATATCCAGTGACCACAACAATAATAGTGTAATGTGAGAGGTCGTAGGCAAAGATTAGATTGTGGTAATGCATTTAACCCGAGGTTGGAATGGGTTTGCGGTGTAATTCTGCCCGGAACCGCCCGGTGTATCCAGTGACCGCAAATAAGTCCAATGTGAGAGGTTGATGCATTAGTAAATAATAAATAAATATGACATGGACGGGTGGGTTAAATAACTTGATTAGACTAATGACACTTAACCAATATGACATGGACGGGTAGATTAAGTAAAACCGGACTTGACTTCTTGATGACACTTAACCATATAACACGATTAGAGGATGGGTTAGTCTAACCTGAATGGGTCGATAACACCCGACTAGTATAACGCGATGCAGGGTAAGGTTAAGTAAACTAAAAAGGGTAACACTTAACCGTTATAATTTGACTAGTGGATGGGGTTAAGTCATGAATCGATTGAATATACTTAATCAATCTAACATGATAATTTGATGGTGTTAAGTCATGAATAGCTTGAATATACTTAACCAATCTAACATGATAATTTGATGGGGTTAAGTCATGAATCGCTTGAATATACTTAACCAATCTAACATGATAATTTGATGGGGTTAAGTCATGAATCGCTTGAATATACTTAACCAATCTAACATGATAATTTGATGGGGTTAAGTCATGAATCGCTTGAATATACTTAACCAATCTAACATGATAATTTGATGGGGTTAAGTTATGAATCGCTTGAATATACTTAACCAATCTGACATGATAATTTGATGGGGTTAAGTCATGAATCGCTTGAATATACTTAACCAATCTAACATGATAATTTGATGGGGTTAAGTCATGAATCACTTGAATATACTTAACCAATCTAACATGATAATTTGATGGGGTTAAGTCATGAATCGCTTGAATATACTTAACCAATCTAGCACGGTAATTTGATGGGGTTAAGCTTAAATATACTTAACCAATTTGACATGATGATTTGGATAGGGTTAAGTCATGAACCGCTGGAATACGCTTAACCAACTTGACACGTGATTCGTAGGGCTAAGTCATGAACTTGAATGACAACACATAGCCAACTTGACATGACATGTAGATGGGTTAAGTCACGAACTTGAATGACCACACTTAACCAACTTGACATGCTAGACTGATAGGGGTTAAGTCTTGAATTTAGATGACAACACTTAACCTGCTGGACGGAAACCCTAGTTACGCGGTCTTTTTTAGCAGTAACCCTCTTGGATGTATCACGATACGCTACGGACTAGGCTAGGGTGGGGCACGGTTACTGGGCTGATTGCAAGCGACCAAAACGACGGCTGAGTTTGGTGCGCCATTGTAGGTTCAGGCGGACTATGGTCGTGCACGTAGTCCGGAGTTGAAAAAGCAGGCATGGGCACCAGTAATTGTACACTGTGCATGCTTGGAATGGTGTCAGTGGTTGACACCCTAGGGATTGATACACCCTAGGGTGGACCTAGCACATAGTAGCTACATTCGTGATTGGGCCGTATGACACCGACACACGATGAGTTAGGACTTATAGGGAGCCGATCGATTAGATCGTTACGTGGAGAAAGGGCGTTGTTCGATAGGTAGCATAATCCCTAGTGGTCCTAGGTGGCATAAACCCCGATCGAATCTAGAAAACGTCGAATAGGTAGCATAATCCCTAGTGGTCCTAGGTGGCGTAAATCCTAGATGAACACGCGATAATTCATGATAAGAAAATCTGGCCAGAACAAGGATGGCAGTCCGAGCAATTTCAGGGATGGTGACACTACGTTGTAGTGGTATAGAATAACGTGATGAGACCCGTACGATATACGGCAAGGGACTATACATATACATGGAAGGGATGATACGAGTTTGGATGTTAGTACGGTTGGTGCAGTGGACGTTAGACATGCGATGATATTCCGAGTTTATCTTGTTACCTTGGTTATCCTGTTACCCTGGTTATCTTATTACTTGAGTTTATCTTGTTATCTTAGTTTGATCTGTTTATCTTGTCATCATGTTTATGTTTACTTTCAGTTTATACATGTCATGTTACCTTTACCTGTTTTTAGGCTGAAAGTAGCTCGGACTTACCAGTCTTTATGACTGACCCCGTTTTGTTTCGCCTCTTTTTCTTCCGTCCCCCCCCCCCAGGTTTACAGGGAGGAAATGTTGCTACTTAGTGCGGATTTTCTGCTTTAAGATCATCATCTATGGCTTGGACTTTTTCGTGGTTATGGCTATTTTACTGTTTTACTTGGGGAATAATTTATGACTATGGTTTTATGCTTCTTTACTATTGCAAGACAGGTTTCAATGTAAGTAATTTAATGGCACTTTGATGTAAAAGGTTTTAGACCTTACTACTTTTATAAAGTAATAAAATCATGTTTTCTTTCGCTGTTTTATATGTTCTGTCTTGTAATATTTCTGTGCATGTTTACCTAGATAATACTCCACCAAAGCTAGTGCATTCCCTTTGTGAGTGACCCTAGCGGAGGTGGGGTGTTACATTTGGTATCAGAGCAGAAGGTTACCAGACTGGGCAAAAGTTTTTAAAACCTTCTAAAACTATTTTCAAAGCCATTTTACAAAGAACCATTTTCCAAGAAAAGTTTTAAAGAAAAATGCTATTCCCCAAAAAGCCATTAGCACTATCCTGTGATCGAATCTCTTTTCCTTTCTTTCCTCCACCTGTAGTCACAGTAGTTTTAACTGTGACTAATCCTTTTCTAGCTACGTAAATGTTTTCTGTGCGATGGAGGAAGTTCTCAAGAGACATACTACCGCGTTATACAAGAAAGGATAGGAGTGGTTAAGGCGAATGAGCCTCAGAACAAGAAGGTAGTTAAGTACTATAGGACAAGGACATGGGCAAAGAACAAGATCGTCGAGAGGAAAATTGTATGCTCTCACTACTAGCGTGCCTAAGAGGGGTGGTAACGTTTCTGGTATAAGTTTAGCTTTTCCTTTCTATCATCCCGTTAGGACTTTGTTTTGTACATCGCACCCTTTTTAAATCCTGCTTCGATAGTTGGGTCCCTGCACCTTAGTACTAGCACAATAGAGGGTCCCGTTTTTGTCTCAAATCCTGTTGGGGGATCGTCCTATTTATTCATGACTTGTTTGGCTTTGAGGACATCTATGACTTTTGGGAATAATGCTTATGTTTTGCGTTATGGGTTGATTCTAGGAATGGAGTGGTTATCCAGTAAGGGTGCCATTCTCGGTTCTGAAAGGAGGGTAGTTAGACTCTTGACTTGCCTCGGTAATACCGTCGAAGTGTCGTGTAACCTTTAGGGTTCCGTCATGATTGGTTACCTAGAATCTCTTGATGCATTTGTTGGTAATCCGTTCGAGTAGAGTTCGCCACTAAGGCGGATGGTTCATTTCTCTTCTGCATGAGATATGGAAATCACTCTAGTAAGTACACTTGGTAACATGGTTGGCATCTGTTTGTTTTCAAGAGATAGTTCTTCTGCGTGGAATTCCGCATAGTGAGTAAACGAGATCCAGAGTTCACTAGTGAATTTTGGAGAGCTTGCATGAAAACTAAGAGTACACGGATATGGTTGAGCCAAGTATACTAGAGGGAAAATAAGTAAAAAGTGGAACGAGAGGTGACAATGAAGTGAGTTCCAGCCCATATTTGGAAATAGGAGTTAAGAGGCCACGAAATCATGAAGTTAAAGATGGTCAAATCACAATGGAATTAAGCTCAAGGAAATGCGACTTAGAAGATTGAAGACAAGATACGCGCATCATATCTCTTTTTAAGAGTATATTCTTGATCTATGTTTTCCTGTAGAGCTTACCCGCATGCTATCTTTTATGCATATCCTCTTGGTCCTATTTTCGATCTTACTTCTGTTGCAAACTCCATAGGGGGTATGACTCAGCGGTTAGAAATACATGTCAGGGTTTGAAGGTGTCCGTTAGGTTGACTAAACCTTTTGGGCTTTATAGGATATGGGTTGGCCTTTGAAAGGGATTTCTTATAATCCAAAAAGGAGTTTATCTTGCTTATCTTCTCGATCCTATCTTGAGAACCTTAGGTAGAACCCTATGGATGCAAACATGTATTTGAAACATTTTATGATTGATGTTTGCGAAATGGTTGCAAGTGGTCGCAAGTGGTTGCTCGTGGATGCATGAATACACATTAGGCACTAGATCGGCTCAGACACATTTTCATGTTGCATATGCATGAGTGTTTATACTTGTTTATGGATGAAATTGAATGTGCTATCATGTGAATATTGCATATGGATGAATGCTTGTGCACACATATAGTGTTTATGTGACTAGGACTATTTGCATACATATGGATTCATGGCACTAAACATATTTTGCATTTAGAAGATCAATCAGGCCCGATCATTTGCATTAGATAAGGAACATATACACACACATTCTGCATATGTTCATATGGCATTAGAAATCTTTTAAGGACAATGGTTGCTTATGGATGATGTTTTGAGTAGATGGTTGATGGATGGTAGGATGCGTTCTTCCTAACTAAGAGATTTCGGGGACGAAATCCTTTAAGGTGGGGAGAATGTAACAACCCGAATTTTATAACATGTTAAAACAAGAAATCAAGGCAGAATTAAATTTTAAAATAAGAATCAAGAGAGACGGGTTGCGCCATTGCGTTCATCTCAGAATTCTGGATGGAAACGAGTCCGAAATTTCGTAAATCGGAGTCCGTATGACCGAGATATGGCCTCTAGAAGTTTCACGAAAAAACAGAAAACGAAAACAGTTCAAATTCGAATTCGAATTTCGAATTTAGCCCCAAATAGACTGGGTGGGAAAATTTCCCGCCCAGGACCCAGGTCGACTGGGGAGTCGACTGGGTAGTCGACCTCCCCAGGCCAGGTCGACTGGGCAGTCGACCTGGGTGTCGACCTGGGGGTCGACCTCCCTGGTCAGGCCAGGTTGGCCTGGTGCACCTGCTTGCTTGTGTGGTCTGGTTGGTTGGCCTGTGATGATTTTCAGTGGTTCAGATCTAAACTAGGGTTAATCTAAGGGCTTAAACTAGTCCTAACTCCTATAAAAACACCCTAAGACCTAGCCTAATTCACTAAAAACCATCCTAACAACTAAGTGCTGCCCAAATGTCTCTTGATCATGGCCTCCATCTTCAACTTCAAGGGCTTAAGCATACAAACTAGATCCATGTCAAAGGAGCAAGCTTTCTACATCAAATCAAGGGAGTAGAGCATCATTCCTACACCATTTTATGACAAATGCTTGCTCATAATTCTCTAGCTACGCTTTGTAAGTTCTAGATGCTTTTAGATTGAAATGATAACTTGAATATGACATGTGATAAAGTTGAAATTGAATCTATGCATGATAATCGATCCATGCTCATTCTTGTTCATTTTGGATCTTGACCTTTGGAGATGTTGCTATGACATTAATTTGGACCTATGCATGTTGCAAGTCACTCTTTCATATCCTTGTCATGCATGTAATGATGTTTTTCTCTCGGATCTTGTTTTATGCAAAGCTTCTACCTTCCTTTGTTTATTTTCTTTTGATGAACCTTGGTCGATTTCGGACCTAGGCCTAAACTACGATTTACATGCGGTTTTTATACGGGGAAATGTTGGGATTTCACCTATTTGGACATGGGTGTGTGGTAGAATTGATTTCATAACATGAACAAGGGGAATTTGGGGTATTGCCAATGTAATTTGCAAGTTTGGGCATACATGAAATGGCATATGAGTTAAATCACGAGTTTTTGGGGGCTATGTAAGTTAAATCAAGGGATTGGGCTTATGTAAATTAGGCATAAGTGGAATTGGGAACATGAACCATGATGTGGGTTTATTTGGGCATGAACGTGACAACATGTAACTTTGGCTAGAACATGATTTAGGGTAAATTGGCATAAACTTGACATACATGCAAATAGGCGAGAGTTGGACATATGTAAAGTGGCTAGTATTGGGTGCACATTTTGATGGACATGTAAATGGGGAACTTGGGAATATGCTTAGTAATATGTAAAGTGGGGATCTTGACTTAGATGACACATATGTAATTAACAATCAAACGGATGCCTTCGACACGAGGTTAGACTTGAGTTGTGGTGTAATTCTGCCCGGAACCGCCCGCCGTATCCAGTGACCACAACAATAATAGTCTAATGTGAGAGGTCATAGGCAAAGATTAGATTGTGGTAATGCATTTAACCCGAGGTTGGAATGGGTTTGCGGTGTAATTCTGCCCGGAACCACCCGGCATATCCAGTGACCGCAAATAAGTCAAATGTGAGAGGTTGATGCATTAGTAAATAATAAATAAATATGACATGGACGGGTGGGTTAAATAACTTGATTAGACTAATGACACTTAACCAATATGACATGAACGGGTAGGTTAAGTAAAACCGGACTTGACTTCTTGATGACACTTAACCATATAACACGATTAGAGGATGGGTTAGTCTAACCTGAATGGGTCGATAACACCCAACTAGTATAACGCGATGCAGGGTAAGGTTAAGTAAACTAAAAAGGGTAACACTTAACCATTATAATTTGACTAGTGGATGGGGTTAAGTCATGAATCGCTTGAATATACTTAACCAATCTAACATGATAATTTGATGGGGTTAAGTCATGAATCGCTTGAATATACTTAACCAATCTAACATGATAATTTGATGGGGTTAAGTCATGAATCGCTTGAATATACTTAACCAATCTAACATGATAATTTGATGGGATTAAGTCATGAATCGCTTGAATATACTTAACCAATCTAACATGATAATTTGATGGGGTTAAGTCATGAATCGCTTGAAAATACTTAACCAATCTAACATGATAATTTGATGGGGTTAAGTCATGAATCGCTTGAATATACTTAACCAATCAAACATGATAATTTGATGGGGTTAAGTCATGAATCGCTTGAATATACTTAACCAATCTAACATGATAATTTGATGGGGCTAAGTCATGAATCACTTGAATATACTTAACCAATCTAACATGATAATTTGATGGGGTTAAGTCATGAATCGCTTGAATATAATTAACCAATCTAACACGGTAATTTGATGGGGTTAAGCTTAAATATACTTAACCAATTTGACATGATGATTTGGATAGGGTTAAGTCATGAACCGCTGGAATACGCTTAACCAACTTGACACGTGATTCGTAGGTCTATGTCATGAACTTGAATAACAACACTTAGCCAACTTGACATGACATATAGACGGGTTAAGTCACGAACTTGAATGATCACACTTAACCAACTTGACATGCTAGACTGATAGGGGTTAAGTCTTGAATTTAGATGACAATACTTAACCTGCTGGACGGAAACCCTAGTTATGCGGTCCTTTTCAGCAGTAACCCTCTTGGATGTATCACGATACCCTAGGGACTAGGCTAGGGTAGGGCACGATTACTGGGCTGACTGTAAGCGACGGCTGAGTTTGGTGCGCCATTATAGGTTCAGGCGGACTATGGTCGTGCACGTAGTCCGGAGTTGAAAAAGCAGGCATGGGCACCAGCAGTTGTACACTGTGCGTGCTTGGAATGGTGTCAGTGGTTGACACCCTAGGGCTTGATACACCCTAGGGTGGACCTAGCACAGAGTAGCTACATTCGTGATTGGGCCGTATGACACCGACACACGACGAGTTAGGACTTATAGGGAGTCGATCGATTAGATCGTTACGTGGAGAAAGGGCGTTGTTCGATAGGTAGCATAACCCCTAGTGGTCCTAGGTGGCATAAACCCTGATCGAATCTAGAAAACGTCCAATAGGTAGCATAATCCCAAGTGGTCCTAGGTGGCGTAAATCCTAGATGAACACGCGATAATTCATGATAAGAATATCTGGCCAGAACAAGGATGGCAGTCCGAGCGATTTCAGGGATGGTGACACTACGTTGTAGAGGTACAGAATAACGTGATGAGACTCGTACGATATACGGCAAGGGACTATACATATACATGGAAGGGATGGTACGAGTTTGGATGCTAGTACGGTTGGTGCAGAGGACCTTAGACATGCGATGCTATTCCAAGTTTATCTTGTTATCTTGTTACCTTGGTTATCCTATTACCCTGGTTATCTTGTTACTTGAGTTTATCTTGTTATCTTAGTTTGATCTGTTTATCTTGTCATCATGTTTATGTTTACTTTCAGTTTATATATGTCATGTTACCTTTACCTGTTTTTAGGCTGAAAGTAGCTAGGACTTAACAGTCTTTATGACTGACCCCGTTTTGTTTCACCTCTTTTTCTTCCGTTCCCCCCCCCCCCAGGTTTACAGGGAGGAAATGTTGCTACTTAGTGCGGATTTTCTGCTTCAAGATGATCATCTATGGCTTGGACTTTTTCGTGGCTATGGCTATTTTACTGTTTTACTTGGGGAATAATTTATGACTATGGTTTTATGCTTCTTTACTATTGCAAGACAGGTTTCGATGTAAGTAATTTAATGGCACTTTGATGTAAAAGGTTTTAGACCTTACTACTTTTATAAAGTAATAAAATCATGTTTTCTTCCGCTGTTTTATATGTTCTGTCTTGTAATATTTATGTGAGTGTGTACCTAGATAATACTCCACCAAAGCTAGTGCATTCCCTTTGTGAGTGACCCTAGCGGAGGTGGGGTGTTACACAAAAGATCCCTTGCCAACATAGAACCGGTTCACCACTAGTACCAAATACGTCACCACCATGGTTGTGATCAGCAAGCATGCCAAAGAATAAAATAATCAAAGGGTCAACCGTTTCAGATTGGTGATAAATAAATCCTAACAGGTGCGACCCACATAGCCCTGTTGCATCTCCCTTGATTTTAGTCATTCTCGGATGATGAGGCTAAAGGCTACGTTTTTACCTTTCACACATGGCACATTACCATCTTTGAATGTTCATTGCCCTTCTCTGGCAATGTACTGATAACATTCATCCCTACTAGTCGATCAGGAGCAGAATGAACTGAAGGCATTACTTCTATTACATCCATAGGATTAGTAGCAAGTAACCCTTACACACTCAAATACTTTGTCTATTGCACAAGCATGCCCGCAAATTCTAGTTCGAACGAAAAGTTGGTTCGGAGTGATTTTGGATCTAATTCCAAGTTCCTCAAACCAACACGTTATAAGTTAAAAGGGAATTTATTGATAGTCTGATCGTTAACTATCAAATCAAAATGACCTAGTTAAGTACATCAGCAGCACTAACCCTTTAAATTAAACAATTCATTAAAACCATTACATCAATTCTTAAAAATCAATTCCATATACGTATCTCAACGAGGTAAGTATATTCACAAATCTCTTGTTTTCATTACTTTGAAAACCATATACTTATCACTTTGGAATAAGCGCAATCACAAAACACTACTATTTTTAATACTTTGATAATACTGTTGTATACTTAACCAAACAGTTTAAGTATAGTCACAATTCATATCTAGGCCAAATAATGTCATATAATACATTGTTTTATTATAAAACTCAAACGGTTTTATTTAACTATAAACTTTGTAAATTAAAGTTTATAACATCACATATGGAAATAATAATTTAATTTCCAACACCCACTTTTTTAACAACACAGAATTTGGACAATAAATAAATTAGTTATTTAATTATATTTTCTAAATTAGGAATTTTTGCAAACGATGGAATTGACCACGAAATTTACACTGTTGCATTTATCATAGAATTCTGGTCAACCTTCAAGTTTGGAGTTTCACGAACGGAGTCCGTATGAAAAAGTTACGAACGAAATACGAAAAACGGATGGAAATAATTTAAATAGAATAATTTATATATATTATATAATTATTTCCTTGCCCCTACCTGCCAGGTCGACCTGAAGCGATCTACCTCTATGTCGATCCTTTGGGTTGATACAACAGGTGGCGGCTAGGGTTTTATTATATTATATATAAAGCGAATGGACATTTGTTTATTAAATTAAATCTAACGGTTCAGGGCCATTCAAACCCTTATGAATAAAGGGTTAGGCCCCCATTCTTTTCCACATATTTCTAAGAGCAGCAACAAAGCTCTACCATTTCATTTTATTTTCAAATAAATTCTAAATCAATATGTACTCATATACAATCAAAATCAAACTTAAATAATACAGATTTGACGAGGTTAATCAGATTCAAGTGGAAAAGGGTATGGATTGGCACTTAGGTTCTTCTTCATTGGATTTCTCCCCTCTTTTCTTATTTTCTTGCAAATCTAAAAATCTGAAAGTATCCACTTTTCAGAATAATTGTAGATCTGTAAGGATTAATGAATTGTAGGCCTAAAAGACTATTTAGATTAAGAATTGGATGCTTTCAGGTGAGCAGGAATTTATATACATAGTGCACAATAATCTAATTACTTTTTTTGTATTAAATCTGAAATATATGCATATACGTTCAACAGATTTGTTATGGTTTTTGTCAGATCTAAAGGATACTTGTGGTTTGAACAATATTATTATTTTGTAGCTTGTTAAATTGTTCATAGTATTGCCTACAATTGTGTTTAAAAACATTATGGTCATTGTAAACACTATAGGTCTGCAAATCAGTCCCATAAATCACTTTTAAGATGTAGTTTTGTTTCAGATCTGCAGTTTTGGTGTTCATTTATAATTCATGTAAATTTTATTTAAAAGATATAAGCGTATTTGTGTTCAGTTTTGTTTGGGTTTAATTTAGTTATTGTAAATATGCCATTTTGTTCTTTTTCAATAAAAAGACATTATTTGAAATCAATAAGAAATATATACAAAAACAAAAAGGAAAGGGTTGTGTAAATTCATGTACAAATATAGATTTATGTGTATTTGTGCAAAGTTTACATCAACCATTTCAAAAAAATACATATTATATATTTCTTAGGGTTTGAAATATGTTTCTTCCGCTTTTAATATTTTAGGCATAATTTACAGTAATTACTGTTAATGACCTTTTTGTAAGTTCAGAATATTATTATAAGATTGAAGGAAAAAAAGGATTGTTTTGGTTGTTAGCTTAAACCAAAACATTGAATTGAATCATAACAAAAAAAAGAATAATAATTACGTTAACTGCGGGGATATATATATATATAATCCATCCAAATCTATGTAAATAAGGCAAAATATATTGTAACTAATGTTTTTTAAACATGAATGCTTGAATGATTTCCATTTTATGGAATTTCATATGAAATTATAATCCATATTAAATGGAAATATATATTGGCTATTGTAGCAATGAATGTAATTGGTTTGCTATAAATAAGGTCATAATAATTATTGTAACCATCGTTGATTGGGGAAAATAAATTGAATTAGGTAGTTATGCTTAAATGGTTAAAATTTAATAACGGTGACTAGTAAGAGGAATTGTAACTTCAATTAACTAAATAAATAATCCTTATAACATTTATATATATATACATACATACATACAAGAACGAAGCAAGTTAAAATAAAATAAAAAGATTTAAGGAGTTACAATTAGACTAGAATAATAAGGGACTAATACAATAGGGATATTGATCGGTTTAATTGGTGTCTTAGGAAAATATGATCGTTTTGGTCATAAGTGGAAATAACCCTGTTAAATAGAAATATATGGAATTAAAAAGGGGATTAATGGGTATTGGTGATGCTTAAAAAACTAAGTCTAATAAGGAAACAATTATTTAGACATCCTAGGATAGGAAAGGTTTAAGTTTTCCTTTCTAGTTAATCTAGAACTCATATAATTAGAAATTAGAATTGGACTTAGTAGGTTAATGATGTGAGGTCAGTTGCCTTATTCGATAGAAGTCTGTAGTTTTCAACAGTCGAACATATGTCGAACTGATGTGAGACATCATTGACCATAGGACCCGTGACGATAGTTAGTTTGCGTACGTAGATTATTTCCAATCTTAAGGTTTTCTTCATGAATGAGGTCTCCTCCCATTTGAAAGAAGAACCCAAACGGAAATAACTTAATAGTATGGCCTGCTTTACGGATTAAGGTCTTATGTGGTTAGATGCACCTTTAAAAATGTAACACCCCATAAAAAATATACCTAAATATAATAATAATTATTAATGAAAATAATAAATTAAATAATAAAAAATATAAACGGGCCAAAAAATGGAATTTTGCAATATTAGGAATTTGGCCATGAAAATATAGTACTTATATTCGTGAAAAAATTCTGATCAATTTCCATATATAATATGTCTGAATCCAAGCCCATGTAAGGAGGTTACGCTAGAAAGAAATTGTACATTAAATATATATGTAACAATGTTTGAAACTCAAATTATAGTATTAATATATGGAATAATATATGACCAATAAATGAGTGATTGGAATATCCAATTTGAATTTGTGTGTATATATAAGTATACAATAGCGGACAAGAATAACGTTTAAAAGGAAAGAAATAAATGGAATTAATAAATGTTATATAATGAAAACTTTCCAACCCTCATATACGCTCATTGGGAAAATTTGTAATCAGTAGGTCAACCACCCACTAGGAGGAGTATCGACTGCCAGTTGACTGCCCTTCTAGGGGAGCGGTCGACCACCTAGTACGACAAATGCCCAATGAGGCCTAGTTCGGGTCAGGTTTTGGTGTTAATTTATAAATATAAACACGGCTGGGATTTAATCTTCGTAATCCTATGGCTATTATTAACAGTTAAACCTATAAATAACACCCTAGACCCTATACCTAAACCTAGCCTTCTTTTCCTTCCCTACCTCCATTCTACCATTGATTCCAAAGGATTTATAATGGGTTTTCTTCTTCCTCTATTAATATCTATTTTTATTCTTTTCTAATCCCTTTTCTTATAGGATTTCAATAGGATCTAAATCTAGAATCATAAGATTTATATATATATAAGAATTCTAACTATTTAATTTTTATAATATAGACTTTTAGGGATTGGAGTTCACATCAAATAGGAAAACATCGTCCGATCCACGGCATTTCCATTACTGTGAGTGGAAATAGTAATTGTTTAGGCATATTCTGCATTTGTAGATTTTTTATATGAATTAGTTTGCCTAAGGAGAATTGGATTAGCGATAATATCAAACTTTAATATCTCCAAATCTCCTACTTTTATATATGTTTTGCAAGAATTGTCAATAAATGTTGGGTTTGTGAATTTGTTTGAGTTGTAGATGAAGAACATTTTTGGTGAATTACATTTGTTTAATTTAATTTTTCCTTTTTATCTAAAAAGAGTTTATGATGTAAAAAAGTTCATATTTGATTTAGTTTTATTATTTGAATAGGTTTGAATTTTTCCATTCCAAATAGATAATTTGAACATATTTAGATTTGAATGAAATCAAATGTCAATGTTTTTATGTACAACAAAAGAAAGGGTAAATTGGATTAAATACAGGTCTATGTGTGTGTGTATATATATATGTATGTATGTATGTATGTATGTATGTATGTATGTATATATGTATGTTGTATGAGATTTACACCTTGTTCTTGATTCCTTATTTGTATTATTCTAACAAGCCTAGAATGCTAGTTTTGATTGTTACGTCGTATTTTTCCCTTTACTGCTATCATTAATTATGTCATTATGCCATGTATTTAGCGGTCTGATGTGGTAATTAACTTTTATGCCTTGAATATAGACCAAATTGACAATTTACCCCGTTAAAACTTTCCTTCGAAATTAGCGTATATCATACGTGTTAAATATACAATTTATATAGCGTAATCAACATAATAAATACGTTAGAATAATGTTAGAATTTGATGTATCCCCATATAAATTTTTGTTTGTGTGTATATAAAATGGCTAGTCTATATATTAAATAACTAGTGTGAACCCGTGCTACACACGAGTTGTCGCTATAAGGTTATATTGAAAATATCGTATAAAATTGGGTTACTTGAAGTTGCAATGATTTATTTTTAATTTAAATTCACTAATTAATATCGATAGTAAGCCACGGTATTAAAATTAAGAATATTACGGTTAAATACAAAATGCAATTTAATTGATGTTAGCTGCAACTCTGTAATAGTGCATTAGATGTTCAAAATGGCATAGCAAAGATGAAAGTTTCCACAGAGTTTGGACAAAGTGCATATGAAAATAATATTAGCTGATTCACATAATTGTACCTACAAATAAAGTTGAAGACATTACTGTGTAAATCATGTTACTGTGTAAACTTGTACAGTTGTAGAATACAATAAGCGCATGGTGGAAACAATATAAAGCAAGTGACATTAGGCAGACACAGACGTTGATCTGGAAACCATGTAGGCGAAAGCTAAACTTTTACATTAGTCAAAGATGATAGCATTTTTTGATTTAATTTACTGACCAAGCAGGTATAAACAACTATTAGACATAGTCTCATATAAGATTAGACAATTATTCAGTTGCAAATATTCCCAATGCAACAAAATATAAAATTGTTGATACGATATTGTACGACTAATGTATCATGCACTATTCATAATAAGCAAGTGAACAATTTATATCTTACCCTACAATGCATATAGCAGGTTTACATGTAATGTGTGTGTGTATATATATATATATATATATATATATATATATATAAACTGGTGGTGCCTTCACATTACCTGCATGAACATTATATTTCCAAAATAGTTGTTGCCTACCGTTGCACCAACTTGTTTCTTCATTGTTGACATGTTCCACATCTATTGTTGGCATCAGACCCAGCTGTACTTTGAGCTACATACAGCATGCGGTGTGCAATGGTTAGTGATAGTATATTGCAATTTATAATACACTGACTTTTGGACTTTAATTGGTTCAAGGACAAAGACTTGTCGGTCTGTAAAAATTTCAGTTAGATTGCTATTAGTTTGCATACATTTCAACCACTATTAAATAAAAATTTCACCTTTAAGCCTTCAAGTTGATATTAATGGAAAGATTTCTCATTAATATATTTGTATACAATGAGACGAAACATGCTTGTGTGTACACCGTCATTTCTGTGTACGGTTGTATTATTTATATAAGACCTTTCGTGCCCAAAATCAAGCTAATGTATGTAAGAATATGCCTACTTGTATACAAGACTAATAAAATAGTTACTGGTTTAAAAAAACGCTTCTGTAGTCGATGTTAAACAGAACATTTACCTCTTTAATGTAGGTCATAAATTAGGTGCCACTTATCCAGGACTACACTATCAAATCGTCAATTAATGTTGGTTCATTTTTTAGTTAACTCGGAAATGCTAATCAAAGAAAAAAAGAAAAGTCTCACCATTCTATTTTCAAAACATACAACGAATAAAATAATTGAATGTTCATTGAAATCCCCTTATTGATATTCTGTTAGGTATCTAGTAATTTTTACACAATATGTATAATGCCTTCATCGATAAGAAATGCATAAATTATGCATTATAAAAATAATAATAATATGGCAATAAGTGTTCATAACTTTATGTTCACATAACTCTTTCATCAATCACGAATCAAGGTTGTTTAAGCTTACCATAGCTATTTCCCCGAACAAAATATTGAAATCCTATAGGAAAATGTAATAATTACAACTTCTATATAGAATCTAAACTGGGATATGCTATATAAAAAAAATCAAGTACAATGTATTTAAAAGCTAATAAATTATTGTACAGTTACACACCTAAGATAGTACACATGATCATTACATAAACAGAACTATTAATTGGAGCATTCTAAGTTTGACCATAGCCTTATCCAATTCAACACTCAAATTAACCACTGCGTGGATCCTATGGGATGCTCCATGTCTACTGCACTCCTCTACCTTGCTATAGCATATCTTCTTTTTTGATTAGCAGCTAACATGTTATAATTTTTGTGCCTGTTAGCATGTCCATTTATAACCGTCCCTTCTTATCTCATGCCTTGTAACATTAACAATTCTTGCCATCAAGATTTTGCAGCAGCCTTGAACTCATGCTTGTCCAAATCATTCTTATGTATATTGCATATAACTTAATTCATCAAGAACTGTCAATTATATAAAATTGTAAAAATATGGTATAATTATTATTTTCTCACCTTGGTTATCATCGCCGATGACCTTAAATAGTTGTACTATATATACGCCATTAAGCTTTTGAAGGATTTTATTTATGTTTAGTAAAGTTCAAGTGCTTACATCACATGAGGACTGCTCTTTGATTAAAAAAAGCTTCATCAAACTCTGAAATATGTCATCCCTTGCAACTGAAAATAAATCACTCAATTCAGACCATACAATAATATAATCATGTATATTGTATAACAAGAAGGCACCAGAGCATTTCATGCTTGTTTCTACAATGGTTACCACTACCATTTTAAAGATATTGCAATCATATCGATTTAATTAATAAATTGAAAACATTAACCATCACCTTCACAAAAATATTGATATACCAAAAATTGGTGAAATCGTGGTATCCGTTGCAATGATAAGTATTTCGTTTGTGTACAAATCAGAAATATTGGTGTTTTTTAAAATTATAATGGTATTCCAACGAACAATTCATTGTACCACAATGATTAAAAATTAAGTGGAAATATTACAAACATCATTTAGGGTGAATTCCTATTTAGCTTGTGAACAGTATTTTCATGATATGTATTTTCGAGGCGACTATTGAATTTGGTGCAAGAACATTAAGTGTTGTCGCTATTATTTCCCAATGCAAAATATTGTTTTTAGAATTTTAATGATGTATGATTCAAAGTGGGAACCTGATCATGATCAGTAACAATATGTGTAAATATAAGGATAATGATCTAATTCAAACACTATACCATATTTTTTATGACCCCAAACCCCCGTTCCACGGTGGCAAGGGTAATCTTTGGAATATAACACATAAACAAATAACAGCACAACAGAAATACATCATTACTGTTAATCCCTAAAAAATCCATATGAAAATTGAGCAAATGATACGGAACGAACACCATCAGGGTCGGTCGTGCGCAATGATATCTGAGGCACTTAAACGGCTCACGATGAATAGGATGCAACTACACGGAGCAAAAGGCAAGACAAATCAAATCGACCAGTACGACCAAAGAAGATGGCACGATATGCTATGAGAAATGCGGCTCAATAAAGATACGACCGAAGAAGATGGCACGATATGCTATGAGAAATGCGGCTCAATAAAGATAAGGATCGTACATTATGTAAAGCCGCTCACAACAACGGAGCACGCTTGATTTAATATCAAAGTTCGGTCGCACGCATCAAGACAGGAGTCAAGGTCGCACGTATATTTAACAGCTGCTCATGAATTGTAACTCCTATCACTCGACACTCGAATCAGAAAACTATTAGTAGGTCGTATACCAACTCCTAGAAAGAGCACATTCACATTTCAAAGTCGCAAGTCTCAGTCGATCGCCTCTAGACTAATGAAGATCGTCGCCTCGCTCGCTCAAATCAGACACAACCACATTAAGGAACTATGATCGGTCATTCCTTCATTTCACCATCAAGTAAGTCAGATATCTACTCGTCAAATGCTAGAAATAGCCGCAACCGAAGGACATCAACCAAAGTCACCCGCACAACTACTCAAGACGCTCTCTTCATTGAGTTGCTCGCGCATGACAACCGAATACAGCTCTGGACAGCTGGTTATAGCTAGCCGATGGCATGATTGTAATTAATATAATGAGTGATCCGTAGCCTGCATAAACGGATTTCAGGTCATTTTCCGAAGGGATCTCACCTATAAATACACCATGGCTGCCAACATAAAGGAGATCCAATCTTTGAAATCACGAAGTGCTGCTAAATTCTATCCTCAACTACTGATTCGGCCATGGCGTCAGGTACAATTTTGTGATCAAGGAATACGAAGGCATCCTCCTTCTCAATCATTCATCCATCCTCCTTCTCCTTAAAATCTACCATTCTCTTGTATAATTCCAAGGTTGAAATATATAAACGAGGGTATATTGAGTGAATATAGAGATGTATGAAAAGAGAGAGTCGATGTATTTTGTAATCCTCGTTATATGATTGGAAATCACCTTCACAGTGGACATAGGCCTAATTAACGGCTGAACCACTTTAAATCTCGTCTCTACTTTACCTTTCTCGCATTTTTCGTTTTCAGTTGCTGATTAAACACGGTTCCATTTATTTCTTACCGTATTGGTGAAGTATAGTTTTAGTACCTTGGGTGTTTAGACCAATTTTGGTGTAAACATTTTAGCGCCCACCGTGGGGCCGTGTTCATAGTTCCCTTTCGTAGTTCAGCAATCTAGAAAAAAATCAAAAAACGCTTTCTCCTTTGAAACCATGGTCGGATCAAAGAAAAGCGGTAAATCTACTAAAATCACTACGATCAGTGAGGATGGTAATGCTAACGAAGCTACACCTCAAATCTTGAATCAAGGGGCAGGGGACACCCCTAGGCCATCTATAACGCGAGATGAATTGAATGTGGTTATAACCAGCCTGAACGAAAAAATGGATAATACAACGAAAATGATAATGGAAAGGTTTGATGTCCTGACTAATGTTCAAGCCAATTTGTTACCACCAAATACTGTGGTTAATCCTGGCGAGAAAGAGGACTCATCAGCCTCAGACCCTAGACGACCTCACAACCTAGTGGGAGACAGGGAAGAGGTCGGCGTTGAGAATTCTAAGTCCAGATCTCCACAGCGCAAAGAAGAACGTGAGACTCGGGATGTCGCAAGTCCCACCAACATAGCATCCCTCAAAAAGGATGCAAGGTGCCGAAGCTCAAACCGTGGTCGCGTTGAGAAAGACATCAGTGTCGATCCCGATGAACAAACAGGTGATGAGAGGCGCATCACTGACATGATCCAGCGAATAATAAAGGAGAAGGCGACCCGAGAAGATGAGGAGAAAGAATGGGAGTTTTCCCCCAGCAAAAATCCGTTCAAAGAGGAAATCTGGCAAGCGAATTCCCGAAGAAATTTATGCCCCCAACAATAGCACCTTGTAGCGGAGTTGGAGATCCAACCATTTTTCTGTTCAAGTATGACCAGCACATGAATGGAGCTAGGGCCACTGAAGAAATCAAGTGCTTATACTTTCCCGTGTGCCTAAAGGGTGTGGCCTCACTATTGTTCACCAGACTTCCACCTAAATGTATCGACCAGTTTGCTGATCTGGCAAGGAGATTTCAAGATCAATTCCGATTACAAACCACCAAGGCAAGGGATGTGATGTCACTCAGCGAGATGGAACAAATGCCCGGAGAAACCATCAAAGCTTTTCTTACACGCTTCCACGCTGCAGCAGTAGAGGCTATAGAACCGGAGCCTTGGTACTTATTGGCAGCCCTGAATGGGGCTATCGATAAGAAATTTGAATTCGGGAAGTGGCTCAAGATGAAGAAGCCAAAGACTCTAAAGAAGCTCTATAAGAAAGCCGAAGAGTACATGAGCGTGGAAACCGATACCCTAGATATTCAGAAGGACACGAAGAATAGCACTATTAAGGAAGGGAAGGGCAAAGAATCTTCTCAGATATTTTAGAAGGGTGACTCTGGGCATAAGAAAGGGTTTGATGGGAGAGACGGTAAAATACATAAGAAGTCAAAATTCTTTAAGCAAACAGAATTGACTCCCTTAAATGAAACTCCAGATAAAATCTACTCTACCACGAAGTACTCAGGCATGTTTCCTATGGTAAAACCACAAAGAATCACATAACTGCAGGCAAATTCCGGAAAGTTCTGCCAGTTTCATAATCAACCTGGGCACAACACGAACGAATGTCGACACTTGAGAAATTTAATTGAGGAGCTCATCCGAAAAAATCAACTGCAGCAATATGTTAAGAGTCCTCAAAATGCATCAGAAAGTCAGAGGCAAGGTAAGGTTGCCGATCAGGCCGGGTCGCACGAGATAACCCAAGATCCCGAAGACTTACGGCCAATTATTGACTAATGACCACTAGGTGCAATCCAGTGTCCAGAGCTGGAAATGCGCGAACCCCATTCTCTTTATTTTTTTGTTTCTACAGTCTGTCTTTTCCAGCTGTATTTCCATGAAATGATCAGTGATCCACCTTTATTGTGTTAAGCAAAAACTCTACATGATAAAAGATGTTTGCTCACGGATTATAATCTCATGAAAAACAAAAATTATTTGCAAACTAATGCAAAATTGGTCTCTAATATAGGGCAAATCGTGCATCACGCACCAAGAGCATTGGTCAAACTAGGCAGGATAGTCAAACCCATCATCTTGCAAAACTCAAAGGGAAAGAATCATTCCAAAGCAATTCATGGAGAGCACACCAAAATCCGGAGGCTGCACTCTTTGTTTTCTTTTTAAAAAAAATAGGGTAGAAAACACCAGTCCTAGGATCAAAAGGTCTCATAAACATGTTGGAAAGACCAGCGCAAAAACAGAAATCCTAGCCGAAAGGGGGTATTAGAAATCCTAGCCGAAAGGGGGTATCAGAAATCCTAACCGAAAGGGGGTATCAGAAATCCTAGCCGTAAGTGGGTATCTAATTTGGGTCTCTATTTGATCATAATAGCCAGATCAAATAAGATCAAAATTGGGTCGAAAACTTGTAACCCAAGTCCTCCCATGGGGGCGCGTACTGAAAACCAGTCTCCGAAGGGCTCGGGTCACTGAGTTAGTGGGATATGGGATTGAGTACATAAAAAAAATTGTACATACGGAAATGCATTTAATCGAGTTTCTGAAGGGCTTGGGACACCAAATCAATGAGGAACATGATTAAATGTACAACAAGATACCTGCGCCTTATAAAAGTGCACATCCAAAATAAACTTTAAAGGTCTGAAGTACCAGACCGTTAAAGAATGTGAATATATGCATAATAAGAACTAAACCCCTCAAAGAAGGGGTAGAAGAGGAAATATGATGTCCTAAAATCAAAGCAAACCAGCGATATTGACGATGAACAGCGTAAAAACGTAACCATCGCATAACCCATAAAAGCGTAATACAATGCAAACAAATAAAAATTGCAATAAGTTGCAGCCTATCAACGCTAACGAGTAATAACAAAATACAAATTCATCACAAAGATACACGGTTGTAAAGTTGGTACTGCAAAATGCAAAACAATAGCACATCATTTAGCGATGTCTTCAGGAACGGCGTGGTCGTCGACCACGTGAACCTTACAAGTACCTTCATTAGCAATAGAAGGTTCCGTCAGAAAAACTTGGGATCCCGAGGCTCCATCTCCTACAGGATTTGGGGCATGAGCAGGAGCAACATTCTGAACTTCTTTTCAAAGGGATTGAGCTCGTTCATCAGCCAGTATTCTCCTACCTTTTTCCAAAGCAACGTGATCGCTTGCCTTAAGGAGGGCCTCTTGCAAAACACTATCTTCCTTATTTTTGGAATAGCTAAGCACTTTCTCCCAGGCAAGAGCAAATGTACGGGGGAAGTCCTTGTTCAGATAACTCAAACTTCTGTAGGTCATAACACTAAGGGTGTAAAATCAAAACAGGGTCTCATCAGTTTTAATTCTGGCTTGCTCAAGATCACTGGTTAACCTTGCTTTATCTTCTTCTAAAGTTTAAAGAACCTTACTTTAGGAAGCGAGTTTACCTTCGAGCATTGCCTTCTCCTGTCGACAAGAAACCACAGCCTGTTGTACAGAAGCTAAATGAGATTCAGCGAACTCACGGCCGGTTTGAGCCTCCTCAAGTTGTTTTTTGGCGGCTTCACATCTCCTCCTAAAGCTTTCTATTATCGGCCTCCAAGCTACTCATCCTACTATTCCCATCCTTAAAGAATGCAATTTCTGCCGCCTGACTTTCGATCACACAAATCAATTCAGTCTTATCGTTCTCCAAAAGCTCGATACGCTCAAGATGTTGAGTATTCAACTTCTGAAATTCAAAGCAGAACCTGTTCCAAGACTCGAATCGCTCTCTGGAAGTATTTTTGGCCTCATCTAACTGAACTTCGAGCTGATCCATGATAGTAGCAAGCTGGGAGGTCACATAATTTTTATGGCGCTCAACTCCCCGGCGGTACTTTGGTCATCATGTGGAGACAAGTCTAAGTCGAGGTCCACCCCCCTTAAGTCCCAGTCTCCGAACCTGTCCTTCAATTTAGGATTACCAGGGGCAACTCCGTAGGGAGGCATGTCAAGAATCACTTGAATCTGACAGAGAGCGGATGCATTAGGCATAGAGGATTTGAGCAACGATTCTACAGGGGCCGAAGAACTGGGGCATAAAAATTCGGCCGGTTCAGAAGACCCACCAAGCCTATCCTTATCTTGTTTATTATTACCTTCTCTCCCCTCGGCATCCTGGTTTTCTCCTCCTGGTATCCGAGATTGATCATGCTTCTTCTTCTTTGGTAAACTCGCCAGTGGTTCTTCAAGAGCATCTTGGGTTAGAAGATCTGAAGATGGACGGGAACGCTTGAGGCAACGAGAAAGACTGGACTATAAGACATTCCGTGGATTGACGAGAGCAAATTGCCGGGAGAAACTGTCTGATAAAGATGATCTTGTTCCTGGATCTAAGAGGAAAATGAAGATCTAAGCACCTTAATCATTGAAAGGTGAGAAAGAAGGCCAGGAGAGGGAATACACGGAATATATGAAAACAACAAGACTAAAACAGTTCCAGACTCTATGAAATAGCACTTTGACCCAGAAACAAGGGGTTTTTCGTAAAATTCTCATGACTAAAAAGTTTTGAAAGACAAATGTTCAAATAACGGTCTTACCTTGAACAAGGTCTTCAGCTAAATCAAGGGGATCACGACCTTTAAAAGTCTCTAAACCATCTTCCTCTTGGTTGTCCTTAGAAGAATTCTCTCCGCCTTCTGGGTTTTCTTTAGAAGTCACTATAATTCCGTCAAACTGCTCCACTTCCCGCGCTTGATCCGAGGTGATCTTTGAAGGAGTCACATCCACATCTCCCTGGACAACTTCCATTAAGGGAGGCCCATCTTTTTCGCACAATACCATTGAAGTCTTAGGGCCTTTGTGCTTTGGACGCTTGGATACTACCTTTTTGGCAGAGGTCGCTTTGCTTTTGAAAGATGCCTCGCTGCTCCCCACGGTGCTAGAACATTCCTTTTTCGAAGATTTCTTGACAGGGGATTTGCTGGTAGCTTCTTTCTTATCGGAAGTATCCACCGCGAAGGTGCGCAGAGAGGAAAGAAAATTGTATTGCTTTAAGAACCCTTCAGTGATCAGGAATTTCCTATTTCTCTCGCCCTCATCAACAGCTTATAATGAGTTGCATAAATCTTGGTTGAAGGGTATGCATTGATCCGGAAGCGTTGCGGCATATCCAAAAGATTTTAAGAAAAAGGAAGAGGGGGCAAGATGAAATTTAAAGAATAAAAATGCTTACTGCATTCCATCCAAAAGCCGCAGAAATTAACGGGGCATCGGACAAAGAAGTACTGATTGGGAAATCCTCGCACATTGTCCACTAAGCCAGTAATTATTTTCGATCCCCGGCTTTCCACAAAGATAAACAAGGGACGTTGGTTTCTTGTCCTGAAAGCGTATAATGAGCATATATCCTTAAACGAAGGAGCCCAATATTTTTCCCTCATAAAAAGGATATAAAGGCTTATCAAAATCGCATAACCATTAGGATGCAACTGATACGGGGCAGTAGCCAAGCTTCGGAGAATCATTTCTATATAAGGATTAAAGGGAGGAACCGCTCCGCTTATCAACATGCCACGAGTAACGGCAACATATCCTTTGGGAGAGATATCTGCGAACTCTTTTTCCCCAGGCAGCTTGGCCTCTTATTTCTCCGAAATACGGAATTGTTTGCACAGTTGATGGAACGAGCTGAGAGAAAGCTTCGTCAGGTGCCTCTCGCTAGGTACTTTAGAAAGTGCACGAGGTTGTGGGAAATCTTGTGTAGCGCCTATCGAAGAGACAACACTGGACGTAGACACAACTTGATCAGAACTTTCTGCTTGATCAGACCTTTCGACCTGGTCCGACATATATTGCTTCCTGAAATTGTGGGATTATAGAAAAAGGGAAACCCAAATTAGAAACTCCAAAGCCACATGATCAAAATTCATGCTTCAAAATTGGGTCGAGATAAAATTAAAGGAGAAATTTACTTACAGGTGAGCGAACATTCTCGAATATTGGCGAACAATCCAACCAAATCGATCTCGAGATTGCGGAGGCCTCGACGATAGTGCCGTGCACGAATGCAAATCAGAATAATAAAAGAACTAGAGTAATCAGAAGTTATGAAAGGAATCCAAGCAGTAAAGATGTAACACCCCACCTCCGTTAGGGTCACTCACAAGGGAATGCACTAGGTTTGGTGAAGCATTATCGTGGTAAACATGCACAGAAATATTACAAGACAGAACATTTATATACAAAACAGCAGAGGTAAAACAAATTTCATTACCTTATACAATAAGGTCTAAAGCCTTTTACATCAGGATACATCAAAACCTGTCTTGCAATAGTAAAGAAGCATAAAACCATTTCATAAATTATTCCCCAAGTAAAACAGTAAAGTAGCCACAGCCAAGAAAAGTCCAAGCCATGCGTGATGACCTTCAAGTAGAAGAAGTCTGAACTAGGTAACAGTGTTTCCTCCCTGAAAACCGGGGGGGAACGGAAGACAAGAGGAGAGAGAAAACGGGGTCAGTCATAAAGACTAGTAAGTCCTATCTACCTCCAGTATAAAAATAGGTAAAGGTAACATGACATGCATAAACTGAAAGTAAACATAAGGATGACTACAAGATAGATAAACTAAAACAGGCTGAACTACTATAGCAAGGTAAACTAAGATATCATGCTAACCTACGGTGTCATGATAAGTCAAGGTATCACATCGTCCGGTTTCTATCAAGTATAATATCCCAAGGTATCTATCCTGTATAACATCCCACGGTATCTATCATGTATATTTCTCATGGTCCTAACATGTATATTTGCTCTGCACCTCTCGTACTAGTATCCCAACCCGCGTCATGTGTTAACCATGAATGTCCCTTGCCCAATGTCATGTAATGGACCATGTCAACCTAATATATAGCATATGTAGGTTTTCCCAACTCATATGTCTCTTTCCATGTATAAGTTCAGTCCTTTGCCGTAAGCCATATGGGCTTTCCCATGTGAACGTTTTATCCTTGAGGTTATTTTGGACTGCTACCCTTGATCTTGTTATGTTTCCTTACCATGAACTATCGCGCGTTCACTTAGGATTTATGCCGCCTAGGACCATTAGGGATTATGCTACCTAATGAATGTTTCCGTGTCTCGGTTTGGGTTCAGCCACCTAGGACCACTAGGGATTATGCTACCCGTCAACCGCGCCCTTTATCCCGTGTATGTATCGTGAATCGTTTTACATGTCTAGACGCACATGTTCCTCAATGTGCCATCCGAGTTCCGTGTTAGGGCAAATCAAGAAATACGGAACTCGGTCGGGAGCTTTAAGTCGTCTGCTGTTGCAGATATCAAGGTCTGTTTTTGTACCTGTGGCTATGGTCCCACGTGACCCCTCCCTCAACTACTGAAAGGCAACCCAAGAAAAATCATGTATGAGAACTACACTACGGCCCATCGATGCCCATTTCCAGATAGCCAACCTCACCCATAACTCGATAGCTAGTATATGATCTTTTGGGAGTTCCCTGCCTTTCCGTACGTACACGATTGACTAAAGATGGTAGGTAGTCGGCGACATGCTATCCCAGGGCAAAATCAAGTATCGTCGACTCCACGCTAATCCATCCCAGTCTTTAGGTCGCTCGCATAGAAAACAAGGCATACTCATGGCTCTTCTACCACAGACCTTAACCTCTATGAGGCCGGGTTACATTGACCACTTGCCACCTCACAGAGGGATACCAAGAGTATCCTCATGTTCACCCAAGCTTCCGCTTCATCACCCAGTTCGTTGGAGCTTTTATCTAAGTCAGATAACTTGCTCCCCCTCGTATACTAAATGATGACCTACCGTACCTGGTTACTCATCTCTTTATGAACTAGTCCCATGTCCTTAGCTAAGAATTATTACTTAGTTACCCTTAACTAAGGTTTACCACTTAGCCCCTCTTTCCGCTATCCGTATTAACTACGATTTCCCACCTAGTCCCCTAAGCTAGGGTTTTGTCAAATGGGTTAAGTGTTGTTATCCAAGTTCATGACTTAACCCGCCTACGAATCATGTCAAGATTGGCTAAGTAATCAAGTTCAAGGCTTAGCCCTACAAGTTGGTTAAGTGTACCAAGAAGCTCATGACTTAACCTTATCAAGTCAAACTGGTTAAGTATTATTTGTCTTAACCCTATCAGATTATCATGTTAGATTGATTAAGCATAGATTATCTTAATCCCATCAGATTATCGAGTCGGATTGGTTAAGTATGGGTTAGCTTAACCCCATCCACTAATCATATTACAATGGTTAAGCCTACTTTTAAAAGGTCTTGTGACTTAACCCTATTAGGTCCACCTATTGGATTGGTTAAGTATTGGTTACTTAACCTCATCAAATCATCACGTATAATTGGTTAAGTGTAAGTTACTTAACCCCATTAAGTTATCATGTTAAATTGGTTAAGTATTGGTTACTTAACCCCATTGAATTACCAAGTTTAGATTGGTTAAGTGTTTAACTTAACCCCATCGAATTCCCATGTTTAGATTAGTTAAGTATAGGTTACTTAACCCCATCTAATTACCGTGTTTAGATTAGTTAAGTCTTAATTACTTAACCCCATCTAATTACCAAGTCGGATTAGTTCAGTGTAAATTACTTAACCCCATCCCCTAATCATCTTGTATGGTTAAGTGTCATTAAGAAATCAAGCCCGGTCCCACTTAACCTACCCATTCGTGTCATATCGGTTAAGTGTCACTAGTCAAATTTACTTAACCTTATCATGTGGCATTAATTTAATTAATGCACTCTCAACATCTCACATTAGACCTTGTTGTGGTTACTTGTTAAGCCGAGCGGGTCCGGGTAGATTTACACCACAACCTAGTCTAACCTCGGGTCTTAAGCGCGACATGACCAACTTCTCACATTGGATCCTATTGTTTGTAGCCACTAGTTAAGCCGGGCGGGTCCGGGTAGATTTATGCTACAAACTCAACCCAACCTCGAGTTGGCCACTTTCATGTTTGGTCTAGTGTTATATTACACTTACAACCCATACGTGTCTAATTTCAAGTCCCATGTTTACCCCACGTGTCATGCCCCCATTTTGGTTCAACTTACATGCCGTGTTCACATGTAACCTCAAGTCAAGTTTTCATGTCATATTCAAGTCAAGATTTCACGTCATGTTCATGTTTATCTAACTACCACAAAATCGTGTTTTCACTTGAGTAAAAGCGAGTCAACATAGTAGGTATACTATGGCTACACGTAGACCCCAAAACATGCACGATGCCACAAAAGGGATTGGCTCCAAACATGCATGGTATCATAAGGGGGTTTGGCCTTAAAACATGAACGATAGTGTCATATAGGGATTGGCCATAAGCATGCATACTATCATATAGGGTTTGGCCACAAGCATGCACAATGTCATAAAGGATTTGGCCACAAACTTACATATTATCATAGGAAATTTAGCCACAAACTTGCATATTGTCATAACGGGATTTGACCTTACATAAACATGATCTCATAAGGGGTTGGTTTCATTTACATGCATAAGCCCCAAAGTCCAATTTATGCCATTATTTCACAAGTCAAAGTGGCTCTAAGTGTTCATGCTATCATACTACAAGTAAAGGTCCAATCTTGCATGGCAAACTAAGTCCAATGCAACATGAATAACATAGTTTAGTCGCTACAACATAACCCAAAGTCATATGTTCATGTTAAAGGAGCAAACTAGGCTCGCATAGGTTGTAGCATTCATGTCTAACCACATTTTATTCCATGCCATGATTAAACTACCGTTAACATCTCGAAGTAGCTAGAACTTACATAGCGTGGCAAGAGGGCTAGGAGCATGAATCGTTTTGACGAAGAAAGGTGGCTCCTTTGATGAAGAACCGTCATAAAACTCGCATAACAACATTGATTTGGCCTCTATTTGGTGTAGCAAGCTTGCACCTTTTGATTTGAACCTAATTTGAATGCATAGTCTCTTGAATTTAGGGATGGAGGCCATGATCAATGTAGATTTGGGCAGCACTTCGTTGCAAGAGTGATTTGTGAGGGTTTAGGCAAGTCTAGGGGTGTTTTTATAGAGATTAGGGTAGTTTAAGGCCGTTAGATTAACCCTAGGATAGATCCCAGCCCTCAAAAATCGTCACAAGCCTCCAAAACAGGACCCAGGAGCAAAACAGGTGCACCAGGCCGACCTAGCCGACCAGGCAGGTCGACCCCCTGGTCGACCCTGGGGTCGACTCCCCAGTCGACCTGGCCCCACCCAGGTCGACTCCCAGGTCGACCTGGTTCTGGCGGGATTTTTCCCGCCTAGCCTGATTTTTGAAAATTTGAAATCTGTTTTGAATTCTGATTTTTCGTGAAACTTCCGAAGGCCATATCTCGGTCATACGGACTCCGATTTACGAAATTTCGGACTCTATTTCGCGTATTTTTCCGAGGCGAACGCAATGGCACAGCCCTTTTCGCCTGATTCAGATTTTAACATTTAATTCTGCCTTGATTCTTGTCTTAACACGTTGTTTAAAATTCGAGTTGTTACATTCTCCCCTCCTTTAAGGATTCCGTCCCCGAAATCTCCAAGTTAGGAAGAACGCATCCTACCATCCATCATCCATCTACTAAAAACATCATCCACAGGCAACCATTGTCCTTAGACGATTTCTAATGCCATATGAACATATGCAAAACGTGTGTGTATATGCTCCTTAGCTAATGCTAATGATCAGGCCTGAATGATCTTTCTAATGCAAAATATGTTTAGTGCCATGAGTCCAACATGTATGCAAATAGTCCTAGTCATATAAGTACTATATGCGTGCACAAACATTCATTCATATGCAACATCCGCATGATAACACATTCAATTTCATCCATAAACAAGTATAAATACTCGTGCATATGCAACATGAAACGTGACCGCGTCAATCTAGTATCTAATGTGTATTCGCGCATCCACGAGCAACCACTTGCAACCATTTGCAACCATATCAATCATAACATGTTTCAAATAGATGTTCACATCCATAGAGTTCTATCTAAGGTTCCCAAGATAAGATCGAGGAGATAAACAAGACAAACTCCTTACGGGGTTTGTAACAGAAACAGGACCGAGAGGATATCCACCAAGCGATAGCATGCGGTTAGCTCTACAGGTGAACCAAGGATCAAAGATATACCCTTAAAAAAAGACATAATGCGCGTGTCTAAGCCGCATTTCCATGAGCTTGATTCCATTGTGCCTTGACTGCCTTTGACTCCATGATTTCTTAGCTCCTTGATTCATATTTCCAAGGTATGAGTCGGAACTCTTTTCATTGTCGCCTCTCGTTCCACTTTCACTTATCCTTTCCCTAGTATACTTGGCTCAAACGTATCCACTTACTCATGCAAGCTCTCCAAAATTCACTAGTGAATTCTGGATCTCGTTTACCACTGCCAATCCATGTTACCACGTGCACTTACTAGGGTGATTCCTATAACCTATGCTCAAGCGGAATGAACCATCCGTCTTATTGGCGGATGTTACTCGATTGGATCAGAGATTTCCGATAAGAGATTCTAGGTAACTAACAATGACAGAACCCAAAAGGTTATACGAGACTTCGAAGGTATTACCAAAGCAAGCCAAGAGTCTGACTACCCTCTTTTCAAAACCGAGAATGGTATCCCTTGCTGGATAACCACTTTACCCCTAGAATCCATCCATGGCTCAACAATAGAAGTATTGCTTCTAATCTCAACACTTGTCCTAGACGTTCTCAAATCCAACGAGTCATGAATAAATGGACCGACTCTCCAACCAGATTTTGGGACAAAACTGGGATCCTTTACCATGCTAGTACTAAGGTGCAGAGACTCAACTATCCAAGCAGACTTAAATGATACGATGATCAAGACAAAGTCTGGACGGGATGATAGAAAAGAACGACTAAACCTTTACCAGAAACGGTACCATTTCTTTTAGGTACCCTAGAAATGGGAGCGTACAATTTCCCTCTACGATGATCTTGTCCTTGTCCTCCTTGATGGACTAAGCCATAGCAACAGTTGCTTATCCTTAAGCTCGCGTCCTTTATCCTTACTCTTATTATCCTTACTTGTACCACGGCAACAGGTCTCTCGAGAACCACCTCCATCGTACGGAAAACACTTACGTGGCTAGACAAAGATTAGTCACAGTTAGAACTACTGTGACTACTGATGGAGGAAAGAAAGGAAAAGAGATTCAATCCAGAAATCAAAGGATAGTGCTAATGGCTTTTGGGGAATAGCCTTTAAAAACTTTTCTTGAAAAATGCTTCTTTGTAAAACGGTTTCTCAAATAGTTTTCAGAAGGTTTTTTTTTAACTTTTTCCCAGTCTGGTAAACTTCTGCTCTGATACCAAATGTAACACCCCACCTCCGCTAGGGTCACTCACAAGGGAATGCACTAGGTTTGGTGAAGCATTATCGTGGTAAACATGCACAGAAATATTACAAGACAGAACATATATATACAAAACAGCGGAGGTAAAACAAATTTCATTACCTTATAAAATAAGGTCTAAAGCCTTTTACATCAGGATACATCAAAACCTGTCTTGCAATAGTAAAGAAGCATAAAACCATTTCATAAATTATTCCCCAAGTAAAACAGTAAAGTAGCCACAGCCAAGAAAAGTCCAAGCCATGCGTGATGACCTTCAAGTAGAAGAAGTCCGAACTAGGTAACAGTGTTTCCTCCCTGAAAACCTGGGGGGAAACGGAAGACAAGAGGCGAGAGAAAACGGGGTCAGTCATAAAGACTGGTAAGTCCTATCTACCTCCAGTATAAAAACAGGTAAAGGTAACATGACATGCATAAACTAAAAGTAAACATAAGGATGACTACAAGATAGATAAACTAAAATAGGCTGAACTACTGTAGCAAGGTAAACTAAGATATCATGCTAAACTACGGTGTCATGATAAGTCAAGGTATCACATTGTCCGGTTTCTATCAAGTATAATATCCCAAGGTATCTATCCTGTATAACATCCCACGGTATCTATCATGTATATTTCTCATGGTCCTAACATGTATATTTGCTCTGCACCTCTCGTACTAGTATCCCAACCCGCGTCATGTGTTAACCATGAATGCCCCTTGCCCAATGTCATGTAATGGTCCATGTCAACCTAATATATAGCATATGTAGGTTTTCCCAACTCGTATGTCTCTTTCCATGTATAAGTTCAGTCCTTTGCCGTAGGCCATGCGGGCTTTCCCATGTGAACGTTTTATCCTTGAGGTTATTTTGGACTGCTACCCTTGATCTTGTTATGTTTCCTTACCATGAACTATCGCGCGTTCACTTAGGATTTATGCCACCTAGGACCACTAGGGATTATGCTACCTAATGAACGTTTCTGTGTCTCGGTTTGGGTTCAGCCACCTAGGACCACTAGGGATTATGCTACCCGTTAACCGCGCCCTTTATCCCGCGTATGTATCGTGAATCGTTTTCCATGTCTAGACGCACATGTTCCTCAATGTGCCATCCGAGTTCCGTGTTAGGGCAAATCAAGAAATACGGAACTCGGTCGGGAGCTTTAAGTCGTCTGCTGTTGCAGATATCAAGGTCTGTTTTGGTACCCGTGGCTATGGTCCCACGTGACCCCTCCCTCAACTACAGAAAGGCAACCCAAGAAAAATCATGTATGAGAACTACACTACGGCCCATCGATGCCCATTTCCAGATAGCCAACCTCACCCATAACTCGATAGCTAGTATATGGTCTTTTGGGAGTTCACTGCCTTTCCGTACGTACACGATTGACTAAAGATGGTAGGTAGTCGGTGACATGCTATCCCAGGGCAAAATCAAGTATCGTCGACTCCACGCTAATCCATCCCAGTCTTTAGGTCGCTTGCATAGCAACCAAGGCATACTCTTGGCTCTTCTACCGTAGACCTTAACCTCTGTGAGGCCGGGTTACATGGACCACTTGCCACCTCACAAAGGGATACCAAGAGTATCCTCACGTTCCCCGAAGCTTCCGCTTCGTCACCCAGTTCGCTGGAGCTTTTATCTAAGTCAGATAACTTGCTCCCCCTCGTATACTAAGCGATGACCTACCGTACCTGGTTACTCATCTCTTTATGAACTAGTCCCATGTCCTTAGCTAAGAATTATTACTTAGTTACCCTTAACTAAGGTTTACCACTTAGCCCCTCTTTCCGCTATCCTTATTAACTACGATTTCCCACCTAGACCCCTGAGCTAGAGTTTTGTCAAATGGGTTAAGTGTTGTTATCCAAGTTCATGACTTAACCCGCCTACGAATCATGTCAAGATTGGCTAAGTACTCAAGTTCAAGGCTTAGCCCTACAAGTTGGTTAAGTGTACCAAGAAGCTCATGACTTAACCTTATTAAGTCAAACTGGTTAAGTATTTATTTGTCTTAACCCTATCAGATTATCATGTTAGATTGATTAAGCATAGATTATCTTAATCCCATCAGATTATCGAGTCGGATTGGTTAAGTATGGGTTAGCTTAACCCCATCCACTAATCATATTACAATGGTTAAGCCTACTTTTAAAAGGTCTTGTGACTTAACCCTATCAGGTCCACCTATTGGATTGGTTAAGTATAGGTTACTTAACCTCATCAAATCATCACGTATAATTGGTTAAGTATAAGTCACTTAACCCCATTAAGTTATCATGTTAAATTGGTTAAGTATTGGTTACTTAACCCCATTGAATTACCAAGTTTAGATTGGTTAAGTGTTTAACTTAACTCCATCGAATTCCCGTGTTTTGATTAGTTAAGTATAGGTTACTTAACCCCATCTAATTACCGTGTTTAGATTAGTTAAGTCTTAATTACTTAACCCCATCTAATTACCAAGTCGGATTAGTTCAGTGTAAATTACTTAACCCCATCCCCAAATCATCTTGTATGGTTAAGTGTCATTAAGAAATCAAGCCCGGTCCCACTTAACCTACCCATTCGTGTCATATCGGTTAAGTGTCACTAGTCAAATTTACTTAACCTTATCATGTGGCATTAATTTAATTAATGCACTCTCAACCTCTAACATTAGACCTTGTTGTGTTTACTAGTTAAGCCGGGCGGGTCTGGGTAGATTTACACCACAACCTAGTCTAACCTCGGGTCTTAAGCGCGACATGACCAACTTCTCACATTGGATCCTATTGTTTGTAGCCACTAGTTAAGCCGGGCGGGTACGGGTAGATTTATGCTACAAACTCAACCCAACCTCGAGTTGGCCACTTTCATGTTTGGTCTAGTGTTATATTACACTTACAACCCATACGTGTCTAATTTCAAGTCCCATGTTTACCCCACGTGTCATGCCCCCATTTTGGTTCAACTTACATGTCGTGTTCACATGTAACCTCAAGTCAAGTTTTCATGTCATATTCAAGTCAAGATTTCGCATCATGTTCATGTTTATCTAACTACCCCAAAATCGTGTTTTCACTTGAGTAAAAGCGAGTCAACATAGTAGGTATACTATGGCTACATGTAGACCCCAAAACATGCACGATGCCACAAAAGGGATTGGCTCCAAACATGCATGGTATCATAAGGGGGTTTGGCCTTAAAACATGAATGATAGTGTCATATAGGGATTGGCCATAAGCATGCATACTATCATATAGGGGTTGGCCACAAGCATTCACAATGTCATAAAGGATTTGGCCACAAACTTACATATTATCATAGGAAATTTAGCCACAAACTTGCATATTGTCATAACGGGATTTGACCTTACATAAACATGATATCATAAGGGGTTGGTTTCATTTACATGCATAAGCCCCAAAGTCCAATTTATGCCATTATTTCACGAGTCAAAGTGGCTCTAAGTGTTCATGCTATCATACTACAAGTAAAGGTCCAATCTGGCATGGCAAACTAAGTCCAATGCAACATGAATAGCATGGTTTAGTCGCTACAACATAACCCAAAGTTATATGTTCATGTTAAAGGAGAAAACTAGGCTCGAATAGGTTGTAGCATTCATGTTTAACCACATTTTATTCCATGCCATGATTAAACTACCGTTAACATCTCGAAGTAGCTAGAACTTACATAGCGTGGCAAGAGGGCTAGGAGCATGAATCGTTTTGACGAATAAAGGTGGCTCCTTTGATGAAGAACCGTCATGAAACTCGCATAGCAACGTTGATTTGGCCTCTATTTGGTGTAGCAAGCTTGCACCTTTTGATTTGACCCCAATTTGAATGCATAGTCTCTTGAATTTAGGGATGGAGGCCATGATCAATGTAGATTTGGGCAGCACTTCGTTGCAAGAGTGATTTGTGTGGGTTTAGGCAAGTCTATGGGTGTTTTTATAGAGATTAGGGTAGTTTTAGGCCGTTAGATTAACCCTAGGATAGATCCCAGCCCACAAAAATCGTCACAAGCCTCCAAAACAGGACCGAGGAGCCAAACAGGTGCACCAGGCCGACCTGGCCGACCAGGCAGGTCGACCCCCAGGTCGTCCCTGGGGTCGACTCCCCAGTCGACCTGGCCCCACCCAGGTCGACTCCCAGGTCGACCCCCAGGTCGACCTGGTTCTGGCGGGATTTTTCCCGCCTAGCCTGATTTCTGAAAATTTGAAATCTGTTTTGAATTCTGATTTTTCGTGAAACTTCCGAAGGCCATATCTCGGTCATACGGACTCCGATTTACGAAATTTCGGACTCTATTTCGCGTATTTTTCCGAGATGAACGCAATGGCACAGCCCGTTTCTCCTGATTTAGAATTTAACATTTAATTCTGCCTTAATTCTTGTCTTAACACGTTGTTTAAAATTCGGGTTGTTACAAAAGAGAATTGCTCAGAATAACGCCGCCATTAAAAGCTTTCTTCTGGAAAAGAAGAAGATAGCAAAATAATATATAAAAGACAAACGAGAGGATTGGCTAACCAAAATAGTATTTCCATCTGGTCGCTCGTACGAAAGACAACCCTATGTTCAGATTAGTGGGCTTGGCATTCGAGCAATCAGGGAATCACTCAAAACAAGAACACATAGGTATACGTGGAAAACCATTAAATATGCACAGTTGGCATCCCGAAATTCAACTGTTCGCACAATAACCAAAAGGACACATCAAGCCTCTCGCTCACAGAGAGAGACAATATCAGTCCACTACAACGAAACAATCCCAAATTTTTGTATGACTGACCCCTCGACAAATCTACCAAACAATGTGCGATCAAATATGTCGAAGCCAGTAATTCCTTACTAAAAGAAATCACGGACTTCGAGGGGCAAGTGTTAATCCCAAAAAAATCCATATGCACATTGAGCAAAGGATACGGAACGAGAACCATCAGGGTCGGTCATGCGCAATGATATCCGAGGCACATAAATGGCTCACGATGGATAGGACGCAACTACACGGAGCAAAACCCAAGAAAAATCAAATCGACCAATACGACCGAAGAAGATGGCATGATATGCTATGAGAAATGCGGCTTAATAAAGATAAGGATCGTACATTATGTAAAGCCGCTCACAACAACAGAGCACGCTTGATCTAATATCAAAGTTCGGTCGCACGCATCAAGACAGGAGTCAAGGTCACACGTATATTTAACAGCTGCTCATTAATTGCAACTCCTATCGCTCGACACTCGAATCAGAAACCTATTGGTAGGTCGTATACCAACTCCTAGAAAGAGCACATTCACATTTCAAAGTCATAAGTCTCAGTCGGTCGCCTCTAGACTAATGAAGATCGTCGCCTCGCTCGCTCAAATCAGACACAACCACATTAAGAAACTATGATCGGTCGTTCCTTCATTTCGCCATCAAGTAAGTTAGATATCTACTCGCCAAATGCGCGAAATAGCCACAACCGAAGGACATCAACCAAAGTCACCCACACAACTACTCAAGACGCTCGCTTCATTGAGTCGCTCGCGCATGACAACCGAATACAGCTCTGGACATCTGGCTACAGCTAGCCGATGGCATGATTGTAATTAATAGAATGAGCGATCCGTAGCCTGCATAAACGGATTTCAGGTCATTTTCCGAAGGGAGATCACCTATAAATACACCATGGCTGCCAACATAAAGGGGATCCAATCTTTGAAATCACGAAGTGCTGCTAAATTCTATCCTCAACTACTAATTCGGTCATGGCATCAAGTACAATCTTATGATCAAGGAAAACGAAGGCATCCTCCTCCTCAATCATTCATCCATCCTTCTTCTCCTCAAATTCTACCATTCTCTTGTATAATTCCAAGATTGAAATATATAAACAAGGGTATATTGAGTGAATATAGAGATGTATGAAAAGAGAGAGTCGATGTATTTTGTAATCCTCATTATAAGATTGGAAATCACCTTCACAGTGGACGTAGGCCTAATTAGCGACTGACCACTCTAAATCTCGTCTCTACGTTACCTTTCTCGCATTTTTCGTTTTCAATTGCTGATTAAACATGGTTCCATTTATTTCTTACCGTATTGGTGAAGTACAGTTTTAGTACCTTGGGTGTTTAGACCAATTTTGGTGTAAAAAATTACATTAGATAATGTACATCAAATTACACTGAAAATAATAATCATCAGAGTTACACAGTATAACAGGATCATACTTAGTACAAAATACAGTTTCATCTTTATATAAAATGTCTACAGCGGAATCAAACATAATATACATAACAAGAGTTGAACAGCATAATAGAAGTGATAGAATCCATCTTCAGCTCCATAGCTATCCAGAAAGAGCCTGTTAAAACATGAATACAAGGCTGCCCGTGAAGAAAATAGGGCACCCGAGTTTGCAAGTGAAACAAACTAAGAGTCAGTTTTGTGACTGGTATGAGAAATCTACTTAACTTATTTTACAATAAGGCCAGTCACAGGACCATGCCGCTAACGCGGAACGGGTTTACTCCATTGGATTGCCAGTGCTTAACACAAATAAATCATTTAAACATCGCAATGCTTTATACAAAAATGAAGCCATTATAAGACTCAGGTCCCATCACACAATGCAACGCAAGCCGGAGGATAGAGTTTTACCTTATAATGGCCAAAATATACTTGATACGTATAAAACAAAAGCATTTGATATTATTACTAGTGTTTATACGTTTCAAAAACAATTTCAATCATAAGTACTAATCATAGACGACATGGGTACCATATATCATGTCACCATATATAGGTTTACAATCAAAACCGCATGATGTCGTATTTGGAAATTGGATTTCTGTCATGAACCAAGGCAAGGGATCATCCCCACCACTTCGAGACAATCTAGCCCATGTCTTAGGCAAGTACTCTGTCAAGCCTTTGGATCGTCAGGGCCGGTCCACATGGAGTGGATTAAAATGCCTGAACACTGCATTTCCCCGCCCTATGGGGCATAAACTGGTCATATCCCAACCAAACCATCGGCCCCGTAGTGGCCGATATAACCGAGGTGCCTCGCTTTCCATCATCCACATAAGTAAAACATCAGGGCGTGCAAAACCTCGACATCACTCCTAGCTAGAATGAAACGCATGTCCTCCCTGAGGTCCTCTCCCGTTTCTGGTTCATACCGGGGTGTGAGGCCCGCGTATCAACGCTATACACAAAGCTAGCTATATTAAAGCCCTGCTTTGATCATCAACCACAAGACTCTGCTTTTCAACAAAAGCCTTGATCACAGCATCTCTGTATGCAACGTTGTCAACCTACAACGTCAGACACACATCCATTTACAAGTCCGTTCTGGGTCTGAACGAAACCGGAGGCACCTTATTCCTCGTCCAATATATCCAATACAGGGGAGAGGCCCTCGCACATCCGAACAATCAACGAGTACGTCCGGACAACCACCACTGTAACCCCTTCAGGGAAGCAACTCCCATCAAAGGCATCAGTAGCCATCCATTCGATGTGAGCATCATCGGTCTTGCACCGTCTTCGTATCTTCGACTTCTAATCGTCGACCAATTATTTGAAATGAGATTTAACTCGGCCTTTTCAAATAATTCACGTATATTTAGAATTCAAATCAATTCATTTCCATGGTTAAATTATTTGACGTCCATAATTCAATTCATTAATGTAATTTTCATGTCAAACACATTCAGCCATCAAATATCCAATAAACTAAGTAAATTTGGTTTATCTCCATTTCAAATTGTTTATAATGATTTATCGCTATTTTTATTTATTAAAAAATAGCCCATTTATTCAAACGACGCTTCAGGCCATAACACGGTTATGGCTTGTTTTTCTTCAGATTTGGTTTACACATATCTGAAAATCTAATCGTTGGATCTTTACAAATTTTATAACGTTGGAAAGATATTTTCAATGCAGACCCAACGGTTCTAGTTTTGGGAAAATCCAACGGTCGGATCTCTCGGTACAATCGTTTAAAGTTACGATTTCAAATCACGAACTGCAGCGTCGTTATTCGTTTTATTTTAATTATATTTATATATATATGTATAAATATAATTCATTCTGCCATTGTTTTTCTTCAGATTTGAATTAAACATTTCACGCAATCTAACCGTTGGATCTTTACAAATTTGATATCATTGGAAAGATATTTTCAAAGCGAACCTAACGGTTCCAGTTTCGGGGAAATCTGATAGTCGGATTTCTCGGTATAATCGTTTAAAATCACGATTCCAAAACACGAACTGCAGCGTCGTTTTTCATTTTAATTTAATTATATTTATATATATATATATAATCCGTTCTTCCATTTCCAAACCATTTTCATTTCATATACGTGGTGAAAATAATATTTTTACCTAACAAATATTTATTTCAACACATGACTATTTTTAACACTTCATATATATAACAAAAATGTGATTTTTATTGTTAAAAATTTTTATTTCTAACATGAATATTTTTAGCAATTCATATATGTAATAAAAATGTGATTTTTATTGCTAAAACAATTTATTTCAAACATGAATATTTTTAGCGATTCATATATGTAATAAAAATGTGATTTTTATCGTTCAAACAATTCATTCGTCATATGAATATTTTTCCAACACATGAATATAAATCAAACACATGAATTTTTCAGAAAATTTCGGCAGCATAACGGCAGGGGGTTTAAAACCAGCACCGTCCCGAGTATGGCTCCTCGCACTACCTTAGGCCTCTCGGCGTTCCCTAAGGGGCTTATCCTAATGATCTAATCATTTCGATCGTTTTCATATCATATTGAATTTTTCCACAAACAATTCCAGTTTTGTTTCAACCACAGACAACCATTGTCAACCATTTGCAATAGCAACCAAATTTCACACTAACCACAAACAATCACAACCAATATACAACGTCCATGGTTTGTGGACGAGGGGAGTATATATATATGTATATATATATATATATTTCAATTTCATTTCAACTCCATTCAACGCACATATGATTTTTACAATGTATATATAACTTATACATCGCACATATAATTTATACAACGCTTATACATGAGGTGTACAAAGCTTATATAACTTATACATTGATCATATAATTTATACATTGCTGTTCCATTCAAATTTAGATTTAGAAATCTCACATTGGGTTCCACTCCTCCAAAAATTGTAGGAAGCTCCAAAAATTCTCTGGTCTCTTCTAAAATGTAGAGAACATCGCCATGAGTCCAATGTCTCTTGTTTCACTGGATTTCGACAACATAGCAAAAAGTTATGATTTTTATAGTGAAACCATAATTCGTAGCGCTTTAAAGTGCTATAAACAGTTTTAAATAATTTCAGCCGTATACCTTTCCTTTTCGTTCCAAACTAGGTTTGAATTTTCGTCGAATCCGTGAAACTAGATGGTGATCAGCCAACGCCACGTCGAAGGCCTCCGAGAGGCGCACAAACCGAGGTGGGTGCGGTCAGGTGCGACAGCCTGGTGAACTGGTGGCAGAGACCTGAAACGCGCAACTTCGAGGAGGTGATTCGGAGAAAATACTCAATGAAAATTTGCAAACTTTATATGGATTTAAAGAGGAAGGCGAGATCTACAAAATTCCCAACGGTAGCATGTGATTTAATTGAGTGGTTTGAGAGATTTTGAAGAGAGAAGGCTAGAAGGAGGTCCCGTCGTGCGATCTGGAGCGAGGGGGGGTTGCGCGATTTTTTTAGAAATTATTGGTCCATATATATTCTAATTTCAAAAATAGTGTTTTCTAATCCGAACTCCTCATCAAACCCAACGACTGTCGCCCCTAGCTAAATACCCCCATTCCGAACACATTGGAATATGTTTCGCAAGCCCGTTCGACTGTTTCAGTCAGTTATCCTTCAAATTAAAATAAAAAACATTCAATTTTAGATTTGAACGTACATTTTAATTTGCCTGGGCCACATACTGGTTCTAAAAATTCCAGAAAAATAAATCTGGTTATGTTTGGATGATACGATCCCAACAAAACTAATTTCGTCGAATTTGGAGACCGTTTGAAAAATGGTCATTTTCTGGTCGATCCAAATTGACAAAAATTAACCAAACACGTTTTCTTTTGCCACGCTCACATATTAATTCCAAAAATTATGAAAATTGGAATCTAGCAATAATTTGACATTCCGGATCCAACAAAAGTGGTTTCATCGAAAAAGGAGGTCATTTGCAAAATGTCTATTTTTGCGGGCTACATTCATTCCATAGCGACCTTTCTGAAAATTCATTTGGCCATAACTTTTGATTCCCGCTATGAAATTTCGATTTTTCAGATTCGTTAGAAAGATATTTTTAAACAGATTTAAATACTTTTGGTTTCACTAAAATCCGATTTATTTTGCAACCTGTACAGTCAATCAAAGTTCGAATTCAAATTTTCAAACTTCCGCGCCATTTCAAGCCTTCTTTTATATTTAAAATAAATATATTCACTATAACTTCGATCCAAATAAATTTTTAGTCGTTATTATTTAAAATAAATTATTTTAAATATTAAAAATTCATTAAAATAGCCAAATACAAAATTCTAAATTGGTTCTGATTTTCGGGGTTGTTACAATATTATGACACAAAATGTAGTAGTTTTGAAAATAAATCGGTCCATTTTAGAAAGAGATTACCGATGTAACAACCCGGAATTTCTGAACCAATTTAAAATTTTTATTTTAATTATTTTAATGGATTTAGTATATTTAAATTAATTAATTTTAAATAATAACGACGAAAAATTTATTTAAATCGAAATTAGAACGTTTAAATTTATTTTAATTATAAAACGAGCCTGAAATGGCACGGTAGTTTGAAAATTCGATTTCAAATTTCAATTGAATCTACGGGATTCAAAATAAATTGGATTTCAGTAAAACCAGAAATATTTCAATCTGTTTAAAAATATCTTTCCAACGATTGTGAAAAATCCAGATTCATAATGGGAATTGAAAGTTATAACCAGTTTAAAATTCAGAAAAGTCGATGTAGAATTTATATATATTTTAATATAATATATGGCCTTTAAAAATAGCCATTTTGCAAACGACCTCCGTTTTCAACGAAACCACTTTTGTTGGATCCGGAATGTCAAATTATAGCTAGATTCCAATTTTCATAATTTTTGAAATTAATATGTGAGCGTGGCAAATTAAAACGTGTTTGGTCGATTTCAGTTGAATTGAATCGACCATAAAATGGCCATTTTTCAAACGGTCCCCAAATTCGACGAAATTAGTTTTATTAGGATCGTATTGTCAAAACAAAGCTAGAAATGATTTTTCTGTAATTTTTAGAGCTAGTATGTTGCCGTGAGAAATTAATTGTGAAACGATCAGCCACATAAGGACAAAAACAGGGCTTTTTGAGCAAACGAACTCGGAATTCGACGAAACCTGTTTTGTTAGAACCGTATCGTCAAGATATAGAAACCTATCAATTTTCATCGCCAAAGGTGTTCGTATGTGACCGTGGCATCAATAACTGTCGAATAAAGAGAGTGTGAACTAAAGAATAAATAATAAAGCTAGAAAATTAATAATAAATAATAAATCCTGACCCACTGCTATATAATATCTTTTCCCCCTTCCTAAACCCTTATTATTCTTCTTCCTCAAAAATTGACAGCAGCCATCTCTCTCTTTTTCTCTCAAAATTTTGCAAATTAGCCCGTGGAAACAAAATAATTTATATCTCTTAATCCATACACAATCAACCCAAACCTTTTCTGGGTATTGTAGATCATCATGATCTCTACCTACCATAAAAATTCCAGAACCTATTGTCGGACGGATTCGCCGGAATCGACAGTCAAAGTCAGAAAAACAGTTTCGGATTTTGGTGAATTCTGATCAAATGGTGAAGAATTAGGCGATGACCCAGTTGAAGATATTGTAGAGGAGGGATAGATGAACAACTTTGTCTTTGGTTGTTTGATCTGAAAGTGCTCGTAGTAGCGGCAAAATCGAGATGAACGTGGGTGATGGTTTTCTGGTTGCTGGCGATCGGTTATGGCCTCGTAAGCGGCGCCACAGGCGGAGTTGGCCGAAGGTGTCTAAAGGGCGGAGGACCAGGGTGACATGGCGCTTCAATTTGTTGGGGTTTGCGATGCTGATGTGGCGTGGTGGCGGTGTATTTCTGGTCGACGTCCAATTGGGGTTCCGCCCAAATTCTCGTCAACGGCGGCGATTGTGGTTAAGGGGCTGGCATAGTGACGGCATGGCAGAGCGGGGAAGTGATTGGTGGGGTCCAGCGACAGTGTATGTGGTCCAGGTGGCGGAGCTTACCATCCAGCAAGGGGGAACGGGGTTAAAACCAAATTGGGCATGAATTTAGGGTTTAATTAATTAATTAAATTATATAATCAATGTTCGTAACGCAATATCTTTCACATACGAGGTCGAAATCTGACGATTTCAGATCTGTTGCGATCGTGGAGTCGAGAGCTTCGCATCGATAATAACTACGTAAAATTTGGAGCAAGTTGGAATTTGGGGCAAAATTCAAACTCAAACGATACCAAAATCATCGGTTAAAGACTGACGGAGTGGAAACGAAGGTGAGAACTCCTCACTAGAATATTTTACATAGTTATTTATTTAATTTCATAACTGAAAAATATATATAATTGCTAGTGTAAGTTTTTATCAGTTTAATTATTATAAATTGTATACGGTACATGTTAGATCACCTTTCTCGTCCATAAACCATGGACGATTTAAATTGACTGTATTGTGTGTTGTTTCTAATGTTTTTTCGGCAAGGCTGTGTTGTTTCTAATGTTGAAATGTTAAACATATTAAAAATAATGTTAACATTAATATGGTTGTTGAAATTAAATATTAAATATTTATTTATAATATAAATAGTGAAATTAGTTAAATAGGAAAATAATTCAAACTGGGTTAGAATTGGTTATATTTATTAACCAATAATTTATTTAAATTCACTGTTGTTGTTAGGAAACCCCACACGGGTATTGGGATGATATTTGACATACACTAATCCCAATATCTAATTATATGTCAATCAATGGATTGACAGTCTGTGATGAGCGTTATTTATTTATTTTAATGATCGCACTGTTGTAAATTTCACTTTGGATGTGAATGGATTGTTTAATGATTATTTATCATTATTTTTGTATACAAGTAATGTATGAAATCCATATAACAGAAAGTATATGGTAATTGATTGAGTCGCATTCCAATTCAGAAATAAATAATGTTTTTACAATAAATAATGTTTTATAAAGAACATTTTAGAAATAAAGAACATTTTTATACTTTGAAAATGTCACCTTTCATATGGTAATAAGAATAAAATAATCATATACATTGAAAATGTCACCTTTCATATGGTAATAAGAATAAAATAATCATTCATTAAATTACATTTTCATACATTGAAAATGTCACCTTTCATATGTTAATAAGAATAAAATAATCATTCATTGAATTACATTTTTATACATTGAAAATATCGCCCTTAATATGTTAATAAGAATAAAATAATCATTTAATTGAATTATATTTAACATAGTTAAGAATCATTTTTATGCAAATGAAACATTTCTATGTAAAGAATCATTCTTAGATAAAAGAAACATTTCTATGTAAAGAATCATTTTTATATAAAATAAAAAAAATTATATAAAAGAAACATTTTTATGTAAAAGAATCATTTTTATGTAAAAGGATCATTTTAATGTAAAATGAATCATTTTAGTGTGAAGAACATTCTAATGTAAAGGCATTTCAATTAAAAGGATAATCTAAAATAAAGAGTATTTAAAAATAAAGGATATTTTAAAATAACGAATATTTTAAAATAATATTCGGTGAAGAATAAATATTGTGATTTTGATGTCCATTTTAGATGGACACAAAAATATAAAAATACGAAGCAGGATTAAGTATAGAAACGCCATTTTTACACGAACGGGTTATCGATCGATTTTATTCATTTAATAGTGAATATCAAAAAGAAGTGATTTCAAAATTTAATATTTTGAAAATATATTATTTTAATATTATAAAAATAAAGAATAGTCCATTTTGATTTAAAATTGAAAATGGAAGTTGGAATCGTTTTAAAACGATTTTATAATTATTTTATAAAATACGTTTTAAATGGAAATCGACGATATATATATAATATATATTATATATATTTAATGGCCTGAATAGAACGCGCCATGCAGCGATCGTTCGCGAATTTCGACCATTTACTTCAAATGGGCGTAACGGAAGATCCGACCGTCGGGTTCTCCTTAAACCGGAACCGTTGGGTTCGTATCAAAAAGAGCTTTCCAATGAATGTAAGAAGTTCGAAATCTAGCGGTTGGATTTGGAATTATGTCCAAATCAAATTTGAAAAAGGTCGCTATGGATGTAGTTCGGTGGTCGCTATTTGAAACCGACTATACGGGCCTTGATAAAATTATTAAAAATATGGAAAAATTATATAAAATCATAACAAGTGATTTGGAAAGTTTTTGGATGAAAAATTCCATATTTGTAAAGATAAAAATATATTTTTATCAAAACGAACTATTTATTAACTAGAATAAAAATCCAATTAATTAATATTTAATTGGAATTAAATAAAATAAATTGGATTTTGGGTTTTCGTAAATGGTGTATTAAATAACACTATTCTTAAACCCCGTATGAAAAGAATAAATCTTTTTAATTAAGATTATTGGAGTTTCCAATTATCTTTGGTAATTGGAATAAAATGAAATGTGAATTGGGTTTATCGTGAACTGTGTTTTTAATGACATTCGTTCTTTAACCCAATTTACAGTGAAAATATATTTTTGGAGTATAAATCTTTTAATTAAGATTATTGGAGTTTCCAATTATTTTTGGTAATTGGAATAAAATGAAATGTGAATTGGGTTTATCGTGAACTGTGTTTTAATGACATTCGTTCTTTAACCCTATTCACAGTGAAAATATATTTTTGGAGTATAAATTTTTTAATTAAGATTATTGGAGTTTCCAATTATCTTTGGTAATTGGAATAAAATGAAATGTGAATTGGGTTTATCGTGAACTGTGTTTTGATGACATTCGTTCTTTAACCCAATTTACACTAAAAATATATTTTTGGAGTATAAATCTTTTAATTAAGATTATTGGAGTTTCCAATTATCTTTGGTAATTGGAATAAAATGAAATGTGAATTGGGTTTATCGTGAACTATGTTTTAATGACATTCGTTCTTTAACCGAATTTACGGTGAAAATATATTTTTGGAGTATAAATCTTTTAATTAAGATTATTGGAGTTTCCAATTATCTTTGGTAATTGGAATAAAATGAAATGTGAATTGGGTTTATCGTGAGCTGTGTTTTTAATGAAATTCGTTCTTTAACCCAATTTACAGTGAAAATATATTTTTGGAGTATAAATCTTTTAATTAAGATTATTGGAGTTTCCAATTATCTTTGGTAATTTGGAATAAAATGAAATGTGAATTGGGTTTATCGTGAACTGTGTTTTAATGACATTCGTTCTTTAACCCAATTTACGGTGAAAATACATTTTTGGAGTATAAATCTTTTAATTAAGATTATTGGAGTTTCCAATTATCTTTGGTAATTGGAATAAAATGAAATGTGAATTAGGTTTATCGTGAACTGTATTTTTAATGACATTCGTTCTTTAACCCAATTTACAGTGAAAATATAGTTTGGAATTTATAAATTTTTTTATTAAGATTTAAATAAAAAATTTCCAAAGTTAAGTTTTCCAATTTAATATATTAAATTAGAATTGAATGGAATTCGATTTAATAATAATCGAGGTGAGCTTCTGTGAATGAAGACCATTACCATATATGGAATTTAAAAGGCTTTGTCGTTATTCCATTTATATTATCAGTCTGATATGGAAATTTATATCGATTATATATTGATCTGATTTCTATGAAGATTCCATATTTAATGGAAGATGATTTTGGGTTTATCATGAATAATGTTTTAAGTAACATTGGTTCTTTAACCCAGTTAAAGATAAGATTTATCTCTTAAATTTGAATAATCATTAAGTAATGATTTTTGAGATTAAAACCGAATTAGAGTTTAATCTTAAATTAGATTAATAATGTGGATACTTTATTAAAAGAATATTCTGAATTGGAATGAGGCGTTTGATGTGTTTTTGTAACACTTGATTATAAAATACGCGAGTTATTCAGAAAGACCGTGTTTAACACATTCTGAATAATTACAACGACGATTAAGAGTCGAAGATGAAGACGGTGGTTGAAGACCGGAGTTCTTCACATTGTTTTGATGATTAACGATGTCTTGATTGGGCCGTACACCGAAGAAAAGGTAACAAGTGGTGATCGTCCAGACGTACTTGAAGATCAACGGATATGCGATGACCTCTCTCCTGTATTGGACATATGGGACGAGGAATAAGATGCCTCTAGTTTCGTTCAGACCCAGAACGGACTTGCAAATGGATAGTATGTCTGACATTATACTCCTTTATGCTGTATTCGTTGATCTCTGCTAAATATATATCTGTTTGGTGGCGGAGAATTTATTCTCTTGCCTAACACCCTTCTCTGAGACGTACGAACTTAGAGGTTATATATTGGCAGAAATCAACGGTATGGTATGGATTGACAATGTGGCATGCCAAGATGCAAATGATCAACGATTTTGTTGAAAAGCAGAGTCTTGTGGGTGATGATCAAAGCACAGCTTTAATTAGCATAGCTTTGTGTATAGCGTTATTTCGCGAGCCTCACACCCCGGTGTAGGAGTCTAAAACGGGATAAGGGGACGCAGGGAGTGCACATGTTTCTTTCTAGCTAGAAGTGGTGTCAGCGTTTACAAGCCCTGATATTTTTACTTATGTGGATGATGGATTTCGAGGCCTCAGTTATATTGGTCGATAGTGACCATTTTATAGGTTCAATAGGACCGGGAAGCTTGTGTTCAGGCATAACTAATCCACTAAAGTATTTGTGGACTGGCCCTGCAGGATCCAAGGGTTCGCCAGCGTCTGAATTCTGAGACATTTGCTAGAGTGTCTCTAATCGGTAAGGAGACCATCCCTAGCCTTGACTCATGATGGAAACCCAATTTCCAATACGAGACATTTCGGTTTTGATTGTAGAACTAGTATGGCGATATAGTAGGATGGGGTACTATGTTATCTATGATTGATACATTTATATTCGAATATATTTTTATACACTATACACTTATAATAGTATCAAATAATTCTGTTCTGTACAAAGCATCTTTGGCTATTATAAGGTAAAACTCTATCCTCTGGCTTGTGTTGCATTGTGTGATGGGACCTGAGTCTTATAATAGCTTCATTTTTCCAAAAAGCATTGCGTTGTTTTATTCTAAAACTAAGATTCATGTGGAGTAAACCCGTTCCGTGTTATACGGCGTGGTCCCATGATATCCACACTTTTAAATTTAAGATTAATAACTGTTTTTGTTCTCACACCAGTCCCATAACTGACCTGGAGTTTATTGTTTTAGCCTAAACTCTGGGTGCCCATATTTTCCACACGGGCAGCTAGAAGTTTTGGTTTTGCAGATGTTTTATTCACAGGCTCCTGGTTTACAACTGAGGCGATATTCGGAAAGCTCTATATCCGTGTATTTATTTTAGTTGTGTTTTGTATTATTATTTTTCCGCTGCAATTTAAATGTAATTTAAATGTAATTTAAATCTCTGGTATTTTTCTGATGTATATTATTTATTCATACTCTGCTATATTCTTGTACTCTGATGTAATTGTTGTAATAAGCAATGAAAAGTTCTTCTATTTGTGGTCTGATTTGTCGTGTTCTCAATTCAATCCGGGCTTTTCCTTTATGGGGAAGCTTGGGTCATTTCAACCGACGCCTTGAAGTGGTGCATCTAATAAAAACATAGTATAGTTAAACATCAATGTTCTAATTTAAATTGGTGAATTCCGAGGAACATTGGTTGAACCAAAATGTGCGTTACTTTCAATATACAGGCAGCTTCATAAAGAATGTCAAAAGTGAATATTTTCATAAATAACGATTGTCCAATGTTTATGAATTCAATATCAAGGTGTGAACATCAAAGGAAATTAGCCATGTTCACAAAAAGCATATAATGTTATGTACGACGGTTGGAACAAAGCCCCCTTCCTTGCACGCATATGATCTGGGACATAACTCCCATATAACTAAAGGAATCCCTGTTGTTATGTGCCTACCAGCTCATATATATACACAATTCCTTTAATATATTTCGTGATGTGGGACTATTATATCCAAACCATCATTCCTCCTTAAGAACATGCGAGACAATCCTAACAGTCTCCCCCTTGACTCGCATTCTACGAGTGACTTTTGAGAGCATTGCCTTGCCTGCATGGCCCAGTCCGAACCTTCGGCTCTAATACCACTATTATGTAACGATGGTTGGAAAAACTCCCTCTTCCTTCCGCATAGGGTGCATGCATATGAGCTAGCACACAATTCCCATATAACAAAAGGAATCCCTATTGTTATGTGCCTAACAACTCATATTTATACACAATTCCTTCAATATATTCCGTGATGTGGGACTATTATATCCAAACCATCATTCCTCCCTAAGAACATGCGAGACAATCTTAACAGTCTTCCCCTTGACTCACATCCTATGAGTAACTTTTGAGAGCACTGCCTTGCCTGCATGGCCCGGTCCGAACCATCGGCTCTGATACCACTATTATGTAACGATGGTTGGAACAAAGTCCCCCTTCCTTCCGCATAGGGTGCACGCATATGAGCTGTCACACAACTCACATATAACAAAAGGAATCCCTGTTGTTATGTGCCTACCAACTCATATTTATACACAATTCCTTCAATATATTCCGTGATGTGGGACTATTATATCCAAACCATCATTCCTCCTTAAGAACATGCGAGACAATCCTAACATATAACACTAAACTTCGTAGTAGTCAGTGGTGTTAATAGTGTTTTAATTACTCACTAATGTTGAAATTTTACTGTCTATCTTGTTCTAAAAATTTAATTATCCTTTCAAAAAACAGTTTGAAAGCTATTGAAAATAATTATACTTGAATACAAAAGCTTATATGCATTTTGAAACAAAAGGATGTTTTTATCAAATGATTGTGCATGCTATGAATGAACGTTAAATATATTAACAATAGTTGACCAGTTATAAAGTAGCTGAAGTTCAGTTAATCTTCATTTATTGCAATTCCTGATCAAATCTTCTTTGTTAAGTATTAAACAGTGCAAGATGAAGCGTTTTCTATAAGAGGAAAAAGTGAAATAGGAAAATACTAAGTTGGCATCTAAGGTAAAAATTCTAATCGAGGTTGTAATTGTTTATTTGTAAAGATTTTTTGTTGATTTCAAACTTTTATGCAAAGTTAAATTATACAGGGACTACACATATAAAATAATAGTAGAAACTACAATTCAAAATAAATGTATTTCAGAATAAAATAAAGAATCTAAAGTATTTTACAAATAACCTTCAATGCTTCACTCATGCCAAATAAATATTTCTACCTTTTGTAATAATTCCACTAAATAATCAAGTCATAGTAAATGCAACATCCAAATTAAGATATACTAATGACAGTATGGTAAGAATCAAAAGATACATCAAAAATCAAATTAATTTCCATATACTTTTAAGAGGTCTGACATATAGCCTTCAAAATCTTATCCGGATTCACAGTAGAAATCAAATTAACCCATACTGACTAATATGGTAACAGTCAACGAATATATCAAAATTAAAGAAAAGTATGTATGGAAAAAGAATAAGGATATAAACTGAATATTCTTACCCAACAGGTAAAGTGCAAAGATACGCAATTCCATAAATGTCATTAATGTATGAGCAATAAAAGCTAATAAATTAAAAGAACGCTTTCTCTAATAGTATACAGAAGCAATAAATACCCCCTGTTGATTTAGCTACTTCTTGTGCATTAATATATTCTATAAATTAATATTGGAATATAATTTAGAGTTGCAGTATAAGAGTGTGTGTGTGTGTGTCTAATATATATATATATATATATATATATATGTGTGTGTTTATTTATATTTATATATCACATACATTAAGAATATGGTTCTCTATAGCTTATTTTACAGCAATCTTCTTTTTTAGTTTAGATTCTATAGTAAGCACACATAACATAGTGAATATATTTGTAATTATTCCAATTTCAAAAGAAAGGAAGGAATCTCAGTAACTGTTATATGAAATAAAGCTTCAATAATTGAAAGGCCAAACAAAATATAATTCAGTATGTGTATCGAGAACTCATATAAATATATAATTAATAGTGGAAGATAAGCGTTTATCCAAGTCAAATTCTGCTCAACAAATTTCAATGTTTCCCCCAGGATCTCTTCATCACATCTCTCTAAATGGCCAATTGTTGCATGATGGCCACGCTCACCAAATCTATAAAAATGTCTTTTTAATAATGCGTTAATTAATGAGTACGAAAGCTTCAGTATTCAATAATGGACAAACAAACATATCCATTTCTGCTCATTGTAGCTGAAGATCATCCCTCACAACATTAAATCTGCACTTTTAGATATTTTTAAATCCATAGTTTTAATATAAATAAAAATATTGTAAAAATAAGTTAAATTCGTTCATGCTTTTATAGGCGTATGAGAGGAATAGTCAAATACGGGTTAAATAATGTAATATGAAATAAGTTTTAGTATTGAAATTGAGTGTATATGAAATAAGTTTTTAATTGGATTTTTTTGCTGAACCCCCTAGTCTAGGAAGTTATATCCCCAGAGTGCACTTGTTTAAAAGTTCTTAAATATATAGTTTGAAATTGCAGCTACCTTCCTGAGATCCAAACTTTAAAGGTTATAACATATTATAAATGCCACAAAAAAAATCAACATATAAAGCTCATGATATTCAATATATTATTACCAAGCCATATTATTTCAAACATAGGTCCACATTTCTATTACGACTGTAGGCATTTATGAAAGTGATGACAGCATAAAATTTTGGAATGCTCATAATACCAATATAAGTGAGAAACATGCAGTAGAAATCCATAGTATCTGTTTCATAGAAATGAACAATCCTTAAAAGGTTCAAATTTGGTCAAATTTTGTATAAAATAGATTTATATCTAAAAATCAAATAATGATTATGTGAACCTATTTTTCAAAAATGAAGCACAGACCTTACAGGTCCAATAAACGTCAGAGGTAGCAAGCAATAGTGCAAGTGAATAAAATAAAAGCAACTTTGTAAAAGTTTATAGTACTCCATGAAACACAGTGACGAAAAAGGCAAACAAAATAAAATTGCATAGTTTATTAAGATATTTGGATGATTAGTACATGATAGAATAGGGTAAACAACCGTATGGAACATGATACACTAAGAACCTAATTATACAAAATGTAAGGAAAGTAGACCATCCAAGCCAATCACCTTTAAATGCCAAGACAATATTTATCGGTGTAGCTGCTGACATAGGCAATCATATAAAATGTTATTGCTGAATCTATGAGGTGTTGTCTCCATCAGTCATGACTGTATTGCCAGAGAATAAGATTTGGCAGCTTACTACAAATTAGTTGATATAAACATTCAACATAAGAATAAAATATTCATGTCTTACAATAAAGATTATGTCTAATTGAGTGCGATAAACCAGTTAATAGTGAATCCCGTATTTTATGATAAATCTTAAAATATGTGAGCAATGGTCATGTATTAAAATAGTAGAGTAATAATATACATCAACCTCAGTTCCATGCTTCTAAAAATAGTTACACCCCCCTCCGCCAACACACGCATGTGCATGTGTGGGTGTGTGCATGCACGCATAATGCATTGCTCAATTTCCATATAGGCTCTGTTCTTTATCTAAGAGTTGGTACGTTTCACATCAAGTAACTGAGGTAAAAAGTTTTAGTGTGAATCCTATGCTACCAACCGTGTTTAAGCCTAGTTCAAGCTAGTTGTATTCAAATCCATTCAATGGTGAAAAAACAAATGATATAATAGGTGGTGTATTGGAAGAAGATTGTAAAGTATAATAATTAATGTACACCAAGTTTTTATGCAAGTACCGAGTTAAAGGATAATCCGAAAGGAAAGAAAATATATTAGTTATCCAGGATGAACCTCTTCTGCACCTCCCCCCTCCCCCTCCCCCCCCCCCCCAAACACACACAAATTGTTGCAATCACTTAACACCACGAGCATTGGTTTTTCATATGTTATATGTTAGGTTTGACAAAGTGGGTTCGGCGCATCATAAATGCAACAAAGTTATTGTTAATTTCCTATGTTGGAAGGGGAAATGGAGAGTTTATGATTCGGAAAAATAACATAGCTCACTCTTGTGCAAATATTTAACAAAAGCTTATGAAAGCAGAGTCATATTTATTTGAAATTGTGTGGCGTATACAAAATGCATATTTAACCACATGTTCGCTGTTTTTATGTATATGCTTCAGAATGCATAATCACGTTGACCAAACTAAAAATCAACCATATAATGTAGTTTGCTAACTTTACAAATAATTATTTGTGAACTATATTACGCAAAACTTGTAAATTTAATATTCATATGTAACTAAAACATCTATTAGAAATTAACCGTTAAATAAATTATAACAGTCATATGAAAATTGTTACCACAAGTGTTTCCAAAAACATTAACATTTCATGTGAGTGAGAAGATTAATCAAGTAGACAAAAATTTAAATTGTATTTCTAATAGTGCTAAGTAGATGTGTGTTTCTACTATTAAAGCAAGTAGTGATTAGCAGTTTATGTATTACTATTATTTTATTTTTCATCTTCTGCCATTCAGTCACGTGAATGTATGCTTGAGAGTTGCTACGGTTGTTGAGGTGAACAGAGCATGCAGCCATTGCTGATACAGCCGTTAGCAGTACTGATCATTACACCTGTTATTTTGTCAAATAAATTTATGTTACACCTACTACAACATAGACAATCTAGAGATGTATTTTGATCTTTGTATTTGAGCTGTGGTATATTTTGCATTATGCTTAGATAATTGCCTGGAACACCCGACATTTTCAGTGTCATGTTATATAAATTCGTAGTTTTCCTTCAGTGAGTTTCAACCTGTTTGCCGCCATTGTCAGTTTGTAGTATCTGGATTTTTTGTGTATCTGACATTAGTTTTTGCTGATTAAATTTACTTCTATTTCGCCAAACTTCTTTACAGTTTGGATCTAAACATTTTCTATACTTTGAAAAAATCTGCATTAAATTTATTTGCTTTACGTATTACTTAAGTCTAAATGGATAAGTAGATCTACTGTTAGATTTAAGAAGTTAAAGTGTGGCTTATAATCAGAAATGTACGCACTGGTTTGTTTTGAAACCAAATCTGTTAGCATGGATACTTTTATATATATGCATAATGAACAGGACAGTAATACTAATCATTACAGTACTCTGTTTCATCTAAATGTTGCAATTTAACTGCACTATGAAAATAGCTGGAAATATTTTGCGTTGTAAGTAACATTCTTGTTCTTTAAATCGGATGAACTATATAACTTAATACTTGTAAATTTGACGTAATAGCAGAGGCAAGCAGGACGCGAAAATAAATATCGATTGTTGACAACTGGGAGATTAAATTGGGGTTTAACGTAAGAAACGGCCATTAATAGCCATGCAAAATTTCGACGTTCAGTTACAGTGGTTGAGCTACTACTATCGAAATAGAGGTTCAAATGAATTCAAAAAATTAGGGCTTTTATTAATGGAAATACTTACCTGAAGTCGATGTCGTGGTCATTTCTGAATCGCGTGTGGGCTTCTTCAAGCCACTCGACTCCTGAGAATTCTGCTTCTTCAAGCCGCTCGACTCTTGAGAATTCTGCTTCTTCAAGCCGCTAGACCCAGAGGATTCTGCGTCTTCAAATTCGATAATGGTGGCGATGGAAGAGGGTTAAGAGTGAGGATGGAAGCGTTGTTATTAAACTGATGTTTGTGCCAGATCTAATTCTAAGAACACACATGGGGCGGCGGAAGATATTATGGTAGTAGGGATTGGAAAATTCATCTTAAATGGCAGAAGCGGATACTGAAGAGATAGGACAGTTATTCTACTGTATGGCGAGATTTAAACACTATATACGTGGTGACCTACGAATTATTTTGGAGATTGTGAAGCTGGAAGGTCTTCTTGGAAGGATAAGGACAGTTATTCTTCTGTATGGCCAGGATTGAAATGTTGTACACGTGTCGATCTGTGGATTTTTTAGAGAACCTGGATTTGAAAGGTCTTCGAAGAAAGATTGTGCTTTCATATAATATAATAGATGATACACAAACACAAGATTAGTCGTCTTTTGTGTTAGACGTCTGCCCGGAACCAACCGACAAATACAGCGACCACAATTGAGTTTGGCTAATATGAGAGGCCTGGGTGCCATGGGCCACTTAATTTAGTATGCTATGACACGAGGTTAAGCCCACTTATAATAGAAGTCTTCCCGGAACCTCCTGGCATATCCGACATTTACAGGAAGACGGTTTAATGTGAGAGGTCTACTGTATATATACCTATTATGTGTGAAAATAGGTTGGTTTACTACATCTTGAGAAGGTTTTAAGTGGCTGACTCTCTTATTATCTAGTTTGGGTCTTAACTGGTTAGAACTACGACCATTCGGAAGGTTTATTCCTTGGATGTGGACCAATGTCATGAGACCATAACTTATTAGATTCGAAGTAAGTCTATGGGTCCTTCTTCTCTGAAAGTGGTTTAGACATGGCAACAACGGAGTAGGGTAGTTTACCAGAATGTCCATTTCCTCTAGGAGATTTGTGAGGGATAACCTAGGGACAGAGTTGGTATACATTGGACGTGGCATGTTATTTAGTTCACCAACTGTCTAAGGGAAGTCTTAAGCGGCATAAGTGTTTTGCCATTATTAGTTAAGTAATAACATGAGGCGTCCGCCAGAGGGGTCTTAAATGGCTACATGCGGGACTACCCTAAACCGGTACTAAGCGGCAAGATACGACTTCTCATATTACTTGTGGGGATATAGACTTAAGAACGTTGACGTATTAGGACGGGGTCTAAAGTGGCTAGCGTCCGCCTTAGGGTCATAAGAGATCACGAGAATTCACCCATAATAAACACATTAGAATAGGCCTTAAGAACGTTGAGGTATTAGGACGGGGTCTTATGTGGCTAAGGTCCGCTTTAGGGTCATAAGAGATCATGAGAATTCACCCATAATAAACACATTAGAATGGGCCTTAAGTCACCGAGGTCTTAAGTGATTGATTTAGATATCCACCTCATTGGTTGAATGCTTCCCTATATATGTGTGTGCTTGTGTGTTTCGTAGACATACCTTAACATATATAACCTACTAAATCTAGGGCATCGTCTTTAAGCAAGTATTATTTTCAGTCACACAAGTCTTTATGTTCTGACCCCTCTCCTTAACATATCCAGTAGGTTTATAGGCGAGGTAGCGACTCGAATGCTGAAACAATGATGGAACTCGATGAAGACGGCGATGAGACTGTTATGTTATTATTAGCTATTATTGCTATTTTTCTTATGGAAACTCTTAATTATAAACAATGATGATGTACCATTTTAAATAACCGTAGTTGATAATTTGTATCTGAATCTGTGGCTTTTAATTAATGGTACATCTTATTTTGTTATTATACTTTTTCGTTCCGCTATGTGAGATTCCATCACGTTATATTATCTCTTATTCTGTGCAAATGTAATTCCTTACAGGAACCAACGATCCGTTTTGAGTGGCTCTAAGTTTCAATGGGCCTTTTCTGTGTCGAAATGTAGGCCCACTCCAGGTGGGTTGTTACATTTGGTATCAGGGCATAGGTTACCCGATTATTGGAAAATTATACGTATGAGAGACGTATTTGTAATTTAAAAAAGGTTTTCAAACTATATAATATATATACACCCCTAATAAGCATACACAACTATATTAGGAAACTTTATTGTTTTCTTTCCTTTTCAGCTTAAAACTATCTCAGGAGTATCCGCTAAAGGATTCTTCCTTTTCTTTTTCAGATAGTAGAATGGTTGATCATCCTTCCGAACAGTGGAACTAGGCAAGACCTTGGTATTTTCCAGAATGGTTCCTATAACATCTCCGTACTGTGGAGCAAGTCCATGTTACTAATCTCACCCCAGCGATGCCTGCAGCTCCTTCCGCTAAGGTAGCCTTTGATTTTCCTCAATTCTGTAAAAGCTTCGCAAACCTTAGTGGAAAACCTTTCTTAGGAATGGAAGTTTTTGCTAGCGCTCAAGCTTGGATAATGGAATGTGAAAGGATTTTTGTGGCCATTGGATGACCAGATGAAGTTAAAAGGAGGATTGTGGCCTGGCACCTAAACGGGGAATCCTTTGATTGGTGGAACCTAGTATATGGAGAAAACAAGGGCCGAGTATTTACATGGGTTGAATTCAAAGCCTGCTTTGAAGCAAAGTTTCTGCTAAAAGCTGAGATAACGTTTCAGTTAGAAAAGTTTATCCATCTCAAGCAAGGAAGTTTGAGTCTACAAGAGTATATGGCCAAGTTCATCGAGTTAAGTAAGCTTGGTAGGGGTTTATAGGATACCCCAATGAGCAAAGCCTTAAGGCTTGTTAAGGAATTGAATCCCCATTAAAGGACACTTTGTTAGCACAAGTAACAATCGGAGCAACCTTTGAAACTTTAGTATATACGGTCATTTTGTGCACAGCTGAAGGATCTAAGGAGAATAAGAATGGTAAGAAGGGAGAAGGATGTTCTAGTAAGAATAAGAAGGAGTGGTGGAAGAATAAGAAGAAAGGAAGTAAGTTTAAGAAGGAAGCTAAGACTTGTACGAGGTGTAACCGCAAGGGCCACGAGGCCAAGGATTGGAGGACTACTTTGGCAAAGAAAGAGTTTAAAGGAAAGTGCTACAACTGTCATGAGGAAGGACACATGTATAAAGGCTACACAAAGCCTAAGGTTGTTCAGAGCAGTTAGAATTATGCATTAAAGGTAGCACAAATACAGAGTCGACCCCCAAGAGACCAAGGTCAACCCATACCAGAAGGTATAACTTCTATTTTAGGAATTTCCGTATACACCCTATTTGACTCATGAGTGACCCATTCTTTTATTCCTAAGAGGCTAGTTTATTTGTTGAATCTTCCCTTATCTATCTCTAGTAATCCAGTAGAGGTAGCCAACCCTACCGGAGGAGCTAAGTATCTTGAGTTGATCTGTAAAGACCTAGTATTGGATATTGATGATGTCGAATTCCTTTACGAGGCGTATGCATTGGATTTTATAGGGTATGACCTTATACTAGGTATGGATTGGTTATTATTTTATGGGGACGACCTAGATTGCGACATGAGAATTGTTCATCTTAGGAGCCGAGGAAGGCGTAGTCTGAAAATTCCTTGTAACATTAGAAACAAGGATAAAGCCTTGTTATATACCTTATCTCCTAACTCAGAAGGACCATCTTCGGTCCCTACAGTATGTGAGTTCTTAGGCATCTTTAAGGAAGTCACGGGACTTCCACCCCATAGAGAAATCTCTTTTCATATTGACCTAGAGAAGGATATTAGACCTGTACATATGGCTCCTAAGGAAAGAAGAGAATTAGACAAAAAGATATCGGAATTACTGCAGAAAGGTTTCATTCGATGAAGCACGTTTAAATGCGGTGCACCTGTTGGTTTTCCACCAAAGCGGATGGATCATTAAGACTTTGCGTGGATTATAGGGAGCTTAATAAGCTAACCAAAAAGAATAGGTACCCCCTTACCCGGAATTGATGGCCTATTTGACCACGTGGGAGGAACCCGAGTATTTTCCTAATTAGACCTTGCGACTGGATTTCATCAACTGGTAATTTCAGAGGACAATGAGGATAAAACTGCATTTAGGACACCGGATGGATCATTCCAATGGGAAGTTATGCCCTTCGGATTAATGAATGCACCCGGCTTCTTTGTTGACCTCATGAATAGAGTGTTTAAGGGCTAACTAAATAAGATTGTGGTAGTTTTCGTAGACGATATCCTTATATTTTCTAAGGACCATAAAGAACATGAAAGTCATTTGAGACAGGTCTTGGGGATATTAAGAGAGAACCAGTTAAAAGCAAAAATTTCAAAGTGTCATTTCTATAGAGAAGAAGTCAGATTTTTGGGACATATTGTATCAAGCAAAGGCTTAGCCGTAGACCCGCGAAGATCGAGGCAATTAAGGAATGGAGAGTACCTCAAAACGCTACGAAAGTAAGAATCTTTCATGGATTGGCTGGTTATTATCGAAAGTTTATTAATGACTTCAGAAAGATTGCTACTCCTTTAACTCAACTAATGAAGAAGAATTCAGTATTTTCTTTGAGTAATAAGTGCGATGTAGCCTTCAAGAAATTAAAGAAAATATTGACTAGTGTGCCAGTTCTTATTATACTCGATGGTTCGAAAATGTTTACAGTTTACACTGACCCATGCAGAACCGGTTTAGGAGCGGTTCTTTTGCAAGAAGGAAGGGTTGTTGCTTATTCTAGTAGACAACTCAAGGACCTTGAGAAGAGGTATCCATTTCATGACCTAGAGTTAGCTACCGTAGTGTTCGCCTTGAAAATGTGGAGGTATTATCTTTTATGGGTGAAGTTTGTACATTTCACTGATCATAAATCCATGAAGTCAACGTCATCTGAATTTAAGACAACAACGATGGATGGAATTGCCTCTTTTGATTTTATGATCCAGTATACCCCAGGAAAAGGGAATGTCATGGCAGATGCATTGAGTAGAAAGCATGCATCCTTGAATGCAACTTTGGAATGGAAACAGTTACAGTTTCTCTCTAACTTTAACTTGCAACCCTCGCCAGTAACTTCTAATGGTTTTCTTGGAGTTATGTTTGTTAAACCCACTCTAAGAGAAAGGATTCGGAGTATGCAAGACCTTGATGATCAGATAAGAAGCTTGAAGGGGAAGGTGGGGAAGAAAGAGACCTTTCCCCATTCGGTCAAATATTCATTAGGCGATGATGGAATTTTCTTAGGGATGGATGACTTTGCGTCCCTAAGGGTGAGGAGTTAAGAAAGGAAATTCTAGAGGCATGCCATAGGTCAATGATGACCATTTATCCCAGTGGAGATAAAATGTACAAGGATATGAAAAGAAATCTCCATTAAAAAGGGATGAAAATAGATATAGCTGAGTTTATAGCCAAGTGTTTGACAAGCCAAAAAGTAAAAGCGGAGTAAGGGAATCCCGAAGGCTTGCTGTTACCTTTAGAGATTCCCACATAGAAGTGGGAACATATTTCCATGGATTTTGTGGACGGACTCCCAAGAAGTCAGAAGGGAAACGAGGCCATTTGGGTTATAGTAGACCATTTAACTAAGAGTGCTCACTTTATACCAATCAAGAAGAATAGGACTGCAGCTTCATTGTCCCAGTTGTATGTCAGAGAAATTTTCAGATTGCATGGTATCCCATCCAGTATAGTAAGCGATCAAGGCCACTTATCCATGACTGAATTTTGGAAAGGTTTACAAGTAGCAATGGGAATGACCCTCAACTTAAGCACAATTTACCAACCACAAACTGATGGATGGACAGAAAGAGTAAATCAGATCCTAAAAGACTTGCCCAGAGCTTGCATTATTGACCTAGGAGGAGTTTGGTAGCAGCATGTACCGCTTGTGGAGTTTACACATAACAATAGTTACCAAGTAACGATTGGTATGGTTCCTTTTAAAGCGCTATATGGTAGGCCATCCCAATCGTCAACTTATTGGTGGGAGACTACCAACAAGGTTGTACTCAGACCAGACTTTGTCCGTGATTCCATGAAGAGGATTTCCTTGATTAAGCAGAGGATGAAGGCAGCCCAATACCATCAAAAATCATATGCTGACAAGAGGAAGAGGGAACTTGAGTTCGGTGTAGGAGACTTGGTATTTGTAAAAGTTTCCCCTCTTAAAAAGACTGCTTGGTTTAGGAAGACTAGTTTAACTCATTTACATCAATATATTTATCATGTATTGCATTGTAATATTAATGCCAAACGCCTACATTTTAAAATTTATTTAGTTCTTTACAAAACACTGCACAGTATCACTTAACACTGTACATTTAAGTCAAAATTTTAAATTAATTATGTGATTTTGGATTTAACAAATGAATTCAATCAATAATTGTTGTTAATTTGAATTAACGCTAAATGTGATGTTTTAAAATGTGTATAATGTTCATATCAACAAAAATGGAAAAAATAGTTTTTTTCTTCTAAAACAAAGTTAAATAAGTCACATAGTTTAAATAATATATGTAAACAATAATATAAATTTTAATATGTTAATGTCAATAAACTTATTATAAATTAAAGAAAATAATTTCCATTTTAAATACCTATATTTTAACATTTCTACAATGTTTACTGAACCTCGTCAATTCTTTCGCGATATTTTATATTTCTATCCATATATTTAAACTACTCATGAAATATTAAATTCTAATTATTTGGATAATCTTAGAGAGTGTTTAGTCCATTTGTTTAATAACTCTTAAAAATATATGCCAAATTTGCTATATATATTCATATTAAATGGGTAGTTTTCCATGCAGCTATAAGATGTATAAATGTCATAACATGAACTCTATATATCAACAATAATGGCAAATTTAATTTGTAAATTAGTTATTGTAACAACCCGGATTTTTATATAAGAATATTTAATTAATTTAAGTATTTAAAATGATTAATTTTAAGATATAATTTCCTAAGTTAAATTTAAAATGAGAATATGGTTATAAAATTAACTTGAAATTTAAAATATCGAGTTTAAAATCCATTTAAGTTTATTTTGAAGCTGTGTAAAATCCTATTTGAACTCAAACAATAATAAGAAATTATTATCGATGAATTTAAATGTTTTGAAGTCGATTTATATTTTACCGATTTAATTTAACACACGAAACTAGCTGATTTTCAAACGATCTCGGATTTCGACAAAACTAATTTCATTAAATTCAGGATAGTAAATTATTGTAAGATTTCAAATTTTGTGTTAATAGGAGTTGTTGTGTGAGTGTGCACGATATAAACGTGTGTTGATAAACGATTTGAATTTATAATTTGATTTTTATTAATAACTGTTAAATATGATCAAATTAGTTTCCAAAACAAATTCCATTGCGTTCAAAATGTGGGTTATTAGCTATGAACGATACTGACCACGTTTCATTTGGAGGTTTTGGAAATTTTGATGATTAGTATTTTTGGAAATTTTCTATATAAGGACCTATAATTCTCACTTTCATTTCTAAACCCTAACTATAAATTAACACAGCCACCACTATTTTTTTCATCCTAAATCTCGATTTTTATCATCAAATCCGTGATGTATTGGAGGAAGTGTTGAACATGAAAGTTGTTAAAGGTGACGAGCACTATCATCGACTGGATTTTGTAGCCAATGGTCGCCTATTGCGATCGAAATGTTAGGTTGAACTCGAATCAGTTTTAGGTCGATTCTAGTGATCTGGCATGGTTAGGGGCGGTGCCACTTCAGGAAAGGGTAGAGGAGGTGACGACGCTTTAATGGGTGGTAATGGCTTGGTCAACGATGGCTGGTGGTCAGAGAACGGGCAAGATGAACGGGAAAAGGGGAAATTCGTCGTTTTCGGGTGTAGTGTCGCCGTTAGTGGCTAAGCGTGACGAGGATGGGAGTTGGATGATTATTGGAGGCAGGGGATTCAGACGTCGATGGTGCGAGGTGCTCCGGTCAGGTGTGGCGGTGGTGGGAGCGGGTTGAATGGATAGTTTCACAAACATACATTGCTAAAAAGTAATATCGCAATCAAATTAGCTTCAAGTCAATTATTTTTAAATAAAAACGACATAATCATTACAGATAGTAACTTTATTGCAAGTAAGTAGTTAAATAGCATTATAAGATCTAATAGCTAACCAAGATAAATAGTACATGTAATTAAACTGATTCCTCAATTAGCAATGTCTAAAATTCTTAAAAGGGTTAAATAGCTCAACTCTTTGCACATCTTAGTGTATCTATTAACAAAACTTTTAATTAGTAAAAGAAAGAAATAAAACATTAATGTTATCACAAAAATATTAATCAAGCAAATAATATTTAGGACTCTGCAATAATGGTTTCATTTCTTATTATCATCAATTAATGTATTATGGTAGAACTATAATTTAAAAGCATGGAAATCAAACAATAAAGCTGATGTAGAGCTGACTGTTGACCACACTAATCTCCATATAATCTATCTGACCAAACTAATAACCAACCAGTAATTCAATTAATAGTTTTTCATGAGTGACAATGGGTTATTGATTCAACTTCTCTAAGGAGCTTATTTGTGGGAAAAGAGTTATTTTAAGTAAGCTAATTTTACTAACCAGTGCAATGGTTATAAATAGAAACAACCACGACTGCTAGCTTTTGAAGTAAGCAAAATTTCATTACAAATTTGTAGCAAGCAACATGAGTGTAGAAAAATGGTGGTCGATTCTAATAAAAAATTATCAAGTCACATAATATCTTTAAAACAATAAACAGAAAATACATTACCTCAAAAAGGAGATTAAATCATCTAAAACCCTAAAAGAAACTATGGAAAAATTCAGTAGTAACTCTTTTCAACCCAGTCTCCGATAGTTTTTCCATGTAAATCTGAATATACCTTTACTAGTCATTAATCCTTGATTTCTCAAATCATAAATCAATGTATTTCACAAACTTACCCAATGCTTTGCTTCTATAATTCTTACTTCTTCTTCAATTTGATGCTCTCGTGCTTCATATTTACCTCAATGGTAAAACTATTCAATATTTTGAGGCTCTTATTGGGAGAAAATGACATTGGAATAAGTAACGACGGGGGATTGAAAAATATTGTGAAAATAGAAGTTGGATATAAGAGAGGGTATTCCTGGGTAAATCTAAAAAGATAAATAATAATTAAACCAAGGAAGAGTGTTAAAGTATTATTACATTATCACTCAAAATTGCCAATATTTGAACGGTCCATGGAAATCCCGTAGATAATCATATGTCCAACTCAATTTTTAGGATTATATATTGGTCAAATCTAGTGGTTAATTTCCGTTTCACATGGATCACCAGTATGTTCCAAGGGTTCTAGTACGTTGATTGTTATATAACATTATGTAGCTATTGTTAAAAACAGTTTATTTTATAATATTCACATAATTGCAGTAATGTCTTTCAATCAACTACAGACATTATTGACAATATTTCACAGTCATTATCAAACCGACCGTTAGGGAGGTTTCCCTACTGTAAGAGAGGCTAAATCAATTTCTATGAAGCCAATTATTATCGCCTCAAATCTAGCAGCATTCACAAACATAACATCTTCTCCGTCGTCTCGCTGGATTACTCGTTGAAATCCTCTTCCTGCCTTATCAGAATCACATCCTACTCAAATATCTCCGCTTTCTTCTCATGCATTATGACTAGTTCAGATATCTTTTCAAATTGAATCATCGGTAGCAAAATCCTTGGATCTAGATTTAAACCCTAGCTAGTTTCCTTATTTGTTTGCTGATCTGACTATCAAATAATTTGTGTTTGAAAACTCTTTCGCTCTCAAATCATTTTAATGACCATGTATAATACTTCCTCTTATTCAGTCTTATACGTTTTCTTATAATCGAAAGCTTTTATTTTTGAAAATTTCATGTTAACTGATAATAGTTGCTTGATTTCAAGTTAGTGATCGATGTGGCTTTATTTATTATATTGGTTTTATTTCAATTTTAATTATTGTTCGATTTCATTTTCATTTTTTGTGCCTAGTTATGAATTTGGACTTTAAAAATTTTCGAATATTTTTATATTCCATTACACAGAGTACTAAGCTACAGGTATTTGAGTCCATCGACACTTATCGAATATTTTGAATGTCTTTTCGCTAATGTGAATCTTTGATTATGAATAGCGACGGATTATGTTTTATGCTACCAATGTGTGAAAATTTATAATTAACCAACTTAACAAATAGGTTGATGTTTTATCATGATTAAAATAGACTCATAAGGTATTAGCAGAAATAATAATAATAACAATAGTTTTGGCTTCCATCATTCAAATTGAAGTTAATGTAAGATGCAAATTAAGATCTGAGGTAATTCATTGACTTTTGTAATTATTACTGAGGCTAGTAATATTACTACAATTTACAGCTTTATTTGCCATTGGAAGCTAATTATTCTTTTCGAAACTGAAATTTTGTAAACTGTTTTTTTATGCCAATGGATCTAAAACATAATCTGATTGTGAAGTAATTGAATTGGATATGTAGCATAACTCAATTATGTAGGTTCGATGGACAGTAAAAAACTCATGTACGATAGGGATTATGATGCATTTTTGCACCTCATATTTTGATTAAGACTTTGAACTTTAGTTACTAGAACTTGAAAAGTTAATTACTCACCTTTTTATATTATTATTTTTTAACAATTCGCTTCCTGCTCAATTTATTGTATGAGAATGTTTTTCCAATTAACCTTCACATGAGATATTTTTATTTAGATCGCAGGAACTTACTTTCATGTTCAGTTTATTGTTCTTCCTTTTAAACAGATCCATCATATGTAGATCATTAAGTTACCGGTTCAGAATGGCATTATGAATTGATGTACATGTGCTTGCATTAACGATGAAGGAAGATAATCGGGTGAAGGTAAGTATTGCTTCAATTAATTCAATAATAGATATATGTTAACTTATTTCTAACTCTAATTGGCAGTATTTTTTTCATTATTATATTCAATTAAAAATGCTATTAGATCTGATCAGTTGTGGATATTGTGACTATAATGGTGAATTGTCGTATCAATAGGCGGTAAAGAATTGATTAATGGTAAACATTTAGTGATAATATTTAACATAATATTTTGTATAATCGTTCAGTTTAAAATTTGTAGTCTTAGTTGTTGACAGAAGTAGCTATAGGAAGTCATCTTTTGCTATCCTTTCTGTTTCTTTTTACGCTTTTAGCTTTACATGGATTTGAATAGAATTGCTCGAACTGCAATACTTATATCAATTAAAAGGGTAGACTGATATTGATGTACATAATATGTAGTGGTTCTTCAGCAAGATGTACTCTTGCGAACCTATTGCCGACAAACAAACTTAATTCAAAAACCTAAATGTTTATTTTGTATAACTTTTACTTTCCTTTAAACAAACTTAGTCTTTGGGTTTTAATATAATTTTTTCTCCAACGATTTAAGAAATAATTTATAGTTTGATAAATTTTGAGCTGCTATTTTAGCTAGTGCTTATTGGCTGTAACCAATGTTTTTTTAATATGGCACTGATAATTAGATATAACTGTAATTTGTAAGTTATGAATCATAAAATATAACTCTTGATGAAATATTTAAAATTAGTTCACTATCAAGTTGTGTCAAAGTTTGTAAGTGGTTTATTTTTCTTAACTCCATATTTTCATGGTTGACAGTTATTGATTTATCATTAACTGCCTACTGCAATTTTATGTAGGACTTTGTTACTGATATGATGGTTGACGAAGGCAAACGAGCTTGCTTGTCATAATTGATACTGGTAATTTGCAGTATGCCTTCTGTGATACCCAATTGTTCTTACGAAGTCATGATGCATATGAATTCCCCGTTTTACTCATCGATTTTTCACATGAAGCTCGCCTCCATCCACTACTTCATTAAGCGCTTTACCCAACGCTCATCCTGCTACAATTCCACCCATTACTGCATGGTTCTAAAACTAGATTTCATTATGAAACCAATGAGGTGGCTGCTGTCGGTTTAGAGTATGTCTATGTGCAGCAATCAAATCCCCTGGCTTTGGTGAGAGACGCAAGGCTCTTCTCCAAGATATCGCTATTGTTAAAGGTACTATTGAATAAACATATTATATTACATGTTTTTTTTTATTGATTGGGATATTCTTAAATCATGTTGTTTGTTATATGTGTAGTCTTTAATTTGCTACATGTATTTCGACATTTTAATGAAACTGTGTTGTAGAACTTTAGCAAAAGAAAGAAAAAAAGGTAGTAGGTTATTTGTTAGGAAGTTGCACTAAAGTATTTAGGGTAAAAACTATATGTGGAATTAAAATGTATGATTGGCAAAATATATTGCTTAGCTGCAAGTGGAAAGTTGCATTAGTTCACCTTTAAAGATGGAACATGTATTGCAAAGATGGTTTAGTCAGTTTCACATTAAAATAGAGGAATCTTTCTAGAAACTGGACTCCTGAAAAAGCTTATTGCAAAATTAGGCCTCACTTGGAATTGTTCTGTAGAGCTAAACCTTGTACAAATGTGAGAATGCATATATATATATATATATATATATATATATATATGTATGTATGTATGTATGTATGTATGTATATATATATGTATGTATGTATATACTGGCTTGTAAAGAGGTTCGTTTGTGTATTAAGTTTGAGAGAGAAAAGGTATAAGGTTATGATTGTTTGGTTAGCGTAAATGGGATAATGTAATTTGGTATATTACACTTGGGTTAAAGATACACTGTTTGGCCTTTAACACATATATTTGTGATCTTTTGTTTCATTTCAGAAGCCAAGTTCCAAGGTAAGGACCACGGTCTATTGCTGGAAGACTTTGATAATAGAAAGACTTGGTGCAGCAAGAAAGGTGACCATCGCTCAGAGCTCAACAACATTGATCACTAATGCTGCAACCAAGGATGAAATCCAAGTTAGAATTGCTCAAATCAAGAAAGAGCTTGCGGAGATCGACATAGGATCCTGAAAAACTAGCCGAGAGACTTGGTAAGTTTTCAGATGGGATGGCAGTCCTTAAAGTCGGTGCAACACTGTTGCAGGAATGGTTCTAAAAACACAAGCTATATTGTTGAGAAATCCAAGCCTAAGGTTCCAGTCAGTACACTGACGCCTTTCTCCCTTACCTTTTAAGTATTGTTGATGATAATTCAAATTTGATAGAGAATTTTATGCCAGTGGGTAGTGTAAGATTATGCCTTCATGCATAGATGGTTGTGTTAATCAAGGATGGGGGTTGTCATAATTGCGGCTAATTTGGCTTTCACCTTTCACATGTTCCAAATTAATTTTTAGCAATATTAAGTGTTAACCTGTTATGAAATATGGTTCATTTTTGTGAGATCATTAAGCAATGTAGTTAAGCATGAAGTTGTATTTGAATGACTATAATAGTTGGTTGTGCATGTTCTTGTAAAACTTATCTATTCATGCTAGTGTATTCTTAGTTGAAACTATATTTTTATTTTGAAACTCTTATGCAAGTCAAAGTAGATAATTAAAGTAAGGATTGTAACATGTTCATGGGTACATGCTCACTTTGTGCCAAATATGTAATATGTTGAATTAAATTCACAAACTATGGATGTACGGTTTATTTTGAAGTTTTATGTTCGCATAACAAAAAAAAAACATTGGACGGATAGATTAAGTTGAAGAAAAAGTAACATCAATTATATTTGAATGATGATGTATTCAGATGATGTGCTTAAATGTGATAACGATGTTTGGTACATGAATTTAGTAGTTGTGTTTACTTATAATATTATTGTGCTTTACCAAAATACTATTGTTGTTAAATGTGGATTTCTTTACTCAATACTATCAATTTCATAACAGCCTTCATTAAGTATGATATGGTTCATTACATGTACAACAACCTTCACTAAGTTTGAACAAATTTCACCGCGGCCTTCATTGTTAGTGTAGAGAAGAAGAGATATTGTGAAAGATTTCATTCATATAGTACTGACAAATACAAAGCAGTAAATAGGCAAAAGAAAAAAAATATCTTTGAGCAATTATTCCTAGCCTTATTATCTCATGCAGTAAAAACAGGAAATATGCATGAGCAATTATTCCTGGCTTTATTGTCTCATGCAGTGAAAACAGGAAATATGCATGAGCAATTATTCCTGGCCTTATTATCTCATGCAGTGAAAATAGGAAATATGCATGAGCAATTATTCCTGGCTTTATTATCTCATGCAGTGAAAACAAGAAATATGCATGAGCAATTATTCCTGGTCTTATTACCCCCCGGCAAGCTCAAGCGAGGGACGAACTTGAAGCTTGGAGCGTAAATGAGATATTCGATCTTTGCTTAAAGGCTTGGTGAAGACATCCGCCAGCTGATCAACAGATGAAACATGACTGATACGAAGATCACCAGCTTCAACTTGCTCTCTAACGAAGTGAAAATCCAGTCGGATGTGTTTTGAGCGTGTACCGATGACCGGATTTTTGGACATGAACAAAGCACCTACATTATCGCATAGCAGAGTAGGCGGGTCTGGAAGATAAACATTAAGGTCTCTAAGAAGTTGTTGAATCCAGGTAAGCTCAGCTGAAGTATACGCAAGTGACCGATATTCCGCCTCCGTGCTTGATCGGGCTACAACCCGTTGTTTCCGAGATGTCCAACTGATTAGATTAGTATCATGGAAAACAACAAATCCATACTGAGAACGACTATCATCAGAGTCTGACATCCATCCTGCATCAGAATATGCTAGAAGTGATGTTGCTTTGGTAGGCTGAAAGTGCAGATGGTGAGTAATAGTTCCTTTGAGATAGTGTAATATCCGTTTCACGGCTTGCCAATGCGATGTTGTCGAAGCATGCATATATTGACATACCCGATTGACGGAATAAGCTATGTCGGGGCGGGTTATGGTTGCATATTGAAGAGAACCTACAACCTGTCGGTAAAGCTTAGAATCAGAGAATGCTTCACCTGCTAGTTCAAGCTTGGAGGATGGATCTGCCGGGGTAGAAATGGGTTTAGCATCCTGCATTTTGCAACGAGCTAGAATATCATTGATGTAGGCCTCTTGAGAAAGTGTGATACCTGCTTTGTCTTGCTGAATTTTGATGCCAAGAAAGAAATTTAGAGCACCAAGATCTTTGAGAGCAAAACACTGATGGAGGTTTTGGATGAACTGCTGAACCAAAAAAGGGCTGCTACCTGTGACGATTAAATCGTCAACATACACTAGCACATAGATAGTAGCTGAAGGAGTGACACTCACAAATAAAGAAGTATCAGACTGACAAGCTCTAAACCCATGTGAGACAAGATAAGTTTTCAGCTTAGTGAAACATGCTCTAGGCGCTTGCTTAAGCCCATATAAGGCTTTGTGTAGCTTGCATACATGGTTGGGCAGAGAAGGGTTTTCGAAACCACGTGGCTGGACCATGTAAGCTACTTCTGACAAATCACCGTTTAAGAAAGCGTTGTCAATGTCTAATTGACGAACCAACCAACCATGAGAGAGCGCAATGGACAACACCAAACGGATTGTTGTAGGCTTAATTACAGGACTGAAGGTCTCAAAAAAATCAAGACCGACCTCTTGACTAAATCCTTGCGCCACCAAGCGAGCTTTGTAACGCTCTATCGATCCATCAGACCGTCTTTTAATCCTGAAAATCCATTTAGAACCCACAACATTAGCATTACAAGGAGGAATAACAAGTGACCAAGTTCTATTTCTCATAAGTGCATCAAATTCCGCTTTCATTGCGGTTTGCCAACATGGGATACGAAGGGCTTGAGAAACGGTGCGGGGTTCTGTTTGTTGGTCAATGGAGATGGAGGATAAAAAAGCTTTCGGTTTGAGGGAGTTTGTGGCGGCTCGAGTAACCATGGAGTGCTGGTTATTTTCTGCTGGACGGTAATGACGAGGATATGATTGTTTGTCTTGTGAGCTGAGAGTGGGACGTTGATAAGGTGGATTTGGAGATGTGGATATCGGTGATGAAGTATGTTGAGGAGTGTTAGCATGAGCAGTTTGTATGGGAGGTTGTGGAGAATTAGGAGGTGGTGACGGTGTATGTTGAGGAATGGGAGTGTGAGCAGTTTGTATTGGAGGTTGTAGAGAATTAGGAGGCGGTGATGATGTAGTCTCGATTGAGGTGAGATGATCAAGAAGGCTGGTGTTGACACACTCCTGGGCTGGCCTAGATGATGGAGGAGCTACGCATTGAGAATCACAGGCATATGGGAAGATTGATTCATTGAAAACCACATATCGAGACACATACAATCGAGACGTAGGCTTGTGATAGCAGAGGTATCCCTTGTGAGATGTACTATAACCAAGAAAGGTACATGGCAATGATCTAAAATCCATTTTGGTAGAGTTATATGGGCGAAGGAAAGGATAGCATAGACATCCGAATGTTTTGAGGAAGGTGTAATCGGGATTTTTATGATAGTGAATGGTGTATGGTGATTTGTAGGCAAGTAGTGGTGTGATGGTTTTGTTATGTAAGTATGTAGCAGTTTTGAAAGCATGTTCCCAAAATTGTTTATTTGTGATGGTTCTTTATTTGTGAGTGTTTAGAAGAGCTCTGATACCATGTAGAGAAGAAGAGATATTGTGAAAGATTTCATTCATACAGTACTGACAAATACAAAGCAATAAATAGGCAAAAGAACAAAAATATCTTTGAGCAATTATTCCTAGCCTTATTATCTCATGCAGTAAAAACAGGAAATATGCATGAGCAATTATTCCTGGCTTTATTGTCTCATGCAGTGAAAGCAGGAATCATGCATGAGCAATTATTCCTGGTCTTATTAGTTAGAATAATTATGAAATAAGCAATTAATTGTTAGAACAACAGCGAAATAACTTACATGCATTTAATATGATTCGTATATTTACTTATGATAAGATTCATTATTTTCTGATGTTAGAGCAATTATATGGCAAGGCAACATAAATTGTTGCATGACGTCTTAAACTCGAATATTATAATATGATTACTCGTGTTTGATTCGAAATTATAATTCTCAATAAGGATAATTGTTTGTGCCTCTCACACCTGAAGATTTAGTAGTGTAATTCACTCGTTGTAACGCAAGCAATGGACGCAACTAACTCTAACGCATTTTATTTTTTCCCTTCCGAACTTGTTCGTTTAACCTATAAATAATCCGTTTAACCCATAAATACTATGTTTGACCTATAAACCAAAATAATCCATTTAACATATAAACTAAAATACCCCAATTAAATGCCTTGTTTAAATTCTCCGTTTGACGCCGTAAACACATACTACATTTACCATTCAACTTCGTTTAAATACTCTGCTAAAATGGTCCGGTATTGCTTATCGTAAATGCACACTAAGTTATGCTTATATTCTACATTATTTGCATTAGTTTGACAATCAATTTCCATGCTTTTCTATTAAAGATATACACATTAATATATATTGCAGTTGGAGCAGTAACTGATAATCTTTTAGATGTTTTACATGATAAATATTCGGTTGAAGATTCTATGATATAATTTTTCATTATAATCTGACTTAAACTAAATTTGAATAAATAATTTTATATTTTATATTAAACTCCCCACGGTCGGTTTTTCCACCGTTGTGCGGTTATACTAGTATAAAATAGTTAAATTTCACAACGCAAAAAATATATCATAAACACTTTAGAGTTGAAATAGTGGTCAAACAATGTTTTACAATGGGTTGAGCATATCATAATTTTTTTTTTAATTGTAGCAGTAATTATATGTTGGGAAAAACATATTTTTCACAACATAAATGAATGTTGCTAAAAATAAATTTATGATGATTTTCACGGTAGTTGTTAATTATCTTCTTTCACAACATTTGATTTTAAAATTTTATTTACACTATAATTTTATAATATTTTCTCAAATAAACATTGTCAATGACATGCAGTTGCAACGGTTCATCGAAACATTGTAGAATCTATGTAGTAAAATTGGTATTTTTGTCGGGGTTAAACCAGACAACCAACAGAACCGATCAAACTTAATTTGATAGATTCGTTTTGATTTTCATTTTTATTGGTTTTAGTTTCGCTTAACAATTTTCATTTAAAACAAATCAACCAAACAATCATCCCTAAGGCAGAGGAAAGTACATGTGGGCCATTGTAATAGCCCAATGTCATACGTGGGCTAAGGGAACCAAACACTCACCTTTTTTAAGTAGGCGTTTATTTTAGTTCCTAACTTTCCGGCTGAAAATTGTCAAAACGCTAATGTATCACCCATTGTCCAGAGCTTCTTGCAGCCAGTGTTGAGAAATTCTATTTGCCATATGTTTCCTACTTGGATTTAACATCGTGATCTTAATAGAGAGGTTCTTCTTTTGTAAGTTTGCTTTTATTTAAGATCGTGACCTAATTAGTTCAATCCCAAATCAATCATGTTACCACTGTCCTGTAAAAGGAAAATTAACGGGGACCGATTCCTGTGTTGCTGAATATTTCAGTTTTCCTGTTGTAAAATAACGGGGACCTATTCTTTCATTTTCATTTTTGTATTTTTAAATTATTTTTCTGAATTTTTGGTTTTTTTGCAGTTAGTTATTTGGAAGAAAAGACGTTTGTCTGCTCTTTCATCATGCTTTCGATAGGTTCAAGATGGAGATTATTGTTATATGATTACAATGAAGACGATATTGACAAAAACAGCGAGGATGAAAGCAATGATGATCGTGAGATTCAGTGTTGAACCCGAATGCCACTCTCCTCGTCGATCGTATATTTAGATGCCTATGTTTCTAATACAGGGTATATAATGGTAAGTGAATCACGATTTATGAAAATTTGACAAGTTTATGATTGACCAACGATTCTTTGTATAAAGCGGCAGATTAAGATGTCCCAATCAATGTTTTAAAACGCAAAAGGCGTACGCGAGGCGTTTTCGGGTCCGTGAGGCGAGGCGTAAGACTCGACGCGTTGAGGCGTAAGCCTTTCAGGAAAAGATGAGGCATTTGCTCATTTTTAAACTAGCCTGGACATCCCAAAAAATAAAAATAAAAAAAAATTAAAACTGCTGCAGCAGCCCTCTGTATAGAAAAAAAAAAAACAAAAGAAAAAAACCCTTTTCTCTTTCGATTCCAGTGAGGAATCGAACTCGATTCCAGTTATGGAATCGGACTCGATTCCAGTTATGGAATCGAGTCCATAACCGGAATCGATTCGATTCCTGTTCGAATGTAATTTCAATTATTTTTTAACCTCTTCAAGTCTGGAGTAAAGGTGACTGGGTGAAAGTAAGGTTTTTTTTTTTTTTTTTTTTTTTTTTTTTTTTTTACATGTACGCCTCAGCTGCTTGAGGCTCTGAGATGTACGCTTTTGGTGATTTTCACGTCTCAACAGAGGAAAACGCTTTTCCAACCACGCCTCTAGGCGTTTCACCCTCCGCCTCGCCTCGAGGCACGCCTCAGACGCGTTTTTTAAAACATTGCTCACAATTGTAGACGCCGACGTCTTCTCGTATACGGTGGCGGACACTGATGGAATAATACTCAGTGGCGACAATTTGGCCTACACTCTAGAAACTGTACACTCTAGAAACTGGTATAATAATACTTAATCGAGATGCTCGACGCCTATGACTTCACATTCACCGCTGAATCCATTGTAATCATGACTCACGCAAACAATTTGTCGTGTAAAGCAGTAGCCGAAGACCTTATCATGATAGATGCATTCGGCTTCTCAAATGCGTTGGCGGACGCTGATCAAATTACTATCAATGGCGACGATAAGTCAGACGCTGATGTTCTGATGCTCGATGCTGAACAATTGTCCGCAGAGGAATCGGACATTGTCATGCTTGATGCTCGATGCTTGACACTATAATGGTTGATGCTGATGATTTCTTCAGTGAGGCAAAATCCAATCTTGTAATGCAAAATGCAAAATGCAAAATCCAATCTTATAATGCAAAAACAGGGATTTTAATTATTAGATCTTTGATTTGATGGATGCTCGCTGAGAAGATTTTTGTTACCCTTTGTTAGTCAGAAGGCTTGGCTTTGATGGATATTGACAAAAACAGTGAGGATGAAAGCAATAATGATCGTGAGATTCAATGTTGAACCCGAATGCCACGCCGGTATGTATCCTCGTCACTCGTATATTTATATGCCTATGTTTCTAATACAGGGTATATAATGGTAAGTGACTTGTGATTTATGAAAATTTGATAAGTTTATGTTTGACGCAGATGATTCTGCTAGATGTAGATGTCACAAAGATAGATGCGCTTGATTTGACGTACACTTTAGAGACCGATATAACAATGGTCGGCGCGGTGGAATCTGATTTCTCCGCTGAGGCAGAATCGTATCTTGTAATGCGAACTGGAAAGATGACTCCCCTAGCGACTAACAGGTATTTTGTTTTGCTTTTATTTAATGGTTTTTTTTTTTATGAAGAAGATAATTGCACTGCAAGGTAGATCTGGAAATAGAATTTATCATCTTATTTTTGATTATTTATCCAATTAGCATACTGGTTATCAGGCATAAGGATTCATTTTATGAACGTCTACTTGGCTGTGAATGCAGTTTTGAATTTATATTTCAGAAAAAAAACTTATCTGCTCAACTATTTTTTAAATCAAGTATAGCCATGATTCCTGCATTGGAATGCAAAAACGAAAATATGCAACGACTGAATCAAAAAAATCAAAAAATAAATAAAAAGCAAGTTGAATGAGATGAATAAGCATTTTTAACACCATGAACAGAAATCATCAGTCGTATTGTCATCTGAAGTGTTTGTGGTTTTGGATTTTGAGTTTGCAGAATTATGCTTTGTACCATTTGCTCTGCTATTTCCTTCCACCTACTTTCCGTGTTATCTAGGAAATGAGCGTTGCAACATGAATACAAAAACATGATTTAGATTACTGGAAGTAGAGAAACGTTGTGTGTCAGCAGTGCAATTTTCTTGGGTTATTGAGAATCAACCTGATTCCCTCAAAGGCCTGCATTTGATTGACTTGTCCAGCTTTAATTTAAATATATGACTAATTAGTGTTCTAAATCTTGCTAATATGGGTTAACAGTCATAGACATGTAAGTCCATATCCATAAAGAACCGGATGTGGGAACCGAAAAAGGGAAGTACGACTCAAAAGTTAGGAACGAGGTTCTCTTAGCTTGCTTTCATTATTTCTTCCCCAAATCTCTATATGTGTACACACATTATTTTTGATTGAGTTTTTGAAGTATTTATACACATACTGAAAAAAGGTTTTAGATGATTGATATTCCACCACAATATTCAAGATTATGTTTATGTTTTCCTAGATAGTTGATGTTCCACAATTGAGTTAGCTTTGTAATTTACTTTTTCTGCAAATATTTTTCACAACATAAATCGCATGTTGCTAAAAATCAATTTACGATGATTTTGATGGTAGTTGTTAGTTTATCTTCTTTCACAATATTTGATTCCAAAATTTTATTTATATTGTAATTTTACAATATTTTCTCGAATAAACGTTGTCAATGGCATGCAGTTTTGCAACGGTTTGCCGAAACATTGTAGAATTCATGTTGTAAACAGCCCCGGCCTTGCACCAAGGCAGACCAGGCCACCGCCCGGGCCTCAACATAATTTGGGCCTCGGATTTCCCAAAAAAAAAAAGGCCCACTGCACACATAAAAGGAAACAAGCCCGCTGCCAGCTCACACAAAAGAAAGCCGATATCTGAAACTGAAAGTTGTATACCGCAATTCACGAAAATCTTCTTCAAACAGCGATTCGCCGGTTCCCTACCCGATCGAGTTCTTCTGTTCTTCACCGATTTGAACGAATTACCAGGTATGAATTAGTAAGCTTCTAAGTAAATTGAATGAATTAATATATTATTGAATTAGGTTTGGTAAAGGACTATTTAATCGGTTCGTAATCAGCAAATACTGATTTGATAGTGGATTTGAATTAATTGATGTTTGTTAATTAGGTTTTATTTTTTTCTAAGTTGGTAATTGATTTGATTTTGAGTGATACCATAGAAAAGGAAAAGCAGATTTCTAACTATTTCATGGTATGTATACTAGGAATTTTGTACAAAATTTATGAGAAATAATGTTTAATTCATCTTAGCTTTTCTGCCCAAAACACTGAAATGCCAAAAATTTGGTAATAAGGTATAGATGCATACTCTTTTAGAATATTCAGGAATAGTGCCAAGTTTATCTTGAATAAAATCTTCAGTTTCTTCTGAATTATGTATTCGATGTATTGCAAATTAGAAAATAGCAATTAAAATTTTCATGCAATTAAATTGAATTTTGATTTTTACCATATTTGCAGGTCTTCTTATTCAACTTCGCCAGTTTTAAATTATCATGTCTATGTAATCACAACTATATCATTTTGTATCTATGTAATCACAACTATATCATTTTGTATCTATGTGATCAAAACTTGTGCAAATATTCTAATATGCTTGAACAAAAGCAAAAAAAAGTTATTTTACTTATGTTTGACAATGTTACTTTGTTCTCTAAACATGATTTTTTTTTCCCTCTAATGGTAGGGCCTCAAATTTGTTTTTCCCCTTGGGCCACCTACACTTCAGGGCCGGCCCTGGTTGTAAAATTGTTATTTTTGTCGTGGTTAAATCGGACAACCAACAGAGCCAATCATATTTAATTTGGTAGGTTCGTTTTAATTTTCATTTTTGTTGGTTTTAGTTTGGGTTAACAGTTTTCATCGTTGGGTAAAGTAAACCGACCAAACACTCACTCTCAGCTGAGGGAACTACACGTGGGCTACTATGATAGCCCAATATCCACACGTGGGCTAAGGGAACCAAACACTCACCTTTAAGTACGCGTTTATTTTACTGTTCCTAACTTTCCGGCAGAAAATCGTCGAAACGCCTAATTTTTCACCCGTTGTCCAGAACTTCTTGCAGCCAGTGTTGAGAAGTTCTATTTGGCATCTTTTTCCTACTGGATTTAACATCATGATGTTAATAAAGTAGTTCTTCTTTTGTAAGTTTGTTTTTATTTGTTGAAGGATGGATCTATTCTGTTTTAATCGTTTTTGTTGCCGTAAAAAGGTAGTCAAGCTGTTGATTTAAGATTAATTCCGGAACTGGAACTAATTTGGTGATCTGTTGATCTATGGAATCTTTTATTGAATTTTGTCTTAGTTATTGTTATTATGTACTGGATTACTGGCTATTATGAATCATTTATTCATGAAATCCTTGAATCTAGATACTAATTTCGATGGATCTTTTTTATTTTACTCTCTGGTTGACATGTTTGTTCAAATAATTTATCCCAATAGTAATTTGTGGTCTATATATTGTACTCTGAGACAGCTTTAAAGTGTTTTTAACCTCGATGATAGGGTTTCCACATTTGTCCAGTGTTATCTATTGTAACAAAGTTCATTTTTAAATTTTCAAAATCATTATAACAAAAATTGTAAATTTACCTTTAAATAGCGGTCAAAATTTAATCTTTGTGAAATGGATTTGAGCTAGAATTTCGCTTCATCCATTTTCCTTTCTGGTGATGGTTTTGATAGCTGAAGAGGAAAAATGTGAATGGTATACTTTTCTTTGAGAAGAAGCTGGATAGAAAATTGATAAAGCTAACCTTTAGAAATTGAAAGACAAGAAAATTGACTTTTACGAAAGCTTTTTATGGGTTTTACAGTACATGATAATAAGGAAACAGGATGATGTTATGCAATGAGTAGTTTATGAAAAATGATTGGTGTGCCATTCCTTAGATAGTTCCATAGGTAGGCATTTTGGAAGTTGATCTCCTTAATCACTATGAAATGTGTTGAAAAACATGCTTTATGTCATCAATTTATATAATGGATAGAGAATATAATAAACTAGCTCTAATATTCTATTTTACCACGTGTGGAAGTACATAATCAGTTAGTTCACTCTTTTTAGAAGCGATGATGACAGTATATTTACTCTTCAAGGCAATCCAATTATACATGCATTTATATGTATGGTAATATTAGTTAACCTGGGAATCAGGGCTGCGGCTGGGTGGGGTAGCGTATTGTGTATGGGTGTGGCTGGGTGCGGGGGTGCGGCGGTGCTACATGGGGTGCGTACAGGGTACGGCTTCTGGTGTGTCCCCAGGTTTTGAAGGCAGACTAGGGTTTTGTTGAGAAGCGGCCTGCGCTCGCGATGAAGAAAGATCGGCGGAGCTAGGGTTAGAGTCGGAATTTGTACGGGCGTTGGAGGCTGTGGAGGCAGCGGGAGTGGCGGCAGAGGACTCGAAGGAGGCGAAAATGGAGCTGAAACGTGGGTAGAGGTTGGCCATTTGAGGATAGATCTGTGGAGAAGCTTCAGACTTCGATTTGATTCTTTTTTGGGGACATTGATGTATGTTGTGGCATTTTTTGATGGGGAGATCATTTATTTCTTTTTGCCTAAGCTTGATGTTTCCTGTTTTGTGTAATGTGTACGTTGTTCGATGTGTGGGCGGTTGCATTTTTATTTTTATATGGGTATTTGGCAGCAAGGAGATATGTTGGTTGACCCAAACCAATACTCGCTTTAAGTAATGGCCCCAAAAAAAGAGTGCGGCTTACCCACTTTCAAATAAAAAAATTGTCGTATCCCTCCGCACCCGAATCCTCATATTTTTGCATTTGCCGAATTTCCATATCCTCCTACCGCTCACCCGCACTAATGCTTCCTAGTATTTAACAATAAATATTGTCAAAATAAGCATAATAATGGTCGAAATTCCCATGTTCTTACACGCTATTTCAAATCTCGTTTATCTCACCTGAGATCTCATTTTCAAATTTGAACAAGATGCGATTTAACAAAAGGAGACATCCAGTACATAATATATCAAGCGAAAATTGAGATGGAATCTTAGTGGAAAATCTCACATGAAATTAAATTTTCCGTTACGTAATTCCTTTACATTCTACGTGGATCTAACAAAAATGGCACTCTTAATGAGTTTTTACTAACACTATATTTCCTGTTTCGTTATTTTTCTTTACAAGTGAGCCAAAATATAGACTTTATTTTATTTTGACAATATTTATTATGCTTATTTTGACAATATTTATTGTTAACTAATATTACTATACATATAAATGCATGTATAATTGGATTGCCTTGAAGAGTAAATATATTGCCATCATCGCTTTTGAAAAGAGTGAACTAACCGATTATGTACTTCAAATGTGGTAAAATAGAATGATAGAACTAGTTTATTCTATTCTCTATCCATTATGTAGATTGATGACAGGTTCTCATATGTATTCAGAGTAAATGCTGTGGTGGATGCCCAATGCCAAAGGCTCCCGTACTCAAGCACGAGAGGACTTCCCAGGTCAGTCTCCCGTCCGGGTACTATTCTCACGGCTTTCCGGGCTCTGGGGGGTCAAAGTAAATGCTGTACTAAATAAAAAAGGCGCACGTTATTTGCCGTCCTGTCTTGTGTTAAGGATCTAGGACGTTTTTGTGTCATATTCAGCATGCACTGTTAATGACTATGCTACGTACAATGTAATTATTGATCATGGGAAATGTGAAAGTATTTTTACAAGGATGCTACGTACAACGTAATTATTGATCATGGGAAATGTGAAAGTATTTTTACAAGGGTGTTAATGGTTTGCTAAATCGAATATTGGGAATTTTTTTGGATCATTCGTAGTAATATGTTTGTGTTGAACGGTAACTTTAGAATTTGAAAAAATAAATTACAATGAAACTAAAATTACGTTGTAATAGTTATTAATTAAGACGAAGAAGAATAGTGAAATTTTGTTTTTTTCCTTGTGACTTCTAGTCTGAAGAGTCTTTGATAAATTTTCTCAATGTAATTTATATTTGAAGAAGTTTTGTTAAAAACAAAATTTGTTGTTTATTCGGGTCTGTACAACGATAGATGGTACATACCGTCCATTTTTTTAATTGATAAAGTAATTTTTATCATGAAGTTTCAGCCCTTGCAGTGTACATTTCTAGTTTTAGCAGACTATCTCAAATGCATAAGTTTTTCAAAGATTGCTGAATATTTCAGTTTCTTGTAATATAAAGGGGGACCTGTTCTTTCATTTTCATTTAACTTCAAATTATTTTTCTGAATTTTTGGTTTTTTTGCAGTTAGTTGTTCGGAAGAAAAGACGTTTGTCTGTTCTTTCATCATGCTTTCGATAGGTTCAAGATGGAGATTATTTTTATATGATTATGATGAAGACGATATTGACAAAAACAATGAGGATGAAAGCATGGATGATCGTGAGATTCAATATTAAACCTGAATGCCTCTTCGGTATGTATATTTGTCACCCGTATATTTACATCCCTATGTTTCTAATACAGGGTATATATAATGGTAAGTGACTCGCGATTTCTGAAAATTTGACAAGTTTATGGTTGATGCAGATGATTCTTCTTATAAAGCGGCAGATGAAGATGTCACAATGATAGATGCGCTTGATTTTAACTACTCTGCAGAGACCGATGTAACAATGGTCGACGCGAGATTTTTCCGCGGTGGAATCGGATTTTGTTTTAATGCTTGATGCCGGAGATTCGTCATACACGGCGGAAACGCAAACGGACACTGTTGATGCTTATGATTTCTCCGCTGAGGCAGAATCCTATCTTGTAACGCAAACTGCAAACATAATTTCCCTGGCGACTGACAGGTTTTTTGTTTTGCTTTTTCCCCCCCTTTTTTCTTTTAGTTTTTTTTTTTTTTTTTTTTTTATGTCTTGAAGAAATTTTCGTCGGATCCACTGGATATTTTTAAAATATCCACAGGCACTAAAGATGAAATACTCGGTAAAATGATTAAACAAAGTAAACAAAGCTTTTTAAGAGAGTGTTATATCAAAAAGTAAACATTAGAGTTGTAAAAAATCAACTTTCAAAGGCATGACACATTCGATTGAGGAAACTGAGTTGGACATGATTTTGTATTTGTTTTCCTTTTCAAATGCTGGCTATAACAGATAAAATAGGTTGAATGTTTGCAATATAGGATGGACAGCGTCTGTAGTGTCAGTACTTGGTCAATCTGGTTGTACGCAGAGCTACAAAAACTGTTCAGTGGATTGTGTTTTTGTTAAAATCAATAGCAACATCATGTATAATTTGGATCATAACTATAACTCATATGACATTAGTCCTACACATAAAAATTGAGCAGTGGCATCAACTTATAAACACAAACCTCTTCTTTTATATACGGTAGATGCCTTTTGAGAAAACACCTGTATTTAGTCAGCATGTAAGTTTGATACAATATGTACTGTTTGCACATGCAAATTATCAGGTGAAAATGGATGTTCTTACTGTTGTTAAACAATGAGTATAATTTTACAAAAACTATATCTTAAAAGTGGAATAAACTAGATTAGATACGGAAGAAAATTGGGCTGATAATACATATCCTAAAAGTTGAATAATCAGATTAGACCAGGACGAAAACTGAAAGAACAATTATTTAGTGTTCATGCTCATACCAAATTTGATGATGTATTTTGATTGTTGCCCCAAATTTATGCATCGGTGATATTCCATCCCATATAACATGTTGTCGATACATCTATACAACAATTTATTTTGTTATTTTTACCTCCAGTCGTGTTATTATAGCACATGAGATTTATATCTACCAAATAAGTAATGTATTCATGTATATGTTGATAACTTTATATGATTTGAGATGTTTATATAAAAGATATGTTGGTTTTCCTTACGGGTTTCTTACAATTGTATATCCACCATCCCAATGAGGCATCAATTTTAGTAAGGTCATAGATATTATGTAAAATTTATTATTCCTATTTAGGTGCTGTATCCAGTCAAACTGTATCATAACTACTCTGCAACCATAAATTTGGTATGAAAATTGATTTAGTGGCTAAGTAAGGTTGCATTCTCTATATGACCAACACTATTTTCTCCCTGTCTTCACTCATTGATCAATCCAGGCGCGGTTTTTCTGCAATTTTAAAAAGAAAAGGGGGCACGACTTGCGTTGATTGAAAAAAAAAATGTCTGTGTTTTCGGGAAGAAAAAAAAGGAGCGATTTTGCTTTGGGGATTGACTGCCTTTCTGATTTATTTATTTTTGGGTTCGAGTGCTTATTTTATTCTATTGTATTTTGGGAAATTGGTGATTCCAGGGAAACCAATCAATGTCTGTGATCTGAGAGGGGCATGCATGTATTAAAGAGGAAAGGAACTGATTTTGCTATTGAATATTTCTTTGGGAATTGGTTGTTTCCATTTCTTTTGAGTAATATAATTGGACGTCTTCTTTCTTTCCTTTTATTTGAGTGCGTGATTTTTTTTTTCTTTTGTATTTACTGTGTGCGTGACTTAGCTGTTTCGAGTTCTAATTTTTTTTTATTAGTTGAGTAGTTTCGCTTGTCGAGTCAGTTGTTAGTTTTTCTTTTTATAGGATTTTTTTTCTCCCCTTTTCGCTTGCTTTTATTTTTATTTATTTTATTTGCTTTTCATTCAAAGAAAAAAAAGGGAAGAGAGAAAGGCCATTCAAAACCAAAGACCAAGAAAAAAAATCGTTCAAGCAACAAATCAAGAATTCAGAAGTCAAGAGAATTGCAAACAGTTGAGTTTGAAGCGTGAGCACTACTCAAATTTTCTGGACGGACTGTCATACCCCACTGTAAAAAAAAAATTGAACTCCACAGGTGCTCTGCTGCAAAGAAAAATATATAGAAATTGTTGTAAAAATCTTCTGCAGGGGCAGCGGCTTGAATGTAAAAATTTTAATTCTGCAATTTATATTTCTGTGACTGTTCTGTGACTGAATTTTCTGAATATATTTGGTGAGGAACGAATTTCCATAATTACAGCCATCACTCTCATCGTTTTTCAACAATAAAATTTTGATTTTCAAAATAATATAATTGAAAAGTGGTGCTTTGTGAAGTTGACTGTCTTGTATAATTGGATCGCGGATATATATTAGTTCAATTTATTGAACTATTAGCAAAAGAGGTTGCATACTACCCGTAAAACATTGGTCGTATCCCTTAGTATTTATACTATACGTGAACGGCCATAAGACCCTCTTCTCCCTTCTAATTGAGTCAGTTAATTAATAGAGCACAACTTAGTATTTTATACTATTTTGAACTGAGAATAATTTTTGTTTTGCCTTGACTTCATTCAAATGTCTGATTCAAAAAAATTCTTGAGAGAATTGTGGGATAATAATCGGAGTAGACGTCCTCTTGAGGAGTATGAGTATGAATTACAACTTATGAAGCAAGATTTTCCAAAATTTCGCGAGCCAAATGTCAACAATTTTCAAAATGACCAACATTTTCAAAGTTATGATCGAAATGGCGAATTCAATTCAAATTTCAATAATTTCGATTATGGGCCCCATCCATATCAAAATAGCTTTGAATCCCAATATACCTTCGATCAACATCAATACGAGGTTGGAAACCAATTCGAAAATAATTTTGGATATGAAAATGATTTTCAAATCGATCAAAATCTTCAAAATAACAACCCATATCCACATCTTGAATATGACCAAAATTGCAATTTTCCCTCGAATTTCAACAGTTTTGGTTATGAACCTAATTTTCAAAATCAAAATGATTTCCAATATCATTGTCAAAATAACAACCACCACATTGGAAATAATTTTGATTGTGAAATTGATGTGGACTATAATTTTGAGAATCAAGAAATCCAAAATGAGAGCTCTCAAATCATTGATTCTGAAGAATGTCATTTTGATGAGAGGGAAGAAAGGCTAAATAAAAAGATGGATGAACTTATTTGTTTAATGGCATCTTTGAAAGAACAACAAGAGCAACAAAATCAAATTCAAACAAGCGAAGAATCAGAAAATAATCCATTCTTTACTGATAGTGATAATTTTCAGATAACAACTTTCGAAATTGAGAATAACGATCTAAATGAAGTTGTTCAAAATTCAACGAATGATCTGGACTTCGATTCTTTTCAAGAAAAAGATTTAAGCTTAGATTTTGATTTTCCTCTTTCGGGCTGCGAGGAACTTGAAATCTTTGAAATTGAAAAAAATAGAAATGTTGAATTTTTCGAAAACTCAGAAGTGGAAATGGATTTTAATGAACATGAATTTTTTGGATTGCATGAGGAGGAGTTACCAAATGAGAATGAAATAGAATCAACCCAATTTTGAAAATTTTGATTTTGAGGTTTCAAACGAACTTGAAATTGTCAGTGTCGAAAATACGTTGTCAATTAATGATGAGAAATGTGATCACATAGCCTTGAACAACACTCAGAATTCAAATTTCACTGAATTTATATACGATCACAAATTTTTGAAAAATTACACTGATAAATTTGTTGAGTACATGAATTACTTTTGGAATACTGACTTGGTTGAAAAACTTCATGTTAGGATGACCCTGGACGTTTATCTGCTGGACTATAAATCTAGGTATAAAGATGAGATGATTTTCAAAACCCTTTGCTTATTAGAAAACATGCCTAGATATAGTGGGAATGGGATTCATTGGGCTAGAACCAAGTGTGGGGGAAGAAGAAGATGGTGGCATTCTTTGCATCGCATGCATCGTAAACACATATATCATTGTAAATACGATCCATTCTTACATATAGTAAAACTGCATTTCATTCTACAAATAATTTTGCAACTCATTCACCTTTGGGTACGATCTTTCAAATTTAGGAAACGTTCACAGTGTGGACACTGTTTAGTTCTAGTGTGGGGGGAGTCTGCATTGCATTCATTTTTATTTTTTTTTATTTTTTTATTTTTCATTTTCATGCATTTAGATAGAACCATCATGCATTCTAGATCGTACGAACATACCAAAAAAATTTTTTTGGAAAATACGACTCAATTTAGAGTGATACAACAAAATAAGTTAACGATTGTTAATCAGTTGATAGTATTTTTTTCTCTCAACTAAGATCAAATAAGAAATATGATGAAAAGTTGAATTTTGAGGGATAATAGTGTAACTGGTACATAGGAAGATTCTTAGGTGATGGCCATGAAGTTTATTCTATATTGTAGTCTTTGATTAAATAAGTGGAGGACTTAAAATACTTATATTGGCTTTTCGAATCTTTAAAACTAAGTTGTGTTAAGCTGAATTCGCGTATCTCTCTCTTATTCTTATATTTTCAATAATAATAATAGCTATCCAAGGGTATCCAACATTGCTTGTATATCGAGCGTTGGTGTGCAAACCCGCCAAGCTCTATCCGACACTTTGTTGACAAAGTCAACGTTGGAAAATCTTGGTCTCATTTTATGAGATTGGACACCTAAGGATTACCGACATGTTGTTAACAAAGTCAGCGTCGGTCTACACAATCCGCCAAGCTCTGTCCTAACTCTCCATCAGTCCGCAAGGCAGTGTATGGGTGGTATACCTTGGTCTTTTAAGTTAGGTGTATGTACTTAATCATAAATTTTAACTTTTATAGAGAAAGAGAATAAGCGATGATGCCCGAACATTTCTTGACCTTATTGATTTGACTAGCCATACACAAGGAAATTAGAATACCACTTTACAAACTGTGACAAGCAAACTAAGAATTTATTTCATGGCTGCACTATGTTATCAACCGAACCAACTGGCGAAACTGGAATTCAACATTTGAAAACTTGAATTGTGTTGAAAATTTGTGACAAGTTGAGGTATCTGAAATAAAATCAACTGATTAGAAATTGTTAATTTAATTTATTGTACCACTTTCCTGAAACAAGTCGTGTTTTCATTTTTGTTTTTATTTTGCATATGTCCATTGCACTCATGTAGTTTCATTAGAATCATAGCATATTGCATTTGGATTTTGTGGGTAATATCCGCTGAAAACCCTCACGAGACACTACTCGTCCTACTAGGGACACGTAGAGGTTTAACGGCTTGTTGCATACGCTCAATGCAATCGTGTTTCCTACGAAAGTGTGACCTATCTAGTTAATTTTTCATTTTTTTTTGTTTTACTCGAGGACGAGTAAAAGATAAGTGTGGGGGTATTTGATCAGCATAGAAATATGTTAATCTATGCACCTATATTTTATCTTTTTGTATATAAATAAATGTTACGCTGGGTATTTTCTTGTTGTTTTTATAGGTATGTTGACCAGACCTCATTCAGCCTTAAAAGTGAAGAATAGATGCCATTTAGTTGAAGAATTTCATAAGAGCTTTCATTGGAGACTAGATGTGTTCACATTGATCACATTAGAAGAAGATTGGTAGAAGAAATCTCCTGAAATCTTATCTTCCTTCAATTAATCACATTCCAGACAAGGAAGATATGAGAGAAATAATGGCTAATAAAGGAGAGGAATAATGGCTAATAAAGGAGAGGAATAATGGCTAATTAATTGGAGGAATAAATGCTGATTAATATAAGAGAAATAATTGCTATTAAAATGGCCATATATGCATATATTGGATTAAGGTTTGAGGTTGGCATTTTATCTTATAAATACCATTGTACTCTCATTGTAAAAATCATCCTGGAATTAACAAAGTCTTCTTCTTCTCTTTTCTGCATTTTTTTTATCAATTAGTGTTCTACACAATTAGTTTTGGTAGAACACCAATTGTATTTTATATTTTTTTATTAGTGATTAGTCGTTGATTAGTTTCAACGACAATCCTAATTTTACTTTTTATTGTTCTTCTTTTCTGCAATTTTAATTTCATGTCATTGCTCTTAGTTGCTGTTTTCTTTTCCAGTTAATTGTCTTTCAGTTTCAGTTGTTGAATTAGGTGTTGATCTGATTAGATTCAGATCAACAGTAAAATCAATAGCGTTAAAAACATCTCCAGAATATGTCTAACTCGCCCAAGAGATTAGATTCATAATATACACCTCACTGTGTTCGACCTGTATGCTACGCACATGTATGCTTGCAGAATTTAATTTAAATATCGCGCTTTTCTAGTTCTTAGAAAGCGACGATCATCTACCATAATTACGAAATACACGTTGACGTGCGGTGTCGCTATTGTACCTTTATGCCTTTTCACCCTACGGCTCAACGCACATGAGAAGATGCATCGAATGATGTAAAAGCCATACACGACACACGGTCCAAAAAAGTGTCTTTTCAATATTTTGTTTTATTTATTTTGTTCTTCACAATCTTGAAATACACAGATGAGGAAATTGTTGAAGACTATAAATTCGATGATGTAAATATTGATTGGGAGAATCTGATCAACGAATTAAATTGACGTTTTTTGTTTTTTAGTAACATGCACAATTATTTTATATTTTGGCTTTTAGATAGACTATTTTACTTGAAATTCTATGCTTATGAAGTTGCATTTAATGATGTCTTTGTGATGTGATTAAACTGAGTCTTTGTTGGATATGTTTAGTAAAAGGAATTTTATCTTATTGGATTTTTTCCAATTAGCTCTTAGGAATAATGAAAACATGTGTACTAAATAAAAAAAGGTGCACGTTATTCGCCGTCCTGTCTTGTGTTAAGGATCTAGGACGATTTTTAAACATATGTTAATGACTATGCTACGTACAACGTAATTACTGGTCATGGGAAATGCGAAAGTATTATTGCAAGGGTGTTAATGGTTTGCTAAATCGAATTATGGGAATTGATTTGGATCATTACTTGCTATAGGTTCTTCTTCTAGTTTATTTTATTTTTCTTATACATCATCATTAAGTTTGAATTCCACTTAAACACGTGCACATATACACTCCTCTGATTTAAATGTTAATTAATTTATTGATAATATACCTTTCAATTCTTTGTCTTTTAATGCAATTTATTCATTGTTGTTGTATGCGTTATTTGATTCCTCTCTCTGCATGCATTGATTCATTCCTCTTTTTAATGCATTGCATTTATTTATGCATTTTAATTACTTTTCATGCATTAATCTCTTTCTTCTTTTAAACTTTTTAATGCATGCATTGATCCTTTTTAATGCATTACTTTATTGCATGCATTCATTTCTCTCTTCTCTTAATTTACACCTTTTAATTTTTAACATTTATATTCAAGCATATATACATATATGCATGTATACATGTTTATTTATTACTCATTTAATATTTAATAAATGCGGGGTGTTACAGGTGTAGAATTCAAAATGTAGAGTCCATTGTTCGATTCACCTCTGCCAATCATCTTCTGGCTGAGTGTTTCCTGTATACGAAAATCATTAGTGGAAAAAATTATAGATAGGGGATTACTATTAGTAAGACAACTTATGGAAATTATGTTATACTTGAATGAAGGCACATAAAGACCATCTGTAAAACTTATTGAAGAATGAATTAGTGAGTACGTAATAAAGCAGGTGCAGGAGACTATATATACACGAGCCTCAACTAATAACAAAACAAATAGTAGCTGAGAAATAAGTTAGACCAACTAACTAACAGCTGACCAAAAACTAAGTCCGGTCGTTAAAACAGTAACAACAATACTCCAATATGTTGACAGTGACTGCATTGTTCAGTCACAGAAACAAGAATAAATTTCACTCTGCTTGAAAGTTGGTTTGACAGTCATGAAGATGCCAGCTTCTCATGTTTTAAAAATCTACATTAACGATGTTTAATTATACATGTTATACTAAACCATACCAGTTTAAACAGGGCCAAGTTTTTATTTTGTTCATGTTTTATCTAGTTGGTTGTAATTGATACAGACTAAATAATTATCTGCTTTGCGCTCCTTGGAGACCTGAAACTAAGGGTGCGTTTGGTTTAGAATTTTTAATTTTTGGTTTTCGTACATACAAATGTACGAACGACACATACATAGTGTAAAGCGATCGTTTTACAAAACGAAGTTAACACACGAAACAAAACAACTTTTTATCATTTTCTATAATTTAAGAAACGACAGAAGAACGATAATGTTCATCCATCCACCGTCACTCCGCCCCCTCTATCACCCCTTCCATATTTGGTCCATTAACTCCGCTATCCTTCCAAATCTTCTTACATTTTGAAATTAATGTTGATACTCAAAACTCAAAACACAAAATAAACCAAACATTACCTAATATTTTTGCCTAACGTTCACAGAGGCAGTTGGCCTAAGGCTAGGGCCAGCTGAAAGGGGAAAAAAGAGAAAGAGAGAGGGATTGGCGAGGATCAGGATGGGAGATCGAAAAAGAGAAAGAGGGCGATCAGTCAGGAAGTGGCCGGAGATTCAAGGGCTGGGCTGGGCTTGGCCAAAGAGACATAGCAGCCTTGGATGTTCTTCTTTCGACTTGTGAAGCTGTAAGTTTTTCTATAGAAACCTGTAATGTCATAGGCTTGCTGTTGCAAGCATGGAATTGGAACAGCAAACTTAAGTTTGCCGTTGAGCTTGCTTTGTGCGCAAGCCTGCTGAAGCAAGCTTGCTTGTGCAAGCCTGCAGAAGCGAGCTTGCACAAGCAAGCATGCGCATGCAAGCTTGCTCGAGCCTGCAAGCTTCAACAAGCTTGTGCTTGCTGCAAGTTGCAAGCTTGCCGAGCTTGCTCAGCAAGCAAGCTTTGCTTGTGAGCTGTCTTTACATTTACTTTCAATTTGTAGGATGAATTTCAGTCTGTAATCATACAATTCGGTCTCTAAATGTATACTTTCAATTTGTAGGATGAATTCTGAGCTGTCTTGATATTGTGATCGATAGGTATATGGTTCAAACACGATAGAGAAATGGCTAGAGAAGAGGAATTCGACTGTGTACGTTGAATGCATCCTTATGCAGTCATGTTAATTTTGTTATTATTCCGCACCCATTCTCAGGCAGAATTCAATATGTTCAGACACCGACTGTAGGAAGGAAGAGATACTCTTTTCTGGACCTTAAACTAAAATTCAACAAATTAGAGACCAAGCTTCTTGAAGAGAAAAATAGATATGGTAAGCTACAAACCGGGAACAATCTGCGCAAAATAATCAATTCATCACTGGAAATGGAGCTTAACAAATTTCGGGAAAGAGAACCACAGAATTGGAATGAGTTAACAAAGATGTTTGAAATGATGGCATCTTCTGATGCTGGATTCATGAAGAAGTGTGGCCCATGAAAGTAATGGCTCAAGCAAAAGAAATGATGCCAATGTTGTAAAGAAAGAAAGATATTGAAGATGACTTGGATGATCAGATGCTGAAAAAGATAAAAGATACTGTGCCGATTGGTGAATGGATGACTTGGATGATCAGTGGCTAGAGAAGAGGAATTCGACTGTGTACGTTGATGCACTTCCTGGGAAGACGGAGAAGAATGGATGACTTGTTAAAATGTTGGACATATAATAATCATGTCTTTTAGTTGGAAGCCAAAAAAAAAGCAAATTAAAATGTGCGTTTTATTGAGAGTGTTAAGCATGTTTTGTAAATTTTGATCTATGGTTTTTTAACAGGCTTTCTGTTTTCCCAAACTGTCTTAGTTCTGGTAAGTTTTGTTGATTCTGGGCCACGGAGGTTTGAGATCCAAGATGATGGTAGTTTATGGTTAGTTAATTTCTATATCTATGAATGTCACCAGTTGTGTTCAGTTGATGAGCGCTTCAACGTTACTTTACATACAACAGTTGGATGCATATGAATATGCATGTGGAATGGTAACATGTCACATAAGGGAAAAGAGTTTTGTATAAACTTTACACTTGAAGTCTTACTCCCTCTGAATCCATGAGGTTAAGACTAAATATAAATATAAATATAAATATAAATATGAGATCTAATGAGAGCAAGATAAATTTTAATTCAACAAGTGTGTTAAGTTTATAAGAAGGATTTGAAATCCAGTTAAAACTAAAGAAAGAAATTCTATAGATCAAATTGTTAATATTAACGTTATGATTATGAAAAGCATATTGATTCCTTTCAAATCAAATATACCAACAAATAATTAAAAATATAGTACCACATAGATATCTGTTATTAGTATTAAAAAGAAACCTATAAGAATTTCAATAATAATCACAATCAAAGAGACCAAAGCTAAAGGGGAAATTGAAAAGGTTAAAAACACTAATTAAATAAACTTAGTTATAGAACAATCGAAATATAAATGGGTAATATCTTCTAAGTGATTGTTACAAAAAAGAATTTTTACTGATAAAAATATTTTTCAACTTCAGTGATTCTATAGTATTAAGTTTACAGTGTAAAATAAGCCACATATATAATTTGATTTGGGGAGGACCATTGGCTTTCCAAAGATAATCAAAAACTTTATTTTTAACTCAAAAAAACTAAGAAAATTATAGAGTGATTTAGAAGAAAGGGAACCACTTTTATCCCAACACCAACAGTAAACATCTTTCTCATTATCGAACTTATACAAATCAAGTTTAGTACAAAGTAAGACAAATTGTTTAAGCGTGAGACCCACAAGAGTACGATTGAAACTAAAATTTCAAGGAAAAACTTGATCCTAATTGTGAATGTCAGAAATCAAAGCATTTTTAAAATTACAAATATCGTATAATTCTCCAACTCAATTTTTAAGGGAATAACAGAAATCTAACAATCATCCCAAAACGAAACATTATTCCCAGAATGAACAATATAGCTAATACATATCTTATAAATTTCAAAATTAAAAACTATAGATTTCCAAAAATGAGAAACGTTATTAGAATTATTAAAAGAGTTAAGACTAAGATTAAAATTACGGTTATACCATTGACTCAAAATTAATTCTTTCCATATACAATTAATATCACAATCATTAAATTTCCACAACCATTTGCATAATAAGAAAGAATTAAGATTATTTAAATTTAAGACACCTAAACTACTCTCACTTTTAGGTTTACAAAGTGTATTCCATTGAACCAAACACTTGGCACAGGAGAAGGAACTATCCCCACACCAGAGATAATTTCTTCTAATAATATCAATTTTCTTAATGACCCAATTGGGAAAACGATAAAATGACATCCAATAAATGGGTAAGGCAGACAACACAGAGTTTATTAAAACTACTCCATCCGCTCTCGAAAGAAATCTACTATTCCAATTAGATAATTTATTACCAATCTTATCGATAATATTGTTCCAATCATCATGATTTAATTTATGAAGCCTAATGAGGAAACCAAGATATTCAATTAAGAGTGTTAGCTACTAAAATTTCACAATTATAATAGTCATTAAGAACTAAAACCGAACTTTTATCAAAGTTAATTTTTAAACCCGAAAGTAACTCAAAACTATATAAAATAAAATTTAGAGAAATTATGGATTTAGGCAAATGAAAAGAGAAAATCAAAGTATCATCAACAAATTGCAAAATAGAAATACCATCATTTGTAATGTCGCTACGAACAGAATCTAGCACACCATTCCTAGTAGCAAGCTTAATAATTCTAGAAAAAACATCAGTAGCTAGATTAAACAGAAAAGGAGATAAAGGATCTCATTGCCTTAGTCTACATTTTGGCTTGATTTTTCCTCCAGGAATTCCATTGACAAGAATATCAGAACTATCAGGCTTTAAGAGAGAACAAATCCAATTAATCCATTTGATACTAAAACCTCTAGCCAATAAAAGATCCTTAAGAAAATACCGGTCAATGGAATTAAAAGCTTTAGCAAAATCAAGTTTAAGGACAACACAAGTCACATTATTCTTACAACAGTAATTAATATACTCCTGAACAGCTGCCACACCATCAGTGGTATTCCTACCTTTAATAAAAGTAGACTGAGAACTATTTATTAAACCATTCATTTTGGAGCGTAGTATGTTACATAAAACTTTGAAAATATTTTTTATAGAACAATTCAATAAAGAAATAGGCCTACAATCTTTTAGCTGATTAGCCCCAATTTTCGTATGAATTAAAACAACATTAGCAGAGTTAAATCTACCCAATTGCAAATTACCATTAGAAAGCTCATCAGAAAGTGAAATTAAGCCATCTTTTAAAACGTCCCAGAAGGTGATGTAAAATAAAACAGGAAATCCAACAGGACCAGGGGCTTTGTCTGAAGGCATATCTTTAATAGCTTTTAAAATCTCTGATTCAGTAAATGGGCTATCCAAATCATTTAAATCAACAAAAGTACTATCATTATATAGTAAACTCCAGTTAGCCGTAATCCTAAAATAATTAGTTTTACCAAAAATAACTCTATAGTAATTAGTAAATTCATTGTTAAGATCTACTTGGTTGGAAATTTAGATACCATTAACAAAAATAGAATTGATTGTATCACATCTTTTTCTACTATTTGCAACTTTATGAAAGAATTTAGTATTTTTATCCCCATCATCCATCCAGTTAACTCTGGAACGTTATTAAGACTAAATTACAATCTCAATCCAGAAACATGTCTTTTTGTGAAAGAAGTGAACATTTTTTAAAATAAATAAATAATTAAAATAACTAGGAATGACCAAATTAAGGATTTTTTTAATTGTCAAAATTTTGGACTTTAGACCATTACAAATGTGTTAGTAGCGATTTTCTGATTAATTTACTTGTATAATATGTCTTGAACAAAGTTTGTATAGAAAGTTGTGAGCTACAATCTTCGTTAATGGCGTCCACTCTTCCTCAATCTCCTCCTTTTCTATCGAAATATCCACCTAAATATCGGCCTTTTCTTCTTCCTCGTTCATCTCTTTCATCATCATCTCCTCTGTTTCATCCAGTTTCCTCTTCTTCTGTTCTTCCCCACTCCACTCTCCCTGTTCATCGTCTGAATCCTAATTCTGTCTCTGCCCGTACACCCTCCTTATCTTATCGTGCCTATCATCCATCGGTCTCATCTCAGCATGTCCCTGTGTTTGTTCCTAACCCATCTCGTCCTCATCTGTCCCATCCATTATCCTCATCTAATCGCTTTTTGGTTCTTTCTAACGATCAACCAGAAAATGAACCTAAGACTTATGCTCAAGTGGCGGCCTTGCCGCCTTCATCACCGCCGAAACCTCCCCCAAAAGCAAGGTTCAAATTACCGTTACCAAAGTTTGTCTCCATCTTTAACACTGTTTCTCAACTGAAAAAAGAGAAGAGATGTTTACAGTGTGCATGTAAAGGTCACGTGTCTAACGCGTGCAGAGACCCAAAAATATGTTTTAAATGTGGTTCATATGATCAGTCGGTGTCTCGATGTTCAAAAAGAGCTAATAACGTTGTGAATGCTTCGGCTTTTGCACATGCACACAATGTTAGCAGCAAAAATCATAATTCACGCTGGGTCCCTAAGCAACATAATTTCTCTGCACAATTTTCACATCAACCATCGCTTCATATTGCCACCCATCACGATAATTATCAAGTAAATTCAAGCATTAAGCAATTTAATGAGGCTAATTTTCATCACTCTCCCTCACAATCTCCACACTCTCAACCCTCAAAACATTTCAAAATGGCAGATTCTTCAAAATGCATTGTCGCTAAATCGCTCGCTGGAAAGTGGAGTATATAAACCCTTCATCAAGCCTTAGAAGTTAACCTTGATTATGACTGTTGGCATATGTCGATTATCTCTAGGAACTCCTTCTTAGTTCATTGGCCTACGTATGGTAAAAGAGATCACACTTTACTCTTGAAAGTATTGACTAAGCCAGGAGCTGCCATATGTCTAGAAACAAGGGATGAAGATGAGAGAGAACCAGAACCTACATTGGAAACTAAATCGTGGGGTAAGGTGGAGGGGTTCCCAGAATTCCTTAAATATAATGACGATGCTGTGAAGGAGATTCTTAAACCAATGGGTAGAGTTCTTGCTGTTGACGATTGTGATTGGTGTCATTTTGATCATAGAGATTTTCTGGTGAAGTTGCAGTTTTACGAAGGAATAGGTTCAAAAAATGAATTTGCGGCGTGCTTTAACAACAAAGTTCATATCATTAAAGTTAAGCGTACCAAACATGAATGTCCGGGTACAAGACCAGAACTTGTTTTTGTTGGTAATGATGAGGAGCAAGTTGTTCCATGTATTCATAATTCTCAAGACTCAAATTCTGAAGATCGATTTGATGCAATGATTGAAGAAGCGGTGATGCTTCCTCCTTTTCCATCCATTTATCGTGAAGTAAACTTTAACTCGAGCCCTCTTATTGATGACAATCAAGAGATGGAGAAACCCATACAAGATGAAGTTAATCAGGAAATGCATGTTGACTTGAACCCTCCTCTCAATCAAATTGTTCCTCAGCCTAATGCCTTTTGCATTGTCCCTATTCAATCTATCCCTTTTGACATTGGATCAATTCCTCTTCTGCAATCCGCTCCTCAGCAACCATGGTCAGATGATCAATACTGGCCGCAGTACCTTTCTCCTATCTTTGTGCGTAGAAGTGGCAAACACAACAACCATGAAGTCACTGGTAGTTTTTTGACCCATGTTGTTTTTTCTTCTACTAATAAACGCTTGAATAAAAGGATATCAGGTTGCATGGGTGTTAGTTTACGTGATTCACATTATAAAGCCATGCAAGCCTTAGAACAGGAGCGTATTAATAACCATCAATGAAAATAGTCACATGGAATGTACGAGGTTTGGGGGACCACTCCAAATGTCATGCTATTAATCTAGTTTTGTCCCCACTTAATATAGATGACCTTTTTCTTCAAGAAACTAAACTCTCTTATCCATCGAATTACCATTTCAAATTGATTGGTGGATCATCTTTGACTGGGTGGGCTTATGTCAATGCAATTGAAACTAGAGGTGGTCTTTTTACTGCTTGGAATGAATCTGCATGGGCTTTGCATCAAACCTTTCCATTCAATTTGCCTTACATGTTGCTCTTAATCACATTGCCTCTAACACCATTTACTACTTTTTAAATATCTATGGTCCTCAAGATGCTCATGATAGAATGGAGATTTGGGAACAAACAATTGGTTAATTCTTTTCATGGTCCATGGATACTGGGGGGCGATTTCAACACCATTAGAAATATTTATGAGAGAAAATCTGGTACTATTTCATCAGACACTGATGCTTTTAATACTTTTATCTTTGACTGCTGTCTCATTAATCCTCCTATTAATAATCGCTCTTTCACTTGGTTAAGTCATAAATCTATCCATTCTTTAGCCAAGTTAGATCAATTTCTATTCAATTCTGCTTGGGAAGAACTTCATTCTTTATCCTCTGTTTCTGGTCTTGCTTCCATAATCTCTGATCACTGTCCTATTATTCTAGATTCGGGTTCGTTGACCAATTTCAAACATCCCTTTAGATTTTAACGTTTGTGGTTGCTTGAACCTTCTTTTAAAGACTTTATCAAAATAGTTTGGGAGCACCCTGTTTAATCTCAATATGCATCCCATAAAATCATTCTCAAACTTAGATCCTTGAGAAAAATAATTAAACCATGGGCTAAATCTGTTTGGGGATCTATTCGTACTCGCATTTCAAATATCCAAGATGTTATATTGAATCTCAATATTCTTGAAGAATCCCGTCCCTTGAATGATGAAGAAAGTTCTTCTCTCTTGAATCTGGAATCTGAATTAGAAAGACTATTCAAACAAGAAGAAATTGGTTAGAAACAAAGATTTAAACCTAAATGGATTGAAGAAGGGACAAGAATACAACTTACTTTCATAGAATTGCAAACGGAAGACGAAGAGCTACTTGCATTCCTGAAATCTCTCACGATGGTCATCTGTTAACAAACCAAAATGAAATCCTTTATCTTTTTTCTGACTTTTATCGCTCTATTCTTGGTCATTCATCCTCTGATATTCCTCTTATTGACTGGAATTTGTTTTACCCTTTCCCTGCTTCTGTCTCTATTGACCATCCTTTTTCAGAAAACGAGATTTGGGCTGCTCTAAACGAAATGCACGATGACAAAGCCCCAGGCCCAGATGGTTTTGGGCCATCATTTTTCAAATCATTTTGGGTTGTTGTCAAAAATGATTTTATGGACATGTGTAATGAATTTTATAATAACCTTGGCCTCATTTCTCGTCTTAATTATGCCTTCATCGTCCTCATTCCCAAATTCCCTGGTGCTAATTCTCTCTCCTCCTTTCGTCCCATCAGTTTGCTTAATACCACTTTCAAAATTATAACCAAAACCCTAGCTAATCGTCTTCAATCTATGATTTCCGATCTTATTGGTGCTAAACAATCAGCTTTCATTCATGGGCGTTGCATTCACGATTGTATTGCAGCTACTCAAGAGGTCAATCATCCTTTGCTCGTTTCAGGCTTGCTTTACCAGTCAACAACAGCCCTGCCGAATCTGTTGGCTCTAACTATGATGATTCCAGTCCTCATCTTCATTAAGATGGTCCTTAATCTTGTCTGCTTGGTTTGGTCGTGTCTTCAGTGGGCACTTATTTTGGCTTGCTATGTATATGATGTGGTAGTATGACTCTATGTTGTATTATTGTACTATTGTCTACCTTCGTGTATTTTTGTTGCTGTTGAACCACTATTTTGCAAACTTTTAGCCACCAGTTGGGCTTGTCAACTGGTTTATTATTACATATTTAATATAGTGCTTAATCGGTTGTGTAGTCTTCTTGCGCTACACATCCGTCCTACTTAAAAAAAAAGTTTGTACGGAAAAGTTAATGACGTTTAAAGTTTCATGTTGGAAAATAATTACGTGTACAAACGAGCGCGCGTGTATATATATATATATATATATATGAGTGTATTTCAGGAATAGCGGACATTTGAACTTGATATAGTTAACTTTATACAAGCATAACGTTACAGACATATAAATAGAGTTTATCCAAAATATTAATGCTATGTAAAAGTAACGTTATAAAATAATAAACATGATTCAATAAACGTTAACGTTTTATAAGTGTAACGTTCCAAAATAGTTAATGGAAGTTGAATAAAAACTTACATTATATAAGCTTAATGTTATAAAGTAATAAATAAAATGTAGCGTTGTAAAAAGATTAATTCAAGAATATTAGTACGTGTGTAAATGAACATGTGTGTATATATATATATATATATATATATATATATATATATATATATATATATATAGAAAATTGGTTTTTTATTAATGACGTCAAAGAATCAATAGCACGATTCGCCTCCATAAAAAACCTTACCATCACAATAAGGAAAATGAGTGTGACATCAGCTATTATAGAGCTCTGTACGACATAATATACAACAGACTCTACATTGCTAAAGGAAAATGAAAACATGGGCTTTATAAAACCCAGTACCACCAAAACATACCACCGCTTAGGCATAGAATATAACCAGACTACCAATTAGTGACTACCATCAAAACATAATACTATAAACTTCAGCCAGCATCCTTTAGGTCAATGCCCCATCTTTAAAGAAGCAATTTTTCGTTGCTGTGGAGTTTGCTGAAAGTATATATGCGATCGAATTAAAGACGAATCTCAATCTCAGTTAGCTTGAATCTCTGAGGCACGGATAGTGATTTGGTTTCACATCAACGTCGGTTCCTTTCAACCCAAATCTGATGAATAATAGTGGATGTTGCAGTAAAGGTGAATCCCCTGTAAAGAGTAATTGTTGGAAGAAAAGATCGGAGTTGTGACAATCGAGCGTGGAGGTCAGCTGCGGAGAACAGAGGCACTTCCAATTTTGAGCATAGATGATTCCACAGATAAGTCGAATAATCACAATTGCTGAAAATGTGACCATGATTTTCATTATAGTTACCACATAGAGCACGTAGACGTCAGCACTAATTCCTCAATTATTTAATTGACCTGCAGTTGGTAAATGACCTAAATACGCAATGTACATTGCAAAGGAGAACCTCTTTGCCACTTTACCATTCCGTATAAGTTTAAGGTTTTGATCATGTTCTTTATGTTCTTTAATCGCATTCCAAATATATGATAAATTGAAGTTGTTGTTTGTTATTTGCCAGTAGTCATGATTCTTATCCAAATGCACATGAACTTGAGTTATTTGATCTGGTACTTCTCCAGTTTATGATAATAAATGTGCTTGCCACTGTCGATTATGTAATATCCTGCTAACTTTGTAATCACTTGTCAAACTTATATGCGCACAACTAACTAGATCCACTAGCGATTTGTGGTTCATCCACGGATCGAACCATAAATCCGTTTATTCACCATTCATTATAATTCTATTCATAATTTTCTTAGCCATGTCACGTTGTCGAATAATTGATTTCATGGTCCCCAAAAATTATTGTTGATGGGAGCAGTCCAAAAATTCATATCTTTTATGTACTTCGCTCGCATCCAACTTGACCATAAAGAAGTTTTTGTCAATAACTTCCGTAGCAGTTTTAATCGTGCAATAGTATATTTAAGTTAACAAACTTACGTAGACCCTATACCTCCTTCTGACTTAGGTTTGCACAGTATATCCCATGATATTTTATGTAGTTTACCCTTCTAGAAGAAATCTGCACATAATTTACCCACTTTCTTAAGCATGGATTCTGGCATATTGTATATCAACAGCCAATACATAAGTATAGAGGCTATTGTACTGTGTATAAGCTCAGCTCTACCAGCCATAGTTAGAAAATGATAATCCCATCCCAACTTACCGATGGGCTTGTATAACGGGAGGGTGGAGCAATTGATCGCATGGATATAATCGGATGTCAGAGGAACTCCTATATATTTAACATGTAAACTATGTTCTTCAATTCTTAAAATTGCAGAAATTTTAGCATGTTGCCTTACCCCTTTGTTGTAGTAGACTTGTGATTTAGTTTGACTAACATGTTGACTTATGGTGTGGGCAAGAGAGGTAAAAATTTGAGTCATGTATGTAGCATTTCCAGTGGTAGCAGCTAAGAAAATCATTACATCAGCGTAGAGCAGATGAGATATGTTAGGCTGCGTTGTAGAGGTAGGAATAAGCTGACCATATTACACAACTTCTTCCATAAGAAGCGAAAAATAATCCATGGCTATGCATAACGAATAGGGGGAGAGCGGACCCTTTGTTGAAGTCCCCGACTAGATGCTACAAATCTGTGCGTCCTATCGTCGATCATGATAGAATACATTGTGATAGTTATGCGCTTGTGTATAAGTTGAACAATAGCCTCAGGAAAACCCATTGTCGTAAGAATATGAAAAATAAAACTATGATTTCCTGTATCGTATGTTTTTAGAAGGTCAACTTTAATGCACATCTTCCCTTTTCGTTGTTTGGCAAAATCTCTAACATGTTCATGAGCTAGCAGCACATTTTCCCCAATATTTCTTCCTAGTATAAATGATGATTGATTTTCTGCAATTAAAGAGGGTAGAAATACTTTAAATTGATTACGTTTTAGTAACAACTTTGTATAGCACATTGGCATATGAAATAAGACGGTAATATACAATTGTTTATGGCTTATCATTTTTGAGAATCAGCGTAATGAAATTATGGTTCAAACTGCAAGGTAGCTTCTTTGTTTGAAATATTTCATTGATATTCTAAAACAAATCTTGTTTCAGAAGGTCCCGGTGCCATTTGCAGAATTTAGACGAAAAGCCATCTGGCCCCGGACTCTTGCATCGTCAATGGAGTATAAAGCTGCTCTAATTTCATCAATGGTTACAGCAGAAGCTAAATATCCCTTGCCTTCAGTATTTATCCTTTTTCGAGCTTATACTGCTGAGAAATTGCCTGTCACATAACCGTTAAACAGGGAATGATAGTAGGAAATGGCTTCATTCTTGATTTTTCGTAAATATAACTTCCATCCGAATTTAACAGATCTTGAATTTTGTTTCTTTGTCTATGCACAGACATTTTTGCGTAAAAGAATTTTGTATTACTATCCCCTTGTTGTAGCCAGAGCACTTTGCTTTGCTGTTGTAATAGTAAATGTTGCTTCTGAAGCTTTTATATTAAGGCTGTACTTAGCTGAAACACCATGTCGTATGAAATGTTGTTTTCTAGATCTTAATCAAGTTGGGAGAACGCAAAACTAAAATCCTCTTGTAGCTTGTTGATTTGGTTATCTTTAGCTCTCAATTTGTTCTGTAACGATCTGCTTTTTCGACCGCTTCAAGTTGGTAATTAAACCAACTCAAATCATTCGAAATGATAGATAGTTATTTAGCTTACATAGTTTAATAGAATCAAATAGCTTACATAGTTTAATATAATCAAACGGAGAAATCAAATAATAAATAAATTACAATATCTCACAGCGGGAATTTTTACACAAAAATATCAGAGTCATACAATTTTTTACACAGTGGAAAATACATTGCTTTTTAATATAATAAATTTACAGATTTTATGATCCGGAGCGTAAACGTCTTCACGTGCCTCATACTCCGATAGCTGAAATCATAAAGCTGCAACACTCGGTGTGACCTGAGCGTTTATGGAAAACACAAAAACATTCGAGTCAGGATTAACTTTATTCAAATAAATCAACTTCAATAAAACACTAAAATATAATAGTTAATCCTAACTTGTATAAGCAGTTTCTAAACATTCGAATATGTGTCCAAACTATCAAGAAATCGTGGTCATCAAATTTTTTTGACTAGAAATCAAAGCAACGTAGTAAGACATGTCATGTTTTAATAAAACAAAGCAAGCGTGCATATCAACGTATTTCAGGTTTATACAACAAGGCAAAGTGAGTATATCAACGTGTGTACTTCAATTTACATAATAAGGTATGAGAATACATCAAGACAACATGATGAACATCAGTTTTAACATGGTGACAAAATCACAATGATAACATGAAATTGGACGGCAAAATGGCAACAATAAAAGACAACCATAAAGCATGGCATAAACAATAAACAAATCACCAACTATTATATTTCAATTTGCATTGATTTTGAAAAACTTGCATAAAATAAATCGTGAGTGTTGAGACAAGTCCCACATTGGGGAATTTGTAAAAATGAATCCTGTATAACTATAATGAGTTCACCCTTCACATTGCCAATTGGTTTTGTGATAATTTCGGGTTCTCTAACATGGTATCAGAGCGGGTTTAATTCGTGCGCACAATGCCACACTTATCCACGTCACACAATATAAAGGTCCACGTGTTAGGCTCATGATATGCCACACGTGCGGGGGCGTGTTGAGACAAGTCCCACATTGGGGAATTTGTAAAAATGAATCCTGTATAACTATAATGAGTTCACCCTTCATATTGCCAATTGGTTTTGTGATAATTCGGGGTTCTCTAACAGTGAGTAAACTCACCATGCGTGGATATGACGAAGACAAGAAACAAAAACGGACAATGACTAATCCTAAGCATCAAATTTAAATTTGAAAATCCTTTTTTTTAGAAGGAGGATGGACAAAATTTAAGAAGAAAAGGACACCACAATTTTTTTTTTTGAAGAGGAGGCTGATGAAGGTAGAAAAGAATTTTCTTTTTATGTGGGGAGGAGGAAGAAGTTCTAACTTTTATAGAAACAGTTGCAAAGAAGAAACAAAAAGAATGAGGAAGGAAATTGAGAAAGATACATGATTTATTTATCTAATGTGTCACTTCATATTAGGTAGACTACGAAGTGAATAAATTGGCTGACTAAGCATGAGATGTCATTCTTATCAACATTTGTTTCTTATTCAAAACTCAGAAGAAAATTACATAGGGAAAGAGAATAACAAAAAAGAAATGAATGCATGATTTATTTATCTGATGCTGACTATTACAAAGTTTTGTGACTATTTAAATTTTAAAATATGGAATATTAAAATTTCATAATTTAAGGAATATATTAAATCGGCATGCAAGAATAAAAAGCAGAGTAATATATATATATGTGGGTTCATTCGTTTTCGGAGAGAAATAATGAAGGGAAAAAGGGAAAAGGAGAAATAAAAGGATGTAAATTTAAGGAATTAAAGTACATAAATGAAATAAGATGCGTGAAAATAGAATGAAAGGAAAGAAATTAATAGGATTAAGGGAAAGAAATTAATAGAGTAAAGGAAAGTAATAAATGCGTACTTAATAGAGAAATAGAGTGAAGAGAAAGAAGGTAGTGAATTTGAGGAAAGTAGAAAAAGAAGAGAAAAGAAATTGATAAAATGAAGGAAAGAAATGAATGTTGCATTAAGGAACTAACGAAGAGGGAAGGGCATTGAAAACTACTGCAATTATTCACATTTCAAAATAAATAATTTAATGAAGGTTTTCCAAATTCCTAGATGTTACATTTTAAATAGACAGGGAAAGAAATAAAGATGATAGCCAAAGATATATACATTTATGTTGCTAGAATTTATTTCATCTAGAATATATACATTATTTGAAATCAAATTTTCAACATAAATTAATAAATTTCACTAATAACATCATAAATTGTATTCAAAAACCATTTTAAATTCAATAATTAAATTTAATTCAACAACTTAAATGGTCGAAATTTACGGGATGGCACATGTTCCATGAATTTAAATTGTCTTTCACGGTTTTAGGCTTATGTATGAACTGGTAGGCCACCGACCCCCAAGCGATAGAAGCATAGCCTTGCATTATACACTGTAGATAACCTGGTAGGAAACTCTAATAGTTTACTCTAATTGTTTACCTATCCAAATGGCAGCCCCTTTTGTTGTTTGTTTGGTTCGATGAACGTCAACAAAATAGGGTAGTGATCACTGAATGTTGATGGTAGCACAATGGTTTTGAAATTAGGGAAAGCCTTCATAAATTCATAGTTGACGAGAACTTTATCATTATTTGTTGCGACACCCCGGCGCTTCCATGTATATGTACATCCCTGAAAATTAGATTCAATAAGGACGGAGTTATAAAGACAACATTTAAAAGTATGAGTATATGAAAAAGGAATCGGTAAACCCACTATTATGTCTATAACGTTGAGAGCGTTATCTAAATACCCTAGGACAAACCATGGCAAACGAATAGCCGAAGTGTCATGACTTAATAATTCCTATAGCTGTTGTCGGCCAGTGAAGGATTTGTCGGCATACATAAAAATACAATTGCATAAAAATCCCCCTTAATTAGTGAGCAGAACAATAATATGTTATGGGAATATTGTGAGGATTTCGTATTTCCATATTTCATATCGAGTAGGACAAGTATATGGCCTTTACTGCCAGTATCATTATTATCTAGTCGGCTCCATTGTGGAAGCTTTGGTTTCAACTTAATTATTCTTCCAGCTGATAGTTTATTCTCAACCAAGCACAGAATCGATAGCTTGTGAGAACGAAGAAGTATGAATAGAGGACTAAGTTTGTGTCGACATTCATACCTCTAATGTTCCATGTCAAGATATTCATTTACCCACTGTTGCACTTCTTGTAGTTCTTTTAGGAGGAGCGATATGAGCACGTGTGGTTTTGTTAACAGCATGATGCTTCTTCCTATACTCTTGATTAGTCGAAGTCATAGGGGAGACATTGTTTGTGATTTTTTAGCTGTACCTATTTCTTGAATCTTATATGATATAGCTACAATAAATTTCTGTATGTTCCCAATATGTTGATCATCGTTATCGTCACTTCTCCAGTCTTCTACATTAGCACAACCTTCACTTACTTGTGTCCTAGGTGGAATATTTTCAACTGTAGAAAATGTTGATGAAGAGGACGCAATGCCTGGAATATTTATTTCATATATATATATATATATATATATGTGTGTGTGTGTGTGTGTGTATGTGAGGCAGTCATATCGTGGATTTCTAGTGATCGAAGCACTCAGGACTTGAATATAAGCTTAGGCAAGCTCAGATTTATTGGATGAAAGTAGAAAAACAACTTAGTGGTGTTGGTTTTACATGCTTTGTTTTCGGATCGGTAGGCTCTGTTTGGCCTACTCTAACTCATCACATCTTCGGCTCGTACAAACCTGGCTTGGTGCATCACGACTTGGTAAAGCCACCTGAAGCATCACCTGGATTCATACTTTCGGACCGGTTAACTCGGTTCGCTATATCGACCCGGCGTTTACCAACACCCCGGACATAGCAATGGTTAGACCTATTCTTTCTCTTACAAAAACGGTCAGCCATCTTCTGTGGCTCTAGATCATGGGACATGTATATTGCGTGGACTAGGGAAGGATATTTCCCATGAGATTAGTACTCATTCAACATAGGGGGCACAATCAGCTCATCTACCCTACTTACTTGGATTGGAAGGCGCGTGGACTGGTTGAGCCGGGATGGCCGCCACATGGCATTCCAACCCGGAGTGGTCACTACCCATAAATACATCATTCTTGGACTTAGAACAGGAGGAGATTATAGTCGAACAATGCATTTGAGGAGTTCAAAACTCTTTTTACCATTACAAGGACTTTGTGTTTGGCAAATTCAGTTCTTTTCTCTTCTTTCTTTCATAATAAAACAATTGTATCTTGTAATCTAACAGTATAAATTACATATTATAAAGTGGAGCAGGCCCGAATTGCCGAACCACTATAAAAATTATTGTGTGTTCTGGTTATTTTATTTTATTCTTACATTCTATTGTTGTGATTGTGAGAATATTGTCATGATTAACACACTTTGGGGGTTGACCATCAAGCGAACCATTTTGACGTCAACACTTTGGCATGCCAAGAAGGGGGACACACAACTACTTCAGTATCTAGCTCAAAGGAAATTGCTCTTTTTGGATTTGGAAATAGTGAAACGGAAGATGGAACATTCTCCCGTACTGAAACTACGGGCAATGTGGGCGCAGGAAATGAGGGAAGACAAGAGGCTTCCTCCTATGGTTTCCTTCCATTTATCTCACCAGAGAAGAGATGGATGGTGTTTTGGCTAAGTTAAGAATGCGGATGGAGTGGCAGGATGAGATTCTCCGCAAATAGGAAGAAATGATGAATAATTTTTTCATATGGTTTGAAGGGTTTGGACGACCAGGAGGTCAAAGCTAAGGAATGAGGGAAGGGACTAGCAATGCATCTTCCATGCACTCATGGAATTTACCATAACTCAAATTGGCATTAGCCTCAGCTTGACCAGGAGCATATATCGAACCGAGCATGGTAGTAGTCTCCCTTGGGGCGCATGTCGATCCGGACCAGGTATGGGGCAATTACCCTGAGAATGGAAATCAACATTGCGACACTTCAACTCGTGATGTCTTGGATGGTGATAATAGGAATGTTGGTCAAGTTTAGTCCAACTTAGCTCTAGATGGGAGAACAGGAAATGCTGGACAAGCTCAAACTAACGATGCTTTGGATAGAAGTGGCACTAGAGCTCGGTTCAACTATGTCAAACCAACCCGATTCGACCATGTCGAACAAGGAACAAAGGGCATGGTCGAACTGAATCTTGATGTTGGGAATCAGCATCATGCGGCTACAGGAATTCATGCTGGAGGCACCAGCATTGGATTGGACGAGTGACAACAATTTCCAGGAGGTGCAAATTGGATCGCTCACGTGATTCGAGGATTTGCAAGAGGGGCATCTCAGGATGATGTGGATAACGTCAATCGCAGCCCATTCACACGGGAAATCCAAAACTTCCATAACCCGTCTGACTTCAAATTACCGATTTTGGAGGCTTATGATGGTAGGAAGGATCTACCGTACATCTGACGGGCTACATGCGCCACATTGATGTTCTATCGGCATCAGATAGAGTCATGGCCAAGTGCTTCCCGTTGTACTTCACAGATATCGCTGCTATGTAGTTTCGGTATATGGAGAATAAATCGATTAGTAGTTGGAATGTACTGATCGCCAGGTTTATTAAGCAGTTTAGGGTCCACATCGCAAGGGCCAAAATCGTAATGACTCTTACTTCAATCAGGAAGAGGTCCGGGGAGACTCTGCATTTTTTCTTAGAAAGATTTAATGTGGCAGTGGCGTCAGTGGATCAACCAGAACCGTCCATCGTATTGATGGCAGCTTTATCCATCGTGTTGGATAAGTCAGATTTCAAAATTTCTCTACAATGGGATCCACCGAGAGACCTTGGTGAATTCTACTTTGAAGTAGATAGGTTTCTGCGCAAGGATGATCCAATGTCGAGAAGAATGTTCACGAAGTGAACATGGCTAAGGACCGTCCCACTCTGGAAAAAAATAACGATAAGGGCAAAGGAAAAGCTCCAACTAAGAATGATTGAAATGTTCATGTGAGGAGAGAGCTCAAATTCGACAAGTATGCTACCCTCAATTCTTTGCTAGAGGGTATCTATTTGGATGTGAAGGATTACATTTCTTACCTAAAGCCTCCTGGGAGGGAGCCAACGCAGCAAGAGCGGGAATATGCAAAATTTTGCCTATTCCATGAGATGGTCTGTCACACCATCAATGAATGTAGGAATTTACAGGACTTAATCGAGGAATGTGCCAGACATAGAGAGCTGACCGAGTATATTAATCAACCACCCATGCCAGCACTGGCACTACCACCTACTGCTGCTCGAAGTGGGAATGACCCAGGGCCAAGTACACATGGAATCATTATCGATTGATCTGGATTTCACTGGATTTTTCATTTCTCGGATAACATATGTTGTTTATTAGCTTTCATTTGCTTTGGTTTCTCGGATGACTACATCGACTCACTCATGCAATAGGATTAGGATTTAATCCTTAGGCACGCTTTGTGTTCAACAACAATACCATCTAATAAATAACGGCTAAGTTAGTGTACGCACATACAAGGTTAGGATTTATCCTCTAGGTGTACTCTCCATTCGACAATAAACCATTAGGACTTGTGTTGTTTATTTTAACGACCCGGATTTTTGAGCCATTTAATTCTGAATATTTAAATTGGTTTTAAATATTTTATTTGAATTATAAAATGATTATTTTATATATACGGAATAAATTAATTCTAAATAGTCTGATCGTCGTTTTAATTTGAAATATCGAGTCATAAATTCAAATTAGATTATTTTGAAGTTGTATGTATATATTTAGATTGGGTTTGTATTTGATTGTTTATTTTGGAATCGATTCAATTTAATTTCCAAGAGAAATCAGATTATAGCAAAATTAATTTTATAAAATCCAAAATAGATTATTATTGCAAGATTCTTGAGACATAGTTATAATTAAATTTATAGAATTTTACACCATATATCAGCACTTTGGGATATTACAAAATAAATTAACTAGTCTGTTTTATAATAACTTTGGGATCGTGGCACATTTTTCAATAAAATGATATTTTTATTTTTGTCGTTAGCATTTCGTGTGTTAACAGTATTTTACGTAACAAATACTGATATTTTTTTAATAATTTAAACATGCATGCTAAATCATTGTTAAGCATTTTAGAAATAACCTATTCATTGATGATCCTCCAACTAGAGCAAATCAAAGCAGGTTAACATCATGTAACTTGTAATATACTAAGTGAAGTTCAATAGGGAAGTTGTAGCTTTCCTTTGCCCTTGATTTGGTCACTCAAAAGTGATAGCCCAGTATAAGAAGTATGGAATAATGAATTTTAACATTAAGCTAGAACATGTTTCACACGTTCGTAGGAAGCTACGTATATCACATTGTCAAGCATATGTGCTCTAGCCAAAGTCACCTACTAGTACTTGTTGTTATCAACTTCTCACCGTTTTGCCATCTGTGCTTGGTTGGCTGCTAAACTGTGACGCAATCACATATTTTTTTTAAGACGAAATTGCCATTTTAGTTTAACATCCATTCTCGATAAATTATTGCCATAATTTCTACTAATAGTTAATTTTCAATGTTTTCTCTAACAACTGGGTTACTGATTTGTGCTTCAATCAAATAAGAAATGGTCACTCCACTCGAATAGCCAATGATTATACAATGTCATATACACTGCTTCCAATTGATGTATTGTATACACGCGTTTCTTCTCTTTTAATGTTCATCACAGTAAACGAAATACAGTCCAGCTAGAAAAAGTGCCTACCAAACAATTTCAGTTCTGTGTCATCCAAACTTTTCACTCTGCATGCATGCCAATCTAACTCTAATCCGTGCGTGCCAAGCTAGCTCTAATACCGTGCTTCGCAAGCAGGTTCTCCTTTAAATACTGATCCCAGCATCTTGTTCTAAAACAAAGATTAAAACCTGAAAACCAAAAATTTATAAATTAATTAAAAATTGAAAACTCAACGAAAATTCACGAAATTAAATTCTTTGAAATCCTGATATCGAGGGCTTCAATCCTATATGTGTTTCAAGAGGTTCGGTCGCTTTCCTGGATGACCAAACTTTACCCAACGACGCTAGGTTTAGAGTTTTCTAGCCAAATGCTACTCGATTTGAATTTCCAATGTTACAACAAGACTTAGGAGGAAGAAGAGATTGTGTATTGAAACTCTGAGTTGTTTTTGGCTTGAAAAAGTGCACACGCCTACTGCTAGGCATTCGAAGTCGCGAATCACTGAATGGGTCGGATCCGTTGTGGATGAGTGGAGATCAGAGAGCAGTCGAAGAGGTGGAGTGTGGATCCGATTTTGTGTGGTATGGTGGTTCAAAGAGGGAGGTATTGGTGGCTAAGGAGGCGTTAATGGCATGTTGGAGTTACTGGAAGTAACGACCTAAATAGAAGTAGAAGGGTTTAATAAGAAGTTAACGAAGGTAATTAAACACTAGTGATCATCCTTAGTTAATAATATTTGTATTATTTAATTCTAACATTTGAATGACTATAATTCATTGATCTGAACAGGGAAGAAAGGGGATTCCGTTGGGATAAATGTGATTAGCAAGAAGTCACAAGTCTAAGGAATTATTTATGGTAATTAGGATTAATTTGTTTTTAATTTATTATTTTAATTTTATAATTCAAGTTAAATCTTGTAACATTCGCGTATCGTTCATACGTGAACAGAAATGGACGCAACCGGGTCCTTTGGAACCGTAACAATGAAATCCACATTGTAGAAATATTTTTGCGGAGAATAGAGTTATTGGAATGTCGTGATGAAATCAAACATATGTTTGATTTTAAAACGAAATAAAAACAGAATTATCAACTGCAAAACAAGGTGAGTAATCTCACTAACTCTGATTTATCTATATACATATTTTATACTATGTGATGGTTGTTTGAATGAATGGTTGATGAATTGGTTTAAACGATTGATATGGTTGATCGATGATTAATCCTTTTTAATATGATATTTCATTTTGATGTGAAATTAATATTATTGATGTTGATTGACATCTGTGGATGCAGGGAAACAGGTTGGAGGGATCTAATTGGTTTTCTCAACATTTTATTTACTGTTTTTATTTGTTGTGATATATGATGTGATATATGACTGGTAATTGATTATGTTATGGTTGAATTACACTGACCCCATAATTTTTGGAATTTAAATACCGTAGAACATTTTTAGAATATAGAAAAGAAAATTGAGATTTTAAAAGGGAAAATATTTCCAAAAAATATAAATTAGATTTAAAATGGATTTAAAATAGAAACTTGTTTAATAAATATATAAAATAGTTAGGTTTATGAATGATGTTTATAAATAAAGTGAAATACCTATCGTTGGATAATGTTAAAAAAAATATAAATTCAAGTTGAATTTATATAAGCGAAGTGGAAATCAATGTTGACACTGATATTTGAAATGGGACTTAAACACAGTAGTTGTAAAAGAGATTTGAGTTGAGAAAAAGAGAATTCAAATGGAAATTTGAATAAGAAAAGAAATAAGAAATAAGAAATCAGTTTCAAGGGGAAAAGATGGGTTTTATTCCAAATTTGGAATATAAAATAAATTGAGATAAATCCAATGGATTTGTAAATAGGAATTCGGCTATGTCAAATTTTACACAAATGATTTATTTCTTGAAAGGATATTTGAATTTGTTTTAACATGAACTATAATTTAATTTAGGTACGTTAAGAGGTTAATATTTCGGTTAATTCTATGTTTTGCAATAATACATAAAAAGGGATTGATATAAATCAAATTAAGTTAATTTCAGATGTTACAGAATGTATAGCTTATAAATTCATTCAAAAGAAAACTTGAATTGTTTAAAATAAACGGAAAGTGTTAATTGAGTAACAGTGCTATAAACAAATTTATAAATGAAACAGAATATGATGTGGTTTTAAAAAGATACTCGATAACTAGAAGTAGAGCAGTAATGATACTTATAAATAAAAATCAAGGTGATTTGAATAAACGAGTTTAGATTCCTATTAAGGAATGAAATTCATATTTGAAATTGAATAACTATTTGAAAGCAAATGTGTACGAATGGAAATGGTTATAAAGGAATTTGGTAATGATTTGGAAAAGATAAATTCAAAAGTGAATTTGGAATTTGAATTAACCTGCAATGGTAGATAAATTCTGAAGTTCGGAATAAATCGAAGATAGATTATTCGAGAGAGAGTTATTTATTTAAAATTCGATTATATTAAATTTAAGGAAGTAGTTATTTTTACTTTCCGTTTGAATCAAATGTAATTGCTTATTTATTTACTTATTAATCTATTTATTGAAATTAATAAGTACAAATTATATTTTTATAAACCAAATACGTGGAAACAACGATTATAATGCTATCGTTAAAATAAATGTTTTATAAATCTAAACAACAATTATAACGCTGTTGTATAGTTAATGTTTTGTAAATCTAAATAGCGATTTTAACGCTGTTGTTATAATAAATGTTTTTGTAAATCTAAAAGTGATTTTAATGCTACCATTATAATAAATGTTTTATAAATCAAATGTTGGGAAACAGCGATTATAACGCTACCGTTATAATCAAATGTTTTTCCGTAAAAGAAATGGATCCTTAGATTGAATATGAGAGTCGCATAAGCGATGTTCTGATTGAAGACTTGAAGTTGTGATCTTTGACTATTTCAAAATTGAGAATGTTGTTCAATTAAGGTCTGAGAGGTAATTATACCCCAACTTGATTGACTTCATGATTGACGGAGGAATGGTTAAGGTTTTGATAGTGAAGACTGGTTAGCAATATGGTTAATTAATAAATGATTAATGGTTTGAGTATAATAACGATGTTTTTATAACATCGGGTTAATTTAAAGGATTTTGAAATGTTTTCCCAAATAAAATGAGAGATATTTTCTACGCATAGAAAATGAAATGAATTGGTCAACGAGGAATTAAAGAAAGAGAATATGGAAATATTTTTCGATATTAATAAGGTATATTTTCTGAATATAGAAAATAAGGATTCGTGAATATTTAGAAATGTTTCTAACCAGAATAAGAGAGATGTCCTCGAACAAAGAAATTAGGATATTAGGAATGTTTTTCCAAGAATCGAGAGGGAAAATCAAGCTTTGAAAGGATACGAAAGATAGGGAAACAGGAATTGGAAATAATATTTTAATAAGAAATTAATTTAAAAGGGGCCAGTGTTGTTTGATGCTTGATTGATAGAATTTCCTTTGGGAAATAGGACTGTTGATTGTATGGATGTTCCTTTGATAGATAAATCACCGACTATCAAAGTTTTGTTTATTTTATGGCTCCGTTGTCAATACAGAGAGGTCGGGATCAGATTTAATATCTGAAAACCACTCCTTATTGGCATAAGCGTTACGAATCATCTTATGCTAAAGATAATTGAAGACAGAGTAAAGTGCAAGGGCTGTTCTGTTAACCCTAGGTAGAAATTGCCCAAGATGGATTAATAGAATGGTGCCTTCAGTTTGTCCTGTCCCAGGACAACGTATATGGACGAATGTCCGACTACGTGACATTCAAAGTAAATGATGGCAAGATGTGCTGAAAGATAATTTTGACCTCAAGCCTCATCACCCGGGAAATGACAGAAATCGGGTAGGCAGCATGGCTATGTGGGTCATTCCCATTAGGGGTAATATTACTGATCTAGAGAAATTTCATTTGCTTCTTATTCTATTTGCTGCTGTATGCTTTCGGTAACGGTTGCTGATCACAACCATTGGTGATAATATGCTCGGTACACTCAAGTTAAATGAGTGACCAACCATGTGTGGGTCGGGCTGCAAGACGTTCTTGTTGAACCCATCGTATTCCCCTCTAGAGATACACTATCGGAAGGTGGTTCCATACCTTGTCATGTTGGAAATCCAATCTCCAATAAGCGCCCTGCAGTTTTTGATTTAATATTACATATGGAGCGTGAGATGCAAGTGTTCCACTAGATTCTATTTATTTGATGTAGACACTATTATATTATCACCGGATTTGATATCAAAAATATTTTGGGTTATCGAAAGGTAAAAACCATCTGTGTTTATGTGTGGATCGGTCTTACGATTACCTTTTCTTTCGAAAAGATTTTAAAAGTTAAACCAATGGTTGGAGTTTACTCACACCAGTCCCATGACTGACCCAGAGTTTATTTTGTTTGTTTTTTCTAAACTCTTGGGTGCCCAAATTTGTACGAGCAGTGAAGTAGTCGGGATTTTTCAGATTCACTTGGAGAAGTTGGAAGCAGGAGGCTTCACCATTTAGCTATAGAATAGCATATTTTTCCGCTGTGTACCATGTTGTATCTGGAAACAGGGGTTTATAATTGTTACAGGAATAATTGTTGTGCTCTGATGATGGTACGTATATACAGTTACTGATTTGTATTTCAAAAGTTATGTTATAGAATATATTTTATTCGTTCCGCTGTGTGACTTGTGATCTTCGTTTTCTTCTATTCTACTTTTTTTTCTTTCTATTTCTCATCCTCTAACTTCTTTATACTAGTGATTCGTTTTTCTGTGCAATTTGGGTTGGACATGTGGTGGTATTAGTTGACCCAAAGGGTACGGAAATTTGGGCCGTTATACTTGTTTAATGATTTATGGATTTAACAAAATTGATTTTCAAACATGGATTATGTTTGATGGACTTAAGTGTCTTGTTCGGATTTGGCAAGATCACTTGGTATAACCTGATTGTGGACTATACTCACCTTGGATCTCTAGGTATGGATTATACCTAAGGGGATAGACTATCCTGTCTAGACTTGGGAAAAATATTTCAATTGTAATGTGAATATGGATTGTACTTAATATGGACTCCTAAGTGTAAATCATACAAAGGAAGGTCGGATCGTCTTGCCAGGATTTGGCGAGATAGTACGATCAAAACTCAAGTATGGATTATGCCTGAAGGGTTGAGCTATCTTGTTAGGTCTTGATAGGGTGATTCAATCATGGCTCGAGTATGGATTATACTCAATACAAATTTCCAAGCGTGGTCTATGCTTGGAAAGGTTGAACGGCATTGTCAGGATTTGACAACATTATTTACTTGGTTTATTCATAGTTATGGATAATACTCGCAATGGATAAGGCCTAGTGAGGTCATGGATTTTAGATTTTTTGGATTCAAATTTCTTTCATAATACGATCCAGAATGATCGTTGGATTTCTTGGTATTCTGGTTTTCTTATAATACGATCTGGAAAGATCGTAACTTTCTAGTAATATGGTCCGATGCGACCACATATTTCTATTTTTTTATTAATATGATCCATAGCAATCATGGTTTTATGGCTTTCTATTATTACAATCCGGCGTGATCGCTGATTTCTTGATTTCAGATAACGAACTTCTACCTTAGGTTTATATGGATTTCTATGGATTAGGGATTACACAAAACACATCTTCTATCGAAAGATAAATTTTGGAGGGTAAAGTGTTGACCCGCCTTTTGGCATGACAGTCACAACGTGGATTTCTGGTGATCGAAGTATTCAGAACTTGAGTATAAGCTTATGCAAACTTGGATTTATTGGATGAAAGTAGTAAAATAACTTAGTGATGTTGGTTTTACATGCTTGGTTTTCGTATCGGTTCGACCTACTCTAACTCATCACATCTTTGGCTCGAACAAATCTGGCTCGATGCCATGAAGCATCACTCTGGATTCATATTTTCAGGTCACTCAACTTGGTTTAGTATATCGACCCAGTGTCTGGCAACCCAGAATAGCAATGGCTGGGCCTACCCCTTCTCAAACAAACACAGTCATCTATCTCCCGTGGCTCCGGATCATGGGACACGTATGTTGCATGGACTAGGAAAGGATATTTCCCACGAAATTAATACTCTTTCAACATTGGGGCCATGGATAGCTCGTTTACCCTATTTACTTGGGTTGGAGGTCACATGGACAGGTCAAGTTGAGATGCCTACCATGTGGCATACCGACCCGAAGTCATCACTACCTATAAATACATCATTCTTGGACTTAGAACAGGAGGAGATTCTGGCAAACACTCTATACTCAAGGACATTGCATTTGAGGAGTTTGAAACTCATTTTACCATCACAAGGACTTTGTGTTTGGCAAATTCACTTCTTTTCTCTTCTTTCTTTCATAATAAAACAACTGCATCTTGTAATCTAATGGTATAAACAATGGATTATAAAGTGGACATAGGCCTAGATTGCAGAACCACAATAACATTATTGTGTATTCCTGTTATTTTATTTTATTCTCGCATTTTGTAACTATGATTATGAGAATATCGTCCTGATTAACACACTTCGGGGGTTAACCGTCAAACGAACATTTTTTAACGTCAACGCACACAATATATATATATATATAATTGGTACGCCTTTATTCATATACCAATGAAAACCTCCTCTATATGTGTAACACCCCACACCCGCTGTGGTCACTCTCTAAGGGAATGCCACAACATCGGTGGAGTATTTTAAGTGAATATAGAACAGAAAAATTACAACAAGACAGATATAGGTAATACTTGAGAATCTTAAAACATCATTTCATTGCAGCGGAAAGTAAAACATGTTTGGTTACATCACAAAACCATAATAAGAGTCAAGTACAAAATATCCATCCTGATAAATAAAAGTACATAATCCCAATACATGAACTGATAGCCATAAAAGAAAGGGTAAGCTGAGCTCTACATCTATGGTCCAAGCTCCAAAAGAGAATAAAGCAGCCTGATCTAAGCCCACTCGTACCGGGCCCACTCTGATAACCTGAGGGTTGGGAAAAAGATAAAAACAACGGGGTCAGACATAAGTCTGAGTGAGTCCTATAACCCTAACAATACAACCATTAAAGTAATTAGGGTATGACATAAACAAGGTACGGTACCTCTGGGGATAATGACTACACTAAGTAGTCCACTAAACACCGGATGTACTACGATAACCGAAAAGACGCATTTATCCACCCAAGGATAATTACTAGCTTACACCACCCCAGATCTACCCACCCAAGGGTAATTCCTACACTGCACCACACCAGTTCTACCCACCAAGAGTAATTCCTACTTAAAGGTTGATCCCACTAAGTGTACTTAGTAATTTTTACCCAGTAGTCTCTTGTACCCCTACACAGGTGCCGTCTGCCCCTATCTTTACTAGGTGTACCCACTACTCCCAAGCGATCGGCTCCCTACCGTAGATACCCGTGCTGGTCCCACAATGGGGTGTATCATTCCCCAAAGTGGCCACCTGATAATAACAACGGTGCATGGCTTTATATCTACACGATGCAACAACGGCTTATCTACCAGCCCGGGCCCACACACGCATATGAAACCCGTTGGACTTGCGTTGCCACCGCTAACCCGTTTTGGCCTCTTATAGTCAAGCCCAATATGTGTGTCCCGTCACCCGACTAGAGTCGAGCCCACAAAGATACGTTTGGGATATTGGTTGAAATGGGCCCCCACAAGCTACCCTCCTAAGCTTGTCATTCATCAAATGCAACCCTATAATGGGTCCCCACAAGCTACCCACCTAAGCTTGTCATTCATCTAGTGTAACCCACTTAACCCTTTTAATAATCATGTTCACTTACATGCTTAAAGTTTGGTTAAGTCATTTAATCATATTTCAATTGCCACCCAAGGCACCCACTAGATTTCCACATGCCACTCAAAGCACTTACTTAACCCTTCACCCATGTTTTAATTACATGTTCCACTTTGGTTAAGTATTCTAATCGTATTTTCTATTGCCTCCTAAGGCAACCCACTAGTTTCCTCATGCCACCCGAGGCACCCCCACTAGTTACTACATGCCACCCAAGGCACCCACTTAACCCTTATGTCCCACTACATGCTAATTTGGTTAAGTGTTTCTTAATTAATTAAGACCGCGATCCTCATAAAGACCTCTCACATTAGACTATCTTTTATGACCGCTGGTTAAGCCGGTTGGGTCCGGGCAGCCTTATGTCATAACCGAGTCTAACCTCGTGTCTTTACATTAATCACGTATTTAGTTTGTGCCTAAGACCTCTCACATTGGGCTAACATTTGTAGCAACTGGTTAAGCCGGTTGGGTCCGGGCAGTTTTACACTACAAATGAGTCCAACCTCGTGTCTTAGTCGATTAATTACACCTAAGTAATCACCCCCATATTTATTAATTATCCCTAATTAATATTCACATTTACAAGAATATGGGTAGACCTAACTCAATAGGTAAATTCCCAATTCCATAACATGGGTAGACCTAACTCAATAGGTAAATTCCCATGGGGTAGACCTAACTCAATAGGTAAATTCCCACTTATGCTTATTCATTTTATGGTATGCTTAATCATAACCATTTCACACCATTCATTAACATGTCTATTAACCCCATCGTTTCCCCACGTACTTATGCTAACACGACATATTTCCAAGAGAAGATTCTTTCACATTTAACATGGGTTTCACTTAGCATACATTAGCATTAACATGGGTTAAAAGGTGTCCACTTACCTCATGACATTAACCCAACTAGCATTACTAAATAACCCAACTTGCATGAACATACATATGTCATGTATAAAGGCGACTTGCATAAGTGTTCATAGGTCATACAAAGGTGAACTTGCATGTGTCTTAAAGGTGTGAATCTTGCACAACATGTTACATGTTAACTTGCATAACATCATACACATAACTTGCATAATATTATAAACATAACTTGCATATCAACATACACATAACTTGCATAACATCATACACATAACTTGCATATGAACTTGCATAGCAACATGCACATAACTTACATAACATCATACACGTAAACTTGCATAACATGTTGAGCTTGCATATAAGCATATACATAACTTGCATAACATGTTGAACTTGCATATAAGCATACACATAACTTTGCATATGAACTTGCATCATAACTTTGCATATGAACTTATATCACAACTTTGCATAAAACCAAACACTTAGCATGCATAAAACCAATTACTTATCATGCACAAAACCACATACTTAGCATGCACAAAACCAAATACTTAGCATGCATAAAACCAAACACTTAGCATGCATAAAACCCCATGTATAACTTGCATATCATATTACATATAACTTGCATATACTCTCTCATATAGTTTGCATAACATGTTACATATGCATAAATGTTCAACATAATGTTTTGCATCATAAAACATGGCATTTAAACTTGCATATGGCATAAAACTTGCAAATCACATATCATACAAACTTGCATAAACTCATTTATCCACAAACATAGCCATGTCTTATCACATCCTACCATAATCAATTTAACAATTGATTATTAAAGCTATAGGAACTCACTAAAACCAAGATTAGCAAACTTATGAAGTGGAATTAGTTGCTTTAGTTGAAGAAGATGTTGATTAGAGGTTGATTAGCTTGCAACTCTCTTCATTGATTTGTGGAGGCCATGATCAAGTTTCATTTTGCCATAGTTTAGTTACAAGATTTAATTATGAATGAATTAGGGTAGGGTTGGGGTCTTATTTATAGGATTAGGTAGTGTTTTAGGCCCTTAGATTAACCCTAGGTTAGATTAGGTCCGTTAGATTTAGGAAATCTCTAGAACCCAGCCCAAGACTCAACCAAAAACCAGATCTGGTGCACCCAGATCCACAGGGCCGACACCCTGTGTCGACACCCCTGTCGACACCCCTGTCGACAAGCCTGTCGACACGGGGCTAGGCGGGAACTTTCCCACCACCTCCGCTTTTGGCTCCAATTATGATTTAAAACTGAATTTCAAATCTGATTTTTAATTTTTAAATCTGTTTTAACTTTGAACTTTCTGAAAACTTCTTTGGGCCATAACCGGGCCATACGGACTCCGATTCTCGAAAACTCGGACTCTATTTCGCGTATTTTTCCGAGACGAACGCAATGACGTAGCCCGTTACCCCCAATTCCCACATCTGAGATTATTTATCCTGTAATTAGTGAATTTTAGTATTAACTAAAATTCGGGGTGTTACATTCTCCCCTCCTTAAAGGATTTCGTCCCCGAAATCTCTAAGCTAAGGAGAATGCATATCCTACCATCCAAACAACCATCTACTCATTCCATCAAACACGGGCATCCATTGTCCTTAAAACAATTTCTAATGATGTATGAGCATATGCAAAGAGTGTGTGTATATGTTCCCTATCTAATGTATGAACATATGCAAACCATGATAGTGCCATGCATCCATTATGTATGCGAGAGAACCCTATCGACACATACAATATCTACATGAGTGCACAATCATTCACCAAAATGCATCATCCATATGATAACACAATCATTATGCATCCATAAATATAGCTTCCTACACACAATTTTATGCAATATGCAATATGAAGTGATTGAGCCGATCTAGTGCCTAGAGTGTGTGTATATGCATCTACGAGCAACCACTAGCAAACACTTGCATCCACTTGCATCCATCAACCATAACATGTCTCAAACACATGTTTCAACCATAGGTTTACCCTATCTAAAGGTCAAATAGTACTAACGAGAGGACATACTAAAGATAAGATAAGTACTAGACAACAATAGAGGAGAAAGTAAAGACATACCCTCAAAAAGAAATGGGTACAACGAACGCATCTTCGCTTCCGTCTCCCAAGTTGCGTTGCTCTCATCTTCTCCCCATTGCACTTTGACTAGTTGAACCTCTCTGTTTCTCAACTTCCTAGTCTCTGACCCAAGGATGCGAGTAGGAGCTCGTCGAATAGTCGCATCACGCTCTACTTCCACTTCTTTAAGCAAGCTCGGCTCTACCACCTCTGCGGTCTCATGTAAGCACTTCCTCAAATGGGACACATGGAATACATCATGTACACCACTAAGTCTGTCAGGCAACTCCACTCTATATGCCATCCGTCCAATCCTTTCCTTGATAGGAAACGGTCCTACGAACCTTGGTGCTAGCTTCCCAACAGATCCAAAGCGAACCACATTTCGCAATGGAGATACTTTGACAAAAAACCATGTCCCCAACTTCAAACTCAAGATCTGTCCTTCTCTTGTCCGCATAAGATTTTTGCCTATCCTGCGCTGCTTTCATCCTTCTTCGAATCAAGTCAATCTTCTCAGAAGTCTCCCTAATCATATCAGGCCCAAGCAAGATCTTATCCGTAGATTCCCACCAACATGTAGGTGATCGACAAGGCCTTCCATAGAGAGCTTCGAAAGGAGCCATACCAATACTGGACTGAAAGCTGTTATTATATGCGAACTCCACCAATGGAAGATGCTCTTCCCATGTACCTCCAAAATCTAAGATACAAAGCCTCAAAAGGTCTTCTAGAACACGATTCACCCTCTCAGTCTGGCCGTCCGTCTGAGGATGATATGCGGTGTTCAGACACAATTGAGTCCCCACTGCTTCTTGCAAACTTCTCCAGAACTCGCTAGTGAAGATAGGATCTCGATCACTCACTATGCTAGAGGGTACCCCATGCAATCGAACTATCTCTCGAAGATATACAGAAGCTAGCCATGGAGCGGTCCTCTTGCTCTTCACGGGTATGAAATGGGCGCTCTTAGTGAGTCTGTCTACCACCACCCAAATTCCCGTATTACCCTTTCTTGATCTGGGTAATCCATCGACAAAACCCATCGAGACACTATCCCACTTCCATAGCGGAACTTCCAATGGGTGAAGCAACCCACTGGGTTTCTTCTGCTCCGCTTCCATTTGCTAGCACACCAAGCATCTAGCGACATACTCGGCCGCGTCTTTCTTTATACCGGCCCAAAAGAAAACTCGCTTTACGTCTTGGTACATTTTGTCCCCACCGGGATGAATGGTCATCTTCGACCGATGTGCATCATCAAGTATAGCCTTCCTCAAACCCTCGTCTTGCGGTACACAAAGTCTACCGTCTCTACGCAACCACCCCTTACCATCTAGGGTGTACCTACTCAAATGGTTGGACGACTCCCCCCCTCATGAGCTTCTTTACTAACTCAACCAATTGTGGGTCGTCCCGCTGTGCTCCGCCAATACGCCCCAAAAGAGTAGGCCTAACCTCCAAGGAGGCTAGCAAACCGGGTACAAAGTCAACGGAAGGTCTAAAGTCAAACATAGAAATAAACTCTAAGCTCCGTCGTTCAACGAACAATGAACTCAAGGACAACCTTTTTCTACTTAAGGCGTCCGCTACCATGTTTCCCTTGCCATGGGTATACGCTATCTCAACCTCATAGGTTGCTAAGAATCCCATCAAAAATCATCACAACTGTCCATCTCTCACGCAGACCACCCTAGTCGAACTCGACATCCCCCAAATGCAAGCCCCAAAGGCCTAAACCAATATCAGACAAACACCCAAGGGATATCTCCTTCGAGTTCAGGCGACCTACGTGAGATGATACTAGTAAAAATGGCTAATCAATTAAGCCTTTGACCAACTTTGGATGTCCTCGCCAGTCTCGCTCCAAAACCACCGTTTTCCCATAACTGGCTTTGCTCACCCCATTGAGCACATACGAAAACTTATTTCGCTCCTAGAAAAGACCAAGATGTCATTTACAAAGACCATCACGAACTTATTTAGGTACTCCCTGAACACCCTTCTCATCATATGCGGGGGCGTTCGTCAAACCAAATGGCATCTCCAGCCACTCATAAAAACCATCCGGAGTCCTAAAGGTAGTCTTCTCTATACTATCCTCAGTCACTCTCAACTGACGAAACCTCGTGGCTAAGTCCAACTGCGAAAATACTGAGGCGCCCACTAACTGATCAAAGAGATCATCAATCCTCGACAATGGGTGTCTATTCTTCTTTGTGAGTTTATTTAGCTCTCTTTAGCCTACACAAAGTCTGAGGGACCCATCCGCCTTCGTGACAAAAACTACTGGAGCACCCCACTCCGATATACTTCGTCTTATGAACCCCTTCTCCAGCAACTCCCCTACTTACTTATGGAGTTCCCTCCTCTCACGAGGAGCCATGTGGCACACTGGCCAAGATACTGGTTTAGCATTATCCACCAGATATATTCGGAAGTCAATCTCCCACTCCGGAGGTAAGCCCTTCACCTCCTCACACACATCCGAGTATTCCCGGACCGCTCTAACAGATCGCAAACTCTAGACCGACGTGTCAAGCGATTCTAGATAACTTAGCATAACAGATTCTATGGGATTACAAGAGATCTCGAGAGTGTTACCCAAGCGGGTCATAAGCCTAACAACTCTCCCTTCAAAATCAAGAACGGCACCCCTACTGGATAACCAGCCCATGCCCAAAACTATCCCATAGCCCGTGAAGCCCAAAAAGCATCACCTCTAAACTCAATGCTAAGTATAGAAACTTTCAAACCCAAACACATCATGGAGCCCCAATTGGGTTTGAAACAACTAAGGGATCATCTACCAAACTGGTGTCTAAGTGCAGTGACTCAACTAACAATGATGAGATAAACGAACTCGATGCGTCAGAATCAAATAAGTTCGGATCGGATAATCATGAAATCCAAATTCCAACCTAGACGGTCCTATCCCCATCTGGTACCCTAGTCGTGAGGGAATACAACCACCCTCCAGGAGATTCCGTACCTTGCCCTTGCCTCTTTGGACAATCCTAATAAGATGTCCTATTCCTCCCAAAAGGATAACTATTCGCCTTCTTCATCCCATTCTCCACTTGTAACCTCCCACCGATGAGGTTTCATTCTTCATTAACCAAACAACTATTTGAGCCTTCCTCCCATCGCCTATCCAATAGATACCTACCAGTCCTCCTCCTTCTTGAACCAACTTCTAATCTGACTATCGTCTAAGTCCCTTGAAGTGGTTTTCCATTCTTATCTACCTTTGAAAGATCATCTATACACGGAGGGGAAGCTCAAAATCGAGAGAGGAAGAGATTCAAAACGGAGAATTCGAAAGATAAAGATATGGCTATCGGGGATTATGCTTTTCTTTCAAAAACTTTTCTCTTAAAAGACATGTTTTTTGAAAATACTCCTTTCCAAAAATATTCCTAGAAAATAGTTTTTCTAAAAATTTTATCTGTTCTGGTAACCTTAAGCTCTGATACCACGTGTAACACCCCACACCCGCTGTGGTCACTCTCTAAGGGAATGCCACAACATCGGTGGAGTATTTTAAGTGAATATAGAACAGAAAAATTACAACAAGACAGATATAGGTAATACTTGAGAATCTTAAAACATCATTTCATTGCAGCGGAAAGTAAAACATGTTTGGTTACATCACAAAACCATAATAAGAGTCAAGTACAAAATATCCATCCTGATAAATAAAAGTACATAATCCCAATACATGAACTGATAGCCATAAAAGAAAGGGTAAGCTGAGCTCTACATCTATGGTCCAAGCTCCAAAAGAGAATAAAGCAGCCTGATCTAAGCCCACTCGTACCGGGCCCACTCTGATAACCTGAGGGTTGGGAAAAAGATAAAAACAACGGGGTCAGACATAAGTCTGAGTGAGTCCTATAACCCTAACAATACAACCATTAAAGTAATTAGGGCATGACATAAACAAGGTACGGTACCTCTGGGGATAATGACTACACTAAGTAGTCCACTAAACACCGGATGTACTACGATAACCGAAAAGACGCATTTATCCACCCAAGGATAATTACTAGCTTACACCACCCCAGATCTACCCACCCAAGGGTAATTCCTACACTGCACCACACCAGTTCTACCCACCAAGAGTAATTCCTACTTAAAGGTTGATCCCACTAAGTGTACTTAGTAATTTTTACCCAGTAGTCTCTTGTACCCCTACACAGGTGTCGTCTGCCCCTATCTTTACTAGGTGTACCCACTACTCCCAAGCGATCGGCTCCCTACCGTAGATACCCGTGCTGGTCCCACAATGGGGTGTATCATTCCCCAAAGTGGCCACCTGATAATAACAACGGTGCACGGCTTTATATCTACACGATGCAACAACGGCTTATCTACCAGCCCGGGCCCACACACGCATATGAAACCCGTTGGACTTGCGTTGCCACCGCTAACCCGTTTTGGCCTCTTATAGTCAAGCCCAATATGCGTGTCCCGTCACCCGACTAGAGTCGAGCCCACAAAGATACGTTTGGGATATTGGTTGAAATGGGCCCCCACAAGCTACCCTCCTAAGCTTGTCATTCATCAAATGCAACCCTATAATGGGTCCCCACAAGCTACCCACCTAAGCTTGTCATTCATCTAGTGTAACCCACTTAACCCTTTTAATAATCATGTTCACTTACATGCTTAAAGTTTGGTTAAGTCATTTAATCATATTTCAATTGCCACCCAAGGCACCCACTAGATTTCCACATGCCACTCAAAGCACTTACTTAACCCTTCACCCATGTTTTAATTACATGTTCCACTTTGGTTAAGTATTCTAATCGTATTTTCTATTGCCTCCTAAGGCAACCCACTAGTTTCCTCATGCCACCCGAGGCACCCCCACTAGTTACTACATGCCACCCAAGGCACCCACTTAACCCTCATGTCCCACTACATGCTAATTTGGTTAAGTGTTTCTTAATTAATTAAGACCGCGATCCTCATAAAGACCTCTCACATTAGACTATCTTTTATGACCGCTGGTTAAGCCGGTTGGGTCCGGGCAGCCTTATGTCATAACCGAGTCTAACCTCGTGTCTTTACATTAATCACGTATTTAGTTTGTGCCTAAGACCTCTCACATTGGGCTAACATTTGTAGCAACTGGTTAAGCCGGTTGGGTCCGGGCAGTTTTACACTACAAATGAGTCCAACCTCGTGTCTTAGTCGATTAATTACACCTAAGTAATCACCCCCATATTTATTAATTATCCCTAATTAATATTCACATTTACAAGAATATGGGTAGACCTAACTCAATAGGTAAATTCCCAATTCCATAACATGGGTAGACCTAACTCAATAGGTAAATTCCCATGGGGTAGACCTAACTCAATAGGTAAATTCCCACTTATGCTTATTCATTTTATGGTATGCTTAATCATAACCATTTCACACCATTCATTAACATGTCTATTAACCCCATCGTTTCCCCACGTACTTATGCTAACACGACATATTTCCAAGAGAAGATTCTTTCACATTTAACATGGGTTTCACTTAGCATACATTAGCATTAACATGGGTTAAAAGGTGTCCACTTACCTCATGACATTAACCCAACTAGCATTACTAAATAACCCAACTTGCATGAACATACATATGTCATGTATAAAGGCGACTTGCATAAGTGTTCATAGGTCATACAAAGGTGAACTTGCATGTGTCTTAAAGGTGTGAATCTTGCACAACATGTTACATGTTAACTTGCATAACATCATACACATAACTTGCATAATATTATAAACATAACTTGCATATCAACATACACATAACTTGCATAACATCATACACATAACTTGCATATGAACTTGCATAGCAACATGCACATAACTTACATAACATCATACACGTAAACTTGCATAACATGTTGAGCTTGCATATAAGCATATACATAACTTGCATAACATGTTGAACTTGCATATAAGCATACACATAACTTTGCATATGAACTTGCATCATAACTTTGCATATGAACTTATATCACAACTTTGCATAAAACCAAACACTTAGCATGCATAAAACCAATTACTTATCATGCACAAAACCACATACTTAGCATGCACAAAACCAAATACTTAGCATGCATAAAACCAAACACTTAGCATGCATAAAACCCCATGTATAACTTGCATATCATATTACATATAACTTGCATATACTCTCTCATATAGTTTGCATAACATGTTACATATGCATAAATGTTCAACATAATGTTTTGCATCATAAAACATGGCATTTAAACTTGCATATGGCATAAAACTTGCAAATCACATATCATACAAACTTGCATAAACTCATTTATCCACAAACATAGCCATGTCTTATCACATCCTACCATAATCAATTTAACAATTGATTATTAAAGCTATAGGAACTCACCAAAACCAAGATTAGCAAACTTATGAAGTGGAATTAGTTGCTTTAGTTGAAGAAGATGTTGATTAGAGGTTGATTAGCTTGCAACTCTCTTCATTGATTTGTGGAGGCCATGATCAAGTTTCATTTTGCCATAGTTTAGTTACAAGATTTAATTATGAATGAATTAGGGTAGGGTTGGGGTCTTATTTATAGGATTAGGTAGTGTTTTAGGCCCTTAGATTAACCCTAGGTTAGATTAGGTCCGTTAGATTTAGGAAATCTCTAGAACCCAGCCCAAGACTCAACCAAAAACCAGATCTGGTGCACCCAGATCCACAGGGCCGACACCCTGTGTCGACACCCCTGTCGACACCCCTGTCGACAAGCCTGTCGACACGGGGCTAGGCGGGAACTTTCCCACCACCTCCGCTTTTGGCTCCAATTATGATTTAAAACTGAATTTCAAATCTGATTTTTAATTTTTAAATCTGTTTTAACTTTGAACTTTCTGAAAACTTCTTTGGGCCATAACCGGGCCATACGGACTCCGATTCTCGAAAACTCGGACTCTATTTCGCGTATTTTTCCGAGACGAACGCAATGACGTAGCCCGTTACCCCCAATTCCCACATCTGAGATTATTTATCCTGTAATTAGTGAATTTTAGTATTAACTAAAATTCGGGGTGTTACAATATGGCTCGTTAAAACCTTGTAATACCCCTAATCTAAATGGGTGCCTTACAAGGAAAAAGAGTACATATAGATTTGGTGTAGCAGAATACAATGTTGCATATAAACGAAATACAAAAGCAAAAAATGAATACAACCTGCCTCAGAGCCCACATCCCAAAAAAAAAAAATCAAAATCTGCAGAAAATTAGAATTGTGAAGAGGCAGCCATCCAGCGTCATTCAACTAAATCCCCCATTGCTGTAGGATTTCTTCTCCATGTCGATTCCTCTTGGACTTGGATACGTTATTTCGAATAAGAAAGGTAATATCCTTTTCAATCTATCGTAACTTAGTTGTGGATTGTAACCGCTGGTTATTGAAAATAAGATTGTTCCTTTCCATCCAAATTTGGTAAATAGCAGTTGTAATGCAAGCGCAAGAAAGATCTTTAAGTTGGTCTTTAGATGCAAATGCCATTAGTATTAATTGCATTTCTTCATGGTAGGCAGTAAGATAGGAGGTAAGGATAGCTTGAATTTGAGTGAGAACCAAATAAAAGCAGAATAGTTATAATTGAAAAACAAATGCTACATTGTTTCATGTCGATTATTGCCGACTGCACATATTGCGTTTGTAGTAATATTGAAGCGGTTTAGGCCATCTCTAGTATTTAATCTGCTAGATACTGCTAAGTAGGAGATGAAAGACATTCTTCTGATATTCTTTGAGTGCTAGATGATAGAATAAGTAGGGTTAACCTCTGTATGCTGATGTACTTTGTCCCAGGCTTTATAGAAAGTAAAAGTACCTCCATCACCTCATTTGTATCAGTCGTGGTTGCGATTAGGACAAATTCCAACCAGTTGGATATTATCAGTTCTCTCTCTGGTTGCAGGATGTAAAGATGGGATAAACTGGTTGTCTTGGATGATGGCATTTACCCTGTCATAATCATATCCTATAACTTGAAATCTGGTAAGGCCAATTTAATCTACAAGACAGCTAAAGAGGTATCGTTCCCTGTGGTTATTACCTTGTTGAAATATTGTTTAGCAGTAGTGTGAAGCCAAAGCATGATTTTCCAAGTAGCTGAGGTGTTGTTGTCAGTAGAGGTATTCCATAAATGCTTGTCTAAACAATATCATTTTTGCATCCAAACACTCCATAAATTCGAATTAGTGAGGTAATTCCACATTAACTTAAGAATAGTAGCCTTTTTTAAATCCGAAAATAGTTTTAATCCAATCCCTCAGACTTAGGTCTGCACGGAATGCTCCAAGCTACTTATGTGACAAACCACCCCAAAAGAAATTAACATATAAAGTTTGCAATTCGTCCAGTGTTTGTTCATATATCTGGTAAACGAATAATCATTATAGGATAATGGGATAACCATATGTACTAATTCTGCTCAACCAACAAAGCTCAATAGCCTGACTTTTCATCCTTGTAATTTATGCTGAACCCGGTCTATCAATGTCCGACACTCGAAATAGTGCAAATAGTTGGAAGAAATGACGCACTTAAGTACCAAATAGGTAGTGAACCCTAAGAAAATCCAAGCACCTGCAAAATAGGGCTGTGGTTGGGAGCAGAAGTGTTGTATAAAACCTTGGCCTTAGAGGCGTTGACATTCAACCCTGCATGGTAGCTCAGCATTTGAAATATATGATGTAGAGAATTTGCTGGAGCTACATTTAATTTATCAAATATCATGAGATCGCCAGCGTCTAGTAGGTGGATAATAGTGGGGTGAAAAGGAAAAACCGGAGTGAATAGGTGCATATGTGTGGCTTCATCTAGTAGAAATGTTAATTATTGCATGGCAATGGTGAACAAATAAGGAGAGAGTGGATCACCCTTTCGAAGCCCTCTCATATAGTGAATGAAACCCTTAGGTATCCCCTAGAAAAAGATTGAAAAAGTGGCACTAGAAATACATTAATGACATTGGTAAAATGTGTCGGGAAACCCATTCTAGACATAATATAGCACGCAAACTCCCAGCTCTGTTGTTATATATATATATATATATATATATATATATATTATAGAAGGCTCATTAATGGCGACAGGAGAATTCTTTTCTCCTGATTTCGATGTGCGTGAGTCTTCTAATGTACTCTAATTTCTTCCCGTTTCTTGTTCGATTTCTCCGGTAACCTTCAACGTGTTATCACATTGATAAGACTTTTTTTCCTTCCTTTTAATTTCACTTTTGGAATCAGATCTGGGTTTTTTTCGTCACTCGCGGATGGCTAATCCTAAGATTTGCCCTATACCGAGATGCATCTATGCTTAAATTGCAAATCCACAACTGATTCGAAGTTGTTTGAAAGCTGGCGAACAAGACACCGAGGGAATTGGGATCCGGCATTGCCGGCGCAAGTGGAAACACTTCCGATTCTTCATAACCGTTTCTTCAGTTTTCCACCATTTTAGATTTCTGATATGTGTATAGATCTGATTATTAGAACATTTGCGTAAGTTAGGGTGGATAATTTGGGGCTTAGTTTGTCTTTGGTACGAAGCTTTATATTGATAATAGTTCTAAGCTGCGTTTTTAAAGATTTATTCATTGTTTGGAAGATGAAAAGAGATATGGGTTTAATATCAGTCCATTACATATGATTTTATCAGATCTATACGATTAGAATGCTTTATGATGATAACGGAGAGGAGCAGATTACATCTTCGTATTTTGTGTTTCGGATTTGATGTTTTAATGAATATGGAACTAGTAGCTTGTTTGACACAAGGTAGCCTTATATGAACATTAGTTCATAAACATGAAGAGGTGATTATGATCAAGGATTCTCAATCTTCAGTTTCATCAATCAGTACTTAATGGAATTAGTAATTTTGATATTGGTGAAATTAACAGTTTTTGGGAATGCATGTGTAGTTTGGTTTATGAGAGCTATTAAGTGATGATTCTTTATATGAGTGGCACTACTAGTTTTTGTGTATATATCATGGTTAAAAGTATACTGGTCCTTGGAGTCTGTGCTGTTTGATTTTTCATGGATTAATTCGAACCCAGTTTGTATCAATTTAATTAGTATTTAAATATTTGATCAATCTCATGTGAACCTGCTTATGAGTTTGGAAAATAGAGTTTGGATATTGGTTAAATTAATAGACGAGTATTGTTTGAATGAATTAGCAGTTTGGAAGACAATCCAGTATAGTTTTAATGGTGCTTCATCTGATTATACAAAAGTGGTGCTATTGTTTATCATCCAGAAGTTAGGCTTTCAGATGTTTTTCTTCATTTGCTCCATCAAGTTTTATGAACACAGTTTCTTCCTGTTACATTTATTATAACTTTTCATCCAAAACCTATTTTCGGTTAGAGTTATATGGAGGCAATTGATTCTTTACTGTTATGATATCCATATATCAAACGGATTAATTCTAGCACCAGGATTGATTCATAGGAGTCTGTGAATCATCAACCAGACCTTGTGATTGGAATTAAATATATGTTGGGATTTCATTAGCAGTGGGCTGTTTTTAATTGTTGTCTATACATCTGTAAGGGATGCAAGTTAGCTTGGATGGATGGGTTGCGTAGGAACAAGGACCGATAATCTGAAATGGTATTAAATCTGCATGAAGATGGCTTTGCATGTATTAAGGGTAATTGACTGGTTAGTGCAAAGTCTGCACTTAAGAGTGATGGTGGCCACTTTGTGGGTTATATTTTTGTTTCTTTGTTTTACGGTTACTTGTATTCCCTGTTTATTTTCTCTTTCATATTATAAAGGTTAGTATGCTAACCTGTTTATTGTATTTTCTTTTTAGCAAAAATAAAGTGAACCAAATTTCAAAAAAAAAAAAGCACACACATGTATAAATTGCAGAAGTAATGTACTATTGAATTAGAAAAGTTAACACGTATCACCAATGGATTTAAATCACGAATAAATGAAAGTTTAATAATGTTAATAACGTGAAGTTAAAATTCAAAGCGAACAAATTAAATACAAGTAAGCGACATGTCAAGATTGTTGGAGAATGGAGTTTTGATGACAACAACCTTATTTCAATATTAATTGATTATAAAATATATACTAACACTTTTGTCTAGAATATATAAATATACATATGCAGGATTTATATACAGGAATTATTACTGAAGACTGTACAGTCACTACACCAAAACAGCAAATTTGGCACACCAGGATATAGAGATTTTGATACGACTTTAAGCCGTATCAAATTTGCTACAGCTCGTAGCCGTATCAAATTTCTTTGCTGCTGTATCATTTTTTTTGGTGATCCACACCACCCACAATGCATAAAACCTAACCCTTCATCTTGATGGCTTCGAATCCGTTAATTTGACACGGTTTAGATCCCCATCATATTTCGCTCCCGCACTCCCCTTCTATTTTTCATTTTTACGGTTCCTATTGTATTCCAATCGCTAAATCAATGAGAAAAACTATTCCCTTCGTCTCCGCTTTCCTTTTCCACTTCGATTTCTCAGAAGCATCTCACAAATAGTGGCGGATGTATGTGAGTGCATGGTGTTCCCTAAAATCGGTCTTCCAAACTGAGTGATGTAATTTTCCCCAAATCGAGAAACCCTAACTTTGGCAATGGTCGTCATCGACTCATCGCAACCTCCTCCCACAACTGCCACTTCAGACTGCTGCATCGATCCTTCCTTCTGTCCTCTTCGGGTAAATTTGTTTCTTACATTTCATTGTATTTTGAGTTGCATGTTTTTTTAATAAAGTTATCTGATGAAATTGGTTCGATTTGCGTTGAAAACTTTCGCTTCAATTTGCGTAAACGAGTTATAGCTGACATCCACAAACATTTCGTGCTCAGGTAATTTCCGATTACAAATTGTAAATTATAATATGTTAGAATTCATAAAGCTTTTATTAACAACTAAGTTTCTTCTGTACCGTATATACTTTTGCCCTTGAATTCAGTTTAGTTTTCGATTGCACTGTTGAGTGCTCATCTAACTGTATAGAAGAACTCACATTTAGAAATTACTCTAAAGGATTTGTAGCAAAATTAAAGCATGTCATCCGTCGAATTATTACAAACAATTTTTGTTAGTAATTTTCACCAAGTTTGACTTGTGCAACGGTGGTGACCACATCATTGGAATCCAAGATGTACTAGTTGTACATATGTTGTGAATGCTAGGATGAGTTTTACTATAGCTTTGCATTTGATATTTTAAATAATTAGATTTGGGCTTTCCAATTGATAAGTAACATAACTATATAACCCAATTTTGAAGATTTAAATGTCATATGTATTATAGAAACTATTTTTAGTGGAGATTTCAAAAACAATATCATTGAAGGAATACAATAAAAACAGATGATAACCTTAGCTAGCTAGATATGTGCATGCAACTATGCAAAAAGCACATATTTTCATTATAGTTGAACCTAATTCACACTCGTGAGTATGTTATTCTGGATTCTCTTCTTTTGAATTGCTTCATAAAAGAATCACAAAAGAAATTAAATCAATATTCCCTTGTATATTCGTATTTCAAATAGTTTAGTTTCTCATATATCTAATGGTAACAAGCAGTAGTAATTATGATAGCTGTTAAACATTCCTTACTTAATAAATTAAATTGTTTCCATTGACACACATGGGCACACACAAAAACACATATATGTACATACATGTTCATATCTCAATTTTCCTATTTCATATTCACCATATTTTATATTAACTTTTTCATTGTGGTATTTTGATTCAAGATATATACTTCTATATATATTTATGTATTAATTATTTTTTTGGGGGGGGTGTTTACGGGGTAAAATGCTGACTTATTAACCAGTTTATCAGGGTAAAGAAAATCAAATTGATGCAAGCACATCAGAAATGGTATTAGTGAATGACATTGCAGCATTATATTTTTTGGTTTCTAATTCAATAGTTAGTTGTTTTAATTAATCATAGGTTACTCCGAAGACATAGCTTTGAGTTTGGATGCATTGATGGTTTTGGTTTCTCTACAATTATTTACTTTATAACAAGTCTTGTAACAGATTCAGCTTCTGGTAAGCATTTTCCATTATTATTAAATAAAATTGTTCAAATATAACGTTTTGAATCCATGAACCTACTGTCCTACACTCCTACTTGTATGCAGGTAATTGGTCATCTTTGGAAAATGGACTTGGATTTCTGCTATCAATATAGGTAATATACGTATTTAAGAACTAATGCATTTCTTACTTATCGTTTCTCGAGTTCGTAGGCCGTCTTAATTCTTTTTATACTCTAGAATATCTTTTTTCATCAGGCTTAAAATTTCTTCCTAAACAAGAATCTATATTTTTTTATACTGCTAAGTTACTATATATGAGAATTGCTAGACAAACAAATAGATTTAAAATGTTTTATCCTATTAAAAGAGCAATTTTTTGTAAGGATGTTCCAAAGAAATCAGCCGACAACATGAAAACAAATAATAACATAGGCACAATAAAGAGACGGGCTGCTGTTTTTTTTCCTTAAGTGCAACACAAACAGAAAAAAGAGCCATTAGGTTTATGAGCACTAAAAATTTATGATGCTTATTTTATAAGAACTGTGGCTGTAATTACATCGGAAAAACAACATGACATAAGTATTTTATATATTATTCACATATATGTTATCAATTGGGAATTATTTGCATACATTATTATTGAGCTATGTATAGAATTATTACTTATGCTGAAGCAATTTTGTTTACATAAAACTTCTTAATTTCTTACATAAAAAGAGAGAGAACAATCAAGTCTCAGTAATTGAGTACTTTTATGTGAACTGTACCATATTTAAATGCTGGGCCAAAATTGATAAATGCTCACTAAAAATGAATGTGACTTGATTACGCAAAAGAACATAATGAACTAATAGTGTAGTTTCTACACCATTCTTATCCATAGAATAATAATACCTGCAATGCAAGTTTGTAGGCTTCACTTAAAAATGCAGTGGTATTAGTAGACTTCACTTAGAAACTCGGTTTGCGAACTCGGTTCAGGACTGAGTTCGCAAACTCAGTTCGAACTGAGTTTGTAAACTCGGTTTTGAACTGAGTTAAACTCAAGCGTGATACCATGACTACAAAGTAGATAATTAACCGAGGCTGTTTGATGAATACTTGATCAGAAATCATGTGTCAACAATGCAATAGTTTTGGGTGGAGTGAAGCCTACATCAACAGCTCTTATGGGTTTATAAAAATATGTCGGTCTGCGGAAAGATAAGCTCTCTTTTCCCTAATTTGTTAGTTAATTTTGAGTCTTTCATTCCCTGCTTTGCTTTCACTTTCTACATTGCCACTTATGTAAATAAGCTTAAGTCATCACACTCATATATCTATGTGCGTGTATACATTTGTATATGTATATACGCACATGGTTTTGTTGATCATAACCTTCTCAAATGTCCATCATATTTCCCATATTTTTTCAGATTGAAGAAATTGACAGGACTTTTGCAGATTTAGAAGCAAACCATCCTTTATCCCATATTGTTATAACTGCTGGATGTATATGTTCCATTTCCATAAAATTTTCCATGTAATGGTCATTAATTTTCATACTATAATGTTGTAGACAAATGCTTATTGTAAGGTTTTGCAAACAAATTATGTAAGCTGAGCTTATGAATGACTAGTCTTGTTACAATGTTGTGTGATGATGAAAGCATAATTGATGTATGCCAACAAATTGTGAATTTTTCCTTATATATATATATATATATATATATATATATATATTTGATATGACCATTAGCCTTATCAAATTATCAATTTGATACGGCCTAAGGATGTATCAAATTGATAATTTGATATGGCCTTAAGTCGTATCAAATTGACAAAGACATCATTTTTTGATACGGCCCAGAGCACTGCCAAATCGATTTAGATACAGCCATGAGCACTGCCTAATTGGCATTTCTGATGTAGTGAGTTGAAAGAAATTAGAGATTCAGAATTCAGAGATGATTCAAAACTCATGAGTATTCAAGTGTTCAAGACAAATATAGTAATAGAGTCTAGATTATGTAAGACTCTGAATAACACTCCAGGTTCAAATTCAATTTCTGTTTTTTAATTTCTGATTTCAAATTTTATTTTCAAATTCTATCTTTTCTCTCTATCTTCTCTATTTTATTTTCTTTACTTTTGATTTCAAACACAAATTTTATAAGTTTTATATATTTATACTTTTATATACTTTATATTTATATAATTTAACTCTATAAATTTATAAATATGTTTATATAATTTACATTTATGTTTTCATATGATTTCCTACTTTATAATATTTATTTATAACACTATGTTTTAATCCAGGAATTTCCAGAATTATATATATATACATACATATATATATATATATGTATATATATATATATATATCAAAACACTTGAAAAATGCTCAAAAGTTAGTTTTACACATGTTTATGTCGACATACATTTATGCCCATGTCTACATATAACTGTCATTTTTTCAAAATTGAAAGGAAGTGTCTTTTCACTATTTATGACGGTTCAGAAACATTGCAACTTTTCAAATGTTATAAATAGGGGCTAATTTCGAATTTTATTATCATTCTTCTTCTCCATCTTCATTCCCTTTTGTTACACCATTATATCTTCTCATTTTTATGATGTCTACACTTATACTCTGCCGAATTCAATTCCGTTTTCATTAAATTTCTTCTCTTCTCACTCTCTACTCAATACTCTCTGAATCAAGTGTTATTGAAGAGTTATAGGGCTGTTTGTAATTATTTGTGTAATGGCCCGAAAATCCATACTATCTGAGTTGACTACATACATCACACGTCCAACCCAAATTGTACAGAAATTCGAATCATTATGAAATAAAGAAGAATAGAAACACAACACAGACACATCGCAACGGAACAAAATATAATATATCATAACTTTTGAAATACAAAATTTGTACTGTATACACATATCATTATCAGAGTACAACACTTACAGTACAGTAGAACAAAACTCTATATAACTAACACTGAAGCCTCCTGCTCCAAGCTCCTTTAGATAAATCTGTAAAATGTTAACTACTTGACTACCTGTACAAAATTGGGCACCCAAGAGTTTAGGTAAAACCAAAAAAAAATAAACTCTAGGTCAGTCATGGGACTGGTATGAGTAAACAATTTGAAACAGTTTGAGAAAATAAACGATATCTCATAAGACTACGCCGTATAATACAGAACGGGTTTGTCCCTTTTGAGAATTCAAAACACTTGATTTAACTTTCAAAATCATGTTGAAAGAAATGATAATCTTTATATCAAAACTCTTTTGATATTATAATAGTGTCTAAATCAAATAAATAACAATCTAGTGGAACATCTCACGCTCCACATATATAATATACAATCAGAACCGCGGGCACTTATTGGGGATTAGATTTCCAATTATGACAAGGTATAGAACCACCTTCTGATAGTGTATCTCTAGAGGGGAATACACTGGGTTCAACAAGAACATCTGGTAACCCGACCACACATGACCGACCAATCATTTCGATTGAGTGTATCGAATGTATATCACGAACGGTTGGGATCAACAACCGTTTTCTCGAATGGGACAACATCGAATAGAATAAAGCATTAAATGAATTTCTCTGGATAGGTGATGATACACCGTAATTGGGAGCTACCCACTTAGCCATGCTGGCTGCCCGATTTTTGTCATTTCCCGGTTGTTGAGGCCTGAGGCTACGATTCTTACCATTCATTTATAGCACAATCACTTTGAATGCCACATTGTCAATTCCGTTAACCATTAATTGATTTGCACAAATATAATCTAGATATTATGCTAAGAGAATAAATCCTCCACCACCATATATATTTATACAGACCAACATATGCGACCATTGGAAATACTCTGTCAGACATTCGTCCATACAACTTTGTTCTGGGACTGAACGAAACCGAAGGCATAATTTTCATTATTCCATCTTAGGAAATTTCTGCCTACGATTAATAGAAAAAGTCCTTGCACTTTACTCCTTCGATTATCTTCATATAATCTGATTCACAACGCTACTACCAATACGAGTGGTTCTCGGATAATAATCCAATCGGTCTCTCCATATTGGCAAATACTTCGATAGTCGGTTATTTAACTATCGAAGAAAAACAAACATTCATCCAAAGCAATAAACAATCACTGGGCCCCTTAATGAATATTTCATTAATTAAATCACTTCCCCATTTCCTTATCAATATTCGTTAACACGGTATTTTCGACAATCATCTTGGCCTTGTACACTATTTGGAAAACATTTCCATCTATCAACTTCTTTTATTTTCTATATTTAGAAAATATCTTTTATTTATAATTGGAAAACATTCCAATTATTTCCCTTTCCCGAACTCCTTTATTTCTATACTTAGGAAATATTCATTATACTTCCAAAATTTCACTTACTTGGGTTAAATGAATGTTGTGTAAAACATCGTTACAACAACCCAAAATACTGTATTCAACCTAATCTTATTCAAACATTTATCTTCGATACCAAATAACATTCTTAACTTCAAAATGAATAACATTCTTAACTTCAACATCATAAAAACTAATTATTCATTTTTGAAATGTATATACGATTCTCTATCCTGTTTTTACTAGATTTAATTATAGATTTCCTTTTTGTTTATAATATTCTATTTTTAAGTTCGTTTCCTTAACGAATGTTGTATATATCGATGTATTGATTTCTAGTTATCGAATTTCCTTAAAAATATTCTAACTCCTTAAATTTACGAAAATTTCGCCAGCACCTCCTTTGTACCGGTCAATAGCTCAAACCTCAACTCGCCTCTCTAAGCCCTTTTCATTCAAAAAGAAAATCAAAATGCCAAGCGGCTTGCCGATTTGGCGCATAAAAACTCATATGGAATTTTAAACATGTACCTTTATGTCGGACACTCGAATTATAATCTTCATATACGTCATTCCATACCTATTTAACATATATACGTCCATTCCCAATTTATTCCAACTCAATCTAATCATTTTTAACTCAATTCGCTAAATAATTCTCTAATCAGCTCTTTTTCCTATTTCACTTTTTATTTGAACATATCACGTTCAAATATATTTTTAATTGACTTATAAACCAATTGAATATCATTTTCAACTCAATTTTCATATTCGATTTCGAATATAAATTTGCAAATCCCATTCACTTATCCAACGCCCAATTTCGATTCAAAACTCAATTAACTAATTATTCTTCAAAATAGTTAATCCTATTCAATAATTAAAAATTTGATTTCTATTTCAAAAATCATTTAATTTACATAACTTGAGTTCGTATTTATTTTACAACTCACATTTGGATTTTTAAATTTAAAATCCATATTTTATTAACTTAAAATACTTCGATTTTAATTAATAAACTGCTATGGTTTTAAAATTGTTATGGCGCTACTTTTCTGGAAATTTGATTTTGACATAACTCAAAATCTATTAGACTAAATCCATATTTTCCTCTTCCATTAATAAACTATTATCAAATCGGTCCTAACGATTCTTGCTTCAAAAATTCCAACTTAAATTGAGTTCTATGTACTCAATTGAAATTCGAAACGCCAATTTACGAACTACCATGCTGCGGTGAGTTCGTTTTAATTATATTTCAATATAAACGTTAAACTTCGTTTATTATATAAATTCCAATTCCATTTCTTAAATATTAAATATAAATTAAACCCGTTTACAAAATCTAACTAAAATATTTCGATTATTCCTAATCGTCGATTATTTACTCAGTTATAAATTTATTTATGCTTCGTTCTTCTATATTTAATTCCAATTCCTTTTATAAATAAATTATTTATAAAATTCGATATAATCGAATTTCAATTATAAACCCATTGGATTTTTCTCAATTCAGCTTATATTTTGAATTCCGAAATATAATCAATCATTCTATTTCAAAACACTTCCCAATTGACATTTAAATTCATATTTGAATTTAAATATTTAAATTATCCAAATGATAATTATCTCATTTAATTTATAAATGTTGTTTATAAATTTTGCTTCCCAGTTTTATATATTAAAACAAGTTTCCATTTCAAAATTCTATTTAAAATTCCATTCCTTTTATATACCGAATTCCGGAATAAAAACCGTTGTTCCTTTTCGAAATGATTTCAAATTCTATTTTCAAATTCATACATGAATTTAAACCTCTAAATTATCTAATGATAATTTATTTCACTATATTTATAAATATCGTTTATAAATCCAACTTCCTTATTTTATATAATAAAACAAGTTCCATTTCAAAATTCCGTTTGAGAACCAAAATCTTATTTTGTAATATTCTATTTATTATGACTTATATATATAACACATAACTTATTTTCATATTTAATTTTTAGTTCTATCTAATAAGATTCCAATATCTTTTCTGAAAAATATTTTATTTAAATAAATTCGATCTAATCGAATTCAAATCATAAATCCATACAGATTTATTTTTAGTTCAATTTACATTCTGAACATCAGAATAAATTTCATCGTTAACTTCTTTAAAACAATTCCACATTTCTATTTTTAAATTCACATTTTGAATTTAAATATTCAAATTATCAAATGATAATTTTCCCACTTCGTATATAAAATCATTTCAGTTCCCTGATTATCCAATGAAAATCATTCCATTTTATTTATAAACACCGTTTATAAATTTACTTCAATTTCCTTTATTATTTAATTTATATACATCGTTTATAAATTCAATACTTGTTTTATTTATTACAAACAAGTAAATATCTTTATATCCCATTCGAAATTCAAATTTTATTTTTGAAAAATATATTTTCCATTTTAAATCTCGAAATATCCTCGGTATTTTTATAAATCAACATTTTGGCCCAGTATTATTTTTAAACATCCAAAACACTCAATTACCAACCAAAGGTTTTATAACACATCATATATGATAATATATATGAAAACAAACAATAATAAATTTTGAGGAATCCAGTTGGATTCCTCGAACCTATTTATCCTGCATCCATAGACGTTAGCCAACATAAATAATACCCATCCTGCTTCGAGGCAGGATATCTCGGTATAGAAGATCATTCACTATCATATTGCAGGGCATATAGGGTCATCCGCTAATGATACTACATGCATCCACTAATGGTACTGCGGGAAATATCCAACCACCAATATATGTATAATAATCACAAACACCTAGCCTAAATAATTAATATATTATTATAATAGCCACAAAAATATTTCAATGCATGCATGCAACCAATAAACAATTATTTTAACTAATAAAAATAATTCTAAATAAAATCTAAGTGAGATTTACTCATCGTGATTTTATTTGCAATCCATTCCAGTTTCTTTTCAAATCTAAATCGAACAAATGTTCGATTAAATTTGGAAATTCTTGTTAACTCCAACAAATCCCAAACCCGATCTCATTGCAAGCTTTTGCCAATTCAGATCCAATTTAATCAATTTCATTTGATCCTGGAAATGTATAAGAAGGTTATACATTTTATAATTTAACTATATTTATGTGATAACATTAATTTAAGTTTAATTACTATCATAAACCTTAATTACCTCATTAATTATTTTGAATATAACTTAAGTAAATTTTAAAACATCATTAACTTTTTAAATTAAAAATTAATTACCTTAAGCATTTGATAACTAGCCTTCTTCCCCAAACCATCAGTGTTCGATAAGAAGACAAGCTTCCAACCAACAGCCCATTTCAACTACTATTGAGCTTCCACCATCCTCATAAATTTCGGACCTAACTCCTCCAAGTTACAGCAAAGCCTGAGCCTCATCATCGCAAATCACAAACTCATCGTTTCCTATTTTCGATCCCCATACAAATCTGGTTGAGCACTCCTTCTTGCTACAGGATTTTATGTGATCAAAACTACCTTAGTCCTCACCAAAACCATCGCCATTTGCTTCCACTTGCCTTGAATGCCACGTACCTCGTCTCCAGATTCTGATTCAAATCGCTTATCAGTGCATCGATAACCCCACAACCCTCGCAACAGACCATTTGGACTTATCGCACATCACAGCTACACTTACAACCTTCGAATCTCAACACCGAACCCCTTTCCCTAATCGTGGTTGCTCCTGACGAACCCAGAATCCATGCGTAATCCCCTAACGAGCAAATCGAAATCTAGGAATTTGCTGAAATCGCAAGCGTTGTTTTTTATCTTCAGGATCGACCATGGTTTGGAAACGCATTAAGTTGAAATCGCGATTCGCTTTTGGGTTTTGATTTCCAAAAGAGGGAATCACGGGGTTTTAGGGTATTTTGATTTCGTTCGTTACTTAAAGAAGAGGAGCTTGGCTTTTACATTCATAAGTAAACATTGGCTATATATTTTTTATTTATTAACATATGTGAAGGCATTTTTTTTTCAATTTGAAGAAGAGAGGGAAGCTTGCTGAGGAATGAAAAATAGAAGCAGAGAGGGGGTGATCGTGATTTATAAATGAAGGAAAACTTAGTCATTAAGTAAATTGTTCTGCGCGAGGTACATTATAGGGCATAGGTTTACAGTGTAATTTCCATTAACTTAAGGAGGAAGGAATTACATTTTATAATTATTTTTACTCTATTTTATTTATATTTTAATTAAAACCGGTATCCTTTAGTTTTAAATTATCACGTTGATTTTAAAATCCTATTTAAGCCAACAACAGGTTTTCCTAAGGTTAAACCATCATTCTGAACCCACTGGGACAGGTTTCAAAGCCTCATTTGATCGTATGGAGAAGATATTAATTTAAATCGATATAATTTAAATTCAAAATAGTTAATTCCTTGATAATAAATGATTATTATCATCGTCTATATTTGAGTGGAATATATATTCATCATCTGAATTGTTTAGACTCGGTTTTAATTTCGAATTAAATTATTAGTTCTTTTCAGGATTACGATAATTCAATATTCTTAAAATTTAATCATAATCGATTATTGAATCGATAACTTAATATAAAAATTGATTTATATTATCAATTCAATATTTAAAACCATATTAAATATTTAAAATTAATCACCAAAATTCTGGGTCGTTACATTCTTCTCCCTTATAAGAATTTCATCCTCAAAATTACTAAGGTAGGAAAAATGCTATAAACCCTATAAACTTTTCAAAAACTTACTTATGATGAAACACAACATTTCATATTTCTACAATTTTTTTGTTTTACCAAACTTTCAGTTTTCATTCATATGGCACCCCATATATGTTTGGATTCATTTAGTTTGAATGATTTACAATCATCACATTCACATTCGATTCATATTCCATTTAAACCTATTCAAATTGATTCTAACCAATTTATTCACTTTAATCCATTTAACTTGCTTAAGTTAAATTTAAATTTCAGAATTCAAATTCCGGGTTTTGATTTCAAATCCTTTTAGAAATCACAAATACATCCACATATATTTATTTTCATCTCAAATTCAAAACATTTGAATTTTCCAAAAACAACTTGTTTTCTTTCAAACTAATTCCCTTCGAAAACTTTTCTAAGGTAGCAATCCATCACTTAGAGACTCGAAAATGAACACTGATGATGCTGCAGTTATCATCAGAATTATTTCCTAGCCACTGAAGTGAGTTCAGTGGTTTATCACTTTCAAAATCCATCTGAAATGATTTCTATTCAAAAATCCCTTTTAAAACAATGCTATATTACTTTAATATACTTCGGAAAATATATTCCAACTTCCTAGGATTTAAATTACAAATTCGACTTCAAATCCAATTTCAGTTCTGAGACGACCCCCAATCCCGTTCAGACGGAGACAAGGGTTATCTTTGGAATATAACACAGAAACATATAATAGCAGAACAGAATTAAATAAATACACCAGATAATGAACAATAGAATATACTGGATAAACGTAATCATCAGAGTTACACAGTATACAGGATCGTACTTAGTACAAATACAGTTCAGCTATACATAAATGTCTATAGCGGAAACAAACAAAATATGTACAATAGGAGATGAACATCATAAAAAGAGATAAATAATAGAATCCATCTTCAGCTCCAGCTATCCAGAATGAACCAGCTAAACCTGAATACAAGGCTGCCCGTGTAGAAAAAGGGGCACCCGAGTTTGAAAGTGAAACAAACTACGAGTCAGTCATGGGACTGGTATGAGAAATCCACTCAACACATTCAATATATGGCTAATCACAGGACCACGCCACTTTCGTGGAACGGGTTTACTCCATTGGGTTGCCAGTGCGTTAGAACAAATCTTTCTTTTAAACAACGCGATGCTTTTTATAAAAAAATGAAGCCATTATAAGACTAAGTTCCCATCACACAATGCAACGCAAACCGGAGGATAGAGTTTTTACCTTATAACGGCCAAAATATGCTTGATACGAATAAAACAAAGGCATTTGATATTATTGCTAGTGTTTATATGTTTCAAGGACAATTTGAATCATAACTATCAATCATAGGCGGCATGGGTACCATATATCATGTCGCCATATATATATACAATCAAAACCGCACAGTCACGTATTTGGAAATTGGATTTCCGTTCTGAACCAAGGCAAAAGATAGTCCTTATCGAATTCGTGACTCTCTAGCCCGAGCCACAGGCAAGCGCGCAGGCAAGCCTTTAGATCGTCAGGGCCGGTCCACCGATGTGGATTATTATGCCTGAACACTACGTCTCCCCGCCCTTTGGGGCGTAAACGAGCCAACGAATGGCTCCATCGGTCCCGGATCGACCGATACATCCGAGGTGCCTCGCAACAGCAACAACCACACAGGTGAAAAGTATATAAATGTCAGGGCTGGTAGGTCACTGACACCACCCTAGCTAGAAAGAAACGCATGCCCTCCCTGAGGTCCTTCTCCCGTTTCTGGTTCATACCGGGGTGTGAGGCTCGCGAATTCACGTCATACACAAAGCTACGCCACACAGGCCGTGCTTTGATAATCACCACAAGACTTTGCTTTTCAACAGAAGCCCTGATCATTTGCCACTTAGGCATGCCACACTGGCAATTCATGCCATGCGACTGATATCCACCGATATACAACCTCTGAGCTTGTGTGTCTCAGAGAAGGGCGTTAAGCAAAAGAATAAATTCACCGCCGCCAAACAGATGTATATTTAACAGAGATCAATCGACACAGAATAAAATCCAATGTCAGACACACAGTCCATTTACAAGTCCGTTCTGGGTCTGAACGAAACCGGAGGCACTAAATACCTCGCAAACCCATCGATCACCACGTACGTCTGGACGATCGCCACTCATTATCCATATTTCGGGATGCCTCCCAATCAGGACCTCGGTTACCACCCAAACGAGGTGAAGATCTCCGGTCTTCGACCACCGTCTTCATCTTTGACTTTCAATCGTCGGTCAATCATTCAAAATGAGAATTAACTCGGCCTTTTCAAATAATTCACGGATATTTAGAATTTGAAATCAATTTATTTCAATGGTTAAATCATTCGACAACACCAATTTTGTTCTTTAATGTAATTTTCACACCAAACACATTCAACCATCAAATACCACATAAATCGAGCAAATTCAGTTTATTTCCATTCCATATCATTTACGATATTTTATAACGATTTATAGATATTTTTATGTGATTATTTATTTTAAAATAGCCAATTTATTCAAAACGACGCTTCGGGCCATAACGCGGCTGTGGCGCTGTTTTTCTTCAGATTTGATTTACACATATCTGAAAATCTAACCGTTAGATCTTCACAAAATTTACATCATTATAAAGATCTTTTCAAAACGAATCCAACGGTTCCAGTTTTGGGAAAATCCGACGGTCGGATCTCCTGGTACAATCGTTTGAAGTTTCGATTTCAAAATACGAACTGCAGCGTCGTTATTCGATTAAATATAATTATATATATATATAAATAAATCGATTCTGGCGCTGTTTTTCTCCTAATTTGAATTAAACATTCCAGACAATCCAACCGTTGGATTTTTACAAAGTTGGTGCCGTTGGAAAGATATTTCCAAGGCGAACCCAACGGTTGCGGTTTCGGGAAAATCCAATGGTCGGATTTCCCGCACTAGTTGTTTGAAATCACGGTTTCAAAACACGAACTGCACGGCCACGTTTCGTTTTAATTTTATTTATATTTATATATTTATATAAATATAGTTCATTCAACAATTTCAATATCGTTTTCACTTCAAATATTTCACTAACGCCTTTAAATTTTGGAAAATTTCGCCATAACCTCCTATGTACGGGAGGGGCTGGGAAAATTCCCAAATAGCCACACGGGCGTCTCATGTCAAAAAGAAAAAGAAAAAGCCAAGCGGCTAGCCAACAGGCTCATAAAATCATCACCCAAACAAAACAGTAAATGTGTACCTATTTGTCGGGCACAAAATTTTATTCCTCTTCTCTAGCCCCTTTGCTATAACCTGTTCAATAAATATGCATGTACATATATACAAGTTATATCACTTATCATTTTCCATTCAACTTCATATTTGATTTACTTTGGTTTAAAAACACCATTCATTCTAATGTTGCATGCATAAGATAAAATCATATCATTAGCTAATTAATGTATATTTCAACTCATGCATATTTTATTTGAACAAGTGGCTATTTTTAACACTTCACATTTCAAAGATGATAATTTCGGCGAACTAAAATAGATTTCAACACATGACTATTTTATTTAGTTCCTATGCATGTTAAAAATAATATTTCTTCACCAATATTTATTTCAACGTCCGCATATCTTTAGCATATCCCATATATGATAAAAATGATATTTTTATCATTTAAGATATTTATTCGACAAATGGATGTTTTCAACACTTCATAGTTTCAATAAAAATGTAATTTTTATTGTTCGATCTTTTTATTTAACACATGAACTTTTCCACTATACACACTTCTCAACACATGAGCGTTTCCACACATGGATATAGTTTCTACATATGGCTTTAATTTCAACGCATGAAAATAATTTCAACATATGAAAATTATTCTAACACATAAAGATTATTCAAAATTTCGGCAGCATAACGGCAGGGTAGTTAAAACCGGCACCGTCCCTAGTACGGCTCCTCGCTCTACCTTAAAACCTCGTGGTTTTTGACAATGGGGATTCATGCATCTAATTCGCACGCAGGCGGCATGTTTTATTTTCATTTCCACAAATATTTCCAATTCATTTTAATCACCAATGGGTATTTTTCAACCACAATCAACCAATATCAACCACAAACAATCACAATCAACCATTCGCTATCAATCAATTTTCACACCAATCACAATCAATAAATATCGTCCATGGTTTGTGGACGAGGGGCGTATATATATACACATATATTTATATATAGCAATTCATTTCTATTTCAACACATATATAATTTTACAATGCATATATAACTTATACATCGAACGTACAACTTATACAACGCTTATACATGAGGTGTACAACGCTTATATAACTCATACATCGACTATATAATTTATACATCATCGTTGTCCATATCGTTTATAAATTAGAATTCTCACATTGGGTTCCACTCCACCAAAAATAGCAGAAGGCTCAGAAAAATATGCGGTCTCTTCTAAAATGTAGAGGACGTCCTCACGGTCCTGGTGTTTCCTGTTTCATCGAATTTCGTTAACGTAGTAAAAAGATATGATTTTTCAAAGGTTTGCAACACTTAAAAGTGTTATTTTCAATTCAAAGATTTTAAACCGTATACCTTCGTTGAAGGTTCAAATCTAGGTCTCGATCTTTCAGGCAATCCGTGTATCGAGGGGTCGATCGGCCTGCGCGACGTCGAAGAGGGTGGAAAGGGCTATCCACGCCCGGTGGTGGGACCCAGCTCGGCGACGAATCCTGGTCGTGGCGGCGGCGTGAAATTCCGGACTTTGAGAGGCTGGATCTCCTCGTACGAGCGACGATAGGGGGTGTACCAGCTAGGTATGGGAAGAGGGTGGCGAGGGCTTCAGAAAACTCCAAAGGGCGGGGGTGTTTCGATGATCAGAATCGCCAGAAAATGGAAGGGAAGAGGGGAGCGGTTTTCCGCCGGTGATCGACTTCGGGGAGAGAGAGAAGGAAATTTTCTTTTTTTTTATAAAAATTCTGATTGGCCGGGAGATTTTATAAGGGGTTTTCTGACACGGCCACCAATCCAAACCCAACGACTGTCGTCCCCAGCGTTTTACCCCCGTTCCGAACACAATGGAATATGTTTCGTAGGCCCATTCGACTGTTTCAGCCAGCTTTCCTTCAAATTAAAATATATAACATTCAATATTTGATTTGAACGTACATTTCAATTTGCCAGGGCCACAAACTGATTCGAAAAATTACAGAAAAATAAATCTGGCTATGTTTTGACGATACGGTCCCAACAAAACTAGTTTCGTCGAATTCTGAGACTGTTTGCAAAAAGGCCCATTTCTGGTCGATCCAATTTAACTATAATTGACCAAAACACGTTTTCCTTTGCCACGCTCACATACTAGCTTCAAAAATTATGAAATTTGAAACATAGTAATAACTTCACATCCCGGATCCATCAAAAGTGGTTTCGTCGAATTCCGAGGTCGTATGCAAAATGGCCAATTTTCCGGGCTATATAAATTCCATAGCGACCTTTCTGAAAATTCATTTGGCCATAACTTTTGCTTTCCGTTATGAAAGTTCGATTTTTCAGATTCGTTAGGAAGGTATTTACTAACAGATTTAAATATTTTTGGTTTCACTCAAATCCGTTTTGTTTTGCACCCGGTACAGTCCGACAAAGTTTGAATTCCAATTTTGAAACTGCAGCGCCATTTCTGGCCTTGTTTATAATTATAATTAATTATATTCGTTTTCAATTGTCGATTCAAACTCACTTTTCATTGCCATTATTTAAAATATTTATTTTAAATATTTAAAATCCATTATTTTAGCCAATTTAAATTTTTTAAATTGGTTCAGATTTTCTGGGTCGTCACAATCTCCCCCACTTAAAACTTTTCGTCTCCGAAAAGGAACAAAGTCGAAAGTGGTTTGATTAATCAACTCCACGCTCAATCTGGCTTCAATTCTTCAACTTTTCAATTTATGAGAATTTTCAAATTCTTCAAAATTTTGGCTAACACCCGGAATTTTCGAAAAATTTCGCCATAATTCTATCGTTGATTAATTTAACTATTGTTTCAATAATTCAATTAATCAAATCTACAGTTACCCAACACAACCAACAATCAAATTGTTTTTAATTTTTTTAAAATCACACAAATTAATTCCTATTCTCCTTTAAAGTCATTCCGACTATAGAGTTAAAAGTGCACATCCATGGAAAGAAAATAACAACTGAGTAGAGAACTAATTGGTAATGCAAAGTATGGTAAATGTACCTTGCACCGGAGTCAATCAGAGATATCCACTCGGCATCTAGGATAAGCTTTCTGAATGCTCTCCTCAGTTTCCCAAGTACAATCTCGCGGATCTCCACTCCATTGCACTTTGACTAAGTGAACCTTCTTATTCCTCAGCTCTTTGGTTTCTTTGCCGATTATCTTTAGCGGCTCTCGTCTCACAGCTAATTCTGGAGTAATTTCAATATCCTGCTGAGCTGCTTCTTCCACGATCAAGTCTGGATCATGAACGTGCTTTCGAAGTTGAGATATGTGAAATACATCATGAATTCCAGGCAACCAATCTGGCAATTTAACCCTATAAGCGAGAGTTCCGATCCGTTCCAGAACAGGAAACGGACCAATGAATTTGGGTGCCAACTTCCCAGTTTTACCGAACCGGATTACTCCTCTCATCGGCGATACTTTCAAATATACATATTCGCCAACAGCAAAGGATATATCTCTCCTTCTTCTATCGGCATAGCTCTTTTGTCGGCTTTGAGCGGCCAATAATCGTTTCTTAATAAAATCGACTTTGTCGGCAGCTTCTCGGGTCATATCAGGCCCCAACACAAGTCTATTACCAGGTTCGACCTAACAAGCAGGAGATCGGCACGGTCTACCATATAATGCTTCGAATGGTGACATTGTCAGGCTCGCCTGGTAGCTGTTGTTATATGAGAATTCAACCAAATGCAGATGGTCTTCCCATGATCCGCCGAAATCTAGAACACAAGCCCGCAATAGATCTTTTAAAATACGATTCACCCTCTCAGTCTGACCGTCTGTCTGAGGATGATAAGCGGTGCTTAAGTTCAACTTCGTTCCCAGCTCGACTTGAAATGGTTCCCAGAATTTGCTAGTAAATATTGTATCTCTATCACTGACTATACTGAGCGGCACTCCATGTAGTCTAACTATTTCCCTGAAGTATATCTGCGCCAGACTCTGAGCAGTCCTGTTTGATCTGACAGGTATGAAATGGGCGGTCTTCGTGAAACGATCTACGATCACCCAAATACTGTCATTTCCTTTTCTGGTTCTGGGCAGACCATCAATGAAATCCATAGAAATATGTTCCCACTTCCAACCAGGAACGTCTAGCGGTTGTAATAATCCAGCTAGTTTCTGTTGGTCGCTTTTGACTAGCTGGCAAGTAGGGCATCGGCTAACATATAAAGAAATGTCCCTCTTCATCGACTTCCACCAGAATGTGCGTTTGATGTCGTTATACATTTTGCTTATTCCCGGATGGATACTAAGTTTTGACTTGTGGTATTCATCCAGTACTTCCTTTCGAAGCTCAGGAATGTTAGGAACACAGATTCGACCTTTGAGCCTTAGAATCCCATCATTATCTACCTGAAAACTCGAGGGTTCGCCCTTTTGAATTATCTCTCTGATCTACTGAATGAAGTGATCATCCTTCTGAAGAGCAGATTTTTTATCTAGCAATGAAGTCGTGATAATAAAACTGGCGATCATTTCATTCTTTCGGCTTGACGCATCGGCCACGACATTGGCTTTCCTTGGAGTGTATATAATTTCAAAGTCATATGCTGCAAGAAACTCCAGCCAACGTTGCTGCCTCAGATTCAAGTCTTTCTGGGTGAACAGATATTTTAACGATTGGTGATCTGTAAACAGTTCAAATCTCTCACCCAGAAGATAGTGTCTCCAGATTTTCAAAGAGAATATGATAGCCAATAACTCAAGATCATGAGTTACATAGTTTTTCTCGTGCGGCTTCAGTTGACGGCTAGCATAAGCAATCACTTGGCCCCTCTGCATTAACACTACGCCAAGGCCTTCGCTAGAAGCGTCAGTCCAGACCTTTAAATCCTGATTGCCATCGATGATGGTTAACACTGGAGTTGTTGTTAATCTTAACTTTAGCTCTTCAAAAGCCTCTTCACATTCTGGAGTCCACTTGAATTTAGAATGCTTCTTTGTAAGCTTCGTAAAGTGACCAGATATCTTCGAAAAGTCTTTAACGAATTTCCGGTAATAACTAGCCAATCCGAGAAAACTGCGGACTTCGGTGGGGGTACTGGGCTGTTTCCAATTCTGAATAGCTGTGATTTTGCTTGGATCCACAGCAATTCCTTCTTTCGATACGACGTGGCCTAGAAATTTCACTTCATCTTGCCAGAATATGCATTTGGACAGTTTGGCTTTCAATACATTCCGTCTCAGAATTTCCAGAACCTGTTCCAGATGCTTTTCATGTTCGGCCTTTGATTTAGAGAAGATTAGAATATCATCAATGAAAACCAGAACAAATTTATTCAAAACCCCTCTGAACACTCTATTCATCAGATCGACGAAGTAAGCTGGAGCATTACATAAGCCGAACGGCATTACTAACCACTCATAGGATAAGTCGGGACCTCTGAATGTTGTCATTGGAACACACTCTTCAGCAATTCGAAGTTGATGGAAGCCTGTAGCTAGGTCCATTCGTGAAAATACTTGTGCGCCATTTAATCGATCTAACAAATCATCTATTCGCGGCAATGGATATTTGTTCTTTATGGTCTGCTTGTTCAAATCACGATAATCCACACATAGCCGTAGAGTACCGTCAGATTTTGGGACAAACACCACTGCTGCACTCCAATCAGAGAAACTAGGCCTAATCAGACCCTTCCATACTAGCTGTCGTGTTTGATTGTCTAATTCCTCTTTCTCTTTCAAGGACATTCTTCGAATAGCGCGAACTACTGGCCTTGCATTCGGCATCAAAGCAATTTTGAAATCTATTTCTCTCTGCGGAGGTAAGCGAACAACTTCTTCGAACACATCCGCATAATTTTTGACGACAGGAATGTCATTCACTAGGTCGGGAATATTCTCTGTGATTTCAGGGATATTTTCTATTTGGGCTGGAGAAACATTCAAAGCTGCCCAGAAGTCCTCCCTATTAGCATTCTGACCTTCACAGGGGATGGTTTTATAATCACCTGATTTAATCCTCGCCTTAACGACTCTGTCGGCGCATTTAACCTCAGCTTCATATTTGGTCAACCAGTCTAACCCCAAGATAAGATCAAACTCTGTAAAATTCATGGTGGCCGCGATGGTAGGGAACCGATAACGAGAAAAGGAAACCGGCACTCCACAAACCCAACTGAGATCAATGGAACCCCCAACCGGATTCTGGACAGTCATTGGTTCCTTCAGCCTTTTCAAATTCAAATCCAGTTTCTTAGCTGTATCCTTTGCAATGAAGCTTCGTGACGCGCCTGTGTCAAACAGTACTTTAACTGGAATATCTTTGACAGTTAGCGTGCCCTCTAAAACATCAGACCCCTCCTGAGCAGACGAAGATGCTGGCACCTCTGCCACTTCATTTACTTGTACTGCTTTGGTCTTTTTCAACATCCAGCAGTCTCTCTTTATATGACCGGTCTTGTGACAAAGATTGCACTCTCGGGACACTTGAAACTTATTCTTGGATCTAGATTCATCCTTTACTCGTTTCTTGAGAGATCTGCAACTTACCGAGAGATGACCTTGCCTATTGCAGTTACTGCATACAGCAGTCGTTGCTGGTTCTTTTTCAGATCTGGCCCTTTTTCGGTTGACTTTGGGCTCCTTACTGACCTCAGACATTGCACTGGCCTCAGGACGATTAGTTTCAGACTCATTTTTATTACTAGAGCTGTCTTCTTCTTCGTCGCGCAACATGCCTTTCTTATGGAGATCTTCATACTGATAAGCCATATAAATCATTTCTGAAAAAGGAAGCTTCACATGCCCCATTACTTTATTCCGGTATTTCCTTTGAAGCCCGTAAATAAATCTCAGATTCTTTCTCTTCGTATTCTGAATTAAATGGGGAGCAAAGTGAGAAAGTTCGTTGAATTTCTTATGATATTCTGGGATGGTCATATCTCCTTGTATCAAATAAGAAAATTCATCACATAGGCGCTCAGTCGCTTCGGGAGGAGTAAATCTTTCCAGGAAAATCACTTTGAATCTATCCCAGGTGATATCACCTTCTGGATTATTCTCTATAACTGAATCCCACCAGAACAAAGCTTCGTCTTTGAATGCCTAGGAGGCCAGTAATCTTTCTGGTCATCCCTCGGCTTTAAACCATCAAAGATCTTTTCAGCCGAACGAATCCAAGCCTGTGTCTTCATAATAGATTCTTCACCTGAGAACGGTATTCCACCCATATTTCGATATTTGATTAATAGGGCCTCAATATCCATTTCTGCATTCCTTCTGTTTCTGACACTCATTTTCTAGTACTTCTGTAAATGGCAGATCAAGTGTCAGGTCACAGACAAGGTATTTTAAAATATAGAAACACATACTTCAAACGTAAATGTGTCTATCGAGGTGTAATTTCATTCTGCTTTACTCATACTAGGATATTACTGATCCTATCTGTATAGAGTTGCCAATCCTAGAACACTTCTGGTTCTATTTCTGACGAGTTCGTTAATATGTTATATTCCATAACTAAGCTTAACCAACGCTCTGATACCACGTTGAGACGACCCCAAATCCCGTTCAGACGGAGACAAGGGTTATCTTTGGAATATAACACAGAAACATACAATAGCAGAACAGAATTAAATAAATACACCAGATAATGAACAATAGAATATACTGGATAAACGTAATCATCAGAGTTACACAGTATACAGGATCATACTTAGTACAAATATAGTTCAGCTATACATAAATGTCTACAGCGGAAACAAACAAAATATGTACAATAGGAGCTGAACAGCATAAAAAGAGATAAATAATAGAATCCATCTTCAGCTCCAGCTATCCAGAATGAACCAGCTAAACCTGAATACAAGGCTGCCCGTGTAGAAAAAGGGGCACCCGAGTTTGAAAGTGAAACAAAATACGAGTCAGTCATGGGACTGGTATGAGAAATCCACTCAACACATTCAATATATGGCTAATCACAGGACCACGCCACTTTCGTGGAACAGGTTTACTCCATTGGGTTGCCAGTGCTTTAAAACAAATCTTTCTTTTAAACAACGCGATGCTTTTTATAAAAAAATGAAGCCATTATAAGACTCAGTTCCCATCACACAATGCAACGCAAACCGAAGGATAGAGTTTTTACCTTATAACGGCCAAAATATGCTTGATACGAATAAAACAAAGGCATTTGATATTATTGCTAGTGTTTATATGTTTCAAGGACAATTTGAATCATAACTATCAACCATAGGCGGCATGGGTACCATATATCATGTCGCCATATATATATATACAATCAAAACCGCACAGTCACGTATTTGGAAATTGGATTTCCGTTCTGAACCAAGGCAAAATATAGTCCTTACCGAATTCGTGACTCTCTAGCCAGAGCCACAGGCAAGCGCGCAGGCAAGCCTTTAGATCGTCAGGGCCGGTCCATCGATGTGGATTATTATGCCTGAACACTACGTCTCCCCGCCCTTTGGGGCGTAAACGAGCCAACGAATGGCTCCATCGGTCCCGGATCGACCGATATATTCGAGGCGCCTCGCAACAGCAACAACCACACAGGTGAAAAGTATATAAATGTCAGGGCTGGTAGGTCACTGACACCACCCTAGCTAGAAAGAAACGCATGCCCTCCCTGAGGTCCTTCTCCCGTTTCTGGTTCATACCGGGGTGTGAGGCTCGCGAATTCACGTCATACACAAAGCTACGCCACACAGGTCGTGCTTTGATCATCACCACTAGACTTTTCTTTTCAACAGAAGCCCTGATCATTTTCCACTTAGGCATGCCACACTGACAATTCATGCCATGCGACTGATATCCACCGATATACAACCTCTGAGCTCGTGTGTCTCAGAGAAGGGCGTTAAGCAAAAGAATAAATTCTCCACGGCCAAACAGATGTATATTTAACAAAGGTCAATCAACACAGAATAAAATCCAATGTCAGACACACAGTCCATTTACAAGTCCGTTCTGGATCTGAACGAAACCGGAGGCACTAAATACCTCGCAAACCCATCGATCACCACGTACGTCTGGACGATCACCACTCATTATCCATATATCGGGATGTCTCCCAATCAGGACCTCGGTTACCACCCAAACAAGGTGAAGATCTCCGGTCTTCGACCACCGTCTTCATCTTCGACTTTCAATCGTCGGTCAATTATTTAAAATGAGAATTAACTCGGATTTTTCAAATAATTCACGGATATTTAGAATTTGAAATCAATTTATTTCAATGGTTAAATCATTCGACAACACCAATTTTGTTCTTTAATGTAATTTTCACACCAAACACATTCAACCATCAAATACCACATAAATCGAGCAAATTCAATTTATTTCCATTCCATATCGTTTATGATATTTTATAATGATTTATAGCTATTTTTATTTATTTTAAAATAGCCAATTTATTCAAAACGACGCTTCGGGCCATAACGCCGCTGTGGCGCTATTTTTCTTCAGATTTTATTTACACATATCTGAAAATCTAACCGTTGGATCTTCACAAAATTTACATCATTATGAAGATCTTTTCAAAATGAATCCAACGGTTCCAGTTTCGGGAAAATCCGACGGTCGGATCTCCCGGTACAATCATTTGAAGTTTCGATTTCAAAATACGAACTGCAGCGTCGTTATTCGATTAAATATAATTATATTTATATATATATAATCGATTCTGGCGCTGTTTTTCTTCTAATTTGAATTAAACATTCCAGACAATCCAACCGTTGGATTTTTACAAAGTTGGTGCCGTTTGAAGGATATTTCCAAGGCGAACCCAGCGGTTGCGGTTTCGGGAAAATCCAATGGTCGGATTTCCCGCACTAGTTGCTTGAAATCACGGTTTCGAAACACGAACTGCACGGCCACGTTTCGTTTTAATTTTATTTATATTTATATATTTATATAAATATAGTTCATTCAACAATTTCAATATCGTTTTCACTTCAAATATTTCACTAACGACTTTAAATTTTGGAAAATTTCGCCATAACCTCCTTTGTACGTGAGGGGCTGGGAAAATTCCCAAATAGCCACACGGGCGTCTCATGTCAAAAAGAAAAAGAAAAAGCCAAGCGACTAGCCAACAGGCTCATAAAATCATCACCCAAACAAAACAGTAAATGTGTACCTATTTGTCGGGCACAAAATTTTATTCCTCTTCTCTAGCCCCTTTGCTATAACCTATTCAATAAATATGCATGTACATATATACAATTTATATCACTTATCATTTTCCATTCAACTTCATATTTGATTTACTTTGGTTTAAAAACACCATTCATTCTAATGTTGCATGCATAGGACAAAATCATATCATTAGCTAATTAATGTATATTTCAACTCATGCATATTTTATTTGAACAAGTGGCTATTTTTAACACTTCACATTTCAAAGATGATAATTTCGGTGAACTAAAATAGATTTCAACACATGACTATTTTATTTAGTTCCTATGCATGTTAAAAATAATATTTCTTCACCAATATTTATTTCAACGTCCGCATATCTTTAGCATATCACATATATGATAAAAATGATATTTTTATCATTTAAAATATTTATTCGACAAATGGATGTTTTCAACACTTCATAGTTTCAATAAAAATGTAATTTTTATTGTTCGATCTTTTTATTCAACACATGAACTTTTCCACTATACACACTTCTCAACACATGAGCATTTCCACACATGGATATAGTTTCTACATATGGCTTTAATTTCAACGCATGAAAATAATTTCAACATATGAAAATTATTCTAACACATAAAGATTATTCAAAATTTCGGCAGTATAACGGCAGGGTAGTTAAAACCGGCACCGTCCCTAGTACGGCTCCTCGCTCTACCTTAAAACCTCGCGGTTTTTGACAATGGGGATTCATGCATCTAATTCGCACGCAGGCGGCATGTTTTATTTTCATTTCCACAAATATTTCCAATTCATTTTAATCACCAATGGGTATTTTTCAACCACAATCAACCAATATCAACCACATACAATCACAATCAACCATTCGCTATCAATCAATTTTCACACCAATCACAATCAATAAATATCGTCCATGGTTTGTGGACAAGGGGCGTATATATATACATATATATTTATATATAGCAATTCACTTCTATTTCAACACATATATAATTTTACAATGCATATATAACTTATACATCGAACGTACAACTTATACAATTCTTATACATGAGGTGTACAACGCTTATATAACTCATACATCGACTATATAATTTATACATCGTCGTTGTCCATATCGTTTATAAATTAGAAATCTCACATTGGGTTCCACTCCACCAAAAATAGCAGAAGGCTCAGAAAAATATGCGGTCTCTTTTAAAATGTAGAAGACGTCCTCACGGTCCCGGTGTTTCCTGTTTCATCGAATTTCGTTAACGTAGTAAAAAGATATGATTTTTCAAAGGTTTGCAACACTTAAAAGTGTTATTTTCAATTCAAAGATTTTAAACCGTATACCTTCGTTGAAGGTTCAAATCTAGGTCTCGATCTTTCAGGCAATCCGTGTATCGAGGGGTCGATCGGCCTACGCGATGTCGAAGAGGGTGGAATGGGCTGTCCACGCCCGGTGGTGGGACCCAGCTCGGCGGCGAATCCTGGTCGTGGCGGCGGCGTGAAATTCCGGACTTTGAGAGGCTGGATCTCCTCGTACGAGCGACGATAGGGGGTGTACCAGCTATGGATGGGAAGGGGGTGGCGAGGGCTTAAGAAAACTCCAAAGGGCGGGGGTGTTTCGATGATCAGAATCGCCAGAAAATGGAAGGGAAGGGGGGAGCGGTTTTCCGCCGGTGATCGACTTCGGGGAGAGAGAGATGGATTTTTTTTTTTAATTAAAATTCTGATTGGCCGGGAGATTTTATAAGGGGTTTTCTGACACGGCCACCAATCCAAACCCAACGACTGTCGTCCCTAGCGTTTTACCCCCGTTCTGAACACAATGGAATATGTTTTGTAGGCCCATTCGACTGTTTCAGCCAGCTTTCCTTCAAATTAAAATATATAACATTCAATATTTGATTTGAACGTACATTTCAATTTGCCAGGGCCACAAACTGATTCGAAAAATTCCAAAAAAATAAATCTGGCTATGTTTTGACGATACGGTCCCAACAAAACTAGTTTCGTCGAATTCTGAGACTGTTTGCAAAAAGGCCCATTTCTGGTCGATCCAATTTAACTATAATTGACCAAAACACGTTTTCCTCTGCCACGCTCACATACTAGCTTCAAAAATTATGAAATTTGAAACCTAGCAATAACTTCACATCCCGGATCCAACAAAAGTGATTTCGTCGAATTCCGAGGTCGTATGCAAAATGGCCAATTTCCCGGGCTATATAAATTCCATAGCGACCTTTCTGAAAATTCATTTGGCCATAACTTTTGCTTTTCGTTATGAAAGTTCGATTTTTCAGATTCATTAGAAAGGTATTTACTAACAGATTTAAATATTTTTGGTTTCACTCAAATCCGTTTTGTTTTGCACCCGGTACAGTCCGACAAAGTTTGAATTCCAATTTTGAAACTGCAGCGCCATTTCAGGCCTTGTTTATAATTATAATTAATTATATTCCTTTTCAATTGTCGATTCAAACTCACTTTTCATTGCCATTATTTAAAATATTTTTTTTAAATATTTAAAATCCATTATTTTAGCCAATTTAAAATTTTTAAATTGGTTCATATTTTCTGGGTCGTTACAAGTTCTTCTTATTTTTATATTTTGTTCATATACAAGTTCTATTTGGTTATATATAACCATTTCATTTCTTATAATTTCATTATTTCATAATATTATCAATCAACACATCCATATAATATAATAATCCTAGAAAGGTATTCCTTTTATATCGAAATATAATTTAGGTAAAAATTATTTCATTTACCCACTTAAAAACAATATTATGTCAAATTTCTCTGTTTAAGTGTTTAGAAATTCCTATCGACTTCGTAGCGTCCCACGATTCGATCAGAATTTATAAACCACTCAACAGACTAGCCAACACAATATAAAACAAATTTTATATAAATTTACAAATACGCTTTCTCATATATATACAATTGACTCATTCTAGGGTACTACTGACCCTATCTCTAATGAGTAATCACCCACCAAATCCAAGGTGTTCGCTCAACCTAAGCTCTGATACCAACTATAATGGCCAGCAAATCAATACTATCTGAGTTGACTACATACATCACACGTCCAACCCAAATTGTACAGAAATTCGAATCGTTATGAAATAAAGAAGAAAAGATAGAAGAAGAACAGAAACACAACACAAATTCTCATATCGCAACGGAACAAAATATAATATGTCATAACTTTTGAAATACAAAATTTGTACTGTATACACATCTCATTGTCAGAGTACAACACTTACAACACAGCGGAACAAAACTCTATATAACTAACACTGAAGCCTCCTGCTCCAAGCTCATTCAAATAAATCTATAAAATCCTGAACTACTTAACTGCCCATACAAAATTGGGCACCTAAGAGTTTAGGTAAAACAAAACTAAATAAACTCTAGGCCAGTCATGGAATTAGTATGAGTAAACAATTTAAAACAGTTTGAGAAAATAAACGATATCTCATAAGACCACGCCGTATAACACGGAATGGGTTTTTCCCTTTTGAGAATTCAAAATACTTGATTTAACTTTCAAAATCCTTTTGAAAGAAATGATAATATTTATAAAAAACTCTTTTGATATTATAATAGTGTCTAAAGCAAACAAATAACAATCTAGTGGAACGTTTGCATCTCACACTCCACATATATAATATACAATCAAAACCGCGGGCACTTATTGGGGATTGGAATTCCAACTATGAAAAGGTACGGAGCTACCTTCCGATAGTGTATCTCTAGAGAGGAATACACTGGGTTCAACAAGAACATCTTGTAACCCGGCCACATATGACCGACCACTCATTTCTCTTGAGTGTATCGAATGTATATCACCAACGGTTGGGATCAACAACCGTTTTCCCAAATGGGACAACATCGAATAAAATAAAGAATTAAATGAATTTCTCTAGACAGGTGATGATACACCCTAATTGGGAGCTACCCATTTAGCTATGTTGCCTACCCGATTTTTGTCATTTCCCAGTTGTTGAGGCCTGAGGCTACGATTCTTACCATTCATTTATAGCACAATCACTTTGAATGCCACATTGTCAATTCCGTTAACCATTAATTGATTTGCACAAATATAATCTGGATATTATACTAAGAGAATAAATTATCTGCCACCATATATATTTATACAGACCAACATATGCGATCATTGGAAATACTCTGTTAGACATTCGTCCAAACAATTTCGTTCTAGTTCTGAACGAAATCGAAGGTATAGTTTCCATTAATCCATCTTAGTAAATTTCTACCTAGGGTTAATAGAAAAAGTCCTTGCACTTTACTCCGTCTTCGATTATCTTCATATAATCTGATTTGCAACGCTATTACCAATACGGAGTGGTTCTTGGATAATAATCCAACCGATCTCTCAATTATGACAAGGATACTGGCAAATAATTCGATAGTCAGTTATTTAACTATTGAAGAAAAACAAACATTCATCCAAAGCAACAAACAATCACTGGGCCCATTAATGAATATTTAATTAATTAAATCACTTCTTCCTTATCAATACTCGTTAACACGATATTTTCGACAATCATCTTGGCCTCTTACACTATTTGGAAAAAAATTCCATCTATCAACTTTTTTTATTTTCTATATTTAGAAAATATCTTTTATTTATAATTGGAAAACATTCCAATTATTTCTCTTTCCCGAACTCCTTTATTTTTATACTTAGGAAATATTCGTTATGCTTCCAAAATTCCACTTACTTGGGTTAAACGAATGTTGTGTAAAACATCGTTACAATAACCCAAAATATTGTATTCAACCTAATCTTATTCAAACATTTATCTTCGATACTGAATCTTGTTATTTATCGGTTTAAAATGAAATCAATCAAGATGGGGTATAACTACCTCTCAGACCTTGACTGAATAACAATCTTAACTTTAAAACGGACAAGACTGCTTATCTCGAGTAATCAATATCATGAAAACCAATTATCCATTTTTAAAATGTATATACGATTCTCTATTCTATGTTTACAAGATTTAATTATATATTTCCTTTTTGTTTATAATATTCTATTTTTAAGTTTGTTTCTTTAACGAATGTTGTATGTATCGATATATTGATTTTTAGTTATCGAATTTCCTTAAAAATATTCTAGCTCCTTAAATTTCCGAAAAATTTCTCCAGCACCTTTTTTGTACCGGTCAATAGCTCAAACCTCAACTCGCCTCTCTAGGCCCTTTTCATTCAAAAAGAAAATCAAAAAGCCAAGCGACTTGCTGATTCGGTGCATAAAAACTCATATGGAATTTTAAATGTGTACCTTTATGTTGGACACTCGAATTATAATCTTCGTACACTTCATTCCATACCTATTTAACATATATACGTCCATTCCCAATTTATTCCAACTCAATCTAATCATTTTAAACTCAGTTCGCTAATTGATTCTCTAATCAGCTCTTTTTCTTATTTCACTTTTTATTTAAACATATCACGTTCAAATATATTTTTAATTGACTTATAAACCAATCGAATTCGATTTTTAACTCAAGCTTCATATTTGATTTCAAATATAAATTCACAAATCTCATTCACTTATCCAACACCCAATTTCGATTCAAAACTCAATTAACTAATTATTCTTCAAAATAGTTAATCCTATTCAATAATTGAAAATCTGATTTTTGTTTCAAAAATCATTTCATTTACACAACTTGAGTTCGTATTTATTTTACAACTCACATCTGGATTTTTAAATTTAAAATCCATATTTTATTAACTTAAAATACTTTGATTTTAATTAATAAACCGTTATGGTTTTAAAATGGTTATGGCGCTGCTTTTCTGGAAATTTGATTTTTGACATAACTCAAAATCTATTATACGAAATCCATATTTTTCTCTTCCCTTAGAAAACTATTATCAAATCTGTCCTGACGATTCTTGTTTCAAAGAATTCCAACTTAAATTGAGTTCTATGTGCTTAATTAAAGTTCGAAATGCCAATTTACGAACTACCGTGTTGCAGCGAGTTCGTTTTAATTATATTTCAATATAAACGTTAAACTTCATTTATTATATAAATTCCAATTCCATTTCTTAAATATTAAATATAAATTAAACCCGTTTACTAAATCTAACTAAAATATTTCGATTATTTCATAACTCATTTATAAATTTATTTATACTTCGATCTTCTATATTAAATTCCAATTACAATTATAAATAAATTATTTATAAAATTTGATTAACCGATTTTCAATTGTAAACCCGTTTGATTTTTCTTAATTCAACTTATATTTCAAATTCCGAAATATAATCAATCATTTTATGTCAAAACACTTCCCAATTCACTTTTAAATTCATATTTGAATTTAAAAGTTTAAATTATCCAAATGATAATTATCTCACTTAATTTATAAACGTCATTTATAAATTTAGCTTCCTTGTTTTATATATTAAAACAAGTTTCCATTTCAAAATTCTATTTAAAACTCCATTCCTTTTATATTCCGAATTCCAGAGTAAAAACCATCGTTCCCTTTTCGAGATGATTTCAAATTCTATTTTCAAATTCATACTTGAATTTAAACCTCTAAATTATCTAATGATAAATTATTTCACTAGATTTATAAATATCGTTTATAAATCCAACTTCCTTGTTTTATATAATAAAACGAGTTCCATTTCAAAATTCTGTTTGAGAACTAAAATCTTATTTTGGAATATTCTATTTATTATGACTTATATATATAACACCGAGTTTATTTTCATATTTAACTTTTAGTTCTATAACGATTCCAATATCTTTTCTGAAAAATATTTTATTTAAATAAATTCGATCTAATCGAATTCAAATCATAAATCCATACGGATTTATTTTTAGTTCAATTTACATTCTGAACATCAGAATAAATTTCATCGTTTACTTCTTTAAACAATTCCACATTTCTATTTTTAAATTCACATTTTGAATTTGAATATTCAAATTATCAAATGATAAATTTTCCACTTTGTGTATAAATACCGTTTATAAATTCATTTCATTTCCCTGATAATCCAATGAAAATCATTCCATTTTATTTATAAACACCGCTTATAAATTTACTTCAATTTCCCGTATTATTTGATTTATAAACATCGTTTATAAATTCAATACTTGTTTTACTTATTCAAAGCAAGTAAATATCTTTATAGCCCATTCGAAATTCAAATTCTATTTTTGAAAAATAGATTTTCCATTTAAAATCTCAAAATATCCTTTTCACGGTATTTTTATAAATCAACATTTTGGCCCAGTATTATTTTTAAACATCCAAAACACTCAATTATCAACCAAAGGTTTTCTGACACATCATATATGATGATATATATGAAAACAAACAATATTAAATTTTGAGGAATCCAGTTGGATTCCTCCAACCTTATTTTCCTGCATCCACAGACGTTAGCCAACATAAATAATGCCCATCCTGCTTCAGGGCAGGATATCGCGGTATAGAAGGTCATCCACTATCATATTGTGGGACGTATGGGGTCATCCGCTAATGATACCGTGGGCATCCGCTAATGGTACTGTGGGAAATACCCAACCACCAATATATATATATATATATTATAACCACAAACACCCAGCCTAAATAACTAATATATATTTGTAATAGCCATAAAAATATTTCAATGCATGCAAACAACCAACAAACAATTATTTTTAACTAATAAAAATAATTCTAAATAAAATCTGAGTGAGATTTACTCCCGGTGATTTTATTTACAATCCATTTCAATTTCTTTTCACTTTTAAATCGATAAAATGTTCGAATAAATTTGGAAATTCTTGTTAACTCCAACAAATCCCAAACCCGATCTCATTTCAAGCTTTTGCCAATTCAAATCCAACTTAATCAATTTCATTTGATTCTGGAAATGTATAAGAAGGTTATACATTTTATAATTTAACTATATTTATGTGATAACATTAATTAGAGTTTAATTACTATCATAAAATTTAATTACCTCATTAATTATTTTGAATAACTTAAGTAAATTTTAAAACATCATTAACTTTTTAAATTAAAAATTAATTACCTTAAGCATTTGATAAATATCCTTCTTCCCCAAACCATCATTATTCGATAAGCAGACAAGCTTCCAATCACCAGCCCATTTCAACTACTGTTGAGCTTCCACCATCCTCATAAATTTCGGACCGAACTCCTCCAAGTTACAGCAAAGCCTGAGCCTCATCACCGCAAATCACAAACTCATCACTTCCTATTTCCGATCCCCATACAAAACTGGTTGAGTACTCCTTGATACAGGATTTTATGTGATCAAAATTATCTTAGTCCTCACCAAAACCGTCGCCATTTGCTTCCATTTGCCTTGAATGCCATGTACCTCATCTCTAGATTCTGATTCAAATCGCTTATCAGTGCATCGATAACCCCACAACCCTCGCGATAGACCATTTGGACTTATCGTGCATCACAGCTACACTTACAACCTTCGAATCTCAACACCAAACCCCTTTCCTTAATCGTGGTTGCTCCTGACGAACCCAGAATCCATGCGTAACCCCCGAACGAGCAAATCGAAGTCCAGGAATTTTTTTGAAATCGCGAGTGTTGTTTTCGAGCTTTAGGATCGGCCACGGTTTGGAATCGCGTTAAGTGGAAATCGCGATTCGCTTTTGGGTTTTGATTTCCAAAAGAGGGAATCATAGGTTTTTACGGTATTTTGATTTCGTTCGTTACTAAAAGTAGAGGAGCTTGGCTTTTACATTCATAAGTAAACATCAGCTATATTTTTTTTTATTATTATTATATATGAAGGCGATTTTTTTTTCAATTTGAAGAAAAGAGGGAAGCTTGCTGGGGAATGAAAAATAGAAGCAGAGAAGGGGTAATCGCAATTTATAGATGGAGGAAAATTTAGTCCTTAAGTAAATTGTTCTACGCGAGGTACATTATAGGGTATTGGTTTACAGTGTACTTTCCATTAACTTAAGAAGGAAGGAATTATATTTTATAATTATTTTTATTCTATTTTATTTATATTTTAATCAAAACTAGTATCCTTTAATTTTAAATTATCACGTTGATTTTAAAATCCTATTTGAGCCCAACAACAGGCATTCCTAAGGTTGAACCACCATTCTGAACCCACTGGGACAGATTTCGAAGCCTCATTTGATCGTATGGAGAAGATATTAATTTAAATAGATATAATTTAAAACAATTGATTCCTTAATAATAAATAATTATTATCATCGTCTGTATTCGAATGGACTATATATTCATCATCTGAATTGTTTAGACTTGGTTTTAATTTCGAATTAAATTATTAGTTGTTCTTTTCAAGATTACGATAATTCAATATACTTGAAATTTAATCGTAATTGATTATTAAGTTGATAACTTAATATAAAAATCGATTTATATTATCAATTCAATATTTAAAACCATATTAAATATTTAAAATTAATCACCAAAAATCTGGGTCGTTACAGTTTGGGTTGTACAAGTAATCAGTGGTATCCCTTGTAGCCGTAAAATCAAGGATGGGTAATCGATGGTATCCCTTGTAGCCATGAAGTCACGAAGGATATACTTGATCAAGTGTGTGTGGAATCAGTGGTATCCCTTGTAGCCTGAAATCAAGGAGGATTGCAATTGGATACTGATATAGTTATAAAACTATGCGCAATCCAGCTTTGCGTGGGACTAGACGTAGGAGCAATTCCGAACCAGTATAAAATCCGGTGTATTCTTTCCTTTTCTGCACTTTATTTCTGTTTATCTTTGTGTTTGTGTTTGATTATGTGTTTTTGATTGTTTCTGTGGTGTTTGATTCATATAGTAGTTCACATAAGTTTTATATTTTGTTTAATTTCTCAAAAACACTATTTACCCCCCTCTAGTGTTTGTTTTTGCCTTAACGATCCATTCCGCAATCCCTAACAAAAATATATATGTTTCAACGCGTATGGGTCGACCTATATAGGTCAAATTGACCCATAAATCAATCTTGGGATGCGGGGGTCGATCCGTACATACTTTAAAAGCGTGCTTATTCTGATGTTTAAATGAACTGATTTTGTCTATTTAAATCAGATGGATGACACCATTCGGGGTTTTTATAAATAAACGTGTACGGCTAGCCTTCAAACATATATTTTGTTGAATGCACGTAGAATCCCTATCACTTGTTTCTCCTCCAGTTCTTCAGGAAATAAATATATTAGAGCTAGGCTTTCTGATTTTCAATTTGGAGGCAGAAACTGTAGATCTAAGGAATGTATGTTAAAAATAAGCCATTTGTATGAGGTAAGTTTCCCATACTTGGTTTTCTAGTTACTTTATTTTTTTATTTGGATCTAGATTTATAAATCCGCGTAAATTCTAGGTTGTGGAACCAAATAAGGTTACAAAAAGGATGACATCGGATAATAAAACTGGATTTGAGTCAGATCTGAAACGTTGAGTGCTTTTTCCGAATGAGTGGATTTAAGTCATATATCTTTTACATAATGGTATATAACATCATTTGATTTCCGTATAATCATTTAAATTTGGCATTGTTAAACTTGAACTAATCATATAAATTAGTTTATGCAAGTTATTTGGATGAAAATTGTAAATCTTAAGAAATTGTACTTATACGCAAATATCGTTGTTATGGAATATAAATCAAAATAAGTATTGGGCCTAAGAATTTTAGAGAAAAGACATAAGCCTAAAAGTAGAAAATTTACAGTGTAAATGTCTAACATACTTTAAAGATAAAAGAACATATCAAATCAATCCATACATGCAGTTAATGCATATTGATTTGTTTATTAACCATGTGGATGTGGATATATTCAACATTAGAGATGCGTAGTAAGTTTTAAAGGTTAAGATAAATTCAAGCATGCAATAAACAGATGATAAGTTTTGAATATAGGATAAACCAATTTTTCCACATAATAATTTCATAATTATTTGTTAGATAAAGGGAAAGATTAATTCATACTAACTCAAAAAAATGATATAGCTCTATTATATGATAAAGTAAGATGTAAATGGTACTTTGGAAAATTCATGTCCAAACTGAAAAAAGTTTGGCGCCAACAATATTGCAATTATTGTTAAATAAAAGGTAAAGATACGAAAGTAACAATGAATATTATTTTTATTATGCCACCATGAGTTACATGTATATCGTACAGACAAAAAGAAAGCATATCAATCAAGAAGATAATGATATGTGAATATCAAATAGATATAAATGGTAAATAACATAAGGATATAGTTATAAAAAAATTGGAAAAATCCAAATTTAATCATCTAAAGCTTCAAGACTCTTATGGAAGTAACAGAGCCAACCTAACTGTTTTTTTGAAATATCGTAGTTAAAAATAATGATAATTCAATACTATTGTTAGACCGAAAAGTGACATTAACACCATTATCGTGTAAAATCCTCCCAAACACATATCGCAAAATGCAAAAATAGTAAAGAATAGGGGACACACAATATTTTTATAGGGGTTAGGCTCAACCCAAGCCTACATCCACTTTATAATCTTTTATTTATATTGACAGATTACAAGAGAAATCAGTACACTGAGAAGAAAAGGAGAAAGAAGAGTGTTTATATACGAAATCCTCGTGTTAAGTACATGAATTTATACACGAAATCCTCATGTTATGTAGTGAATTTGATGATATGTTGTAGCGCAAAGTCCTTCCGTGGAGTAATGGTAGAAGTCATGTAAAGGGAGATAAAAGATCCCCTTGAAATGCTATGTTTCCATGTATTTATAGGCATGACCAGGCGGCGGGTCGAATGACACATGTCATCTGTAACACCCCGTATTTTCTGTGAACATAAGAGTAACAAATCAGAGAATAATTAAATTGTAACAAAATAATTAAGGGAAATGGGTTGCGCCATTGCGTTCGTCTCGAAATTCTGCTTGGAATAGAGTCTAAGTTTGCGTAAATCGGACCCCGTATGAAGAAGATATGGCCCTCAGAAGTTTCAGTAAAAATCAGCCCAGAATTCAAAATTCAGATTCGAAATTCAAAAACAGACACCCGGGCTGGGCGGGAAAATTCTCGCCCAGGGCCCAGATCGACACTAGGGTCGACCTGCGGGCCGACCTGGGTAAACAGGCCGACCCTAGGGTCGACCTCCCCCCTTTTCCAGATCTGTAGACAGATCCATTTTTCTGCACCTGGAAGCCTTTCTGACCGGATTCGTGAGCTCTAACCTATTTAAACACCCCCAAACCTAGATTTCTCTCCACATAATTTCATTCTGCCTTTACTCTGCCTCTATTCTAATTAAATATAAAAATGGTGTCGCTACTCTACGGGAATCAAAACTAGGATTAATGCATCTTCTTCCAATCTGAATAGAATTAAAAGAGAATCAAATCTAATCGATAGTCTACGCCAAAGGAGCGCTATTCAGTGTCTGAACACAGATTCCAGAATACAAGAATCGTTCCCTTTATGTGAGTACAGTTATTTTCAGATATGAAATTTAATAATTATCTTGACATGCTTATAAATCTGAATTTGAGGTTATGCATATTCTTATCTATCAGATCTGTTTTTCTGTGACTATTCTGTATCTCCTTTTTCTTTCTGTTCTATAGCCAGGCTACTACGAGCCTGCGCCAAATCTCATAAGAGATTAACGCATGAACGCTAATTTTGGGACAAATAATGAATATTGCATAATTGGACATGACTGATCTGTGACTGATTTGAGAAAAGAACATAGGTTGTAAATTAAGATCTAGAATTAGTGCATACTATGTATAAAAGACTGTGATTTGGAAGAAGAATTATTATATGATAACATATGACTTGGGATTTGGAATATAATGCATATTATAATGCAAGATCTGATTTTGAGCACTTAATACATGATTAAAACTTAAGATCTAGATTTTGGGGCATATTTTATATCATGATCTATGACTTGAAAAGAGAAGAAAAAAAGAGAGAGATATGTGACTTAGGCGTAAAGATCTATATTAAATAGGTTAACTATTAATGTGAATGCGCTTAAATATGGATTTTAGGATATTTGGCATCATAGGCTATAATTTGGCATAATTCATATTGTTTGGGACTTTTTAGAGAATATTCTGTATTGTGCAAAGTTTAATTAAAATTTGGGGCATATGTCGTATTATGAATTATGACCATGATTTAGGCATGTAAATTTAGGCAAGATATGTAAATAGAACTTTAAGAAATATTTAATCCGTTAAATATGCTGAATTGCCTAAACTGCTAAATCTGGTATCTACTTAATCTGTTGAATTGCCTAATCTGCTAAATCTGTTATCTGCTTAATCTGTTAAATCTGTTATCTCCTTAATCTGTTGAATTGCCTAATCTGCTAAATCTGTTATCTGCTTAATCTATTGAATTGCCTAATCTGCTAAATCTGTTATCTGCTTAATCTATTGAATTGCCTAATCTGCTAAATCTGCTGAATTGTCTAATCTGCAAATCTGTTATTTGCTAAATCTGCTGAATTGCCTAATCTGTTGAAAGCTAAATAATTATAAATTGGAGGCTCGATCTAAAATTGAGCAAAACATGTTAATATAACTTTGGATAATCTGCCGTAACTTGTAAAGAAGTTAAATCTGCTAAATAGACATAATTAGTCTGATATTTTCTATAAAGTGGCTACGACACGAGGTTAAACTCTGTTTGCGGTGGAAGCCTTCCCGGAACCAACCGGCTTAGCCAGCGACCGCAAACTGTCAGTCTAATGTGAGAGGTCGTAGGCATAACTAAAATATGCTTAGACACGAGGTTAGGTCTGGCTTGTGACAGAAGTCTGCCCGGAACCGCCCGGCATATCCAGCGGCCACAAGCTATCGACCTAATGTGAGAGGTCTGTGCATTAATAATTAATTAATGCAAATCTAAGATAAATATGATACCTAAAACGTGTTGGGTGGATAGCGTTAAAACAATTGGACTGATGAATCTAATAAACCCGTTTCGTAAATCTGTAGGCCCAATACAAAGTTAGGTAAAACAATCTGTAAGTCTATTGAATCCGTACATCTGATCTGTTAATCTGAAAACTTGTTAACTTTATTGTCTGGTCTGTGAACTAGTAAATCTGAGCTCTGTATGTCTGAAACTTGTAAACAAGTTAATCTGAAATATGTTAGTCTGAGGACAAGGTTAGGAGGGGAAATACTTGTGTCGTCTGTTGTTTGGGACCCATATTAGTCAGTAACCCTTTCTGGTATCAAAACTTTGACCCCACGCTATGTAGGGGTCCGGGCACTCATACTGAACTAATTATAAGCGGTTCATTCTGATAATGGCGAGGGGTGTTGATGGTGCGTTCCAACCGGGTCATGTGCGTACATGGATCCGGTCTGCTCTGAGGATGTAAGACACCGTGACATCTGTAAATAGGTCTGTGCCAATAGGTTGCCACTTTAGGGAGTGATACACCCTACTGTGGGGCCGACACAGGGTATTTATGTATTAGGGAGCCGATCACTTGGGGGTAAGACTTAGGGTATACTTAGTTCTGTCTGTTTCTGTTGGTACCGTCTGTTTCCGTTGGGTGGCAACACCTGTCTGCTTTTGCGTGGTACTGTCTGTTGGGGTGGTAAAGGCCCATTACTAGTGTACACCTAATTCTGACATTCTGTTTCCATAGGGATTACTCTTTTTCCGTCTCTGATTCTGTTTCTGATTCCGTTTCTATACCTTCTGTCTGTTGGGGTGGTAAAGGCCCATTAGTTGGGTGGTAAAGGCCAATTATTAGTATTCTGCTTCTGTACCTTCTGTCTGTTCGGGTGGTAAAGGCTCATTACTAGCATTCTGTTTCTGTAGAGATTATTCTGTTTCCCACTACAAGAAAACACTGATTTTGCGTCAAAATTTAGAAGCGGAAATTTCCGTCGCTAATTAGCGACGGATTTCCATGAGATCTACGAGGGATAGTTTCCTGTTTTTTCAATTTTTTGTCCTTTTTATTTATCACCGTCGCCTTGTGTTATCCCTCGCTAATCCGCTGCAAATTGCGTCAATTTACCAACAAAAATTTTCCGTCGCTATTTTCCGCTGCAAATTGAGACAGAATACCGACGGATATGTTTCGAAGGTATTTTGCAGTAGAATTCCAATGTATTTGCAAGAGATATTTATGTTATTTTGTAAAAGATGCTTTAGTGTTATTTTTTATAATTATTAACATGTTTAATAATTAATAATTAATTACAAAAAATATATTAAGAAGCAATCTTTAATAATATATGATTAATAAGTAACTTTTAATAATTAAAAAGTAAAATTTATTATCTAGTATCTAAAATTTAATAATTATAATTGATAATTATGTTTAAAACGTATTAATTCAAAAAATTAGAACTTCTGTATTTTCTAAATTAAATATAAAACTTTGCAGTTTTCATAATTTTGGAATAAATATAAAATTTTGTAAAATGTTCAAAATTTTAAAATAAGAAATTTTATAAATATTAAAGAGTTCGAAATTCAAAGAATGCAAATATTACCATACTAGTTATTATATTCATGCTCATTTACAGGCTTTCACATATAATTATCTTCTCTCACACATTGTAAGTATTGAATATGTTTTCAATTATGATGGATATAGTTTATAATTACACATTGAATGTTATGTATTTTTTAGAAACTGATTTTTCTTGAACATATTTTTAATAACCGATGGTCGTGAGTTGATTTTAACCATATAATAACTAAAATTACCATTACAATAAAAAATTAGTAATTAATTGATGGTTGTGAGTCGATCATACCTTAAATCTCTTCTAGTTCGCCTGTCTCTATCTCCGTACACTTTAAAACCACTGTTTCTCTTCCACTTCACCAACTCCTCTCTCACCAGCATCGCTTCCTAACCCAAATACGTCTACTTCTTCCAAAAGTCACGGAACAACCAATGCAAACAATATTTAATAATTAATACATAATATTTATTATCAGTATTTTATAATCATATTGTTATTTAATATGAATACTTTAATATTTCATAATTAAACTTACAGTTTTTTAAATTGATTTTAAATACAAAATTTTCATCAGATACAAAAATAAAAAAATAACTATTAAATTAAAATTAAAAAAAAATTCAAAGTAAATAATAATAACTTGTTATTTATACCTCATGTTTGATAATTTAAAATTAACTTTTAGTAATAATTAATATCTAATGATTAATGTTAGTTATATGATAATTAATTTATTAATTTATATGAAAGCTTAATCTTTCTCAAAGTTCTTTCGATTTTCAATTTTGTCAAAAAAAGCAGGATGCTTCCACGTGTGTATCTCCAAGATCTAGCGGCTTCAGTTCTTTCCTTTCACGCCTTAACCCTTTCCGTCGCATTTTCCTTTCCTACGCCGTAGCCTACCTTCTCCTATTTTACATTGTTCTCTGCGAGATTACTACGCTACCCAACTACTGCTTTCTTCTCCATTAGCCATTCCGTCCCCCTTATTTTTGTTTTTCTTTTCCACCTAAACTCTACCGACCGTCCATCTTCTTCCCTGTGGGTGTGCTTTTCAACCCCACCTTTTATTACCCATATGCCTTTACTTCTCATTCTTCCACTTCGACTCTTCACCGGAGGAGTTACCTGGATTGCGAACACTGTCTGATTGCGATTGCGATTGCGATTCCGATTTTGACTCTACAATGGACGGATTTCGATGCCTACACTCATCATCGATTGCGGTATCATCTCCATGTGTATCCGATTGTAATACGCTGATTAGAAAACCTGTACAGAAAAAACAACGAAGGAAAGAAAGGGTCAGGAAAAAGGTCGCATGTTGGAAGAAGAGAAAAGAAAAAGAATGAGCAAGTGCAAGAAACAAGCTTACCAACAAGGAGAAAGAGATGCTGATCAAATTTGGGAAGAAAGGTAACCCTAATTTCTAAATTATCCTATTTTAGTTTAATGAATAGAACTAAATACTTTAAATCGACCTCTACTGACTTGTTTGAAACCAATGGGATTACACTCCCCTTCTTGAAAGTATGATTTGATTGAGCATATCAATATATTAAATCCCTCGTAGTTGGTATTTAGAGCATCTGTTAGTTTGCAGCTAACAATTTTTTTTATTAAAAGCTGCTATTGGAGTAACAGTATCTCGCTTTTTACTCTATATTATAAAAAGCTTGAAGTGCATTTTTGTTTAAAAAATTACCCTGATCATAACCAAACTTTCCTAACTGTAATTTAGCATGTTGGTGAAAAAGTTTGCTTGCAATATTGAAGTGCTTGGTCCTGTCACTCTTACTGGTTTAAATGTAGGAATTAGAGATATTTCAAAACAAAATTAAATATACCAGGTATATATTTTATGGCCAAATTTTTTATAATTATTATATAACGAATATTTCAACTGAATAACTTTTCAATCATATGCTTATTTAGGTTAGTTCACATAGAGAAGAATTAAGTCTTCACAGTGCCATGGAAAGTTCAAAATTCAACTAGGGCGATGTAGCTAAAAACCAACAATCAACTTGGTACAAGAAAGAGTCTTCACAGTGCCATGGAAAGTTCAAAATTCAACTAGGGCGATGTAGATAAAAACCAACAATCAACTTGGTACAAGAAAGAGTGAACTTCTAGCTTTGTCACTAACATAGAAAAGAAAATGCTTCTATAGGGTATCCAAAAGAGAGCGAACTTCTAAATTTTTTACTAACATAGAAAAGAAAATGCTATAGATTTTTGATTTTGTAAAGAAGACAATAATTTTGTATATTTCGTACAAAGCACACTACTGCCAACACTTAATTGTTTCTATGATATTATCCGCAGGCAACATTCAATTCACCGAAAGGAAATAAACTATTAGCATTGGACATGAAAAGAGTGTAAAAAGGTCTAATTTGGGTACACGGACAAAATGTTGGTGTTACTAGCCTTCATATATAGCAGGAGGTTCTCGTAATGCTTGCGATTATCGAGGCACATACATTGAGAAAATTTGCCTTCATAACTATGAAATCCCGTCAAGAAGACGGTAAGTATAAAAAACAGCTTATTTACGTACAAACATTTACCTTATGAAAAATGGTCTCTTTGCTTTTTCATTTTTTCTCGTTATTATTTCTTAATATGGAATTTTTTTTCAATGGTAACGAAGATGATAATATAGATTTTTTTTATCTTTGTTTGCGCTGGCATAAAAAACGTCAATAAGGTGGAATTTTTTTACCATTGTGAATTGTGCAACTATAGTAGAAGCTGTGTATGAAAATTCATCATTGCAGTGCACCACTCCTAAATAAGTTCGGAATCAAAAAATGCATTGGGCATTATAAATAATTGTTGAAAATTCATTGTTTATCTGGTAGTTTATGCTTAATGTCCAACACATGGAGCTTAGTAATCCCACGTCCAATGATAAACTTAAGTTACAAATATGAATATTATTTAATACCATTGTGTTAAATTCAGGGCCGACCCTGAGTATTTATGGGCCTAGTACGGGCCCTTAAATTTTTTTTTTAATGAAATTGAACTTAAGTGAAAATGTGCTTTTTCTACTGTGCATCTCCATTGACAAAATTGTGTGTTTCAGCAAATTCATAAATTTTTTCCCACATTTTCAAACTGTCAACTAGAGATCCACACAAGTCACATCTCCATTTTAATATATTGATTGATGTCAACAAAGCATACAATCATATCTACTTTTGCATAGATAAATTACTATCAAGTACCCGCATCCTGACAAGAAAAAGCAGCTCTAGTAAAGGTAATACAGTTTTTTTTGGGCCCCCTGACCTAATGGGCCCTATGCGGTCGCACGACTCGCACTAGGCTAGGGCCGGCCCTGGTTAAATTTTACATTAGGGGCATCATTTAGTAAATTGCATCGGACATCATCCGTTCCAGGACCGGCTCTGTTAGCATGCCTTCCATTCCATTACTGTTCTATTGATTATATGCTCCCATCGATTTTTTTGCCAATGTAAGGAGTTCTTCTCTGTAATTTTCGTTGCTTTTATCCATGATAATTTTATTGAATAAAAGCTGATTGATTGTGTGAAATGAGATATTGGACATGTTCTCTGTAATTTTCAATACTTTTATCCATAATACTTTCATTACTGTTATATTGAATATCCACGATACTTTTCAATTTGACTTATGTCTCGATGGGAAAACGTGTTATTTTATTGGAAAATCTAAGTAGTTCATATTATTGTACAGATGAACGAAGGATGAAATATGCTTTTTGGAGAGCTGCAGATATAAGAAAGGCATTAACAAAAGGGCGACGATCAAAGTGTGTTCTTCCTGGTGGTGAGACGGAGCAACCAATAACATCAAGCTCTACAAAAACCTCATTTGTATGCCTTTTTGCTTTGTTTTCTTATACTGCATAAAGATTAATTTGTATCAGAAGATCGTGGTCCTTATAAACTGCAAACATTGCAGAAAGCCAACATTTTTGTGACACCAAACTTTGATGTTTCTTATTAATTTTTTTGATGAAAATACATTCCAAGCATCATTGAGACACGTTTTATAAAGCAGGTGAGGTTGAGATCTTACCTCTGAATTGATAATAAAAACATAGTACTTCGCGTTTTGATTCCATATTTGCTGGAGATGATAACTGCTTTTCTAAAATTTGGTGCTGGTAATGGCCTTTACTTCGACGTTGCTTTTCTGATTTCGATCTGGGTGCTGCTGCAGTCGCAAGATCTGTTTCGCTGTCACCAGAGGTGAGTTAATCTCACAGTCAAGTTTATTTCATGCTACTTTTTTTTTCTACATGAGCACTAAGTGTTTTTAGTTGTAGGCTTGAATCACTTTGTCACCTACTGATTTGTTCAAATTTGTTGCTACACTTATGATTTAATGATCCCATTTTTATTTTGGCAACGAATCAATCCCTTATTCGGTAGCCTTATGGGTGTAGTCCACTTCCTTTGTTTATTCACTCTTACCTGTTTTTGTGTTGATCTGACAGTGGCATGTCAGTGCAAAGTTGATTAAAGTCTTTTAGCCACTACAGGCAAATTGAAAGCCATAGCCTTGTATACACACTTGCTGTGTTATTTTGGGTATTGTTCCATCTAAATATTATGTTCCTACCCTCTTTATACACTACCAGTTTTTGTTTTTTGGTGTCTTGAACTTTATTTATTAAACCGATTGATATTAAGTATATATTCGGTGGCATAATCTTTTAAGTGTAGATATTGATTGTTTGGTTTAAGGTTAGTTTAGGTATATAGAGGTGCAAATATAATATTATTGTCTACTGAGAAGATATTGATCTTCTTTTGTCCTTAATGTTTCAATGAGAGAAGGAAAAAATAGCCTATTAGGTAATTAGATACATCAGTTTTAACCTTGCAATGCTAGACTTTTACTGTTAAGAGAAATTGCTAGCAACAGTGTAATTGAAATCAGTAAACAGTGTTGTACCTAGCAACTCTATAGATATAACTATACATTTGCTTTTGATTTCCGACCTGCTTCATTACATAGGCTTGATTAATTTAGTTGTGCACCTGGTCCAATAATGTAAGTATATATTCAATAAGTTAGAGTGATTTTAATAAAGCTTATACTCATTCTTCCTAATTTGTCAGCCAAAATGATTTTCATAATATATTTAATTTTATTTTAACTTTTCTTTTAAACTGTTTGTGGATGCACTTTATCATTATAGAGAAAGGTGGAGCTAAATCTATTAAAAAAGCAACGTTTGGCTGCATGTTTTGAGATTTAGAATGATATAGCAATTATACTGTGCATTGGTCAAATGGATTTATCAATTATACTAAGCCTTTGTCAGTTAATAGTAAAAATAATGTACCTTCACTTGCTTTGCAAAGGCAAGCCGTACCCTACTGTGTGCTTCATGCATGCACTTTCCTGTAGCAAGTAATTCACATTATATGTATATAACCCTACATGACTATTTCTTTTGCACATATCCTAGTTATTTTGGATTCCTATTAAGTGCTTTTTCTTGCAATGGTTTGGCAAATTTTAGGACCTTTCAATATATTGATATGGTATGTTTATTATCTAGCTTAATGGCACTCAAACGCTAGGACCTTTCAATGTATTAATAATATTATATCACCACCTTATTTTTGTCAAAGGCTTATGCTTAGCATTTAAGCACTAAGAAGAATTTTCTACTTTTACAGTCAGTGTCTGCCATAATACTTTCATAATATGGTGATGAGACCAACATTATGGGTCCTTAAAGGCTGATTTTTTTTATAATATATCATTTTCTGGTTTTATGTTCCATATAAGTTGCTATGGCTGAGTGGATTAGCTGATTTGTTAACAGATGGAGGGTGTGCGATCGAATCTTAGGGTTGCAAAGCCTAGTCCCATTGCAACGTGGTTATTTCATTCATTAGATTTTGCAATAATTATATATCGCTATTACTTATTTTCACTCAAAATTGATCCTTTCTTCTTGCATTATATTTAGTAGAATAAATCATAAGGCTTCCCTTCTTTTATCCTTCAAAATTTAAGATCCTATTGTAACCATTTCCTCAATTATTATCTGTTTTTACATTTTGATCAATCGTATATATAGTAATAGTTATTGCAGTAACAACACATAAATCCTAAAATGCTGAAAGTAATTAATTTCCATTTTTCTCACTTATTATCTCCTTCGAATTACAATTTTCTAAAGAAAGTGAACAGTACATGTGCAGCAAAAAATAATTCTTTGAATTATGCATTTTCCATTTGTCCAATATGTATAAAAATATTTATTTTCTTATATGTAAACTAAAGAAACCATAACACTACGAAAAAGGGATTTGTGATTTCAAGCATTTAAAAAAAACAGTTCACTAACCTTACTGTAATTTGTGATTTCAATAGTATAGATAAGTTGAATTGCTTAAGTGATTCTTGTTGTCAAAATTTTATTATTCCTTTTCAATCAGGACATTTATTGATCCAAAAATCACTGTGTTTTGTACGCACAGTATGATATGGAGACTAGACTAGTGAAATATGTCTACTGTAGCATTTTCAAAATGAAAGCAATTACTCAATGCTTCTGGCATCGAGTAAGGCCAGCTGTTTCATTGAGTACGCTACTGTTTATGTGAGCTTAATACCCAAACAAATGCTTTCACATTCATCCAACAGTTAAGCAACCCATTAATATTCAGTGTGGGACTAAGTTGGGTAATAAAATGTAAACACTGAATATAATATACATGCTTGTTTCTGGTCGGAAATTTTACATCATGTTTGATTTCACATTTTTTATTTTGGGTTTTTCTCTAGATCAAAATACTATCTATCATATATATTGTTCAGAAACGAATGATTTTGGAATATAAAATTAACGTATAAAATAGAAAACATATTTATTTTGTTTTTTGTACTTTTAAGAGATAAAATAGATACGAAGAACTATCCAACTCTTCCATTGATCGTTTAATGACCAAGAATTGCAAATGTTTTTCTCATATTTTTGGTATATATAGCGAATGCTGACAATAAAAATCTCAAAAACTAAGACTGCGTTTGCTTTATGCATTTTAGTTTTGGGTTTTGGTACATATAAAACTAAGAATGACTCATATACATCGTTAAAAACAACCGTTTTAGAAAATGAAGTTAGCACACAAAACAGAAAACAACTATTTATTATTTTCCGTGTTTTCAGAAATAATGAAAGAACTTTAGTCAAATTTATTCATCCATCATCCCTTCGTTCCCTTCATCGTCCCCTCCGTCATTATTCCGTCCCCTCCGTCATCCATCAATTCTCCTTATCTTTTGTGACTAGTTTTAAAAACTCAAAACACAAAATAAACCAAACACCTCCTAAAATAAAACCAAACGGACAGAATTGGCGGTGTTAAGGGACAAAATCTAGTCCAAATTCTGGTTTCAGACAAAATTATGAATTTTATCTTGATATATTAGGAAAAATAGTAAAAAAATATTACAGGCAAAACTATAATAAAGATATAAAAAAATTAGAAAAGGAAATGAAATAAGATAAACAGGTAGATAAGATAAAAAATTACAAAAAAAAACTGTAATAAACATATAAAAAAAGAAGAGGAAATGAATTTAATATGATAAATAGGTAGATAAGATTAAAATTTGATGTACTTTTATCAATTTATGAAGGAATCATAATAAAAAAATTCAAAATTACCGAAATTGAACAAAATTCTGGTAATCTCAAATAATAATAAAAAGAATCATAATCCATGACTTTGTTCATTTAAAACTAGTATTTCATATGTGGTATGGGGAATATATTATAAATTTAAGATTGTATTGGATATTTATTGTCCTATTTAGCTATTTAAGTGGAAAAATGTATCGAAATCAGAAAACCGAAATTAAAACAGAACTTAATCGGAAATATTAAAATCATCGATGACCGAAATAGAAATAATAGCGGAATTTTAAACCTTAGTTTAAACTAATTTTACATATACTAATTTCCGAACACAATGTTCTAAATTGTTTTTGAACTTTGAACATATAGTTTAACCAGTACGAATGGTCTCATTTTATTGATGATACCACAACACATCAACACCACATGGAAATTTTATTGGCATTATATCACTGAAAATAAATGTTGGAATGAGAACTCCATTCAAATATGGTCTTGATCCTTCAAGTAATAAGAGCTGGCTTAGTTCATATGGCAAACAGATTGCAAAGCAAATGGATTGTTATGTAATTTTATGTTCAATGTTTTTATAAGGGCCGAAGCTAATGTATTAGAATTTTCTGCAATGCAAGCTTCTGAAAGGGCCACCACTTAACTTTGTTTTCATTTAAACCATAGTTGTTCTGGGGTCTGAACTGAAATAATGACCTTTTTAACAAATTGGTGTATCTTTATTATTTTCTTATATAATTAACATAACATAAACTCAACCCCAACCTCCTGTGGTGGTTATGCCATGTTCAATAACTAAGGTTAATGACCTTACGACAATGTATCTATCATTATATGTTTTGTAACATCGAATGTAAATGGGAGATATTTGGACATAGTGTGCCAATCATTGTTTGTGTATATAGTGTAACAAATTTGTGATCCTAGTCAACTAACTTTCATCTTCACAAGCTATTTTTGTTTTTAAACCTCTGCCTTACTTTAACAGTGGATTGTTACCGTTGTATTTATTGTTTGTAAAATTCAATTCAATGGAAATTTATTTGTTTCACACTTTTGCATTTTCCATTTGGATTAAATGATTAATTTTATTATTGCACTTTTTTCCTTGATCTTATGTTTTTAGGTTGTATTGGAAATCATCAGCTAGAATTCCTGAAATGTCAATAGTGGTCTTCTGCTACTTCCAGAATTTTTTGGCTTACATAATGACGATAATATTTGAAAGAGTGAAAAGCAGAAGCCTTCAGAAAAAGAAAGGAAGAGGTATCAAATTTTTACCCAATCCTTCAATGGTGAACTATTCATTTTCTTCCATGCCCAAAGGCTCGAGGAAGAACAAGCAAGACAGGGAGATCATTGAAGCACAAATGACAAAGATGATGGCAATGCTTAAGGGTTGTGATAAAGTTTCGCGTTTGTCGTCGCCGTCATCTTCGTAGATTGGTTAGGTATGTTAAGACATATTTTAGTGTAAATATAATGTTATGTGGAATTAGTACAGCATTGTATGTGTTTGTATATGGGATAATGTTAGCAGCAGCTGAATAGTTTTGTTGATCATAATTCAACTTCGTGTATGAATTGAAGAAGGATTATGGATGTTCTTTCTTGTATGTGATTACGAATGTTCTTTTCAGTTGAAAATTAATATCGTTGGCAAATTTAACTTTGCTTTTTTGGTATGCTATTTATTTCAGCATTCACAATTGGATGATATTGGTTTTATACATACATACATATATTTATTTATTTATTTATAGGCAGATTAGAAGGGGAACATCGACGGATTGCCAACTAATGATAGTAAATGAAATGGTCACATAAACAAAAATACGTCGCTAATCCCTTGCTAATTAGCAAGGGATTACCGACGAATATTTTAAATAAAATTTATTTCGTCGCAAGTCCCTTGCTAATTAGCAAGGGATTACCGATAGATATTTATAAATAACAATTTATCAAAAATACATATCCGTCGCTAAATCGTCGATAAATAAATTTTAAAATAATTTAAAATTAAAATTTTATATTGAGAGAAATGACGGAAAATGGTCGGAGAACTCACGCTAAAATCCGTCGCAAAAGTTTGACACAAATACCGTCGTGAAATTTACCTACCACTCGGATCCGCTGGTAATCCGTCGCTAATGCCTATATAGCGACAGATTACCAGCGGATTTCGCCGCTGCAAAATCAGCTTTTTCTTGTAGTGTCCGTTTCTGTTTCAGTTTAGACATTAGGGTAACACCTAATCCTGTTATACTAGTATTAGTGTAGAGAAGTGAAGATTAAGTAAGAAGCTTAGCTTAGTCTATATCATTCTGTTAACCTGCTATTCCTGTTACGTATATCTCACATCCAGTTTTATTTACATGTCATGATACTATTATCTGTTTATATACTAAAAGTCACTGGACTCACCAGACTAATGTCTGACCTAGTTTGTCTCGCCTCTTTTCTTTCCGCCCCCCCCCCCCCCCCCAGGTGCTTAGGGTGGAAACGTAGGAGCTTGATTCAGATTCTCTCTGCTTGAAGTGTTTGAAGTATTATTTGCCTTTGGCTATCTTTCCATGGAAGTATATATTGGGGATTATGATTTTAAAAAAACTATGCATTCTGAAGGCTTTTGTACAAGACCGATATTTTGTACTTGAATTCTGATATTGTGATTTAGAAAGATGTAACCAAACTTATTTATGTTTCTGTTGTAATAAAGTTATAAATTTTTTTAAGTACTGCTTTATCTGTCTTGTAAATTTCTGTTCTGTCTACTAAAACGCTCCATCAAAGTTAAGGCATTCCCTTTGTGAGTGACCTTAACGGAGGTGGGGTGTTATATCATCCATCCAGCATTTCACCAAAATGTAGTGGAGGAAGTGTCTCCATAGCATGCGTGGAGTTTGACCTGGTTTTATAGGAGTGTGGAGCAAGTTTAGTACCATAAGAACAGCGCCACATTCATGTGTAGCTGCTCCAGGCGGGTCGAATGGGTACTTGTTTGACCCGATGATATGTGCCAGAATGCCAACATGTTAATGCATGCAGGGTCGAGATTCAACTCGATCGGTTCGACCTGATCCATTCGACTCGGTCAGTTTAATCTGATCCATTCGACCCGACCCGGTGGGTGATTCAGGTGACTGAATTCCAAAGCTTCAACACTTCATCCAAGTGAATGCCAATCGATGTATGTTTATACTCAAATCCTGAGTGATTCTGTTGATAGAAATCAAGTATTGACGTCTACGGGCGCACGACTTCCCTCGGGTCTGAAAAAATCGTGAAGACGTTTCTGCACACATTTATGGAAACATACGTAACTTTAAACTGTAAGGCTGTTTGAGCCAAATGAAAGTTGTACCTGAAGCTAATTCAAAGGACTATAAAAGTTACGGTGCAAGCACCGTAATCCATATTTTCGAGCTTGAAGGAGGTCATCTAAAGGAGTTTATGGCCATTTTTATGCTTACGTCGCGACTTCGACTAAATCGCTTTGTGTTTTCTGACAATGTTCTCAATGCTTGAGCGCGTTGTTAACTAGAAACTTGAAATGTGACAAATTTGACTAAAAAACGTGTCAACAGATAATTTTTTTATTATTTGGAACTGAGTGATACAAAAGAATATATAATAACTACTTTATACATGATACTACTTGACCAATTAAAGAATAATCTTTTAGGCATTGTCATACCATGCCATACATGGAATTATGAACAATAACATGATGAAAAAATATATTGGAAGTCAACATTATGTGTGTGTATGTGTTTGTGTGTGTGTATATATATATATCTATATGTATATATGTATATATGGGGGCGGCTATTGAGACACAAAACTAGACACAAACGTAGAGACACAAAATCTTGATCATTGGATCATTTTTTCTTTATGTAGAGAGGTGGAATTCAGATGGAGATCCAATGGTGTAGATTTTGTGTCCCCTTATTTGTGTCTATTTGTTGTGTTCAAATAGACTTTCCCATATATATATATATAAATAGTTTAGATTACCAGATGCATTTACTTCTAGTTTAGTATTTTGAGCAAAACGTGAATGTAACAGGTAATTTTTGTTAAACTTGAACTTCTAGTTCTACATGTTTTTGTTTTTCATTTAATTCAAGTATGTTATAGATTGATATTTGTTTTAAACTTTGATATGATAATCTAGATATGTAATATTATTGTTACATTTGTTTCTCTTGGAAATACTGGAACATCTCTTCCAGAATAGTTAAAATCTGTTTGGTTCAAAAAAAAAATGTTTGTATTTTCGAGTATGCATTCAAAAAAAAATATGACGAGAGGGAATGGATGACCTGAACGACGTAGCAAGGGGAAAAAATGCGAAAGGGCAAAAAAAAAATCATTTCCAACTTCAAAAGTTAAAACTATTTTTCAAAATGATAATTTTTGAAAATCCAATGTATTTGTTATACGAAAATGAATATTACAGACCAAGTGATCATTTCATTTTCTTCACTTTCTGAGTTGATGAGGTGATCTAGAAAAGAATTAATCTACATGAAAAATGATATGTTTCTTGTTATACTCTTCCCACCCTCTTTCTAATGTTATCCCTTATCCCGTTTCTTTCTTCCTCGACGTTCCCGCAGATATATGGCTAAATTATGCAAAATCTCTAAGCAATAATTTGAACCATCAAGCAAGAGTTTGTTTGTGATAACAATGCCGCAGATATATGGCTGAGCTAGAGTAATAAGCAACAACATATATTCATTACTTTTAAGTATGCAGTATCGAAAGGGGCATTCTCCTTATGTAGAAAATAATAATTGGTTTGTATGTTTGACAAATAAAAGTTAAACCTTAATTAAGGTTTTATAAACATGTCAGTCTTTCCCATTAATCTGAAATGTTCATAAAACAATGGAAAGTACACCTACGAGTTATATTATAATCCAGTGTCAATTCCCTCGTACACGAACTTATATATGATAATGGTGATGTTAAAAAAACAATTTCGTATACAGTTAATCAACTTCAAACAAAAAATAAACAAACTACTTACTGTTATTACGTTGAATTACTCCACTTAAGCTTGGATTTAGATGATAGGATTTCAAAAACAAGAATATGACGCAAAACGCAGAGAAGAATACTGAGAAGAAGAAAAATATGTATGTTTTTTTAGGTGGATACACTGATTAAAATTTAAATTTTAGTAAAAGTCAACGATTTTATAGGGTGGATTAACATAGTAAAATTGTGGAGTAAAATAAAAATTACCATTAAATTTTTGTTTAGCGTAGATTTCTTCATATGCAAATTTATGTGAGTTGCTAAACAATATGCTTTATTTTTTATATGTCATTAGTTCTCTCGTAGTTTATCAATATGAATGCAACTTCAAAGATGTAATATATCGCTTTTTTGTGTAGTGTCAATTCTTTCATGTATAAATTTACATAAGTTGCTAAAAAGTAAACTTTGTTTATATGTCATTAATCTTTCCTTTTTGATCAATATGAATGCACCTTAAAAGATTTGTTATATCACTTTTTTTTTTGAAACAATGGGTACTTATATTACAATAAAAGAGTACAAAATAAAGAAAGAGATGGACACAAATATTAAAAACCGACGAAACGAATCCTATACAAACTAAAACTAAAACCAGCTCGACCCAATTGAAAATATCACAACATATAAACACAGAGACATGCCCACTAGGAACAAAAACAGAACACCACTGACTAAAAAAACCTTCAGCAAAAGCCTACAAAACAACACTTCCAAGCAGATATCAACCGAAAAAGCACTGAAGGCCCAGCTAGCAAAGCCCAACACAAACAATGCCTTCATAACAAAACCGCACCCCTTTGGATCTTGGTCAAAGCAAAATAAAGCAGATTCCCAAACCATACTGAACACCATCAAGAAGCATCTAACAACAACACCAACCTAAAACCAAACAAGACTACTGCCTGTCCGCAAACTCCCAGCACAGAGATATACAACTACATGCATCATGATAACCATCAAGCAGGAAAAACAAACCAGACCATGAAAGATTGACAAAAAACTAAGTTACATCACTAACTGGCTACCAACAAAACTGAAGATCAACCACAAAACTCCTAACTCCACCATCCCAAAAAACTCATAAAGCAGTGATAAAACTAACAAAAACATTGAACCAGAATAGAAAGGAGGAAACAAAAACTGCATTCATTTTTTAGAAATACCTCCTTCCTTTACCCCACCAGGTGAAGTAGCTTCTTCTTAACCCTTTTAGACTTAGATCTTGTCTGAATTTGGGACATTAGCTTCACCCATTCTGGATTTGTCTCTACTAATGGTTCGCCACTCATCACCTTGCTACCTCTTTTATATTTATTATTTTTAATCTAGTTCTTCCACTCCTAGAACTGCATGAAGAACAATCGGATCCATCTATGAAAATGTTATTGTTACTCTCATCATTATCAGTTTGCTGTCCGGAGTAGTATCCACCATTTCATCTACTTCTTTATCCTTCAGTCCTTCTAAAATATGTTTCATAGTTGAACTATCAGGAACTATCAGATTCCTTGACCAATTCGGCAATTCCTACTAGTTTAGGTAACTCCTCTTTATCCTGAGAATCTTCTTGCATTAGTTCATTATAACATTCAAGAATCTGGATGGATTCATTTTACTACCTGTCCAGTTTTTAGCATGTATATGAGATGGTTTTAAATGCTTAACTCTTTTTGATTCATTAGCATTCTCCGTAGAACCCCTTTCAATACAATCAGATTCAACTTTTCTCTGATTACTCTAATTTACCTCTATGTTACTCACAACTTACCCAGCTGTAGCATCCGTCTGCAGAGGAGAACGATCCCTAACCATATCATTCAATTGTTTACCATGAGTGTCCATATTTTCATCTAAGTCCATTCCCCTATCAATATTAGGGTTTACTTTTGGCATCCAGACTTTTTTATACTTACACATTTCTTTAGAATGCCCGAATACTTTACATATAGAACATGCATAGGCTTTCCATTCATAAAATATATTTCTCCAAACAATAACCCCATTATCATACTGAATAGGCACAAACTCAGGATAATTAAAGTCAATATTAATCTCAAACAATATTCTAGCATAGGAAATTCTACATGCATTCTCAGTGATGCTATCCTTTTAAAGAGGTCGACCCAATATGGAGGCTATCCTACTAATTGCTTCAACTAACCAAAAATCTAGATCAAGATTTGGGAATCTACCCAAACAGGAATGGAGGTAAGAAATTCCTTTGATATTTGCATTCCAAGCATTCATTTTTTCATAAAAATCAACTTTTTATTATAATAATATGGTCCTGTTGATAAAATCCTATCACAGTCTTCAGCTAATTCACATTTAATAATGAAAAATCTATTATCTCTCGTAAATAGCTGATAACTTCCTTTCAATTTCCAATTCCTACCAATATATGTTAAATTTGGTGATACAAAATCACAAATTGATTGGAACAAATTTGCAAAGAATGGAAAGTAAATATTTTTATAATGGGAATGCATTGATTGCATTTGATGAGGTGGTAGAGAAATAAATGAAGGGATTAATTTCTTCCATCTATGCTAAAGAAACGGATTGATTTACTTCCTATGTTTGCACAGTTGTTGTTATGGTAATTTGCCTCTATTATATTATTACCATATGTTGGTAATTTAATTGATGACTCACATAGATTTTCACTGGCTATATATTGAGGGGTAGACTTTAGTGTAAACCCATCCTGGCCTGGAGCCAGTGATCCCCAATGGTGTCTCTTCTTGTTAAACCTGATTGAGGTTTGGATATGTAAACTCTTATTTTGTAATCTCTTGTAATTCTCTCATGTGGAATAAAATCTCTCTCTGTTGGACTGGACGTACACTATCTCGAGGATAGTGGAACCAGTATAAATATTGTGCCTCTTTGTTTCTCTGCTATAGTTATTTATTATTTTGTTGATGTAATAGAATAATTGCTATCAGATTAGATTGGGTTCAATTGGCAAATCTAGATCCTATTTATTGTGCTTCCGCATATGCTCAATTTTCACAACAGATTGGTATCGGAGCGAGGCGATTTGTTTTAAATTGTGCATCAATTATTTCTACAAAGGTTGGTAGATTCAGTGGTGATTATGCTATTACTATTTTGGAGAAAAGGAGATTTTGGTGGAGGAGATTATGTTGAGAGTGAACAGCATTCCAATCTGGGAACTTTGACGTGATATGGAGTTTATTGTGAAGAAGCCCTCTGATATGGATGAGGGAAGATGGAAGAAGACGAAGAAGAAGGCGGATGACGGTTGAAGAACCTAGTCCACAGCAAGGTGGAGAGGTTAATATGGTCACTGCTTATGGTCCTAAGGTGGAGGATCATGGTATCGACAAGGGTCTAGATGTTGATGATGCTCGAGGGATCTCGGAGATGAAGAGATCATGTCAAACGGAAGACGGATGTCGAGTTTTGAAATGCACAAAGACGATGGAGATCTTGTCGTATTTCAAGCATTTTTTAGACCATTGGTTGATGCACGGTACAACTCAGGTGGTAGATGCATCTTTTGCAGGCGGTGGGTTGTGTTTGTAATTGAGGTGTGGTCGTAGTCCTTTCAAATCGACTGGGTGTATCTTGTTGCCCTGAAATCGAGGTTGGTTTTAATTGAGAGAATAATTTTTTGGTTTTGGTGGTGTAGAGATTACTTTGGAATCTGCCTTTTTTTTGGATATTTGCAACATTTTGTTGGCGGGCGGGGACGTAGTCTGAGCTCGTTAACAATTATGTGATGGGGTGTGGCTTTGCTGGAACCCATTTGGTAAATATTCATTTTTTGGTGTATCTCTTTGTGAGATTTTGATTGAAGGTGGAGTTTTGTTGAAGAGTTTTATGATGAGAAGAGAATTTGACTCAAGGTGGGGTGCTGGAGATATGTGATTTTGCATCAAGGTGGAGTGTTAAATTTGGTGATACAAAATCACAAATTGATTGGAACAAATTTGCAAATAATGGAAAGTAAATATTTTTATATTGGGAATGCATTGATTGTATTTGATGAGGTGGTAGAAAAATAAATGAAGGGATTAATTTCTTCCATCTATGCTAAAGAAACAGATTGATTTACTTCCTATGTTTGCACATTTGTTGTTATGGTAATTTGCCTCTATTATATTATTACCATATGTTGGTAATTTAATTGATGACTCACATAGATTTGCACTGGCTATATATTGAGGGGTAGACTTCAGTGTAAACCCATCCTGACCTGGAGCTAGTGATCCGCAATGGTGTCTCTTCTTGTTAAACCTGATTGAGGTTTGGATATGTAAACTCTTATTTTGTAATCTCTTGTAATTCTCTCATGTAGAATAAAATCTCTCTCTGTTGGACTGGACGTACACTATCTCGAGGATAGTGGAACCAGTATAAATATTGTGTGTCTTCGTTTCTCTGCTATAGTTATTTACTATTTTGTTGATGTAATAGAATAATTGCTATCAGATTAGATTGGTGTTCAATAAACAAATCTAGATCCTATTTATTGTGCTTCCGCATATGCTCAATTTTCACAACAATATAATCTTTTAAAAAGTTGTAATATGGTCTACGGCCATAAACGTATAATATGATAGAATTGGACAAATTTTCCCTAGCCTTATTTACAAGATTATCACTAATAATATCTATCTTAAGATTATCTCGAGAACAAGGCTCATAGTAATTTAATTTAATAACGTTCTGGTGCAAATTATTTTCCATCACGGCTTCTATCCAATTTTTAGATTGAATAGGATTAAGATTAGTAGAACTTGCCTGAATTTTTGGTGCAAGATTCGGAAAACTCTTATAGATTCCAGATCTGGACATCGAGTAGAACTTTGAATCGAAGAACGATTTCCGCTTGCATGCTTCTGAGAAGAGAGAGGATCATGCGGAAAGGCAGATCTTTGATCAGAATCTAACATGATATTAACTTTTTTCTAAGATTTGTTTTTAGGTAAAGAAGATGAAGCCAGGTCCGTTTGATTTTGAACAGGAAGGTTATTTGGAAGGGGTATTTGAAGGGGAATTGTTGCGAATGAGGAATGCGTCTTTTTTATGAAAGGGGCATAATCGAAGGGGCATATTTATTTATCTTATTGTTTTTGTATATATTATTTTTATAATTGTTTGTGTTTGTGTGTGTTTATTGTTGAACAGAATAGAACGCATGAGCTAATTGCAGAATACAAATTGCAGAATTACAATCTCAGAATAAAAATTACATAATATAGACACGTTGGATACAAATTACATAGATACAAAATACATAAAACAGGCTACTGCGGTGGATACTGGGGTGGATACTGGGGAGCATACTGAGGTGGATACTGCAGGGAAGTCATTGAAACTGTATGTATCGTAGTGCTTGCTTATGCACCTCGATTTCAAAACGCAACCAGTTGCATGCTTCGTCATCGGGAAGAACCATGAACATATCTTGATTTTCTTTAGCTGAAGGAATTGATGTTGCGTGGGGCATGTCAATACCATCAAATGTTCTTGCACGGTCTATTTGCATGCTTCACCATCGGAATTTGAGTACAAAGTGGGATTGCGTTAGACGAGGGAGAATTACTAGCATTTGTACATGGATGTGAATTCGGACTGTCGGAGTCAGAACGAGATTTCTTGCTTAATTGCCTGGAGTGTATCATATCATCAATTTATTCCACCTTCGAAGAAGTTTCAGTTCTTCATCTTCTGCCAGTACGAGGTCTAGATGAAGAACCTGTAGTCTGTGGATGGATAGGAGACTCACAAAAAGTTTGTTGAGTCTGAATGTCTTCTAGTGACACTTGATAATCTTCGAAGAACGTAGGTTGTACAAACTCAAGTGGAGGAGAACGTGGCTCTGGTTGTACATTCTGACTTGTAGAGCCTGGAGTGTAAGCGCCAGAACCTGTTGCAACACTGTTGCCGAAAATTTGCTCTAGTTCGATCAAATTTTCGATTGGGCCCGTCTTGTACTTTAACACCAGAGGGTCGTACTCCTAAATAGACGTTTAAACTGTAAATTTGTAGCTTACCTCAGAGCAGCTGCAGTCCTCTTATGTATCCCTTTTTTGTTCTTTCCAGCAGCTTGGTAAGCTTCAACAACTATACGGAGAAACTCCGAGGTTGCAAACGAAGACCATACTTTCGGAGGACGACGAAATGTTGCTTTTGGTCGATTTACTTCAGCCATTGTCGCTTGAAAATTATGGTTTTTGAGTTGTGGATTGTTGAAGGAAATGGTGTGGATTGTTGAAGGGAAGGGGTTGGGTTTATAAAGTTGGGAAAAAAGAGCCGTTTGCAAATTTTCTGTTGGCGTCCGACGCCGCGTCAGATGCGTCGAAGGCATCTGACGCTAAAGCTTGATTTTCAACCATTAAGCTCAATGGGCTATTCTGGTGGGTCCCATGCATGACGCATCTGAAGCGTCCGACGCGTCTGACGCCAACGCGAACGTAATGTGCCCCTTCCAGAAAGCAAAAGCTACCTAAGTGTTTCTTCGACTCACTATATCACCTTTTTATTAGTTTATATAATAATTTACATCTCACTTTGTTATTTTGAACTTCATTTATATCAATCCATATATTTACATAGTCTCAGGTCCAAAGTACAACACTGAACAATGGTTTGTACATGTTAAATTTTCATTTTGTATGAACTAGTAACGGTGAGTTGATGGACATGATAACCCATGCAAGCTTTTTACTCTTAAAAGAATGCAACCTATCCGGTACCATGTAACACTAACCAGATAGTAACGCAGGGGTTCGTCGAAGGAGTAAGTTAAAAATGGCGAGAAGTCTACCAATCTTGTTGGTATTAAGTTATTACATACTATCTCTTACGTTATTAGTTAGTTTCTTTTATGGGAATTGGGTTGCGATAACACTTCAATATTGACACCGTAGCTAAATAATGGTTAGAGGGGTCTGTAGCTGGTACATGTTGACAAACAATATTACTATTAGAAGACCACGTTCGAAGTACGTCCCGACCAACTAGCTAAGGCTTGAAAAGTCTTAAATGGTTGATGGGTCTACCTATCTTAAAGCAATATTAAGTTATATAACTATAATTCTCCTTGATAGGTCTTAAATGGCTAGAGAATCAACCTATTTTAGAAATGTATTAAGGGGAAAATGAATAAGAGACGAAGTCCACTTCTATTGGAGGTACTAAATAGATATTGGATTTGATAATAATGGGTGGTTAATAAGGTTCATTGGTATCCTATATCTTGGAATCAAGGATATATAGTTAGTCGTACGTGTAAATACCAGGTTTTTGATAACCTTGAAAATAGACATAACCATTAGACGGAAATCAATTGATATAAATTTGTGTTATGGACAATATTTTGATCTTTCATTCACCAAAAAGATTGATCTGGCCTATTCCTCATTACAACTCACAAGATAGAAATAGATGGATAGGTCTCTAGAGTTAAAGGTGATTGTATATTGTTGAAGTCGTCATTCTCTTAAGCTTGGTATAAATGTGGCCCTTTGTCTTCCATGAAAATTTATTGATTCTTAAGTGGTAGCCACATTCGATATTTGTAATCCTATCTTGTTTATGTTGTAAGCTTAAATTTATAAATCTCTAATATTTCTTATGTTGTTTCTTGCACCTACCAAATCATGCTTCGATGAGTTTGGATTTTGATTTATATTGAAATTTAGGCCCCAAAGGCTACGAGTTATTACATAAGCAACTTCCCTTAAACCTTGCGTAGCGTTGGTCGAATCAACAAGATTCAATATTGGAGTAGCAGCAAATGAGTTGTCGGCCCTTACATAAGCACTATCCCTTAAACATTGCACAGGGTTGGTTGAATCAACAAGATTCAATATTGGAGTAGCGACATGTGAGTTGTTGGTCCTTTAATGTCATTTTTTATTCATCTCAAAGATGTTACAATAGCGTATAGATACATAGATGCTGCATAGAGTCGTCCACTTCTCACTTTTTTAATAATTGATACCAACAAATGTAATTCATAATATTAAAAAAAATATAATTACAATTTTTATGACTTGCACAATTCCAAATCTAAAGATATTTTTACAAACACTTTTCCATTTTTTATAAACATACTTGTATGAAAGTACATAAATAGGAAGACGACGGATAACCATCGATGGCTCAAGCTTATGCCAAAGACATAATGAAATGTCTACTCATATCCATTTTTATATTTTACTTACTATGTTAAATATGATAGTCCATAATTCCTTATAATTTCTTCTCAATTATTTTCCTAAAATTTAATAAAGAAATGTTCAGTTTTGTCAAAATTTAATGCTATTTGGGTGATCATTAGAATAACTTGAATTGATCGTTGTTTCATTTTTAGTATCACATAATAGTATTTGGGTACTTAGTACATTGTTTTGGCACTCTTTGTTGGTTGCAATGTAGGGTATACCATTCTAAGTTCTAACTGTGAGCATTAATTTAAAATTAATGTTTTAGAAGTTTGTAGATAGTAATTGAATTGATTATTTATTGAAATGGAACTATATGAAAATAATAATAAAATATTGTAAAAAAAGGATGAAATATTATATTGATATTTTCATTTGTATTTCGGGAGGGAGAAGTGTCAGGCAAGGTATGGTGAAGATTTGATGTCTTGTTTCCTCTAAGTGTGCAAAGGAGATCTCGGAGGAGATCTCACGCGAGATATATTTGATTTGAAACCATAATTGTAGTTCAATTTTTTGTTATCCTTAGTGCTGAAATATTTGTGTATACGTAGTATGAAGGGAGAGGAAGAGTGATGGATTAATATTTATGCCTGCATCTTTAACTACATTTTAAAGGTGTAATGGAATTGGGAAATTCTATATTTTTGATATTACAAACTTGCAATTTCCTTATTGGAATTATCGTTAGAATATTTGGGTATACTGCTCTCTATTGGTTGTGGAATAGTGCACGGGCTTTCTTATCTTTGAGTGTCGAAGCATGAAAACAAGGTTGAACCCATACTACGCACACAAAGTTCCCTTAAACTTTCAGTTGGATATTTTTTGAATTTCTTTTGGTTGTTAGAAGGTGAAACATTTTCTTTTGAATTGTAATTTCTTTTGGTATTTTCTTGGATGCTACTAACCAAGCTTATACGATAAATATGCTTGATAACTTCGTAGTGTATAAAGTGTAACTTGTATTTTTAGTATTGTGGTGTTATAGAATGAATGCTAGCATCAACCATAAGTCATTCCTACTATATAGCATTTCTTTACTAATTTTGTGAACATTTCAAATAGAATTATTAGCAATTAATTCATTTTTGTCAACTAGATGATAATATTATTTGATATGACTATGTCTTTGTTGATACTAAAATTGGTTCAATACCTCAAATAGTTTAAGTAAAGGACAAAATTGAAGAAATGTAAAACGAAAATGAGGAAAGAGGCAACATACAATTTGTGACGGCTGCCCCGCACCATCAGACATTTCCCTAAAATGCGACGTGCCAATTCCCGACTAGCACGGGACGATCGTCAAAAAGGTTGAAACGATGAATTACCAAAGAACCTGTAGTATATCTCACAGCGCATGGAATAAAATATAATAATAACATAACTTGATATACAACAGGCGAGACAGTACATAAGCTGAAAACTAAACCATATCCATAAGAGTAGCGGAATCCAAAATACAGCTTCATATCTAATTATTACAACTTTAAAATACTGTCTCTAAAAGAAAATAAAAGAGGTACACTACTAATGCCCAAAGCAGTGACCAGCAACAAGACATGGAGAATATATATAGAGTATGCGGAAGCCTCCTGCTCAACTCCGGACAACTGCTCGTACATAACCACCTAACCTACCTCTAGTCGACTCATTTAGGAGCACCCAGAGTAATAAGAAGAGACATAAAACTCTGAGTGAGACGAAAGTCTGGTGTGAGTAATAGCAAATCTATGTAATTGAATAAAGAAATAACCGGTATAAATAATCATACCTGATTTGGACCTGCAACCAAAGAGTTAGCACAATAAGATGTACAGTACTCTAAGGTGACACTAACATAGAGTGTAAAATGGAAGTGTGTATGTCATGGTGAAAGAAAACATCAAACATAGCAATCATTCCTCACATCTCTCACTTAGTGCGTAAAGCATACGATATCCACCGCTTTGATCACCAAATCCATTGCGTCCATGACGGATCCACACCGCCCTGGACTCCATAAAACTATTGCTATGACCACAACATCTTGGTCTATAGTCAATAACCCTGCCCAGTCCACATGGCCCTGGCTCTGGGGTACAGGCCAACCAATCCACACCGCCCTGTCTCTGGTTCGTCTACATGCCCCCTCTCTCAATGTCGAACCAAAGTTATAGGTATCGATAACTCCTTTGCACACGTCCCACAACACAGACCAACTTTAGAAGTTAACTCCTTGGTTACCATCTGGATCCTAAGCGATAACTTCCCATTTGGACTTCCTTTGCATCTCGAGTTTGGTCGAATTGGAGTTGGTGTCCAGAAGAGTTCACGATCATCGTCGCGCGGTAGTGGTAGAAGCTCATATTCGGTTCGGTTCGGTTCGGTCCTTCAGTTCGGTTCGAATATATGGTGTTCAAGTCCTCCGTTCGGTTCGGTTTGGTCCTCCTGTTCGGTTCGGTGCTTCTTCCTCATCTCGGTTCAGATTCTCCGGTTCGGTTTGTATGCCACCTTGCTCGCTTCCTTTCGATCCGATCCCACGTCTTAGCTTGTTTTATTCGATCTGATCCCATGCTCCACTCCTTCATATGCTAGCTCGATCTGAGTCCAACTCGACTCGAACAGGCCTTCCTTTTTGCCATGCTCTAATCCGATTTGGTCCGTCTTATCCGAATCCCTGCAGAATTTCCAACAAGCTATATTTCGCCGAACGACGGCTTTTTCAACCATTTTAACTTTTCTATGCAATCATAAAACATACCAAACAGCAGTAGTAACATGGGGAATCAATTAAAAACATCAAAACAACAATTATACATGTCAATTTAGATCAAACATACCCAAATCCATGATTTTCCCATTAATCCACTAAATTCCGAGATTAGCAAAACAAATCCAAATCAGCCTAATTTCGTATATGTGACATAAAATATGATTTTAGAATTTATGCATATTTTTCTAGAATTTTTAGGTATATAATTTCGCTAATTATCACTAATTACCCCCCCTAATTTTTCATAATTAGTGAATAAACATGTTAATCACTCACCTTAGCCAATAATAAATGATGGATCTGAAACTTTTACTGATTTGGTTCGGATTCCAATGTAGTGCAACAGATCTACCTTGAATTTGGTGCTAATCCGGCTTGATTTGATGTAGATTTGATTAATTTGTGATTAAAGAGTGATTAGAGAGAGATTTAGAAGATGGAAGCCATGATTAGGGTTTGAGAAAGCTTTTTGGTGGCTAGAAAGATGAAAGAAGATGATTCTCCAACTCCTTTCATCCCTCTTATAACCCTAATCCCGGATCGGGTTATGGGCCTAGCTGCTAATCACTTAATTAAGCCCAATTAAGTTGTTTTTCCATCTTCATATCTTATTTCAGCCATATCTCCCAAATGGTAAGTCCGTTTGATTAATGTGGCCAATCTGCGGAATGGTAAACCATCATCTAAATCCAATGGAGGTGGTTTCAAGTCAAAACTCCTCACCAATCAAAAGTTATAGGCGAAACAAGATTTGCCCAGGGTAAAACGGTCATTTTAAAATCCGGCAAAAATCGTGAATGTGGGAAATGACCCCAATAGTCGTTTCCCAAAGTTTCACGACCATATGACTTCGTATGAAAATAAAACGAATATTCTATGATCCTCCGGTACGTAGAATACAGATCGTTAAACTCTCCCCCCTTAAGAAATTTCGCCCCCGAAATTCCTTAACCAAGAAAACATATAATAGTGTCCCGCATGCCTACCAACCATTCACAACAATCAAACACATATAATAAACACAACAAGCCTGTCCTAGCATGCAGTTTACTAACAAGGGAATAACTATATCGCGATTAAAATCTTACCAGGTAAAGATCTCTTGATACGACTTCCTTATGCTCTCCTCGGTTTCCCAACTATAGTCATTCTCATTATCACTCCACTGGACCTTAAGAGCTTGTATATTGGATTTTGGGTCAGAGAGTACCGCGTACCATTCTCATTATCACTCCATTGGATTAACAAGACCGTCGGTTTGAGGATGGTACGCGGTACTGAGATGTAATTCTGACCCTAAGGCCTTTTGTAAGCTCTTCCAAAACCCACTAGTAAATAATGGATCTCAGTCACTCACAATACCTTTAGGTTCTCCATGAAATCTCACTACCCACTTCATATACAGTTCCGCTAACTTAGCTGTCATTCTATTCGACACGACCGGTATAAACCTTGCACTCTTGGTCAATCGATCCACAATCACCCAAATACTATCATGACCCGATCTAGTCCTTGGTAAACCATCAATGAAATCCATTGAGACTTGTTCCCATTTCCTTTCAGGAATTTCCAACGGTTGCAACAAACCACTAGGCTTATTTTTCTTGGCTTTAACTAACTGGCGGTTCATGCATTTGGATATAAACTTCCCAGCGTCTCTCTTCATCCCTTCCCAGTAGTAGGTCTGCTTCATGTCTCGATACATTTTGTTACCACCAGGATGTATAGTCAGTTTCGAGTGATGACACTCTCTAAGCACTTCATCCCTGCAACTAGTCTCCCATTCTTTCGAAGCCATCCTTCTCAATCAAGTCCATACTTGTTCATTCCCTCACCGTCGATACCCGTCTCTACTTTGGAGATGATTTCCAATAGATTAGGATCGTCCCTCTGACTGGAACCAATTCGCTCAATCAAAGTCGGTTTGATCATCAAACTTGCTGACATTTCTGGATCTAATTCATAATTAGGTCTGAAATCATAACCCGTGATATACTCCAGTTGCTTCCATTCAAGAAACATAGCCCCCAAACTAGCATGTCTCCTACTCAATGCATCAGCTATCGCATTGCCCTTCCCGGGTGTGTATGCGATATTGAAATCATATGAAGCCAAGAACTCTAACCATCTCTGCTGACGAAGATTTAAATCCTTTTGGGAGAAAAGATACTTTAAAGACTTATGATTGGTAAAAAACTCTAATCTTTCTCCCAAGAGATAGTGTCTCCACATCTTCAACACGAGCACGATCGCTGCCAATTCCAAGTCATAGGTAGGATATCTTTTCTCGTCTGATTTCAGTTGCCGACCAGCATAAGCTACAACCCTACCTCCTTGCATCAGTACAACACCTAGTCCAGTACTACAGGCATCCGTGTATACCATCATCTCTTCGTTCCCCTTAGGAATAACTAACACTAGTGCACACTCAACTTTTCCTTTAGATTTTTAAGTGCATTCTCACACCTTTCATCCCAAACAAAAGCTTGATTCTTCTTTGTCAACTAAGTTAACGGTGTCGCTATCTTAGAGAAGTGAGACACACCATGTCCGTTATTGTCACTCACTAAGGGAATGCATTAAGTTTCGTGAAGCGCTATAGGAAAACAGACACTAAATAATTACAAGACAGATATAAATAAGGCAGCAATGGAAAATTTAAACTTTTATTTCAAACATAAGTCATAATACCGTGGTCCACAATTTCATAAGTCACAAAAACTATTATAATAAAATAACTTTTGTCTTCCACCATCAGAGTACATAAGTAAATAAAAAGCATCTTCCCCCAATAAAAAGAGTTAAGAAATAATAGAGATAAGAGCTTGAGCCATACTTCAGAAGTAGCTCCTAGCAAGATGATATCTGATTCCTGATTAAGCTTGAGTGTTTCCTCCCTGGGAACCTGGGGGGAACGAAAGAAAGAAGGAGAAACAACAGGGTCAGACATAAAGTCTAGCGAGTCTAGTTACTTTTAGCAAGTAAAAAAATAAAAGCAACATGATAGGCATATAGTGGATAAGGGAGATCATTACATAAATGGCAGGTGTGACAAGGTAAGCAAGTTAAGGTGTATGTGCCTCACTAATGACTACTCTGCATTATTACTAGTATAACTGAAATGAGATGATCCCTTCCACTATGAGTTGGTAGGCTTAGGTCATACGTCCAAGTATACCCTAACCACTACCCTAATCGATCGGCTCCCTACCTTGTAGATATCATGTACTGGCCCTACAGTAGGAGGTATCACTTCCTAAAGTGGCAACCCATGGTGTGTACAACCATATCTACTGGTGTCACGGTCGTCTTAGCCCCCTCTGCCCGGCCCATGCACGCACATGTCCCTGGTCGGTTTGCACCACCCACACTATCCGCCTCGTTTGGATCTTTTACAATCAATCAGTAAGCGTGCCCCCTTCTCTGACTAGTACGGAGGTCTTTACTTGATACCAACTCTGGGTTACTAACTGAAATGGGTCTCACACAATATGATACAAGCTATCCCCCTTGTCTTGTATCCCCACTAGGTTTTCCACTGACTATGTATACCCTTAGGTGTCTTTAATTACATAGCCCTATGCTAGTTATGCTCACCCTAAAGGGTGTCTTTAATTACATAACTTCATTACATTATCTACCGGTTATGTATACCACTAGGTGTCTTTAATTACATAACTTTATTACCGTTACATGCTTTTTTGTCGAAGCTATCACACTTCAAGTATTTGCTAAGCAACGCACTCAAGCGTAAAAAAACACGAAGCAGCGGGGTCGAAGTCGCGTCGCAAACGCAAGGAGACCCAAAGCCTATATCAAGCGACCTCTATCGAGCCCAAGGAACTCTTAGTCGAGCCATGCTCTGAGCCGAAGGCGAGCCGCCAAGCGGGTCCGGGCGCAGCGCCGCCGGGGGTCCCGGCCCTATAGTCCCGGCGGCGGTCGACCTAACCGGTTAGGTTGAAACTATGGGCACCGACCGATTCATCCGATTTTCTCCATACCGGAAGCGCAGATTCCTTCACTTCAGACCAGCAAAACCGCAGATTCCCTTACTTCACGCTCAGGAATTTCGACTCCATCTGCAGCATGGTTTTCGCCTCGCACTTTATCAATTTCGAACCCCTTCAGGGTGTTCGAAATTTCGTACCCCCCGGTGGGGTCGAAATTTCGAACCCCTTGGTGGGGTTGAAATTTCGAACCCCCTGGTGGGGTTGAAATTTCGATCCCCTAGGTGGGGTCGAAATTTTGAACCCCACTGGTGGGTTCGAAGTTTCGAACCGCCTGGGAGGGGTGCGAATTTTATGAATATGGCCTTGTTTTGGGTGCGAAAATTGGCTTTAGTGGGTCCCGCTGCTAACCTACTCCCACCTAACCTCCCTCCTATAAATACCCCAAGCCTTGACCTTCATTGGGAGGCTTCTCCCTTGGGATTTTTGGACCTTGAGAGCTCCAAACACTCATTAATGGCTTCCAACACCTCCACCATCGCCATGGAAGATGACATGGATAACTAAAACATGGCATACATGTTTTCCTTCAAAAGTTGAACATTAACAAGGATTGTTATGCTACTTTTGAGCTTCATGGATATGAACACCAACCTTCGATATTGTTGACCAGTCAACGCTCCTCAACGAAGAGGAAGAAGGGTAATTTAGTCAAAGTGTAGCACAAGCATATATTTCGCCGTTCCATTGTAACGCTCCAACCTTAGCTATTGTCCGAACTTTTACAACCTTGTAATCAACCTAAGACATGACGAATGAGAATTATTAAGTGGATATAGGCGTTAGTACCGAACCACTATAAAAGCTGTGTCTCCCCGCATTTACATACTTTACCGCTTATTTGAATAATTGTTCACATACACACTTTTGGGTGTTGGTGTGCGATGATTTTGCCCGTCAACAATTACATTATCTACTGGTTATGTATACCACTAGGTGTCTTTAATTACATAACCATATTACATTATCTACCTGTTATGTATACCACTAGGTGTATTTAATTACATAACCTTATTAGGTTAAGTTTGTGGGCCTATATATATATATATATATATATATATATATATTACCCACCCCCTCTAATTTACTTAACCCACCACTACCCATCCAATTTTACTTAACCCTAACTTAAGTCCATAGTCATATTAAATTAGGTTAAGTAGCCCATTTCATTACCATGTCCAATTATGGTTAAAATGGGCTAGACCTCCCACATTAGGCCTGCAACGTGTGGATGTTGGATATGCCGGTCGGGTCCGGGCAGTCTTATTCCACAGTTGGGCGTAACCTCGTGTCTTAGCCCGATTCGCATTTTCATACTTAGACCTCCCACATTAGGTTCAACATTAGTGGCTGCTGGATATGCCGGTCGGGTCCGGGCAGACTTCCACTACTAATGTAACCAAACCTCATGTCATAAGTACAATTTACAATTCCTAATTGTAAATTACCAAACATTCCAAATTAATCCAAAACTACCTATGTCATTGTAGGTAACAATTTATATGTTTTCCCCATTTGAATTACATGTTCCATTTCATATTAAACATTACAAAATCACGCCAATTATAATCCCTTCTCCCCGTTTCCTCTCTAACGTTTTCGTACGTATTTTGGCGGCATCTAGGCTACAAAGTAGCCTAGCTATAAAAATAAAAAGGGAATATGACAAGGGTGATAGTTTCAACATGTCTTGGCATAAACATGAACATAAACTGGCATAATAACAAAGTGAATGGACATGTGATTAACATTATAATAAAGCGGGCATCAAACTAGTAACTTATGGCAATCACTATGATGTTTAAGCAAGCATAATGAGATCTAGACTATACATTAGGTGTCCAATTACCTAGATCTAGCATAGTTAGGGTGACATAGTAACATGTTTAGATCAAAAGGTGGATTCACATGTCAAGTTTACAACATATCTCAATGTATCACAATATGACAGGTGAAAGGTAATTAACATAAAGATCTAGATGCAAGTAATGTCACAATTGTCCAAATTAATAGATGTACATCCACCATAACATGGTTACAAGTCAAGATCCTCATAAGCAACATAATCGAATCACCACAATTTTATTAGATCTAGGAAAATAGATCTATCATGACATAGTATAGAATTTCACATTAACACAGAATCATACTTTACAACATATCCAATTCATAGTCTTTCAAAGTATACTTTTTATTTATCTAAACCTAAAAGTAATCTAGAAACTCATAGCATTAGGTTTAGAGAATTTAGGAAGAATGAATCTAGAATTTTTGAACTGGATTTGTAGAATATGTTGTTGTAGAAACGGTTCAGTTCGCACTCCAGTAGGATATGCCCTCCATGACTCCCAATAAAGAGAATACGAGAAATATGACACGTATATATAGCCGCCAGACTCCCCAAACCTAGTGCCACCTCAGCCCTAGGGTTGTCGACACCCATGTGGGTGGGTCGACCCCTAGGTCAACACCCCTTGAAGGGGTCGACCCCTAGGTCGACACCCCTCTGGGGGGTCGACCCCTAGGTCGACACCCCTCTAGGGGGGTCGACCTCCTAGAGCGGGAATTTTGCCACTCAGATGAATTTTTCTAATTTGAATCCTCTGGATAGGATTCTGACTCATCTCTTACTCATGTGTATATATAAAATATTTTTGTGCGTATACAAACTTAAAACTCTCATAACTTCTTCATACGATGTCCGTTTTATGCAAACCAAATGTCTATCTTGACCAGAATTTCAAGACGGACGCAACGGTGTAGTCCGTTTCCTCTAATTCTGAACATTAAATTAATTATTATTTAATTTATTCTCTTTAATGCCATTAAAAATTCGGGGTGTTACATTCTCCCCTACTCAAAGGATTTCGTCCCCGAAATCTCTAAGTTGAGAAGAGTGCATATCATACCATCCATCATCCATCTACTCATCCACTAATCACTGGCATCCATTATCCTTAAAGATTTATAATGCTTATATGAATATATGCAAAGGTGTGTGTATATGTCCCAACACTAATGCGAAGATCTGGCGGTCTACTGATTCAGTTGACCTCCTTAATGCAATGTATGTTAGTGTCATGAATCCAATATGTATGCAAATAAACCTATTGTATCATATAAGTTCTATATGTGTGTACACCCATTCATCTAAATGCGACATTCATATGCTAGTTCATCCATTTTCATCCATAAAAGAAAAGAAAAAAAAAATGCACACACATCCATATGCAATATGAAAGTGATTGAGCCGATCTTAGTGCCTAATGTGTGTGTATATGCGTCAACAGGCAACCACTAGCAAACACTTGCATCCATCAAACATAACATGTTTCAAACACATGTTTACATCCCTAGGATTCCTATCTAAAGGTCGAAAATACAATGGAAAAGATATATTCTATTGACAGAAACAAGTACTGATAAAACTTAGGAAAGGAGTTAAGAACATACCCTCGAAAAGAAAAGGGTACGAAGCATGAACCTTGTCTTCGGTCTCCCAAGTCGCATCTTCTAGGTTATCTCCCCATTGAACCTTTAGCAACTTGATTTCCTTATTGCACAGCTTCTTAACCTCCGACCCAAGAATACGGGTGGGGACTCGTCTGACTGTCGCCTCCCGTTCCACTTCGACTTCTTCCAACATGCTCGGTTCAACAACTTCCGCGGTGTCATTCAGGCACTTCCGCAGATGAGAGACATGGAAAACGTCATGAACACCGGATAAATTTTCTGGGAGCTTTACTCTGTAGGCCATTTGGCCCATCCTCTCGATTATGGGAAATAGTCCCACAAACCTAGGTGCCAACTTCCCTACTAATCCGAAGCGAACCACATTCCTCAGAGGTTATACTTTGATAAAAATTAAGTCTCCCACTTCGAATTCGATGTCAGTCCTTTTCTTGTCTACATAGGACTTCTGCCTATCTTGAGCTGTCTTCATCCACCGTCAAATAAGATCAATCTTTTTGGACGTTTCCCTAACCATATCTTGTCCAAGTAATAATCTTTCTGTAGATTCCCACCAACAAGTTGGTGTTCTACAAGGTCGCTCATACAATGCTTCGAAGGGTGCCATACCGATGCTAGCCTAATAGCTGTTATTATAGGCAAACTCTACTAAAGGATGATACTCTTCCCAAGTCCCTCCGAAGTCATGGATACAAAGCCTTAAAAGATCTTCTAGAATTCTGATTACCCTCTCCATCTGCCCATCGGTCTAAGGATGATAAGAGGTACTCAAACACAACTCTGTACCTAATGCTTCTTGCAAGCTCCTCCAAAATTTGCTAGTAAAGATGGGGTCACGATCGCTCATGATGCTAGAAGGAACTCCGTGGAGACGAACTATCTCACGAACATAAATTACTGCCAACCATGATGTCGTCCTTTTACTTTTAACTGGAATAAAGTGAGCGCTCTTAATGAGTCTGTCCACTATCACCCAAATACCGGTATTACCTTTCTTTGATCTAGGAAAACCATCTATGAAATCCATAGAGACACTCTCCCATTTCCACTGCATAACCTCCAACGGATGAAGCAGTCCCTTCTTTTGCTCAGCTTTAACTTGCTGGCAAACCAAACATTGAGAAACAAATTCGGCCACATCCTTCTTCATCCCAGCCCAAAAGAAAACCCTCTTCATGTCTCTGTACATCTTGTCACCGCTTGTATGAATGGTCATCTTAGAATGTTGGGCTTCTTCTAGGACTGCCTTTATCGAGTTTCCAGTTTGAGGAACACAAAGCCTTCCATCTCTTCGCAATCACCCCTTTTCAACTATGGCATACCTACTGGGGTGACTAAAAGTCTCCCCTCTTCTGAGCTTATCCATGATGTTTAGAACCTGTGGGTCACCTTATTGCGAAGCTCCTATCTGATCCATAAGAGATGATCGTATCTCCAAGAATGGAAACAAATCAGGAAAAACTTCGATGGGGGGGGTCTAAAATCAAAAGCTGATATGAACTCCAAATTCTTTCTTTCCACAAACAGAGGACTCGGGGCCACCCTCCGCCTATTAGTGCGTCTGCCATCACATTGCCCTTGCCAGGGGTATAAGCAATCTCAAAATCATATGAAGCAAAGAACTCCATCCACCGTTGTTGACTTAAGTTTAGATCCTTTTGTGAGAATAGATACTTGAGAGATTTATGATTGGTGTATAACTCGAACTTTTCTCTAAGTAAATAATGACGCCACGTCTTTAACGCGAATACTATGGCAGCTAGCTCTAAATCATGGGTGGGGTAGTTCTTCTCATGAACTCTCAACTGTCTACCCCCATAACATATTACTTTCCCTTCTTGCATCAGAACCGCACCAAGCCCTGTACCGCACGCATCAGTGTAAACAGTAAACACTTTACTCCCATCGGGAAAGGTCAAGACTGGGGCTATTGTCAGAGCCCTTTTTAGTCGCTGGAAAGCAATGTCACAGTCTATGTCCCATGAAAATGTCAAATTCTTCTTTGTCAGCCTAGTGAGTGGGGCTGATATCTTCGCGAAGTCCTTAATGAACTTCCTATAATAACCTGCTAACCCAAGAAAGCTTCTCACCTCGGTTGCATTTTTAGGAATCTGCCAATCTCGTACTGCAACCACATTGGCGGGATCTACAGCTATCCCTTCTTTGGAGACTACATGCCCCAAGAATCTCACCTCCTTTCTCCAGAAATGGCATTTGGAGAACTTTGCTTTTAGCTGATGGTCACAGAGAGTTTTCAAAACTTCTCCCAAATGTTGGGCATGCTCTTCTTCGCTCTTGGAGAAGATCAAAATATCATCAACAAATACTACGACGAATTAGTTTAGGAACTCCAAAAACACCCTACTTATCAAATCAACAAAATAGGCAGGTGCATTTGTCAACCTAAAAGGCATAACTAGCCATTAAAAAGAAACCGTCTGGAGTTCTGAAAGCAATCTTATCTATGCTGTCCTCAGCCACCCTCAGCTGATGGAACCCCGTAGCCAAGTCCAATTGAGAAAATACTGAGGCACCAACAAGCTGATCAAATAAATCATCAATCCTCGAAAGCGGGTGCCTATTCTTCTTGGTGAGCTTATTTAACTCTATATAGTCAACACACAAACAAAGCTAACCATCCTCTTTAGTTGCGAATACTACTGGAGCACCCCATTTCGATATACTTCATCTGATAAACCCTTTTTCAAGTAGCTCCCCTACTTGCTTACTCAGCTCCCTCCTTTCCCTTGGAGCGATATGGCGTACTGGTAATGCAACTGGCTTTGCATTGTCCACCAGATATATACGGAAGTCAATTTCGTGCCTTGGAGGTAAACCCCGTACCTCATCAAAAACATCTGAATAATCTCGAACCAGTGGAATAGATTGCAAGTCATCTATGCATGCATCTAGAGACTCAAGGAAGCTAAGCATAACATACCCTTAAGGGTCACAAGAAACTTCGAGGGTCTTTCCATGACAAGTCGGGAGTCTAATAACCCTCCTCTCACAATCCAGAATAGCCCCATACGTGGTAAGCCAATCCATTCCTAGAATCAACCCATAGCCCATAAACCTGAGCATATACATATCGCATTCAAATTCGACAGCCGAACCACCAATGGGGTTTGAAACAACTACGGGATCTACTACCATACTAGCAATTAAGTGTAGAGATTCAGCCACAGAACTAGATATAAACGAGTGTGAAGCACCAAAATCAAAAAGTGTTCTAACTGGATGGTTCGAAAGAGAAACTAAATTTTCTGTGGAAATTTTTCTACCTCTTCCAGAAGCACTGATCACGAGAGCATGCACCTGCCCTCCAGAAGTCCCTGCTCTTTGCCCTTGTCCCTGTGATCCATGTTTCTTCGGGCACTCTTTAGAGAAGCGTCCAACCTCTAAGCAATTAAAGCAACTGGCCTTCCTTCTCTTACAATCTTTGATCAGGTGGCCCTCCTTTCCACAATTGCGACATTTTCTATTATCCTTGCCTTTATCATATTTCCCCCCTTTTCTTCTATTGTTGCTGCCCTTTCTTGGGCCATACCTTCTTATTGTGCAATGTCCCCTCAGATTTTGTTTCCTTCTTTTCTCCCTTGTCCTCCTCATGCATTAGGGCCATATCAACAAGCTTTGCAAAGGTGGCCCCCATTGGAAGATGGGACATAACTAAACCATGCAGAGTCTCATTCAGCCCCTTAGCAAACCGCAAAGCCCTTTCGTGTGGTGTGCCTACCAACTCTAGTCTGAACCTTGCTAGTTGGTTGAACTTGTTCACATACTCCTTCACCGTCAAATTTCCTTGTTTAAGTGTTAAGAACCTCTCCATCTGTACTCTCCGCTTGGGAAAGAAATTTCATTTCGAACCTCTGTCTAAAGTCTTCCCAAGTTTCTACCAGATGTCCAACTTGGGTGATTTCCCACCAAAATGAGGCTTCGTCCTTTAACAACCAAGCAGCTAATTGAATTTTTCTTCGGTCCTCCACTTCAAAGATTATGAATAAGTCCTCGGTCTGCTTAAGCCAATTCCGAGCTTCTATGAATATCTCGTTCCCGTGGAATGGCCTTCCTCCCATAGCCTGGAAGTCTTTGCAAATCTTGGCAAAGTTATCAGCTCTTGGAGGGGGAGGGGGAGGAATGACTGGTGCAGCTAGGGGAGGAACATTTTCTTTGCCTTCGGCAGGCGTCGTGGCCTCCAAATACCTACGGAACCATCCTTTTAAAACCTTTTTCAAACTAATTTTCAAAAGATTTTATCTAATCTGGCAACCTTAAGCTCTGATACCAAGTGAGACACCCCATGTCCGTTAATGTCACTCTCTAAGGCAATGCATTAAGTTTCGTGAAGCGCTATAGGAAAACAAACACTGAATAATTACAAGACAGATATAAATAAGGCAGCAGCGGAAAATTTAAACTTTTATTTCAAACATAAGTCATAATACCGTGGTCCACAATTTCATAAGTCACAAAAACTATTACAATAAAATAACTTCTGTCTTGCACCATCAGAGTACATAAGTAAATAAAAAGCATCATTCCCCCTAATAAAAAGATTTAAGCCATAGTAGAGACAAGAACTTGAGCCATACTTCAGAAGTAGTCCTAGCAAGATGATATCTGATTCCTGATTAAGTCTGAGTGTTTCCTCCATGGGAACCTTGGGGGGAACGGAAGAAAGAAGGAGAAACAACAGGGTCAGACATAAAGTCTGGCGAGTCTAGTTACTTTTAGCCAGTAGATAAATAAAAGCAACATGATAGGCATATAAAGTGGATAATGGAGATCATTACATAAATGGCAGGTGTGACAAGGTAAGCAAGTTAAGATGTATGTGCCTCACTAATGACTACTCTGCATTATTACTAGTATAACTGAAATGAGATGATCCCTTTCACTATGAGTTGGTAGGCTTAGGTCATACATCCAAGTATACCCTAACCACTACCCTAGTCGATTGGCTCCCTACCCTGTAGATATCTGGTGCTAGCTCCATAGTAGGAGGTATCACTTCCAAAAGTGGCAACCCATGGTGTGCACAACCATATCTACTGGTGTCATAGTCGTCTTAGCCCCTTCTGCCCGGCCCATGCACGCACATGTCCCTGGTCTGTTTGCGCCGCCCACACCATCCGCCTCGTTTGGATATCTTATAATCAATTAGTAAGTGTGCCCCCTTCTCCGCCTAGTACGGAGGTCTTTACTTGATACAAACTCCGGGTTACTGACTGAAATGTGTTCCACACAATATGATACAAGCTCTCCCCCTTGTCTTGTATCCCAACTAGGTTTTCCACTGGCTATGTATACCCTTAGGTGTCTTTAATTACATAGCCTTATAATAGTTATGCTTACCCTAAAGGGTGTCTTTAATTACACAGCTTCATTACATTATCTACCGGTTATGTATACCACTAGGTGTCTTTAATTACATAATCTTATTACATTATCCATTGGTTATGTATAACACTAGGTGTCTTTAATTACATAATCTTATTACACTATCTACCAGTTATGTATACCACTAGGTGTCTTTAATTACATAACCTTATTGGGTTAAGTTGGTGGGCCTAAATATATATATATATGTATGTATGTATGTATGTATGTATGTATGTATGTATGTATTACCTACCCCCTCTAATTTACTTAACCCACCACTACCCATCCAATTTTAATTAACCCTAACTTAAGTCCATAGTCATATTAAATTAGGTTAAGTAGTCCAATTCATTACCATGTCCAATTATGGTTAAAATGGGCTAGACCTCCCATATTAGGCCTACAACGTGTGGATGCTGGATATGTTGGTCGGGTCCGGACAGTCTTATTCCACAGTTGGGCCTAACCTCGTGTCTTAGCCCGATTCGTATTTGCGTACTTAGACCTCCCACATTAGGTTCAACATTAGTGGCTGCTGGATATGCCGGTCGGGTCCTGGCAGACTTCCACCACTAATGTAACCTAACCTCATGTCATAAGTACAATTTACAATTCCTAATTGTAAATTACTAAACATTTCAAATTAATCCAAATCTACCTATGTCATTATAGGTAACTATTTCTATGTTTTCTCCATTTGAATTACATGTCCCATTTCGTATTACACATTACATAAATCAAGCCAATTATAATCCCTTTCCTCGTTTCCTCTCTAACGTATTCGTACGTATTTTGGCAGCATCTAGGCTATAAAGTATCCTAGCTATAACAATAAAAAGGGAATATGACAAGGGTGATAGTTTCAACATGTCTTGGCATAAATATGAACATAAACTGGAATAATAACAAAGTGAATGGACATGTGATTAACATCGTAATAAAGTGGACATCAAACTGGTAACTTGTGGCTATCACTATGATGTTTAAGCAAGCATAATGAGATCTAGATTAAACATTAGGTGTCCAATTACCTAGATCTAGCATAGTTAGGGTGACATAGTAACATGTTTAGATCAAAAGGTGGATTCACATGTCAAGTTTATAACATATCTCAATATATCACAATATGACAGGTGAAAGGTAATTAACATAAAGATCTAGTTCTAAGTAATGTCACAATTGTCCAAATTAATATATGTACATCCACCATAACATGGTTACAAGTCAAGATCCACATAAGCAACATAATCGAATAACCATAATTTTATTAGATCTAGGAAAATAGATCTGTCATGACATAGTATAAAAATTTTACATTAACACAGAATCATACTATACAGCATATCCAATTCATAGTCTTTCAAAGTATACTTTTATTTATCTAAACCTGAAAGTAATCTAGAAACTCACAGCATTAGGTTTAGATAATTTAGGAAGAACGGATCTAGAATTTCTGAATTGGATTTGTAGAATATGTTGTTGTAGAAATGGTTCTGTTCGCATTCCAGCAGCATATGGCCTCCATGACTCCCAATAAAGAGAATATGAGAAATATGACACGTATATATAGCTGCCAGACCCCCTGAAACCGAGTGCCACCTCAGCCCTAAGGGTGTCGACACCCATGTGGGTGGGTCGACCCCTAAGTTGACACCCCTTCAGGAGGGTCAACCCCTAGGTCGACACCTTTCTAAGGGGGTCGACCCCCTAGAGCGGGAATTTTGCCGCTTAGAGGAATTTTTTGAATTTGAATCATCTGGATAGGATTCTGACTCACCTCTGACTCACCTCTGACTCATGCATATATATAAAATATTTCAGTGCATATACAAACTTAAAACTCTCATAACTTCTTCATACATTGTCCGTTTTACGAAACCAAATGTCTATCTTGACCAGAATTTCGAGACGGACGCAATGGTGCAGTCCGTTTCCTTTATTTCTGAAATTTAAATTAATTATTATTTAAATTATTCTCTTTAATGTCGTTAAAAATTCGGGGTGTTACATGTCATGAATAAACTTACGATAATATCCAGCTAATCCGAAGAAACTTCTCATGTCTATTGCATTCTTGGTTGTAGACCAATCTTGCACCGTAGCCACCTTCGCAGGGTCTACAGCAATACCATTCTCTGAAACAACATGGCCCAAGAACCTCACTTCCCTCTTCCAGAAGTGACGGTTAGAAAATTTCGCTTTGGTGTTTCCTCAACACCTCCATCACTATCCTCAAATGGTCCATAGGTTCTTCCTCTGTCCTCGTGTAAACCAAGATATCGTCCACGAACACAAGAACAAACTTATTTAATTGATCCCTGAAAACCCTATTCATAAGATCCATAAAATATGCGGGTGCATTGGTTAATCCGAATGGCATGACCAACCAATCATAGAATCCAGACGACGTCTGAAATGTCGTTTTAGGTATACCCCCAGCTGCTACTCGGAGTTGATGAAATCCTATCGCGAGATCCAACTGGGAGAGCACTCATGCTCCATTTAGTTGATCAAACAAATCATATATCCGTGGAAGAGGATAATTATTCTTCCTAGTCACCTTGTTTAACTCGCGGTAGTCCACACATAAGCGAAGGGAACCATAGGCCTAGGAACCATAGGTCTTCAAAAGATCGCCTACTTGCACTTTGTCCTCTCGTTGCTCCCTTGGCGCCATACGATGAAGAGTCATCACTATAGGTCTGACATCTTTCACTAAATCAATCTGAAACTCGATCTCTCGGTGTGGTGGAAGTCTGGTCACTTCCTCAAAGATGTCCAGATACTCGCCAGCAATAGGCACATCTGATAACTCATCATGCGGGATGTCGAGGGAATTTAGAAAACTAGCCATTACTAGGTAGGCAACCCAATACCACCCTCCGCCCAACATCCGCTCTAATGGTCACTGAAGACCCCTCACCGTCTACCACCACCCCATTCCTTTGGAGCCATTCGACTCCCAAAATAATGTCAAACCCAGTAAAGCCCAAAATAAAGCGAACATACATCCATGACTTGATAAGACTAAATTATGAGAAATCATACAAAGGCTAGTCGAACCACCGATCAGGTTCGTCACAACTAAAGGTTTTTCGACAATCTAGGGTTTCAATTCCAACCTATCTACCAGGTCACTAAATACGAAGGAATGGGAAGTCCCGGTATCAAACAATACTCAAACAGGAACATCATAAATAGAAAGCATACCTTGGATAATGACACCCTTTCCCTTCTCCGCCGCAGCTGGGGCATTCGACGAAGAAGGAACAACGTAGGTAGCATATTCTTTCACGGTCTGCTTCTCCTTAAGGAGTTGTGGACATTTATTCTTTAAATGTCCCAATTGGTCACAGTTGAAGCACTTCTTCTCCCCTTGCTTCGCTCGATAATCTTTGATATAGTGACCCTTCTTGCCATAACCAAAGCACTCGATATCTTTCTTATTCTTCTTTTTCTGACCATCCTTGGTTTGGTTTTGTTTTGTTTTATTTTATTCTGGGACTTCTTAATGCCTTCACTGCTTGTCTGCGGTTTTGACTCCTCTGTAGATGTAATAACAACCTCGGTCTTCGTCTTAGGGTAAATGCTCCCTGATCTAAATGCCTTACCCATAATAGATTCGAAAGTCTCATCGATAGGTTTATAAGTCTTTCCCCCCAGTACTCATCTCAGCCAGTTATGAACTTCTCGTTCTTCTTCTCGGTAGTATCAATATGAGATAATCCATATTTCGATAAGGTATCGAATTAAGCAATATATTCGAGACTGCCCTACTATTCTGTTTAAGCTCCAAAAAAATTTGGAACAATTCTGATCTCTGTGCAGCTGGAGTAAACTTGTCACTGAAGCGAGTCTTAAACTAATTTAAAGTAACTTGATCTTCATGTGTAGCCGCTTCAATAGCATTCCACCAATTCATTGTCCATCCTTGAAACTGACGCAATACTAGCTTTCTCTTTATTGCATCATCGATCCCCAAATCCTCGAAGATGCGCTTACAACTATCAAGCCAATCCTGAACCTCCGTAGCCGGTTCCGTTCTGTGGAACGGCTTCCCACCAAGACTAGTATAACCCTTGTTAAACTTGGCGAAATAGGCTCTAGGAGCCTGCACTACTGCACCACCACCGTTAGCGGCATTAGGAACCGCTCCCTGAGCATCCCTAAGCATTTCTCGCAAGAAGGCAGTAAACATTGTCCCTATATCAGGGATATTCCCATTGTTGGCCCCTTAACCCGCTCCCTCTTCAACTTCCGATGTTGAGTTCCTCACTATGCTCCTCGTATTTCGGCTCATCGTTCGATCTGTAAAGAGAAAAAGATTAACCTTCTCCTTGAGGAGTCTCCTTAGTGGTGCTAGTACAGTGCGACTTCATCCTTAGATATACTAATAGTGTATATATATAGTTTTTGAAAACCAAAATATCACAAATATGCTCTCTCATCTACGTATACTATCTCTCCCTGATGTCTTCCCCCAAGTTAAACTACGCAACCTAGGCTCCGATACCAAGTGTGAAGGCTGCCACGTACCATCAGACATTTCCCCGAAATCCATTGTACCAATGCCCGACTAGTACTGGAAGATCGTCAAAAGGGTTGAAATGATGAATTACCAAAGAACATGTAGTATATGACAGCGCATGGAATAAAATATAATAATAACATAACTTGATATAAAATAGGCGAGATAGTACATAAGTTGAAAACTAAACCATATCCGTCAGAGTAGCGGAATTCAAAATACAGCTTCATATCCAATTATTACAGTTTTAAAATATTGACTCTAAATGGAAATAAAAGAGGTACACTACTAATGCCCAAAGCAGTGACCAACTACAACACAGGGAGAATATATGTAGAGTATGTGGAAGCCTCCTATTCATCTCTGGATAGCTACTCATGCATAACCACCTAACCTTCCTCTAGTCTGCTCGTTTAGGAGTACCCAGAGTAAGAAGAAGAGACATAAAACTCTGGGTCAGACGAAAAGTCTGGTGTGAGCGATTGCAAATCTATGTAACTGAATAAAGCAATAACAGGTATAAATAATCATAACTGACCTGGACCTGCAATCAAAGAGTTAGCACAACAAGATGTACAATACTCTAAGGTGACACTAACATAGAGTGTAAAATGGAAGTGTATGTGTGTCATAGTGACAGCAAACATCAAACATAGATGTAACAGCCCGCATTTTACGTATTGGAAGATCGTAAAATATTTTTATTGTATTCCCTAAGGGTTGGACCATTCTCAACTTTTGATATGTTGCTTATGGGGATATGAGACATGTCCAGAATTTTTACCGATTTTGTTTTTGGCCTTTTTCCCCTATCAGCCTTGTACAAGGCATAACTTTTGACTCTGGTTGAATCATAGAGTGAGACCTGTGCCATTGGAAAGGAATTGATGATTGCCTTTCCGTAGAGTAGTTACATTAAAGATTTGGCTAAGCGGTTCATGAGAAATTGCTGTTTTAAGGTTTCACAAATTTTGTCTAGGTTTTATTAATTAAAATATGGGATGATTTGTGGGGACCGCTAAGGGTTGGGTTGTAGGCTATAAATAGGGGGAGGGAGCCATGGAGAATGGTTTACTTTTTCTATTCTCTCATTTGGGATCCTCCATTTCTTCATCTCCTCCATCTTTCCACCATTAAAATCGAGATCTATGAAGAGGGATTGAAGATCTACACCAAATCAAGCGAGATCTACATCAATCAAAGGGAGATTTCATCAAATCGAGAGATTTAGAGAAGGATCTTCTCTATCCGGATTCGTTTAACATTGATTTAAAGCTAAATCGAAGAAGTGGTGAGTGATATGCATCTCTCATGAAGGTTCAGTGGAGTATATGGATGGTTTTATCATTTGTTCATCATTTTATGGTGTTTTCATACAAACCTAATCAATGTAAGTATGATTTTAATGTTTAATAATCATAGGATCTAAATCTAGCAACTTTTGGAAGGTAATTTCTTATGTTTATTCTATGTTTAGATCTATTTAAGTGCTAGTTCATTTTATTATGATGTTTGTTTATTATTGTTTGAATTGATGGTTGAATTGATGACTGATTGTTGTTTTATTTGAATTATTATCGTCGAAAAGTTGAATGTTGATCCGTTTCAAGTATCGAGTTAATCGCGAAGATTTGTTGAAGATTTGGCCTTTTTTCGGCGTTCGGATCATCAAGTTTGCCCGGGTCGGACAGTTTCTAGATGTCGGGTAGGATAGTTTATGGATGCTCAGGTAGGGCAGTTTCTGGATGCTCGGGTAGGACAGTTTCTAGGTACTCGGGTAGGACAGTTTCTGGATGCTCGGGTAGGACAGTTTTTGTTTTGAGCTAAAGTTGCACGTGTAAATATTTGTTGAAGTTTTAAAGGGGAATAGTTGAAGAGATCGACCAAAACAGTGTTCGGATTAGTGAAAGTGGTATTCAGGTCGGACAGTTTGGATTTGCAGAAGATCAGCTAGTTTGGTGGAGTTTTGAAGTGCAAAGTTGAAGAAATCGGCAAAAGTGTTGTTCGGGTCGGACAGTTCGGTTTTAGCAAAATCACATGTTTGGCAAGCTATTTTTGGTGATCGCATTGGCCCTGGCAAGTGTTGAGCTCGGAACAAACAGTTTGAGAAGGTTCGGGTCAAATAGTTTGAGAGGATTCGGATCAAACAGTTTGAGAAGGTTTGGGTCAAACAGTTTGAGAGGATTCGGATAAAACAATTTGAGAAGGTTCCGGTCAAACAGTTTGAGAGGATTCAGATCAAACAGTTTGAGAAGGTTCAGGTCAAACAATTTGAGACTCATATTAAACATTTTGCATAAGTTCGGGTCAAACAGTTTGAGAGGATTTGGACCAAACAGTTTGAGGAGGTTCGGGTCGAACAGTTTGAGATGATTCGGATCAAATAGTTTTGAGAGGGTTCGAGTCAAACAGTTTTTCAGATTTCCACAGATTGACCTGAATCGATCCAGGAACGGACGAGATGATACGATGGCATTCTAGAAACTCTGCTAAAGGTTGTTTTGATGTAAAATCCAATTTTCACAGAAATTTAGTAAGAAATGCTATGAAATGCAGTTTCAACCAAACAAGGGCTGTTTTGAGTCGACGATGGTTGTAGCTTCAACGAATTTAAGTAGGAATTGTGCAAAGCATCATGAAGTGCTCGTTGATCGGGAAGATACAACGAATGTGGGTTCAACTCAAAGGTTGTGGATTGAAGAATTGAAGTGTTCGTTGATTGGGGAGATGCAGCGAATATGGATTCAACTCAAAGGTCGTGAGTTGGTGGATAATGGTTGCTCGATAAGGTTGCTTGAGCTATGGATAGCCGTCAAGAAGGACGACTAGGGAAGTTGGAGGCTGAGAGCTTATCGTGTCGTAGGTTCTAGTGGGCCCAAAGCAGGGGTACAATAGAGATGGCTGAAAGATTAGATGGTTACTGGTCGAGTACCCTGGGTATCATTGCAAGGCCTAGAAACCACAAGGTTGCTGGTTGGGTTTCTACTAGAACTGGGGTTACCATTATCCCTTAACATATTGCAAGGTTGGCCGTCATACGATTACAAAGATTTTGAAGCAGGGTTCGGCAGTGATAGCCAGAGTCATGGATTATTTTTTGTTTTGCTTGTGCTTTTCTATGTAGATTGTTCGAAATCGGGAGAGATGTCTCTTAGGTGCTTGTCTAATGTTGGTTTCGGCCTTTGGGGCTTACGCTTAAGGGATGTTGGTTTCAATTAGGGCTATCTATGTAGGACGTAAACTAGTTGATATGATTACTATTGCTTGTATACTACTGTTTAATGTAAAGGCTATCACTGTTAGGTGTAGGGAAGACATGTTTGGAATTCTTCTCTGTTGATGTTGGTAGATTGGGTGTTACTTTCTGCCTACTTTCGTATACTCTATTGTTGATGCATGATAGCTGTTTTATCGCTCACTAAGACTGTTTTATGACTCAAGGTTTTATGTTTCCTCTTATTACCTTGGGTTGTTCATCTACGGTATTGTGGATGGGAATACTGAGTTATAGGTGGTAGATCTTGGGGGACGATGATGTTTATCGAAGACGAGCAGGAGGCTGATGTTTTATTTCTCATATTATACCTATATAAATGTTCTGGTATTGTTTGTTTGTACTCTGAGTGTTATGTAGTTAGGTTATCATGTATAGATTTCTACAGTTGTTCGAAAGTTGTATGGATTTCCCTCTAAATGATTTGAAAGTTTCAGTTCTCTGTTATGTGATGCTTTACTACTCCTCCCTGTCGTATATGTTCTATTATATTTTGTCCTTGCGCTGTGAGTTCTACGATTGGTTTTGCGTATGTTTACCTATTTAGATGATCATCCATAGCAGCCTGGTACACCTTTCAGTGTAATATTCCTATTGTGAAGGGTAGGGGTTATGGGCGGTCATCACATTTGGTATCAGAGCTCTGGTTAACGATTTTAGCCAAAGTTCGAAGACGTAACTACATATGAGAGACGTACTTGTAGATTTCAGTTGGATGCTTACTATACATATTAGCATATATAGTAGTAGCGGTTGTACCTCTTTAGCAGTTATTCTTGAAAGTGGCTAATTATTCTAAATTGCAGATTTAGAATGAGTAGACGGGAATCAAGACACGCTGCTAGGGGAGCTAATACTAGAGGGGGAAATGGCGATGAACCGAATTACCCGACCATGTTTGAAGCCATGGCGGAAGCAATCATGCGAAGGGTACCCGCTCCAGTAGCAGTAATGGTAGATGTTGGTGTGTGGGTTCCTAAAGTAGTAGATTTTGCAAAGTTGTGCAAGGATTATACATCTCTAGGAGGAAAACCATTTAAAGGAACCGAGCCAGCTGAGGAGGTTCAGAGGTGGATGGACATTTGTATTCGTATCTTTGGAGATTTGGGGGTTCGTCCAATCTTTGCATGATATGTCGTGTTCTAGTTTTGTCATGTCATGGTTGCTCTTTTGTGTGTGATTGCTTTGTTCTTAACTTCGCGGGGTTTGGGATCATCTTGGGTGTGGATTGGCTCAAGAGGTATGCGGCAAGGGTGAATTGCGAGAAGCTAGAGGTGAGGGTCGGGGATGTGGAAGGGCGAAAGGTGCTGATACGGTGTAAGCACAAAAAGGGTGTCTTCGTGAGCTATCTATATTCGCTTGGAATTCCACAGGAAGACTTGTCATATGTACTACTCGCTAAGGAGTATGAGGATGTCTTTGATGAGGTCAAAGGGTTGCCTCCGCATCGTGAGATCGAGTTTAGAATCGATTTGGTTGAGGGTGCTATACCAATCGTTATGCCTCTTAGGCGGATGGCACCTATGGAACAACGAGATTTGGAGGTGTAAGTTTGTGACCTTTTGGGAAAAGGATTCATTCCGAGGAGTGTATCTGAATGGGGTGCACCAGTCGTGTTTTCAACAAAGGAAGATGGCTTGTTGAGATTGTGCGTGGACTATCGTGAGCTGAATAAGGTGACTAAGAAGAACAAGTATCTATTGCCAAGGATTGATGACTTGTTCGATCAGCTTCACGAATCCAAAGTGTTTTCTTAGATGAATTTGGCAATGGGATTTCACCAGTTGAGGGTGGTAAAGGATGGTGGCCAAAGACTACTTTTAGGACACCATCAAGTTTCTTCGAGTGGTTGGTGATGCCATTTGGGCTGACTAGCGCGCCAGCGTATTTTGTGGATCTTATGAATAGGGTCTTCAGAGATCAGTTGAATAAGTTCGTACTTGTATTCGTGAATGACATTTTGGTCAATTCATGGAATGAGGAAGAGCACAAGATGCACTTGAGGATCGTGTTGGAAATCTTGCGAAAGCATCAGCTAAGAGCCAAGTTTTCAAAGTGTCACTTCTGGAAGATTGAAGTGAGGTTCTTAGGTTATGTAGTTTCCAGTAGTGGGATAGCGGTTGACCCCGCTAAAGTGGCAGCAATCCAGGACTGGGATAAACTTAAGAATGCGACAGATGTGAGAAGTTTCCTTGGGTTGGTTGGTTATTACCAACGGTTTATCAAGGATTTCTCCAAGGTAGCTGCACCATTGACAGGATTGACGAAGAAAAACCAAGTGTTCACATGGGATGCAAAGTGTGAACAAGCATTTGGAATCCTGAAGGAGAGACTAATGAGTTCTCTTGTGTTAACCATTCAAAGTGAGAATGAAGATGGTGGTATACACCGATGCATGTGGCACCAGGCTTGGAGCAGTGCTAATGCAGAAGGATAAGGTTGTGGCCTACGCGAGTCGGCAGCTGAAGCCACATGAAAGGAATTACCCAACTCATGATTTGGATTTGGTAGCAATTGTGTTTTCCCTGAAAATGTAAAGACATTACCTATTGGGAGTTCGATTCGAGTTGTTTACGGATCACAACTCGTTGAAGTATCTTTTCTCCCAAAAGGATTTGAATTTTCGACAGCGAAGATGGTTAGAGTTTCTGGCATGATATGATTTCGGTATAGCCTATACTCCTGGCAGTGGCAATGCAGTAGTAGATGCATAGAGTCGAAGACACACAAGTTTGGGAGCGATGTTTTTAGAATGGAAGAGCCTCGAGTATTTGGGAAGGTTCAATTTTAGGCCACGATGCGAGTTGGAACCTAAAATGTTGGCAAGCTTATCGATAAGACCCACTCTTATCGAAAGAATTGGCAAGGGCCAAAAGCGAGATGTAAAGCTTGTCGAGTTTATCCATAATCTAGAACCAAAAGATAAAGAGTTCGAAGTTGATCGAGAAAGTTGGCTTTGAAAGCAAGGACGATTAGTTGTTCTTAATATTGATGGATTGAGAGATGAGGTTTTGAGAGAATGCCATCACTCAAAGTTGATGATTCATCCTGGTGGTAATAAGATGTATCAGGACATGAAGCGGGTCTACTACTAGGAAGGGATGAAGCGGAATATTGGGAAGTTTATTTCCAAGTGCATGAACTTTCAGTTGGTGAACGATGAACAGAAGAAGCCGAGTGGTTTGCTTCAGCCATTGGAAGTTCCTATGTGGAAGTGGGAGCAAGTATCGATGGACTACCTAGAACCAGGGTAGGAAACGAAGGGATTTGTGTCATCATGGATCGCTTGACCAAAAGTGCAAGGTTCATTTCTGTCAAGTCAACTAGGACGGCATCGAAATTGGATGAACTTTATGTGAAATGGATAGTTAGATTCCATGGTATTCTGAAGAGCATAGTAAGTGATCGAGATCCCTTATTTATGAGTGGAATTTGGAAGAGTCTACAAGAAGCTTTGGGAACCGAGTTGTGTTAAAGTACGACTTATCATCCCCAAATTGATGGTCAAACCGAAAGGGTTAATCGAGTTTTGGAAGATCTTCTAAGGGCTTGTGTGTTAGATTTCGGAGGATTATGGGAAGACCATCTGCATTTAGTTGAGTTTGCATATAATAATAGCTACCACTCTAGCATTGGGACGGCACCTTACAAGGCGTTGTATGGAAGGTCGTGTACTTCTCCAGCTTGTTGGCTAGAAATTGGAGATAAGTTGGTACTTGGGCCATGTAACGTCTCAGATTTTCAGTCAATTTGTTTTGAATATTTAAATTATTTTTAAATATTGAATTGGAATAATAAATGAATATTAATATGGAATTTATCGATTTAAGTATCGATACACGATTTAAATTCAAAGATGTTGAATTATCATAATACGAAAACGATAAATAATCCAATTTAGATTTTAAATTGAATCAAAATGATTTAGTTAATGAATATAACTTCTATTTGAATTAAACAATGATAATAATTTATTATTGATAAATTTAGTTGTTTGAAATCGATTTATATTTTAATCAATTTAATTTAATTTAAATAATCAGTTTAAATTGTGTCTTCTTCGAACAATCAAAATAGGATTTCAGGACCAGAAATATATTATTATAAAATTTAAATGGGTAAGAATGAAATCAAGTTGAAGTAAATTATCAAATTAAATCAGAAGAAATTAATAAAAACATTTTATTAATTGTTGGTACTTATGCAAACATTACGAAGAACTTAAGCCAACCAAAAATCTGAAAATCATGCAGGCTTCTTCGAGCTGTTTAAACTGTCTTCCATGTTTGATACCAAGGAATCATAAAATTAATGACAGCGTATTTCTGTTTCCCCTAGTTTGCTCTATAAATTGAGCCCTCGCCTCAGTTCATTTCCCATTCTAAAATCTTCAGCCACTTTTCTTTCGTTCATTTCCTGTCCAAAAACCAAACTCAATTTCAAGCTTTTCCTTTTCATTCTATTTTCTTCTAGTTAAAATCGATCTTCTGGATTAAAAAAAAGGAATCGAATCATGGAATCACAATTCAAATTGATAGTTCCCCTGAGGTTGATAGGCTCACGAGTTAGTTACGACATGGGTCTGTTCGGATTTTGATTTTAGGGTAAGAGGCCATCGACCATCTCGATGTGATTCTAGGGGATGGGAGTGAGTCGTCGACGTCGTGGTTTAATAGGAAGGGTGCGACTTAGATTTTGGAGCCAGACCAAAGCAACGGGAAGGCTATGGGGTTGAACTGGGTGGAACTAAAGGGTTCGCGAGTTGGTATTTAGGTCTCACGGTTAGTTCAAAGTTGACTGGGAGGGTTGCGATGTTGGTATTAGGTTCGGATGGAAGAATTGAACCGCGATTAACACCGCGGTTATTTCTGAAGCTCAGGCGTTGACCTGATGGCATTCGCGATTGCAGGGGAAAACATCAGTTTGTTTGCTGAGTAGGGAAGGGGATTCGACATTGTGAGTTGAGCAAACAGGGAGTTTGGGCCTGTATTGGTTTGTGTAATGAGTCTGTGAGGATGAACGAGGAGGTCTGGGAGTTCGCAGCGTGGTGTTAGGGGACTGCGTCTGTTTTGGATATTGGGTAAAACCTCCTGGAGGAGTTTGGTTTGTTGTTTGGTGATATAGCAGCAATGCAATGGAAGGTTCATTGGTGATTGAGATGTGGGGTGTTGGAGTTTGGATCTGTGGTTTTTGGATTGGCAATGGCAATAGTGTTGTGAATGGAGCTGTCCAATGGCGGTTGAGGGGGGAAGGATGACTGGACATGCATGGCAATTCAGGTGGTGCAAAGATGACACAACAGGGAGTATAAGTGGTAGAGAATGGGACGGTAGTTTGTTAGTAAGTCGTTCGATGGAATATCGTTTTGGAAGGCCATCAAAGTAGTTGGCCTGATCGCAGTTTATGGGGATAGACGAGGATTTGTTTTATGGATTAGTTGAAGGGTTTGAAGTTGCGTTGGAGAGAAGAAGGTGACTTCAACATTTATTAAGGTATACGTTTACAAATTTTAAAATACATAGAAGAATTAATTTAATTATTCGTTAATTCAATTAAAATTAATAAATGGTTAATTGATTGTTAAAATAAATAATCATAGGTAGAGGTTCCATTCAAGTAGATTGGAAGGCGATATGATAGAGAATTTTAAATGGATATTCAAAAAAGGAAAATCAAGGTGAGTAAATCTTATTTTAAAATTTATTTTTATCATTAAAAATAAATTGTTGGCTGCTTGGTTGCATTTGAAAGTGTCGATAGACGACTTTAGGCAGGATCAGTAATATGGATATGCGGAATATATGATATATACTAAGAAAGATCTCACAGTAGCAATATCACAGATAAGTAAATGCAGTAATAGAAAAATCACACCAGGGATTTTTATACTGGTTCGGAGCACCGTCCTACGTCCAGTCACAGATCTCCTATCTGGAATTTCACTAAACACTATCCTTACTTAACCGTGAGGAAAACAGGTTCATAACACCCGAGCAGCCGAACGGGATTTCACGCCTCTATCAACACGAGGACTTCACAACTCACCTCTTACAATACCGAGGACTTCAAACAAGATATAAACTTGTAGTTTGACAATGTGTGTTCTTAATAACACGAATTTGTCAATTCTTGTACAACCTTCCTATAATCTTTTCCTCAAATATGATTTTGATATTATGAAGATTTGGAAGATGATATCGTTGTTTGAATCTAAAGAATAATATATAGATTCAAGGATTCAAATAACGATATATGAGAATAGTGAGCTTTTGAATGCTTTTAAAGAATAAGAATGAAATCAGCACTTAGATAGCAAGAATAGAAAGAATTGTTGTAATTAAAATGATGATTTCATGTTGCTTTTATTGAGGATGGAGAGATGTAATCATTGGTGAAGAGAAGCAATGAATAATGATGTTTTTTGGTGAAAAGAAAGGATCATAACCATTGATGAAATAAGGTGTCTATTTGAAAAGATGGCTTCAGTTCGTAGACCAGTGGACTGGTAAAAAATGACCAGTAGACTGGTATTTGAATATATATACGTTATATACATGTGTGCACGTTCATTGTGCATTCTACCCAGAAACGGTCGACCGTCCAGAATGAAACCGGTCGACCGGTTTCAGGCAGTATGCACAATGAATGTGTATACATATATTCACATATATATTCAAAAAAACATTGAGGTATATGATTATTTGAGGATAGATTTTAACAAATATAACTCAACTAAACACTAAATAATCAACCTCTAACATTGAATACCATCGAATCTCTTCTTTTTGTCGATCTTGAATTTCTCCATGTCATTGATCAAAACATCTTGAATTCCTTGACTCAACATTCTCCCCCTTTTTGATTGATGACAATATAGATCTGAAAGAGTTTATTACTCCCCCTGAATGTATACTCCCCCTGAAATACATACTTAAAAAAAATGTCTGCAAAACACATTGTTAGTAACATTTATCTCCCCCTTTGTCATCGACAAAAAGGAATAGAGATCACACAAATTATAAAAGCACAATAAGCATTCAATATTGTAGCATATAATACAACCCAAGCATACCAAAAGCAAGTCAAGTACCTAAAGTTTTAAGACGTACACACCCAAAATAAATACGACACTGTTTATATACAAGTGCCGGTTTTAAATTTTGCATAAAATTAAAACATACTATCATAAAACGCGAATGATAATAAGCTAGTGAGGTGGAGAATCGGATTCCGTAGATTCCAAATCAATGGCTTTACTTTGTCCTTCATCCTTGTCTCCTTCCAATTCGTCGTCATCGTTGGTTCCTTCTTCTTCCTCCTCGGTCTCATAAGTCCCGCGACCACGTCCAGCATTGTTTCCTGAGGATGTGCTTTCCTCAGATGTTGACCATGTAAATGTAGGAGGCATGGGACGTTTTCCCGGGTCTTGTATTTGAGCAGAGGAGGATGATGATGCACAAGAAATTGCATCCCAAATAGTACCAAAGAAGTACTTAAGCTTGGAGAACCGTTTATCAAGCTTTGTATCCAAACGGTCGAGTTTGGTGTCGATTCTTTTAAGTCTAGCTTCTAGAAGGAATTGGTTTTGTGCAATTTGTGCAAGCGAGTCCTTAGTTGACGACGATGGGTCAAAAAGCCTGACTTCTTCGGGCTTATGTTTGGGAATCGTAGAAGAAGTGGTCTCTTGAGGACGTTGTTGTTGGTGTTGCTCAAAAGGAATAATACTCATACAAGGGTCAGGAAGCTTCATCCTTTTTCGAGTTTCTTTGTTAATGCACTTTGGCTTGGAGATTTTAGATTTGCAAGATTTTACTCCACAATCGAGTAATAGCCGCATAATATATTCATTGTAAAATAAGTGTGGCCTTGTGCGGTCATTCACAAGCAGGATCTCGTCGGAAATCATGTTTATCCAATTTATCTCGATATCTCCATAGATCGCATAAAGTGCTTTGAAATTTTCTTTATAAACCGCGTCAAAATTACCAACCCTTGGCAATAAAGATCGTGTAAGAACATGATGTATAACTCGAGCCGTGGGTCGTAAATTAATCGCCTTGGTACTCGTTTTATAATCCTCAATAAAAAAGATGACTGATTCTATCACGAGTGTGAACTGTACAGAAATCAGAAGAAAATTCTTGACCACTATTAGGTGAACCGAGAACCATGGCCATTCTTTCCATCGAAATGAAAACATGATGACCACAAACTACGGACCAAAGACAATTAGAAACATTCTCTGGTTTGAATTTCTATAGGTTAAGGTTAGCATAGAACAACCTAATCATAATATGATTAATCTCTATGTTGTTCTTATCAAAAGTAAGTAGTGATTTTATACGAGCCTTAAATGTCAATTCTTCAACATCATAGAGGATAAAAGCAGATAAATCTATGAAAGAATCTTCGTGAATGGTGTAATCCTTCATAGCATTCCATCGTTTCACTGCAATAGGATCCATGAGCCATTGTTTGATGTTAGCATCTATGGGGTGAAGTGGAGTGGAGGATGATTTTTTGGGTTTCTTTTGAGGAGGTGCCATTGAAAATAAAAAGAAATTGATTTGGGGGGTTTTGGTTTTTCGAAAGTTAGAGAAGGAGATGAATAAATAATCAGTGAAAGGATGTAGTAAAAATGATTCGACGTGTCGATTTGTAGAGGGAAAACTAAAAAAAACGCGTGATCGGTCGACCGTTATTTTTGGATCGGTCGACTGGTTCCTGGGTAAATAAGTTGCAGAGAACTTTGTCGGTCGACCGTTGGATTAAAAACGGTCGACTGGTTCCTAGGGGTAATAAATTCCAGAGAACATTACCGGTCGACTGGTGTACTTTTGAGTTGAAAAAAAATTCCAGAGAATTGAAAGGTCGACTGGTAGTTTTCATGCGGTCGACCGGTTCAACAAAATAAACATTTCCAGAGACCTTTATCGGTCGACTGGTCTATTCCAGACGGTCGACCGTTCCTGTGTATGCTTGTTTTTCTGGTTTCTGAAAATTTTGAAAATAGAGAACTTTAATTTATTTCAACTAAACATGAATTTTGAATGAAGATTATGAAAACAAATACAGAAATAAGAATTAAAACTAAAAAAATTATTTTGCAACATAAACGTTTTAAAAACGATATAACTTAATGAGAGGTAGATGACTTGTCTTCGGATTTTTCTTGAATATTCGAAACTCTCGGCGTCCATGGCGACCAATTTTCTCTTCATCTTTCATTTCTCGCATAATTACGATCCCATGAGTTAGGACTTCGAGATGTAGACGGAGGGTGTGGCATTGGTATTGGTTCGTGTACCCCATGTCTATCCGTGCTACAGAAAAAATGACGCCATTCGTTCTAAGAGAGTTAAACGATCAGATGTGAGTTTTTGTTCATAATGCAGTTGACGCTGGAGATCTAACTGATGTATCTGGTAGTGATGAATTTCATTGATCTTCTCTCTCGTACCCGGAGAACAAAATAGTGCTTTCTTAGCTCGTTTGGGTTTGGGTGTATGTCTAGGAGTATGCGAACATTCCAGTCTGCTCTTCGGTGTTTCCAGAGAGTAGTACTCCTCCGGTTCGGAGCTAATGACCGAGATGTGAGACCGTTGAGCACATTCATCACATATGTGTGCCATAAGAGTATATGGACTTGTGTATGAATGTTAAAACTAGAGACTAAGAAAGTGATGCAGAAAATAATAAGAAGGTGTATGTATTTATAGCTTTTACGAAATAGGAAGTAATGGATGGAAAGCATTCAGAGAATATGAACCACTCAAAGTTTGTAAAGATCAAAATGAATTGCTAATAATAGTAAAAGACTATTAATTAGCTAAGTTAAAAAACAAATGAATGTACCAGCTAGAGAAGAACTCAATAGTGTATATATATATTTATATACATTATACACCAAGTTCGTTTCTAGAAATCAAGCCGAGCTCTCAACGTAAACAGATAAAACTAGATTCGAGTAGAGGCTTGGTAAAAATGTCTGCTAATTGGTTGTCAGTATGGACATATTCGAGACATATTGTTCCTTTTTCAATATTATCTCTTAAGAAATGATGTCGAATATCAATGTGCTTTGTTCGGGAATGATTGACTGGGTTTTTTGATAAATTGATTGCGCCTGTGTTATCACAATATATGATGGACTTTGATAAATGAATATCGAAATCTCGAAGTGTTTGTTGCATACATAAAACTTGAGTACAAGCTAGAGCAGCTGATATGTATTCAGCTTCACATGTCGAGAGTAAAACGCAATTTTGTTTTTTACTGAACCAAGAGACAAGTGATTTTCCAATAAAATGGCACGTACCACTTGTACTCTTTCTATCCGTGCGAGAGCCACCGAAATCAGCATCGCTATACGATACTAATTCAAATGGACAATATTTCGGGTAGAAAAGACCAAAGTCTTTGGTGTTATTAAAATATTGTATTATTCGTTTTACAGCTCGTAAATGTGATTCTTTAGGATTAGCTTGAAACCTTGCACATAAACAAACACTCATCATAATATCAGGACGACTCGCGGTAAGATACAGGAGAGAACCAATCATGCTTCTATATAACTTCTGGTCAACATTCTTACCATGTTCATCTTTTTCAAGATGTGTGGTCGTACTCATAGGAGTTGGTTTACCAGAGGTATTTTCTAAACCGAAGCGTTTGACTAAGTTTCCACAGTATTTTTCTTGACTAATAAAAATACCGTTAGAAAGTTGTTTGATTTGAAGACCAAGGAAATACGATAGTTCTCCTATATGAGACATTTCAAATTCTTTGGTCATAATATTTGCAAACTCTTTGCAAAGTTCGTCGTTTGTTGAACCAAAGATAATGTCGTCTACATATATTTGGATAACTAATATATCTTTTTGAGAATGTTTAATGAATAGAGTTTGATCAACTTTACCAATTTGAAATCCAGAATCGATAAGATAGCTTCTTAATCGTTCATACCAAGCACGAGGTGCTTGTTTCAATCCATATAAAGCTTTCTTAACTTTATATACGTGATCAGGATATTTCTCATGTACGAACAAAGGAGGTTGTTCAACATATACATTCTCTTTGATAAATCCATTTAAAAATGCACTTTTGACATCCATTTGATAAAGTTTAAAATCATGATGACAAGCAAAGGACAGTAAAATTCGAATAGCTTCTAATCGAGCTACGGGAGCAAAGGTTTCTTCATAATTGATACCTTCTTCCTGATTATATCCTTGTGCTACTAATCTTGCTTTATTTCTGGTTATATTTCCTTGTTCATCGGCATTATTTTTATAGACCCATTTCGTACCAATGACTGACTAATCGGTCGGTCTTTGAACAAGTTCCCAGACATCATTGTGCTCAAACTGATTTAGTTCTTCTTGCATGGCAATGATCCAGTAATCATCAGTAGCAGCTTCTTTCGGATTCTTAGGTTCGATATTTGAAAGGAATGCGACATGACCCATTTGATTTAGTTGACTTCTTGTTCTAATTTGTGAAGTTACTTCTCCAATAACATTTTGAACTGGATGATCTCTTAGAAGGAGATCTAAATCTTGGTGGAGAAGGTATCACAGCAAGTTGAGGGATATCGTCAACAATTTCTGAGTCAGAGTCGTTATTTGTGATGGCAGGATTATCAGTGGCTATGGTTTCTTCGTCATCTGATACGATATGAGATGATTTAAAGAATTCATCAAAAGAAACATGAAGTGATTCTTCAATAGTTGTAGTTCTCTTGTTAAATATACGATAGGCCTTGCTTCGTTCCGAGTATCCGACAAATATACCTTCATCGGATTTGGAATCAAATTTTCCAAGATGGTCTTTCGTATTTAAAATAAAGCATTTAGAACCAAAAACTTTGAAATATGAGATATTTGGTTTTCTTTGATTAAATAGCTCATAGGATGTTTTTTTGGTCAGAGGTCGAATAGATACACGATTCAAAACATAACACGCAGCTGCAACAGCTTCTGCCCAAAAATGTTTTGGTAGAGTGGATCCATTTAATAATGTTCTTGCACATTCTTGTAAAGTCCGATTTTTCCGTTCTACAACTCCGTTTTGTTGTGGAGTTCTAGGAAACGAAAAATTATGATTTATACCTTTCTTTGTGCAAAAATGTTCAAAATCATTATTTTCGAACTCTCCGCCATGATCACTTCTTATGTTTTTAACTTTAAGCCCTTTTGATTTTTGAATTCTTTTGACGAAGGATTTGAAATGTTTGAAAGTGTCACTTTTGTTTTTCAAGAAAATTACCCATGTATATCAAGAGTAATCGTCAACAATTACAAACACATATCGATTATGATTTATTGACTGAACCTGTGTTGGTCCAAATAAATCCATATGTAATAGCTCCAATGGTTGTAACGTTGATATGACTTTCTTGGATTTGAAAGACGATTTGGTCAATTTTCCTAATTGACATGCATCACAAAGATTATCAACCTTAAAGCTTACTTTGGGTAGTCCTTTAACTAGATCATTCTTGGCTAGCTTGTCAATAGTTCTGAAGTTTATGTGACATAAACGTTTGTGCCGTAGCCATGGATCATTATCATTTGCTACAAGACACATATCTGAATTATGATTAGTATTCATATTCAGAATATAGATGTTTCTGTCTCTATATCCTTCAAAAGCTATATTTCGATCTTTATCTAAAATACTACATTTATTGTCCGAAAAAGAAATGATAAAACCTTTGTCGCACAATTGACTGATACTTAGTAAATTATGTTTCAAATTCCTAACTAGCATGACATTAGTAATAAGAGGTAAGTTTCCAGCCATATGCTTCGAGCAACCACTGTCTAGTATCCACTTTCCTCTTTTCTTAAGTGGGACCTACAAAAAATAAAATTAAGTCCATGGTACCCACCTTTTTATAGGGTACTAAGAGTTAGGTCTTAGGAGTCCAAACCCATACGGGTCCGGTATCCCCTTTATATACATAATTTGGATTATGATGCACATAACTCAAAAAAATTTGAATCTACTTGTTCCTAATCAAATTGTTATTTGTTTTAGGAACCCACAATTTTATAGAATTGACATTCTTCTTTTGAAATTTCACAATCGGTTTTGGTTTGGAATATAATAAACTAAGATTTTTCTTAGCTTTAGTTTCTCGTACTTCCTTATTTTTCCTTTTTCTTTTACCAAGATGTTTCTTGATAACTTGTTTCTTATATCCCAAACCTTGTTTATTTGTAGCAGTTTGTGAACTTTCAATATTTTTTGTCAAATTTTCTCGACCTTTATTAAAGTTAGAAACATTTTGAGTAATGTCGTCTAACTTTGTTTGTAAACTAGCTTTTTCAAGGTCTAACATCTTGACTTTTGCCTTAAGCTCGTGATTTTCGGTAGTTAGAGCATCATTTTTCTCTTTTTGAGTTTCAATTTCTTAACTCAAAAGAGATAGTTGAGAATCAATATTAGATGATGATTCTTGAGCTTTTTCAAGTTCCTCCTCTAATATTTTCTTCTCGTCTTTTAACATATCTCGTTCAAATTCTGCTCTACTCAAATCAGCTTGAGCTTGCTTGCATTGTCGTTTTACATCTTTAAATTTATACATTAACTCAGCATTTATATCTAGAACTTCTTCAAAAGTCGGAATTTGTACCTCATCTTCTTTAGCCATAAAGCATACATTAGCTTGTTCATTGTCTGAGTCACTTTCACTATCAGACGAAGATGAGTTTGAATCATCCTATGTCACTGAGAATGGTCGTTTCTTTGACTTGTCCTTTTTGAACTTGTCGTTTTCTGTCTTCTTCTTTTGTTCTGGACAATCCTTTTGCATGTGTCCCTTCTTATGACAGTTAAAGCATTCTACATTTGATGATGATGGCTTATTTGATCTGAACTTCTTTTTGTTGTATCGGCTAGCTTTTCGTTGCTTTAAGAATTTTTTGAATCCTTTTGCAATGAATGCTAGATCCTCATCTTCGGAATCTGAGACGTCTTCATCTTTCTCAGCATGAAAAGCTACATTTTTCTTTTCTTCTTTCTGTTCTTTTCGAGCCTGCAAGTTAGCTTCATAGGACATAAGATTTCCTATCAATTCATCCGGCTTCATGGTGGAAAGATCATTAGCTTCTTCTATTGCTAATACTTTTCCTTCCCATTCATTAGTCAGTGAATGTAGGACTGTTGAAACTACATCAAAATCAGAATATTTTTGTCCTAAACCGATAAGAGCATGATGAATGGTTTGAAACCTTGAATACATCTCATTGATTGTTTTCGGCTTCATTTTGAAATTTTGAAATTGACTTTTCAACAAAGCTATTTTTGCTTGTTTAACCTTGTTAGTACCTTCATGAGTGGTTTTTAGCGTTTGCCAAATTTGATATGCAGAGGTACAGATACTAACACGGTTATATTTGTTTTGATCTAATGCACAAAACAACATATTTATTGCTTTTGCATTTACAGCAACTGCGGTTTTCTCAGCAGCTGTCCATTCTGCATACTCAGTTGTTGGATTGACTATTTCTTTCTGAGTAGCATTCCAAGCATCATAACTTGTTGGTTGCATATAAAAAGCCATACGTGTTGCCCAATAGCTATAGTTTAGGCCATTAAAGAAAGGAGGTCTTTGTGTTGACTGACCTTTTGTGTAAGTGGTGTTACTAGTGCTTGCGTTATTTGCCATATTAATATATCAAATAACTGTGTTACAGTTATGACATGACCTTGCTCCGATACCAAATGAAAGTGTCGATAGACGACTTTAGGCAGGATCAGTAATATGGATATGCGGAATATATGATATATACTAAGAAAGATCTCACAGTAGAAATATCATAGATAAGTAAATGCAGTAATAGAAAAATCACACCAGGGATTTTTATACTGGTTCGGAGCACCGTCCTACGTCCAGTCCCAGATCTCCTATTTGGAATTTCACTAAACACTATCCTCACTTAACCCTGAGGAAAACAGGTTCACAACACCCGAGCAGCCGAACGGGATTTCACGCCTCTATCAACACGAGGACTTCACAACTCGTCTCTTACAACACCGAGGACTTCAAACAAGATATAAACTTGTAGTTTGACAATGTGTGTTCTTAATAACACGAATTTGTCAATTCTTGTACAACCTTCCTATAATCTTATCCTCAAATATGATTTTGATATTATGAAGATTTGGAAGATGATATCGTTGTTTGAATCTAAAGAATAATATATAGATTCAAGGATTCAAATAACGATATATGAGAATAGTGAGCTTTTGAATGCTTTTAAAGAATAAGAATGAAATCAGCACTTAGATAGCAAGAATAGAAAGAATTGTTGTAATTTAAATGATGATTTCATGTTGCTTTTATAGAGGATGGAGAGATGTAATCATTGGTGAAGAGAAGCAATGAATAGAGATGTTTTTTGGTGAAAAGAAAGGATCATAACCATTGATGAAATAGGGTGTCTATTCGAAAAGATGGCTTCAGTTCGTAGACCAGTGGATTGGTAAAAAATGACCAGTAGACTGGTATTTGAATATATATATATATGTTATATACATGTGTGCACGTTCATTGTGCATTCTGCCCAGAAACGGTCGACCGTCCAGAATGAAACCGGTCGACCGGTTTCAGGCAGTATGCACAATGAATGTGCATACATATATTCACATATATATTCAAAAAAACATTGAGGTATATGATTATTTGAGGACAGATTTTAACAAATATAACTTAACTAAACACTAAATAATCAACCTCTAACATTGAATACCATCGAATCTCTTCTTTTTGTCGATCTTGAATTTCTCCTTGTCATTGATCAAAACATCTTGAATTCCTTGACTCAACAGCATTTATATTTTGTTAACCAGTCTTGGTTATTATATATATTAGTTATTTAGGCTTGGTGATTGTGGCTAATATATATATATATATATATATATATATATATTGGATATTTCCCGCAATACCATTAGCGGATGCCCGCAGCATCATTGGCGGATGACCCTGTCGCCCCACGATATATGAGTGGATGACCTTCTATATCGCGATATCCTGCCTTGACGCAGGATTGGTATTATTTATGTTGTTTGACATCTGTGAATGCAGGAAAACAGGTTGGAGGAATCCAACTGGATTCCTCAAATTTTATTATTGCTTGTTTCCATAAATATAATCGTATGTGATGTGTTATAAACCGGTGATTTGAAATTATGTGTTTTGAATGCTTGACTATCACTGGCCCTAAAGGTTAATATTTTAAAAATGAAAAAAAGGATTGTTAAATTGAAAAAGGGAAATTCGCTTTTTAAAAATAGAAATGGAATTTCGAATGAATTAAGAAATATTAACTTGTTTTTGATAATAAAACAAAAGCTGAATTTATAAACGATGTTTTTAAATGGAAAGAAATATTATCATTTGATAATATTGAATTTTTAAACTCAATTTTGAATTTGAAAAGGAAAATTTAGTTTTCCCAAAGTGAAAATTGGATTTTGAATAAAATTTGAAATAGAAACTGGTTTCAATATTTAAAACCAGAAGTGAAATTTATAAACGATGTTTATAAATAAAGAAGGGAAATTTTCAATGGGTAATGTATAAATGTAAATTCAAGTATGAATTTAAAAAAGGGGTTTATAATTTGTAATCGCTTCAAAAAGAGAAACGATGAAATTTATTCCGATGTTCGGAATGTAAACTGAATTCAAATAAATCCATAAGGATTTATGATTTTGAATTCGACTATGTCGAATAAAAATAAATAAATTAATTAAACTATTTTTAGAAGGAATAACGAAATTGTATTTATTAGAAGCTATAATCTAAATTAAATATGAAACAGATTTCATGTTTATACATATACAAGTTATAATTATTAAATATCTTCGAAGGTAAATGGAAAAGGAAATTTACTTTCTGCAAAGTAGAATTTGGATTTCAAATGAATTTTTGAAAGGGAAAACTTGTTTTAAAAAAGGAAGTTAATTTACAATCGATATTCATTATCGTTGGATAAATTGAAAGTTAATTCCAAATGAAGTTTAAATATGGAAGAATGCTTAATATAAAATAAGGAAGTGATTTATAAACCATGTTTATAAATGAAATAATTTTCAATGGATAAATTGGAAATAGATTTTTCTAAATATCAGAACGGACATTTAAAAATCATATTTCTAAATGAGATTTGAAAAGGAGATTTTTATGATAAGAGATGTTAGTTTGTATTACAAACTCTTATCCATCTCAAGATAAGAACATTATCGAACAAGGTCTGAGAGGTAAATAAAATACCCCAACTTGAACGACTTCACTATTATCAAGGGATGATATTAGTTTGTAATGGTAAATGATGTTGAATTAATTGATTATTCCCATAAAAAGGAATTTATAATTGAAATTCGAGTATATCGAATTTTATAATTAATTTAAGGAATTGGAATTGAATATAGGAGTTGAGTTTTGATTAAATTCATAACCGAGTTATGAATGTGGCGTGAAGAAATTGATGAGTTGAATAATCTGAATTATGAAGTTCGAGCTTAATTTATTTTTAATTTATTGAAAATGGAGCTGAATTATTTTATAAATGAAGATTTTAAACGTTTATATTAAATTATAATTTAAATGAACTTGCCGCGGCGCGGTAGTTCGTAATTTGGCGTTTCGAACTTCAATTCAATATGTAGAACTCAATGTGACTCGAAATTCGATGAAACAAAAAATGCGCGAACCTATTGAATAATAATTTTCCAATGGAAGAGAAAAATCTGGATTTCATCGTATAGATTTTGAGTTATGTAAAAATCAAATTTCTAGAAAAGCAGCGCCATAATCGTTTTTAAACCATAGCGGTTTATTTAATAAATTTAAAGGATTTTGAGTGAATAATATCTGAATCTTTTTAGAAAAATACGGATTTGAATTATCAAATAAATATGAACTCAAGTAGAGTAAATAAAGGGGTTTTTGTTAAAAAAACAGATTTTTGGATTGTAACTAATTTGAAAAGAAATTAGTTAATGAAATTTCGAATCGAACTTAACCTTTGTTAAGTAAATCGTATTTATGAATTCAAGTTTGAAATTAAATATGGAACTCGAGCTAGAAATGGGATTCAACATGTGTTTAAGCGACTTAAATTATATTTGACTATGATATATTCAAATCGAAAGTGTATTTGGCAAAAGAGCTAATTAGCGAATTGTAGTTGAAATAAACTGGGAATTGGCGTATGCATGTTAAATAGGTATGAAATGAGAAATTTGAAGATTATAATGAGTGCCTGACAAAAAGGTACACGTTTCAATTTCCATATGAGGTTTTATGCGCCGAATCGGCAAGCCGCTTGGCTTTTTGATTTTCTTTTTGAATGGAAAGGGCCTAGAGAGGCGAGTTGTGGTTTGAACGATTGACCGGTACAAGGGAGGTGCTGGCGAAATTTTCCAGAAATTTAAGAAGTTAGAATATTTTTAAGAAATTTTGAAAATAGAAATCAATATATCGAAATATATAGAATTCGATAAGGAAATTGGAAATATAATTAATGAATGAATATTAATTAAAAGGGGCCAGTGATTGTTTGATGGATGTTTGTTTTCCTTTGATAGTTAAAACACCGACTATCTAAGACTTTTAGACCATCATTGTCAATACGGACAGACCGGTTGGATTTAATATCCGAAAACCACTCCATATAGGCATAGGCGTTGCGAATTAGATTATGCTGAAGGTAATCGAAGACGGAGTAAAATGCAAAGGTTGTTGTGTTTGTCCAGACCCAGGACAACTTGTATGGATGAATGTCTGACAGAGTATTCCTAACAGATCATATAAGACGATCTTTTCGAGTATTACGTTTAGTGGAAGAGGAATTCGTTCCTCTTAGCTTTTCATACCCATAATATTTTGGGAAGATCAGCTAGTGATTTGACGGGTTTGACGATGTGGCATTTAAAGTGTATGGTGGCCAGATGTTCTAAAGAGATATACGTAGCCTCAAGCCTCACAACCGGGAAATGACAAAAATCGGGCAGGAAGCATGGCTAGGTGGGTCATACCCAAGCAGGGTATATTTGTCACCGATCTAGAGAAAATTCATTAATTATTCTTATTTCGATTCTGTATCTTGCAGATTACGGTTGGACGACCGACAACATTGGGTGACATTATATTCGCTACACTCAAGCTAAATGAGTGGGCGGTCATGTGTGGCTGGGTTGTAAGACGTTCTTGTTGAACCCCAGTGTATCCCCTCTAGAGTACACTGATCGGGAGGTGGTCCCATACCTTGTCATAGTTGGAATCCAAACTCCAATAAGCGCCCTGTGGTTTTTGATTTTATACTATGTATGTAGAGTGTGAGACGGAAGTGTTCTACTATTTGGTATTTATTTGATTAGACATTATTATAATATCACTGGATTTTGATATCAAAAATATTTTGGGTTATAGTACGGTAAAAACCGTCCGTGTTTATGTGTGGGCTGGTCTTACTATTATCCTTTTATTTCAAAAGGTTTTTTTCAAAGTTAAATAATATGGTTGGAGTTTACTCACACCAGTCCCATGACTAACCTAGAGTTTGTTTTGTTTTTCCTAAACTCTTGGGTGCCCAAATTTGTATGGGCAGTCAAGTGTTTCAGGCTTTTACAGATACACGCGGAGGAGCTTGAAGTAGGAGGCTTCACCGTTAGTTATTTAGAGTTATTTCTGCTGTATCAAATGTTATGTTGTACTCTGATATGGTATGTAAATACTAAACAGATTTGTATTTCAAAGTTATGTTATATAATATATTTTATTTGTTCCGCTGTGAGATTCTGTGTTGTGATGTCTGTTCTTCTATCTTTTCTATTTTCTTCAACCCTAATGACTCGTAATTCTATGTTATTTGGGTTGGACATGTGTTGTTTAATTCAACTCAAATAGTACGGATTTGCGGGCCACTACAGGCCAGAGATGATTAGCGAGACCTCGGACTGTATCGAGATTGTTCGGCAATGAATGAAGGCAGCCCAAGATCGTCAGAAGAGTTATGCCGATAAGCGTCGAAAAGACTTGGAATTCGACGTAGGCGATATGGTCTTTGTGAAGATTTCAGCGTTGAAGCATGTGGTTCGATTCGTAAATAAAGGAAAGTTAGCTCCAAGATTCGATGGACCATTTCTAATAGTCGAGCGAGTGGAAAAGCTCGCATATAGATTGGAGTTACCCGAGAAGATGTTGAGTTTGCATAATGTTTTCCATGTGTCATTTCTATGGAAGTTCGTGCATGATTCAAATGTGGTGGTATCTCCAGAGCAGTACGAATACCTAGAAGTAGAAACCGCAGTTACGAGACCTCGTAACCCACTTCATGTTGTGGAGAATGACAGAAACAACTTAGGAGGAAGACGGTTAAGCTAGTTAAGGTACAACGGAGTGAAGAGGGCGACGATTGTACATGGAAGACGGAAGAGAGCATGAGAATGACTCATCCAGAACTCTTCGTTGGTAGGACCCTATGATCATATCATCGTTATATCATTGTATCTTGTTCTTGGTTGATAGAATTCTGCATGCTAGGATAAGGCTATGGGTGCATGGTTGTTGATTGCTAGTTTGGATGATAGAATTGGTTTCTCATTGATGATAGGCATGCAGAATTGTTGTGATTGCTTGTGCTTGGAATTTCGAGGGCGAAATTCTTAAGGGAGGGAGAATGTAACAGCCTCATTTTACGTATCGGAAGATCGTAAAATATTTTTATTTTATTCCCTAAGCGTTGGACCATTCTCAACTTTTGATATGTTGCTTATGGGGATGTGAGACATGTCCATAATTTTGTCGATTTTTTTTTGTGACCATACCTGTGCCATTGGAAAGGAATTGATGATTGCCTTTCTGTAGAGTGACTAAATTAAAGATTTGGCTAAGCGGTCTAGGAGAAATCGCTATTTTAAGGTTTCACAAATTTTGTCCAGGTTTTATTAATTAAAATATAGACAGATTTGTGGGGCCGACTAAGGGTTGGGTTGTAGGCTATAAATAGGGGGAGGGAGCCATGTATAATGGTTTACTTTTTCCATTCTCTCATTTGAGATCCTCCATTTCTTCATCTCCTCCACCTTTCCACCATTAAAATCGAGATCTATGAAGAGGGATTGAAGATCTACACCAAATCAAGCGAGATCTACATCAATCAAAAGGAGATTTCATCAAATCGAGAGATTTGGAGAAGGATCTTCGCTGTCCGGATTTGTTTAACATTTATTTAAAGCCAAATCGAAGAAGTGGTGAGTGATATGCATCTCTCACGAAGGTTCGATGGAGTATATGGATGGTTTTATCATTTGTTCATCATTTTATGATGTTTTCATACAAATCTAATCAATGTAAGTATGATTTTAATGATTAATCATCATAAGATCTAAATCTAGCAACTTTTGGTTCTTATGTTTATTCTATGTTTAGATCCATTTAAGTGTTAGTTCATTTTATTATGATGTTTGTTGAATATTGTTTGAATTTATGGTTTAATTGATGATTCATTATTGTTTTAGTTGAATTATTATCATTGAAAAGTTGATTGTTGATCTGTTTCAAGTATCGAGTTAATCGGGAAGATTTGTTGAAGATTTGGCGGTTTTTCGGCGTTCGGATCATCGAGTTTGCTCGGGTCGGACAGTTGCTGGATGCTCGGGTAGGACAATTTCTGGATGCTCGGGTAGGACAGTTTCCGGATGCTCGGGTAGGACAGTTTTTGGATGCTCGTGTAGGACAGTTTTTGTTTTGAGCTAAAGTTGCATGTGTAAAGATTTGCTGAAGTTTCGAAGGGGAATAGTTGAAGAGATCGGGCAAAACAATGTTCGGATCAGTGAAAGTGGTGTTCGGGTCGAACAGTTTGGATTTGCAGAAGGTCAGCTAATTTGGTGGAGTTTTGAAGTGCAAAGTTGAAGAAATCGGAAAAAGTGGTGTTCGGGTCGGACAGTTTGGTTTTAGCAAAATTACATGTTTGGCAAGCTATTTTTGGTGATCGCATCAGCCGTGGCAAGTGTTGAGTTCAGATCAAACTATTTGAGAAGGTTCGAGTCAAACAGTTTGAGAGGATTCAGATCAAACAGTTTGAGAAGGTTCGGGTCAAACAGTTTGAGAGGATTCAGATCAAACAGTTTGAGAAGGTTCGGGTCAAACAGTTTGAGAGGATTCGGGTCAAACAGTTTGAGATGGTTCGGGTCAAACAGTTTGAAAGGATTCGGATCAAACAGTTTGAGAATGTTCGGGTCAAACAGTTTGAGAGGTTTCAGATTGTTTATCCCTTAAGAATCATGCATGCATAGAAGGATTAAGTCTGTGTTAATACCGTAAGACGAGCACTCACAAGGTTCGCATACTCATACTCCAACCAAGCATACCAAGGCCGTTTGTGCACAAAAAGGTCAAACATAAGCCATGGGTCGAGCATGCGGGTAAGGATCAGTCATTTGTATCAAACAAAGTCGCTTGAACATCAGGAAACATAGGCGCAACACGGCTAAAACACTTTGGGAGACTGCTCCCACATAAACATAGCTCGCTCTACTCATCAGAACATTCAGGTTGTTCCCTCATCATAATGTGGCCAGGTATAAGTTGACTATGCGGAATGGTTGTACATACCTCTTGAGTAAGAAATCCAAAGATACCAGAAGTCGCATACACACATCCTGTGACTGCTCATAGATTTCAACCCTAGTTGCTCGCTCCTCAATCAGTCACTAATGCTACAATCATATGCTACCTATCGGTCTGACAGATGTCAATTCCAGAATGATCGCACATATGTCTGCTCTACAAGCTTTGGTCGGTTTCCCATCTACAATCAGATATAGATGCTCCAGCCAGATACTATCTGTCGGTCAATTATAAAAGGCTTAACATGATGACCCGGTCGGTCGTTCTTATACCAACCAAGAAGCTTTGACAAGCCGCATGTGCACTCATTGCATGTCCGCCCATTCAGTATGCTCAGACCTATGCAGTTGCTCGCTCATATGCAACCGATCGCTCCTATGAAGTCACTCATACAGGACAACCGGATACAACTATCCACAGTTGGCCACAGCTGGACGATGGCATATTCGGAATTAATGAAACGAGCGACCTGTAGCTTGCATATATGAATTTCAACTCATTTCTTCGGGGGAGCTTAGCTATAAATAGGCCATGGTTTCCACCATAAAGGAGGAAGGGCTAGCCACCACAAAGTGCTGCTGAATTCTCTCCTCCACCATTACTTAAACATCTCAACCATCATCATTATCTCCACCTGAAGATCATTCATCCATTTGGCCATGGCATCCATTAGGATCATCTAAGTGGAAAAGAGATTGAAGATTTTCGTCCCAAACAAAGGCATTCTCCTTCTCCACCACTGACTTATCCTTCTCCTCCGTAGATCTCATCATTTCCCCATTAAGTTTCGTGATCTAAGTGAGATTTCTATGTGGGAACGAGAATAAATTGAGAAAGTGAGAAGATGTATGTACAAAGAGAGTTTATATGCCTTGTAATCATTGTCAAAATAATGCAAGCTACTTTATAGAGGACATAGGCCTAGCTTAGGTCCAAACCACTCCAAAAACCTTGTCTCCATTTCACTTTTCTCACATTTTTTCTTTAACTCTTGCTGTTTGCGGCTCCATTTATTTCTAAACATATTCGTGAAGTACGGCTTACGTAACATTGGTGTTCGAGCCACTTTTTGGTAAAAACATTTGGCGCCCAACATGGGGACCGCATTTCCATCTTCCCTTGTTGAAGTCCAATGAGATTTTTAAAAAAACTTGCTTAAAATCATGGATAGGCCGAAGGAAGTTACTTGCGAAACCAACGACCTCACCGATAATGTTAATATTGTCACATCGCCTACCACCCATTTTGAGGCAGGAGAATCGTCTGAAATCGAGGTAGGTATAACCAAGAGAGAGCTGGAAGAAGCAATGGCGGGACTAACAAGTCGAATAACTATTGAAAATAATGCAATGATGAAGAAACATGAGTCAATGTTCGCTATTCAAGTCGCTACTGCAAAAGCCACACTAAATGCCACCTGTTTTCCACCCGCTCGAACGAGTCACGCGTACGATACAGTATCCTCCGCTTCAAGTGCAAGACAGGGAAATTCTATTCAGGAAGCTGCATATCATGTTAATATTGACCATAAAAAGGTTAAAGCACATATCCGCAACTATTCCAATGACACAACCACTCAACGGGTGATTGGTTCCACCAAAGGGGCACTTCTCTCGAAAGGAAGAATAGATCCCCTGTCTCCAAATCATGATTACCCGCCTAGACGAGAGTCCGGCGAAGGAGAAGGCACCCGTTCCATGAATTGATACAAAGAGCAGGAATATATCTTAGGAATGGCATGTGGAATCATGGAGGAAAGCTTGAAGAAGGAAGACAATGAAAGGGAGTGGGAATTTTCTCCTACTAAGACCCCACTCACCGAAAGAATTAAGATGGATATATATCCACAAAAATTTAAACCTCCAATGGTGCAATCCTATAATGGGACAAGCAATCCCAATGTGTTCCTGTGAAAATATGATCATCATATGAACGGGGCGCGCGCCACCGACGTGATCAAATGCCTGTATTTCCCGACTTATCTAGAAGGGGTGGCCTATCTCTGGTTCACAAAGCTACCGCTGAAGTCTGTGGATGACTTCACTACCTTGGCTAGACTATTCATTGAGCAATTCAGGTACCAAGTAACCAAGGTTCGAGATGTTATGGAGCTAGGTGAACTAAAACAAAGACCAGGAGAGTCCATCAAAGCTTTTCTCACTTGCTTTAATATGGCAGTGACCGAAGTTGAAAATTATGAGCCCCGCCTGGTTCAGATGGCTTTGAAAGGGGCCATATGTAAAAAGACCAAGTTAGGAACGTGGATTAAGAAGAATAAACCAAGTACCCTGCAGCAACTACTAGATAAAGCTAAAAAATATATGAGTGTTGAAGAGAATTAGGTGTGTGTCTTGGAAGGCAACGAACAGCTAAAAAGAAGAGGCAGTGTGCAAAGTAGCCTTGATAGTCAGAAGAGGTGCAATGAAAAAAAGGATAACCGGGCTAAGAAGAAGCTCCGCTTTTTTAAGAATTCTGAGCTCACTCACCTTAATGACACCATAGGGAATATCTTCATGGCTACTAAGGACACCGAGAAATATCCGATCCTAAAACGAATGCAGGCCAAAGATGTTGCTATAAGATCAGGAAGGTTTTGTCAATTTCATAACCAGCCAGAGCACGATACTAATGATTTTAGGCATCTAAAATCACTAATTGAGGAACTGATTAGGAAGAATCGTTTGCAACAATATGTACAAGTCCATGAACACTGCTCCAACTCTCTACGAGTAAGGGGCAACAAGTAATGGGTAGATCGCCCAAACCAATCCAAGCCAGCACTTACTTAAGGAGCAGTAGTCAGTGTTCTGGTTACGGTGGCTATGAATAAGCGACCTCCATCACTTTTACTTTACTTTGCTTTATTGCTTGCTGTATTCTTGTTAGAAATGTGCGATGATTTACTTACATTGTATCAAACAAAGGCCTTATAAATCAAAAGTTATGTGCTTACCTAAATGACACATTTGTAAGCTCATACTTAAAGTCGTTTTATGAAATTTAGGCAAAGTAGAAGCAATCGCTCATTTACAACCCAACCATAACAGAAAGCTTCCCAAGCAAATTTCAGGTGAAGCAACTCAAGAGCCAAAAACATCATGTGAATTAAGCAAGACGAATAAGCACATTGCTTCAAAAGAATAAGCTGTTCTGGGGCAAATAGTGAAAAATGTAGTAAACGAACACTAAGTCAGAAAGTCGCACCTTTCACTACGAAAGCGCCAAAATCCTTAGCAAGCATCCATTAAAGGGATTGGCATCAAACTTTGAGGAAAATACAAAGGTGGTATCGAATTTGTCCCACGGATAAAAATTGCCAATCCCAAAAAGAGGCACCTTGTTAGGTGCAGGAAACAAATTCTTTAAATTGAAATAAAACTCGATAAGAGGAACTAGTGTCCACCTCCCGGGATGAAGCATAAAGTCGGAAGGACCGACAAAACCTAGGTTCGAAGCACCAATCCTAGTATCGGAAGGACCGACAAACATGCTGGAAGGACCAGCGCAAACAGAAATCCTAGCCGAAAGGGGGTAGCAGAAATCCTAGCCGAAAGGGGGTAACATAAATCTTAACCGAAAGGGGGTAACAGAAATCCTAGCCGAAAGGGGGTAACAGAAATCCTAGCCGAAAGGGGGTGTCCAATAAGATCTTTTTGGCTCTAAAGTAACCAGAACAAACATGACCAAAATTGGATCGAAACTTGAAACCCAAGACCTCCTATGGGGGCACGCATTCAAACCTCAATCTCTGAAGGTCTTGGGCCACCAGGTTAGCGAGAAATTGGTTTGAATACATTATTAAAAAACATAACAACCTCGCGCATTTAAACCCCAGTCTCCGAAGGGCTTGGCCCACCAAGTTAGTGAGAAAAAAGGTCTAATGCATTAAAAAGTTTATGTATTTAAACCTAATCCCCGAAGGGCTTAGTTAGCCGGAAATACGGTTGAATACCTATCCAAAAGTCATGAATTGGTTGATTAAAACTAAAATTGTAACTATAATTCAGAGAATTTAGGAAAAATCAATCGTTTCTATCCCAATAAAGTTGTAAAGAACTTTGGTATGGGGGCATCACCATCGCATAAAAATCAATAATGCTCACTTAAACATACCACAAGTTCATCATAAGCTAAGCATCTGTTGAGATCGTTCGACTAACAAGTTTGAATCCCAGTAAAATGCTATCATTCACAAAATCAAACGGCGAAATCATTATAATACCAGACGTTACAACATGAATATATGAGCATAAAACTATTAGGCGAGGACCAGCACTCGCATATACAGCCGATCTAAGTGCATGACAAATAAGGAAATAGACTAAAATCAAAGTATGACGGTCACAAATGTTACTTCTTAACAGAGAAAGGAGGAGGTAAACCAATTTCTTGACTTCCACCCTTTGTTTCTTTGTTTACACAAGGACTCTTAGGAGAGGACAGGTTAATGATTCCCGGGCTATTCACAATGGGCCTCTTTCTGTGTATCAGAGTAGACACAACCTTAGTGTTCCAAGTTTTTTCCTCGTCGTTACTATAATCATAATCAACAACCTCCGGATCAGACATGTTAAGTGATGTTGGATCGCCTGGTAAAGGTGTGGTGCACGGTCTAATACTGGTTGATACAAAAATGGAGTCAATAGTAGCAGCCTGAACAACGGTAGCACCAGTAGACAAAAGAGGTGGCGAAGGCGGACGTGGTGCAAATGAATAGTAAGCACTAAATTCAGCAAACCCAGGTAAAGAAGTAAGATAAAACAAATCCGGTGCGGACTGATAGATATCAATTTTACCTGAGGTTACTGGGTATATAAGGTCGATTTCGTAATCTATCACAATCAAAGAAGTGTCGTCGTTCTCTATGCCATGTCCTGCGCATTTTTTGAGTACATTACCCTAAACCATGTGTTCTTTAATGGGTTAAACTTCAGTAACATCCTTGACAGGGCGATCCACAGGAGGAGTTTGAGAGCTTAAAGCATCAACGTCGATAAGGCTGGATGGGCCATGAATAGCAGTAACATCCAGGGTTTTCTCCCTAGAAGAATGGGCTTGCTCGTCCGCCAGTATTTTCCTACCTTCAACCAAAGCCTTACTGTTTTCTTATTCCTGGAGACTCTCTTGGAGAAATTCATCATCTGCACCACCAGAATATGAAAGCACTTTCTCCCAAACAAGAGCCAAAGTCCGTGGAAAATCTTTTTTCAAATAACTTAAGCTTCCACGATTCATAACACTGTAGACGTAAAATTGAAATAGGGTATTGTCAGTCTTGACTCTGGCCTCATCAAGAGCTTTGCGCATCTTGATTTTGTCTTCTTTTAGAATCTTTAGAGTCTTGTTCTAAGAATTAATCTTGTCCTCGGCAACTGTCTTTTCTTGTTGATAAGAAGCCGAAGCTCGTCTCTCTAAAGCCAATTGACATTCAGCAAGTTCTTGGGCAGATCGAGCTTCTCGAAATTGTCCTCTTGCAGCCTCAAGCTCTCTTTTGATTTCCTCATTTTCAGCCTCCAAGTTGTTCACTCTAATATTCCCACTCTTTAAAGAGGCAATTTCAGATTCTTGGAACCTGATCAAGTGAACCAATCCAGCTTTATCATTCTCCAAGATGTCAATATGATCAAGATGCCGAGCATTCAACCTTTGAAACTCGTAACCAAATTTGGCCCAATGCTTTAGTTGCTTATTAACATTGCTCATGGCCAGGTTCAATCGTGTTTCGAGTTGACTCCTAGCAGTATTAAACTGAGTAATCATACAACTCTTTATAGTATTTAACCCTTTAACAGCATCTCGCCTATCATTTGGATGTAGATCTAAATCAAAGTACATTCCCCTTAAATCCCAACCTCCAAAACGATCCCTAAGCATCAAGTTTCCAGGTGGAACTTTATAAGAGGGTCTGTCGAGAATCATTTGGATTTGAGCAGAGGTTAGAACAATGGATCGTTCAGGAGGAATGGGAACATTGGGATCTAGGAAATCGGTTGATACGTAACGTTTCTGAATCTCGCTCTTGCCTCGTTCATTTCTGCTCCTCTTCTTCTTCTCTCCTTCTATTTGGTGTTCACCTTTATCACCCTTATCCGATACCTCTACACAACTGGGTTCTTCCCTCCTTGGAGAATCAGTCAGTGGAAGCTCGGGGATGTGTTGAGGTTGAGAACTCGAGGACGGCTCTGAGCGCTTCAAGTGACGAGAAAGGCAAGACTATAAAAGGCTTTGTGGATTAATAGAACCGATTTGACGGGAGAAACTATCTGATAATGAGAGTTTCATTCCTATACCTGGAAAAGGGAACAAAGCAAAACTTCGGCAAGCATGCAAGGAAATTATAAGATTTGTGGGAAAGCATAAAGTTCTTATGATAATTATATTTTAATGCACATCCAATAACAAACCAATTTCGAGGGGAGTTCCTAAATCAAATGCTTTCCCAGGCCGTTGGGCGGATTCTCGAGTTACCTCTATATCATACTTTACAGGATCAGAAGTCACAGTATCACCCTGATTGAGATATTTGACGGTGTCTAAGTCTCCCAAGCCTCCGAAAGTTCCTGTATAACTCTCTTCCTAGATGATAGGGGCAATGGGATTCTCAACAATTTTCTCAGAAATTCTTTTATCTCTTGTACCATCTCTGCTTCCATCTACTCCTTTACCCCTACAATGAAAGGCATTCCCTTTGGTAATCAAAGGCAAGGTAGATCCCAGCGAAGTTTGGCTACTATCATCAAGGTCTAAGCATTTCTTTTTGGTAAGGGATTTGCCAATGGTACTTTGTGTATAATTCAGAGTTTTCTTAATAGACCGTGGAGGATGGAGTAGTTGATATTGACGAAGGGTTCCTTCTGAAAGCAGCACCTGTTTACTTCTCTCAGTCTTGTTAATAGCAACCAAAGAATCAAGAAGAGCTTGGTCAAGGACAAGGCCTTCATTAGAAGGAATTATTACAAAACGGAAAGAGAACCAATAAAAAGGAGAAAGAAGTAGAAAATTCCAAAGCAAGGGCCGTTACCTCCTTCCATCCACCGACCATAGAAGTTACCGGGACATCGAACATAAAAGTATTGATCTGAAAACCCCTTAACACTGTCTATTAAGCCAGTGATAATTCTAAAATGTCTTCCTTCCATAAAAATAAAAGAGGGACCGTCCGTCTTCCTTCTTTTGAAAGCATATAAGGAACAGATATCCAGAAATGTAGGTGCTCGTTGCTTGACTCTCATGAAAAGTATGTATAGCCCACATAAAATATGATATCCATTGGGATGCAACTGATATGGGGAAATGGCCAAACACCACAAAATGGACTCTAAATAGGAATTAAAAGGAGGAGCCACTCCACCAGACAACATATGGTGATTGACTGTTACATACCCGGGGGGTGGATGATCGACTAAATCATCTTTCCTTGGAAATTTAGTTTCATCTTCTGAAAATCCAAAACGAGCACACATTTGCTGGTATAAGCCAAATGGGAGCGTCGATTTACGGCTATCACAAGGAACTCTCTCAAGGATTCGGGGTTGGGAATAAATTTGGCTAATATTCACTCCAGGACCAACAACTGGGGCAGCTTCAGTTACCTGACCAGAACCTTTGGACTCTCCAGACATGGTACCGTCCTTAGGATCTTGACTGAATTGATTTCTAGTTTGCATTTCTACATAAGTGGGTATGTTTGAGAAATGAATTATAGCTAGGTTGCTAATAATTAAAGGAAAGAAACTCTGAATAAATGCGCCATTCAAACTAAAAGCTATCAACTATACATAGTAAAAGCAACCAAAGGTAAAGTTGTAAGCTCAAAAGTATGTGGTAGGACTTGTCATTATAGTTCAAGCATTACAAGGAAATTTCAGCCAACAATACGAACCAGTCTCGACTGATCGCATGTGACCTTTGCATATACAAAGGCTCTGGCTCAGTCGGTTATAAATAACTCTTGGTCGCACATGATAAATTTAAATGGGTCACACACATTTCGGACGAATGGTCACGTGAATCTTGATCATGAGCGTATGATCATGCACATCCATTTCAAAGAAGGTCACTCATAACTATGAGCAATCGGGTCAGGCTCATTCATAACCAACTCCACATGTGAGTTAGATATAAACGACCCTTGCCAAATCGAACATGAGTGACCAAAGTGCACGAGCAGGGATATCAAGGGATTACAGAACTACATGAGCAAATGGATGCCACCAACAACAAATAGAACATGCAACAATAATAACAATATCAAGGTTCTATGCCATGGGCATTCCATCAAGCATTTGACGAAGGTATGGTGAATTAAAACGTCTTTTCAAAGACATTTCAACAAGCAGCTTGCAGACATATTATTGAAATCAGAAAATCAAAGAGTTTTTGTGCAAATCATATCTGTCAAACAATTACACACACTACCCCGAGCATCCTAGTCGAAATAAAAAAAATTCAGTCATCGTAATCACAGCAAACCACCAAAAAATCCAATACATGCTCAAATCATTCAGTTTTTTTCCCAACCCAAAACTTTTATAAAGCTAACCGGATTAACCCAAAAGAAAAATTTTAAGAGGAAAATTCACTTACAAATGAGCAGGCGGTTTCGATTTTAAAGGAGAAATGTTTCAGCTGATTTTGAAATTGGTGAAGCTCAGCTAGAAGGATCAAGCGCAATGACAAATTGAGGAAGGAAAAACAGTCAAAGTCTGGGGGGAATCGGAAGTAGTAGAAAATTTTCTAAAGCAGAACCGCCATTAAAACGGATTCTTCAGAAAGTCGAAATAAATAAAGAGCGGGAAAATGAAGAGACGGTATTTAAAGAAGACAAAAAGGACCTTTCAGAATAAAGTGACACGTCAACTCGATCAGATCTGAAAAACTCGCTTAATTATACCAAAAAGATAGCTCACCAGATCCAGCATGCCCGCTCGAGCACAAGTAATTCGCATGAATGCATAAATATGTTGGCCTAATCAATCGATCAGATCCAGTCAACAAACAACTTTGTCTGTACACGATCGTCCTTGAGGTCATTTGATTTTGTATAAGCACAAGCCATTAGCAAGCGTGCTCGTATTATAGGAAACTAGACTTAATCCATCAAATGGTGTTGCATTTCATTATTTCGAAGCATGTAATCTTTACAAATTAAAAATTACAAACTTCGAGGGGCAAATGTTTATCCCTTAAGAATCATACGTGCATTGAAGGATTAAGTCTGTGTTAAAACCGTAAGACGAGCACTAATAAGGTTCGCATACTCATACTCCAACCAAGCATACCAAGGTTGTTCGTGCACAACAAGGTCAAACATAAGCCATGGGTCGAGCATGGGGGTAAGGATCAGTCATTTGTATCAAACGAACTCGCTCGAACATCACGAAACATAAGCGCAACACGGCTAAAACACTTTGGGAGACCCCTCACACATAAACATAGCTTGCTTTGCTCATCAGAACATTCGGGTTGTTCCCTCATCATAACGTAGCCAGGTATAAGTTGACTATGCGGAAGGGTCGTACGTACCTCTTGAGTAAGAAACCCAAAGATACCAGAGGTCGCACACACATCCTGTGACCGCTCATAGATTGCAGCCCCAGTCGCTCACTCCTCTATCAGTCACTAATGCTACAGTCATATGCTACCTATTGGTCCAACAGATGTCAACTCCAGAGTGATCGCACGTATGTCTTCTCTACAAGCTTTGGTCGGTTGCCCATCTATAATCAGATACAGATGCTCCAACCAGATACTATCTGTCGGTCAATTATGAAAGGCTTAACATGATGACCAGGTCGGTCTTTCTTATACCAACCAAGAAGCTTTCACAAGCCGCCTGTGCACTCATTGCCTATCCGCCCATTCAATGTGCTCAGATCTATGCAGTCACTCGCTCCTATGCAACCGCTCAGTCCCATGAAGTCGCTCGTACAGGACAACCGGATACAACTATCGACAGTTGGCCATAGCTGGACGATGGCATTTTCGTAATTAATGAAACGAGCAACCCATAGCCTGCATATATGAATTTCAACTCATTTCTTCGGGGGAGCTCACCTATAATTAGGCCATGGCTTCCACCACAAGGGAGGAGGGGCTGGCCACCACGAATTGCTGCTGAATTCTCTCCACCGCCATTCCTTAAACATCTCAACCATCATCATAATCTCCACCTGAAGATCGTTCAACCATTTGGCCATGGCATCCATTAGGATCATCTAAGTGGAAAAGAGATTGAAGATTCTCCTTCATTCTCCTCCCAACAAAGGCATTCTCCTTCTCCACCACTGACTTATCCTTCTCCTCCGCGGATCTCATCATTTCCCCACTATGTTCCGTGAATCTAAGTAAGATTTCTATGTGGGAAAGAGAATACTTTGAGAAAGTGAGAAGATGTATGTATAAAGAGAGTTTATATGCCTTGTATTCATTGTCATGATAATGCAAGCTACCTTTATAGTGGACGTAGGCCTAGCTTAGGGTCGAGCCACTCTAGAAACCTTGTCTCCATTTCACTTTTCTCACATTTTTGCTTTAACTCTTGTTGATTACAGCCCTATTTATTTTCTAACCATATTGGTGAAGTACGGCTTACGTACCATTGGTGTTTGAGCCATTTTTTGGTAAAAACACGGATCAAACAGTTTAAGGAGGTTCTGGTCAAATAGTTTGAGAGGATTCGGATCGAACAGTTTTGAGAGGGTTCGGGTCGAACAAATTTTCAGATTTTCACAGATTGATCCGAATCGATCCAGGATTGGACAAGATGATACGATATCATTCCAGAAGCGCTGTAAAAGACTATTTTCATGTAATCCAGTTTTCACAGAAATTAAGTAGGAAATGCTATGAAATGCAATTTCGACCAAACAAGGGCTGTTTTGAGTCAACGATGGTTGTAACTTCGACGAATTTAAGTAGGAATTGTGTGAAGTGTTCGTTGATCAGGGAGATACAACGAATGTAGGTTCAACTCAAATGTTGTGGGTTGAAGAATTGAAGTGTTCGTTGATCGGGGAGATGCAACGAATATGGATTCAACTCAAAGATCATGAGTTGGTGGATAATGGTTGCTCGAGAAAATTGCTTGAGCTATGGATAGCCGTCAAGAAGGACGAGTAGGGATGTTGGAGGCTGAGAGATTATCGTGTCGTAGGTTCTAGTAAGCCCAAAGCAGGGGTACAATAGATACGTCTAAAAGACCAGAAGGTTGTTGGTCGAGTACCGTGGGTATTGTTGCAAGGCCTAGAAACCAGAAGGTTGTTGGTTGGATTTCTACTAGAACTGGAGTTACCATTAGCCCTTGACATAGGGAAAGGTTGGCCGTCATACGATTACGATGATTTCGAAGCAGGGTTCGGCAGCGATAGCCAGAGTCATGGATTATTGTTTGTTTTACTTGTCCTTTACTATGTAGATTTTTCGAAGTCAGGAGAGATGTCTCTTGGGTGCTTGTCTGATGTTGGTTTCAGCCTATGGGGCTTGTGCTTAAGGGATGTTGGTTTCGATTAGGGCTATCTACAGAGGACTTAAACTGGTTGATATGATTACTACTGCTTGTATACTTCTGTTTAATGTAAAGGTTATCACTGTCAGGTGTGGGGAAGACATGTTTGGAATTGTTCTCTGTTGATGTTGGTAGATTGGGTGTTACTTTCTGCCTACTTTCTTATACTCTATTGTTGATGCATGATACCTGTTTTATTGCTCACTAAGACTGTTGTCTGACTCAAGGTTTTATGTTTCCTCTTATTACCTTAGGTTGTTCATCTACGGTATTGTTGATGGGCAGACTGAGTTACAGGTGGTAGATGGTAGATCTTAGGGGATGATGATGCTTACCGAAGACGACCAGGAGGCTGGCGATTTATTTCTCATAATATACATATATGGATGTTCCGTTGTTGTTTGTTTGTACTTTGAGTGTTATGTAGTGAGGTTATCATGTAAAGATATCTACAGTTGTTCCAAAGTTGTATGGATTTCCCTCTAGATGATATGAAAGTTTTAGTTCTCTATTATGTGATGCTTTACTACTCCTACCTGTTGTATGTGTTCTATTATATTTTATCCTTGCGTTGTGAGTTCTACAACAGTGACTGCGTATGTCTACCTATTTATATGTTCATCCATAGTAGCCTGACACACCTTTCAGTGTAATATTCCTCTTGTTAAATGCAGGGTTATGCGCGGTCGTCACAATAGCAATCATTCCTCACATCTCTCATTTTATGCGTAAAGCATACGATGTCCACTACTTTGATCACCAAATCCATTGAGGCCATGACTGGTCCATACCACCCTGGACTCCGTACAACTATTGTTATGACTACACCGCCCTGGTCTATAGTCAATAATTATACCCAGTCCACACCGCCCTTGCTCTGGGGTACGGGCCAACCAGTCCACACCGCCCTGGCTCTGGTTCGTCTACAGGCCCCATCTCTCAATGGTGAACCAAAGTTATAGGTATTGATAACTCCTTTGCACGCGTACCGCAGCAAAGCCAAACTCTAAAGTTAACTCCTTGGTTCCCATCTGGATCCTGAGCGATAACTTCCCATTTGGACTTCTTTTACATCTCGGGTTTGGTCGAATTGGAGTTGGTCTCTAGAAGAGTTTGTGATCGCCGTCACGCAGTAGTGGTAATAGCTCATATTCAGTTCGGTTCGGTCCTTCAGTTCGGTTCGAGTATATGGTGTTCAAGTCTTCTGTTCGGTTCGGTCCTCCTTGTTCGGCTCAGTGCTTCCTCCTCATCTCGGTTCGGATTCTCCGGTTCGGTTCGTATGCCACCTAGCTCGCTTCCTTTTGATACGATCCCACACCTTTTCTTGTTTTATTCGATCTGATCCCATGCTTCACTCTTTCATATGCTAGCTCGATCCGACTCCAACTCGACTCGTACAGGCCTTCCTTTTTGCCATGCTCCAATCCGGTTCGGTCCGTCTTATCCGATCCGATCTGGATCCCTGCAGAATTTTCAGCAAGCTATATTTCGCCGAACGACGGCGTTTTCAACCATACTAACTTTTCTATGCAATCATTAACATACCAAACAGCAGTAGTAACATGGAGAATCAACCAAAAACATCAAAATAACGACTATATATGTCAATTTAGATCAAACATACCAAAATCCACGATTTTCCCAATAATCCCCTAAATTACGAAATTAGCAAAACAAATCCAAATCATCCCAATTTCATATATGTGACATAAAATACGATTTTAGAATTTATGCATATTTTTCCAGAATTTTTAGGTGTATAATTTCGCTAATTATCACTAATCACCCCTAATTAGCCATAATTAGTGAATAAACATGCTAATCACTCACCTTAGCAATTAATAAATGATAGATCTAAAACTTTTACTGATTTGGCTCGGATTCCAATCTGGTGCAACAATTTTACCTTGAATTTAGTGCTAATCCGGCTTGATTTGATGTAGATTTGATTAATCTGATTAGAGAGAGATTTAGAAGATGGAAACCATGATTATGGTTTGAGAAAGGTTTGTGGCGACTAGAAAAATGAAAGGAGATGATTATCTAACTCCTTACATACCTCCCATAACCCTAATCCCGAATTGGGTTATGGGCGTTGATGCTAATCACTTAATTAAGCCCAATTAGGCTATTTTTCCATCTTCAAATATTATTTCAGCCATATCTCCCAAATGGTAAGTCTGTTTGAGTAATGTGACCACTCTGCGGAATGATAAACCATCATCCAAATCCACTTGAAGTGGTTTCAGGTCAAAACTCCTTACCAATCAAAAGTTATAGGTGAAACAAGATTTGCTAGGGCAAAATGGTCATTTTAAAATTCGGCAAAAATCGTGAATGTGGGAAATGACCACAGTAGTCGTTTCCCAAAGTTACACGACCATATGACTTCGTATGAAAATAAAAAAAATATTATATGATCCTCCGATACGTAGAATACATGTCGTTACACTATTTATAGTGGTTCGGCTTAGATTCCCTATGTCTGCTTGCTCTATTCTTATTTATATTAATCTAACTTGAAATATTACAAGCTTTTGCGTCAGAATGTCCTTGAATACAAAGATAACAATGCTAAAATTTTGCTAGAGAGCGAAAAGACTTTAGTAATTATGCAAACATTTCCAATAGAACTATTAGCAATTATTATTTTTGTCAGCTAGATGATAATTTCATTTGATATGACTATGTTTTTGTTGATACTAAAATTGATTAAACACCTCAAATAGTCTAAGTAGAGGACAAAATTGAAGAAATGTAAAATGAAAATGAGGAAAGAGACAACATGTAATTTATAGTGGTTCAGCTTAAGATTTCCTTTGTCCACTTGCTCCATTCTTTTCATTATTAATCTAACTTGAGAGATCACAAGCTTTTGGGTTAGAATGACCATGAATACAAAGATAAAAATAGTGGAAATTTGCTAAAGGGCTAGAAGATCCACTCTTCTTTAATGAGTCTTCTATATATAGGCTTTAGGAGGCTCGAATCGACTAGAGATCATGGAGAAAATGTGAAGAACGCGGGAGGACCAGTTCTGCGAAGTTGCACATACATATTTAAAAATCAGATTTTAGTTTGGTGCCGACCCGGGGAAGTTCGATTGGAGCTGAACCATATCTGCTTCCTTCCTTTCGTGTTGCCCTGGTGTCGATGACACAGCTCGACTTGAATATATAGTTTGATCCACGGACATAAGTCCTTCAGTGTATTCTGAGTTGTTTCACCATGTTGTGGCGGAGCCAAAATTTGTTTGCATTGATATTACCGATCTGGATATGAAAGGGTGGTTGAGGCAATAACGTAAGCACATATACCAACCAGAGGCAATGTGTTTGATGTTGATCCAAAGTGAAAAAAGTGGGACGACCCATTCACTTTGATGTGAGTGAAGGCTATAAGGTCGATCTGGTTCTAGAGTTCATCATGCCGACCCGGAATGTGGAAATATGTCGACCGATCCAGCAAAGTAGGACTTGGCCAATCCGAGGCAATGAGATATGTCGACCTGGAATGGATGAGAGCCACTATGTCTGTTGGCTAGATTTTCAACTAAGCCATCTGTCATTTAGACATTTACGGTCGGACTAGCGACGATTTACACACACAAACTCGATACAAATACATTCTGGCTCGTGAAGCATAGAAATCAGCCCATGGGCCACCTTATCGACCCGCTCGTGAGCCACCTCATCGACCCTCTCGTGAGCCTCCTGATGGTTCACCATCGGCTCGTGACCTTGGGTCACGACCCGATTCTATAGCCAGGGCACCAGTTTGACCCATTCAGCTCCTATCTCCCACGACCCGAAGTTCTTGTATATGGTGGCACGTGTCCATAACGATCATGTTGACTACTTCTCCATCAAGCCACAAATCGCTCTGAGATTCCCGGGATTGGTGCCACGTGTCTTTACGAACTGCCTGCAGAAGTCACCTATAAATAGCCCAACACTTAGCATTTTTCAGGATCTTTTGGCAATTAAGATTTCTGGTTCCACCATTATCATACTTCCCTCATTTCCAATCAGAGATATCTCGAATTTATTGAGTAAATTAACATTGTAAAAGTGAGATTGAGAGGAAATTGTGATTGTACTTACATTCATTCACATAATCAAAGTCATATAAAGTGGACGTAGGCTCTTTAACGCTGAACCACTATAAATTTGGTGTGTTTGCTATATTTTATTTCATTTCTAGTTAAAGTTCTCTGCGGCTCAAGATAATTTGGGTGTTATAACCATAATTTGGTCTAACATTTTGGTGCTTTCACTAAGAATCGAATTCTCAGCCTATCGGATTATTGCTCTACTATTTGGATTTTCAAGTCCGAAGAAAACAGTCTTTATTCCCATTGTTTTGTTTTTGAAGATTTCAGTAAAGTCAAGACGTTATGGCCACAAAGAAATCCAAAGATTCACGAGCCTCTCGAGCAAATGAAGCCAACGAAGAGAATGCCCAGGAGCAAGCCAAGGTGGTCTCGTCGGTTCATGGCTCGCGGGGGGCGACTCGACCCCAGGAGGAGGTCACGACCCGGTCTCAAGAGGGGTCACGAACCGCCCTCAGAGAGGGGTCACGAGCCACCCTGAGGAAGGGCTCACGAACCGTCACCAAGAGGGGGTCATGAACTGCCCTCGGCATGGGACCACGACTCGACCCGGAAAGGAGATTATGACCCACTCCACCTATGTTGATGCCTCTACTCGACCTGGCTCGAGTGCTCTACATCCAACTATGAATGTTGATGACCAACTACCTGCATCTGCTCCAGTAACAGAGAGAGACTTTTCTCGTGTTCTCGACATGTTGGAACGGACAAATGATGCTTTGGAAACTTAAAGACGCGAGAATTCCTTAATGCGGGAAAATATGACTACAATGAGTAGGCAAATAGATGAGCTCCGAAGGTAGAGGACACCTTCATCAACACATCACTTTACTCAGGATTATTCATCCTTATCAGAGGAATCTCCGAGACCCCAGCAACGGCCATTAGAAAGGCCTGAAAACATGGAACAACGTCGATTTGGGTCTCTCCATTCTCAAGAAGAAACAGCACTCAATCAAAAACCAACCAATCGCAATTTAAATAATCCCTCTCTATTACCTATGGAGGGACCTAGAGTGCTACCTAGGGGTCAGAGTACCGTTGATCCTATTAAGAATCAACCATTGCAAACCCCTCGCCGCATGACTGACCGTGGCCATAGGGACGCAATTAAGCACTGCTCAGGCCCCGGACTGAGCGGCAATGCACTGAAGAGATGTGGGAGGTCCCCATAGAGCTAGAAGCGCTGATCCTGGGTCCTCCTTGACTAATGCTGATGTGGAGGCAATGGTGGGGCAGATCATGGCAGAAAGTCGAGGACAAAGAAATGATGATTGTGGTGTAGACCAGAGTCACACACCTTTCACTGACGACATACTATACGTCCGATTCCCGAGGAGATTCAACCTACCTACTATGAATCATTATGCAGACAGGATAGATCCGGTTCAGCACTTAATGAGATATTCATGATATATGAATGACGCCGCCGCTCCAGACGCAGTAAAGTGCAAAGCATTCCCGATCTTTCTAGAGGACGTGGCACTAATGTAGTTCACTCGGCTACCGCCGCAATCAATCACCAACTTCAAAGAATTGAGCGAACGGTTGATAAACCAATTCTGACTTCATACTTAGAGGTCCAAGAACGTCATTGAACTGTCACTCATTAAGCAGCGCCCTGATGAAACTCTGAGGTCTTACTTAAATCGCTATAATTTAGCAGTCACGGAGGTTAGAGACCCTCATGAGCAGTCTGTCCTGATGGCCTTAATTAACGGAGTAGGTAAAGATACTAAGTTTGGTAAATATTTAGCTGGAAAGCCGCCACTGACCAGGGAAATATTCTATGAGAAAGCTAACATCCGTCTACGTCAGGAAGAGATGTACGCTAATCGAAAGAGGAATGCCACAGATAAGGAAGATATACAGAGTAATGTGGCCATCAAACAGTCTGGCGATAGCTCTGGAAAAGTAGAGGTCAGTGTTGGCAATAAGAACTAGGGCAATGGTCGCCAAGCTGGAAATGGCAACAAGAGAAAGAATCGTGGGAACGAATCACAGAAGAGGCCTCGGTTCTGAGCCTTTGAGAACCTCACGCCTCTGAATGACACATTGGAAAATATCTACCTGGACACCTATAATGTTCTCCAATACAAGAAGCCTCTACCAAGAGATTCAATGGAAAAGTAGCGTAAGACAGGGAAATTCTGTCTTTTCCACGAGACCTATGGCCATTCAACAAATGAATGCCTACATTTGAGAGACTTTGTAAAAAAACTTCTTAGGGAAGGAAAGTTGGATGAATATAAGGCAGCCCCGAGAAACTAGGGGCAACGTAGTCCAGAGAGAAATAAAGGGTAGCCACCTCAAAAGGCTACTGCGCAGCAGAAAATTAAAGGCATTGTCATCAATACTATAGTTGGAGAGCCTCATCCAGCTGGACATATCTATTGGTCAATGGATCAATATTTTAATGCAGCTAAGCGCCCTGAGGCAGGGAAGTGTGGCGATCCTGTAGTTACCGCCTTGGTAAAACAATAGATAACAATGTCCGATGATGTCATATTTCGTGATAGAGATAGTATTGTAGTTCAATCCTCTACTGAAGACCCCTTAGTGATCACTACCACCATTAGCCCTTCTCTGGTCCATAAGGTTTTAGTAGACAATGGTAGTTCAGTTAACATTCTATTCAAGAAAGCATTCGATCAGATGAAGCTTGTAGCAAAGGATTTGAAGCCCGACAATGGATGGATACACAGCTTCAATAGAGCTTCAACAACTCCAATGGTATTTGTAGAATTGTTAGTAACTCTGGGAGAGGGATACCGTTGGAGAGTGAGAATTCTTCCATTCGTAATTTTGGATATTGACTCACCCTATAACGCCTTCTTGAGCCGGCCGACCCTTGTAGAGTTCAGGGCCTGTATTGCGCCCTGGTGCTTATTATTGAAATTCCCAACCGAAGCTGGAGTAGGAGTAATCAGAGGTGACCAAGTGACTGGATGATCCTGCTATATGGTAGAGTTGAAGTTGCTACGAAAAGTAAAAGACATAGAAACTAAAGGTACCTCCTCCTCAGCGAAGGAGGATTCAATGTAGCAGTTAAAGAGGACGACTCCGAAGGAGCCTCCTAGAGAATTACCCAAGGATATAGATCTCAGAGAGGACGAGGAGCCTGGGGGCAGAATGGAGACACCTAATGAAACAACTGTGAATATCCCGATCGACAATGATGAAACAGAGAAGGTTTTAAAGATCGGATCACAGCTAGACCCTCTCCAAGCAAAGGAACTGACTGACTTCTTAAAGGAAAACCTGGATGTGTTTGCCTAGACCCACGCTGACATGTGTGAAATATCTCCCTCAATCATGAGCCACTTGTTGAGTATCAACCCAAAGCATCCGCTTGTTAAGAAGAAAAGGCGAATGCTTGGCCCAGAGAGGTCAGCTACCTTAAAAGAGGAAGTTGAGAAGCTAAGAAACAATGGGTTTATTAGAGATTCAACTTACCCATAATGGATTTCGAATCATGTCCTGATCAAAAAGGCCAAAGGAAAATGGCGCACATGCATTGATTTCTCGAATTTGAATAAAGCCTGCCCGAAGGACAGTTTTCCGCTCCCTTGAATCGACTAGCTGGTGGATTCAACGGAGGGTCACGAACTTCTCTCCTTCATGGATGCGTGCTCAGGATATAACCAAATTCCTATGCATATTTCGGATCAATAACATACTGGCTTCATCACAGATTTGGGATTATTTTGCTATGTGGTGATTCCCTTCGGCCTAAAGAACGCTGGGGAACCTATCAACGCTTGGTGAATAGGATGTTCTACAATTAGATCGGGAAAACTATGGAAGTATACGTCGACGGTATGCTTGTGAAATCTAGACAGTCATCTGACCAGACTGCTGGCCTAGCTGAAATGTTTGAAATCCTTCGACCATGCGAAATGAAGCTCAACCCCCTAAAATGTTCACTTGGAGTCGCTTCTGGAAAATTCTTGGATTTTATCGTCAGTTCACGCAGCATTGAAATCAATCCAGACCAGATTGTGACAATCAGGAATATCCAAGAACCAAGGCAGATTAAGGATGTGAAGAGCCTTGCTAGAAAAGTGGCCACAATAAGAAGGATTATTTCTAAAGCTACAGATAAGTGCATTCCATTCTTCAACCTGATAAAGCAAGGCAAACGCAACTTCAAATGGACTCCTGATTGCGTTGAGGCATTTCAGAACCATCTCACTCATCTGGAAAGACACCCGATATTTTCCAAGCCAGTCGACCACGAAGATTTGTTCGTGTACATGGCAGTATCATCCCATGCAATAAGTTCAGCCTTGGTAAGGGAAGAAGATAAAGTCCAGAGGTTGGTGTATTATGTGAGTAAGAAGCTAGCGACAGCAAAGCGAAACTACCCGAGGATAGAAAAACTTGTGTATAGCCTACTGATCGCATCAAGAAAACTTTGCCACTATTTCCAAGCTCATCCCATCACCATATACACTGACCATCCGCTCCGACAAGTCTTGCAGAGACCAGAGGCGTCGGGAAGGATACTTAAATGGAATATAGGATTAAGTCATTTTGATTTGAACTTCCAGCCCCGGAGATCGATAAGGGGCAAGTGTTGGCAGACTTCATAGCGGAATTTACCATTCCTAAAGAAGATGTAGCTAGCAAAGAGGCTGGTTCCTCAGAACTGCCATTTGACCCCAACACCTAGAAGTTATACACTGATGGTGCCAAAAATGACAAGCGATCTGGTGTCGGGTGGTCATGATCACTCCCGAAAAGCGGTCAATATATTATGCTATAAGATTAGAGTTTCATGCCACTAATAACGACTTCGAATATGAAGCCCTGATCGCCAGGCTGAAGCTTGCAAAGGAGTTGGGGATAGCGAGGTTGGATATTTTCTGCGCCTCTAAGATAGTGGTAAACCAAGTTCGGGAGGAGTTTCAAGCTAAGAGTCCAAGACTTGTATCCTATTTGAGAGAGGTAAGAAAGAATTTGGGTAGTTTTGAACATTACAACATCTCCCATATTCCTCGGATAGAGAATCAGAAGGCAGATAAATTGGCCAAGATGGTTAGCTCTGACAATCCTGAGAATACGGAAATGGTCCCGATTGAAACCTTGGAGACTTCGAGTGTTGATCAGATGGAAATTGATCTGGTAATGGAAACCGAACCCTAAAGGGAGTCGTGGATGACCCCCTTAAAGAACTTCCTCACCAGCGGGACACTCCAAACTAGGAAGAGTGAAAGGCGTGCCATAATCCGTAAGGCTTCTAAATATGTTATGCAAGGTGAAGTTCTTCATCGTCAAGGGTTCTCGATGCCCCTCCTCCGGTGTATAGCCCATGACGACATCGAATGGGTACACAAGGAAGTACATGAAGGTGAATGTGGCGACCACACCGGGAGCTAAATATTGACTAAGAAAATATTGCAATATGGATATTTCTGGCCCACTGTGAATAAAGATGCGGCTAAATATGCATGGCGTTGCGACAGGTGTCAGAAGTTCGCTAATATACCCATGGCACCTCCCAATCGATTAAAGACAATGATGAGCCCATGGCCATTCGCTGTCTGGGGAATTGACATTATAGGAAGCCTTCTAATTGCAAAAGGCTGAGCAAAATTCGCAATCATGGCCGTGAATTACTTTACGAAATGGGTAGAAGCAGAACCGTTGACCACGATCATGACCAAACAAGTGATAAACTTAATTGTCAGGAATATCATATGCCGGTTTGGGATCTCGAAAATCATTATAACAGACAACGGGATAGTTTGATAGCACTAAGTTTCGAGAATTTTGTCAGAAGTACCATATCGAAAAAAGGTACATCGTTGTAGTGCATCCGCAGTCGAATGGACAATAGAAGCGGCAAACAAGGTAATTAAGTCCATTCTGAAGAAGTGATTGAAGCGGGCTAGAGCCATGTAGGTCGACGAATTGCCCTTGGCATTATGAGACTACAGAATAACTTACAAATCAGCGACGGGTCACACTCCCTTCTCCCTCGCATTTGGATCGGTAGCGGTCATCCCGGTGGAGTTAGAAGTACCATCCCACAGGACTATTTATTACGACTCGATGACCAACAATGAACTGCTTCTCGAGTCTCTGGACATGATTGAGGAAAAAAGGGATGAAGCGGATTTGTGTGCCTTGGGACATAAACAACAGGTTGCCCGATATTACTACAAGAAAGTTCGGGCTCGAACTTTTGAACCTGGAGACTTGGTACTAAAACATATCTTCCCAGACCCCGTCTTCTTGGGTCCGAAATGGGAAGGACCATATACCATCCTAGGAAGGCTTGATAATGGATCCTTCAAGTAAGCGACCGTGGACGGAAATGAAATCCCTAGAGTGTGGAATGCCTAGCATTTGCGGCTTTACTTGACAAGAAATTGTCATTTTTATCCTTTTGTTTTTAGGACCATGTAAAAAGGCACGACTTGCCTAGAACAGTCTGGTTGCATAAGCAAAAGATTATGAAGTGGACGTAGCTCATGATTCGACCGAACCACTATAAAATATCGTGTGTCAGTTACTTTTGTCATACATTTTTTCTGCTTATTCTTTTGTTTTTTATTCATATGAATGTTCGTCGTAAACCACACGATAATCTTAAAACACGTAATTCAAAGAGTCTTCTATCAAACCAGAAGGACAATAGCATATAGATATCAAGGGGGCAGTAAAGTAAATGATACAACCCCAAGCACTATAACTCTCATGACTTAAGAATGAGTATAAAGGACAAGGAAGTGAATTCTCCACGAGGCATGAAGGTGCACCATGATTAAACGACCCCCTCGACTCCACTTTATCCTTGGCATCCGACGGGAGAGTATAAAGGCGCCAGGGACTGAGCACCGCAAATGAACTCCTACCCCACTGAAGGATTGGGGGGAAGACTAAAAGTTGAGTTCGAACTCTATCTTGGGCATACGATAGGAGAGTATAAAGGCATGTTGACCAAATGCCGCAAAAGGGCTCCTACCCCGTTGTAGTATCGGGGGCAAGAGTGAAAGTTGAGCTCGAACCCTTCATTTCCGGACATGGGGGGCAATACGTAGTCGATTCTAATCAATCCTCAACAATTCCTGGTCAGGCACCATGTCAATGATTGATTGGGGGCATATTTGTATATACACATCATGATGACATCATGATAAAAACAACTACAGAACTTTTAATTTTTTGACTGTTTATGACGTAGTTACGTTTATAACCTAGTTATGATTTAAATATTTATGCACATGACCAAGGATGTGAAATTTGCAGGTACATGATAATGTGAAAGAAACAGGATTTTCATTTACAAAGTGCAGAGCTACAACTGGTCAAAATGTGAGGGTCACTCTCACAACTACAACAAATGGCCAGTGGAAACTCAAAGGGAACAAAAACAAGTAAACTTTATTTGGGTTTTGGGGATGACTTCGACTTCTTCTCCTTCTTTTGTTTCTCTGGATCCTCCTTGTTAGCATCAAAAGTATCATGTTTTTTCCTTGTCTTCTTCCCTGAAGAAGGATCGTGTGGATCGTCAGAGGACTGGGAGTCAAGCTGTGTAGTAATGGATCTATATAGTTTTACGATCAGTCCAGAGCCAGGAGTGGCCGCGGCAAGCGGCGGTACATTTAAAGGACCTTCCTCGACTTTAGCTTTCAAAAGCTCGTCATTCTTAGCCTTGATTTCGGCTAAGGTCATACTATCATCCTCCTTAGTCTCTCCTGTGATGGCGACGTCCTCCTCTTCGTCCCCGTTGTCACCATTAGTGTCCTTCAGAGCTCCAATTATCTCAGCATCTTTAGGGACATTTGTGCTTGGTGGTATAATGGCCCTCTCAGCCACCTCAGTCTCTATCTCTCCTTTTCAACCCCTTCAGCTAGCTTGGCACCTACATCATGAGAAGCAACTGTTATTAATTTAGGGGAGAAGATCCCTTTAACTGTTCGCTCCACAATACGATGACAAGTTATAATAGCTATAACGAATTATGGAGAGAATATGGAGATACCTTCCGCCGATTGCTTGTTTGGAGCTGCAATAGAAACCCCAGCGAGTTGCGGAACAGGAGTTCCAAATATTAATGGGTCATCAGGATTATACACCTCGACCCCAGAAGTTTTGAGCTCCATGGCTGAGCTTGAACCCTCATTGACCTTGTTCTTTCCCTTGAGCTTAAGCCTCTCTTCCTCCATAGACTCTTTAATTAGGCATCTACCCTCTGCCAATCTCTCAGGTTCTTCACCTCTAAGAAAAGTCTACATAAGCTGATCTTCGTTGACAGCCTCGATTTGTAAATGTTGCTTCTCACTTTTGACAATCTGGTCTCATACATCAACTAGAGTGGTGGGATAATTCTTGATCCGGGATATGTCTATGGTTTAAATGACCTGAGCGAAAGAATCTATCAGCAATTCATCAAATTCCTTGATCTCCTGTTCAGCCATGCCAAGTTTGGTGCTGGCATCGGAAGCAGACTTGAGAGTTGTGTCAACATGTCCTTCAGCAAGAACTGCCCTTTCCTCGGCTTGAGCTAGCTGGGCCCTCAGATTTTCCATCTCCTTCTCCCAAATAGTTTTTTCTTCGTCGAAGCGGCCCTGTGATAATTTCACCTCGGTGTCAGCTGATCTGAGATCCTCTATCTCCTTTCTCATGGTTGTACGCTCCCGATTGTTTGAGTCAAACTCAGTGCAGAAGTGCCTCTCTGCCTCCTCTAACTGTTTCTTGTGATTTTCGGCATCCCGCTGAGCCAAAGCGAGATGATATTGGGTATCCTCTAGTTTTTCTCGGCCTCATCTCTGGACTTAACATCATACTCAGCCTTTTCCCATGCATCCTTTACGTCCATTTCTAGATGATGGATGACCTCGGAGAGTTCTTGGAGTGCTACTTCATTGCTCTGTATTGTGTAGCCACACGGCCTACTCGGTCCATGACTTCTGTATCCCAATCATCGGGAACTGGTTCAAGATCAGGAACAAAGTGAATATTTCCGAAATAGATGTCAGAGAACTGCTCCCGTAGATGCTCCGGTTTTGCCCGATTTTCAGAGGTAAGGACCACCAGTTGTGTAGTAGAAATATCAATGTTGCATTGTCCGGAAGGGGAAAGAGCTTTCTTCCCCTATTCCAAACCTTTTATTGGGTCTTTATGCTTGTCTTGGACTCATAAGGTTTTTTTTGAACAAACAAGGGTACTTAATTACAGGAAATAAAAGGATACAAAAATTTGAGTTGGCCAAAAATTACAACGCACATAAACAAATACTTTATGAAAGATAAAATCCAACTCAAGTAGAAGATAATACAACATTGGAAACATATCCCCAAACGACCCACAACTACACACATTCAAAATACTCTTCAAGACCATATACTGAAAATCACAAGCATTTCAACACGTCCGTAGATAAAACACAAAAGCCCAACAGTCCAAAACACAAGAGGATCAGCATGATCTATTAACACTGAAAATCATACACCATATATGGACACCTTAGCAAACAGGCCACAAACACCATATTGCATGAAATCTCAAATTCACCAGCACCACTTCAATTGGTATACAGCAAGCACGAAGATGAACAACTAAACTAAACAAACAAAAAGTCCCTGCAATCAGGTAGGAAGAAATTTATGAAATCAACACTGCCAGACTATTCTACAATATGCAAGAAGAGAAACTAATAAACGAGTAACAAACTCCAGCACTTCCATCATTCTTAAATTGTGCTTACTCTTAAACCTATTAAAAACACAGAAACTATCCCAAGAAACCAAAACAAAGAAGGTAATAAAAAAGAGCAAACCCAGCAGAGAAAGTTATCTCTTATTAATACCTCCTGTCAATATTTTTCCAGTAGACCCTCCATCTTCTTTAGACTTTCTAGTTTTGAACCTATTTTGAAATTGTGATACCAATCTAGTCGGGGTTATCCTCTACCAGGGGTTCACTGTTCAGCGTTATACTTCCACTTTTATACTTTCCATATTTAAATTTAGCTCTTTCTTTCTAAAACTGTTGAAAATGCTCCAAGAACTATCAGATTCCTCCATTAGAGAGTCCTTATCTGTTATATCTTCCCTACAATTAATGTTACCACTATCCTTGAGATCAACCAAATTGTCCTCTTCATGAATGTGTGAAGTGAATTGTGGCTTTTTGCTCATATTACTAGAAGCTTTACCCTTATCATAAGATTCTACTTCTGTCACTTTATCTAACCCACTATTAGATACCAAATTAATATCTAATATCTTTGCATCTTTAGTAGAACCATGATCAATCTCATTCAAAGCCTGCAAACTGATATTATGATCTGCTAGAACTGCAAAGGGATTATCATTTTTTAACATTTCATTCTGAACAACAACATTTCTACCAACTATCTCTAACTCGCTATTCTTTTCTAATGAATCTCTCTTTAAAGACTTTCTGCTATTAAAAGGCACATTCTTTTTTCATGTATATGATTAGCATCTATTTCCATAGCATTACCCTCTTTAAAATAGTCCTTAAGGACCCATACTTCTCAGATTTACACCTTATGCTTGAATGTCCAAATATTTTACAATGAGAGCATAAATCCGGAGTCCATTCATACTCAACTCTTTGCCAAATAACGTTCCCATTGTAGCACTTTATTGGAATAGAATCAGGGAATGTAAAATCACTATTTACTTCTAATAAAATTCTAGCATACGAAATACGTTTAAGTTCCTCTGTCACATTGTAAAGCTTAATGGGGTGTCCCAAAATCGAAGCAATCCTACTTAGAGACTTAACAGTCCAAAATTCTAGATCTAGATTAGGAAATTTAATCAATATAGGTAAAGTATGCAGAAATTCACGAGACAGTTTCATACCAGGCTTCCAATCTTTCATGAAAATCAATCTTCTAATATAAAAATATGGACCACCAGCAAGAATCCTATCATGATCTTCAACATTATCACATTTAATTATATAGAACCCATTCTCCCTAGTATAAAGCTCGTATTTCCCTCTAATGCCCTAATTCTTATCAATATGTTCTTTCCAAAACTTATAATACGGTCTATTTCCAAATACATAAAACACAATTGAATTCATCCATTTTTCTCTACCATGGTTTATCAGATTATCATCTATCACAGCATATTTAACGTCATTTTCCATAACAGGTTCTATATAATTCAACTGAATCGATTCTAAGTGATATCTATTCTCCTTCACAATGTCTATCCAGGCTTTAGAACGAGGAATATTAAACTTATCTTCACTCTCTTGAATATCAGAGACAAGATCTGCAAATTGCGATTTCATACTTAGATTTGGAGCATAAGAACTTTGATTTGGGGGATTCTTCTGCTTTGCATGTGATTAAGACGAGTTCTAATCTGGAGGAATTAACGATCTACAGTCGGAATCAAGTTTGGAGATGATGAATTGTTGAGGATTGGGAGAAGTTGAAATGTCGGTCGCCATTATCGTGGGTTTCTCTACTGCTAACATTGTTTAATTCTGGACTCATAATGTTTCTTGGAGGGTTTATCCTGAGAAGGGATACCCTTCGGGGGGAACGAAGCTTTGGGAAGTTGTTTACCTCTAGTAGGTTGCAATTGACGACTATAGTGCTTCTCGAGATCTTGCTTTGAAGGAGAGCGAGAGCGTGAAGAATGAGGTTGATGAAATTCATAGTGCTTCCGGCTATCTCTCCCGTGACTCTCGCCAAGGTCATGCTTGGTAACAGGATTAAATCTGGGTGTGTATTCGCAAAGGACACGACGAGAATAGCGGTGACGAGTCATTTTTCTTGCCAAAACAACAAGCAAGTATAAGAGCCATGAGTCAGTACAGTGTATAGATGTCGTGATGTACAGTGTATGTGTCTTGTGTGATCCCCCCTAACTGACCAGGGCCCGGAGCCAGGTTTGTCTATACGATATCTCTCTCTTCATCAGGAGTAGGTTCCTCCTCAGAAGTAGGGGAAAACGACCCTGTTCCAATATCCTCAGAAGTGTAGATGGCAGTGGGAGTTTGGCTATATCTCCATATATTTGTTACTCTTTAAAGAATCATTAATCGAGGGCTTAGCCGGTGGCGGTGTCTTTGGAGATGATTCCCCTTTGGGAATGGAAACACCCTTTGGTTCGTCTGCTCGAGCTTCACCTCCAGCATACACGTTCATCTCTTCATCATCATGAACAACCATCGGCGAAGGACTTTTAGGACGCTTAATAGTCATTGTAAGTTCTATGGTCACCAGTCCCTCAACCGGGGGCATGCTGCTAGATTTCCCTAGATCTTTAGTTGGGGGCACGTACTTGTAAGGCTTACCACCCTGACCAAGCCCCTGTCTTAAATCTAAAAGGTGGTGTTTATGGAGGTTCTCGTCGGTTATGCATTTCTTGATCTTTCGAAAATAAGACTCGTTCTTTACAAGGCGGGACAAACGATCTTCATATACTTTACCCTCTTGCTTCTTAGAATTGGGATCTGTAAAAAGAAAACGAAGCATTAGAACGTTGGTTTATGAAGTTGAAACAGACAATTAAGAATCTAAAACTTACTCGACTGCAGCCACTTCCTCACACACCTAGCCTGATGCTTTATATAGAACCACTCAGATTTAGCATCACCTAAGTTGTGTGTCCATCCGTCAAGACCATCTTAGTGGGGATCGACTCGAAGAAAACAAAATTTGGGGTCCCTATGGGGCGATGTTTGAAGTGGAAATAGAAGTTCAAATCTTTATAGGAAAGCTCAGTATCCATAATTTCTACGTAGGCGATATACAAGGTATATAGTGCAACATAATGATTGGGATGAAGTTGCATAGGAGCAATGCGCAGTCGTCTCCGGAGATCGACGATCAGAGGAAACAGAGGGATAGCGCCTACTAAGAACATGACCTTGCTAATAGCCATATACCCTTCTAGAGAAGAATGAGGCCTATCCTTTTTATCTGGGGTTTTAACGTCATGCCATGGGATCCCATGCTTTAAGCAGATTTTCTTTAGCTTTATATCATCAAGTGTGGAGGTTATAGAGTCACTTGGATCGTCTAATTTTTTGACACCCTCAAGTTCATCAGGAGCGCGGGTATTTCCAATCCCATCTTCTTCTTCTTCCTCGAGCATCGTACTCTCGGGGGATGATGATTCTACATCAATATCCGTCTCATAATCAGATCCAGAATTATTCCAATCCGGATCCGATGGAAGTATGTTAGGATTGTAATAATTTGACGGTTCTAGTGCTGCACTTTTCTCCGATAACCTTGTTGAACGTCTGTCAGACATATCTGTTATGCTGATAAACAAATATAGAAGAGAATTAGAGTATAGTAGCCCATGACCCCCGTGTGTGCAGGTGTTAGTGTGTGCCAGTGTATGCATTGATGGAAAGAAAAACATGAGGTAAAACAGAAGAGAAAATAATTAGTCATCATATGTCTTTAAGTTAAGTCCTCGTCCAGTCCAGGGTAATTGGTTTGAAGGCTCTATCCTAACTGTTCGTCAATTTGTTCGAGTTGTTGTTGAATCCTAGCCGAAGTATGTGTCGACGTATTTTGATTAATTGATATTGCTTAGTCAAGTATAGTGGTAAAAGGAGGATTGACTTAAATTTATGAAGCTCGGTATTGCGGCTTGTAACAAGGGATCGGCTCGCTGGGAGGAGTCCGGTTCATGGTTATAGTACGACTCGTGGTCAAGCATCCTCTCATGCACCATATCGGTTCGCCTTATCCAGCTCGTGAAGGAGAGATCGGATCGTGATTTGAATTTGGTCTAAAGGTTATGACGTAATGCTCATCGGCTCGTGTTTGAGTGACTCGCGAACTATCACCACGACTCGCCTCACTATCTCCTTCCACGAACCGATGCCTTGTTCCCTTCCACAAGCGAACCCACTACCATGCTCCACGATCCAACTCGACTCCTAGTCCCTCTTCACAATCCATACTGCGAAGTCACACCTCCTATCCGAACAATTCCGCCTCAATTCATAATCACCCGGCACATCGCCCCTCTCAGTCCCTAACTCCACAAACTCCTCACAGCATCGTCATCCGTCCATAAAGCCGCTTTGTCAATGGGAATCTCAACCACCATTACCACCGACGCTGGTGGTGATGTCAGGGATGATGGCGAATGATTTACCCATAGAGATTGATAAAAGATGGAAGAGGGACCAACGTTTAATTCTATGCAAACTTCCAAACATAAATAGATTGCGAAAGTGAAAATCTTGTTACCTATTTTAATTATGGAAACAGGTTCGATGCTGTATAGATTTCAGGGCTAGGGTTTAAATTGTTCAAAGGAAATTAAGGCTATAGAAAGAAGAATAAGAATAGGAGAGGGGCGGAGTTATACGTGCTGTCACGATGGGTCTTGTGAGTCCCCTACTTTCCCGATAAGGCATTTGGGCTTGGCCCATCTGATACGTGGTACTTGGCCTAGATTCGCATAAGCTGGCGCAGGAGCGGGGTCTATTAACTATTCGTGGAAGCCCTATTTTACCCCAAAAATGACGTCTTGGAATTTTTGGCGAGAGCATGGGGAGTACAAAAGGATTATTGAAGGCCCATGCAAGCACATCGTTAAAAATCCATGAAGTAGTTTCCTATCGACAACAAAAGAAAGTTTGCTAACCTACCTAAAGAATTACTCGCAGTTCGCTTTGAACTTCAAAGTTAGGGAGTCGACTAATAAACAGGAAATAATTGGAAACTCAATCTGTTAATTATACTCATCTCGAGATATCAGAAAACATGGTTTCACAAAGAAACACGACATCATGAAGCGATGTGACCACATAAACAGATGTGACTGTTGGTGCTCACCATTTCAGGGAAAGACAATTTGACCATTTCGAAGCACGTCCCATCCTTGATAAAACGCACTTAGAGAGGGGAAAACGTTGGCTAGAATTTCAACTAAGTCGCCTGCCATTTAGACATTTACGGTCAGATTAACGATGATTTACACACACAAACTCGAGACAAATACATCCTGGCTTGTGAAGCACATAAATCGGCTCGTGGGCCACCTCATCGACCAACTCGTGAGCCACCTTATCGACCCTCTCATGAGCCTCCTGATGGTTCAACATCGGCTTGTGACCTTGGGTCACGACCCGATTCTATAGCCAGGGCACCAGCTTGACCCATTTAGCTCCTATCTCCCACGACCCGAAGTTCTTGTATCTGGTGACACGTGTCCATAACGATCATGTTGGCAACTCCATCAAGCCACGAACCGCTCCGAGATTCCCGGGATTGGTGCCACATGTCTTCACGAACCGCCTGTCGAAGTCACCTATAAATAGCCCAACACTTGGCATTTTTCAGGATCTTTTATCAATTGAGAGTTCTGATTCCACCATTATCATACTTCCCTCATTTCTAATCAGAGATATCTAGAATTTGTTGAGTGAATTATCATTGTAAAAGTGAGACTGAGGGGAAATTGTGATTGTGCTTGCATTCATTCGTATAATCAAGGTCATATAAAGTAGACGTAGGTTCTTTAACGCCATACCACTATAAATTTGGTGTGTTTGCTGTATTTCATTTCATTTCTAGTTATAATTCTTTGCGACTCAAGATAATATGGGTGTTAGAACCATATTTTGGTCTAATAATGCCGATCCAAGGTCATTTTCTTGATCCCGAATTTTGAATATTGACGACTTCGAGTGTTTGTGAGATTCGCTATTTTGTCTAGACCATTCCGAGTTTGTGTAGGCTCACGCCCGAGCCCTAAGTGATCCAGGGACGAAAAATTCGTAGTGTGGCAGCCTTGTAAAAAGGTGGGTCGGCAACTTTAAATTAGAATTAAATTATTAAAAGCGATAAATAATTTTACTTAATAGTATTATGTACTAACCAAAATTTAAAATGATGAATATATTCAACATAATTTAACATGTGAAATAAATTGTGCTAAATTCACTACAAACGACAGTTTATCGAGGAAGCAGGAGTGTGAAAACCAACCCTTTGTAATACCACAAAAGAATATCGAGGGAAAAGAAAGTAAGATGGATTAACTACCATACACGGGTTAATGATAAAATCTTATAGTGGAACGATATATTTATTGCACTGAATATACTTGAACAGAATATGATAACATCACTGGTTGAACCTGAGTTTTATGGACTTTAGTGAGTGTTTTTAGAGAGCACTTATAGTCTTACTAAGGTTAGCAAAGGGTTCTATTTTAAAAATAATTATTAGATGGTTGTTAGTATAGAATTCACTCTTGATTTTGAGTTTATCTGTAACAGGGTATGAGGTTCTTTGAATTATAGTTTACTCTTAATTTATAATGTGGATTTGCATTACTATTTTGGCGAATGTTGATTTGCGCGTTTAAAAATTAAAAGACATGATTTTTCAATATTCACAATTGTTACTACCAAAATCAACAGCGAGGAAAGCTAACAGTGAAGGGGTATCGGACGACCAAAAGTTTCGCAGAAGGCTCGATAGAAAGTGGGGCCTAACAATGTGAAGAAAGAAAGGTAGGTAAACATAATCCAGAAGACCGTATCAGCCGTGACTTTTGTTGCTCCAAAATGAGGAAGCCGAGGAGGACTAGAGAGCGAAACCGACAGGACCTCTCCACCATAATCAGTCTAACGGGATTCTCTTGACAGTATCGACCCGACGAAAGGCTCTGCATGAGGAGCCGCTCTGATCTAGAACCGAAGAAATCAAAGGCGACAAAGCCCGAGAGGAAAACTTCAATAATAACATATCCATCCACTGATACATCTAAAGGAGAAAGCTCTAGAAGCCATAAACCAAAGGAGCATGAGGGCCACCTGGAACCAAGCCCCGGAGCATCTACCGCATGAACACCGAAAGGACGAAGTCACAGAGAACAGGATTAATGTCAGAAGCCACTCTCCGAGAATCCAGGCTACCGTAGAAAGCCCTTCCGAAAGACCAACCGAGACCCAAGCGAATACACAGGCTACCCGTACTAATCCACTTAGTACCGAAACCAATGGCGGTTTCGAGCCGGTAGATATCAACATACGTCACGAGGCCCAGTCCCTCCACGTATTCACGATAAAGCCGAAAGCCTACATCTGAAAGCTCGTGTCTGCAAGCCTATGTTTACAAGATACTTTCAGAGATTTAAGTATCGTCCAGGGACCGTGGCCGATGCATCAAAAGCGATTAAAGGTCCCACACCCGAATCCAAGAATAAAGCGACCGACAAGGATCCTTGCAGGCCCACCGGCCTATCGACGGAAGGAGTCCTGAGCCATTATAAATAGGACTCCATATGCCACCCAAAAGGGGGACTTTTTTGGAGGTTCTCACCTTTCCGTAATCTTGGGAAACAACTTAGAAAGTAACACTAATGGAGAATCCCTCCCTATAATCTCAATGTATATCCATTATAAGCTCAATAAAGGAGATCTTCTCATGAGAAAATTACTTTGTAAGTATGTATTTCCATTTCTCTAATTGTAATAGTCATAATTTATCGTTAATTCTGTTTAGGAGCTCGAACTTGAGTCCATTACACCCTTGAATGGTAATCGAACCTCGTTCATTGAGTTTAGACCCGATTTGTTGAACCCCAGCGAACTTGCACCATTGAACCTTAGCCTCCCAATTCCCACTAAAGTCAATCATAGAAGAGGGTCGATCCACCCAGCTTCCCCTTAAGATCTATCCCTACCAACTCATTTCCGGTGTTGACGAAAAGTATCGTCAACATTTTGGCGCTAGAAGGAGGGCCCCGAACTTTTGACCTTGTGGTTAACAGCCGAAAATCTACCTATGTTGTTCCGTTTCGGATTGGACTAGCTTTGAAGAAGAAAGATTATGTGCAAGTGACTCAGATGAAGATTCTCAGGATCTCAAACGGATAAGTCAAGAACCACTAGCCGTAGGTTACTGGAAGAGCAAGAGCTAAGAGCAGAGGCTTTATGAGTAATCGGGGGGAACAGGACGGTGGAACTACATGCCTTTGAGGCAGGGAGTAACAACTCCTCCCACATGGAACAAACCATGGCGTTCTCACCCATTAGATCTACATTAGAAGAAATTAGCATTTTCCCCCACTTGAAGGATGCTCTCTACATGCAAGTCAAGGGAATGACGCTCGAACGTGAAAAAATGGACGACTTCGATTGCTTCGCCGATAGATGGACCAAAGAGGTGACGACTCAATTTCAATACAATCCGGAAAGAGAGGGCAAGGGTATAAGAACCATAACTGAAACGGTTCATAGAAGGATCACACCCCGTTGACGAAAAGGGCACCTAAAATACCTCAGGAATGCCACCTCACTACTTCTAGGGAGAATGTTTATTTCTTAACCAAACACGAACTCAACTATTGGACCTCCACGAAGAAGAAACCTAAATACGAAAGAAAGACCGGGGGTCTAACTGTCATTATCACTTGACGAATGGACACGAGACTAATCACTACAGAACTCTCAGGGAAGCCATTATCAGATTCGTCAGTCAAGGCCAACAAGAGGAATTTGTCGAGAAATTGTGGTGAACTTAAGAGAATCCTTAGGAAAAGGGTTAATGCATGTGTGTCGGCGTATGGAAGGCCCGTTCCTTAGATTTTTAGAAGGAAACCCAAAAAGGGTCCAATTATCAACGGATTAAATCCCTCGTCATCGCCAAATTGGCTGAGGCGAGGCATCCCCCCGAAGGGGGGATGATTGTGTTAGTCGTTCTCCTTTCCCAAACCAGAAGGGGCAGGGTTAAAGCGTCGAAACCGTAAGCCGTCGTTCCACACCAGAAATGGTCGTGGCGGTGCATCTAAAAATTAGCATGCCCTACCTCTGCTCGCAGAAGAGTACGCCCTGCCTCTGCTCGAACTAAGCACGTCCTACCTCTTCTCGCAGAAGAGCATGTCCTACCTCTGCTTATGTTCTGCGGTACCCGTAGAAGGGAGTGCAAACCTCTATCATCGCCTACAATGGTCAGGATAGGGCACCCCTTGGAGGGGGTGGCGTATAAGCCTTTATCAGTGCCTACGATAGCCCGTGTAGAGCGTCAAAAGAGTAAACTTTATTTCTGTGCCTACGATGGCCCCGTCTAAGTTTGTAAACCCTCATCATCGCCTACGATAGTCAGGATGAGGCGCCTCCTAGAGGGAGGTCAGATAAGTCCTTGGGCCCTGCTTGTGGATAAGCTAGCCAAGCGCACCGGACACATAGGCCTAAAGAGTGGCCAACGATGCACGTACAACCTCTGCTTCCTAAATCAAATCTGAAGGGCTTACTCGCTCTATTAATACCGAAGGGGTTTCGGTTCCATATGCTAAATACCCGAATCTAGGTCGATTTGGCGCTTGATTAGTACCGAAAGGGGTTTCGGTTCCATATGCTAAATACCCTAATCTGGGTCAATTCAGCGCTCTATTAATACCGAAAGGGGTTTCGGTTCCATATGCTAAATACCCGAATCTGGGTCGATTCGGCGCTCTATTAATACCGAAATAAGTTTTGGTTCCATATGGTAAATAACCAAATCTGGGTCGATTCGGCGCTCTATTAATACCGAAAGGGGTTTCGGTTCCCAATGCTAAAATACCTGAATCTGGGTCAATTCGGTGCTCTACTAATACTGAAAGAAGTCTCAACTACCTATGCTAAATACCTGAATTCGGGTCGATTCGGCACTTCAATAAATGCCGGAGGAGGTTCCGTTCGTCCCTATCAGGACCCAATTCTGGAGCATTTCAGCACTTCACAAATACCTAAGATGATTTTGGTCTTCCATGCATATTCGGATTTAGGACAACCTAACCCTACACAGATGTTAGGGAAGCAATTCAACTCTGTCTCAAATCACGGCGCAAATTATACATTGGTAGCTTTTCTCATTTCACTTCGTTACATGGGCGCACCAAATATTCACACTTATACACAAGACACGAGCAAGTATTTTGGATCTTTTGTGATTGAACGCGTTATGGTACAGTTAGTCCCGTAGGAGGATACAGGAAACTATTCGCAAGAACTCGAGATGGACCCAACAGAACATTTTGTGCCTAGTCACGATATAACGATGGTTAAAAGGAAAGCCCTGAGATCAAAATACACATTTGCACGCCAAATCATATCGTTGTAGGTCCAAGCTTTATTGATGCGTGCTACTTATATAAAATGCCGCACTCCATTATTAAAATGCATGGTACCATACGCAAAGAAAAAAAATTGAGGAAGAGAAAATGTTCCTAAAGCAAGGAAAAGAGAAGAAAGCATGCTTCAACACGACAACTCCCATATGAGCAGTAGACCAACTTCCAATAGGATGCACTCTATCCATGGAACCAGGAGGAAGTGGAAGAATGACGAATCGTGGAACGCAAAAGCTTGTCGACCTTTTGCATCTTTTCTGTCACCACGCTAGGGTCATCCGGGGGTTTAGGTTGCCATTTTAAAGCTTGATTGAAAACCTTTCCCATCGCTCGGAGATTTTTTTTCCTTCCTCAGATCGAAAGCATCTACACCTAAGAACCATTCCTCCCTTTGCAGATGCTTAAGTTTGGAGGTATAAAAGTCAGCACAATGAGAGCTGCTCTCAACCTCCTTCACATCATAAAAACTTTTTATGCCCATCTTAAGCTGTCTATGCCACCTATTAGCAAAGGAGTGATGTACCCAGAGGGATGCTCCCCAATCTCAAATTCTGAGGAGACGTATTATGTCGAGACCAACAACTCACTAGGGGAAGAGACTCCGATGGCACATCCAAATACAGTCTCCCATTCTTTGCATTTCACTAGTGCGTCTTTCCATTTCGCCTCTAAGTCCTTAACCTGGTGCCGCAAATCATCCCTTTCTTCATAAAAATCGACAGTAGGATTCGTTTTTATACTCCTCTTTGTTTCGAGGATGTCTTTGTCTCTTTTCCTTATTCTAGTCTCCAACACACATATTTGCTCCGCCAAACGTTGCGCCTATTGTTTCCTGAATGGGGTACGTCCGCCACCTACGGTGGTAGGAAAAACTCCCAAACTAAAGGGAAAAGATGCACCTCTATTTGCAAGAGAGGGAATGTCTTCAGGTAAATCGTCCTGTTTAAAAAAGCAGATAATCTACCTTTAACGATTTTATTTCGAATCCAAGAAAAGCATGCAACAAAGAAGAGGTAAAAGCAAATTCAATTCACATTCGCACGCGCTATTGTTAAAAAGAAAAGAAAAACATATAGATATAACAGATCATCTTTCCCCGATATTCTTTTCCTTCATATTACATATTAACTTTGCATGATGGGGTCTAAGTTTCTTTAATATTATCTCCTTATCGTTCCCTAAGAAGTTGAAAGATAACCGAGGATACTGCAAATAAATACTTTTGAGTTCTTTCAAGAAGCGTTCTCTGCTGGACCTAAAAAGGGGCTTGGTGAGGAATTCCCTCTTCAGCTTAGAAAGAGAACGAAGGTCACCCTTAAAAATAAAAAATAAAAGAGAAGTGAGCATCAAAGGCATCACCTTTAGCTCCGCGAGAATAGATCATCAAAAGTCAATTGATACAAGTAAAGAAAGAATCCAGAGGACGAGTTTTACACCTGGAGAATGGAGGAACCTGCACACACCGCCTGCTCTCTCTCACCAAGTTTCGGAGGATTTACCCCCTAAGCCAGACCATCATCTCCATACGAACTGTCAACATTACCTAATTCCTTCTGCAATATCGAATTTTCATTATCCTCGGGGGGCGGATAGTCGAACATCTTTTCAACAAACAGAAGATCCTCGACCTTCGCTTTCCCTCTTTCCGAATCTCTAGTACCCTGATTCAAGGCAATAGTACTACTCGTGATTTTGTCCCAAAGGGATGGAGGAAGAGAAGGATAGCCCATGTCAGGAAACTTGTCATAGTTATCAAGGTAAACTGAGAGGAGAACCTCCTCATAGTAGTCAGACATCATATCCGAAAAATGCACTTTCAAGAACAAAGAAATCTGATTCCGAGTTTCACGAATTATTCGCTTGGCATCAGAAAGAGTCGCTTCCCTTGTTTGCAGTCCCCCTATTTGTCGCATCATCATATCTGACCGTTCGCGATTAAGAGCCAAAACCTCGGCAATCAAGGAACTGTTGACAACCCTTTCCCTCTCAAGAGACTCCATCAACTGACCACGAATCTCTTCATTTCTACTCTTCACCAGGGATAGATCGTAAACCTTAGACTCCAACATAGCATTCTCCCTCCGAAGCTCCTCCTTATCCCGGAGTAGAGAGGCAGCTACAAATCTGGTAACATACCAATCCTTGGCTATCTAAAACAAAGGGGGGAGGAGGGAGTGAGCCAATAGTGATGCAGTGTTAGTCCTTACATCAATCAGGTAAACAAAAAGCCACAAGAAGACAGAGATGCGAACCAAGAATTGTCATTTAACAAAGTTAAGATAAAACCCAAACTATCCTCCAGGAACAAGTTTCTGAATATCGGAGACATTGATAGTTGATAAAGAAGATCCTACAATTACATCAAAGTATGAGATCTGAAAAGAGGGACCCATGGGGTTAAACAAAGAATGAGGAGAAAGGGAGGGGTCGCACTCCCTTAAATCTAGACCTTCCTGAAAATCGGATCTTAGGAGACCAACAACAAAATCACTTCCAGTAGTCTCTACAGAGGAAGGACAGACATTGTGAAAACCTCTAGGTGAAGGTACAAGAGGGGTATGCAACAGCCGTTGGCAGGGCGATGCAACAATTTCACCTTTAGAAGGACGGGAAGTAGAATTTACTTTCTTGTGGTAACGGAAGTAATCGCTGTCGGAAACTGGAGCAGATCTCTTCTTAGGCAGGGGTTCGAGGGAAGAAAAGGCCATGAGGGTTGAGAATAAGCTATCTTCAAGAAACATAGAACAAGAAGGGGAAGTTTGTTCTAGAAGACTCCATCCCAAAGAAGAAGAGACATACCCGGGAAGAAATTTTGAGGGCAACGGACTAGAGTGCTGGTCAAAGACGCCTGGAATCTCGCTTACAGCATCACTCACTTGGATTTCCCTCAGCCCAAAATCTTCCTCTGTCAAACAAAGCCTAGATTCATCCAGAATGAAATTTCCGATTAGTGTAATCTCGAACATGACCCTGCCAGGTGATATCGTAACATAAATGTGTAGTTAAATCTAATTTTTCTTTGATAGTTATACACAAATACCACATGGGCATACAAACGATTTGAACTTTCATCATCCTCTAAAACAATAATCCTAGCTTAAGAAACTGATGTCAGTATGTTGGGTTATCCACCACTATATTTACAGCCAATCAAAGCTGAGATCTTACGAAAATAATGCAAAAAATTTAGATGAACGGTAACCTTGTTTTGGTAAAACGCTATGCAGGAAAAGGGAGAGGAAGGATGAAGAGGAAGATCTATCTCACCTCCCAGCTGTCTACCTGAGAAGGAATCAATGGGCGAGATCCATATAAGAAAAATAAGGCCACTGTACGAGGGTAAAGTGAAGGAGATTGCGCTCGGTATTCAGAATACCGAGGCAATCCTGATCAGTCAAAAGGGGAGTGATCAACGCTCCCGATCGAAGGAAGGAAGAAGACATAAAGATAACACCTCAAAGAAAAAACAAAAGTTGACTTGAAAAGTCAAAAGCACCCCTTCACTAGGGGGGAAATGTTACTACTAAAATCAACAGTGAGGAAAGCTAACAGTGAGGGGGTATCGGACGACCGAAAGTTCGCAGAAGGCTCGATAGAAAGTGGGGCCTGACAATGTGAAGAAAGAAAGGCAGGAAGACATAATCCAAAAGACCGTATCAACCGCGACCTTTTGTTCCTCCAAAAGGGGGAAACCGAGGAGGACTAGAGAGCAAAACCGACAGGAACCCTCCACCATAATCAGTGCGACAGGAATCTCTTGACAATATCGACCCGACGAAAGGCTCCGCATAAGGAGCCGTTCTGATCTAGAACCTAAGAAATCAAAGGCGACAAAGCCTGAGAGGAAAACTTCAATAATAACATATCCATGCACCGATACATCTAAAGGAGAAAGCTCTAGAAGCCATAAACCAAAGGAGCACGAGGGCCACCCGGAACCAACCCCCGGAGCATGTACCGCATGAACACCGAAAGGACGAAGTCATAGATAACAGGATTAACGTCAAAAGCTACTCCCCAAGAATCCAAGCTACCGCAGAAAGCCTACTAAAAGACCAACCGAGACCCAGGTGGATACACAGGCTACTCGTACTAATCCACTTAGTACGGAAACCCATGGCGGTTTCAAGCCAGCAGATATCAATATATGTCACGAGGCCCAATCCCTCCACATATTCACGATAAAACCGCAGGCTTACATCTGAAAGCTCGCGTCTGTAAGCCTATATTTACAAGATACTTTCAGTGATTCAAGTATCGTCCAAGGACCGTGGCCGATGCATCGAAAGCGATCAAAGGTCCCACACCCGAAGCCAAGAATAAAGCGACCGACAAGGATACCTGCAGGCCCACCGTCCCATCGACGGAAGGAGTCCTGAGCCACTATAAATAGGACTCCAGATGCCACTTTAAGGGGACTTTTTGGGGGTTTTTGGGGGGTTCTCATTTTTCTGTAATCTTGGGAAACAACTTAGAAAGAAACATTAATGGAGAATCCCTCCCTATAATCTCAATGTATATCCATTAAAAGCTCAATAAAAGGAAATCTTCTCATGAGAAAATTACTCTGTAAGCGTGTATTTCCATTTCTCTAATTGTAATAGTCATAGTTTATTGCTTCCATTACACCCTTGAATTGTAATCGAACCTCGTTCATTGAGTTTAGACCCGATCTGGTGAACCCCAGCGAACCTGCACCATTGAATCTTAGCCTCCCAATTCCCTCCAAAGTCAATCAGAGAAGAGGGTCGATCCACCCAGCTTCCCCTTAAGATCTGTCCCTACCAACTCATTTCCGGTGTTGACGAAAAGTATCGTCAACAACAGTGTACTATAAGAAAATGGAAAATCATTCCGACTTAAGTTTGACCATTATTTGTATGTAGAATAAACCTAACCAGAATTGGGAAATCCTGTATTTTTGATCGTATAAACTAAATATAGTTTCATTAGAAAAATTCTTGTAATAGTATTTGGGTATTTATATTTTGTTATCTCACTTTGTTGGTTGTGAAATAATGCACGATCCATCTTACTTTCGAGAGTTGAGGGTATGAATACCCGATTTCTTTTACGAGGTCCCATTCATGAAATTATAATTTAATTTTATGTTATCCAAAATGCTAAAATATTTTCGTGTACTCAAAATAAGAGTGTGAGGGAGGAGGAGAGACTAACATTTATGCCTACAAATAAAACTACTTCTTAAAGCTAGGAGAAAAGATGAAAATTTCTTAGTTAATGGGCCTCCATCATTATTTATTTATTCACTAAATTAATATCATTTACTATTATTTTAATCCTCTGCCTCATCCACATAAATTTCTTCATCTATGACACTAATTGCCTTCGCTTTCAATTAGTATGTTCATCAACTGTAATGCCTTCTACTTTAATATCTATGTCATACTACGGTTTAGGTTGAGTTATGTGTAGTTTGGTAAATGTTGGAACTTTTGGTATCAAACTAATTTGCTTTGAAACTAGTAAAATTTCCTATAATGGCATACTATTTGATAAATGCAATTCATTAGAGCAATTGACAAATTTTCTCTAATAATTTGTTCCAGTTTATTAATCTTACATTTTTGCTTTCTTTTTCTTTCGTTTTCAGTTAGTAAATAAATTTTTTATGTTAATATACTGAGCTGTAGCAAAGGCTAACGTATAATGGTTAACTAAATAAAAATTATTACTACCAAAAACTAATAGTGGAACAAGCTGGCGGTGAAGGGGTATCGGATGACCGGAAGCTCATCAAAGGCTCAACAGAAAGTAAAGCCAAATGCTAGGAAGAGCTAAGAGTAGGAATAAATAACCCGAAAAGCCATATCAACTGAAACCCTCCTAGGGGAATGGATCGTAAGAACTACGGGGTGTAACCGACATGATCTATCCGCAAGGGTCAATCCGACAAGATCCTTCCGACAGTATCTGTTCGATAGAAGATTCTATCACAAAGAGTCATCCTAATCCAAAACCAAGAAAGTCAAAAGCAATAAACCCGTCAGGTGAAGCTCAAAGGGATCTTCGGTAATGATCTGCCTAAGAACCGATACACTTGAAGGAGAGGGAGGCGAAGGCTAAACCAAGAAAACACAAAGATCATCCAGAACCAGCTTCCGGGGCATTTGTCGTACGAATTCCGGAAGGCCAAATCCACAAATAACATAAAAGTGACACCGGAAGCCCCTTTCGAGGATCCAGGATACTTCAAAAGAGCTCCGTCAAAGAAGTAACCGGGACCCAAGCAGGGACACAGGCTACCCGTACTAATCTACCCAGTACCGAAACCCACAGTGGTTTCGAACCAACAGTTATCAACATACATCATGAGGTCAAGCCCCTCTAAGTATTCATGATAAAGCCGGAGGCCTGCATCCGAAATCTTATGTTCGAGAGCTTACATTCAGGAGTTGTTGTCGAGGATTCAAGTACCATCCAAATACCATAACCAATACTCCAAAGACGGCCGAAAGTCAAGCGCCTGAAACCCAGGATAAAGCACCCAAAGACCCCCATTGACCCAATAGCCCATCAGTTGAAGGAGCCCTGAACCACTATAAATAAGACCCCAGGGGTCACATTCGGGGAATCGATTTTCTTTTACACTTGTACTCTTAAAAGTAAACTGGGCACTGAGATTAATCCAGGGATTCTCCCAAGTACATCTATGTACTCCCACCGAAAGTTTAACAAAAAGGGATCTTCTTATAAGAAATTTGCTCTATAAGTGTATATTGTTATTTTTTAATCATCATTGTTGCAGTTTATTTTTCATTCCCCAGATAAGCATGGATTCCCGTCCCTACATGTCCCCAAATAGCATAATATACTTCATTCCCTGAGTTTAGATCCATTCTGGTAGTCCTTGGAGATCCCATACCCCTAAGCTTTGATATATTGGGTGGAGATCCGATTTAGCCTTAAAAATAAGTAGCCTTAAAAATAGGTCGAACCGCTTATTTTCCCTTTAGATCCGTTCCTGTTGACCCATCTCTTGTGTTGACGAAAAATATCATTAACATTTTTGTGCTAGAAGGAAGGCCCGAACCTCCGACCCTTTGATTAACCCCATCACATATCTACATGGGTTGTTCTGTCCCGGATTGGACTAGCTTTGAAGAAGCAAATTTATGAGTAAGAGATCCAGAAAAAGGTTTTCAGGATCTCAAGCGGATAATTCAAGGACCACCAGCGATGGGGTGATGGAAGAGCAAGAAGCCTTGCGGGTGATAAAGCGGAAGAGAAAAATGGAACTATCTGCTCACAATACTGGGGATGATAGCTTTTCCCAGATAGGACAAACCTTAGCGCTCCCGCCGAGTAGATCTACACCGGAGGATACTGGGGTTTTCTCTCACCTAAGGGATGCTCTCTACGGGAAAGTTAAGGGAATGACACTCGAGCAAGAGATAATGGACGATTTCAACCACTTTGCCAACAGATGGTTTAAGGTGATGTCGTCTCAATTTCAGTGTGTCCCGGGAGGAAAGAACGAAAGTATGAGCACTGCAGCTAGGCTAAGCCACAGGGGGATTAGGCCCCAGCAACAAAGACGAGAACATACGTCAGGGGTACTCGAAGAGTGCTACCTCACTACTTCAATGGATAACATTTACTTCCTAACCAAACATGAACTCAACTATTGGACATCCACGAAGAAGAAGCCTAAATACGAAAGAAAAACAGGAGGGCCTTACTGCCATTACCATCTGATGAATAGACATGAGACTAACCACCGCAGAACCCTCGGGGAAACCATCGTTAGATTTGTTAACCAAGGCCAATTACGGGAATTTATGGAAAGATCAAGGTGAATTCGGTAATAATCCTTGGGAAAGAAATTATCAAACATGATTTAAGGGTATGGAAAGACCTCTTCCTTGAAGTCACAAGGAAACCCAAAAGGGATCGGACTGTAAATGGATTAAAACCCTCATAATCGCCAAATTGGTCAGGACGAGGCATCCCTCGGAGCGGGGTGACATGTTAGTCTTTCTTCATGCCCAAGTCAGAGGGGGCAGGGTTAAAGCATAAACCGCTGTTTCACACCAGAGATGGTCGTGGCGGTGCATCTAAATATAGCACGCCCTGCCTCTACTAGAACTAAGCATGTCCTACCTCTGCTCGCAGAAGAGCACGTCCTACCTCTGCTTATGCTCCGAATGACCTGCAGAAGGGAGCGCAAACCCCTATAATCGCCTATGATGGTCAGGATAGGGCACCCCTCGGAGGGGGTGGCGTATAAGCCTCTATCAGTAACTATGATGGTTCGTTTAGAGCATCAAAAGAGTAAACCTTAGTTTTGGGTCTAAGATTTCCCCGTCTAAGTTTCCAATACCTTATCATCGCCTACAATGGTCAGGGTAAGGCGCCTCCTGGAGGAAGGTCGGGTAAGTCCTTGGGCCCTGCTTGCGGATAATCTAGCCAAGCGCTCCAGATGCACAGGCCCAGAGAGTGGCCAAAAAAGCACGTACATCCTCTGCTTTGAAATCAAAGGCCCAAGAAGAGGCTCACGAAGCATGTACAACCTCTTCTTCACCGATCGAATCCAAAAGGAATACCGAAACAACAAATACCGGAGAGGGTTCAAGTCTTCTATACTAATGCCCGAATCTGGGTCGATTCAGCTCTTCACAAATACCGGAGGGAGTTCCGGTCTTCTATATTAATACCTGAATCTGGGTTGATTCGGCTCTTCACAAACACCGAAGGGAGTTCAGGTCTTTTATATTAATACCGAAATCTGGGTTGATTCGGTTCTTCACAAATACCGGAGGGAGTTCCGATCTTCTATATTAATACCCGAATTTGGGTCGATTCGACTCTTCACAAATACCAGAGGGAGTTCCGGTCTTCTATATTAATACCCGAATCCGGGTTGATTCGGCTCTTCACAAATACCGGAGGAGGTTTTGGCCATCTATACTAGTACCCGAATCTAGGTTAAGTCGACGCTTTGCGAATGCCGGAGGGAGGGCTCCATGATTCCCAATCTTTAAATTATTCGGATAAGGGTTATTTCAGGACTTCCATCAGGATCGAAAAGGAATCTCTGGCCTACAATCTTAAATATCTGAATCGAAGTCAATTCTGTTCTTTACAAACATTAGAGGAAGCAATCTGGCTCTGTCTCGATGTCGAGCCTAGGCGCAAATCATAGCCGGATGTAGGGTCCATGTCTCAGCACAAGGCCTCCGGATCTGGATTGATTCAAATTCTTAGAGCTGAACAGGGAAGAATTAGTCAACCCTTATCCCAACTCATATCTGGCTTGGAAGCGCATTTCCACCACCGGTAGGCATGAACTGGTAACCTACCTCATCTTTCTTTTTGCTTAGGAAAGTGTCTTTGATTTACACGAGTATATCAAATGTTCGTACTAACACACAAAACACGAACGAGCACTATAGACCTTTCATGTTAGACATGCCTCGATGTTGTTGATCCAACAAAGAGTATGGGACGTTATTTAAATGCACGCAAGATATACTCTCAACGAAAAATATCATGAATGTACACCTTGTCGTGATGTAACCATAGTTAAAGGGGAAATGTTTATATTGAGATGCGTGGTCACGTATTAAGTAATATCATTTTGGGTCCTACTCTTATCCGTGTATATTGACTCTCTAAAACACTATACTCCACTGACAAAATACCTTGTACTTCGTACATTACATAATTGTTTACAAGAAAGCTCGTGAAATAAATACATCGGGGAACCATCCCCGACACAATAACTTTCGTATAGGCAGTAGTCTAACCCTCGGTAGAATGTATTTTATTCATCTGACCAGAAAGAAGTGGCAGAAAGATGAATCGCAGCGCGCAATACCCCGTCGACTTTTCGCACCTTCTCCATGACCACACATGAGTCATCCGAAGGTTTAGGCTGCCACTTTAGAGCTTGATTGAAAGCCTTGCCCATCGCAAAAAGTTTTTTGTTTTTCCTCAAGTCAAAGGCATCTTTGCGCAAGGACTGTTTCTCCTTTTGCAATTGCCGAATTTTGGAGGTATAAAAGTCGTTACGATGAGAGTTACCCTCAATCCCCTTCCTATTATAAAAACTTTTCATATTGGCCTTAGCATGTCTATGCCACCTGATAGCAAGGGAATAATCCATTCCAGAGGGAAAGTCCCTTATATCAAACTTCGAAGAATCAGGTCCCATCAAAGCCTGCTAAACGCCAGAAGAGGGGTTCCCAAGAACGCATCCGAAGACAGTTCCCCACTCTTTACATTTTACCAGTATGTCTTTGCATCTCTCCTCTAAGTCCATAGCTTAGCGCCGAAGTTCATCCTTTCTCCATTAAAATCGATAGAAGGATTCATCTTTGTACTCCTCTTTGCTTCAAGGATGTGTTTATCCTTTTGCCTTATTCGGGACTCCAGTACACTTATTTATTCTATCAAACATTGCGTAAATCGCTCCCCAGACAAAGTGGGACCACCACCAATGTCGGTAAGGGAATTCCCCGTAAAATCTCCTAAACACAAAGTAAGCAAAACACCTGTATCTACGAAGGAGGAAGTGTCCTCGAGTAAATCCTCCTGTTTATATAAACAAATAAGCAATCTTTTGCGAGATCTATTACCAGAAAACATCATTATTTGAACCCCAGAAAGGCATGTGACAGAAAGAAAGTCAAAACAAATGCAATTCGCATTCATACGTGTTGTTGTCAACTAAGAGGAATACAATAAGTTATTTTCTCTCCCCAGTATTCTTTTCCTTCATATTACATATTAGCTTTGCATTGTGAGTCCTAAGTTTCTTTAATATCATCTCCCTATCATTCCCCAAGAAGTTGAAAGACAGCTGAGGGTATTTCATGTAAATACGTTTGAGCTCCTTCAAGAAGCGCTCCCTGCCCAATTTATAAGGAGGCTTTGCAAGAAATTCCCTCTTCAACTTAGAGAGAGAATGAAGGTCATCCTTGAAAAATAGAATTTCCGTCATCACAAGGACAAGTCATCAAGGGTCAACTTCCACAAGCAAAGAAGGAATTCAGAAACGGGAATTTATACCTGAGAAATAGAGGAGGTCCTGTTCTCCTTTATCAAGCTCCAAAGGATTGACTCCCTCTGCAAACCCACCGCCTCAGCATGAAATGCCTACATTATCACCCCCTATATGAAAAATCAAATTTTCGTCATCTCCAGGCATTGAATGGTCGAGTAGCTTTTCGACAAACAAAAGATCCTCAACCTTCTCCTTCCCCCTTTAAAAACCTCAGTGCCCCAATCTGAACCCATAACACCCCCAAGGTCCTATTCCGAAGGGACGAGGGAAGAGAAGTAAAGTTCATACCAGGGAACTTGTCACAGTTATCACAGTAAACTGAAAAGAGGGCCTTTTCATAACAACCAGACATCATATCTAGAAGATGCACTCTCAAAAACAAGGAAACCTGATCCCGAGTCTCGTAAATAACCCGCCTGGCATCAGAAAGAATTGCTTCCCTTGTTTTCAATCTCCCCGCATGCTTCATCAGCATATCCGGCTGCTCACGCCTAAGGGCTGAAACTTTAGCATCCAGGGAACAACTGTCAAGCCTTTCCTTCTCAAGGGATACCCTCAGTCGGCTACAGACCTCTTCATTGCTACTCTTCGCAAAGGTTGAACCGCGAAGCTTAGACTCTGACATGGTCTTCTCTTCTTGGAACTCCCTTTTCTCCCGAGGTAAGAATGTAGCTGACGCCCTAGTGGCATACCAATTCCTGAACATTTGAAAAAAAAATGATATGATGTTAGACCTTACCTCAATATGGCGAATAAAAGTTCCAGGAAACTAAAAGTATGAACCGAAAGGTGTAATTTAATAAGATTAAACTAAAACCTAGACCATTCTTCAGAGGCAAATTCCTGAACGTCGAAGACATCAATAGAAGATAAGACATATCAAATGATTTTTTCAAAATCCAAGGTCTGAAAAGAAAGACCCATAGGATCACACTGCCAATAAGGGGAAAGGAGCGGCTCGCGCTCTCCTAAATCCATATCTCCCTGAGAATCAGATCTTAGGAAACTGGTAACAAAATCACTTCCTATAGTCTCTGTTGAAGAAGGGCGGACACTGTGAAAACTTCCAGAAGAAGGTATGAGAGGGGTATGTAGTAGCCGACAACAAGGTGATCCAGAAATTTCATCTCAGGGAGAACAGGAAGCAAAATTTTCCCTCTTATGGTCTCTAAAAGGACCATTGTTGAAGGCTGAGGCAGATCTCTTCTTAGATAGAAACTCAGGAGGGGAAGAAACCTTGGAGGGTCGGTATGGGCCATCCCCAAGAAAGACGGAACGAGAGAGGGAAGGTTGTTCTAGGAAATCTTGTCCCAAAGGTGAAGAGGCACGCCCACAAGAAAAGTTCGAGAACAACAAGGCGAAATGTTGGTTCAAGACATCTGGGACTTCGCCTATGGCACTATTCACTTGAAATCCTTTCACTCCAAGCTTCTCCTCCGTCAGACAAAGCCTGGACTTACTCGGGATAGAATCACTAATTCGTGAAATCTTAGACATAGCCCTGCCAGTTGATACCATAACATAAACATGTATTTTAATCTAATTTTTGTTTCACGAATATACAAAAACACCACACAGACATACAAGCGACATGAAACTTTGTTATCCTATGTAACAACGACCTTGTCTGGGAAATTCGATATCAGCATGTTGAATTACCTACTATTACACGTTGTTTGTTTATATAAGTTTTACTTCCAAAATCCCCGATAATGAACGAGGATGGGTGTGACTTCGTAAATGGTCGTCACTAATCGCTAGTTCAGGAGACTAATGAAAGTTTAATCTGCGTTAGAATCATTAAATCCTGATTTAAAGCATAATCCAAATCAGTAATTGGAATTCGGATAGGAAAACTTACTACTAGATGGATCTGAAATCCTGGGGAAAATAGTATAACAAATTCCGATGAACAGTAATCTTGCTTTAGTAAAATGCTGTGCAGGAAAAAGGGAGAAAAGAGAAAAGAAAAAAAAAAGTCTGCCTTGCCTCTCAGCCGTACATCTGAGACCAAATCGACGAACAGGATTCGTATGAAGGAAACAGAAAATGTTGGCCAGGGGTAAAAAAGTGAAAAGAAGGAGAACCTATACTTAGAATCCAGAGACGATCTGGACCACCCAAAAGTAGACCAATCAACGTGCCCAATCGAGGAAGTCAGGAGATATAGGAACAACACCTCAGAAAAAGACAAAAAAACTTGATTTGAAAAGTTAAAATACCCCTTCGCTAGAGGGGGCAAATGTTACGACCAAAAACTGACATTGGAACAAGCTGGCGGTGAAGCGGTATCGGATGACCAGAAGCTCACCAAAGGCTCAACAGAAAGTAAGGCCAAATACTAGGAAGAGCTAAGAGTAGGAAGAAATAACCTGAAAAGCCGTATCAACCGAAACCCTCCTAGGGGAAAGGATCATAAGAACTATGGGGTGTAACCGATAGTATCTATCCGCCAGGGTCAATCAGACAACATCCTTCTGACAGTATCAGTTCGACAGAAGATTCTATGACAAAGAGTCATCCTAATCCAAAACCAAGAAAGTCAAAAGAAATAAACTCGTAGCTCAAAGGGATCTTCGGTAATGACATGGCCTTAGTGTTCCAAGTTTCATCCTCATCATTATATAATCATAATCAACAACCTCCAGATCAGACATGTTAAGTAATGATGGGTCACCCTGTAAAGGAGTGGTACGCGAATTAATACTAGTTGATACTAAAATAGAATCAATAGTAGCAACCTGAACAGTGGTAGCACCAGTGGGAAAAAGAGGTGACGAAGGCGAACCTGGCACAAATAATAGTAAGCACTAAATTCGGCAAACCCAGGTGAAGAAGTAAGATAATCCAAATCTGGTAGGGACTGATGGATATCAATTTTACCTGGGGTTGCTGGGTTTATAAGATCGATTTCATAATCATTCACATTTAAAGAAGTATCGTCATTTTCCTCGCCTTGTGCTGCACATTGTTTGGATGCATCCTCCTGAACCATGTGTCCTTTAATGGTTTGAGCTTCAGTAACATCCTTAACAGGACGATCCGTATGGGGAGTTTGAGAGCTTAAAGCTTCAGCGTTGATAAGGCTAGATGGGCCGCGAATAGCAGTAACATCCAGGATTTTCTCCCCATAAGATTAGGATTGCTCATCCGTCAGTATTTTCCTGCCTTCAACCAAAGGCTTACGGTCTTCTTCTTCTAGGAGACTCTCCTGGAGAAATTCATCATCTACACCACCAGAGTATGAAATCACTTGCTCCCAAACAAGAGCCATAGTCTGCAGAAAGTCTTTATTCAAATAGCTTAAGATTCCATGATTCATAACACTGTAGATGTAAAACTGAAACAGAGTATTGTAAGTCTTGACTCTGGCCTCGTCAAGAGCTTTACACAACTTGATTTTGTCTTCTTTTAGAGTCTCTAGAGTCCTGCTTTGAGAATTAATCTTATCCTCGAGAACTGCCTTTTCTTGTTGATAAGAAGCCGAAGCTCATCTTTCTATAGCCAATTGACATTCAGTGAGTTCTTGAGCAGATTGAGATTCTCGAAATTGTTCTCTTACAGCCTTAAGTTCTCTTTTGAGTTCCTCATTCTCGGCCTCTAAGTTGTTCACTCTAATATTTCCACTTTTTAAAGCAGCAATTTCAGACTCTTGGAACCTAATCAAGTGGATCAATCCAGCTTTATCATTCACTAGGATATCAATATGATCAAGATGTCGAGCATTCAACCTTTGAAACTCATAGCCAAATTTGGCCCAATGCTGTAATTGCTTATCCACATTGCACATGGCCATGTTTAACCTTGTTTCGAGTTGACTCTTAGCGGTATCCAACTGAGTAATCATACAACTCTTTATAGTACTTAACCTCTCGATAACATCTCGCCTATCATTCGGATGTAGATCTAAATCAAAGTGCATTCCTCTTAAGTCCCATCTCCAAAGAGAACCCTAAGCATCAAATTTCCAGGAGGAACGTTATAAGGGGGTCCGTCAAGGATCATTTGAATCTGAACAGAAGTTGGGACAATGGATTGTTCAGGAGGAATAGGAACATCAAGATCTAGAAATCAGTTGATGCGTGACATTTCTGAACCTCACTCTTGCCTCGTTCGTTTCTTCTCCTCTTCTTCTTCTCTCCTTCCTTTTGGTGCTCACCTTTGTCACCTTTATCCGATATCTCTATACAATCGGGTTCTCCCCTCCTTAGAGAATCAGTCAGTGGAAGCTCGGGGATGTGTTGAGGTTGAGAACCCAAGGACGACTTGGAGCGCTTCAAGTGAAGAGAAAGGTGAGACTGTAAAAGGCTTTGTGGATCAGTAGAACCAGTATGACAGGAGAAACTATCTGATAGTGAATGTTTCATTCCTATACCTATAAAAGAGAACAAAGCAAAATCTCAGCACTTAACATAAAGAAACATGCAAAGAAATTGTACGATTATAGGAAAGCATAAAGTGCTTATGATAGTCGTATTTTTAATGCACATCCATTAACAAAACAGTGTCAAGAGGAGTTCCTAAGTCAAATGTTTTCCAGGATTGTTGGGCAGGTTTTCGTGTTCTCCCCATATCAGACTCTTTTACCAAGATTACAAGAGCGGAAGTCATATCACCCTGGCTAAGATATTCAAAGATGTCTAAGTCACCCAAGCCTCCGAAAGTCCTTGTAGAACCCTCTTCCTGATTAATGGGAGCAGGGAAATTCTCGATAACTTTCTCAGAAACTATTTTATCTCTCGTATCAACTCTACTTCCGTCTACCTCATTACCCTCACAGTAAAGGACATTCCCTTCGGTAATCAAAGACAAAGGAGATCTTGGAAAAGTTTGGCTACTATCACCAAGATCTAAGCATTTCTTTTAAGTAAAGGATTTGTTAATAATAATTGGCTTATAAGCCGGAATTTTCTTAATCAACCGAGAAGGATGGAGTTGTTGATATTGACGAAGGGTTCCTTCTGAAAGCAAAACCCGACTACTTATTTTGGTCGTATTAATGGCAATTAAAGAATTAAGGAGAGCTTGGTCAAGAACAATGCCTTCATCTGAAGGACTTACTGTAAAGAAAGAAGGGAATTGAGAACCAATGTTTAAAAAGGAAATAGGAAATTCCAAACAAGGGGCAATTACCTCCTTCCATCCATCGGCCATAGAAGTTACCAGGACATCGAACATAAAAGTATTGATCTGGGAACCCCTTAACACTGTCCGTTAAGCAGGTAATAATTATGCAATGTCTGCCTTCCATAAAAATAAAGGAGGGGCCATCCATATTCCTTCTTTTGAAAGCATATAGGGAACAAATATCCGGAAATGTAGGTGCCCGTTGCTTAACTCTCATGAAAAGTACATAAAGTCCCATTAAAATGTGGTATCCATTGGGATGCAACTGATATGAGGCAATGGCCAAACACCGCAAAGTGGACTCTAAATAGGAATTAAAAGGGGGAATTGCTCCACTTGTCAACATATGGTAATTGACTGTTACATACCCAAAGGGTGGGCGATCAGGCAAATCACCCTTCCCCGAAAATTTAGTTTCATCTTCTGATAAGTCGAATCGAGCACACATTTGCTGGTATAAACCAAAAGGGAGCATTGATTTATGATTATCGGAAGGCACTCTCTCAAGAACCCGAGGATGGGGATAAATTTGGCTATTGTTTGCTCCACGACCAACAGCTGGGGCAACTTCAGTTACCTAACTTGAACTCTTAGTTTATCCAGACATTGTACCCTCCTTGGGAGGATTTTTTATGAATTAGTTTCTAATCTATGCTTCTACTTAAAAGGATGTTTAAGAAACAAATCGCAGATCAAGCACTGCAATGAAAACTCGGCTAATAATACAAACCAAGGACAAACCAAACTTGGTCAGTCGCACATGACCCTTACCTCGTCATGTATGAAGAATTCTGGCCCGATCGGGCATACTCAGTTAACTCCTAGTTGCACGTGATCGACCTAAATGGGTTGTACACACTTTACCTGAGAAAAATGATCACGCGAATCCTGATTATGGGTGTACGGTCGTGCATATTCAACTCAAAGAAAACTATCTCTCATGTTCGACCTGGTTAGGTTCGTTCATAACCAGCTCCACATAAGAGTTAAGCCAGAACGACCCCTGCCAAATCGAACATGAGCGACCAGAATGCACGAGCAAGGATATTAAGGGATTGCAGAACTGGACATGAAGAAGGGTGCCGTCAACATCAAACAGAGTATGAAACGATAGTAACACTATCAATGCTCTATGGTATGGGCATTTCATCAAGCATTGCATGTACAGTAAAAATTTGTGTTCAGTCAAGTATAAAAGAGCTCAGTTTGAACTGCTCACATATAATTACAAGATTAATACCTATATTAATAGTGGTATGGTGATTTAAAGTGTTTTATTAAAACATTTTAACAAACAACTCGCAGACATGCCACTAAAATCAGAAATCCGAAAGGTTTCAGGCGATTTAGGTCCATTAAGCGATTATTCACACAACCCTAGAGTATTCCGATTCAAACCAAAATATTCCTAGTTATTGCAATCACCAAAAACCTCAATACATGCTCGAACCATTCAGACTTGACCCCAGATTCTCGAAACCAAATCTTGAAACTTTCATAAAGCTAAATCGGGTCAACTCAAAGGCAAAATTCAAGGAAATTTACCCAGGAACAAACAAGCAGCCTCAGATTTAAAGGAGAATTGCTTCAATTGATTGTGTAATTGGTGGAGCTCAGCTAAAAGGGGGTAATGCGATCGAAGTTTGAGAATGATCGTGAGTATGAAATCCTCTGAAGCAGTGTCGCCATTAATGTAAATTATTTCGGAAAAAAGGAATTAAGGAAAAGCGGGAAAACGAAGAGACAATATATAAAGAAGACTGAAAATCCCATTCAAACTAAAGTGACATGTCAGATCGATCAGATCCGGTCGACCTGCTCAGTCGCACTTAAAAGATAATTCACCAGTTCCAGCCTACTCAAGCCCAAGTAATTCGCACGAACACATTGACATGTTGACCCAATCAATCCATTAGATCCGACCGATCAAGTTGTGAACAAACAATTATGTCTATGTATAACCGACCATGAGTCCACTTGGTCTTGTATAAGCACGAGCAATTGGCAAGTGTGATCGTCTTATTGGAAACTAGATTTAATTCATCAGATCGTGTTACCTTTCATTATTTCGAAGCATGTAATCTTTACAAATTACAAACTTCGAGGGGCAAATGTTTATCCCTTAAAAATCACTCACGCATTTGATGGTTAAGCCTGCACCATAAGACGAGCACTCACAAGGCTCGCGCACTCATATTCCAACCAAACATACCGAGGTCATTCGCACACGGTGCACATGCGCATAACAAAGACAAGCACAAGCCATGGATCGAGCATGGGGCAAAAGTCGGTCATGTATATCAAGCAAAGTCGTTCAAACACCAGGGAACTCGGGAGCATCCTATACACTTTGGGAGACCACTCACGTATGAACATAATATTCTCTGCTCCGCAAACCAGTTGGGTCGTTCCTTCATCATAACGTGGTCAGGTATAGGTTAACCATACAATAAGAGGTCGCCCGCTCTTTCCCTTCCCAGTCACACGTTCCTATATTAAAAGAGGTCGGTTGTATAAGACAAGGCGAAGAATTGGCATCGGTCACGCATTCCATTCTATAGTCGTTCGTACATATTATCTTGATCGGTCGCACGTAACAAGAAACCCAAAGATACTAGAAGTCGCACATGCATCCTATGTCTGATCATAGATTGCAACCCCAGTCGCTCACTCATTCCTCAATCAATCACTAATGCTTCAATCTGATGCTATCTACCGGTCGGTTAGATGCTAACTCCTGAAGAGTCGCACGTACATTTTGATCTACAAGCCTTGATTGTTCGCCTACAGACTACAGTGTTGGTTGCCTGTTCATCTACAATAAGATATAGCTGTATCAACCAGATACCATCTATCGGTCAAATGTTAAAAGGCTTAACATGGCGCTCAGTTGGTCATCCATACAAAAATCCAAAAGCTCTGACCAGTCGCTCGTATACTCATCGACTGACCGCCTGTTCATTATGTTCGGATCTATGTAATCGCTCGCTCCTTTAAAGTCGCTTACGCAGGACAGCCGGATGCAGCTTCCAACAGTTGGCTATAGCTAGGCGGTAGTAGTAATTAGAGGGACGAGCAACCCATAGCCTGCTTATATGAATTTCTGCTCATTTCTCTAAGGGAGATCACATATAAACAAGCCATGGTTTCCACCACAGAGGGGGGATCGACTTCTAGTGACCACGAAGTGTTGTCGAATTCTTTCCTCCACCACTCCTTAAGCATTTTAATCATCATCTCCATTTGAAGATCTTTCATCCATTTGGCCACGACATCAATTAAAATCACCTAAGTGGCAAAGAGATTGAAGATTCTCCCTCATCCTCCTCTCGAACAAGGATATTCCCCTTCTCCTCTGCTGATCCCATCTTCTCCTTCATGGATTTTACCATTTCTCCATTGGATTCCATGAATCTAAGGGTGATTTATATGTGAGAGAGTGAATATGTTGTAAAAGAGAGATGTTGCATGTACAAAGAGGGTTTGAATGTCTTGTAACCATTGTTATGATAATGCAAGCTACATCCATAGTGGATATAGGCTTAGCTTAGGGCCGAACCACTCTAAAACCTTGTATCTACTTTATTTTTCTCACATTCTCACTTTTAACCTTTGTTGATTGCGACTCCATTTACTTTCTAACCAAAGCGGTGAAGTACGGTTCACGTACCATTGGTGTTTGAGCCATTTTTGGTGAAAACAATCATTATATATCTAACCACTAGGTTAATATATTAATTAATTTTTTTAATCCCGTGCCTTTTTACAAAAATTTCTTCATTTGTAACACTACTTACTTTTATTTTCATTTTTTTATTTATCAACTGTAACATCTTCTATTTCTATAGCTATGTCATATCATGCTTTAGGTTGAGTTATGGACTAAGCTTGGTTGTGTACATGTAGTTCAATAAATATTGGAACTTTTGATATCATATTAATTACTGGGATATTAATATAAGCCTACTTACAATGAAATGCTATCAAGTAAGTGTGATACATCAGAGCGTTTAACAAACTTTCATTAATTACCTATTTCAGTTTATTAATCCCACATTTTTGCTTACTTTCCTTCCTTTTTCAGTTAATAACTAAAAAATTATCTTAATATATCAAGTCATAGCGAATGCTAACAAATGGAGACTTACAATGTTAAAAAGGTATACAATAATATTGTAATCCAACAACGGAAAATAAATGAATGAATCATAGAAATGATAGGGTAATTTTCTGCAAAATGGTATATAGCCCAAAACAGATAAAAAATTGATAGTATATTGGAGAATTGTCGAAGAAAGAATCCATTTCGACAAGACGAGGAAATAAACATTTTCATGATTAGAAACTTTTATTGATGGAAGAATCAAGTATTTCCCCTTCCTTATAAAATTAGACTGTATCTTCTAAACGAGTACATGTATTATTTGAATTTTTCAACATTCAACCTAACGTGTAGTTGATGGTCCAATCTGCGATACCGAAGGTCACGAGATTGAACTATAATATCGAAAGCTTTGTAACAAGTACCTAGAGTGTATGTTTGACAAACTCGTACTTCCTACAATTCACCAACGAAGTTTTGCTTTGTAGGTAATTTAAAAAAAAGAATAGGATAATAATTTGGGTTGCATTCAGTTTTTCTAGTGTTTTATCTATCTTCTATTATTTGCATTAGTCTTCTGAATTTGGTTTAATTGGTTTATAGGTCCGTTGCCTTTAATTAACCTTTTTAAAAGCGTAAATGACCACACGATTTTTTGTTATAATTAACGAATGGGAACCCGAAGACCAGTAGAGTTTCATGTTGCCTTTTATTATTATTGTCTTTTTTCATGAAAAGTAAGTTTTTTTAGAAGAATTGTATGTTCGATAACGAGAAAATTTATGATTGTTAAATTTGAAAAACTACTTTTGCATTGCATATTAGGATCGAAGGGAAAGAGATTATAACAACCTGCCCTTCGTAATACCAAAAATTGACATCTTACATCATTGTTCGACTTTCGAATACCACAAATGACGTGTCGAGGAAAAGAAATAAATATGATGAAATAAAATTCTAGAGACATAATCTTTTAGCGAAATGACAATACATGATACATTAAATATACATGAACATAAAATAATAACATCGATAGTTGGGTTCGTGTTTTTATGGACTTTTAACAAGCGTTTTAGAGAGCATTTACAGTCTTATCTGGGTAATCAAGGGGTTATATTTTAATTTTTATCAAATAATAGATGGTAAGAATTCAACTTTTGATTTTGAGTTAATCTGTAATCCGGTTTGAGTTTTTTTGTTCTACGGTTTACTCTAAATTCATAGTGTTGATTTATATTTCAATTTATGTTGAATGTTTGTTTACTTATTTAAAAATAAAAAACTAGATTCTTCAATTGTTGATGAGCCTTTTGACAAGGTCATCACAACTCAGATTGCTATCAAGCAAAGTGCTTAGGATATAAGTATAAGCTACTACTAACTCGACCCACTTCGTTGAAGTACCAAGACTCTCGAAAACTTTGATATTACATTATTGAAGTCCTGGATTGATTAACATCTCGGGTCGAATATGACGGATCGACCTAGATTCATACTACCCAGCTTCAGGTCGAAGCACATCATCAACTTCGGATCCACAGGCCCAGGTCAGGCTGGACCCACCAGCTACATCGTGACCTTGGGTCGGATCTCTTAGAATCGGCAAAATCAGATTGACCATGCCGATCCAAGGCATACCGACCTGATCCCCGAAGCCATTCTCAATGACAACAAACTTGGTCAAACCTTGGCCCACTCCAGCTTTAGGTTTTTCATATCGAATGACACGTGTACTACACACTTCGAGGAAGGTCGTTCCTCATGTGAAGGCCTAGTCCAGTCGCCTTCCCAGATTGTATGGATCGCATGACATTTCACCGACCTGACCGGCATGGTCGCCACGTGGCATGCCGACCCGACTCAGACACTAACCTATAAATAGGCATTTTGAAGAATAAAGAAAGGACTTTTTTCTAGATCAGCTCCCTTGGTACTCTCCATGCAAGGACATTACAGTGTCGAAAGGCTGAAACTTATCAATCAACATAAGGATTTTGTGTATAAATCACTTCTTTCTCTACTTTTGTAACACCCTGTATTTTCTATTAACGTTATAATAATGAATCCAAGAATACTTAATTTAAAATGTGAGAATTAAGGAAAATGGGTTACGCCATTGTGTTCGTCACAGAATTCTGGTTGAGATAGACTCCGAGTTTGCGTAAATTGGACTTCGTATGAAGAAGTTATGGCTGTCGGAAGTTTCCAGAAAATTCAAATAAATTCAAATAGCTCGAAAACAAGTTCAAATTCGAATCAGAAGTCAGAAGCGGGCTGGGCGGGAAAATTCCCGCCCAGGACCCAGGTCAACCAGAGGGTTGACCCTAGTGTCGACCTCCCCCCTACCCCACCCCCCCCCCAGGCAGATCTAAATGATGACAATTTTATGGCTCAATGTTGAGTCACTAGGGCTGAGGTGTCACCCTATCTTCACTGGATGGCTGTGGTTAACCCTAGGATCATCTGACGAATCAAATTGAATTGAAATTCTATATAAACAATCCAATACTCAAACATAAAAATCACACAAAAATAATCCTAGAACTATCATGCTGTCAGTTGAGAACTTGGGGTAGTCGTCACCAATTCAAAGAAAGATAAGAACTTGAATCAAAAATCAAATTAAAAGATTATCAAATTCAACGATCTACATCAAAGGCGAGCTTACCAATTTCAGAATTCAGATTTCAGAACGCAAGAATTCCTTTTTTGTTTGTAAGTTAGTTGTTACGCAGATTTAAACATTCTTTCAATTGAATCATGACATGTTGTAATTTGGATATAGAACGATGCTTATGTATAAGATTTGATTCTAGTTTATCTTAAAATATTGTTGTAATTAATCATGTCTACATGCTTGTGGCGATGAACATGTTGTTTATTAATCATGTCTATATGCTTGTGGTGATGAACATTATTGTATGTTATTGGAATCTATTATGATTGGGTAATGGATTTATTTTGCCAATTAAATGGTAAAACATGTCATGTTATAAATTGGTGGTTATTTGCAAGTTTATGATCTAAAACACATGCTTATATGTTAGATCAACACTCATGTATATTCATGTTAGGTTGAATGTAATTATGTTGTAAAAGTTGGAATTGTAGTCCTCTTACGTTTTTAACACATAAGTATCATGCTAAATTGTGATTAAAATGATTATAATAGCTTTCTTATGTTTTGACATACATAAGTTAATATGCTAAGTTGTGGGTTGAAAACTGTGATTATATGTTAAACCTCCATGCTAGACCTTTGCCAAGTTTACATGACAATTAGACCCAACTTAGTCACAAGTTCACCTTTACCCATTTAATTAAAGTTAATGATACCTCTATGCCAAGTTACACATGACAAGTTGAAATGTATGCTATTTTATGTTTATTTCATGTCTCTTGTTTATCACCCCTTTTCTTGTTTATGGGTTGGGCTAATTTACTAGCCCAACATTTTATGTGATTCATGCGTACGTTCCACGGGGGTAGCGAAGGGAAATATGGAAATTCATGGCATATATTTGTTCATTAAATGGTATATTTTATATACCATTTATGGTGAGCATAATCAAAGGATAATTATGGTGTGATTAAATTAAATTTAATCCACATAAAGAAATTTGACATATATAGAAAAATATGAATTTAGAAAAGACGAATATGCCTAACTCGAGGTTAGACTGGGTTGTGGTGTAAATCTGCCTGGAACCGACCGGCATATCCAGTGACCACAACAAGACCTGTCTAATGTGTGTGGTTAGTGCATCAAGCCCAAAAAGAACCCGAGGTTAGACTGAGTTGTGGTGTAAATCTGCCCGTAACCGACCGGCACATCCAGTGACCACAACAAGACCTGTCTAATGTGAGTGGTTGGTGCTTTAATAAATTAAAGCTAAGTCAGGATTGGTAGGTTTAAGTAAATTAGGAAAACACTTGACCGATTCAACATGTTAGCTAAACGAATGGACGGGGTTAGGTGAACTTGGACACTTAACCAAATAAACATGTTGATTAGAAAACCCTAGTAACGGGGACCCATTTCAGCAGTAACCCACATAGATGTATCATGGTACCCTGAAACTAGGCAGGGTGGGGCACGATTACTGGGATGAATTATAAGCGGTCAAAACGTCGGCGGTTGGTGGGCCAGTGTAGGTTCCGATGGAGTATGGGCGTGCACGTACTCCGGAGTGGAAAAATCAAGCACTGGGCATCAGTAGTGTACACTGTGCATCTTGAATCGTGTCGGGTTGCCACCAGAGGGACTGATACACCCCACGGTGGGACCAGCACAGGTGACTACAGTCAAGCGGGGCCGAATGACATAGGATATGAATGCATGCGAGTAGGAGCCAATCATTTAGGGGACCGTTTGTTATAAACACGTGGGGCTGGTTGAACCAATGGTTAAGTAGGTGCAGAGACTATAGTAATGGGTGCGATCACATGTTCCTCTTATCTTATATTAGGGTATTGTCCTATGTTCTGTTATCACTGTCATGATCCCTTTCCTTGTTTAAATACTAGTAATCACTGAACTTACCGGAATTATTGTCTGACCCATTTTCTCTCGTCTTCTTTTCTTCCACCCCCCCCCCCCCCCAGGTCCACAAGGAGGGAATACTCCAGCTTAGTCAGACTCTTTGCAAGCTAAAAGAAAGTAGATGTATGATTGGGACTCTCTTACCTTGGCTATGGCTTTTGAATACTACACTTGGGGATTTATGCAGTTTTATTTATGGTTTTATGCTTCTTTATTAAATAATCAAGACATAAATTATGGTGTAATGTTTTGGAAGTTATTTTGAGACAATTTGATGTAATGCTTTTGTATTGAACTATGTATGCAATAAATATTTGAATTTCCGCTGCTTAGAATTTATCTGTCTTGTAAATTTTTCTGTATCTTGTACCTATAATCCTCCACCAAAGTTAAGGCATTCCCTTTGTGAGTGACCTTAACGGAGGTGGGGTGTTTCACTTCGTATTAGAGCAAAGGTTTACCAGATCAGATAAGAGTTTTTGAAAACTATTTTTCAAAAAGAAATATAAAGAGGCATTTTACAAGGAAAAGTGTTGTTTTGGAAAAAAAAGGCGTAATCCCCAAAGCCATATGCACTATCTTTCTATCCTTCATTTTGAATTTTTTCTTTTCGTTTCAGCATGTCTGGGAATCTTAACCTTCCAAAGGGTGTACCGATATCTGGCTGGTTCAGGAGGTACTTAGTGGCTAGGGCCAATGACGCAGGCCCAGCAGATATTCCTGGTCCAGCTGCAGCAGTTCCTCGTCCTCCTCGTGCAAATGCTTTCTCAAAGATTTGTAGAGACTTTAGGGTCATGGGTGGAAAAGATTTCAAGGGAACTGAATCATTCGTAGAAGCAAGGAACTGGCTCAAAGAAACTGAGGATCTGTTCGTTATCTTCAAGGTGGACGATAGGCAGAAGATACAGTTGGCTGTATGGTTGCTCAAAGACGAAGCTTCCTATTGGTGGGAAGTCACTAATGCTGAAAGACCTGTTGACACATGGATGGATTTCAGAATTAGGTTTGAGATGAAATTCCTCTCACAAGCTGAACGAAGTTTACAGCTGGAAAAGTTCTTGTCTCTTAAGCAAGGAAGTATGACGGTCAAGGAGTACGTCAATCAATTCAATCAGCTGGCCCGATTTGGACTGGACTTAGTGAATACTCCTCATAAGAAGGCTCTCCGTTTTGTCAAGGGATTGAATGAGCCACTTCACAGCTTGGCTATGACCCATATACCTATGGGGGCTACTTACGAGAGGTTAGTGGACATGTCACTCTTACATGAGGAAGACAAGGGCAAGAATGAGGAAAAAGCGGAGGTGCCTCAAGATAAGAAGGGGGAAGGGTCGCAGAACAAGAAGGCTGATTCAACGAAAGGTGGGAAGAACAAAAAAAACCCATGAAAAGAGAATGTGTAATTTCTGTGGCATTCCCGGGCATCTGATCAAAGACTGCAAGAAGAAGAAAAGGAAGATGGGTGGCTGTTTCCACTATGGTGAGATAGGATACACGGCTAGGGCCTGCCCAAGGAAGCAAGGGCAGGGAGCTGGACCTTCTTCTGGAGGACAAGTTCACGCTCTCACGGCACCTCCGCAAGAACGAGGTAGAAATATTTCTGTCGAAAGTTTAGTCTATCTTTTTGATCATCCTGTTCGTACACTATTTGATTCTGGCGCGTCGCACTCCTTTATATCTACTGCTTTAGTGGAATCTCTGCCCCTATACACCAGTATAGTATAGGATCCCCTGGTTGTTTCAAATCCAATTGGGGGCTCAGCCTATTTGTCAATGGTTTGTTTGGATTTGAAAATATCTATATTAAGCATTGGGTTTAGATGTATGCCTTTGTTTTAGGCTTCACGGGCTATGGGTTGATTCTAGGCATGGACTGGCTATCCAGTAATGGTGCCGTCCTCGATTGTGAAAAGAGAGTGGTTAGACTCATGACTCACCTCGGTAACACTCTCGAAATTTCTTGTAATCCCATGAACTCCGTCATGCTTAGTTGTCTAGAGTCTCTTGATGCGTCTGTTGAGAACTTGCAGTCTGTAAGGATAGTCCGTGAATACTCGGTTGTGTTTGAAGAGGTAAAGGGCTTACCTCCGAAGCGGGAGATAGACTTCCATATATACCTTGTTGATAATGCAAAGCCCGTTGCTTTACCCATTAGGCACATGGCCCCAAGGGAGAGAAAGGAGCTCAGCAAGAAAATCAAAGAGCTGCTTGAAAAGGGGTTCATAAGACGGAGTATCTCTAAATGGGGTGCTCCGGTAGTGTTCGCGACCAAAGCTGATGGTTCGCTTCGCCTGTGCATTGATTATAGGGAGCTAAACAAGCTGACCAAGAAGAATAGGCACCCACTCCCGAGAATAGATGATTTGTTCGATCAGCTTGTAGATGCATCGGTTTTCTCCCAATTAGATTTAGCTACCGAGTTTCATCAGCTAAGAGTGGCCGAAGACAACATTGATAAGACCGCGTTCAGAACTCCCGATGGTTTCTTTGAGTGGCTTGTCACGCCTTTCGGCTTGACAAATGCACCCGCTTACTTCGTTGATTTAATGAGCAGGGTGTTCCGAGAGTTCCTCAATAAGTTTGTGGTGGTCTTCGTAGACGATATTTTGATCTTCTCAAAGAATGAGGAAGAGCATGCTCAGCATCTAAAGGAAGTCATGGATACTCTTCGTGCACATCAGTTGAAGGCAAAATTCTCCAAATGCCATTTCTGGAGAGAAGAAGTTAGGTTCCTTGGACAAGTGGTGTCCAAAGAGGGGATAGCTGTGGACCCCGCGAAAGTGGTTGTTGTGCAAGATTGGAAGGTTCCTCGAAACGCAACCGAAGTCCGAAGCTTTCTCGGGCTAGCAGGCTTTTATCGAAAGTTCATTAAAGATTTTGCAAACCACTAACAAGATTGACAAAGAAGAACCTAACTTTCAATTGGGATTTGGATTGCGATATTGCTTTCCAACGTTTGAAAAGGGCTCTAACAACAGCCCCAGTTCTGACATTGCCTGATGGAAGCAAGATGTTTACAGTATACACAGATGCATGCGGAACGGGACTAGGTGTTGTTCTGATGCAAGAAGGGAAGGTAGTGGCTTATGGTGGAAGGCAGTTGAAAGTACATGAGAAAAACTACCCAACCCACGACCTAGAGTTGGCAGCCATTGTTTTTGCGCTTAAGTCTTAGCGCCATTATCTCCTAGGTGAGAAATTTGAACTGTATACTGAGCATAAATCGTTGAAATACCTATTCTCCCAGAAAGACCTCAATTTGAGGCAGCAAAGATGGATGGAGTTTCTTGCCTCGTATGATTTTGAGATTTCCTACACTCCTGGCAAGGGCAATGCAGTAGTAGACGCCTTAAGTAGAAAGAAGCTGGCCTTAAGCCCTCTCTTTGTGGAAAGGCAAAGCTTGGAGTTCATAGCAAGCTTTAACCTTAGACCCTCCACTGACTTTGTACCTGGCTTGCTAGCAACGTTAGATGCGCGGCCAACTCTATTAGACTCAATTGGAGCCGCGCAAAGAGAAGACCCTCAGCTAGCCGATGTGGTGGACAAGTTAATTAGGGGTGAGACTTCTAGTCACCTCAATAGATACTCCATTGACGCCAAGGGCTGGTTGAGACGAGATGGAAGACTATGTGTCCCACAAGCAAGGGGCTTGGTAAAGGAAGTTCTAGAAGAGGCACACCATTCCAAGATGACCATACACCCAGGCGAAGACAAAATGTATAAAGATATCAAAAGAGTTTTCTTTTGGAATGGCATGAAGAAAGACGTAGCTGAATTTGTTTCTAAGTGTTTGATATGCCAACAAGTCAAGGCGGAGCAGAAGAAGCCTGGTGGTCTGCTCCATCCTCTAGAGGTCCCACAGTGGAAATGTGATAGCATCTCGATGGACTTTATAGATGAGTTGCCTAGGTCAAGAAGTGGCAATACTAGCATTTGGGTAATAGTGGACACGCTCACAAAAAGCACGTACTTTATACCCATCAAGAGTAGAAGGACTGCCTCATCTCTAGCATCCATATATCTTAAGGAGATAGTTCGACTCCATGGGATACCCTCCAGCATAGTGAGTGATCGAGACCCTATCTTCACGAGCGAGTTTTGGAAGAGTTTACAAGAGGCTGTAGGCACACAATTATGCTTAAGCATGGCCTATCACCCTCAAACCGATGGCCAAACGAAAAGAGTCAACAGAGTATTAGAAGATCTCTTGAGGTTATGCATTATTGACTTCGGAGGAACATGGGAGGATCATCTACCTTTGGTGGAATTCGCTTACAACAATAGCTACCAAGCCACCATAGGCATGACACCTTTCGAAGCTTTATATGGAAGACCGTGCAGGTCACCAACTTGCTGGTGGGAGTCCACAGACAAGCTCATACTTGGACCAGACATGATTAGGGAGACTTCAGAGAAAGTAGACTTGATACGAAGAAGAATGAAGACTGCCCAAGATAGACAGAAGTCCTACGCAGACAAAAGAAGAACTGACCTTGAGTTCGAAGTTGGAGACAAGGTGTTCCTTAAAGTATCTCCTTTGAGGAACGTCGTTCGCTTTGGATCCACAGGAAAGTTAGCACTAAGATTTGTAGGGCCGTTCCCTATCATCGAGAAGATCGGGAAGATGGCTTATAGGGTACAGCTGCCCGAAAGATTGGCCGGGGTTCATAATGTCTTTCATGTCTCTCACCTGCGGAAGTGCTTACACGAGTCTGCGGAAATGGTAGAACCAAGTATGCTAGAAGAAGTTGAAGTTGAACGAGAAGCAACTGTGAGGAGAGTTCCAACCCGTATCTTGGGAACAAAGTTCAAAAAGCTACGCAACTGTGAAGTTAAGCTCGTCAAAGTTCAATGGAGCGACACCAAGGAAGACGCGACTTGGGAAGACGAGGACAGAATACGCGCAACCTACCCTTTTCTTTTTGAGGGTACGTCTTTAATCTCTTTTTCCTCAAGTTTATGCTCGTATCTATCTTTTTAGGTATATCTCCTCGATCTTGTCCTTTATCCTTAGGTAGGAACCCATTTGGATATAAACATGTAATTGAAACATGTTATGATTGATAGTTGCAAGTGGTTGCAAATTGTTGCTAGTGGTTGCTAGTGGATGCATATACACACACATTAGGTATTAGATCGGCTCAGTCACTTCCATAGTGCATATGCATATATGTATTGGTTTATGGATTAAAACTTGATGTGTTATCATATGGACGTTGCATTTGTATGAATGATTGTGCACTCATGTAAGAAATTTTGAGTAGGAAAAATTGCATTCATAATGGACTCATGGCACTGACATAATTTGCATTAAGGAGGTCAACTGAATCAGTAGACCGCCTGATTTTGCATTAGATAAGGACACATACACACACAATGCATATGATCATGAAGCATTAGAAATATTTTAAGGACAATGGACGCCTCTGTTTGATGGTTGAGTAGATGGGTGATTGGATGGTAAGATATAAGTTCTTCTCGACTTGGAGATTTCGGGGACGAAATCCTAAAAGAAGGGGAGAATGTAACACCCCGTATTTTCTATTAACGTTATAATAATGAATCCAAGAATACATAATTTAAAATGTGAGAATTAAGGAAAATGGTTATGCCATTGTGTTCGTCTCGGAATTCTGGTTGAGATAAAGTCCGAGTTTGCGTAAATTGGACTTCGTATAAAGAAGATATGGCTGTCGGAAGTTTCCAGAAAATTTAAATAAATTCAAACAGCTCGAAAACAAGTTCAAATTTGAATCAGAAGTCAGAAGCGGGCTGGGCGGGAAAATTCCCGCCCAGGACCCAGGTCGACCAGGGGGTCGACCCTAGTGTCGACCTCCCCCCTACAGGTCGACCTGGGGGTCGACCTGCCCCCCAGGCAGATCTGAATGGTGACAATTTGGTGACTCAGTGCTGAGTCATTAGGGCTGAGGTGTCACCCTATCTTCACTAGATGGCTGTGTTTAACCCTAGGATCATATGACGACTCAAATTGAATTGAAATTCTATATAAACAATCCAATACTCAAACATAAAAATCACACAAAAATAATCCTAGAACTATCATGCTGTCAGTTGAGAACTTGGGGTAGCCGTCACCAATTCAAAGACAAGATAAGAACTTGAATCAAAAATCAAATTAAAAGATTATCAAATTCAACGATCTACATCAAAGGCGAGCTTACCAATTTCAGAATTCAGATTTCAGAATGCAAGAATTCCTTTTTAGTTTGTAAGTTAGTTGTTACGCAGATTTAAACATTCTTTCAATTGAATCATGACATGTTGTAATTTGGATATAGAACGATGCTTATGTATAAGATTTGATTCTCGTTTATCTTAAAATATCGTTGTAATTAATCATGTCTAAATGCTTGTGGCGATGAACATGTTGTATATTAATCATGTCTATATGCTTGTGGTGATGAACATTATTGTATGTTATTGGAATCTATTATGATTGGGTAATGGATTTATTTTGCCAATTAAATGGTAAAACATGTCATGTTATAAATTGGTGGTTATTTGCAAGTTTATGATCTAAAACATGCTTATATGTTAGATCAACACTCATGTATATTCATGTTATGTTGAATCTAATTATGTTGTAAATGTTGGAATTGTAGTCCTCTTACGTTTTTAACACATAAGTATCATGCTAAATTGTGATTAAAATGATTATAATAGCTTTCTTATGTTTTGACATACATAAGTTAATATGCTAAGTTGTGGGTTGAAAACTGTGATTACATGTTAAACCTCCATGCTAGACCTTTGCCAAGTTTACATGACAATTAGACCCAACTTAGTCACAAGTTCACCTTTACCCATTTAATTAAAGTTAATGATACCTCTATGCCAAGTTACACATGACAAGTTGAAATGTATGCTATTTTATGTTATTTCAGGTCTCTTGTTTATTACCCATTTTCTTGTTTATGGGTTGGGCTAATTTACTAGCCCAACATTTTATGTGATTCATGCGTACGTTCCACGGGGATAGCGAAGGGAAATATGGAAATTCATGGCATAGATTTGTTCATTAAATGGTATATTTGATATACCATTTATGTTGAGCATAATCAAAGGATAATTATGGCATGATTAAATTAAATTTAATCCACATAAAGAAATTTGACATATATAGAAAAATATGAATTTAGAAAAGACGAATATGCCTAACCCGAGGTTAGACTGAGTTGTGGTGTAAATCTGCCCGGAATCGACCGACATATCCAGTGACCACAACAAGACCTGTCTAATGTGGGTGGTTAGTGCATCAAGCCCAAAAAGAACCCGAGGTTAGACTGAGTTGTGGTGTAAATCTGCCCGGAACCGACCGACACATCCAGTGACGACAACAAGACCTGTCTAATGTGAGTGGTTGGTGCTTTAATAAATTAAAGCTAAGTCAGGATTGGTAGGGTTAAGTAAATTAGGAAAACACTTAACCGATTCAACATTTTTGCTAAACGAATGGGCGGGGTTAGGTAAACTTGGACACTTAAGCAAATAAACATGTTGATTAGAAAACCCTAGTAACGGGTACCCATTTCAGCAGTAACCCACATAGATGTATCATGGTACCCTGAAACTAGGCAGGGTGGGGCACTATTACTGGGCTGAATTATAAGCGGTCAAAACGTCGGCGGTTGGTGGGCCAGTGTAGGTTCCGACGGAATATGGGCGTGCACGTACTCCGAAGTGGAAAAATAAGGCACTGGGCATCAATAGTGTACACTGTGCATCTTGAATCGTGTAGGGTTACCACCAGAGGGACTGATACACCCTATGGTGGGACCAGCACAGGTGACTACAGTCAAGCGGGGCCGAATGACACAGGATATGAATGCATGCGAGTAGGAGCCAATCATTTAGGGGATCGTTTGTTATAAACACGTGGGGCTGGTTGAACCAATGGTTAAGTAGGTGCAGAGACTATAGTAATGGGTGCGATCACATGTTCCTCTTATCTTATATTAGGGTATAATTGTCCTATGTTCTGTTATCACTGTCATGATCCCTTTCCTTGTTTAAATACTAGTAATCACTGAACTTACCAGACATTGTCTGACCCATTTTCTCTCGTCTTCTTTTCTTCCGTCCCACCCTCCCCCCCGGTCCACAAGGAGGGAATACTCCAGCTTAGTCAGACTCTTTGCAAGCTAAAAGAAAGTAGATGTGTGATTGGGACTCTCTTACCTTGGCTATGGCTTTTGGATACTACACTTGGGGATTTATGCAGTTTTATTTATGGTTTTATGCTTCTTTATTAAACAATCAAGACAGAAATTATGGTGTAATGTTTTGGAAGTTATTTTGAGACAATTTGATGTAATGCTTTTGTATTGAACTACGTATGCAATAAATATTTGAATTTCCGCTGCTTAGAATTTTTCTGTCTTGTAAATTTTTCTGTGTCTTGTACCTATAACCCTCCACCAAAGTTAAGGCATTCCCTTTGTGAGTGATGTTAACGGAGGTGGGGTGTTTCAACTTTCTTACAAAAAAAATGACTATAACCTATAATCGATAGTATAAACAAAGATTATAAGTGGACATAGGCTTGGATTAAGCCAAGCCACTATGAAAACTCTTATGTGTTTCTTTCTTTTACTTTAATTCTTTATTTTATGATAGTGGTTGTGAGAATATTCTGTGATTTGTGTGTAGATTACACACTTTGGGCTTGGTAGTCAAGAGTTCCACCTTTTGACATCAACACTTTGGCGCGCCAAGAAGGGGACGACACGCTACATCAAATTCTAGCTTGAAAGGGTTTGGATAGCTCAACTTTGGATTAAGGACGGTGAAGCAGAAGAAGGATGAAGTGTCTTCTCAAGCTCAGGCCACAAGCAACGAGGCAAGCTAGGAGGCTTTGTCCTGCGGAGATCCCTCTGTCTATCTAACAAGAGAGGATATGGATAATATGCTCACTGAGTTGAGGACACGGATGGAGAAACAAGACGAGTTTCTCCGCAAACAAAAAGAAATGATGAATTCCTTTTTTGCACGATTCCAAAAAACTCAGAGACCAGGAGGTCAAGGCTCGCTAGCAGGAGCTAGCACAAGCAACACTGCAAAGATGGAAGTAGCAGCCCAGGATCATCCATGGGACAGTCCCCAGCTTGGGTCGGTGAAAATCTCAACTCGACCAACTGCCCATGCCAATCCGAACTTAGCCAGGGAAATCGCCTTCCACTCATTGAGCAGCGTCGCGACACAACAACTCGTGATACTATGGATAGAATGCTACACAAACCCATGCTAATGCAGCCCCTGATGGAGCAGCACAGATCATGAAACTAGAAATGCTATCCTCGGTCGACTTGAGCCCGGGTTGGCTCGGTCACATCGACCGGACCTGGGTGCAACACGAAGCCGAACCTAGATGCTCGAGACGTGATCCTACTATCTTTTGAACTTCATGCTGAGGACACCGACACTAGATTGCGTAATTGGCAACAACTTCTTGGAGATGAAAACCAAATTGCCAATTTGATCCGATGCTTTTATAGAGGTAGCACATCTCGAGACGACGTGGATAACGTCAACCGCAACCCTTTCTCATGGGATATCAGGAATTCCCACAACCCTTCTAACTTCATATTACCATCTCTAAAGGCATATAGCGAAATAACCGACCCTGCCGTGCATCTAATGCGCTACCTGTGCTACATCGAAGTGCTATCGGCGTCGAATAACGTCATGGAAAAGCACTTCCCCCGTTCTTGACTCATATAGCTGCTATGTTGTTTCGACAGCCTAACTTCGAATCGATCACCAACTGGAATATTTTGGTCGCCCGCTTCATCGAGCAATTCAAGGTCCACATCTCTAGGCCCAAAAATGTCATGACTCTTGCATCTCTTAGGCAAAGGTCCGAAGAGATCCTGCGCTCATATCTGGAAAGGTTTAATGCGGCGGGGGTGTCGACGGATCGACCAGAATTGTCCATGGTTCTTATGGTTGTCGTCTCCGACATCTTGGATAAAATGGATTTTAAATTCACTTTACAGCGATACCCGCCAAGAGACCTCGGTGAATTCTACTTTGAAGCTGACAGGGTCTTACGACAAGAGGATGCTAATATCAAGGTGGATGATCTTGATGTTTAAATGGCAAAGGACGGAGGACCATCCAACTCTGTAAAGAACAAGGGCAAGGCCTCGAAGAATAATAATAGCAATGTGCGATTCCAGAGAGAGCCGAAATTCGACAAGTATATTGAACTCAATTCTTCATTATTGGATATATATACCTCAACGTGTGAGGAACTCTTCCTTTACCAAAGCCTACTAGATGTTGTGATTTATCAACATATCCGTTTCATATCATCAAAAATTACTACTATAGATGATTGCAACATTTGTAGCGCTTAGCTTTGAGCCTTAGAAATGTGGATATTATGGTATGCTCATAATCGAGCAACATGCCCATTATGCAAACTAAGCTAGTAAATAATGGTATATTATTCTTATAACCACACATTTTGCTGGCACATTAAAGAAACAAGACACTTAATACACAAATAAGGTAATGCTTGTTTTTTAAATCATTAAAGCAATTTTTTTAGTAAAATTTATGTTACACCTACTTTATATTTATTGACTAGAAGAAGGGCAAGGCTAGATCTTGATGGCTCAAATTTCAATACCAAAAACACACGAAATTTGTTCATTCCTTCGAATCACTTTCCAATCATTAAATTAACCATTTAAATGTTTTTAAAATCTTATGCTTAGTGCGCAACCTTCTTTCATATGACTTTTGGAAGAATGAAATAATAACTTATGCATATTACTTGAAATTATTTTGTATTTATGTTTAGTTTCTTGTTTTTCATTTATTATTTATACGTCTGTACCATGTTATATATTTTGAAAAGTGAAGGCAACTTAAAAGTAAAAATTTCATTGTCTATCATGACATGTGGTAGGAAATTCATGTTTACAAGAATGCATCCTTAAGTATATTATATTTTCATTTAAGAAAATTAAGGTGTTGTATACATGGGAGGATAGTAGAAACAAGTGACTAGCATATGTGGTCATTGTCGATAACCTCAAATGACATTTGCTTGTTCTTGTATGTACTAGAGAGGAAATTAAAAATAAAAATACCATAAGTTTTCATTCAAATAAGATTTATGTTCATATTATCATATATGTAAATATAGATTTGAACTTCAAGTTTGCACCTTAATTGCAGACCTCGGGCTTTTATGTCCTTAAATTCGTTAGAAATCCTGGCACTTAATAAGTTGAATTCACAAAAAATGTAAGCATAAAATTTATGTTCAAGGAACAACTCCCTATAGCTCAAATCATAATTGAATTTTCTTACTTTGAAAAAATAAATAAAAATTTTGAATTCCATTTCAAATTCAATTTTTTTTTTCATTTACAATCATAAGATTCAAAATTGGTAATTTTAGCATTTATCTTTTTTTAAATTTCAGATTCAGATCTTCATTAATATTTTTCTAAAAAAAATTCAAATTTGAATCCCAACTTTCGAAATTAATTCTAACTTCGATTTTTAAATGTATTAAAAGTTGATTTTTAATTAAAACTAGTGAAATAAATTAATGATTCTTTTTTTCAAAATACACAATATAACATATTTCCAAACGTAGCGTAGTTGTTTTAAGATGTTCGCAGTCAACTAATGTCAGTTTTTGTTTTTGACAGGCTGATGGACACCCTATGTTGCTTTACTCTACTCCACCCTAATGGGCCACCGAACGAGAAAGTGCTGTTGGCGTCCGATAATCAGACACATTCATCACGTTCAGCTGTTTTATATCCCATCAACTTTTCTTCCCCAATCCTGTATATTTTCCTCCAACCTCTTCATTTTAGCAAACTCCATTGCAATAAGCGTCATTCGTTAATTTATTTTATGATGCAAACATAAGTACAAGAAGATACCAATGACAAGGTGTAGGACATCATTAACCGAATGCACGAGAGCCAAATGATAAAAGAAATCTAGTTCGAATTAAAACATCCCAATTGCAAATGACATAGACCAGATAATAAATTATATAAACTAACATGACTGTTCGCGTTTAGGGCTAGCTCAAACACATTAAATACCCTAGTCGAAGAATTATTTTGTTTTTGTTGCCCAATTTTTTAATTTTTTTGGGATAAGGCCGACGAGGTTGGTTAGTCCCTACAAGTTTTATTGATACACAGTAAGAAAAAAAGGAAAACAAGACAAGGTAGAACAAAACTCTGCGCTTGCAAATAAAAGAAACACAGAGAAAAACAGTTGCGTATCAATCACAAAGTGAGAAAACAAACAAAAGCAACAACAAGAAAGACACTGACAAACAAAAATATAACACAAGCAAAATCAAATTATACCATAAGGCCAAATTTCAACTTAGGGACAACAAGATACCAGGATCAAATTCAAACTTGGCATGCTTATGCCTTACTTTGATTTCATGTTTGAAAAACAAAGGAACGAGTTGCTCCTTTCTTTTTATCTTTATTAAAAATGATAATGTTACATTCTATCCATAATAGCCTTGTAAATTTTTTCAAAACAAACCTAGTAACTTGTGCATTATGTATCTTGTGCAGTAGGACACGATAATTTTAATGATTTCAATATAAGTTCCATCAATTATTTTCAAAGAACAATTACTTTAACAGTATATTGCTAATATTTAATTAGTAATTAATATCAAATAACATAAAACACATTATTAAGTAGCTAATATGATTTAGTTAACATTTATCAGCCAATCTTATGCAATCATACACAAACTACTGTAATGGAAAATTGGAAAATTAATTTAAAAAATTAAAGCATTTAAATAAGCATCTCTTAAATGAACTCACTTAGTATAGGATCAGCATAAAATCAGTAAACTAATCTTTAGATAAAATCAACTAAAGATCAATTATTTATGATTTACCAGATCACTATTAGTAAACTAAAAAACTAAGCCTCATTCAGCAACTCAACAGAAAACCAATGCAAAAAAAGTAAACTAAAAAATATTTTAAGAATCAGTTGTTTCTAATTTGTTATTCAGTAAAGTACCAAACTTATCAATAGATCGTTATTTAATAAATAATCAATACTACATAAACATAAACTTACATAATTTAGAAATTAGGAATCATGGCGAGCGACGAGTTGGAGATGGACACCCAAACAAGGCAGCTACGATGAAGCGGAGGGTTGAGTGCAATTGAGTTGTGTTGCGATGACGAATAGGTGCAGATCTGTTAGGATTGCCTCATATGTTGTTAAGGAAGGAAAGACAGTTTGAATATAAGGTCTCACACCACAGGTTAAATTAAAGAAATGAAGTACACATATGAGTTGGTAGAGACACGTAACAATGTATTCCTTTTGTTATAAGGACGTGTGTGTCAACTCATATGCATGCACCCTATGCAGAAGAAATGGAGCCTTTGTTCCGACCGTCGTTACATAACAGTGGTATCAGAGCCGAAGGTTACGAACTGAGCCATGCAGATAATGAAGTGCTTTTAAAAGATACTCGTAGGATTCGAGTTAAGGGGGAGACGGTTAGGATTGTCTCGCATGTTTTCAAGGAAGGAATGACGGTTTGAATATAAAATTCCACACCATGAATAAATTAAAGGAAGTATAAATATGAGTTGATAGACACGTAACAATAGAGATTTCTTTTGTTACAAGGATATGTGTGTCAACTCACATGCGTGCGCCAACTCATATGCGTGCACCCTATGTGGAAGAAAGGAGGGCTTTGTTCCGACCGTTGTTACGTAACAAAATTGCGTTGTAGTTTTGAGAAGCGAATACGTACTTTTTTTCTTCTTCTCGTGTTGTTGCTCTAGGAAAATGTATCCCTTACCTATGGCATGTGCTGGGCTGCTCGCATTCAACATCTTGGACCATGAAGAGAATTTTATTTCGATGAAGCGACGATTATTATTATGCAGCGAAAGAATCAAGATTTTTTTTTTTTTAATGCTCGTAACTCTAAATGATAAGTATCGAAAAATAGTTGTCATCGGCAGTGACAATAAAATAGCACATAGGAGGGTACCAAACTTATCTAATAAACATGACATTAACAAGTGACAACCAATATGGTTTTTACCATAATTTTATTTATGTTCTATTATTAATGCGTTTTATCGCTGCATATTTTAGAGTAGTTTAACTAATTTGCCTATACCTTAACTTCTTCATTGTTATTTCATTTTAAATAAATATATATTACAAAACAAAACAAATAATATTAATTGTTAATTGTAAATCAATCAATTAAATAGAAAATCATAAATCAATTTTGTTTTATTTCCCATTATTCAATCCTTCCCGTTCAACCATTCCTCCATTCTTACGCCACGTGGCTGGAATCTCAACAGTGGAAACGCAAAATTTTCTCTTCCACGAAAATCCAGGAACACATTGACTTCACCCATCACTGTCGATCGCAATCAGATGAGATATCATCCAACATGAAATACCGAAGCACAATACCCAACTCCACACCCCGTTGCGAATTAAATAATCGAAGATGGGGAAGAATCTTCGAATCAAAAGCTCAGGTTCAGATGCTCGGACCCCTCTATTACTAGATCAACAGGTACTCTCTCCCTTTTTTACTTGCTTTTAATCTTATTGCTAAATCCATAATGGTATCGCGCTTTGATGTTGTGTAGGATCCATCGTGTCCGCCACTTTCGGATCTCGAACATGGCGATGCAGTCCAGGTATTCGGCTTTTTTCCATCCTTTTCCTTTGCTCATTTTACGAATGATTTTACTGCGGTTTTTTAGACTGACTACTTGTTAACTTGGAATTCAGCCTGCCAATGTTGGGTTTTGTAGAGTTTTACGCTTGGTAATTGTGATTATTTTTCTTCTTGGACTTCAGAATTTCTAATATTTGTTCGTAAAATGTATGAAGCTGTTGTTTTCTTGTAGGCAAAACCAGATGCAGGAAGATTGGTCCTCGCAACCATAGCTTTGTTGATAGCATCAACATCCAGTATTCTAATTGTAGGTTTTCTTCAAAATGGTTGCTATTTTTTTATTTGTTATTCATGCATAGAAAAAGTGACACACTTCTTTGCAGCCTAAATTTGGTGGTAAAATAATAGATATCGTGTCCAAGGACGTGAGTGAACCAGAACAAAAGGCTGAGGCTCTAGCTGCAGTAAAGAACACTATATTGTACATAGTGCTAATAGTTGTGGTCGGGTAATCAAAGTCCATTCCTTTTACTAGAAGTCCGTTTCCATTTTTTCTTCTTCAAATATGCATTTAGCTGTCTACAAACTTACTACTGATTGTATTTGATCCTGCGGGTGATTGTATGTTATTTTTTTTTCCCAGAAAGGGAAAACCAACATATATATATATATATATATATATATATATATATATATATATATATATATATATATATATATATATTTCACCGTAGCTTGGAGTTGTCATATAGGAAGTTAAAACTTGCAGCATAATTTGGCAGGATACTAATTAAACCGTTCATACCTCACAAATATGGAGATAAAGTTGCATCACAAGTATACACTAAATGGAAATGATTGAATGTACAGCGTGATGATTTTAATTTTTCAATGCCAAGCTGCTATCAATTTCTCCATTATCGCATTCATATAAAGCACATTACTCTTTATAGAATCAATTTTCTTATAGGAAAGGATTCTGCACTCACTCAAATTCAATCGGAAGGTTAATATTAAATATTGACTTTGATCTCCTGAGTTGTCCCCATATATTTCACATTGTAATCATTTGGCTATGCGATCATTCTGTTCTAACAGTTATCGATTCCAGTATGAATTTCGAGTGTAAAGTTGGAGTGTAAGGATACATCCCTTACAATCCATTAATACATAATTAACCTTAATCTGTGTTCAGTGGTCATGAAAATACATTATCTCCCTTGGCATACGAGCCAACTTGTAGAGAAATTGTCAGTATTCGCAAGGCTAAAGAATACAAAGTTATAGACAGATTTTTTTTACACAAAATTTAGAATTAGACAAATCAAGTAAATGTAAGAAGTGTTAAGATAAACATCAGTTTTCAGTCTTAACCGTACAAACTACAAAAGATTACCGTCATTAACAGAGTTCTACATGATTCCATTTTGATCAATTCTGATCTTATTGTAGAGAAAGGAATGTGTTTTCCCCCTCCCTGATGTGTTATTCTTCTTTATAGTTCTATATGCACAGCATTAAGGGCTTGGCTATTCAATTCTGCTAGTGAGAGAGTAGTTGCTCGACTGAGAAAAAACCTGTTCAGTCATCTTATTAACCAAGTAAGTAGCAATAGATATTAATATACCTTCATCTATTAAACAATTATACATTTTACCTTTTTGTTCTTTTCTTTTCAACATGTCCATTAATTTAATTTCCAGGAAATAGCTTTTTTCGATGTAACACGAACTGGAGAACTCTTAAGTAGATTATCCGAAGATACACAGATCATTAAAAATGCTGCAACTACTAATCTGTCTGAAGCGCTGCGTAACCTTACTACCACAATGATTGGCCTTGGCTTTATGTTCACCACATCATGGAAATTAACATGTGAGAAATGCTTTAGTGTTTGATCCAACAAATGTGTTTTCAGAAATTGTTGCGATGCTAATATTGTTCTCTATCATTCGTTTGTAGTGTTGGCATTAGTCATCGTGCCAGCTGTATCAGTTGCTGTACGCAAATTTGGGCGTTATCTTCGTGAACTTTCTCACAAAACTCAGGCAGCGGCAGCGGTGGCTGCTTCAATTGCTGAGGTTTGTTCCAGCATAATTCTAGTATTATTTCTTATTTGTCTACCAGCAACAATCTGGTGATGCTTCTGTTTTGCTTCAATGCTCATATTTTTCTAGGAATCATTTGGCGCCATACGAACAGTTAGATCGTTTGCACAAGAAGAATATGAAGTGTCACGCTACTCTGAGAAGGTGGAAGAAACCTTGAAACTTGGGCTGAAACAGGCTGTATGTTCTTAATCAATAAATATTATTTTGTATATATTTCATTAAACTCCAGATACTTATATCTTAGTTCTCATAATGCAGAAAATTGTTGGTATGTTTGCTGGAGGTCTAAATGCAGCAACTACTTTATCAGTTGTTATAGTTGTAATCTATGGAGCAAGTCTCACTATCAATGGTTCAATGACACCTGGGTCTCTCACATCCTTTATACTTTACAGCCTTACGGGTGCTCTGTTCACTACATACTGGGTTTCAAAGTTTTAATTTATTTTAGTTTGTTATACTGAAATGACATTGTGGTTGCAGTGGGCAGTTCTGTAGCTGCTTTATCTGGGCTATACACAACAGCAATGAAAGCTGCTGGTGCAAGCAGAAGAGTTTTTCAGCTCCTTGATCGAACATCTTCAATGGCAAAATCAGGAAACAAGTGTCCAATAGGGTAAGCATCCATTTATATGTCTAATTTACTGCCACATCGGTAAACTATGTATGGCATATGGGTTGAAATTTTGTGCTTGTAATGCTGATAGGGAACAAGATGGAGATGTTGAGTTGGATGATGTGTGGTTTGCCTATCCATCTCGGCCTGATCAAATGGTACTCAAGGTATTCAATCTATACTTTCAGTAGATTTTGCCATTTCCATATCAGCATATTATCAATTTCCGAGGCTTGCGCTGTTTATTTCAATGAATGTCGCAAACCAATTTATATTTGAAATAAACTGTAGGCATTACATATTGTTTATATACTAATATACTTAATCCATATAAACTGAAATGTGCCATGCACACACACACATATATATGTATATGAGCATTCCTGGGCATCCCTATTTTGCAGCACCCCTATCCTACCGTGAGCTGCACTAATCCAAATCCAACAAGATTTTGTAGACGTTCATCCATGTATATATTATCATATGTTCAAAATTTGAGTTTGTTCCGACATTCGTAGCATTTTCAAAATCTTAGCACAATTATTCACCGTTAATACATTCATTCGAACTCTTAAATTTAGACATCAAATATATTATTCTACGGATGCCGGAATGAGCTCAAATTTTGGATAGATGATAATATATACGTGGATTGAGCATCTACAAAATTTTGTTCGATTTGGATTAGTGTAGCATACGGTATGGTAGGGGTGTTGCAAAAAGAGCACCTTTATTTTTCATGGATCATTGTTTTATTTTTAAGGGAAAGCGCGGGAGGACAATTCCCAACCTATAAATAAAACTTTATAAACACAGTTTTATAATCTCCCCCCCCCCCCCCCCCCCCAATTACAAACAACAAACCCCATCAACTAACAATAGTAGCATCCAAAAGGACCAAAAATCAAGACATAACCAAGTTTAACACAGCCACATACAAGCCCCAAAACAAAGATTTTATACATAAACCACAGCAACAACAAAAAACCAGCAAAAACAACCAAAAAGAATTACACAACGTAACAGCAGCAGCAGATCGCCGTCATCGGACATCTCCATCTCTCCTTTTTGCCACTCTCTTTCCTATCGAATTCATACTTTCTTTGTCCCCCCTTCTGAGCTAAAGCATCATATCTTTCCATTCCTGACCATAGAGAGAGGTATCTAACCAAAATTAAACATCAGTTATAGCATTTCTGATAGCAGTATCAGGGGGTTTACAATTGTTTTTTAGAACATCTACAATTTCTGTTACACCAGACAACCAATGTCATACTAAGGATAATGATATATACAAACACCCCATCAGTATAGTTGTGAATATGCGTTCTATCTTCCTCCCAGTACCAGTATAAACGTGAGAAAATGGGATAGGATGAATGTTGAAGTGCTGCAGGCAATTCACTAAGATGAAATGGTAAAAGGACCCAAAAAAAAAAAAAAAAAAAAAAAAAAAAAAAAAAAAAAGAGATAGTTAGAATCTTCATCTTTCAGCTGACAGAATAGACAAAGCAAGTCAACATCCATGTTCTTGCTTAAGCATCACAAAGTTATTTAATTTCCGTTGACTGCAGTCACATATGCAGCTTAACTTTGGGAGGAACTATCAATTTCCAAAGGGCTTTATGATATCTGACAGTTTTACCATTGAAATTATTTCCCATCCAGCTTCAACAATAAGATTATCAATGGTATCCATCTCCAAAAGTATTAAAAAGCCAAATATATTGACATAGAAGTTATTTCCAAAATCTTTTATAAGAAAGATTCCAATTTTCTCATCGTTGGATCTATATAGGTCACAGATCAGAGCATCTTGGTTCGATTAATATGGAAAAGCTTTGGGAAAAGTTTTTTAGGAGCTATATTTGAAACCCAAGGATGATGCCAAAATAAAACTTTATCCCCTTTACCTATTTTCCATTTCAGTCCAATAGAGAAAATTCGTTGCTGCTGTAGATTATCCTTCCAAAAATTAGAGCATAAAGTCGGAATCAAAACACCAATCACAAAATTACCATCATAGTGTTCATTTGTAATCCACTCCTTTCATAGCAAATTCTCTTTACCTACCATCTTCCAGAACCATTTACTAAGCAAAGCACGATTCGAGTCACTCAAACAAATCATCCCCAGGCCTCCTTGACTTTTGGATTTACAACCACATCCCAACCTACCAGATTCTTCATAGCACTGCCTCCTCTATTACTCCTTCCAGAAGAAATCCTTTCTTACCATATCAATCTTTCTTTTAACCCACTTTGGAAATTTATAAAATGTGTTCCAATATAAAGGAAGAGAGCTCAACATTGAGTTAAAAAGCACAAAAAATCCGGTTCTTGACAATGCATAGCCCTTCCGTCTAGCTGGCCTACTACTAACTTAATCAATCATGGGCATCCAATCTACATGTCTAAGGGCAGTAAGTCTAATGAGAACACCAAGATAAGAAAGGAGGAAATTGCCAGTTTTAGAGCTTAAGCAACATCTTCCATGTTACAGTTGTCGTCACCCACTGCAATAACCAAGTTCTTACTAAAATTTATTTGAAGGCAATGTAAATTCTCAAAACCATACAAAGGAAATTTAAGGGCTAAAATGTAGTGCGGTTATCGAGAACTGAATATGACAGTATCATCAACAAAATGGAGGGAAGTAGCACCGTCGTTTACTATATTATTTTCAATGGGATCAATGATCTTTTTCTTAGCTGCAGTTCTCAACAGTCTAGCAATGACATCGACAACTATATTAAAGAGAAGGTGAATAAATGTTCCCCTTGCCTTAACCCTCTCGTCGAAATAATTTTCCTTCTTTCCTGACCATTTAAAGAACAGGGGAAACACCAATCTCTAGATTTCCTTTCATCCAACCAATCAATCCGCTTTCAAAACTCCTAGCCTTAAGAAATTCAAGCAGAAAGCTCAAATCTAAAGAATCAAAGGCTTTAGTGGAATCCAGCTTCAAAATGACAGAAAGAAGTCTCTTTTTAATACAAGAGTTTAGTGACTCCTGGACAGCAGCAACATCATCCATGACATTTCTCCTTTTTATGAAACAGGCCGAGTATTCACCAATTAAATGATCCATCTTCCCTCTGAGTCTGGTAGCAAAGAACCTTCGTAATGATTTTGTAAATGTAATTTAACAGGCTGATAGGTCTAGAAGTCTTTGCATCATCAGGCCCTGATGGTTGACAGCAAGGACCATGAGAGCATTATTTAAAGAGCTAAAATTCAGCTTTCCTTAGTATCATGTTTCAAAATTAGCCAATATTTCTGGAAGATAAACGATGGAAAACCATCTGGTCTGGAGACTTATCTGTTGAAGGATCAAAAACAGCTTTCTGAATTTCTTGCTTAGGGAAATTTTCGTCTAGATTTCCAGTTCTGCACACTCCCCCATACAGCAACTTCTAGTTCACACTTGTACATCTCTCGCTACCGTTACCGAACAAATTTTTGTCAAATCTCGTGAACTCTTCTAGAACAACATTTTGATCACTCACTCCTTTTCCTTCAATCACCAAATTCTTCTTCCATTAGCTATTTTGTGAAAATAGAAGTATTTGCATCCCCAGCCTGCAACCAATTAACACAAGATCTTTGCTTCCTTATAATTTCTTCCTGGTCCACCAACTTCAACATCTCCATTTCTTTAAGCCTCAATTCTTCGATCTCTTTGTTATTAATGATACCCTCATCTTCTGTCTTATTCAGATTCAGCATATCTTCACAAAGTTCAGCCTTCGTCTTCTTCAAACTCCTATAATTTGACTTTTCCTAATTTTTAAGAAAATTTCTGAGACCCCTCAACTTCAGCACCATATTCTTCGCTGCATTGTCCTTGTCATCTCTGAAGTTCTTCCACTTCTTGATCAAATCATCAAAACCATTTTCCTTTCACCACATTTTCTCAAATCTAAATCTCCTAATTTCGAGATTATCTCCAGTTTCAAGAATAAGAAGGCAGTGATCAAAAAAAAATTCTAGCAATACCATATTGTCAAGTTAGAGGAAATTTATCATCCCAAGTGGAATTGATCAAAAATCTATCCAACTTAGCCATAATTGGGGCTTGGGAGTCTCTGCAATTGCTCCAAGTATATTGTCTATTGTTCAGGAAAAGATCGATAAGATTGCAAGTCCTCGCAAAATCATCAACTATCTCCATATCATTAATATTCCCTTCTCAACCTTTTCTCTCCCTAGCAAATCTAGTGGCATTAAAATCTCCTCCAACAATCCAAGGATCCTCAACAATATTTAGAATACTTCCACAATTAGTCCAAAAAAAGCTGTCTATCTTCTCTTTAATCAAATTAAAGCGAAGGATCATTGTTTTATAGTCTCCTACTGTTCCCTTATTGCTTCAGAATGTCAAATTTTTAATCAAACTGAAACCAAATTCATAGCCAACAATTTGTTTTTCTTTCTACAATGGTCCTTAAAATCAAATCAAAGCCCTCAATTTACATACAAAAAGCCAGAAAAATCAACCCCTAAAAAGAAAAAATCCCAGTCTGAGAATAATTGATAGGTTTTATAGGGCAGTGACACACGTATCCAAACTCGAGAATTATAGGATAAAAGGTAACACCCACTCCTCTCCCCCCTCCAAAAAAAAGAAAAAAGAAAAAGACAATAACTATCAATATAAGTTCAAATTACTGTACTGTAGGCATATAATGGTTATGATCTAAAATTAGAGTTCTTGATTCATTCCAGGGAATTACTTTGAAGTTAAGACCAGACTCAAAGATTGCACTTGTTGGACCAAGTGGTGGTGGAAAAGTAGTTATTCTTACGGAATTTATTTAATTTGACAGTTCCATTTGTATTTGTTAATAATTCACTATCATTTGCAGACTACCATAGCGAATTTGATTGAACGGTTCTACGACCCTCTCAAGGGAAAGATTTTGCTTGATGGAGTTCCCTTAGTTGACATTTCACATCAGCATCTCCATAAGCAGGTTTGTCTTATTTGAAACTAGCACATAAGCCTCATAATGCATGCAACTAGATAAATAGTTTGCTGCATTTTACATTTCCCCCCACATTTCCAATTTTTTTATTTTCAATTCCATTGCTATATGGACATCTTATCAGAGTTTCTATCAAATTAGTTTTTTTGCCACTTTTTTTTTTGGCCACTGTGTATATTATATACATGCCTCCGTATATTATACACATATCCGTGTGTACAAACACATTGGAAATCTACCACCACTTTTTTTTTTGCCACCTCAGCCTACTCTAATGAATTTGCATAATTAACTATTGTTAGACCAAAAAATGGTCCTAACACCCAAATCATCGTATTTCGAGCATAGGATGTGAAGAAGTAACCGAAAATATAGAGAAAAAGTAAGACAACAGGATTTTTATAGTGGTTCGGCGTTAACGAGCCTACGCCCACTTCATATTTTCTCATTTCACTCATAGATTATAATTACAATGAATATTGTCTCTCAATCATATGAATCTAATGAATAATTCTCTTTGAATTCATTGATCTTATTGAGGAAGATGGTGGTTATTCATGGAGAAATGTTGGTCATGGCTGCCATGAACAAAGAGATGCCAAAAACCCCCTGAAAATGCGCTCTGAAGGTGTATTTATAGCTGTAGGAGAGCTCCTGGAAGGACCGGTTCGCGATGGGGTACATGGCAGGCGATCCAGAAAAATAGGAGAGCCAGTAGCCTTGAGAATAGGTCAAAACAAGCTGCGTGTGAGCAGGTCCGAAGGTCGGATCGCGGTCATGGGTCGGATCGCGGTCATAGGTCGGATCGCGGTCCGATGTCTTGCTCTGAGTCCTTGATGCTGGTTTACACCCGTTCACGGAAATGAGCATAACTTTCAAACCGTAAGTCCGATTGAGCCAAACCAAAGCTCAAACTGAAGCTAATTCAAAGGGCTACAAATATTTGATGTGAATAGATCCAAATGAGGTCGTTTGATAGGGATTTCGGGCCAGTTTCTACTGATGTTGTGATTTTGACTAAACTGCCCTGTGTCTTCTGACGAGGCTTCCAATGCTGGAGAGTGATGTTATCCAGAGATTCCATATGAGACAGCATTTACCCAGAGGTGTGTCAACATGATCTTCGCTTTGGGTAGCCTAGTCACAAAGCAGGCTAACATTTTGCCCCCCAAAGTACATCTTATCGAAGATGAGATGTGCTTTGAATATGTTGAGCTAAATCTTTATCGAATATCATTTGTCCTTGAGAAGACTTTATTCAATTGTTGCATTGCTTCCATTGGAGCTAGTCAGGCCAAGTCCAAAAGTCATACTAAACCGTTGGCTCCCGAGCGTGATTCTACACGCACAGATCGTTGCCAAACGACGTCATCGTTCCACACAAGTCATGCACATGGTAGGATCGGACTTTCTTTTTTATATATGAGTCAATGTATGGAATAGCCACCCGAATAATGGAGTGTTTCGAGAATCTTCGGGCTCTGAGCTAACATCTGAACCATTGGGATGGAGCACGCCAGAATCATCATACGAATTTGTCATTTGTACTCAAGTTTGGACTAGCTTGATATCTTGATATTAATCCAGGATCTTAAAATTGCGTTAAATCGTAACGGTAAGGGATCTGAAAGCCACGATCACTCTGGATCATGCCAGTAAATACAAAAAATCAACGGTCGTATCGAACAATGTTTTAAGGAATCCCCAATCAATCTGGATCGCTTCGTAATTCAATAATCACATGCAGGTCGGTAAGAGACAAATCATGCAAACCAGTGCTCGTATGATCGTCGCCATTGTAAGACAGTGGAGGAATTTGTTATACCTTCCATTCGGTGTTGTTCGAGTGTTCATATTCAAATTTGACCCGCAAGCTGGCTCGCTTGGTCGGTGAAGATGAATCAGGTCATACTCTAGATGCATATTGTACATGTCTTAAACCTTGCTCCAAGTCAGGGTCGTCTTCATGGTCAGTCCGCGAATCGACGCTCGTGCCCTCAGTGCCATCAGAGGGCAAGTAAAGTCGGGGCTTATGCCCCCAGCATCGATGGGGGTTGAGTAAAGTCGATAGGGCATCTAATCTTGAAGATTTTATACTTTCCGTCGTGCACCTGGTAAGAGTTGCAGGTTCAGCAATCTTAGTCGACCCAGATCATTCTGTATTGTTTCTCAATTTAGCAAAAATCGAAATTGTATATGCGAATGGGTGAACCACATTTGCTTTGATATTATCTCTTCTCTTTAGTCAAATAGTGAGGATTGCCTCACCGGGCGTCAACGACTTCGGTTACTCTCATCAGATCAGTTGCGGAGTTAAGTAAGGTTGTTGAATGCAAGTGAATAAATGTCGTTATGAAGTTAGTTGGGCCCCTCCGTTTATGCTTCAACATAATGCGAAATGGTCATTACCATCTTGTTAAGTTTCTTTCTCATGCTCGGTTCAGTTGAGTTTGACAAACAAGATCACGAGCTCGATAAGTGGTATAGATTCTCTTTGGAATTGCATGTTCTTGTCATTGTTTTTCCAGGGTCGGGAAGGCATCTTGGTCATTCGTCTCGACGTTAACACCTTTTTGTCATGAAAGTCTATCCATCTCAGGGTTGAATTCATTAAAACCTCTGAGCAAGTCTCGTTGTGGTGAAAAACTAAAATTTGTGGGAATAATAGGATATTCTAATGTCCTATGTGAAAAGACTATGACTGTCGTTACCCACATCATCTTGAGAAGTACTGCTCCTTGAGAGGTGCCGAATCAAACTGGCCAGCAGGTTGCCATCAAATAACTCATGCACATTATCAAGGTCATGGCTGGTGCCCTCAGCATCGAATCTGAGATTACTAGGGGGTCTTTGCGGATTTCTTGATTCCGCATCAGTATTGCCCCCGGGTCGTGGTTCGAGTCATTCGACCCGACCGGGTTCCTGTTCTTCGAATTGCTGCGTTCTTGCTTGGGGCTGAGTATGAAATGCCGCTCGAGTATCCATTCGAGTTGGAGCTAAAGCTGGTCGTGCACGACCTGAGTTTGTTACAGTTCTTGCATTCTCATTGGGAAGTTGCAGGTAGTTGTTCCATTGCCCACGTTCCCATCCACGATGTTCTGAATCGAAGCCGTGTGCTGCATGCCTGTTGATTGGTTCATGTTCAACCCGAACTGGTTGTTGATATCTGACTAAGCCAAGTTCGTCACTGCATGAACTTTGATTGTATCATTTCCAGCGGGTTGATGATTGTTGCTCGGCCTTCCAAATTAGCGCTGGTGCCCCCTATCCACAGGGGTTTTGTTGAGTAATACGCTTCAAATCCATATCTTCTCTGAATTCATATTCACTCCTCGCATCATGAGTCGGAGTTGAGTGCAAATCGAGTTGTTGGTATGCGATCCATGCTAATCTCTCGTCTCTTATCCAGGCTCTAATGGTTGGACGTTCCCTTTGCGTTTGTTTCCTGGTCTTCAAGAATCCTTTCGAATTCAGACATGTATGCATGTGGAGAGGAAGTTGCTTTCAGAATTCAAGCGATCATATTAATGCAAGGTAGACATCCAAAAATTTCAGGGCCTCGCCGGGTCCTTCCAGTTGCGAGTATCAAGTCGTATAACATATCGCTGAAAAATTCACTATCCAGGCCTCTTTTCTGTCATCGCCTTGAGTCGCACAGGTAGTTTAGAATTATACACCCACGTCATCCTTTTGGACGCGCCGCGCCCCCTTTAGTTGTTTTCTACTGGTCTGCTGTTGTTGTGCGAGTTCGGGTCTCGCATTTTGTCCAGCTTTGTTTTGTGAGCCTATGCTTAGCGAATGAAATTCTATTTCTTTTTACACTGCTGTGTTCCTGCAAGTTTATCATATTTAGTTACGAACATAAATACTCAAATCATGAATCATTCTAGCAATAAAACTTTTAAAATTTCTGCACTACACTTCTGTGTGCATATATGTGTATGGGTGTGCCCCCAATCAATCACTAATATGGTGCCTGACCAGGGCTTATTGAGGATTGATTAGAGTCATGTGTGTGCTGTCCCCCATTCCCGAAAATGAGGGGTTCGGGATCTTTTTTCATTCTGCTCCCCGATCCTTCAGCGGGGAGGGAGTTCTGGGAGTGCTAAGTCTCTAGCGCCTTTATACTCTCCCGATCCTTCAGCGGGTTAGAGTCCGAGTTCGTTTCGTGATCTGCTCACCGATCCTTCAGCGGGGCAGAAATTCTGGGGGGCGCTAAATCTATAGCGCTTTTATACTCTCCTGGCGGTCGCCAAGGTTAGAGTGCGAACTCAGCTGTTCAATCGCTCCCCGATCCTTCAGCGGGGTAAGAGTTCTTGTGGCACTAAGTCTCTAGCGCCTTTATACTCTCCCGATCCTTCAGCGGGTTAGAGTCTGAGTTCGTTTCGTGATCTACTCACCGATCCTTCAGCGGGACAGAAATTCTGGGGGGCGCTAAATCTATAGAGCTTTTATACTCTCCTGGCGGTTGCCAAGGTTAGAGTGCGAACTCAGCTGTTCAATCGCTTCCCGATCCTTCAGCGGGGTAAGAGTTCTTTCTCAGCGCTTAATCATAGACGCTTTTATACTCTCCTGGCGGTCGCCAAGGTTAGAGTTTGGACTCAGCTGTTCAATCGCTCCCCGATCCTTCAGCGGGGTGAGAGCCCTTTCTCAGCGCCTAATCATGGACGCTTTTATACTCTCCTGGCGGTCGCCAAGGTTAGAGTTCGGACTCAGCTGTTCAATCGCTCCCCGATCCTTCAGCGGGGTGAGAGCCCTTTCTCAGCGCCTAATCATGGACGCTTTTATACTCTTCTGGCGGTCGCCAAGGTTAAAGTTTAGACTCAGCTGTTCAATCGCTCCCCGATCCTTCAGCGGGGTGAGAGCCCTTTCTCAGCACCTAATCATGGACGCTTTTATACTCTCCTGGCGGTCGCCAAGGTTAGTGTTTCGTCAAAGAGGCTCTTATCATGGTGCACCTTCACGCCTTGCGGACGTCATCTTCGCGTCTTTTATCTCGAATCTTGAGAGTCAGAATCACGGATCGAGCGGTCTTCAATCATGCGCGCCCATCACGCTCATCCCAGGTTTATGTTTTAATCCAAGCTCCGAGGATTAAAATCGTTCAGACAAACAGTTGGAAAACGTTTGCCAAGGCTTTGCGTTCCTCCGAACAGTCTATGGGAGGAATGGTTGGCACCAAACTTCGGGTACCTGCATCATTCATATCGCACGAATTAGTCATGTCAATAACTCAAGAGGCATGTAGAAGCAAATTTTATGATTGAAAAGTAAGCATATCAAGGGGCAGTGTTGCCTCCTTTATTTGAATTCATGTAATCTGGTGGCGTCGAGCATAGGATCGAGCCATGTAGGCGGTCACACTGCGTTCATCTGGAGCCGGACTACGACTTTGCAATTCAATGATTTATGTACGATTGTTCTTTAGTCTGCCATGTGTGAGCCAAGGATTGGATGGTCATTCTGGATCCACCTTGAGCTATACGATTTTCTTTAGATAGAGGGCGTGGCTTTGTAGACGAGCAGTTCAATCGAGCTCGTTATGGTTTTGTTCCATAATTCCATATGCGTGTGTTAGAAATCTGATCGGTATCAAATCCGGGGTACCTATACCATTCATAATCCACACATTAGTTCATCTGAGTTAATTACATCAACAACTCACAAAACATGCAAATATAAGAGTCATGGTTGGAGAATGATCCTGTTAAAGGAATGAATATCATTTGGAGCAGAAATGGCATTGCAGGTTCTTTGCAAGTCCATTTTGTATTGTCATGCCTCCGCCAGGGGATGGCTGCCAATATTTCAAGCTGATGACGAGTGCTTTTTCAAATTATTGTGAGGCGGCAGTTCCAAGAATGAATTGGCCTTGATCGAGGTTTTGGGATGGAAAAGGCGGTTAGGTAGGTACTGTAAGCGAGTGATGAAGTCACATCTCCTTCAAATCGCCTTTTTGCCCCCGTGCTGAGGGTAAGGATAGAGTGTCAGGAAGTCATGACTGGATTGCCAATGGTAGCACATCTTTGCATTGGTGTTAGGTTGTAAATTAGCATGAGAACAATCTATTCATGCTTATAGAAATTTTTGCACTTTCCATGCTAGGAAATAGGATATTACTGCTGGTGGGATAATCATATCACATAAATTTGCTGATATACCCTCGATCCCATATCGGGGACAAGGGTTGGTGCGCCGACAATCAACCAGCATTCATGCGTAAGCGTTCTAGATCTTCAACTCGCTAACTTTCAGGCAAGACTAAGCCAATTGGCCAGGCAAATTCTTGATGTATCAGCTCTGAATTAGATGATGTAATCTCGAGCAATTTATGCTCAAATCTGTAGTTGCCCCCAGCCTTAGGGGAGTGAGTCACTTGGCAGATAATCGATGAAAAGAGTGGAAGTATGAGTCTTCACTTTCTAACTTCAGAACGCCGTTCACCAAAAGTTTCATTCATGTACATCTCCCATCTAATGGGTGGCTGATTGGTGATTTGGTCGAATCATTCAGGGCGGTGAATTCGGCAATTGCACTCATTGGTGTTTGTTTTGGGACAACCTTCCAAGAAAAATAGGCAATGTCGAATTGCATGTCATATCTCGAGGCATAAAGAACGATTGCACGCCTTTCACTTCACCTTGTTAGATGCATTCTGTGCTGTAGGAAGTTTATCATGGAGTTAACCATGACTCTCTTCCGGGTTCGGTCTCCAACGTTGGATCAACTTCCATCTGATCAATGGTTGTATTTCATAGTGTCTTGATGAGGATCATCTCTATCTTTTCTAGATTGTCGGACCCTTCTAACTTGGTCAGATTATCCGCCTTCTGATCTTCTGCTCATAGGACATGAGATATGTTGTAACGTTCTAATACATCCAACATCCCTTCTTCCAGTTCTAGGTAAGCTGCGAGTGGTGGATCCTTCGTCTGGAATTCTTTCCGAGCCTGGCGAACAACAGTGTGAAAGTCAGAAAATATGTTCAATGCCACTATCCCCAACTCCTTAGCGAGTTTTAATTCGATAATCAGGGTGTCGTCTTCGGACCCGTTGTTAGTAGCGAAGAATTTCAACCGTAAGGCATAGTAAATTGACCGTCCTTTAGGGGTTATTAATAAGACACCGACGTCGGACAGTCAATCATTCTTTGCACCGTCTGATTACATCTTCCAGGTGCATCTTCTACATCTGCCACATCCTCTTCGGGAGTGGTACATTTAGCGATGAAGTTGGCTAATGCTTTTCCTCGTATGGACTTCTTTAGGATGAAATTGAGATCAAACTGGTTCAGCTCTATGTCCCATTCGAGCTGTCTTCCAAAAACCTCAGGTTGCTGTAGGACCTGTCGTAGTATCTAATCAATGTGTATCACAATCAGGTTAATGTCAATAGTGGCGGAGTTTTGTCGAAACAATGAACAAGCTTTAAGCAAGCTTTTCCAACTTTGGGCAGTTGCTACGTTAGATGTCGCACTCCTGCATCCTGAATCTTCATCCTCTATGGGATCTATATCTTCGGGCAGATCATCGGGCAATTCCCTTTGCGATGCTCCTTTTATTCACAATATTAACACCACCTTCACACTCCATTTCGTCTGAAGGGGAAGCATCTTCGGGTTTCATGCCATCTCTGTTGCGTAGCGTATTCCATCCAGCCAAATAGTCGCCTTCTCCAATAAGTTGGCCACCGTAGACAATTTCCACTCCATCTTCGGTTGGGATATTTAGCAATAGGCACTAGGGTGCAATGCAGGCTCTGAATTCCGTTGGAGCTGGTCTGTCTGGACCTTGATTAGATAAGCTTGAACATGAAAGCATTGCTTGTGAGGCTTCAAGTAATGTTCATGTGTTCTGTCACAATGAAAGGAAGAAGTAGAGAGCTAATGGTTGATTCATATTTACTTTGATCTCGAACTCTCATCTCTTGACCAAGGTTATATGATGGCTGGTGAGTAGTCAAGTTGCTATCATCCGAGCAAGGATCCATATGCCCAATCATGGCCTACGGTGGTTCAATTGGTACCTAACTCTGGGCACCAAAGTACATTGATCTACCCTTTATTCTATGGAAATCAGTCTTCCTCGATGCGTTTGACGACAAATAGGCATTGCAAATGTTAGCTAAGCTTTTCAAGGAGTGAACCGTGGGACATATATTTTTCACCACGCCATTCAAGCGAAGGGTAACTTTGTAGTGCTAGGATCCGTACTTGCTGTCGGGTATCCCATTATTGAGAATCATGGTCATTGGGGAGTCATCCTGAGAATAGTATCCGGATTGTTCTATGTCAATGTCATCTGGGATTTCGCCTGTAGGACAGGTTTAAGTCACGTAAACTAGGTGATCACTACCCGTTCATGAAAAACATCAGTTGCGTTGGCCAAATCAATACACCATCGGAACTCTAGAAGAGGAGGCTGTTATGAGACCATCATTATTTTGTATACTTCCATAGCCAGCGTGTCGAATCTTTTCAACAACTCCTCACATTCAATAACACCGGTAGATAGAGGTCATGGCTTCTGGAGGAATTCCAGTCGTCGCCATTCCGTTGTCAAATTCTTTGACAATCCGTTTATTCTTCACTGGCAAGCTTTGATTAATGCTGTTGGCCAACATATATGTTGAGCTGAAGATGAATCATGCTCCGAGCCGAAGGCGAGACCGTCAGCGGGTCCGGGCGCAGCGCCGGCGGGGGTCCGGGGCCCCGCAGTCCCGGTGGCGATCACCTAGCCGGTTAGGTCGAAAATGTGCGCACCGCACGATTTTTTCGATTTTGGAACATGGAGCCTTTTCTGAAATGATCTGAAAATTGTATTTTTTTCCAAAAAATGTCACTTTTTGGGTCGGGTCGCGACCCTTGTTCGTTACCACTTTTCTGGGTCGTGGATCGTGCATATCCCTTTGGATCGGGTTTCGCAAATCACTTCAGGTCGTGGCTCGGCAGTCCATCCGGTTCGTGGTCCAGCTTGGCGATCGGGACCCTCCAACCTTCCAGCTTCAGATCAGTTCGTGGATATGTCCATAACAGTTGCTCCAGGTCGGGTCGTGGAGGTATCACCGGGTTGGATCGCGATTTCCTTGCTCGGTCGGGTCGTGAAGGCTCTTTGGGACCGGATCGTGGAGATCATACCAGGTCGGATCGTGAACCAGGCATCTCTCCGGGTCGCTGTCGCCTTAAGGGTCGTGGCTGCTCCATGGGTCGTTTCGTGGCCTCCCCAGCGATCCGCGAGCCAACCACCTGCTCCTGCGCGTTATCTATTCATTCTTCATTCGATCACGAAGCTGGCGATTCCTTTGCTTTCTTCGATGGCATGAAGCTATGATTTTCTGAAATCACCAAAAATCTTCAAAAATGGTAGGAAGGCGGACTGATTTCTTCGGACTTTCAAATCCAAATAGTAGAGTAACATTCCGATAAGATGAGAATTCAACTCTCAGTGAAAGCACCAAAATGTTAGACCAAAAAATGGTCATAACACCCAAATCGTCGTATTTCGAGCATAGGATATGAAGAAGTAACCGAAAATATAGAGAAAAAGTAAGACAACAGGATTTTTATAGTGGTTCGGCGTTAACGAGCCTACGTCCACTTCATATTTTCTCATTTCACTCATAGATTATAATTACAATGAATATTATCTCTCAATCATATGAATCTAATGAATAATTCTCTCTGAATTCATTGATTCTTATTGAGGAAGATGGTGGTTATTCATGGAGAAGTGTTGGTCATGGCTGCCATGAACAAAGAGATGCCAAAACCCCCCTGAAAATGCCCTCTGGAGGTGTATTTATAGCTGTAGGAGAGCTCCTGGGAGAACCGGTTCGCGATGGGGTACGTGGCAGGCGATCCAGAAAAATAGGAGAGCCAGTAGCCTTGAGAATAGATCAAAACAAGCTGCGTGTGAGCAAGTCCGAAGGTCGGATCGCGGTCATAGGTCGGATCGCGGTCATGGGTCGGATCACGGTCATAGGTCGGATCGAGGTCATAGATCGGATCGCGGTCCGATGTCTTGCTCTGAGTCCTTGATGCTGGTTTACACCCGTTCACGGAAATGGGCATAACTTTCTAATCGTAAGTCCGATTGAGCGAAACCAAAGCTCAAACTGAAGCTAATTCAAAGGGCTACAAGTATTTGATGTGAATAGATCCAAATGAGGTCGTTTGATAGGGATTTCGGACCAGTTTCTACTGATGTTGTGATTTTGACCAAACTGCCCTGTGTCTTCTGACGAGGCTTCCAATGCTGGAGAGTGATGTTATCCAGAGATTCCATATGAGACAGCATTTACCCAGAGGTGTGTCAACATGATCTTCGCTTTGGGTAGCCTGGTCACAAAACAGGCTAACAACTATATTTTTTTATTATTAATTATTGTCATATCAGCATCAGCACTGAATATATATTAACTGAATTCAATAGACCGCATTGCTATAAATTCTTGGTGTCATCCTCCCGACTAAATTTATACTAGGGTTAGAGGCATTTAGATAAATTTTAAGTGTTTACCAGATAACCTTGTTTATGTATTCTGAAAAAATACGATACCTTCACAATACTCTGTTACTATTTATACACTGGCATGTGCAAAGGATGTGCAAATTTCCAGTATACTATACATCATTAAATTCCCAAACATTAAACTTTTAAGACTACCATCTGGAAACATATGCAACATGTAAAAAAAAAAAAAATGCAGGTCAGCATCGTGAGTCAAGAGCCCATTCTATTCAACTGTTCAATCGAAGAAAACATTGCATACGGCCTAACTGGTAACACTAGCAGCGCCGACATCGAAAATGTTGCTGTAAGTTCTCAGTCATGTTTTTTTTTCCAACAGTACATCCAAAATTCATTTTAATTTGGTTAAAATTGGTGAATTGCAAATGGCAGAAAATGGCAAACGCTCATGAATTCATAGTGAAGTTCCCCGAACAATACAAAACTTATGTTGGAGAAAGAGGGGTAAGGCTATCTGGAGGTCAAAAGCAAAGAATAGCGATTGCTCGAGCTTTGCTTATGAATCCTCGTGTTCTTCTTTTGGATGAGGCTACCAGTGCTTTGGATGCCGAGAGCGAATATTTGGTGCAGGTATGCATACATATAGCATACAAATTTCTGAACTAGTTACAAAAATATATTTCACAAGATAATGTAAATAAAAAAAAGTTCACTTTCTGCGTACACGTCGAAGGTGTCACTTTGTGCGAGTGCACTATAAGGGTGACCTAGTGTAAAGTTATGTTTTTTAAATTGCACTGATGCGCGTGCACTAATAGAAGTCAGTCCTTTTTATGATTAGTCTTTTAAGGGATCTACATCTGTGAGTGTATTTATTTTATTTTTAAGAGTAAGAGTTTTCACTCTATTCAAACATAACACTCATTTTAGTGTCACATAAATTTGAAGTGATGGCCTTTAAAATTTCAGTTTAAAAATGCCATTATCACTTACCACCTTAGCTGCAGTCCTTGACAAATCTACAATGAGTTTGAAAAATGATCTGAATGTATTAAAATAACAATTTAACTTTTGAATTTGATAGGACGCGATGGACTCATTAATGAAAGGAAGAACAGTGTTAGTGATAGCCCACAGGCTATCGACGGTTAAGAGTGCAGACACGGTTGCTGTGATATCGGATGGTCAGATAGCAGAGAGTGGGACACACGATGAACTTTTGAATAAAAATGGCATTTACACTGCGTTGGTGAAGAGGCAGCTTGAAGGTGGTGGTCCTAAAGTTGAAATCTGACCCAGTAATGTACTGCACTCTCTCTATATTCACATTTTGAGGAGAAAAATATATACCAGTCCCCATAAATATTCATTCTTACTACTGCTTTGTTTTTGTTTCATTACTAGCATAAGATTTGAAGTAATCCAAACTTTTGTTAGCCCTTGTTCATTTTTATTAGATGTACACTGACAGTTGGGGAAAATAATAATCTAAAAAGTAATTTGAAAGGGAACTGAGTGCAGAAGAGCGAAATAGAGCTTGAAACAATTGAAGTAATGAACTGGAAAAGTAATAACAGCAATTAGGGAATATCTGAAAATTGGAAAAAGCATAATACACTTATTAGATTTTCAGATATAACGAGTGTGAACCCGTCTTATACACACTAGAGTCACATTTTTTTTTTAAATTATTATTTTTAGATCTTTTGTGGTTACTCGATGGTAAAACATATGCTTTATGGTTGCAAGTTTTCTTGTGTTGGCTTTTCTCAAAAACAAAGAAACCTTAAATGAAAAACGTATTTAATTAATTTCAAAGGGCACAATGTATAACTGAAATTTCATATAAAATGATGCAATATAACAGTCACTAACATTAACTATAAGTCATTCTTAGCTTCGAAGTGTTATATTTCTAATAATTGCGACATTTATTAAATTGAGTGATTAGTCATTAAATCCTTTTTGTCAACTACACGATAATATTACTTCATATGGCTTTGATTTAACATAGAATTAACCTAGAAAATTGAAAATGATGATTAATTGGAGCTAATTGTATCGTATTCTAGCCAAAATTCAGATGGTGAATATGTTTATCATAGTTAAAGGTGCGATATAAACGACACTAAATTCACTTTGATTTAGATGTGACTATTGATACACAAAATATTCCAATGCTAATCAACATAAAATAGGCATCATATATTTTTTTATGTGCAATGTGAGATTAAATTATAGTAAACATATTTCTTTTTAATTTTGAGTTTGAAGAAGAGAATAAATACACATAACTGCAGTTAATCACAATTATTATATCTTTAGTTTCATTCTAGTAAAGGCATTAAATGTAGAGCTAATGTATAGATATTTATCCAATTTAATAAATTAATACATTAATTTTATAGTTAATACCATTTAATGCTAATTAAATAAATTAATACCATTAATGGACATACTCTTTTCAGTAGCAATTAGATAAGTTCTTATCCAAGATAAAATATGTTATAACATGCATTTATAATATCAACACTTAAATTAAGAAATAAATAAATTACTAAAATTTTAAATTAGCTAAATTACACTTGTCAATTAAATTTATATAAAATATTACTTAACTAATATAGAATAAATATTTGTATAGCCATGTACACAAAATTACATAGGATATAAAAGGTTTTGTATGTAGTTAAACACCATCTTGGTAACAAAGCTAAGTATAAAATTCAATTTGTAATGGTTGTTTATATAATGGATTTGTAAATATCTAGGGCATAGGATGAGCGTTCGGTTCAGTTGTTTTTGGGGTAAAAAGGTTCAAACCGAATTACAACCGAAAAATTTCGAAACAGAACCAGATTGGACCAAAATAATTTCGGTTAATTCAATCAGTAGCCTATTTAACCGAACTTAAAAGATATCTTATTGTTTAAACGATTGATTCACCCAAAGAGAAACATAAATTTATATTTGAAAAAATTTTATTCATTAAATTTTATGTTTACAATAAAATTTGATTTATCTTTAACAAATGTTTTTATATTTTATCATTAAACCAATTATTTAAGGTACAATAATAACATAAAATTAGATAATGCCGTAAAAGTTCATTTAATTCGGTTAAACCAATAACCAAAATAAAAAATTACAAATCGAATTCAAACCGATTTAGTTTCAAAACCGACTGAAATAAACAGGTCGGTTGGTTAATTTGGTTTAACCGAATATTGCTCACCCCTAAATAGGACTCCAATTTTGGCTAAGGGGGAGGGGGAGAAATTTAAGCGGACTCGTTATTTTTTTGTTAAGGGGAATCAAATATAAAAAATGAAAAATAAAAAGAGCTGAATGTACCATTCCCTACGTCATCACGTGCTGCTTTACTTAAACCCTAGCATTAAAATAAGCCTTCAAAAATCAATCGATAAAAACCGCGCGGCTTTAAAAAAAACAAAATAAATCGCCTTTTAATCACCCATTCAACTTTCCTATGTCACCATTACGTTATCAAATTCTATTTTTTATTCATATCTAACATTAAATTAAATTAGTATTCTCCATTAATAAAATTGAGTTTAAGGTTTAAGATTTAAATTAAGGAAGATTAGAAGGTTAATACTGTAATTTTAATTTATAGGTTTAAGAGGGGCCTAATCTACTTTGCCCTCCATGACAATTTTAAAATAAATTAAAATTGTAGCCTCCCTTAACCAAAATTGAGTCTCATTAACAACCACAATATATATCACATTATAATAAACAATGTTGTTTTGTGAATTGCATAAATTATAACATTCTCTAACTTTATTTCTAAGAGTTCCTTAGCCATAAATATTTGAAATGTAAAAATTAAATCATAGTTAAAATAAAAAAGTAAACAATTTTAAATAACTAATAACGGAAAATTAAAACAATAACTAGGACTAAATATATCAAGGGTAAGAATTTTACCGTGAAATGAAAATTTAAGAAATGAAAAATAAAAAATAATTAATGCATATTGATTTTTTATTTTATTTTTTATAATAAAGTGGATTTAGAGTATTCTTTTTGTTAGAGATAAGAGAGATGCATATAACATTAACTACTAGATTAATATTGAACTCTTTGTGAAGAATGCGGGTTAGCGGTCGCTAAAAGCAAAGCTAGTCTTTGAATTATGATAGTAAGTATTTTGATTGAGTAGAACAGGAAAATATATAGATATTTGACAGTGACTAAATTCTTATTATGCTAATTCAATCTAGTACCTAAAATAAATATGAAACTAATATAAAAGTCAATCCTAAACAAAAGAAATATAAGGAAATAAGCTTAACACCATTGTTATTATGACGCTCGACTAGTCATGACTAGTCGGCATTGGAGCATCGACTGGAAGAGTCGACTTGCCATTAGTCGAGCTTGAACCCTAAATCACGAAGTCGAAGCCTTAAATCATGAAGTCGAAATCACGAAGTCGACCCGAAATCATGAAATTAAAGTCGAGTACGAAGTCGAACCATGATGGCAACGATTGAAAAAACTGCAATATAAAGACGGCTGTTAACTATATTTATAATACGAAGTGGTAAACTTGCAATTATCTATTATAAACAAACATAATACACTGCAAGTCGAATACGAAGTGATATATAAATGTACAATTATCTATTAATACACTGCAAAGATGCATGTATTTATTTACTGCAATTATGTATTAATATGTACATATTTATTTATTTATCGATTAGTCTACGACTAGTCTGTGACTAGTCCGACTAGTCGACTAGTTGGACCTCTATCGACTCGACTTGCCACCGTAATAACCTTGCTTAACACCATTTTCATATTAATTAAATTTAGAGAGCAAATACATCTACATTATTTGATTATAAACTAAAACCAAAATAGAACTCGGTAAATCGAAGGTAAATAGCAAAGAATAGCGCTAAAGAATAATAAAAAAAATCATTCTTTATTTTTTTATTTTATAATAAAAAGTCGAGGCAGGGAAATGGAGAAGTTAGTACAAAATAAAAAATCGACCGAACCTAGTTTTCTGATTAACCGACTCATCATTTTCATTATTCCAATAAAAAACATACTAATAATTTATACAGTTGAAAAACTGTAACTAAATGAGTCAAGTTCTATTGTTAATAATTTGATACTGGAAAACTTAACATATTTACATTATTTAGAATATAAAACATATATTTGAAGTAAAGCAATATATATAAGTGGAGGTTAACTAAATTTAATAAGAAACAAAAATATAATTATTGTTCAAGTTTCCCTTTAAAATGCGCGTAAATACATTTTTGATTTATATTTTACGCATAAGAGTTGCATATAGAAGAAACTGGTAATATAATATTGGTATTTTTTGTGTAAAAATGAAATACATTAATAATATACTAAAAATCGAATATTATATGAAATATAATGGGTATTAATGGAGGCATATGAGTTTAATTTTAAAGGATCAGAATTTGTTTAAATGACTATATGAGTGGAGATACGTACATGAAATGATAAAGTTTATATAATACACAAAATATAAGAAAACGGTACAACAAAAATTCTACAAAGTGGGTGAATATAACCGTTGACGTCGAGAATTGGTCAATGCACACCAACATCCGATGAGTTATGGGTTATGTAACAAATCCATTCACAATCCAGACACAGATACTGAAAAGTAAATAATACCAAGGTTTATAGTGGTTCAATAGAAATGCCTACATCCACTTTGAGGTAAATATTAATTTTTTTATATAGTTACAATACAATCCTTCTCCACTTATTCTTATGTTTACAAAGTTATGAATTGAGAATAACAAAGTCCTTGCTAATTCTCCACCAAGTCCAAATGTCCCAAAAGTGAAGCTTCCTATATCCAAAAAGCTTCTATTTCCAAGTGTTGAAGTTATGTCAAAAAGCGTCCAAGAACCCAATCCAAATGCCAAGATAGCAGGGCAAGTGCCAAAATGTTGATGAAAATCTTCAAGAAGTTCACAAGTTCAAGAGACATTCCAAAATCCAAATAGTCATGAAGGGAGCCATTAAAAAGCTCCATAACCGAGAATCCCGAGTGCAGCAACAACCAACCCAAAAAAATCCCGAAATCAACTAGGTAGTGTAGTATTTATAGGTGCAGGGATACAAGGATTCATATCCCCAAATTTCGTACTCCGGGATCGGTACTGATCGTGTGGTCGGTACCGACCTAGGTACTTAACCAATTTCTCATGCTTCACTTCGAAGCTCTTGAACTCCTTCGCCTTGCCATCTTCATTTCATATCCTGTAATACGACACAAAACTATACCGGTTCTGAAAAGATAACAAATCCTGGAAGTTACCCAAGTGACAATTTGTATCCGGTGATATGAATAACCAAATGCCAGTCCCTGGAATTTACTTCGGGGATATGAAAACGCTTCTGCCGATCCCCAAAGCCTTAACAAAATTCATGGCATCCTCTTCATTTGCCAAAACCTATTTCGTATCTTGGGGATATGAAATCCTGAACCAAGAACGGGATACAAAATCTTCATGCCAGGAAAATACCGATCTCGGGATCGGTGATACGAATACCGATCTCAGGATACTTAGCCAAGTTTCCACCATTTGAACTTTGTGAGTTGCATCGATCCAGACGTGTTTTCGGGAGTTGTATTTATCTCGAAACACTTAACCAAATTCCTGAGATTTCCAGAATTTCACGACTTCGTCCAAATTGCTTCAAACTTCCAGAGTCCTCGAGTTTCGAACATTCTAATAGCCAAAAATTCGATGTGTGACTGCCTTATAAAAAGGCAGGTCAACACTTGCCTCTCGAAACAAGTCTTCTTGTTGGAAGACGTGTTTTGTATAGTCCAGAAATCTGAGAATCCAGAAGTCGTGAACCGAGCAAAGTCCGAGTAAAGATCCAATAGCCGAAAACCAGAAGCCACGATCGCGCCGAATCGTATTAATAGAAAACGAGAATCTGAAAACCAAAGAAATCCAACGCTCGCTCCAAATCGTATTATAGGAGAAACTCAAAACCAGGATACTTGCGAACTGGAAAACCCAAATAACAATAACCGAGAAATCGAAGAAACCCAAAATCTAGAAAATCATAATGAATGATAATAAGAGAAATTCAGAATCCAGAATAATCAGAAGCGGTATAGTTCATACTGTAAAAAACCAGATGAATTGCCCTGTCAAGTCCTGATGGAACAATCCATAACCATGAGCGAATGATCTTGCTAAGTCCTGAGAAGACGGTCCGTCCCTTCCTAAGCAAAATCTTTACTTGGGGACCAGATTTATATACTTTGCGAGCAAAGTCCTTACTTCATCAAGTTCTTAAAGTTTGAAATTCCAATTTCAGATTTCATAGTCCGCAAGCAAAGTCCTTACGAGTGAATTAATTTTACCAAAGTGTAAAAAGTTTGGATTTATTAATAAAATCAAAGGAAAACCTAACGGTTTATCATCGGGTACAAAACAAGCCTAGGGGTTAAGCCCTAATCCTGTATGTGGGTGGGCCGACTTAGCCGTTTACGATTTAAAATTTAGAATCCAACCAAGTATGAATGAGAAGGTTTATCGTCGGGTATAGAGCATGCCTAGGGTCTCACCGGTCCTCGTACATGGGTAGGCCGAATTAGCTATCTTATAACCAAAAATGGATGTAGGAGTTTGGACGGTTTCTCGTCCGCAAAGAGCATGCGTAAGGATTAAGACCTAATCCTATACATGGATAAGCAGATTTAGCCCTCCAAAATCCTAAGCTAGATAACCGAAGAGATTGATTAATTACGAGGAAGATGGTTATAGTCAGGTACATAACACGTCTATGGATTAAGGCATAATCCCATATGTGGGTGGGCGGACTTAAAACCATCCAAAACCGAAAACCAAAAGGTGTTGGAGAATGGATTTTTGACGACAACAACCTTATATCAATTATCATTGATTATAAAATATATACTAACACTTTTGTATAGAATATATATATATATATATATATATATATATATATATATATGCAGGATTTATATACAGGAAATATTACTGAAGTCTGTACAGTTATAAAGATGATAAGAGATTAAAAGAACAGAGAAATTTCAAGACTCATGAGTAATCAAGATTTCAAGAGTTCAAGATTAATATAGTTATAGAGTCTAGATTTTGTAAGACTTCAAATAGAACTCCAGGTTCAAATTCAAATTCAAATTTTCAAATTCTGATTTTCAATTCTGTCCTCAATCCTCTCTATTTTATTTTTCTATTTTTTTCTTCTTTGTTTTTCAAACTTAAGTTTTTTACTCTATATTTATATTCTCTATATTTATATATTTATATACTCTATAATTATACTTTATATAGTTTAAAACCTTATAATTTTATAAACATATTTATATAGTTTAAATTTATGATTTCATATGTTCTTCTCTAACTTCATCCTCTTTCACTCCACCATTATTCTTAATCATTTTTATGATTCTTACACTTGTACTCTACCGAATTCAATTCTGTTTTGATCAAACTTCTTCTCTCTACACTCTCTAATCTCTGAATCAAGTGCTATTGAAGAGTTATAGGGCTGTTTTGTAATTGCTTGGGTTGAATAAACCTTGTTTGTAAGTCAAAGAGGAATCGGTGTATCCTTCTAGCAGTGAAATCAAGAAATAGGAGTCGGTATGTCCTTGTTGAGCCGTGAAATCAAGGAATAGGAGTTGGTGTCTCCTTGTTGAGCCGTGAAATCAAGGAGGGTGTATTTGACCATTGGAAATAGTAATAAAACTCTGCACAATTCAGCGTTGTGCGAGGCTGGACATAGGAGTAATCCGAACCAGTATAAAATCTGGTGTGTTCTTTCCTTTTCTGCATTTTTATTTCTGTTTATTTTGCATTTGTGTTTGAATCTGTGTCTGTGATTGTGTTTGTGGTGTTTGATTCATTCCATAATTCTCTTTTGTTTTAAGTTTCGTTTAAATTCGTACAAATACTATTCACCCCCCCTTTAGTGTTTGCTTTGCCTTAACGATCCATTCCGCGCTCCCTAACAAAAGATACAATGTTCAGAAGGCCGAAGCTAATACAACCGGAGTCTGAAGACCAAAAGCCAAAGTTCCAACGACTAAATAACCAAAATATATAAGCCAGAAATCCATATAACCATATCCAAAAGCCAGAAAATCAAAATCCAAAGTGCAAAAATCGGAGAACCTTAGAGCCGGAAAACCAGAAATCTAAATCCAAAATCCGAAAGCTGCAAATTCAGAGAAATCCACATTAATCGATAATCAATCCACAGGGGCCAGGCCCTAGTCCATTTTTATTCCGAGCTGAAGCGGATAACAGTGCCTATCCCGATACTACACCCCGATTCCTAACATATTGCGCTAGCTCGCAACGTCTGATACGCTCTTCAATTATATCTCGAAGATGCCTACAATCGTTCGTCTCGTGACCATCCAGGTCGTGAAACAAACAATGTTTATTAGAATCCCTTTCCCTTTGAGACGACTCCTGCATGGGAGGCTTCTTGAAGGGAGCAACTAAGTGAACGTCCAAAAAGGTCTCCTTCAGAGTATAAGCTCCACGTACGAATGGAAATTTGATTCCCTCCATTGCATATTCTGATCATTCCGAGAAGCAGACTTGCTTTTGCCAGAGCCAAACGGTCCTCCGCTCTTAAGCGAATTAACCTCGAGAAACTTCTTATTGGTTCTAGCATCCTTTTTTAATAGAAACCTATCTGCCTCGAAGTAGAATTCACCAAGGTCCCGTGGTGGATCCCGTTGAAGCGAGATCTTGAATTCCGTCTGATCCAAAACGCCAGAAACAGTGGCCATAAAAACCATAGATGAATCTGGCCGACTGGTGTCACCATCGCATTGAACATTTTTAGAAAATTCCGCAAAGTCTCATCGGACCTTTGCTTAATTGTCGTAAGAGTTATCACGTTCTTTGTCGAGAAATGTGGACCCTGAACTGTTGTACGAACTTTCCAACCAAGACGCTCTAGCTATTAACCGACTCATTCTCTTAACTGGCTGAACCACATGGCAGCAATATCCGTTAGGTAGAGTTGGAAGCACTTCGCCATAACATTCTTCGACGCCGAAAGCACTTCCGTGTGGCACATATAACGCATCAAGTGAGCCGTATGATCCTTTCTACTGCCAAAAGCCTCCAACAGCGACAGTTTGAAATCCAGTGGGTTTTGTGAATTCCTAATATCCCGAGTAAACGGACTGCCAGTGACACAATTCAAGTTCGAAAGAGACGCTCTACGTCGAGTGTATCGTTGAATCACATCTGCGATCTGGTTTCCACTTCCACTTCCACTTCCACTTCCAAGCAATTGACTCCAGTCGTTCAATCCCACGTCGGTGCATCCAGTGTCATGTCCAGAAATAGCAAAATGCCGAGCTCCAACAAGAATATCTGGCTCCATCCTAGCTTGAGGTACCGCCACTAACGCAAATCTATTTTCCAGAATTGTGAGGGTTCCTGTGTCCAAACCCATGCACCGATGCTTGAGCCACATTTGTAACATTTCCGGTTCCAAAACCCATAAACAAAGCTTCTTGAGCCGTGCTTCCACCAGGGCTGGGGGTGCTGCCCCCGTGAGTCTAACAGAACCGGTACTGATTCCGATATTGATATCGACCCATGGTTGATTTTTGGGAATTGCCCCCAAGTCCCTAGCCAAACCTTGAGAAACACTTGCACTTGTTCCCGTAATATTTTCGAGGCGCGATGGCCTTTCGAAACCTTCCATTCGAGCCATAAAAACATTCATGGTATCCTATTGTCTTCGAAAGAGTTTCTTGACGTTTCAAGCCCAAAGTCAAATCCTTAACCACAACATCCATATCCTCTCGAGTCATGTAATTCGATGGATGCCCTGTAGAGGAAGCCTTCGAACTTTCCTCCATTTCAGCTCCTTCCGAATAAGCTAAAGCGATATGTTTCTTTTTAACCATCCTTAGAATTCCGAACAATCCAAATCCTTAGCAATCCAAAGTTGTTCGATATCCCTTTACCCGGTGTGTCAAAATGTTGACGTGTGGAATTGGTCAACTCATGCCCGCACCCGGTGAGTTAATGGTTATGTAACAAATCCAATCACAGTCCAGACAGAGTACTGGAAAGTATATAACACCAAGGTTTATAATGGCTTGCGAGAAACGCCTACGTCCACTTTGAAGTAATTATTCATCTTTTTTCATGTAGTTACAATTACAATCCTCTTTCACTTCTAATGTTTACGAAGTTATGAATTATGAATAACTAAGTCCTTGCTAATTCTCTACCAAGTCCAAATGTCCAAAAGTGAAGCTTCCTATGTCCAAAAAGCTTCTATGTCCAAGATGATGTAACTATGTCAATATCCAAGAACCCAATCCAAATGCCAAGATAGCAGGCTAAGTGTCAAAATGTTAAAGATCTTCAAGAAGAAGTTCGCAAGTCTAAGAGAAATTCCAAAGTCTAAATAGCGATGAAGGAAGTCATTAAAAAGCTCCAAAACCGAGAATCTCGAGTGCATCAACAACCAGCTCAAAAGAATCCCGAAAGCAGCCAAGTAATGGAGTATTTATTGCTGCAGAGATACATGGATTTATATCCCCACATTTTATACCTAGGGTCGTTACCGATCCTGGAGTCGCTACCGACCCGGGTACTTAACCAATTTCTCTTGCTTCACTTTCAAGCTCTTGAACTCCTTCGCCTTGCCATCTTCATTTCGTATCCTGGAATACGACAGAGAACCACAATAAAAATCTCATTTCACAACTGGCAATGCTACTTGCAATATACCTATTGCAGCTAGTTGACGCCAGTCTGGATATGCGAAGTTGCAACAGGTTGATAATAGTTTACAAATGTTTTTGACAACTGCAAAAAAGAGTTGCAATAAAGGACTTTTACAAGTGTTATAAACTGTTGCAATATGTCCTTTTACAACTGTTAGTGCCAGTTGCAAATCTGTAACATTAATTGTTGCAACATGTTTTCTACAATTTCAATTATTATCGATTTTTAGTTTCGAAATTTTAAATGTATAAAGTTCATTAATTCAAATGCACAAAAGATATCTATTCGTTCAAATGATCATATTTCTATAATTTTCTTGCGTTCAAAATGTGATAACATTGTTCTAACACAAACTAACATGATACACTAACAATGTTCTTCTACACCCTTAGTACAATGCACTTAAAAATTTGAAATCCATTCGTGAGAAAGAGTAAATAAAAAAACTGCTCCAATAGTCAACCCTACCCCAGCCAAAAAACACTCTAGTATCCAGAAATACACTAGCATTCGACTTTGATTTGTTTCGGCCACCAATCTCGTTGTCACTGTAATCTTCAACAATCCTTAATCTTAACTTAGACAACACCTCTGTTGTCAAAATCAACATCCATTCACAAAATATTTTTGATACCATCACCTAACTCAAGAAAAGGTTAAGGCAATAACAAGAACTAGTATCATTAATCAATATCACTCATAAACCGTTAAACTACATATACCTCTGGATCTAAAGTAAGAGATAAACTTGAGGAAATTATTAAAAAAAACTTTCAAACGTAGTATGTATCAGGTTTCATGTGTAAATTCATACCAGGAATCAAACATGGAATTATAGTATATTACCAAGGAGTTTTTTAATGCAAGGATTATTGAAGATTTGATGCAGTATCATTTCCCTCACTTGAGTAGTGGACACATTTTATCAAAGAAGCCAAAAACACCATGAGAAGGAAATTTGGAGATGCAAAATAAACACATAATTGTTGCAAACTAAGTACATTTACACAAGTGAGACCCGCCTAGGTATTATGTCATTTTGCCAAAACCTTAGAATCGAATATTAAACAAATGCAAATAAGAATCTATATGCACGTGTTATGTTAAAAAATATAGGTATTGCTAAAAAGGTCTCTAGATACAAATATATACTCATACACTAGTATATTCAAAAAGTGCACGTACATTTATATGGTGGATTTTTTGGGTTGACGTCTTATCTAGATAGACATCAACTGTGATAGAAATGAAGGTAATATCATCACCTACTTTTACATTAATTGCAAGATCTGAAAAGAAACAACACTTGACCTTACTGCTCATAGAACTAATTTGTTGATTAAGTAGTATAATACAATGAAATCTATATTAAGTAGCATGTTCAATTCTTGGGGGAGGAAAAAAAACTCTAACAAAATGCAAGCTGAAGGGTAAGTAGTATCCTAATTGTTTATTATATTTATCACATGCAAATAGGTATATATGCAAATGTTATAAAACTATAACCAATGTGTGGAACAACACTCGAAATATAGCTTAAATTGCATTACTTAAATTCTAAAGATAGGCATCATCAGAATAAAACGTATTAACAACACAACACTCACAAGAACATAAGGACACACGAAAATATATGGCAACTGAGGAGAAAATATATAAACACATTGTAACGAACATGGATTTTCGACCTTGAAAATCGACACAAACTTCAAATATTTCATCTAAAATCATTTCAAATCATTTATTATGGTTTAACTTAATTTTTTCTTGTTTTTAATCATTTAAAAATAGACTCTTTCAGTTAAATGATGTTTCAGGTCATTTAGCTGCACTAGCACTATTTTTATTCAAATTTGAATTAAACATTTCTCAAAATCCAACCGTTAGATTTCTAATCTTTTATTACCATTCGAAAGCTCTTTACGATATGAACCCAACGGTTCTGGTTTTAGGAGAATATGATGGTCGGATCTCCCGTTATGTCAATTCAAAGTCAATGGTTGAAAGTCGCGAACGACCGCTGCGGTGCTCGTTCTATTCAAAACATTTAAATATATATAATATATTTCGTCGATTTCCATTCAAAATGTATTTTATAAATCGTTTATAAATTCATTTTAAAAAACGATTCCAACTTCCCTTTCAATTTTAAATCAAAATTGAAGAATCTATATCATTATAATATTAAAATGATAATATTTTCAAAATATCATATTTTGAAATCAAATCTTTTCGATATTCATTATAAAATGAATAAAATCGACATGAAATTCCGTTCGAGTTAAAATGGCGTATATCTACTTAACTCGGCTTCATATTCATTTCAGTTATGAATATTTCAATATTTTCGTGTCCATCCAAAATCGGACGTCAAAATCATATTTTGATTCTTCACTGAATATTATTTTAAAATATTCGTTATTTCTGAATTGGAATGTGACTCGATCAATTACCATAAAATTTTATTTATATGGATTCCATACATCGCATGTATTCAAAAATAGTGATAAACAACTATTAAACATTCAATTCACATCCAGAGTGCAATTTACAACTGTATAAGCATTAAATAATTAAATAACGCTTATAACAGTCTGTTAATCAATCGGTTTACATACAATTAAATTCAAGGGAGATGTGAATTAATTATCATCCCCAGACCCATGTGTGGTTTTCAACCATCAAACAAATATTATTATTTGTATACTTGGGCGATGTGTAAAATTATCGTCCCAATACCCGTGTGTGGTTTACATCACAATCCATGTGAACATATCTACATATTTGGGAGGTGTGTGTGGGTAAATTGTCATCCCAGAATAATTTATAATATAAACAATTTATTTATCAACACTTATAATCACAGTTGAATAATGATAACATTACAGTTGTAAACATCCATCAATGACCAAACAGATATTGCAATCACACGCAATCAATATATATTCAGTCCTAGATATAATAACTGTAAAAATAGTTTGAGTGAGAGAGTTCTCACATTGATCGGTTATGAAATCGTTAAATATATAATGATTGTTTTAATAAAATTAAACAGGTGTTTAATTTTATCAAAAATCATAACCAGCTCCAAATCTGTTCTGGTCTGTTCCATGACGTAGTGCTCGTTCTTAAGATTCCAATAGGCCCGGTTTTGTCAAATTCTGATTTAATTTGGCCAAGTTATGATCATTTCAATATTAATTACATAAATATATCAACTAAATATAATTAATTACATGATTAAGGGGGTTTAAACCCTTTCTTCCCCGTTCAACTCCTGGAACCGTGTAACCATCTTCAACCGTGTGACCATCTTCACGCAAGCTAGGGATTGCCGTTGCATCGCCTACAGAGGACTGGGACCCATCTACGACCACCACCACCACAACATCGGGCTTCGTGCCCTTCCCAACGCCTCGAGTAACGTGCCATCCGCACATCCCCAGCCTCCTAAAAACCCGATCGAACGGCGCCTCTTCCCGAACAAATTTAGACCAAAATAGCACCCCATAATTGATAATACCCTTATAAATCAAAAGATCTCACCTTGATCTTTGATTTTTGTATTATGAGTTTTGCAAATTACTTTGAAGATTTCGTGTGATTAAGGAATAGAATTGGAAGAACCGGGGCCATTTAAAATACAAAGTGGCGCAGGAAAGGGGTTGACCGCTCAAGAATTGATTCTAGGGTTTGACAAATTCAGGGTATATATATATATATTTAATATTATTTAATTCACGAATGACTTGTTTAACGCTCCGAACTCCAAATGAATCCGAACGACTGTCGCCCCTAGCCAAATACCCGCATTTCAAACACAACGGGATATGTTATGTAAGCTGATTCAATTGTTTTAATCGGTTTTTGTTAAAATTAAAATATAATTCAATATAACGTTTAAAATTGAATTTCAACATACATTTTAATTTACCACAACCACATAATGACTCTAAAAATTACGAAATTTGGAATCTAGCTATGTTTCACAAATACGGTTCTAACAAAATTAATTTCATCGAATTTGGAGACCGTTTGAAAAATGGCCTTTTAACTAGCTTTTTAAATTTAACTGAATTTACAACACGCGTTTGAATTCACTACGCTTACGTATTAATTCCAATTGACTTGAAATTTTAAACCTGACAATAATTTTATATTCCGGATCCAACAAAATTAATTTCGTTGAAAACGGAGGTCGTTTGCAAAATGACAATTTTTCAGGGCTTATATATTTACTAAAATATTAATAAATTTTATAGCGACTATTTGGAATTTTAATTTGGCCATAACTTACAATTTATAATATGAAATATAATTTTTTCACATTCGTTAGAAATATATTATTAAATAGATTCTAACGTTTCTTGTTTTACTGAAATCTGATTTATATTGCATTATGTATATTCATTTAAAGTTCAAAACTTTGATTTAATTAAATTTTAAATTTATACGTTCGATTTAAATAAATTTTAAATCGTTAATTCTCAAAATAAATTATTCAAAATATTTAATATCTACAAAATCAATTAAAAATAAATTTTAAATTGGTTCCAAAATTCCGGGTTGTTACAAGAGGAAGCCGAAAATTGTTGGAAGTGTTAAAGCAAATTAAAAAAGGGTCGGCTTATATACTTTATTTTTAAATAGGTTTTTGTTTTTGTTTTTATTTTGTTGTATTTCATTTGTAATCTTTCTGAAATTTTCTAAACTAGGTGTTCAAGCTATAAGATTTATAGTTAGTGAAAATCTGATCTTGGGGATAAAGACCAGTGTAAGGTTTTGAGTGTAGGATTAGAACAATTGGGGGCGGTGTCGCAAGTTTATAGGGAATTGTAAGCGCAGAGATTGTTTTAATTCTAATAGAAGCTGTGACACCCCACGTCCGTTAATGTTACTCATAAGAGAATGCATTAAATTTCGTGAAGCACAATAGGTAATCATTATTGAGAATTTACAAGACAGATAAAATAAGCAGCATAAAATTTTAACTTCATTATTGAAAATAAAGCATAGTTTCAAAAGTACATCAAAACCAGTTACAACTAACCAAATGTCTCAAATCTGTCTCACAAAAAAAATCTCATAAAATAAAATATCAGAGTACATAAAATAATATCATTCGCCATAAGCCATACTAAAGTAGAGAGCAAGTCAAAACGATACATCTTAAGAAATCTAAGTCCAAGCTGTAAGAGAAGTCCTAGTCAATGTTGAGTGCTTCCACTCTGAGGACCTGGGGGGAAAATGGAAGAAAGAGGCAAGAGAAAAAGGGTCAGACATAAAGTTTAACGAGTTCCAGTGATTTTCAAATGTGCATAAAATAGAAATGCCAAGGCAGGTAAATGAGACTAGATGAGAAAGGTACAGTGTCGTATAAGGTAACTGATAAACTAAACAGAACATCATGATAGACAGGAATAAACTCTGATCGAGTAATGTTTCACATTTATATCCTAAAACAGGTATGTCTATACCAGTACTAGTATAACAAGTTTAACATGATTAGATTCTCAACCTAATTACATATCACCAGCAGGATTAGGCGTACCCCAATTACATAACCAGGTTAGGTGTTAACCTAATTAAACAACAGTTGAATTAGGTGTACCCTGATTACTACCTATGTGATCGGCTCCCTACTACGTGAATACCCGGTGTCATCCCCGACAGTAGGGTGTATCACTCCCTAACCTAGCAACTATATAACACAGTCCTATTTACTGTTGTTACAACATCTTATCTTCCCTATTCAGACCCATGCACGCTCATGACTCCGCCGGAACGCACCCATACTCACCCCCATGTGAATCTCTTAATATCCAGTTTAGTAAAGTATTCCTTTCCCCCACCTATTGCGAGACCCCTTCTAATAAGATACCAACATGGATACTGACTAATATGAGTTCCTAACAGCAGATTGACACAAACCAAAACCCCCTAAGCTTGTGCCCCCAAAACTAGGATTTAGGAGTCCCCAAAACTCGATACAACAACATAACGAGGGACCTCTTAGCTTATTAATATTTCATATTTACCCTTGCAGGTTTAGGTTTACTAGTAAGCGTGGTTGTAATATTACATGTCATTATATGTGTACAACCCTTCCCCAAAACACCTGCCTAGAGGTATACAATTTCCACAACATTTCAATTTTATTAACCTACATCTGGTACTTAACATGTTCTTAACACGCCATTTAATGTATTTTTTGAGTCAAATCTAACATGTCCTATTCATATGCATATCATTCATCAACTATGTTCCCAATTTACAACATATACATGTTTATGCATACTATCCATTTCAACCAATTTATAGCAAGTATATACACATTATCCCTTTTTATCAGTTTATAGCAAGTCTAAACATGTGTATATTATCCTTTTTCTCAAATTATAGTTAAACAGTCCCTGTTTAATAACATGTCTGGATTCCTCTTTTTATATCATTCATTAATTCCCAAATTATACGCACACTCTAATCGGATATAACCTAGACTTCCAAAGGCCTAGGCTTGGCATAAAATAACAAGGGAAAATAGAGGAAGGAGAATAGAATCAAATCACATAGGCAAGACTGGAAATAAACATAAAACATAGAGAATGGGAAAAGGAAGATCGATACATATAACTTATAAATTATCCAACATCAAAGGCATATGTTTACTTATAATAACAACATAGGTGATTAGCAATGAAAACATATATAACGTTTATCTTGCTAACATTGTATATCCTAGCCTAATTTTATTTAGCTGTCAAGTTATAGTCTAAGAAATCAGATCTGAAAATGATAGGAACTTACAGTGGGTCTTGATGAAGAGGAGAATAAATCTCTTATATAAATATAACAATATGCCATAGAAAAGTCCAATCCAAGTTGTATGTATGCAAGTCTTGAATTGTGACTCTGTAGATCTGGATCTTAGCACCATTCCCCCGTTATATGTTTATATTTTTCAGAGTAATTTCATAAAGGTAGAAGATATGAAGAAATGATGTAAGTTGGAATGGGAGAAGCCACCTATTTATAGTTTTATAGAGTCAACCTCAGCCTTTAGATTCTAGGGTTTTAATCTTAACTGTACACATAGTGCTGAGTCAGCAATGAATACAGTCCGCAAAAAAGTCCATATTCGTAGAATGAATCTACCCAGATAGACAGTGGGTCGACCCACGAACCCATGGGGTCCACGCAGGCCGAGTGTAGGTCGTCCCACAACGGTCCTGATTCCCGCGTCTTTTCCTGCCTCGTTTCATTTGAAAATTCTGGAAATATTTTGATCTTATATTTATATATATGCTTCTTATTTGTATACAAACTTCTAATGCCCCTAACTTCTTCATACTTTATCCATTTTACGCAAACTTATGGTCTATCTTAACCAGAATTACGAGGCGAACACAACGGTAATAGCGGTTTCACTTAATTCTGAATTAAGTTATTTCCAATTTATTATCTTTAAGTATGGTTGTAGTGTCTTAAATTTTGAGGTGTTACATTCTCCCATACTTACAGGATTTCGTCCCCGAAATCTCCAAGTTAAGGAGAATGTTACTATCCTAACATCTACCTACAACCATCTACTCATCCATCATCCACAGGTATCCATTGTCCTTAAGAAATTTCTAATATGTGTATGAACATATGCAAATGTGTTGTGTATACATATCCTTACACTAATGCGAAAATTACGCGATCAACTGATTTAGTTGACCTCCTTAATGCAATATATGTTTGTGCCATGAGGCCAAAATGTATGCAAATAATCCTAGTATAACATATGAACTCTATATGTGTGCATAATCGTCCATCCAAATGCAACATCCATATGATTATTCACCTATTTTCGTCCATAGAAAATTTAAAATGCAAAAACATTCATATGCAATATGTAAGTGATTGAGCCGATCTAGTGCATAGTGTGTATATATGCATCTACGAGCAACCACTAGCAACCACTTGCAACCACCAGTCATAACATGTTTCAAACACATGTTTCCAACCATTGGATTCTACCTAAGGATCGAAAGGTTCGAACGATAAAATAAAATATACTTAAATGATTGAGCAAATGCAAAGTAAAAGCTTGAAAATGAAGTCAGGAACGTACTCTTAAAAAGAAAAGGATAAGAAGCGTGAATCCTATCTTCGGGTTCCCACGTCGCCTATTCGCGGTCTTCTCCCCATTGTACTTTCACCAATCTGATTTCCTTGTTACGTAACTTCTTGATTTCTAATCCAAGGATATGGGTAGGAACTCGTCTCACTGGTTCTTCCTTCTCAACTTCTACGCCCTCAGGAGTGCCCGACTCTACTATCTCTACCGTATCGTGGAGACATTTCCTCAAATGGGAAACGTCAAACACATCGTGTACGCCCGCCAGTCTATCCGGTAGCTTAATCCTATAAGCCATCCTTCCTATCCTTTCCACTATAAGGAATGACCCTATAAATCTCGGCACCAACTTCCCTACTAAGCCAAAGCGAACTACATTCCTTAGCGGTGACACTTTAATGAAGACCATATCTCCCAAATCGAATTCCAACTCTATCCTCCTTTTGTCGGCATAGGATTTCTTTCTGTTTTGAGCGGCTTTCATTCTTCGGCGAATAAGATCAATCTTCTCGGAAGTATCTCGAATCATCTACGGTCTAATCAGAAGTCTGTCGATAGACTTCCACCAATAAGTCGGCGATCTACAAGGTCGTCTATATAATGCTTCAAAGGGTGCCATGGCTATGATCGATTGGTAAATTCTGTTGTAGGCGAACTTCACCAATGGGAGATGCTCCTCCCAAGTTCCTCCAAAGTATATGATACACAGTCTTAGAAGATCCTCCAGAACTCTATTCACCCTCTCAGTTTGTCCATCTGTCTGAGGGTGGTATATTGTGCTCAACCGTAGTTGTGTACCAAACGCATCTTATAAGCTTTTCCAAAACTCACTAATAAAGATGGGGTCGGGGTCGCTTACTATACTGGAAGGTACCCCATGCAACCGAACTATCTCTCGAAGATATACTGATGCTAGCCAATCCGCCGTCCTCTTACTCTTAACAAGAATAAAATGAGTGCTCTTCGTAAGTCTATATACTATCACTCAAATGCTCATATTCCCTTCTTTGATCGGGGCAATCCATCGATGAAATCCATAGAGGTGCTCTCCCACTTCTATTGTGGGACATCTAAGGGCTGAAGAAATCTGCATGGTTTCTTTCCTTCATCCTTTACCCTTTGAAAAGTCAAGCATCGAGCTACAAATTGCGCCACATCTATCTTCATGTCAGTCCAAAAGAAAACCCTCTTCATGTCTCGATACATTTATCGCTGCCCGGATGGATAGTCATCCAAGAATGATGAGCTTCTTCAAGCACTGCCTTAAGAAATTCCCTAATCTTAGGGACACATAGCCTTCCATCTCGTCTTAGCCACCCTTTACCGTCCACAATATATCTAGTTAGGTGACTAGAAGTCTCTCCTCTTCCAAGCCTATCCAAGATGTCTGATATCCGCGGGTTCTCTCGCTGCATAGATCCTATACGCTCCAGTAGAGTAGGTCGCACCTCCAGCGATGCTAACAATCCCAATGTGAAATCCGTAGATGGCTTACAATCAAAGGTTGAGATGTAGTCCAAGCTCGGCCTTTCTATGAATAGTGGACTCAAATTCATCGTCTTCCTACTCAATGCGTCTGCCACTACATTACCCTTGCCCGGGGTATAAGCTATCTCAAAGTCGTAGGACGTTAGGAACTCCATCCACCGTTGCTGCCTTAGGTTGAGATCCTTCTTTGAGAACAAGTACTTAAGCGATTAATGATCCGTGTATAGCTCAAATATTTCTCCAAATAGATAATGTCGCCAAGATTTCAATGCGAACACTATTGCATCCAACTCTAGATCATGGGTAGAGTATTTCTTCTCGTGAACCCTTAACTGTCTACTTCCATAGCATACTACCATCCCTCTTGCATCAGAACGACATCAAGTCCTGTGCCACAAGCATTGGTGTAGACCGTGAACCTCTTGCTTCCATCCGCGAGAGTCAGAACTGGGGATGTTGTCAGAGCCCACTTCAATCCCTGAAAGGCATCCTCACAATTAATGCTCCACGAAAAAGCCAAATTCTTCTTTATCAATCGGGTAAGTGGGGCTGATACCCTTGCAAAGTCTTTGATATACTTTCTATAATAGCCCACTAACCCTAGGAAATTTCTCACCTACGTTGCATTTATTGGAGCCCTCCAATCTTGAAATGCAACGATTTTTGCGGGATCCACTACTATCCCGTCCTTGGAGACAACATGCCCCATGAACCTTACTTTTTTCCTCCAAAAGTGACACTTAGAAAACTTCGCCTTGAGTTGATGTGACCTGAGAGTACGTAGAACCTCTCCTAATTGTTGGGCATGCTTCTCCTATTTTTTTGAGAAAATCAGAATGTTATCCACAAAGACCACCACAAACTTGTTCAAAACTCCCTAAACACTCTACTCATCAAGTCCACAAAATAGGCGGGTGCATTGGTTAGACCAAAAAGCATAACCAACCATTCAAAGAAAACATCTGGAGTTCTGAATGCAGTCTTATCAATGGTGTCCTCTTCCACTCTCAACTGATGAAACTCCATGGCCAGATCCATCTGCGAGAAAACCGATGTGCCAACTAATTGATCAAACAAGTCGTCAATTATCAGTAGCGGGTGCCAATTCTTCTTAGTGAGCTTATTTAGCTCCCTATAATCCACACATAGACGAAGTGAGTCGTCTGCCTTAGTTGCAAAGACGACTGGAGCTCCTTATTTTGAAATGCTTCACCTAATAAAACTCTTTTCGAATAACTCCCCTACTTGCTTGTTGAGCTCCCTTCTTTCCCTAGGAGCCATGTGGCGCACTGGCAGAGCAACTAGCTTCGCATTCTCTGTCGAGTAAATCCGGAAGTCTATCTCACGCCTTGGAGGTAGGTCCTTAACCTCCTCGAACACATACGGGTAGTCTCTGACTATGGGTACAGATCACTAATCGTCGACAGAAGTGGACAGAAGTATCAAGTGATTTTAGGAAACTGAGCATCACCGACCCCCGTGGGTTGCATGAAATCTCGAGAGTCCTACCATGACAAGTAAGAAGACTAACCACTCTCTTTTCGCAATCAAGGATGACACCATACATGGCTAACCAATCCATGCCTAGGAATCAGACCATAGCCCATAAAGCTCAACACGTATGCGTCACATTCAAACTTGACACCAAAGATAGAAATTCTCAAACCCCTACACCTCATGGATAAATGAGTCGATCATGCTATAAGATTTGAGACCACTACAGGTTCAGAGACTATACTAGTACTAAGGTGCAGACTATCTACTAAAGAACTGGATATAAATGAATGTGAAGCACCAGAATCAAGCAGGGTTCGAACATTATAGTCAAAAAGGAAAATCAAACCTTCAACCATGACTTTCCTACCTCGATCAGGTCCACTAGCTTGCAAAGCATGCACTTGTCCAGAACTTCCTGCCCTTTGTCCTTGCTTGCTAGGGCATTGCTTGCTGAAGTGTCCTACTTGTCCACAATTAAAGCAGACTTTCTTCTTCGTTCTGCAGTCCTTCACAAAATGACCCATAGCTCCAAAACCATGGCACTTGATGTCTTTCTTGATTTGAGCCCTGTCAGGCTTTCCACCTTTCTCTTTCTTTTGCTTTCCCTTTCTGGGCCACCATTTCTGTTTCTCTCCCTTGGTTTCCTCGGTCTTATTGTCTTTCTTCTCATCCTTGCCATCTTCGTGCATAAGCGCTATATCAACCAGCCTTTCAAAAGTCGCCTCCATTGGTATATGAGATAAAGCAAGTCCTTGGAGAGGTTGGTTCAGCCCTCTCGCAAATCTAAGCGCCTTCTTGTGAGGCGTATTCACCAAGTCCAATCCAAATCTTGCCAGCTGATTAAACTTATTCACATAATCCTTAACAAACATGTCCCCTTTCTTTAAAGCTAAGAATTTCTCCATCTGTAATCCCTCTTCCGCCTAAGATAGGAATTTCATTGCGAATCTTTGCCTGAAATCATCCCAAGTAGCTACTGGTTGTCCAACTTGTGTTACTTTCCACCAGTAGGAAGCTTCATCCTTTAGTTGCCATGCAGCAAACTGTATCTTCCTTCGGTCGTCAATCTTGAAAAGTCCAAACACGTTCTCCGTCTCTCGTAGCCAATTTCGTGCTTCAACAAAGCTCTCGGTACCACGAAATGGTTTTCCTCGCATAGCGCAGAAATCTTTATATAGCTTAGAAAAGTTTTCTACTCGTCCACGTGGAGCAACAGTGGCTGCAGCTGGGGGAGGGCCATCTCCTTGACCTTCGGAAGGTGTCGTAGCCTCAAGATACCTATGGAACCATGTCGGTGACGGAATGCCCTTAGGAAGATTAGGTGCCCTAGACATGCTAAAAAGAAAAGAAAAAGGATTCAACAAGAGATCGAGAGAATATAATTATTATGGCTTGAGGGGATATGTTTTTCAAAAACAGTTTTTTATTTGAAAATACTTTGCTTTTGAAACCAATTTTTAAATTTTTTTCTCTGGTCTTGTAACTTTCAGCTCTGATACCAAATGTAACACCCCACGTCCGTTAATGTCACTCATAAGAGAATGCATTAAATTTAGTGAAGCGCAATAGGTAATCATTACAGAGAATTTACAAGACAGATAAAATAGGCAGTGGAAAATTTTAACTTCATTATTAAAAATAAAGCATAGTTCCAAAAGTACATCAAAACCAGTTACAACTAACCAAATGTCTCAAATAGGTCTTACAAAACATCTCATAAAATAAAATATCAGAGTATATAAAATTGTATTCCTCGCCATAAGCCATACTAAAGTAGAGAGCAAGTCAAAACGATACATCTCAAGAAATCCAAGTCTAAGCTGTAAGAGAAGTCCCAGCCATTGTTGAGTGCTTCCACTTTGAGGACCTGGGGGGGAGGGGGGGGGGGGAGAAAGAGGCGAAAGAAAAAAGATCAGACATAAAGTATGGCGAGTTCAGTGATTTTCAAATGTGCATAAAATAGAAATGCCAAGACAGGTAAATAGGACTGGATAAGAAAGGTACAGTGTCATATACGGTAACAAATAAACTAAATAGAGCAGCATGATATACAGGAATAATAAGAATAAACTATGATCGAGTAGTGCTTCGCATTTATATCCTAAAACAGGTATGGTCTGCACTAATACTAGTATAACAAGTTTAACAGGATTAGGTTCTCAACCTAATTACATATCAACACAGAATTAAACTACAGGATTTGGCGTACCCTAATTACATAACCAGATTAGGTGTTAACCTAATTACACAGCAACATGATTAGGTGTACCCTAATTATTACTCATGCGATCGGCTCCCTACTACGTAAATACCCGGTGCCAACCCTGGCAGTCGGGTGCATCACTCCCTAACCCAACAAATATATAACACAGACCTATTTACTGGTGTTACAATGTCTTATCTTCCCTATTCGGACCCATGCACTCTTATAACTCCACCGGAACGCGCTCGTACTCACCCCCATGTGAACCTCTTACTATCCAGTTTAGTAAACCGTGCCTTGGCCCTACCTAGTGCGAGCCCCCCTCTATCAAGATACCAACAGGGTTACTAACTGATATGGGTTCCAAACAACAGATTGACACAAGCCAAACCCCCCTAAGCTTGATCCCCTAAAACCAGCATTTAAGAGTTCCCAAAACCCGATACAACAGCAGAACGAGAGACCTCTTATCTTATTAATATTTCATGTTTAACCTAGTAGGTTTAGGTTTACTAATAAGCGTGGTTGTAATATTACATGTCATTATGTGTGTACAACCCTTCCCCAAAACACCTTCCCAGATATATACAATTCGCACAGCATTTCAATTTTATTAGCCTACATCTGGTACATACCATATTCTTAATATGTCATTTACTTAATGTCATTTCTGAGCCAAATCTAACATGTCCAATTCATATGCATATCATTCCTCAACCATGTTCCCAATTTACAACATATACAGGCTTATGCATATTATCCATTTCTACCAATTTATAACAAGTATATACACATTATCCCTTTTTAACAGTCTACAGAAATTCTAAACATGTGTATATTATCTTTTATCCGAATTATAGTTAAACAGTCCCTATTTAACAACATGCCTTAATTCCTTTTTTTATATCATTCATTATTGCCCCAATTATAAGCACACTCTAATCGGATATAGCCTAGGCTTCCAAAGGCCTAGGCTTGTCGTAAAATAAAAAGGGAAAACAGAGGAAGGAGAATAGAATTAAATCACATAGGAATATAGGCAAGATTGGAAATAAACATTAAACATAGAGAATGGAAAAAGGAAGATAGATACATATAACTTATTAATTATCCAACATTAAAGGCATATGTTTACTTATCATAATGACATAGATGATTAACAGTGAAAACATGTATAACATTTATCATACTAACACTGTATATCCTAACCCAGTTTTATTTAACTGTTAAGCTATAGTCTAAGAAATCAGATCTGAAAATGACAGGAACTCACAATGGGTCTTGGTGAAGAAGAGAATAAATTTCTTATATAAATGTAACAATATGCCATAGAAAACTCCAATCCAAGTTGTATGTATGCAAGTCCTGAATGTTGTCTCTGTAGATCTGGATCTCAACAGCATTCCCCCATTATATGTTTATATTTTTCAGAATAATTTCATAGAGGTAGAAGATATTAACAAATGGTTTAAGTTGGAATAGGAGAAGCCACCTATTTATAGATTTACAGAGTCAACCTCAGCCTTTATATTCTAGGGTTTTAGTCTTAACCGTACACATAGCGCTGAGTCAGCAACGAATACAGTCCGCAAAACCTTCCAAACTCGTAAAATGAATCTGCTTAGACTGGCAATGGGTCCACCTTTAACCAAGTGCCAAGATTGGGTCCCATGATGAAAACCAAGCAAATAATGTGATCCTCCCAGAGTGCTCAACCTTTTTTTAGCTTGCTATAACCTTTCGCATCCGCTGTTGGGAGGGGGTACGATTATATCCATGGGGATATGAAATACGGTTTTTGTATCCTATATGGGATACAAAAGTCGTATATTCATATCCTTTAGGGATACGAAATACCTGAGGCAAATTCCAAGTTTGGAGCCTGATCAGCCTGATGCATGCATGTGGTTTTCCACTTTTTTCGTGCCAATCACCTTGTTTTGATGTGCCAAATCTATGAATTTTCCAACTTGCCAGAAGTGTTGCGCGAACTACTTATAATAATCGTGCCATGTTGATCAATTGTTTTTGAATGCATGAATCTAGAATTCACCGAAATCCAGATATTTTTCATCGATGAATTTTGCTATGCGATTGGACCGAAGCGCTCAATGATTTTGAGCTGATCGGACCGAGTTAATCACGTATTTCTACCATGCCAGATTTTCTAAGTTTATTAACGAATTTTCCAATCCAATAACGATGATTTCGAGAATCGATGATACTTCCAACCTTTTCTAATCACGTCGCGATTTCGCCCAAATCGCTTTGCGTTTTCCGACAACGTTCTCGAGATTCGAGCACGTCACTAACCAAAATCTTGACATGTGACTGCTTTACCAAAAAGCTGTTTAATAGTTATATATATACACGCGCACACGCACAACATATTTTACTTTATCTGGTAAAATAGGGCCAAGGATGAACCTATTTTTGTATGTAAAACTGAAAATAACTGGATCATTATTTTTTCCCCACCTAAATAAAAATTTTGAATGTATGAAATCCAAAGTGTTCGATTTAAGTAAACAATGACAAATCTAATAGCTATGATCTGCAACATGAACCAAAAAGTGAAAATAAATTACTGAAAATTGCTAAACTCCAATTTCATAATATTACAACCTTAGGAAAAAATATCAGTAACATTAGTGTCAGTCTCAATGAACCAATGAGAAAAGAGAATATATTAATTATTAAATGAATTACACAATCTCCGTGCTTAACATTATCAAGAAAACAGACAGTATAAAAGAAGATAACAGTTGGATTTTGATATTAAATTTCAAGGCGATGATGAAATTGCATTTGTAGCCAAACAATTGATGGATGAAACAAAAAAATTGTATTTTCTCCAAATTCACGAAATTGAATGAAAGGTTTTTGTATTTTCCTTAAATTTAGATTAAATTATTGAGTCTTTTTTTCTTAGATTTAAAAACTTTATAGAGGGTTTTGGTTTTTCCCATTTAATTGTAAAATGAATTTTTTATTATGTATTTTATTAGAGTAGGTTGAGTATGTATTTTTAATCCAATGACGTATGAAGTGTACTTTTAGTCCAATGATGTATGAAGCAATGCCATGGATAAAAGAGTGAATACGGGGAAATAAAAGAACGTGACTGTTAAGATTTTCGAATTGGAATGGAGAAACGTTAAAATATATGCATAATTTAAGGAGAATGCGTTATTTGGTTTGGAATTAAATGTGAGAAGAAAAAAACAATGGTCAAATATTAAACTATATATATATATATAGAATAGATTCTTTGGTGTATAATTCTTTGTGTTCAAGTTGTACTATTGATGTTTTTGTATTTGACATGGACTTTACCTTAAATCGGTTCAAATGGTGTATGCTTTATTAACTTTGCTCAATTGATCTATTTTCCCTATACCTTTTTGTTGTTCAAACAATGAAATATGTGCTCGTATCTTTCTATATTTTGCCTGTTATAGCTGAAGGTTTGTAAAAAAGCCAAGATATATGAAATTCACTTTTTTCTTCTGGTTAATGCCTTAATATTGTACCAAATTTTACATCCTGTTTTAGGCCTTTCCAATGACACACTTTTCTCATATATGCATATTATCAGAGTGTGTGTGATTTATGATAAGGTGCATTTATGATGTTGGCTTAGCCATAGCTATTTGATTGAGGCAGGTGCAGGGCTAATAAAAGAGGTTTTTATTTTTCGAGAAATGATAAGCAAGGTCATATTTAGAGAGAGTTGGCTTGTACTTGAATATAAGCTAATCGATCATTAGTTATATTCATAGATGGTTATCTGTCCGTTTTCACCAATAAGTGACAAATATAAGCAAACTCTTTTTAAGAAGTAGAGTATGCTTAGCATTTGATCAATCAAGTTGTTAGAATTTTAGTGTTTGAGGTTGACTAGCATTTGTTTATTGTGACACTATATTACTGATGTTTACTGGTGCACTTTGAGACAATTCATGCTATTTTCTTGCGTCTTATGCATTGAAAAATGAAAACGGTGAACGAAGCCATTTCGGGTAGTTCCTACGAGGGTGTTATACCATTTGGGAACGATATGTCAATGGTTCATTATTCTTTCAATCGTATCTTTCATAGTAAAGGCACATACACTTTCATTAACTTTCCTTTTTTCCCTTTTCAAAGCACACGTATCTTCTATACCTTTTGTTTTGGAAAATAAACATCGTGTGTCTTTGTATTACTCCAAGACATGTGGTTATCGATTATGTCTGGCAAAATGTAACAATCCACCCGGAATTGGCCTAAATTCCAACCGAAAAAGCCAATCAAAACTTAGAGCCATTTTAAAAGGATCGTTGGTTCCTATAAGAAAATGGTATAACAGATATAACAGAGCATACTAAAGCAAATAAGAATCTCACACAGCAGAAGGGATAAAGTATAATGGCTTAAAATAGATGTACCTTTAATTAAAACCATCGTAAATGTCGGTTATAATGAGTCTCATGCAATAACAGGTACATCAACACATTAATTATCCCAATATAATAATACTGCCATAATGCCAACTAGCCATGGATCCTTTATCCTTAGGCTCCATCTTCAAGGTGTCACTGATCCAAGCGTTCCCGCCTACTATCCTATTTATATGTTAGAAGGAGGGTGGTCAGAAGATAAAGTTCTAGTGAATGAAAATCACATAAGCATATGAGGTGGACATCCTAGAAGTCACTTAATTCCCAAAGCTAATTTAAGGGAGGAGGTCTCCTATGGTCACTTAATACCATATTTATTTAGGGCGGACATCCCTCTAGTCACTTAATACACAATGGAGGACCTCAAGCCACTTAAGTTTCCGTTCTAACGTTAATCGTTATAAACGATAAATCTCTTATAGGCGAGAAATAGTAATGGCTACTTACTACCAGGATTGGGGTTAGGAACACTTCTTCTTATAAGAAGAACCCCCATGGTGAACCTTTTCGTTACTATCTAGTTGTTCCTACTAGTGAACACTTAGCCACTTAATACTTCCCTTATACGGTGGTTCCTTAGGCCATGTATAAATAATCTGTCCTTAGGTCGGCCCTCTCTAACCCCTAGATAAGAAGCATACATTACTTGGAAAACTACCCTATACTCATTATCATCTAACAGGACCATTTATTACCTCTTTAGAGTAAGGCGGACCCAATGAGCGTTTAAGACGTTAATTAGGGCGGGACCAATGACTTCATCCTTTCTTAAGAATGAACGGTAGAAGAGGCCTAATGTTCTAACCACTTAATACCAAAACAAGGTAGGCAAGCCACTTATTACCTTCTCATGGCATGCCTACTTCACACAGAAATGCTTATATATATATATATATATATGTGCTCAGTAGACGTCTTACATTAGGCCTACTACATGTAGATGTTGGATTTGCCTGGTGGTTCCGGCAGGCTTTTACTACAAGTTGGGATTAACCTTGTATCATAATGTACTAATTATAATGGACCATGACACCTAGACCTCTCACATTTACCTGATTTACTTGTAGATGGTGGATATGCCGATCGATTTCGGGCAGAATTTTACTACAAGTAATGGTTAACCTCGTGTCTATGTGTCATTAATATTAATCCATTAACATACACACATACAAATTCCTATGGGGACATTAAAATTCTATTCCTAATTTAATTGTATTTATTGCACACTTAAATGTATTAACATACGTTGATTACGTTATAGATATATATAATTGTAAATGTAAATTAAGCGAAGGAGATTAATATCCTTACCACGTTTTTAAAATGTCAATCCTTATTAAATTCTTAAAGGTGTACAAGTCATTTTCCCATATTTTCCTCAACCACCGCACGAATGTACATATTAATATGTGACAATAAATGGGAAAAACAATCACATTAACATATAAACTTGTAATCCAAGTTTTGATTATTGTAACAATAAGAGATAAACATAATTTTATACATCAAATATAAATATATGTTTATAATTCCTGTTTTGGATAGATTCTTTTCTTATATTTGTTTATACACAAAACCTTAATATTTAGATATATTGTAAATAATACGGTCGAATACTCTATTTAGAGAAATAGAGATTAGAACCTATTTAGATTTACAAATTTATCCAAATCTTAACCTTTTGCATAAGATAAAGCATATGGATTTATATGAAATAGAATAAAAAGGAATCTAAACAATATAGATAATTGTACACAAGCATTATGTCCTTTTATTATTATGATAATGCAAAACCACACATATAACTATATTGATCATTTCCAACAAATAAAATATAGGGAATTTGGAGGATGTTCAATATTATATTTTCGTTTAGATCCAAATTCCCTTAGGCATATAGATCCAAATCCACACTACAAAATAAAGAAAATAGTAAAATGATGTCATTTCCACTCACGGTGCTAAGAAGGATAAAATAGTGGGAATCTGAATGGTGTTTGCTTTTGGATCCAATCTTTTGGACAAAATGTTCTTCAATTCTTGTAAATCTATATATTAGAATCAAGAGATTAGAATCTTATATATAAATCTTTGAATTCTGGAATATAAAATCTAATCCTAAATCAGAGTAGAGGAGAAAAGAAATATAAATTAAGGATTTAGAAGAAAACCTAAACTTTTCTATGGAATTCCAATGGTAGAATGGAGGCATAAGAAGAAAATAGATTAGGGTTTGGGAGGATATAGGTAAGTGGTATATGTTACGACCCGTGACTTCCCCGGTAAGGAAAGTGCGGATAGTTCGAGAACAACACACAAAAGAACGCAGACGGAAGAACATTTCATTGTATATTACAACAATTCCATCAGATTACAAGAATATACAGAGTATAAATAGATAAAATTACAACAGAAAATACCAGAGATTACAATACATTACATAGCAGCGGAAAATAATACAAAATACAACTGAAGAAGATACACAGATACAAAGCTTTCCGGCTATCGTTCCAGCTGTAAACCAGGATCCTGAATATAAATCTGCAAAACCCAAAACTACTAGCTGCCCGTGTCGAAAATAAGGGCACCCAGAGTTTAGGTTAAAACAATAAACTCCAGGTCAGTCATGGGACTGGTGTGAGAACTAAAAAAGTTATTAATATTTATTTTAAAGTTAGGTAAATCAAGGGACCATGCCGTATAACACGGAATGGGTTTCCTCCCAAGAACACCAGTGCATAAAACAACAACGCAATGCTAAATAAAGAAAAATGAAGCTGTTATAAGACCCAGGTCCCATCACACAATGCAACACAAACCGGAGGATAGAGTTTTTCCTTATAATAGCCAAAGCATGCTTGATACGTTTAAAACAAGTCATTTGATACTATAATAAGTGTATAGTGTTTAAAACGATTTCAATCATAAATATCAATCATAGACGGCATGGGTACCATATATCATGTCGCCATACTAGGCTCTACAATCAAAACCACAAATGTCACGTATTTGGAAATTGGATTTCCGTCTGTGAACCGAGGCCAGGGACCGTCCTCACCATTTCGAGACAATCTAGCCTACCATGTCTCAGGAACAGCCGCAACTGCACCTTGGATCGTCAGGGCCGGTCCACCGATGTGGATTAAAATGCCTGAACACTACGTTTCCCCACCCTATGGGGCGCAAATGAGCCAACGAATGACTCCATCGGCTTCACATAGCCACCGATAAATCCGAGGCACCTCGCAACAGCAACAACCACATAAGTCAAACTCATCAGGGCGTGTAAAACTACTGACGCCACTTCTAGCTAGAAAGAAACGCATGTCCTCCCTGAAGTCCTCTCCCGTTTCTGGTTCACAACTGGGGTGTGAGGCTCGCGAATCAACGCTACACAAAGCTATGCCACACAGGCCGTGCTTTGATCATCAACCACAAGACTTTGCTTTTCAACAGAAGCCTTGATCCATTTCCACTTAGGCATGCCGCACAGGCAATTCATTTCATGCGATGGATATCCATCAATATATAACCCCTGAGCTCGTACGTCTCAGAGAAGGGCGTTAAGAAAGAGAATAAATTCTCCGCCGCCAGACAGATATATATTTAATAGAAATCAATCACACAGACTGAAATCCAATGTCAGACACACAGTCCATTTACAAATTCGTTCTGGGTCTGAACGAAACCGGAGGCACCTAGTACCCCGCATATCCATCGATCTCTAAGTACGTCTGGACGATCACCAACTGATTCTCTCCTCTTGGGTGTACGGCCCAATCAAGATCATCAATAATTATCCAAATGACGTGAAGACCTCCGGTCTTCAACCACCGTCTTCGTCTTCGACACCACGTCGAATTAGTTATTCAGAATGGGATAAACCCGGTCTTTCTGAATAACTCGCGTATATAATACCAAGTGTTACACAAACACAACATACGCCTCATTCCATTTCAGAATATTCTTTTATTCAAAGATTCTTATGCTTTGGGCAAGGTTCCCATTAATTTTATCAAAGATAAATTCTTTAAATTTATTCTTTAATCTTCTTTGAATATCAATTGAAACTAGTCGGGATTAGCGAACCACACCGGAGTAATCATTTATTTTATTTCCCAATCCCCACCTATTCATCCCATGAAGTAAAACTGGTAATACTTCATATCTAACACCACGGTGTTATCGGTAAATTCAATTACCATTTCACGTTCAAATCTAATTAAAGATTTAACTATCGCCTGGAGTAAAACTGGTGATACTCTATTCTCGATCTTTTCAATCTAATTAAAGATTCATTAAAACTCCACTTAGTTTTAATCTTTGACTGGGTTAAAGAATCAATGTCATTTAAAACACTGTTCACGATAAACCCAAAAATCAATGCCAATTCAATTCCAATTAAATATTATTTAATTGGTACACTTCATTAAACCTAAATAAAAAGATTTAATCTTTTTCTCAACTGGGTTTAAGAACAGTGTTAATGAAGACACCATTCACGACAAACCCAAATCACATTTGATATTAAATACAAGGCTCTAAATAGAAAATATATCGGCTTATATTCAATATCAAATTCTACGACCACAAATATCGTATTGGAAATAACGATATATATATCTTTCAAATTTCCACAACAATATCTGTATAATCACGAAATCCTACATCGAAATATTCCGAAGACAATTTTGATCCAAATCCATTCCCATTCAATTATTGGAAATTATGGTTATTTCCAAAACCAGTTCAAATCCAATTCTTCACAAATCATTTCTTATGACTTTACACTAATTATGAATATTTTTAATAATTTTATCAAGGCCCGTACAGTCGATTTACATCAACGGCCATCGAACTGCACTTACAGCGACCTTTTCCAAATTTGATTTGGACATAATTCCAAATCCAACCATTAGATTTCAAATCTCTAATATTCGTTAGAAAGTTCTTTTCGATATGAACCCAACGGTTCCGGTTTTAGGAGAATCCGACGGTCGGATCTCCCTTAATATCCATTCGAAGTCAATGGTCGAAATTCACGAACTGTCGCGGCGCGGCGCGTTCTATTCAGGCCATTATATTATATATATAATATATACTTCGTCGATTTCAATTCAAAACGTGCTTTATAAATCGTTTTAAATTCATTTTCAAAAGGGTTTCAACTTCATATTCAATTTCAAATCAAAATTGAATATTCCAATATAAATTCATTTTAAATTCATTTCAAATCGATTTCAATTCAATTTCAATTCAATTTCAATTTAATTCGAATTTCAATTCATTTCAATTTAATTCGAATTTCAATTCTACTCAATTTAATTCGAATTTCAATTTGAATTCAATTCTTTTCAATTTCAATTTGAATTTCGATTATTTTCAATATAATTCAAATTTCGAAATCACTTTCAATATACATTGAAAATTGAATAAAATCGATATAAATATCGTTCACGTCAAAATGGCGTCAATCTAATTAACACGGCTTCATATATTTCTATTTTCAAATATTCTATTTCAAATATTTCTTTTTCAAATATTTCTATTTCAAATATTTCTTTTTCAAATATTTCTATTTCAAAACTGGAATGAGGCCCAATCAATTTCCATATAATGTTAGTTATATGGATTTTCTACAACACATGTACAAAATAACAATGATAAATAATCAGCCATCATCCAGAGTGCGTTCTACACTTTATAAGCATCAAATATAAATATTTAACGCTTATAAAAGCCTGTCAATCAATCGATCGACATACAACTAATTATTGGGATTAGTGTATGTCATATATCATCCCAATACCCGTGTGGGGTTTCAAACAATCAAACACAGATTTTATTTGTGCAGTTGGGCGATGTGTAAAATTTATCGTCCCAATAAATATCAATCAAATCAATGTATATAAACAAATCTCCGATTTGTTTATAAATATTTATTTTAAATACACGTTAAAAATTCTATTTTTAACTATAAAATATTTTCCACTATAAAATATTTTATTTCATTTCACATCACATCACACAATCAACTACACATAAAAATCAAACAAACAAGCATACAAGCCGTCCATGGTCTGTGGACGACGGGTGTCGGGCGCTACTAAACACCGTCTGCATCCTAGTATATATTTTTAACTAGAAAACAAAATAAAAAGGTGAGAAGTTCTCACCGATTAGCTAAACCAAACTCCACGACTCTTCTTATGTAGGAAATCTCCGCCGTTTCTTCTTATCACTTTCGTCATCCGTATTCACTACATATATAAAAATAGAATTTTTACTTCGTTGTTCAATATATAAAAATCGAATTTTTACTTCGCTATTCAATATATAAAAATCGAATTTTTACTTCGCTATTCAATATATAAAAATCGAATTTTTACTTCGCTATTCAATATATAAAAATCGAATTTTTACTTCGCTACTCAATATTTAAAAATCGAATTTTTACTTCGCTACTCAATAAATAAAAATCGAATTTTTACTTCGCTATTCAATAAATAAAAATCGAATTTTTACTTCGCCTTCATGATAATAAAAATCTCATCTTTATCCTCGCTTTCCCTTTCTTTTTATATTTTCAAATCAAATTCTATCGTATATTTTCAAATCAAATTTTATAGTATATTTTGAAATTAAATTTTATATAAACTAAAACTGATTTAAACTATGTTATTATATAAACAAAACTGATTTTATTACTAATATCTATTTAAACTAAACAAATAAAATAAAATAAAATCACCTTTTCGGTCGTCGGAATTGATCGCGGTTGGGGGCCTGGAAGCGGCGCAGGGGGGGTGTCGACGTCGTCTCTCGAGGTGGAGGGTGGCGGGAGGGTTCGCTGGTGGTAGCAGCAGCCGGGGCGGCGGCTGTTTTAGGTGGGGCTGTTTTGGGGATTGGGTTCGAAATCGAAGAGGGTGGAGGGAGAAGGAAGGTCAGAGACGAGGATGGGGGAACCGGAGGAGGGTGCGCCGCCTGGGGAGGCGCGATTGAGGTGGTGGAGTCCAGGTCAGGGCGCGATCGACGAGGAAGCTCTCTTCTCTTTCTTTTTTTTCTTTTTAATCACTGTCAGGTTTGACTACTGAGGGTAGAGAGAGACAGTGTAGGGGCTTTATAATTATATATATATTTTTATTATTATTTAATTTCTAAAAGCAACTTTTGATTTCGACCTCGAAATCGAACCCACCGACTGTCGTCCATAGCTAATTACCCCCATTACGAACGCAATGGGATATGCACCGCAAGCCGATTCGATCGTTTCGACCAGTTTTCGTCAAATTTACATTTAAATCATTATATTGAATTTTAAACGTACATCTCAATTTACTGGGCCCACATACTAACTAGAAAAATCCCCGAAAAATATTTTCTAGCTTCGTATTAACGATACGGTCCTAACAAAACTAGTTTCGTCGATTTCTGAGGCCGTTTGAAAAATGGCCATTTTCCAGTCGATTAAAATCAACTAAAACTGGTCAAACGCGTTTTCCTTTGCCACGCTCACATATTGATTCGAAAAATTACGAAATTTGAAACCTAGCAATAATTTGACATCGCGGATCCAACAAAAGTGGTTTCGTCGAAATCCAAGGTCGTTTGCAAAATGGCTATTTTTAAGGGCAAGAATTCCATAGCGACTATTCTGAATTTTCAACTGGACATATCTTTTGATTCCCGCTATGAAATTCCAATCTTTCTGATTCGTTGGAAAGATATTCTCAATTAGATTCTATTATTTTTGGTTTCGCTAAATTCCGGTTTATTTTGAATCCTGTACATTCATTTGAAGTTTGAAATCGAATTATCGAACTACCGCGCCATTTTCAATTCCTTTTATAATTTAAAATAAATATTTATATTCTAACGACGACATATATAAATATATACGTTCTAATTCTATTCAAAATAAAATTTTCGTCGTTATTATTTAAAATAATTCATTTTAAATATTCAAAATTCGCTAAAATTGCCAAAATAAAAATTTTAAATTGTCTCGGATTTCCGGGTTATTACAATCTCCCCCACTTAAAACTTTTCGTCCCTGAAAAGGAACGAAGACGAAAGTTGTTTAACTAATCAACTCAACTTCCATTATTTTCGCTACGGCTTAAGTTCTTCAACTTTTCAGTTTCTAAGAACTTTTCAAAATTTTCAAAAATTTGGCTAACACCCTAAATTTTCGAAAAAATTCGCCATAACCTCCCCTGCACCGGGGACTTTGGGATATTTCATATAGCCTCCCATGGCCTTCTTTAATCCAAAAGAAAAAGCCAAGTGGCTCATAAAATCATCATCACCCGAACAAAACAGTAAATTATGGTAAACATGTACCTATTTGTCGGGCAAACAATTTTATTCTTCTACTCTAGCCTCCTTGCTATGACCTGTTCAATATAAGTACATGTATATGCATGCAAATGCGACTAATTTTCAATATAATTCACTATTTGGTTCAATTTGGCTAAACGGTTCAACATTTAATTAATTAACCAATAATCAAACAACACAACCATCAATCAATTAGTGAATTATCATTTCAAATCCATAACTTTGATATATAGTCAAAAATCACATTTTTGATGCCAAATCACAACAATAAGCCCTATCTAATTTTGGTTCTCACACCAGTCTAATGGAAATATATAGACATCTCACTTTCGTCACTCGAACATAAATTCTGATGATGTTTCGAACCACCATCAGAATATCCACGGGCAACTAGAGTGTGATTCTATATCTACCCAATATATTAAAACTTCGAATACACGCGGATCAGACATATACGCAAAATCTTTATATACTGGATAGTCCAAATCAATATAAATAAATATTCAAATACGAATAATTCGATTTAAATTTTAAAACCAAAAATTGTTTTCACTTTAAAAATATACTCTTCACACTCGTTCTAGGATACTACTGATCCCATCTCTAACGAGTCATCCTTATTGGATATTACTAATCCAATTTCTGATGAATTCTTTCGTATGGTTCTAATGTGTCTTGTTCTCTGAGCTTTGTAAACCAAAGCTCTGATACCACGATGTTACAACCCATGACTTCCTCGGTAAGGAAAGCGCGGATAGTTCAAGAACAACACACAAAAGAACGCAGACGGAAGAACATTTCATTGTATATTACAACAATTCCATCAGATTACAAGAATATACAGAGTATAAACAAATAAAATTACAACAGAAAATATCAGAGATTACAATACATTACATAGCAGCGGAAAATAATACAAAATACAACTGAAGAAGATACACGGATACAAAGCTTTCCGGATATCGTTCCAGCTGTAAAGCAGGATCCTGAATATAAATCTGCAAAACCCAAAACTACTAGCTGCCCGTGTCGAAAATAAGGGCACCCAGAGTTTAGGTTAAAACAATAAACTCCAGGTCAGTCATAGGACTGGTGTGAGAACTAAAACAGTTATTAATCTTTATTCTAAAGTTAGGTAAATCAAGGGACCACGCCGTATAACACGGAACGGGTTTTCTCCTAAGAACACCAGTGCATAAAACAACAGCGCAGTGCTAAATAAAGAAAAATGAAGCTGTTATAAGACCTTGGTCCCATCACACAATGCAACACAAACCGGAGGATAGGGTTTTTCCTTATAATAGCCAAAGCATGCTTGATACGTTTAAAACAAGTCATTTGATACTATAATAAGTGTATAGTGTTTAAAACGATTTCAATCATAAATATCAATCATAGACGGCATGGGTACCATATATCATGTCGCCATACTAGGCTCTACAATCAAAACCGCAAATGTCACGTGTTTGGAAATTGGATTTCCGTCTGTGAACCGAGGCCAGGGATCGTCCTCACCGTTTCGAGACAATCTAGCCTACCATATCTCAGGAACAGCCGCAACTGCACCTTGGATCGTCAGGGCCGGTCCACCGATGTGGATTAAAATGCTTGAACACTACGTTTCCCCACCCTATGGGGCGCAAATGAGCCAACGAATGACTCCATCGGCTTCACATAGTCACCGATAAATCCGAGGCGCCTTGCAATAGCAACAACCACATAAGTCAAATTCGTCAGGGCGTGTAAAACCACAGATGCCACTTCTAGCTAGAAAGAAACGCATGTCCTCCCTGAAGTCCTCTCCCGTTTCTGGTTCACAACCGGGGTGTGAGGCTCGCGAATCAACGCTACACAAAGCTATGCCACACAGGCCGTGCTTTGATCATCAACCACAAGACTTTGCTTTTCAACAGAAGCCTTGATCCATTTCCACTTAGGCATGCCACACAGGCAATTCATTCCATGCGATGGATATCCATCAATATATAATCCCTGAGCTCGTACGTCTCAGAGAAGGGTGTTAAGCAAGAGAATAAATTCTCCGCCGCCAGACAGATATATATTTAATATAAATCAATCACACAGACTGAAATCCAATGTCAGACACACAGTCCATTTACAAGTTCGTTCTGGGTCTGAACGAAACCGGAGGCACCAAGTACCCCGCATATCCATCGATCTCCAAGTACGTCTGGACGATCACCAACTGATTCTCTCCTCTTGGGTGTACGGCCCAATCATGATCATCAATAATTATCCAAACGACGTGAAGACCTCCGGTCTTCAACCACCGTCTTCTTCTTCGACACCACGTCGAATTAGTTATTCAGAATGGGATAAACCCGGTCTTTTTGGATAACTCGCGTATATAATATCAAGTGTTACACAAGCACAACATACGCCTCATTCCATTTCAGAATATTCTTTTATTCAAAGATTCTTATGCTTTGGGCAAGGTTCCTATTAATTTTATCAAAGATAAATTCTTTAAATTTATTCTTTAATCTTCTTTGAATATCAATTGAAACTAGTCGGGATTAGCGAACCACACCGGAGTAATCATTTATTTTATTTCCCAATCCCCACCTATTCATCCCATGAAGTAAAACTGGTAATACTTCATATCTAACACCACGGTGTTATCGGTAAATTCAATTACCATTTCACGTTCAAATCTAATTAAAGATTTAACTATCGCCTGGAGTAAAACTGGTGATACTCTATTCTCGATCTTTTCAATCTAATTAAAGATTCATTAAAACTCCTCTTAGTTTTAATCTTTGACTGGGTTAAAGAATCAATGTCATTTAAAACACTGTTCACGATAAACCCAAAAATCAATGCCAATTCAATTCCAATTAAATATTATTTAATTGGTACACTTCATTAAACCTAAATAAAAAGATTTAATCTTTTTCTCAACTGGGTTTAAGAACAGTGTTAATGAAGACACCATTCACGACAAACCCAAACCTCATTTGATATTAAATACAAGGCTCTGAATAGAAAATATATCGGCTTATATTCAATATCAAATTCTACGACCACAAATATCGTATTGGAAATAACGATATATATATCTTTCAAATTTCCACAACAATATCTGTATAATCACGAAATCCCACCTCGAAATATTCCGAAGACAATTTTGATCCAAATCCATTCCCATTCAATTATTGGAAATTCTGGTTATTTCCAAAACCAGTTCAAATCCAATTTATTTATTTTAAAAAAATAAATAAATTATTATTCTAGTTCAAAACTAGTTCATTTCGATAAAAATCTACTTTTATCTTTTCAAATATGGAGTTTTTCATCCCAATTCTTCACAAATCATTTCTTATGATTTTACACTAATTATTAATATTTTTAATAATTTTATCACGGCCCATACAGTCGATTTCCATCAACGGCCATCGAACTGCACTTACAACGACCTTTTCCAAATTTGATTTGGACATAATTCCAAATCCAACCTATAGATTTCAAATCTCTAATATTCGTTAGAAAGTTCTTTTCGATACGAACCCAACGGTTCTGGTTTTAGGAGAATCCGACGGTCGGATCTCCCGTAATATCCATTCGAAGTCAATGGTCGAAATTCACGAACTACCGCGGCGCGACGCGTTCTATTCAGACCATTATATAATATATATAATATATATAATATATACTTCGTCGATTTCAATTCAAAACGTGCTTTATAAATCGTTTTAAATTCATTTTCAAAACGGTTTCAACTTCATATTCAATTTCAAATCAAACTTGAATATTCCAATATAAATTCGTTTTAAATTCATTTCAAATCGATTTCAATTCAATTTCAATCTAATTCGAATTTCAATTCATTTCAATTTAATTTGAATTTCAATTCTACTCAATTTAATTCGAATTTCAATTTGAATTCAATTCTTTTCAATTTCAATTTGAATTTCGATTACTTTCAATATAATTCAAATTTCGAAATCACTTTCAATATACATTGAAAATTGAATAAAATCGATATAAATATCGTTCACGTCAAAATGGCGTTAATCTAATCAACACGGCTTCATATATTTCTATTTTCAAATATTTTATTTCAAATATTTCTTTTTCAAATATTTCTTTTTCAAATATTTCTATTTCAAAACTGGAATGAGGCCCAATCAATTTCCATATAATGTTAGTAATATGGATTTTCTACAACACATGTACAAAATAACAACGATAAATAATCAACCATCATCCAGAGTACGTTCTACACTGTATAAGCATCAAATATAAATATTTAACGCTTATAACAGCCTGTCAATCAATCGATCGACATACAACTAATTATTGGGATTAGTGTATGTCATATATCATCCCAATACCCGTGTGGGGTTTCAAACAATCAAACACAGATTTTATTTATGCAGTTGGGCGATGTGTAAAATTTATCGTCCCAATCAATATCAATCAAATCAGTGTATATAAACAAATCTCCGATTTGTTTATAAATATTTATTTTAAATACACGTTAAAAATTCTATTTTTAACTATAAAATATTTTCCACTATAAAATATTTTATTTCATTTCACATCACATCACACAATCAACTACACATCAAAATCAAACAAACAAGCATACAAGCCGTCCATGGTCTGTGGACGACGGGTGTCGGGTGCTACTAAACACCGTCTGCATCCTAGTATATATTTTTAACTAGAAAACAAAATAAAAAGGTGAGAAGTTCTCACCGATTTGCTAAACCAAACTCCATGACTCTTCTTGTGTAGGAAATCTCCGCCGTTTCTTCTTATCACTTTCGTCATCCGTATTCACTACATATATAAAAATAGATTTTTTACTTCGCTGTTCAATATATAAAAATCGAATTTTTACTTCGCTATTCAATATATAAAAATCGAATTTTTACTTCGCTATTCAATATATAAAAATCGAATGTTTACTTCGCTACTCAATATTTAAAAATCGAATTTTTACTTCGCTACTCAATAAATAAAAATCGAATTTTTACTTCGATATTCAATAAATAAAAATCAAATTTTTACTTCGCCTTCATGATAATAAAAATCTCATCTTTATCCTCGCTTTCCCTTTCTTTTTATATTTTCAAATCAAATTCTATCGTATATTTTCAAATCAATTTTTATAGTATATTTTCAAATTAAATTTTATATAAACTAAAACTGATTTAAACTATGTTATTGTATAAACAAAACTGATTTTTATTACTAATATCTATTTAAACTAAATAAATAAAATAAAATCACCTTTTCGGTCGTCGGAATTGATCGCGGTTGGGGGCCTGGAAGCGGCGCAGGGGGGGTGTCGACGTCGTCTCTCGAGGTGGAGGGTGGCGGGAGGGTTCGCTGGTGGTAGCAGCAGCCGGGGCGGCGGCTGTTTTAGGTGGGGCTGTTTTGGGGATTGGGTTCGAAATCGAAGAGGGTGTAGGGAGAAGGAAGGTCAGAGACGAGGAGGGGGGAACCGGAGGAGGGTGCGCCGCCTGGGGAGGCGCGATTGAGGTGGTGGAGTCCAGGTCAGGGCGCGATCGACGAGGAAGCTCTCTTCTCTTTCTTTTTTTCTTTTTAATCACTGTCGGGTTTGACTACTGAGGGTAGAGAGAGAGAGAGAGTGTAGGGGCTTTATAATTATAATTATATATTTATTATTGTTTAATTTCTAAAAGCAATTTTTGATTTCGACCTCGAAATCGAACCCACCGACTGTCGTCCATAGCTAATTACCCCTATTCCGAACGCAATGGGATATGCACCGCAAGCCGATTCGATCATTTCGACCAGTTTTCGTCAAATTTACATTTAAATCACTATATTGAATTTTAAACATACATCTCAATTTACTGGGCCCACATACTAACTAGAAAAATCCCCGAAAAATATTTTCTAGCTTCGTATTGACGATACGGTCCTAACAAAACTAGTTTCGTCGAATTCCGAGGCCGTTTGAAAAATGGCCATTTTCCAGTCGATTAAAATCAACTGAAACTGGTCAAACGCGTTTTCCTTTGCCACGCTCACATATTGATTCGAAAAATTACGAAATTTGAAACCTAGCAATAATTTGACATCGCGGATCCAACAAAAGTGGTTTTGTCGAAATCCGAGGTCGTTTGCAAAATGGCTATTTTTAAGGGCAAGAATTCCATAGCGACTATTCTGAATTTTCAACTGGACATATCTTTTGATTCCCGCTATGAAATTCCAATCTTTCGGGTTCGTTGGAAAGATATTCTTAATTAGATTCTATTATTTTTGGTTTCGCTAAATTCCGGTTTATTTTGAATCCTGTACATTCATTTGAAGTTTGAAATCGAATTATCGAACTACCGCGCCATTTTCAATTCCTTTTATAATTTAAAATAAATATTTATATTCTAACGATGACATATAAAAATATATACGTTCTAATTCTATTCAAAATAAATTTTTCGTCGTTATTATTTAAAATAATTCATTTTAAATATTCAAAATTCGCTAAAATTGCCAAAATAAAAATTTTAAATTGGCTCGGATTTCCGGGTTATTACAGTATATGTAGTTGCAAGTGTGTATACAAACCTTTAGATCAATTAAATTTATTCTGGACAGTTCGTTGTTGGCAATTTATATATAAGTCCCTATAAAAACAAGTCACCTCCACCAAAATCTCTTAAGGGAGGTCGATACCCCCATAGAAGAAGGGCGGTCGACCCCTCTTCTAGGTCGAGCCCAGGAGACAATTTTCTCCTGTATCTTACTTTTTAATTAATTCTGATTGATTTCTTTCCTTATGTTCATTATTCTTGTCCCCATGGTATACGAATATATACACAAGTTTGAATTCAAAAGGAATATTCTTTTTCATTCTTATCAAATTGATATATCCCACAGTTGTATATATATTTATTTGAAATTCAAACTCTGTTTGTTTAATATATACGCACAACTTAATTTATTAATAGCTTTTGCATACAGACTCCATTTTCAGTAAATAAAAAATAACGGATTAGAATCTTGCCATGAACGCAATACTAATTCTTTCGTGGCCTAATTCTCAATTTCCCAAAATTCTTATTTCCATCTCATTAATATTTAATTAATTTTTTTTTTTACTTAATTTAATTATTTATGTCTATTTAGGGTATATTTTTATGGGGTGTTACATTCTTCTCCCTTTAATAGAGATTTTGTTTTCACCAAAAAATGGCTTGAACACCAATGGTACGTGAACCGTACTTCACCAATGTGGTTAGTAAGTAAATGGAGCCGCACTCAATATAAGATAAAAGTAAAAATGTGAGGAAAGTAAAACGGAGACAAGGTTTTAGAGTGGTTCACCTCTTAATTAGGCCTACGTCCACTTTGAACGTAGATTGGCATTATCATGATAGTGATTACAAGACATAAACTCTCTCTTTACATATATATCCGCTCTCTTTTACAACATATTCTCTTTCTCACATATAGATCTTCCTTAGATTCATGAAATTGATGGAAAAATGCCAAGATTGATAGTGGAGAGGGATCAACCAATGGAGAAGAGGGAGGATATCCGTGCTTAAGAGGAGGTTGAAAGAGGATCTTCAATCACTTTATCACTTAGGTAATCTCAATGGATGCCATGGCCAAATGGATGTAGGATCTTCAAATGGAGATGATGATGGTTGAAATGCTTAAGGAATGGTGGAGGAAAGGATTCAGCAGCACTTCGTGGCGGTCAGGAGTTCCTCTCCACTTATGGTAGAAACCATGGCCTACTTATAGGTGAGCTCTCCCGAAGAAATGAGTCGAAACTCATATATGCAGGCTACGGGTCGCTTGTTTCCTTAATTATGAAAATGACATCGCCCAGCTGTGGCCAACTGTTGATAGCTGTACCCGGCTGTCCTGTATGAGCGACTTCACGGGAGCGAGCGGTTGCATAGGAGCGAGTGACCGCATAGGTCTGAGTACATTGAATGGTCGAACAGGCAGTGAGTGTACAGGCGGTTTGTCAAAGCTTCTTGGTTGATATAAGGACGACCGACCGAATCATCATGTTAAGCCTTTTATAATTGACGGCAGATAGTATCTGGTTGGAGCATCTGTATCTGATTGTAGATGGGCGACCGACCAAAACTTGTAAGGCAGACGTACATGGATGATTCTGGAGTTGACATCTGTCAGACCGGTAGGTAGCATATGATTGTAGCACTTGTGACTGATTGAGGAGCGAGTAGTTGGAGTTACAATCTATGAGCGGACATGAGATGCATGTGTGACCTCTGGCATCTTTGTGTTTCTTGCTCCAAAGACACGTACGACCGACTAGGGTACTATGAACAACCGCAAAGTGGAATGGGGAATCAGAACCAATTCTCCTCCTTGTCTTGTCTAATCGACCTTTTCGATATAAAAACTGAGCGACTTCCTTAATATGGGCGACCTTTACAGGACATACGAGCCTTACTGTTTTTGCGTCGTGTTATTCTTGAGCTAGCTTCATGTGCGAGACTTCTTTGTATGGTTGTGCTATGATGTATGACCTATCCTGATTGTGTTGAGCGGACGACCCAACTGGTTCTGATGTTGGAGCGACTTTGTTTGATACAAATGCCTGATTCTTGCCCCCATGCTCGAGCCATGGCTTATGTTTGACCTTGTTGTGCACGAAGGACCTTGGTTGGAGCATGCATACGCGAACCTTGTGAGTGATTGTCTTACAGTTTTAACATAGACTTAATCCTTCAATGCACGTATGATTCTTAAGGGATCAACACATACTTAATCATCTAATGTGTGTACGAATTTTTGAGGGATAACATTTGCCCCTCGAAGTTTGTAATTTTGTAAAAAAAGTTCAAGCTTCGAAATAATTAAATGTGGCACCATTCGATGGATTAAATCAAACTTTCATTGCGGCGTTCGTGCTTTCAAATGGCTCACGTATATGTATGTTTGAATGGGCTCACGGTCGCCTGTGTGTTGACATAATTAGTTGAATTTAAGGTCGTTCGTTTACATAGTATGGTCGAGCGAGTGAGCCGATGCATCGCTTTGGCCTTTTGGGCTTTTTAGCCTTCCTCTTACTTTATATACCGCCTTCTTGCTTTCTCGTTTCCTATTTCTTTTCTTTTTCTTCAGAGAAGCTTTTAATGGTTGTATTGTTCTAAAAAATCTTACTCGTTGTTCCGATTACCTTCGAAGCTTTCAATTATATTAGTCCCTTCAAAGTTTCGACTTACAGCCGTGCGTGGTACCCTCACCGAAGCTCTGCAACTTCAAGATTGATCGGGGCAGCCTACTCGCTTTGATTTGAGATTGTCCGCTTGTTTGCAGGTAAATTTTTCTCCTTAATCTTGCTTTGGTTTAATCCGAAGTATGAATTTTATAACCCTGAGTACAGTTTGAAGGACCTAAATATTAACCAAGATTGTCCCTTGTGGATTTTCCTGAAGATTCTTGTGATTTTAACTAGGTCGTTGGAGGGTTACACATGTAAACATTTTGCCTATCGAATACGTCATCCTTTTGAATTTCTAATTTTTCAGTAACACGCTTGTAAGTTGCTTGTCGAAATGCTATTTGATATCCCTTTGTTGCACACTTGTACGATCATGTTGCTACTGGTATGATTTTGTTGATTGTCACTAGAATTGGCAACAGTTTTTGCCTTTGTACTGTGGAATTGAGGAGTTTGTACGGACCGTTTGTCATCTGCATTTGTTTTGACCTTATATTTGGTTTGGAAAATTTCCCCTCTTTTTTTTGTCGTGCATATTCGTGTTTGAGCTCTATGGTCGCTCAACTTTAATTTGGCAAGGGTCGTTCTTATGCAACTGCTATATGAGGTTGGTCACGAACGACCCATTATGACTAAATATGTGTGACCGCTTTGACTCATGTTTGAGTAGATGACACGATATGGTTATGCGTGACCAGATCAGGTTCGACATGAGTTTAGATCTGGAATCTGGTTATTCACATGCGAGCGGGTCAAAACCAATTGTGAATGATCGACCAGATGTTGTGCGAATGGTCAGATATCTGAGTTATTTGTGCCTTAAACTTGGTTAGATTGCTTCTATCTGTCTTGCAAGGGTCGGTCGTGCATGGCCTCATACTTGTTCAACTTCTGCCCTTTTGGTAGTACTAATTCTTTAGTGACATAATATTTATTTATGTAGAAATGCTAACTCTTCATCAATCACACCAGAGTTCCAAGAACCAAACTATGTCTGGCCAAGCCAGAAGTTCTGACTAAACTGCTGAAGCCACACCAGATACTGCCTCTGGGGTGAATGCTACTCAAAACTTCCGAAAGCCCTGTGCACTTTCTAGTATAACTTGTGAGAGGCATGTGACAGAGCTTCCTTTTAGCTCGTTTCAACAATTGTACAACCAGTTTGGAATTTCGGAAATGGAAGAAGCCAAGTTGCCCGAGGAAAATGATTTTGCAGATGTTCCTCCAAATGGATATGTCGTTGTTAATCGCGGTATGTTGATGAGTAGGGCGATTCCTCCTTTTAATCTTTATTTAGAAATGGTTCTCCAGAACTTGGCTATTGCCCCGTGTCAATTACACCTAAACGGTTATGCCGTTTTAATAAGCCTTTATATCCTGTTCATGAGAGAAAAACAACACGCTCCTTCATTTGAAGATATATGCTCCTTATATTCTTTTAAGAGAAGGAATCAATGCCCTTCAATTATTTTTGTTGAAATTCGGGGTTCCAAAATAATTACTGGCCTAGTGGAGAGTGTTCAAGGATTTTCTAATCAGTATTTCTTCGTTCGATGCCCTAATAGTTTCTGTGGCTTATGGATGGAAGGTGGTGAGTATATTTACTTCTCAGGCTCCTTTTTACTCCCTTTTTATATATTACTTAAGTCTTTAGTTATATTACAATGCTTCCTGATCAGAGTATCGCTCTTAATCAAGATCACTGTAGTTCTCTACTGGCTGTTGAGGAAGGTGAGAGGAATAGGAAATTTTTGATTACCGAAGAGTTCCTACGCCATTATAACTTGCTTTCTACTTTGTGTACTTTCGCAGTGGATTCTTCTAATAAGAAAAGTGCGGCTAGCAAGTCTCCGGCCAAAAAGGCCCCAAAAGAGAAGCATTCCAGCCCCGCGAAGAGCAATAAAGCAACTCTTAAATCCAAATAGGTTTCTGCTAAAAAGATAGTATCCAAGCGTCGTAAGGGTAAAGATCTCTTGATTTTGTCGGACCAGACTGGGAAGGAGGGTCCTTCTTCAGGGGAAACTGAGCAAGATGACGCAAGTGTGACCTCTTCAAAAACTGCCTCGGAACTGGTGAAAGAGAATGATCAGTTCGATGAAGCTGGAGTGACTTCTAAGGAAGATTTGGATGTTGGTGGAATTGATGAAAGTTTTCCTGTTCAGGGTAATCAAGAAGAGGGTGGTTCAGAAACTTTTAAGGATCTTGGTGTTCTTGATTTAGCTAAAGACTTTATTCAAGGTGATACTGTCGTTCAAATATTTAAACCCACCCCAAATCTTAAATACAGGAATTCTTAAAGCTCCCGTTTCTAGGCTAGGAAAATATCTCACAAGGCTAAGGATTGCTTTAGTTCTTCCATGTATACCTAGCACATTTCATTTTTCATCTTGTTTTAGTATTTTCTAATCTAGGTACTAAAGTTTTTCCTCTCTCTTTTCCAGATTCAGGAATGAAATCATCTTTATTGGACAGCTTTTCCCAACAGGCTGCTCTTGTTAGTCCACAAAATCCTTTGCAGTCCCGTCTTTCTCACTGCTCGAAGCGTCCCCAGTTACCTTCAGATCCCCTATCCGAACATGCTCCTGAACTTTCGTTGGCTAATCAACGGAAGAAGAGAAAGCATGATCATTTACAGATATCTGAAAAAGGGGTTACAGACAAGGAACAACGCCCGGAGAATGCTAAGAAGAAAAGAGATAATGATGAGCAAGGTGGGGACGAGCCTTCGGAATCTCATACATCGTCCGAGCTCTTGAACCCTATTTTTCCTGTCTTTCCGGAACAACCCCTTGCATATTCTCAATCTATTGTCCCCACTTCTAGCCAGATCCAAGCGATCATTGACAGGCCTCCTTACGAAATTGTCCCTGGTAATTTAAAGATGAAGGATCGATTTGGAGGTTGGGATTTAATAGGAATTGACTATGATTTAGATTTACACCCATACGACGACCAGAATGCCGTTGGAGAGTTAAATGCTATAAAAAACTATATGCTTGCCCAACTTGACATTACTAAGAGTCGACTTGAAGCACAATTAGATGAGGCTAAGGATACTACCGGAAGCCGATTTGAGTCATGTAACAAATTTGGCTTTGAATTTCAGAGGTTGAACACTCGACACCTTAAGCGTATTGAGCTTCTTGAAAATGACAAAGCCGGATTGATCCATGTGATTAAATCTCAAGAATCTGAAATTGCATCTCTGAAGGGTGGAGATAATAGGACAAGCAGCTTAGAAGCTGAAAATGAGAAGCTAAAGGGGGAGATTGAGGCTGCCAAAAAGAAAGTTCGCGAGGCTCAATCTGGCCGAGAATCTGCCGAATCTCGACTGGCTTTGGAACAGCAGACTGTAGCTTCTTACCAATGGGAGAAGATAGTTTTTGAAGAGAAGATTATTCTTCAAAGCAAAGCCCTCAAAATTCTGGAAGAGGATAAAGCAAAGCTAGCCAGCGATCTTGAGCGTGCCAGGGTTAAAACTGATGAAACTCTGTTCCAATTTTACGTTTTTAGCGTTATAAATCGTGGAATCCTAAGTTTTTTAAACAAGGATTTTCCTCGAACATTAGCTCTCATCTGGGAACAAGTGCTTAAATATTCCAAAGGTGAAGAAGACAATGTACTCCAAGAGACCCTCCTAGAAGTGGAAGATCGTGATGCTTTAGCTGAGGGTAGAAAAATACTAGCAGATGAACGAGCTCAATCCCTTGGGAAAGAGGTTTTGGATTCTGTCTCTGTTCACATTCCCTGTCTTGCAAATGCTGAGGCCTCAAGCTCTCAGACTTCTCCTGCGGACCTTCCTGCTATTCATGTCAATAAAAATGCTACTGAAGCTCATTCTACTAATGATCATATTGTTCAGGAAGATACCACCAAGCAATGCACCAGAGATAGTAAAGAAAAATGATGATTCTTAGACTGGTTGTATATGCGAGTGCCAATCCTCGCTTGCTATTTTATGCTTACGTTGCCAACTTTGCGACCTTGTGACTTTATGATGAATTTGTGTTTTGCTTTTTTGTACTACAACCCTTTACTCAGCTTTGCTACCTTTTCACTGGTACGCCACATGTTACACCTTTATCACAATTCATTTATGTCGCAAAACACATTGTTAATCGTACGACTGTGACTGACTTCTGGTGTGTAAAGTTAGTATCATTGGTTCGCTTTAACGCTATGGTTATACCCCCTTATCAAAGTTCGTTGTAATCTTAGAATCTCATTCTTATTGCTCCCCTTCAAGGGGTTTTATTCTTATCATGTATTTACTCGTATTTTCAATAGCTTGGTAATTCAAGCCCCTCAAAGTTTGGCCTCGAATATATGCCCCCCGAAGAGGTTTATATACCCTATAATGCATTTAATCGTGTTTCTCACTGACCTGGTAACCCAAACCCTTCAGAGACTCGATTCAAACACATGTTTCTGTTCTTGATGTATTTAACCACGTTTCTCACTGACCTAGTGACCCAAGCCCTTCAGAGGCTTGGTTAAACACATATTCATATATATACATATTGTTGTTTTTTATTAGAGTGTATTCAACCCCATATCTCACTAACTTGGTGACCCAAGTCCTTCAGAGACTGGTTTTGAGTACGTGCCCCCAGGGGAGGACTTGAGTTTTTAGTTTCGATCCAATTTTGGTCCTGTTTGATCTGGTTATTTCGAAATAAAAAAAGACCTAAATTGGATACCCCCTTTCGGCTAGGATTTCTGTTACCCCTTTCAGCTAGGATTTCTGTTACCCCCTTTCGGCTAGGATTTCTGTTACACCCTTTTGGCTAGGTGCTTCATCCCGAAAGACGGACACCTCAAAGTTTGGCACCAACCTCTTCGTTGGATGTTTGCTAAGAATTGTGTGTTTTTTTGATGAAAAACGCAGTTTTCCGGCTTGATGTCCATTTGCTGCATTTTTCATTATTTGACTCAGAACGATTCACTCCTTCGAGATTTGCAAGGTGGTATGTTTAATCATCTTGCTTGATTTGAATGATGCTTGATTTGGCACTGGAGTTGTTCCAACTAGGATGTGCCTGGGAAGTTTTCAGTTATGATTGGGCAGTAAATGAGCGGTCGCCCCTTTTTTTGCCTATATTTAAAAGATTAATTTTAGCGTGAGCTAGCAAACATATGATCAATGCAAGAAAATAACTTTTGTCTTGTAAAGCTCTTGTTTGGTACAGTATAGGTAAATCATCGTAGATTGTTTACAGAAACATAGCAAGAAGTAAAGCAATGTAAAGTAAAGTAAAGGCGGTGGGAACCGTTTATTCTTAGTTCCGGATATTGAATTGTCATCAGTAGTTGTCAGTCGCTGACTGGTCGTAGGTCTACGGGAGCTTGGGCTTTCTCATGTGGTCCGGGCTGACTGGCAGCATTATTCTGCCTTTGGATAGCTGGAGCGTTTTGACGATTCTTAACATACTGTTGTAGTTGGTTCTTGCGGATAAGCTCCTCAATCAGGCTTCTCAGGGGATGACATTCATTGGTGTTGTGCCCTGGCTGATTATGAAACCGACATAATTTTCCGGAGTTGGCTTGCTGCTCCGTAACCCTTTGTGGTTTTACCTGAGGAAAAATGCCTGAGTCCTTTGTAGCAGAATAAATCCTCTTTGGGTTTTATTTAAAGGAGTCAACTCTGTCTGCTTGAAAAATCGTGACTTCTTATGTGCTTTGTTGTCCTTCTCATCACTTCCCCTCTTCTTCCTAGAGTCATTCTTCTGCTCGGTTTGGAACTCGCTGCCTTTCCCTTCTTTGGTTGTACTACTTTCTATGACCTTCTGAATATTCGGCGCATCATCTTCAATGCCATGTACTCTTCGGCTTTCTTATAAAACTTCTTTAGAGTTTTGGGTTTCTTCATCTTGATCCATTTCCCAAATTCTGATTTCTTATCAATAGCACCTTTTAGTGCCGCTAATTAATACCAAGGTTTTGGTTCTATGACTTCAGTTGCCGCAGCATGGAATCGTGTAAGAAAAACTTTGATGGTTTCTCCAGACATTTGTTCCATCTCGCAAAGTGACATTACATCCCCCCTTTAGTAGTTTGTAGACGGAACTGGTCCTGGAATCTTCTTGCCAAGTCAGCAACTTGATCGATGCATTTAGGTGGGAGTCTAGGGAACCATAGCGAAGCCACACCTTCTAGGCATACGGGGAAGTACAAGCATTTTATCTCATCAGTTGCCCTAATATGTTGATCATATTTGAATAGGAAGATGTTCAGATCTCCAGTCCCTCCGTAAGGTGCTATTGTAGGGGGGGGGGGAGTGTGAATTTCTTAGGAAACTTCCTTGACGGATCCTCTCTGTAAACGGGTTTTTACTGGGAGAAAACTCTCATTCTTTCTCATCATCTTCTCGGACCGCTTTTTCTTCCATTATTCGTTGGATCATATCCATAATGCGCTTTTCGTTGCCCGCTCGTTCCACGGGATTGGCATCGATGCTTTTACCGGTGCAATCGCAGTTCAAGCTCCGATGCCTTGCACCTCTTTTGGGAGATGTACCTTTAATGGGACTTGCGGTGCTCTGAGTTGCATGTTTCACCTCGTGATGTGGGACTTTGACCTTATAGTCCTCAACTTCGGCCTCCCCCTTGTCTTCCACTGAGAAGTGGGATCGTCTAAAGTCTGAGGCAGAAGAGTCCTCTTTTTCGTCAACAATGTTTACAGCATTCGGTGGCGGAGGCTTGGTTTGAGCATTAATCAGAGTATCAAGCCTTTCCATCATCATTTTTGTCATAGCATCCATTTTTTCGTTCAAACCGGTCACAACCACATTCAAGTCATCTCGTGTTACAGATGACCTAGAGGACTCTTCAACTTCTCGATTCAAAATTTGCGGTGTAGCTTCATCACCATGAACATCCACAACAATTGTGGTAGCTCTAATGGACTTATTTTTCTTTGAAACTGCTATGGCTTCGAAGAAGGAGGCGGTTTAGGATTTCAACGGTAGGCTGTTGGAATTGGGGGAAGGAAACGTGAACACGGCCCCACGGTTGGCGCCAAATGTTTTAACCGAAAAATGGCTCAAACACCAATAGTACGTGAACCGTACTTCACCAATGTGGTTAGTAAGTAAATACAGCCGCACTCAATAAAAGATGAAAGTAAAAATGTGAGGAAAGTAAACCGAAGACAAGGTTTTAGAGTGGTTCGGCCCTTAATTAGGCCTATGTCCACTATGAAGGTAGATTGACATTATCATGATAGTGATTACAAAACATAAGCCCTCTCTTTACATATACATCCACTATCTTTTACAACATATTCTCTTTCTTACATATAGATCTTCCTTAGATTCGTGAAATTGATGGAGAAATGTTAAGACTGATAGTAGAGAGAGATCAACCAATGGAGAAGAGGGAGGATATCCTTGCTTAAAAGGAGGTTGAAAGAGGATCTTCAATCACTTTATCACTTAGGTTATCTCAATGGATGCCACGGCCAAACGGATGTAGGATCTTCAAATGGAGATGATGATGGTTGAAATGCTTAAGGAACGGTGGAGGAAAGGATTCAGTAGCACTTCGTGGCGGTCATGAGTTCCTCTCCCCTTATGGTAGAAACCATGGTCTATTTATAGGTGAGCCCTCCCGATGAAATGAGTTGAAACTCATATATGCAGAATACGGTCGCTTGTTTCCTTAATTACGAAAATGCCATCACCCAATTGTGGCCAACTGTCGATAGCTTTACCCGGCTGTCCTGTAGGAGCGACTTCATGAGAGCGAGCGGTTGTATAGGAGCGAGCGACTGCATAGGTCTGAGTACATTGAATGGTCGGACAGGCGATGAGTGTACGGGCGGTTTGTCAAAGCTTCTTGGTTGATATAAGAACAACCGACCGGATCATCATGTTAAGCCTTTTATAATTGACCTGCAGATAGTATCTGATTGAAGCATCTGTATCTGATTGTAGATGGGCGACCGACCAAAACTTGTAGAGCAGACATACATGCGATCATTCTGGAGTTGACATCTGTCAGGCCGGTAGGTAGTATATGATTGTAGCATTAGTGACTTATTGAGGAGCAAGCACTTGGGGTTGCAATCTATGAGTGGACATGAGATGCATGTGCGACCTCTGGCATCTTTGTGTTTCTTTCTCAAAAGACACGTACGACCGACCAGGGTACTATGAACGACCGCAGAGTGGAATGGGCAACTAGAACCAATTCTTCTCCTTGTCTTGTCTGACCGACCTTTTCGATATAAGAATTGTGAAACTTACTTAATATGAGCGACCTTTACAGGATATATGAGCCTTACTATGCGCCATGCTATTCTTGAGCTAGCTTCGTGTGCGCGACTTCTCTGTATGGTCGTGCTATGCTGTATGACCGATCCTGACTGTATTGAGCGGACGACCCAACTAGTTCTGATGTTCGAGCAACTTTGTTTGATACAAATGTCTGATCCTTGCCCCCATGCTTGAGCCATGGCTTATGTTTGACCTTGTTCTTCACGAACGACCTTGGTTGGAGCATGAGTATGCTGACCTTGTGAGTGCTCGTCTTTCGGTTTTAACACAGACTTAATCCTTCAATGCACGTATGATTCTTAAGGGATCAACACATACTTAATCATCTAAGGTATGTATGAATTTTTGAGGGATAACAGATTTCGTCCTAAAATCTTTCAAAGGGAGAAAAAACACAACTCCCTCTTAACATTCAGGTATAACACCCATGTTATTTTATAAACATCCATAACTTATAGTTATTATGCATTGTAGACTTGCTAAAGTGATCCCAATCCTAGCATGTATGTGTAATAAGTGATGTCGGATGTATGCAAAATTCCTAACATGCATATAATTTATATTTGAGTGCACAGTGCATTTGTGTTGCAACCATCCCCTACCATTTAATCTAGTAGCTACAATGCAACCATAGAATCCTAAATTTTCGAGAAAAACTACAAAATTTAAATTTCTTATGCCTATTCTCAATTTTTCTCCTTACTAAACTCGAACCAATCTAACTAGATAATGCAAAGTCCAGAAATCTCGTACTCTAAAATATCAATGGTGGCACAAGATTTCTAAAGTTCTGTCTTTGCCCTTGTTACTTGATTAGGCCTAACAAAATTTGTTGTATTGTGAAGGTATTTTATCAAACATAAAACTGTTATGGGCTCCTATCATCAATATTATCATATATCTCCCCAACTTAGAGAAAGCCCAAATACAATATCGACTCTTAATCCTTCATAATCTACCTAATCAAATTAGACTTTTTCCAAAGTCTAGCCATAAATTTGGTTTTAGTAGAAATTTGTCCATGGTTATTCCATTAAAACTTTCGTATTTTATATGGTCTCCTTGAAATTATTTAAGAGTGCCCATTAGTTACCAAAGAAAAAGGTAATTACATTACTCCTAAAAAAAATGAATATTATTCCTATTGTCTAAGAGATCCAAGATGCAACTCTTCTTCTTATTCTTAAAGCTCTGGCCGTCTTCAGTTTGTCCTTTAGTCTTCGAATGAGATGTAACTCAAAAAAGTAATAATTTCCTAAATCCTGTTTCCAATCCTAATGCTTTAATTCTCTTGTCTATATAGATAACTAGAATACTTTCCTATGCTTCGATTTGCTGAAACTTAAATCCCAGTGAGGACTTTTGTTATAATTTCCATAAATTTTCCCAAACAATCATATTGACATATTTAAAATTATAAGGAGTGAGTATTGTCTCATTTTGAATAGGTAGTATAATCTACATGCAAATACGTAAAATTACACATCAAATTCTTTATATTTTGAGTACATTCCTTATAATTTCAAATATAGTCCTTTTTGTGAAAAACGAAAAAAGGGTTAATTTATAAAAATTGAACAAACACCCTTAAGCAAACCAAAACACAGTCATTTTTCAAACTAAAATGGCTAGTCTAGTATTTAAGCCTATTCCTTATTCTCTTGCTTCAGGCACTTATTCTTGAGGATGACATTTTCGAAGACTAGTCTTCTTCTTCTTCACTGAATATTTCAAAAATCACAAGACCACCCACTTTCTTCTTTTAGGCTGCACATCCAATTCCTTCATTAACTTCCAAATCTCATAGATGGTAGATCATTAAGCTAACAATCTCAATGAAATCCTCTCTTACACATTTATCTTAAAATTTAATAAGGGTTCAAATCCCAACATCGCAGACATAAATAGAGATCCATTACTTATACAACTTTATACCCTTATCCAATCAATATGGGGGGCCATTAGCGATCACAATCCAAAAATATTCTTTTGGAAGTTCTATCCTACAATTATGTGGTTTAATGGTGCTGAGGTCTAAATACCTTTTAATCCAATTTCCTAAGATTCCAATCCATTTCTTGAAATTTTCCACATTCTCCTTTGTTATAATTAGGGTCCAACTATTCTCAAATTTGGAGCATTCCATAGATATTTACTCTACTCTCTCAAGCTCTTTTAAGCTTGAAAATATATCCATTTTCTCCGAATCAATTTATTTTTCTGAGTCAGACTCCAAAATCATTTTTATTCTTATTAATTACAAATTTATTGCCCATTAATTTGTAATTAATATCCATGAATCTCTTTTCAAAATCACGAATTAAGATAAGTTGCATTACAATAATTTATATATGTACTAAGCTCTAAATACAGATGTAAGTATACTAATCCCTAAGCCAACAATCTAGGGCAATCTAATTCACAACCATCCCTTGATTTCGGAAATACTACACCTAACCTAGGGGTGTAAATCGGTCAGACCAGACCGGATAGAGGTGTGTTCAATTTGTATCCTAAATAAAATCGAATCGGACGAAATTTTTTCTCGTACAAATTTTGTTGTCCTAACTTATGTCCTAAATGTAACTCGTCAGACACGGACATGAATTTTTCGGACACGGACATGAACGGACCTAGTCTAACATGACTATTTATATTAAATTTATATGTGGAATTCGGACGAATTCGAACGAACACGAACCAGACATGATTTTTTCCCCGTACAAATTTTGTTGTCCTAACTCGTGTCATAAATGAAAATCGGACGGACATATTTCGGTCATGGACACGAACAAATGTTGGACATTCTTACAAAATTTACAGCCCTATCCTTACCCTTGAAAATAGAAACTTCTGGGACAGACGCTAAAATTTCCAGATTGGTTTGTGCAGTTTATGTTTGTTTAGTCCTAGGACCTAACCCTAGCTTACCGAATCTGGTACTCTTATTACTCTAGAGTTATCTCTTTTTATAAGGTGAAATTTTTAGCGGTAACACAAAAATGTTCTTCTGAATATTATTATTATTTTCAAATTTTCACAAATTAGAAAACATGTATTTAATATCTTATCAAAACCTAAGATGTTAAATTTTTTGTGAAGACTTTAATACCTTCTCTTAATGTCAATACATGATTTGTTTTTAACACAACACCCTTTTTTAGATTATTCTAAAATGTTACAATAAGGATTCAGATGCTTGTTTTTTCAATGTTAACTAAATGTTCAAAATAAGAGTGAAATACTTTTTTTCTTTTTGAACACTTAACTTTATTAATTATTTGAATGCCAAGCATTCACTTTTTTAAAATGGTCAATAAAGCTTTTCAACAGCTAACAAACAACTATTCATTCTATTTTAGAATCTCAGTTAATATTCAAGATTGAATTATGCAGAAATTAAGTTTTCAAAAAGATCTAATGACATTTATTGCTAAATTTTTCAAAATACTTTATTACTTCACATAATGAAAATTTGAGGCATTACTCAAGGTTTGTGTATCTAATAATAAATAAGCTTAGTAACTTATTTCTTTCTTTACAAAATGTTTTAAATAAGTGCCCCATTTTAAAAGTTATAACATTTATTAAATGTTCGTGAATTCTTGAATTAAGAGTCACTACGCCATAGATTGCATACCGCAACACCAGAGAAGTGATGCAGGAAGTGCGAAATAATGTTGCTATAGGCAAAAAATGATCTGTGGCAACACTTTCTCGGTGTTACATTTTACTGCGTTGCCATAGAGTCAAAGGCAACACCTTTGCGACCCAATGGCAACATTTTCATGGTGATGTCGCAAATACTAATTTTACTTAAAAGTGGGCCACACATTATCTATAGTAACACTTTTACCATCCAATGGCAACACTTTTATAGGATTAAATATATATTTAATAGAATACTAATGCACATAATTTGAGTTCAAACAATGTTTTATTAAATAAAATATTTTATTTCTACAACTGAAATAGAACAAATTTCTGACTCCAACTATTTACAACTCAAAGATTTACTACAACACTGGTTATTCACACATACAGATATTCCTCACAACATCACTCAGTTCACTCATTACATATGTAGTTTCAATTTATACAGACACTAATTCTGACAAATATATGCCGAGTCGAAGGCGAGCCGAGAAGGGGGTCTGGGCGCAGCACCGGTGGGGGTCCGGATCCCTACATTATCGGGGCACCGCCTGATTCATCCGATTTCGGAAGAACAAACCTTCTTTGAAATACTGCACACCAAGTCCATCATCACCCAAAGCCTTAAACAACAACAAACATTAAACTTCAAAATTTCCACTTCTATAACACACTTACATGTGTTTTATATGTCGTAATACTCAATCATTTCACCATTGACCACAACCTAAAATAACACAATGAATGCTTTTCAACACTAGCACAAACAAAGTAACCTTAAAAGTTATAATCAACATCCCATAATACCCCTGAATACCATTCACCAAAATTCTCATCCTTCTTTACAAAACAAGACCAGTCTCCTTGTTCACTTCCTTCTTTTTTGCTGGAATATTTGAAATAACAAAATAGTGGATCATAACTTAAATCATCATATGTAAAAGAAGAACAAAATAAGCTCACCATTCTTTGAAGTTATTTCACTCTTTTGCAAACTAACTGCAAAGTTTCTGTGTTTCAGCCAAAGCAGAAAGGTTGGTCAGTTTCCCAATATAATCAATATAATCAATGAAGCAAAACTGAGCTGATTGTGCATCATTAGTACAAAAGTTTAATTAGCAGAACAAAGCGAGCCAAAACAACTTAAAGCATTGGCAATGACCCTAAGGATAAAACAAGTGATAAGCACTTCATTGACATATAAATACCATTTGGATTAAAACCTTTTTGTAATTAAGGTAAACTGCTGTATATTAGTTGAATGCAGTTGTGATTTATTTCACTAAACCATACCTTTCCTTCAAGATGTGTTCCTATTATATTCATGTTTGCACGAATTCCAAGTCCTACTCTTTTTCTTAGTTGGATTTCAAGTACGCAATCATATCTTCAGCTGATAAAAAATTCATCCCTAGCTCAAGGAGCTACAAATAAAACAAATTCGAAACATAAGACAGTTAATTTCAATTCGAGATATTAGGAACTTTCAAAACTCACCTTTAAATAAGCTAAAGGAGATTCATCTTGAATTAAAGAATTAAAGAAGCTTAAGTCGCAATTTTTTCATCTCGAATTAAAGAAACAGGCGCAATTTGTTGAAGAGGGAAAAACCCTAATTTTCCTTCGCCATTGAAAAGGAAGCGGCTGTACTTTTTCTCAAGTGAAAAATAGCGTGAATTATGTTCAGCGGAAAAATGAAAATTTGGGGCAAAGGAGGTGAGGAGACGAAGGAAAATCAGAATGATGCGGATTATTAACATGGACCGTTGGACCGTGTTGATGCGGATTGATAATTTTATTCAGGTGACTACTGCAACACATGGTTTATATCTATGCTAACACATTGAAGCGTGCGTTGTAATAGACAAAAATCAGCATAGCTGTGGCAATATTTTAGCTGGCAACACCTGGATTTTCGTTGCAGCAGGCCATCTATGGCGTAATGAGTGAAATAACCTTTCTCATTTTAATAGTTGTCTTTTATTAGTCTTCTGAATGTCAGTCTTTAACGTTTTTCAAAACAATGGGTTTTTTGTGGTAAATGCTTGTTTTTATTTGAAAACAAGACTCTAATAATTCTAAATCAAATAGTAATTAGACTTTTTAACACATTCATTCCCATATTCTCCATTCATGATGTTATTGCCAAAAATACGTTTTAAAACATTAACCTAAGACTATATTTACGTTAGTAGTACAGTTTAAAAATCTTTATTGTCATACACATGTACTCTTGTCAACTTTCTTAATAATGTGCGTTTAAATTTAGGAAATGGTCGGTTTGTCTCAGGTCCCTAATAGGTTTCAAAATTCATCTCATATCCCTCCCTTAAATTTTTATAAATTAGGTCCGTATTTTTCGTAAATTCTTCAAAAACATCACGTAAATTCATAATTAAATTCTATAACTATTAATCATCAAATTCATGTAGTAAAACTATAAAAAAATGCATCGAAAACCAAAAACACAAAAAACACGAATTTACAGTATATTGCATCAAACAATGCACTTATTTACAATTGCTGCATACATTTCAGCAACAATTGCAGTTATGCATCAAACTGCAGTTTTACTGCAATTAATGCAACGTTTGATGCAACAATTTAATCCTCGCATGTTTTTTCAACCGTACGCTATTTTAAAGCATTATTGCTTACATTTCAGCATTTATAAGCAATAAATGCATACATGTCAGTACATATTGATAATTAGCTTTCATCCGTTTTGACTTTGTTGCATACATTTCAGCAGATATTCACCCCGCCTTGTAAGTTGTTCAACTTTAATTGCATACATGTCAGTAAGAACATATAATTATTGCATACATGTATGAAATAATTCATCCAGATTTTCAATATAAACTCTAGATGGATTGTTGCATACATGTATGCAATTATCGGCTATATTTGCATACTTTGCCCCCCTTTTTATGCTTTTTCAGCATGCTTCTTTGAATATTTGAAAAAAAAATTACATGGCAGTGCAATTTTTTTTTTGAAAAACAGGTAACTCCCTAAAATAGGGATCCTCTTTTAATTTAATCTTGGGGGGGGGGGGGGGTAGGGGGGAGGGGAGGGGGGAGGGAGGCCGTTTATACCAAACTTGAAAATAGGGGCGTGACACTAATTTTCACTTTAGGTAATCTTTAGCTACTCATTATTCTTTGTTTGCACAATGAGGGTTCTTTTTACAAAGAGTAATTTAACAAATTATAAACCGCTAGATTAATTTATTGCGGTAGTCGTTTCCCATTTATTTGATTCCCAATACTAATACTTCCTCTAATACCCCTTATTATATGAGCATTTTACTATTTCAAATTCTTCCCAAACTTTAGTAAATAAATTTATTATTCTTTCTCTCTCAAATAGGTATATTTATGACGTTTATCTTGTCAAACTTTTATATATCTTCTTTTCTTTCTACTTTTTATTTCTAATGGGACGTCAAATTTATTGCTATATTTTATATAGGATTTTTAAGAAAATAACCTTTTCAAGTTCATTTAATAACAAAAGCTTGTTATATCAAGGCATTGACAACTATAAATTTGTGTAATTGTTTACTACTTGACACTTACATTTCTGTCTTTTTAAGGCTCATAACTGAAAATGTTTACTATTATTATTTAATTAAGGAATTCATCTTCCGTTTTCCTTAAAGTTTGAAATTATAGTTTTTTTAATAAAAGAAAAAGTAAACTTTTTTTCAAAATCCACAAAACATTTAATTTCTCAAAAACCATATTTCAAATTTTCGTTCCTGAATGGAATTATTATGCATTCGAACCTATAAATGAAATGTTAAAATTCCCTTATTCAAAATAACTTAATAATATGTCAAAAATCAAATTTATTGGTTTGTCAACACTTCTGATCTTTAAGCTTAAAACTTTTAACACACTACTCTACGGAAATCTATTTCTTTTATCGAATCCTTTCTTCCGTGTTTCTATATTTTCACTTCTTCATATTCCAAATTGTTGTCACTATAAATGTCCTTTATGTCGCTTTATCCATTAAACAACGCTCATTCTTATGGACATTAAATTAAAAATCTAATATTCATGCTTTTTACATAAATGGCCTTAATTACTTCCTTAACATCCTTTTTTCTGCTGACTATTTAGTGCTTTTTCAGATTTCAAAATTTCATTAATTACTTATGCAAATGTTTTATTCCATTTAATAAAAGGTATTCTTTCACTTTTTCCTGAAACTTTCACACCTTTATGTAATGGACATTAATTTGTCCTATTCCAAATTCTTACTACTTATTTCTCCCTTATCTTTTCCATGAATGATAATTAAATCACCAATTTATTTCCATTAACTTCCTATCGAATTTGGGAGTTGCTTTCCACTTTCCAACATTTTGGTTCTAACATCCCTTAGGTTCTTATAGGATTCCAAATTGATAAGGGAACTACTGAATCAGTGCATGGCTTCTAGGGATTTTCTAGAAATTAAGGCTAATCCTTTTCTAGAAGTATTTACACACAAATACTTTCTAAAGATGCGCGTAATTTAAAAAAATACATATACTTATATATATGGTAAAAATTTGGAAAATCCATTTTCAAAATAACAAGTATGCTTTCATATGTATATATTCCTCGTGATCGAGTAATCTATGCTCTGATACCAAATGTACCCACCTGAAATGAGCCTAAATTTCGACCTAAAATGGCCAATCGAAACATAGAGCCAATGTAAATGGACCGTTTTCTCCTATAAGGAAATGGTATAACAGATATAACAGAGCATACTGATGCAAAATAAGAATCTCACACAACGGAAGGGATAAAGTATAATAACTTAAAATAGACATATCTTTAATTAAAACCATCATAAATGTCTGTTACAACGAGTCTCATGCAAAAATAGGTACATCAACATTAATTATCCTAATATAATAATACTACCATAATGCCTAATTGCTACGGATCCTCCATCGTTAACTCCATCTTCAAGGTATCACTGACCCAAGTGTTTCCACGTACTCCTATTTATATGTTAAGAGGGGTGAGGTCAGAACATAAAGTTCTGGTGAATGAAAATCATGTAAGTTTTCAGGAATAACTATCTCCTATATTTGGCAGTATAAAATCTTGAAGATATGTCTATGCAAACAACCACACACACAAATGAATATATGAGGCGGATGTCCTAGAAGTCACTTAATACCCAAAGCTAATTTAAGGATGGGCCTCCTATGGTCACTTAATACCATTCATTTAAGGCGTACATCCCGCTAGTTGCTAAATACCCAACGGAGGACCTAAAGCCACTTAAGACCTCGTTATAAATGATAAATCTCTTATACGGTGTGAAATAGTAACGGCTACTTACTACGAGGATTTGGATCAGGAACACAGCTTCTTATAAGAAGACCCCCCGCGAACCCTCTTGTTACTATCTAGTTGTCCCTATGCGTGAACTCCTAGCCACTTAGTACTTCCTCTAGACGGTGGTTCCTTAGGCCACGTATACATCATCCATTCCTAAGTCATCCCTCTCTAGCCCCTAAATAAGAAGCGGACATTACTTGGAGAACTGCCCTACACACATTATCGTCTACTAAGACCATTTAATACCTCTTTTAGGCGGATCCAATGACCTTTAAGTCCTTTATTAGGGCAGGCCCAATGACTTCAACCATTATAAAGAATGAACATTAGAATATTCCTAATGTCTTAGGCACTTAATACCCAAACAAGGTAGATCAGCCACTTAATACCTTCTCAAGCCAGCACTACGCTAGAAATTGAATCAGAGAACAGATATCCACCATTGTCTAATTGCATGTCTTTCTATCGATAAATCCCATGTCATCTCATTCTACATCGGACCACAGATATACCCCATTGTCTGAAATGCACTAACACATCAAGAAAAAATAAACCATACATTGTCTGATGTTATAGTATCATTTCTAAATTTTTTTATTAAACAACATATAAATATTAGCCGATATGCATATCAATTATACTTATGTTATATTTGCATAATGAAATAATGATCAATTTTGTTTAAATAAATGCTATATTTCAAATTAAATTCAAATAAAATATGACTTTCACAATACTTACATTTTCAATTGCAGCACAATAATACAAAATTTCTTTACACTCTCATATAAAACATTCTTTTTATTTGCACTCACTTACAGTTACTCGAGTTTATTTTTGATATTGATCTTCATTTGCTTGCTCCAGCTTGTGCCCAACTATCTCTTATACCTTAAAAATAAATAAAGCAGTAAAATGGAAAACATAACAAACCTATATTGCAAAAATTAAATTAAATTTGAATATTAATAGCTGGAAATATAATACAGATGATTAACCAATGAACTACTCGAAAGATGAAAACGTCCAGTGCATCAAGAGAAAATGGATTGGATCCAGTACCAGCTTTTTTATGTAGATGTACAAACTAGCTATCCTAAATTCTTTATTATTCCAACTTCAGACTGTCCTTTTGATCCGGTGTTTATTAAATATTGTTACTACCAAAATTAACTCCGAGACAAGTTGATGGTGAAGGGGTATCAAACTGTAATAACTCGGAAATGCGGGCCAGTTTAAAATTTTTATTTTGGCAATTTTAGCGAATTTTGAACATTTAAAATGAATTATTTTAAATAATATCGACGGAAAATTTATTTTGAATAGAATTCGAACGTATATATTATATACGTCGTCATTAGAATATAAATATTTATTTTAAATTATAAAAGGCATCGAAAATGGCGCGGTAGTTCGATAATTCGATTTCAAACTTCAATTGAACGTACTGGGTGCAAAACAAACCAGATTTTAGCGAAACCAAAAACATTAGGATCTATTTGTGAATATCTTTCTAATGAATCCGAAAAATCGAGATTTCATAGCGGGAATCAAAAGATATGCCCAGTTGGAAATTCTGAATAGTCGCTATGGAATTCAGGCCCTTAAAAATGGAAATTTTGCAAACGACCTCGGATTTCGACGAAACCACTTTTGTTGGATCCGTGATGTCAAGTTATTGCTAGATTCCAAATTTCATAATTTTTCGAATCAATATGTGAGCGTGGCAAAGGAAAACGCGTTTGACCAGTTTATGTTGATTTAATCGACCGGAAATTGGCCCTTTTTCCAACGATCTCAGAATTCGACGAAACTTGTTTTGTTAGGACCGTATCGTCAGTACGAAGCTAGAAAATATTTTTCTGAAATTTTTCGAGTTAGTATGTAACCCCGGTAAAATGAAATGCGCGTTCAAATTCAATATATAGAGTTATATGTTGATTTTAACGAAAACTGATCGTAACGACCGAATCAGCCTGCGATACATATACCATTATGTTCGGAATGGGGGTAATTAGCTATGGACGACAGGCGGTGGGCCTCGTTTAGAGGTCGTATGAAAAAGTCAACTTTTAGAAATTAAATTAAATTAAATTAAATAAAAATAAATCCTCCCCTCTCCCCCTTATCTCTCTCAGCCCCCCCCGTTATAATCGATTTCAAAATCAAAAAAAAAGGGAGAAAGAAAGGGGAGGAGCTGTCGCTCCTCCACCGGGGAGCCACTGCACCCCGATGCCCACACCGCCGCCCACTCTCCTTCTTCCCCCACCTCCTCCTTCGCGATCAACGCGAACCCCCAGGCCTCGCAAGACCCGTAGCCAACCCGAGCCCAACCCAAACCCTCGAGCACCCCAAGATCCGACGTAACACCCCCTCCCTCCGTTAGTCGCGTCCTGACCTCGCCAGAGCAGCCCCGGCTCCACTCCGACCCTCCACCAAGCGCCGGCGCCGAGCACAACACCCCTCTCCTCAGTTCAGCGTGCAAAAAACCCCTCTTCTTCGCTAAAAACCATCGCTGTGAGTCTCCCTTGATTTATTTTGAATTATCTATGTAAGTATAGGGTTTTAAAGAGGTAAATTAATCATATTATTAATATTATAAATGATTTTTACTTGTGTAGAGTATTAAAAATATAGTTTTTATATTTTTAAAATAATAAAAATATGATTTTTACAAAGTAGAAATATAAAAATATAATTTTTATATAGGTAAGATAGTAAAAATATCATCTATATAGTAGCGAAGTAAAAATAGGATTTTTATAGATTGAATAGCGAAGTAAAAATTCGATTTTTATATATTGAATAGCGAAGTAAAAATTCGATTTTTATATATTGAATAGCGAAGTAAAAATAGAATTTTTATTTATATAATAGCGAAGTAAAAATTCAATTTTTATATGTTGAATAGCGAAATAAAAATAGGATTTTTATATATTGAATAGCGAAGTAAAAATTCGATTTTTATATATTGAATAGCGAAGTAAAAATAGGATTTTTTTTATATTGAATAGCGAAGTAAAAATTCGATTTTTATATAATAGCGAAGTAAAAACTCGATTTTTATATATTGGATAGCGAAGTAAAAATTCGATTTTTATATATTGAATAGCGAAGTAAAAATTCGATTTTTATATATTGAATAGCGAAGTAAAAATTGAATTTTTATCTATATAAAAGTGAAGTAAAAATTCGATTTTTATATATGTAGTGGCTACGGGCAGCGAAAGTGACAAAAGGCGAGAACAGTGAAGATTTCTACATAAGAAGTGTCGTGGAGTTGGAATAGCTATCGGTGAGAATTTCTCACTCTTCAATCTCTTTTTCTAGTTATATATATATATACACTAGGATGCAGACGGTGCTTAGTAGCACCTGACACCCGTCATCCATAGACCATGGATGGCTTGTTTGTTTGGTTGATGTGTTGTGAAAATTTGTTTGTGTTGTTGATGTGAAATCGATAATAAAATGTAGATGGTTGAAATAAATTAGTTATCGTTAAAAATATAAAAATTTTAACGCGAATATGAATATAGTGAATGTTAGTAAATAAATATTTTATCGTTAAAAATAAAATTTTTAACGTGAATGTGAATAAATAAATATTCATTTACAAACCGGACGGTTTGTTTATGTACACTGATTTGACTGACATTGATTGGGACGATAAATTTTACACATCGCCCAACTGCACAAATAAAATCTGTGTTTGATTGTTTGAAACCCCACACGGGTATTGGGATAAAATACGGCATACACTAATCCCAATAATTAGTTGTATGTCGATCGATGGATCGACAGGCTGTTATAAGCGTTAGATATCTATATTTGATGCTTATACAGTGTAGTGCACTTTGGATGATGGTTGATTATTTATCGTTGCTATTATATACATGTGTTGTATGGAATCCATATAATTAACTTTGTATGGTGATTGATTGGGCCTCATTCCAATTTAGAAGACAAAGAATATTATAAAATAAAGGTTCATGTGTTGACTGTACTCATCCGTTGAGATTAGTCATGTGTTGAACGTAATATTTTAACAATAAAATTTACATCTTTATATTATAAAATAAAGGTTCATGTGTTGACTGTACTCATCCGTTGAGATTAGTCATGTGTTGAACGGAATATTTTAACAATAAAATTTACATCTTTATCATATATAAAATTAGAAACTAATTGGAAAATAGATAAGATGAGTGGTCTCCTGGATATTGATCTGATGTTGGTTTCGGCCTTCGGGGTTAATATTCAGGGAATCGTTCTCTTACTAATTTGCGATTAGAGTCTAATTTGAAATCAAACGATAGATACCATAATTTTTATAAAATATATTAAATAACAAAGATAGTCACACGTGGACAGTACTCATTCGTTGAGATTAGTCGTGTGTTGACAAAAATATAGAATCATGTATTGAAAGAAATATAAATTCATTTGTTGAATGGAATAACGAAGTTAGTGAAAAATATAAAGCCGTGTTGATTAGAGATGCGCCATTTTGACGCGAACGATATTTATATCGATTATATTCGTTTTTAAATTTGAATTTGAATAGAAAATGAATTTGAATAGAAAATGAATTGAATTTGAATAGAATAGAAAATGAATTGAATTTGAATAGAATAGTAATTGAATTGAATTGAATAGAAAATGAATTTGATTTGAATTGAATAGGAAAACGAATTTGAATTGAATTGAATAGAAAACGAATTTGATTTGAATTGAATAGGAAAACAGATTTGATTTGAATTGAATAGAAAACGAATTTGAATTGAATTGAATAGAAAACGAATTTGAATTGAATTGAGTAGAAAATGAATTCGAATCGAAGTAAAATCGATTTGAATTGAAATCAAATAGAAATGAAAGTAAAAAGGATATAAAATAGAAAATTCAATTTTGATTTGAATTTGAAATAAAGGTTGAAATTGTGTTTGAAACGAATTCAAAACTATTTATAAAACGTTTTAAATAGTAATCGACGAAATATATATTATATATATAATATAATGGCCAGAATAGAACGCGCCGCGCCGCGGTAGTTCGTGAATTTCGACCATTGACTTCGAACGGACATTACGGGAGATCCGACCGTCGGATTCTAATAAAATAAGAACCGTTGGGTTCGTATCGAAAAGAGCTTTCTAACGAATATTAGAAATTTGAAATCTAACGGTTGGATTTGGAGATACGTCCAAATCAAATTTGGAAAAGGTCGTTGTAAGTGCAGTTCGATGGCCGTTGATGGAAATCGACTGTACGGGCCTTGATAAAATTATTAAAAATAGAAATAAATTGTGTAAAATCATAAGAAATGATTTGGGAAAAATTAGGATGAAAAACTCCATATTTGAAAAGATAAAAATAGATTTTTATCGAAATGAACTAGTTTTGAACTAAAATTAAACCCGTTTATTTTTAAATAAATAAATTGGATTTGAAGTGGGTTTTAAATAGAATTGATTTGTGGGTTTATCGTGAAGGGTGTTTTAAATAACACTTGTTCTTTAACCCGATAAGAAATGGAATGTGATTTGGGTTTATCGTGAACTGTGTTTTAAATGACATTAGTTCTTTAACCCAGTAAAGGGAGTTTTAATGAATCTGCAATTAGATTGAAATGTGAATGGATAATGAAAATTATCAAATTTGGAAAGTGAGCGAGAATGGAGTATCACCAGTTTTGCTCCAAAGCGATAGTTAAATCTTTAATTAGATTTGAACGTGAAATGGTAATTAATTTTACCGATAACACCATGGTATTAGATATGGAGTATTACCAGTTTTGCTTCATGGGATGAATAGGTTGGGATTGGGAAATAAAATAAATAATTACTTCGGTGTGGTTCGATAATCTCGACTAGTTTGGAAAACCATAATTTGGTTTGATATGACATCCAATGGAAGATTAAATAATAAATTTTAAAGAATTTATCTTTGATAAAATTAATGGGAACCTTTCCCTAAGAATAAGAAATTTAGAAACTAGCTGTAGGTTAGTTAAGAAGAATGGTTTCCTGGGTATTGATCTGATGTTGGTTTCGGCCTTCGGGGTTAATATTTGGGGAATTGCTCTCTTACTGATTTACGGTTAGTGACCGATGAATTGGAATGAGGCGTATGTTGTGTTTGTGTAACATTTGTTTTTAATATACGCGGGTTGTTCGGAAAGGCCGGGTTTATACCCATTCTGAATAACCGATTCGACGATGTGTCGAAGATGAAGACAGTGGTTGAAGACCGGAAGTCTTCACATCGTTTGGGTGATTACTGATGATCTTGATTGGGCCGTACACCCAAGATGAGGGAATCAGTTGGTGGTCGTCCAGACGTACTTGGAGATCGATGGATATGCGAGGAAAGTGCCTCCGGTTTCGTTCAGACCCAGAACGAACTTGTAAATGGATTGTGTGTCTGACATTGGATTTTATTCTGTGTTGATTGATTTCTGTTAAATATATATCTGTTTGGCGGCAGAGAATTTATTCTCTTGCTTAACGCCCTTCTCTGAGACGTACGAGCTTAGAGGTTATATATCGATAGATATCAATAGGATGGCATGAATTGCCTGTGTGGCACGCTGAGTTGCATGGATCAAGGCTTCTGTTGAAAAGCAAAGTCTTGTGGTTGATGATCAAAGCACGGCCTACGTGGCAGCTTTGTGTATAACGTGAATTCGCGAGCCTCACACCTCAGTATGAGTTAAAAACGGGATAAGGACTGCAGGGAGAGCACGACGTTTCTTTCTAGCTTTGGTGGTGTCAGTGATTTACCAGCCCTGACATTTATATAATTTTCACCTATGTGGTTGTTGGATGAGGCGCCTCGATTATAGGTCTGTAAGGACCGGGAAACGTGTGTTCATGCATAATTAATCCTCAAACGTAAGAGAGGACCGACCCTGAAGATCCAAGGATTGCCCAGAGTGTGTAGTCCTGGGACATTTGCTAGAGTGTCTCGAAAGCGGAGAGGAGCTTGCCCCTTGCCTCGACTCATGACGGAAATCCAATTTCCGATACGTGATATTGCGGTTTTAATTGTAGAACTAGTATGGCGACATGATATATGGTACCCATGCCGTCTATGATTTATATTTATGATTGAAATTGTCTTGACACTATACACTTATTATAGTATCAAATGATTTGTTTTAAACGTACCAAGCATGTTTGGCTATTATAAGGGAAAACCCTATCCTCCGGCTTGCGTTGCATTGTGTGATGGGACCTGGGTCTTATAATAGCTTCATTTTTCGAAAAAGCATTGCGTTATCTTTTCTATGCACTGGTATTCTTGGGAGGAAACCCGTTCCGTGTTATACGGCGTGGTCCCTCGAATTACTCTCTTTTAAAGTAAAGTTTTAAATAACTGTTTTAGTTCTCACACCAGTCACATGACTGACCTGGAGTTTATTGTTTTAACCTAAACACTGGGTGCCTTATTTTCGACACGGGCAGCTAGTAGTTTTGGTTTTGCAGATTTATATTCACAGGATCCTGGTTTACAGCTGGAATGATATCCGGAAAGCTCTGTATCCGTATATCACCTTCAGTTGTGCTTTGTATATTTTTCCGCTGCTATGTAATTTATTGTAATCTCTGATATTTATCGAATGTAATTTATTCATTTATATTCTGTATATTCTTGTACCTGATGGAATTGTTGTAATAGCAATGAAATGTTCTTCCGTCTGCGTTCTGATTTGTCTTGTCCTCACAGTAATTCGTTCTTTCTCATCTCTTCGGAGGCCGGGGAAGTTCGGGTCGCTTCATTTGGTATCAGAGCTTTGGTTTACAGAGCTCGAGAACAAGACACATTAGAACCATACGAAAGAATTCATCAGATATTGGGTTAGTAATATCCTATTAGAATGACTCGTTAGAGATAGGATCAGTAGTATCCTAGAACGAGTGTGAAGAGTATATTTTTCAAATGAAACAATTTTGTTTTAAAATTTAAATCATTTTATACGTATTTGAATATTTATTTATTTTGAATTTGGACAATCGAGTATATAAAGATTTTGCATATACGCGTCATGAACGTATATTCGAAGTTTTAATATACTGGATAGATATAGAATCACATTCTAGTCGCCTGGAGATGGTACTGATAATTGTCATGACATCATCAGTATTTATGTTCGTGTTTCGAAGGTGTGATATCTATATATTTCCATTAGACTGGTGTGAGAACCAATACTTATATAGATAGATTTATTGTTGTGATTTGGCACCAAAACATGATTTTCAGTATATACATCAAAATTATGAATTTGAAACTCTAATTCACTAATCGATTGATGTTTGTGTTGTTTGTTTATTTGTTTGATAATTTTGAACCATTTAGCCTAATTGTATCAAATATTGAATGGTATTGAAATTAGTCGCATTTGCTTACATATACATGTACTTACATTGAACAGGTCATAGCAAGGAGGCTAGAGCAGAGAATAAAATTTATTTGCCCGACAAATAGGTACATGTTTATCATAATTTACTGTTTTGTTTGGGTGATGATGATTTTATGAGCCTATTGGCTTTTTCTTTTTCTTTTTGAGATCAGAAGGCCTATATGGCAATTTCGGGATTTTCCCGTGGCTCCCGGTGCAGGGGAGGTTATGGCGAAATTTTTCGAAAATTTAGGATGTTAGCCAAATTTTTGAAGAATTTGAAAATTCTCAGAAACTGAAAAGTTGGAGAATGGAAGCCAGATCGAACGTAGAGTTGATTGATCAAACCACTTTCGACTTTGTTCCTTTTCGGGGACGAAAAGTTTTAAGTGGGGGAGATTGTAATAACCCGGAAATGCGGGCCAGTTTAAAATTTTTATTTTGGCAATTTTAGCGAATTTTGAACATTTAAAATGAATTATTTTAAATAATATCAACGGAAAATTAATTTTGAATAGAATTCGAACGTATATATTATATACGTCGCCATTAGAATGTAAATATTTATTTTAAATTATAAAAGGCACTGAAAATGGCGCGGTAGTTCGATAATTCGATTTCAAACTTCAATTGAACGTACCGGGTGCAAAACAAACCGGATTTTAGCAAAACCAAAAACATTAGGATCTATTTGTGAATATCTTTCCAACGAATCCGAAAAATCGAGATTTCATAGCGGGAATCAAAAGATATGCCCAGTTGAAAATTCTGAATTGTCGCTATGGAATTCAGGCCCTTAAAAATGGAAATTTTGCAAACGACCTCGGATTTCGACGAAACCACTTTTGTTGGATCCGTGATGTCAAGTTATTGCTAGATTCCAAATTTCATAATTTTTCGAATCAATATGTGAGCGTGGCAAAGGAAAACGCGTTTGACCAGTTTCAGTTGATTTAATCGACTGGAAATTGGCCATTTTTCCAACGATCTCAGAATTCGACGAAACTAGTTTTGTTAGGACCGTATCGTCAGTACGAACCTAGAAAATATTTTTCTGGAATTTTTCGAGTTAGTATGTAACCCCGGTAAAATGAAATGCGCGTTCAAATTCAATATATAGAGTTATATGTTGATTTTAACGAAAACTGGTCATAACGACCGAATCAGCCTGCGATACATATCCCATTGTGTTCGGAAAGGGGGGTAATTAGCTATGGACGACAGGCGGTGGGCCTCGTTTAGAGGTCGTATGAAAAAGTCAACTTTTAGAAATTAAATTAAATTAAATTAAATAAAAATAAATCCTCCCCTCTCCCCCTTATCTCTCTCAGCCCCCCCCATTATAATCGATTTCAAAATCAAAAAAAAAAGGGAGAAAGAAAGGGGAGGAGCTGTCGCTCCTCCACCGGGGAGCCACCGCACCCCGATGCCCACGCCGCCGCCCCCTCTCTTTCTTCCCCCACCTCCTCCTTCGCGATCAACGCGAACCCCCAGGCCTCGCGAGACCCGTAGCCACCCCGAGCCCAACCCAAACCCTCGAGCACCCCAAGATCCGATGCAACACCCCCTCCCTCCGTTAGTCGCGTCCTGACCTCGCCAGAGCAGCTCCGGCTCCACTCCGACCCTCCACCAAGCGCCGACGCCGAGCACAGCACCCCTCTCCTCAGTTCAGCGTGCAAAAACCCCCCTCTTCTTCGCTAAAAACCATCGTTGTGAGTCTCCCTTGATTTATTTTGAATTATCTATGTAAGTATAGGGTTTTAAAGAGGTAAATTAATCATATTATTAATATTATAAATGATTTTTACGTGTGTAGAGTATTAAAAATATAGTTTTTATATTTTTAAAATAATAAAAATATGATTTTTACAAAGTAGAAATATAAAAATATAATTTTTATATCGGTAAGATAGTAAAAATATCATCTATATAGTAGCGAAGTAAAAATAGGATTTTTATATATTGAATAGCGAAGTAAAAATTCGATTTTTATATATTGAATAGCGAAGTAAAAATTCGATTTTTATATATTGAATAGCGAAGTAAAAATAGAATTTTTATCTATATAATAGCGAAGTAAAAATTCGATTTTTATATGTTGAATAGCGAAATAAAAATAGGATTTTTATATATTGAATAGCGAAGTAAAAATTCGATTTTTATATATTGAATAGCGAAGTAAAAATAGGATTTTTATATATTGAATAGCGAAGTAAAAATTCGATTTTTATATATTGAATAGCGAAGTAAAAATTCGATTTTTATATATTGAATAGCGAAGCAAAAATAGAATTTTTATCTATATAATAGCGAAGTAAAAATTCGATTTTTATATATGTAGTGGCTACGGGCAACGAAAGTGACAAAAGGCGAGAACAACGAAGATTTCTACATAAGAAGTGTCGTGGAGTAGGAATAGCTATCGGTGAGAATTTCTCACTCTTCAATCTCTTTTTCTAGTTATATATATATATATATATATATATATATACTAGGATGCAGACGGTGCTTAGTAGCACCTGACACCCGTCATCCACAGACCACGGATGGCTTGTTTGTTTGGTTGATGTGTTGTGAAAATTTGTTTGTGTTGTTGATGTGAAATCGATAATAAAATGTAGATGGTTGAAATAAATTAGTTATCGTTAAAAATATAAAATTTTTAACGCGAATATGAATATAGTGAATGTTAGTAAATAAATATTTTATCATTAAAAATAAAATTTTTAACGTGAATGTGAATAAATAAATAATCATTTACAAACCGGACGGTTTGTTTATGTACACTGATTTGACTGACATTGATTGGGACGATAAATTTTACACATCGTCCAACTGCACAAATAAAATCTGTATTTGATTGTTTGAAACGCCACACGGGTATTGGGATAAAATACGGCATACACTAATCCCAATAATTAGTTGTATGTCGATCGATGGATCGACAGGCTGTTATAAGCGTTAGATATCTATATTTGATGCTTATACAGTGTAGTGCACTTTGGATGATGGTTGATTATTTATCGTTGCTATTATATACATGTGTTGTATGGAATTCATATAATTAACTTTGTATGGTGATTGATTGGGCCTCATTCCAATTTAGAAGATAAAGAATATTATAAAATAAAGGTTCATGTGTTGACTGTACTCATCCGTTGAGATTAGTCATGTGTTGAACGTAATATTTTAACAATAAAATTTACATCTTTATATTATAAAAAAAAGGTTCATGTGTTGACTGTACTCATCCGTTGAGATTAATCATGTGTTGAATGGAATATTTTAAAAATAAAATTTACATCTTTATCATATATAAAATTAGAAACTAATTGGAAAATAGATAAGATGAGTGGTCTCCTGGATAATGATCTGATGTTGGTTTCGGCCTTCGGGGTTAATATTCAGGGAATCGTTCTCTTACAAATTTGCGATTAGAGTCTAATTTGAAATCAAACGATAGATACCATAATTTTTATAAAATATATTAAATAACATAGATAATCACACATGGACAGTACTCATTCGTTGAGATTAGTCGTGTGTTGACAAAAATATATAATCAAGTATTGAAAGAAATATAAATTCATTTGTTGAATGGAATAACGACGTTAGTGAAAAATATAAAGCCGTGTTGATTAGAGATGCGCCATTTTTACGCGAACGATATTTATATCGATTATATTCGTTTTTAAATTTGAATTTGAATTTGAATTTGAATAGAAAATGAAATTGAATTTGAATTTGAATAGAAAATGAATTGAATTTGAATAGAATTTGAATAGAATAGAAAATGAATTGAATTTGAATAGAATAGAAATTGAATTGAATAGAAAACGAATTTGATTTGAATTGAATAGGAAAACGAATTTGAATTGAATTGAATAGAAAACGAATTTGATTTGAATTGAATAGGAAAACAAATTTGATTTGAATTGAATAGAAAACGAATTTGAATTGAATTGAATAGAAAATGAATTCGAATCGAATTAAAATCGATTTGAATTGAAATCAAATAGAAATGAAAGTAAAAAGGATATAAAATAGAAAATTCAATTTTGATTTGAATTTGAAATAAAGGTTGAAATTGTTTTTGAAACGAATTCAAAGCTATTTATAAAATTCATTTTAAATAGTAATCGACGAAATATATATTATATATATAATATATATAATATAATGGCATGAATAGAACGCGCCGCGCCACGGCAGTTCGTGAATTTCGACCATTGACTTCGAACGGACATTACGGGAGATCCGACCTTCAGATTATCCTAAAACCGGAACCGTTGGGTTCGTATAGAAAAGAGCTTTCTAACGAATATTAGAAATTTGAAATCTAACGGTTGGATTTGGAGATACGTCTAAATCAAATTTGGAAAAGGTCGTTGTAAGTGCAGTTCGATGGCCGTTGATGGAAATCGACTGTACGGGCCTTGATAAAATTATTAAAAATAGAAATAATTTGTGTAAAATCATAAGAAATGATTTGGGAAAAATTGGGATGAAAAACTCCATATTTGAAAAGATAAAAATAGATTTGTATCGAAATGAACTAGTTTTGAACTAAAATTAAACCCGTTTATTTTTAAATAAATAAATTGGATTTGAAATGGGTTTTAAATAGAATTGATTTGTTGGTTTATCGTGAAGGGTGTTTTAAATAACACTTGTTCTTTAACCCGATAAGAAATAGAATGTGATTTGGGTTTATCGTGAACTGTGTTTTAAATGACATTAGTTCTGTAACCCAGTAAAGGGAGTTTTAATGAATCTGCAATTAGATTGAAGTGTGAATGGATAATGAAAATTATCAAATTTGGAAAGTGAGCGAGAATGGAGTATCACCAGTTTTGCTCCAAAGCGATAGTTAAATCTTTAATTAGATTTGAACGTGAAATGGTAATTAATTTTACCGATAACACCGTGGTATTAGATATGGAGTATTACCAGTTTTGCTTCATGGGATGAATAGGTTGGGATTGGGAAATAAAATAAATAATTACTTCGGTGTGGTTCGCTAATCTCGACTAGTTTGGAAAACCATAATTTGGTTTGATATGACATCCAATGGAAGATTAAAGAATAAATTTTAAAGAATTTATCTTTGATAAAATTAATGGGAACCTTTCCCTAAGAATAAGAAATTTAGAAACTAGCTGTAGGTTAGTTAAGAAGAATGGTTTCCTGGGTATTGATCTGATGTTGGTTTTGGCCTTCGGGGTTAATATTTGGGGAATTGCTCTTTTACTGATTTACGGTTAGTGACCGATGAATTGGAATGAGGCGTATGTTGTGTTTGTGTAACATTTGTTTTTAATATACGCGGGTTGTTCGGAAAGGCCGGGTTTATACCCATTCTGAATAACCGATTCGACGATGTGTCGAAGATGAAGACGGTGGTTGAAGACCGGAAGTCTTCACATCGTTTGGGTGATTACTGATGATCTTGATTGGGCCGTACACCCAAGATGAGGGAATCAGTTGGTGGTCGTCCAGACGTACTTGGAGATCGATGGATATGCGAGGAAAGTGCCTCCGGTTTCGTTCAGACCCAGAACGAACTTGTAAATGGATTGTGTGTCTGACATTGGATTTTATTCTGTGTTGATTGATTTCTGTTAAATATATATCTGTTTGGCGGCGGAGAATTTATTCTCTTGCTTAACGCCCTTCTCTGAGACGTACGAGCTTAGAGGTTATATATTGATAGATATCAATCGCATGGCATGAATTGCCTGTGTGGCACGCTGAGTTGCATGGATCAAGGCTTCTGTTGAAAAGCAAAGTCTTGTGGTTGATGATCAAAGCACGGCCTACGTGGCAGCTTTGTGTATAACGTGAATTCGCGAGCCTCACACCTCAGTATGAGTTAAAAACGGGATAAGGACTGCAGGGAGAGCACGACGTTTCTTTCTAGCTTTGGTGGTGTCAGTGATTTACCAGCTCTGACATTTATATAATTTTCACCTATGTGGTTGTTGGATGAGGCGCCTCGATTATAGGTCTGTAAGGACCGGGAAACGTGTGTTCATGCATAATTAATCCTCAAACGTAAGAGAGGACCGACCCTGAAGATCCAAGGATTGCCCAGAGTGTGTAGTCCTGGGACATTTGCTAGAGTGTCTCGAAAGCGGAGAGGAGCTTGCCCCTTGCCTCGACTCATGACGGAAATCCAATTTCCGATACGTGATATTGCGGTTTTAATTGTAGAACTAGTATGGCGACATGATATATGGTACCCATGCCGTCTATGATTTATATTTATGATTGAAATTGTCTTGACACTATACACTTATTATAGTATCAAATGATTTGTTTTAAACGTACCAAGCATGTTTGGCTATTATAAGGGAAAACCCTATCCTCCGGCTTGCGTTGCATTGTGTGATGGGACCTGGGTCTTATAATAGCTTCATTTTTCGAAAAAGCATTGCGTTATCTTTTCTATGCACTGGTATTCTTGGGAGGAAACCCGTTCCGTGTTATACGGCGTGGTCCCTCGAATTACTCTCTTTTAAAGTAAAGTTTTAAATAACTGTTTTAGTTCTCACACCAGTCACATGACTGACCTGGAGTTTATTGTTTTAACCTAAACTCTGGGTGCCCTATTTTCGACAAGGGCAGCTAGTAGTTTTGGTTTTGCAGATTTATATTCACAGGATCCTGGTTTACAGCTGGAATGATATCCGGAAAGCTCTGTATCCGTATATCACCTTCAGTTGTGCTTTGTATATTTTTCCGCTGCTATGTAATTTATTGTAATCTCTGATATTTATCGAATGTAATTTATTCATTTATACTCTGTATGTTCATGTATCTGATGGAATTGTTGTAATAGCAATGAAATGTTCTTCCGTCTGCGTTCTATTGTGTGTTGTTCTCAAAGTATCCGCTCTTTCCTTCAAGGGGAAGTTACGGGTTCTTACACAAACCGTCATAAACAAAGAAAAGTAATCCATAAGCAGAAGCTAAACACAGGGTAAAACCGAGAGCCTAAGAAAATATCCGCAAGGGCAAGCAACCGACATCCTCAACAAAGAAGGCACCTCAAATCCAGTACGAAGAGAGATTACTAACATGATAATTTCGCCAGGAAGGATAACGAACAAGTAGTCATCCAAAACAGGGAGCTAATAAAGAGAAAGACCAAGGACACTGTAACCCGAGACCAAGAAGAACGAAAGGGCTATTGGTATTAACTTGCTTAATGCCGATACATTAAGAAACAAAAAGCATCGAAAGCACCCCTCCGGAAGGCCGAGATACATTTCATAGATTTACCGAAAGGCAAGCCGAAATCTTGGAAAGAGACAAGCTATCCACACTAATCTACTTAGTGTCGATACCGAGAGGGGTGGCAGATCCGATAACCACCCACTTAAATCATGAAGCCAAGTTCCACGAAGGATTAATAGTAAGACCGAAAACTCACGACCGGAAGTCTATATTCGGAAGCCCATATACGGAAGCCTAAAGCATTCTGAAAGCTACCCACACCGACAGGTTCGGTATCAATGCAAAAAAGATAGACATGACATCAAAAAGCAGTTCTAGAGATCAGGACCATCCTTCCGAGAGCCAGAACCGGCACCCTAAAAGGCCTTAAGTAAAACCTAAAGAGCGGCCGAGAGCCAAAGCAACCGGGACCGAAGGGAAAGGTGGCCGACAGAGGCTTCTGCTGGCCTAAGAACAAAAGGGGCCCCGATATATCTATAAACCTCAAGGGTCACATTTTCGGGGAATTTTCTCATTTCTCATTCTTGTACTCTCTTTCCCTAGAGTAAACCCTAATTTCTAAATCAATTTGGTGATTTCTGTTGTAATCACTAAGATCGATAATTATAGATCAACACTTAGTATATTTTCTTATGAGTTTCTTATGTGATTTCTTAGCTATCTTCAGTGAAACATGTTATATGCTTTGTACATGCTCACGAGTTCCTACTCAAGGCCAGAGCCTTCTACTAAGTTAGTGCATAACCCCTTCCTATAAGCCGTTTAGCTATTTATTGGGGGTTGAGCTTAGAGATCCTTTGTCCCAAGATAATTGTTGGTTCTTGAGTCGCTTAAGCGTGATGCTCACCCCATTGAGGGAAGAGTAACTAATCTTTTGGGCTTTAAACAATGATATCTAGGAAACAGTGAACTAAGTCAGACTCGTGAAAGGTAAACAAGCCCATTTTCCCCTTAGGTCCACTTCTATAGACCTATCTCCGGTGTTGATGAAAAATATCGTTAACATTTTGGCGCTAGAAGGAGGGCTTGAACCTCCGACCTTTTGGTTAACCTTACCCCTTATCTAACTGCATTGTTCCATTCCCAGTTGGACAATGTTTTGAAGAAGCAGAAATCATGAACAGAAGGTCTCTACGAGTAACTAATAAGTTCCCCATGGTTACGTCAAGTATTAATGAGCCATTGACAGCCGAGAAGGTTAAGATAGAAGCCTTGCGAATTCAAGATAAAGAAAGAGATGTAGCGCCTTATGACCCTGATCGTTGGAGCATCAACACATTCCATTTGGGACCAACCCCAATCTTTGCCTTAAGCAATTCTACAATGGAGGAACACAACCCCTTTCTTCATATCAGAAAAGACATCCAAACACAGGGTAGGGGAACGATATTTGAGCGGAGAATCGAGAAAGGTTTTGTTTACCCTACTAGAAAAGAGTTTAAAAAGGGTACACTCTTGCGCTAAGACATAGCTAAAAGAAAATTTGAAGATAAAGAGGAGATAATGGAATCAAGTGGTAAAAAGATTGAGTTGCAATGTCGAAAGAAAACCTTCTAGTCTAGGTTACTGAAAGGGTGTGAGCTCACTACGTCAACTGAGGGTATCTACTTCCTGACTAAGCACAAATTAAACTTTTGGCCATCATCAAAGAAGAAACCCAAGAATAAAACTAAGTTGGGAGGGCCTTATTGCTACTACCATATGATGAATGGACATGAAATCGGCCATTGCAGAGCTTTAGAGGGGATGATTATCAACTTCTTTAGCCAAGGAAAACTACATAGATATGTAAAGAAAACATAGCTAACTACAATAATAGATTCTTTGAGAAAATGATTGTCCTCACAACTAATGGTACGGAAACCCTCTCGAAACTCAAGATAACCCAAGTTAAGTCAAATCACAAATGGATGAAAACTCTTATCACCGCCGAGTTGACTAGGGCTAGGCATCCCCAAGGGGGATGGTGTGTAAGCCTTTCTCCGCGCCCACATCAGAAGGGGCCAGGTTAAAGCATCAAAAGTGTAAGACTTCGACCCACAGCAAAAATGGTCGTGATGGAGCATCTAATTAGCACGCACTGCCTCTGCTCGTAGAAGAGTACGCCCTGCCTCTGCTATGAAATAAACACATCCTACCTTTTCTCGCAGAAGAGCACGTCCTACCTCTGCTTATGCTCCGCGTTACCCGAAGAAGGGATCGCAAACCCTTATCATCGCTTACGATGACCAGGATAAGGCACCCCTTGGAGGGGGTGGAGTGTAAGCCTCTATCACCTACTACGATGGCCAGGGAAGAGCATCGAAAGAGTAAGCCTTATGTCCTCGTCTACGATGATCCGGTTTAAGCACCTAATACCGTATTATCGCATATAACGGTCAGGAATAGGCAACTCCTGGAGGGAAGTCGGGTAAGTCCTTGGGCCCTAGTTATGGATAAGCTAGCCAAGCGCACCGGACGCACATGCCCAGAGCATGGCAGACAAAGCACGTACATCCTCTTCTTTGATAACCAAAAGCCCAAAGAGTGGCCTAGGAAGCACGTACATCCTCTGCTTCAAAAATCAAACCCAGAGGGGGAAACAAAACTAATTACCAGAAATGGGTTTCTAGTCTTCTACTAAATACCAGAATCTGGGTTAGTTCAAGACTTCTATTAAATATCTGAATCTGGGTAAGTTCGGGACTTCTATTAAATACCTGAAATTGGTTAAGTTCGGGATTTCTGTTAAAACACCAGAAGTGAGTTCCTGGTTCTTATTAAGCAACCTGAATCAAGGTTGTGTAACGACCCGGATTTTTGCCAATTTATTTGGAACATTTAAATTTGTTTTAAATGTTGTATTAGAAATATAAATGGAAATTTATATGGAATTTATTAATTAAAATGAATTTTTAACATATAATTTAACATATAATTTAAATAGTTTATTTTATTATATTTCTGAGATCATAGCGTATTATTCGACATGACGATATTCCTATTTTTTCCGTAGCGGTCGTAAATGGATGAAATTTCTGCATAGTCAGTACCGCGATAACTTTAACAAGTATATACCGGTGAATGGCCCGTGTTCCGCACATAGGAAATGATTCGAGTTGTAGTTGCTTTGAATATCGATCGACTTGTATGATATTGTATATGAATTCTCCACTAGAATTAATAAAAATGGTTCCCATAATACACAGTAAAATTTATACTTATCTGCACCATTATGCTAGTAACATATAGTACTTAATAACTCAAAGAAATATGGACTTGTCCTAGGATAAAGCAGGGTGTGGATTCTTAATAGATTCATAAAGCACAAATGGTTTCAAATGCATTTTCTACTTGTGATTAGATTATGAGTTCCCTTTTAGCAAATACTAAAAATACAGTGATTGGATAATATTTCTTTAAATGAGCAAGTTTGAAATGAACACCGAAACTGGACAGGTATTAGTTTACAACTGCAAATTAATACAAAAAATTTATCAATAAGCTGGTTATGTCACTATGGCCAACTTGAAACAAAGGCGTGCGCTCCAGGTTTCTCCCATTCTTGGATCTGTATTTGTCATTCAAACCGTGCATGGCACGCCAACAGTTTCCGTGCAAACCAAGCTATTACATGTCGTGTTCCCCAAACCAAAATACTTTTCGTGGGCACCAAACTATCTTCTTCTTTAAATACTGAACATCTCAATACCTCATCCCCTTTCTTAGACAAAATAAAACAAGAGCAAACAAAACTTTAAAACCCAATTAAAAAATCGGATGCTTGGCTAAAAAATTTGTGTTCTTAAATTCGTGAATCTCCTTATTAGTTGACATCAATTTGGTGAGATTCTGGAAGGTTTTGTGTTGCGACTATTGTCTTTGCTATAGGGGAAGGAGCGACGCATTTTGTTCGGGGGTCTTTTGGGTGGATTCGAGTAGAAGCTTCTGACGACAAGAAGGAGGGGAAGTTGCGGAGGAGTTCGGTGAACCTTGGCGTGGCACAGTTGAATGGAACGGAGGTTTTCAGATGGATATGTTTGCTTTTGCGAGGGAGATTTCAGGCATCGTAATAGACGGAAGCTGGTCCATGGGTTGCGCAGGCGAGAGGGGTTATTGCTGTGGTAGTTGGTGGCGATCCGGCGTACAATGGGATATCGGCAATGGCCATCGAGAATGAATACGTACGTGTTTCAGGAAGAAGCAACTGGGAAAGAGCAGTTGCGAGACATATTGGTCGGCTACAGGGACAAAATTGTTTTCACTAAAGAAGAAAAAGGGTGAAGTGGAAGGATTTTCACGGGTTTGTTGTGATGAGGGATGGAGGACAGTGAAGAGTTTCTGGAGCGTGAGTTTGTTTCATCCAAGAAGCTAATGGGACCGTGGTTTATACTATTTCAGTCAGACAAGATGGTCTAAATAGTATGGTGAAGGAGGAGAGTGCGTATGGGTTAGTTACTGAAGGAGAAAGGTTATTTTGGGATTAATAACGTAGTGATAATTTTAACTTGTTGAATGGAAGATGGAAGGAGTAGTGGGATGTTTTACAGGAAGAAGATGGTTGATTTAAGGATTTAAACCGTGCTTAAGGAAATTGCGGGAATCATTTGAAATAAAATAAATTGGCATATTTGTTAGAGCTGCTGCGTGAGGTGCAAATTAAAGGAGGGAGATATGAGAGTAGGAAGATTGGCACTTTGGTGAGGAATGACAGTAGATGGTTTTCTGGAAGTGAAGAGAAAAACGGGGGAACGGTTAAAGACAGTAATTAGTGTAGTTGGGTTTTTGCAATTAGAAAGGAAGGTTAAGACATGGTGATGGGTTAGTATAGCGTTGGAATGGTGGTTTAAAAGCATGGATTTCGTCTCATGACGGCGAGGTTAACAAATCACATTAAAATATATTTCAAATGTTCTTACTAAATATTATCTGTATAATAACTATTTTAATACAAGTATCTTATCAATATTATAAATCATACAAGTGGAATCCCGTGCAATGCACGAGTGCATATTTTAATTAGCATTATAGTTGTAGGCATGAATAAGTGGGGTGAATATATTTGATGGATGTAACATGTAAAATATAGGCTAATTTATGCCTGTAATGTTCTTACCGTGAAAGTGAAATTTAATGTTTCAAGCTAAAGTTGTGTTTATTGGGTTATTTACCTTTTGCACTACATTAAGCTAATGTAAATATATTTTTCTAATGGAAGACGACCACTTGAATAACATAAGCAGTATCATTACATTGTGCCTTCTCTACACTAATACTAAACAAAAATAAATACTAAACAAATACTAAACATTGAAGCAAATACTAAACAAAAATAAATGAGTACAAACATAAACATTGAAGCAATATTGTGAAGGTCATTATCTTCAAGCTGTAGCATGTTGGTGTTGCAAAGCCTAATCTCTTGTGCAATCCCGACTGGGTAAATTTGCTCATGCAGTGAGATCTTTAATGTTCAAATAATTCATGATTAGCATCATGGTTGAGAAAATAATATTATTTTACACTTAAACATTATGCATATGCATGAATCGTATTCCTTTATTTGAAAAATCAGACGCAAAACTATTTGTGTTTCCATAAAGATCAAAAACAATTATAGTTTAAGAGGTTGTTAGATTTTTTATGTTTAGCAGTTTTGAATTAAAACAATAACAAGGATTGCAATTTTTGTAAGAACGATTGTTTCCTGTGATTGGATCCTCAAAAATTATATGTGTTGGTATATGTAGTCAGCATTCAAAATTCCTTTTGTTTATTCCCATTTATGGTGCATCTATACTTTGTTTCATTTTGTATTTTGAATAGAGAAATAATCATCGTGGATTACGAACCATCATCTCATAGAACTTATGTTTATTTTTGAGTCATCTATAAAAGGATCAAGCATTATATTAGCTTTTTTACATCTCTAGGTCCTTCAAAAATTAAAAGTTATACATGCAAAGTAAATGGAGAAATCCAACAATTGACTAAGTGAAGTCCAAATTGTTGCATATAACTTTTTGTTTCTTACGAAATTCAAGTACCATTACCAATATCATGTGCTAAACACTGACTATATAGTAAAGTTGGGTCAGTAAATGATTTTATTATATCGAATGACGAATGAAGCCAAGAAATTTCTAATAATTCAAAGTCATAAAACACCATACACGAAGTGAATGAACAACACTAATATGTACAAGATATCGAGTGTTACAAATTTGCATCTTATTCAGGAAAGGTAGTATATACACCCTTACCTTATAACATGTCTAGAAATGCAACTTGCAATAATTGGTAAATAGATTCTACATGGTCTAACCATTCATTTCGTAATCATAGGTCATAAAAGCGAGTGAATTTCATACAACTATAATCCGTATGGATAAAATCAACTAAATTTTCATGGTGTGTACATATAACTAATCTGAGTATCAGGGCCATTGCTGAAAGGTGCCAGGTCAATGAGTTTCTTGGTTTGTTTTGAATCAACTGATTAACTAATAAATGTCATAACTCCCTTAGGTGTTTGCTCATGTTCTTGTAAAAACTGTTGATGCAAACAAATGAATCCATTAACATTAAAAAAACAGAGAATTAACCAAAAAAAGCAGAGAAGAGTCGCCAACGTATTCGACTTCAATATCCAGGGCCGGTCTTGGCCTAGTTCGAGCCGTGCGACCGCACATGGCCCATTAGGTCAGGGGGCCAAAAAAAAAACTGTATTACCTTTACTAGAGCTGCTTTTTCTTGTCAGTATGCGTGTACTTTATAGTAATTTATCTATGCAAAAGTAGATATGATTGTATGCTTTGTTGACATCAATCAATATATTAAAATGGAGATGTGGCTTGTGTGGACCTCTAGTTGACTGTTTGAAAATGTGGGTAAAAACTTTATGAATTTGCTGAAACACGCAATTTTCTCAATGGAGATGCACAGTAGAAAAAGCACATTTTCACTTAAGTTCAACTTCATAAAAAAATATTTAAAGGCTCAAAATTTTGGGTCCGCACTAGGCCCATAAATACTCAGGGCCGGCCCTGTCAATATCTGAATAAAACAAAATAAAGAATAACCAAACCGTGAGTTAAATAATAATACGAACTAAAATATTTGTATCACCTCCTGATTAAACTATTTAATATTGTGAAACCGCAATGTAACCATTAATGTCAAACTTAGAAGAATACCAATGAAGTTAGCACTTGTAAGTAATAGTAAATAATCCATCTAAAGGAAACACATAAACACGCTGAAATTATAAACAATATGTGCATGTATAATAAAATAATAATTGCATCATTGCTTTTTTTCAATTCTTGTCACACAATTAGTTCAATATTAATGAGGTTACCTTTTAAATATATAGGCAAAACCAGTCATCACCAAACGTCTTCTACTGAAGTACTAATTATTCTGCATATATTTTTCAATCAAAAACTCAATAGTTAGGGAAAAAAACAGAGAGTTTAAGGTATACATTTATTGTACGGAATCTATTTAGATAGGAAAGTTGAAAACATGTACTGGTAAAATTAAATTACCACAATACATTAGTCATTTCTTATATGTAGTAGTTAAACAACTTTATTTAGAAAAGGAATGATTGTATTTTTCATAAACACGATGAAGTAAAGAATTTTATATTATAGAGACGAGAGGGAAGTAATTAAACATTTCTAAAAAAAAACAGTAATTTAGTATACCCGTCCTTCTTTCCACCCTTCAAGACCATCAAAGTTTAGCATCCACATAGTTGATTCAATGATCATCATATATCGATCAACTTTTCATGGAGCAAGCAAATTATCATCATATATTGAGCAAGCAAATTATTGAAAAAATCATAAGTAGATAAAATGCAAATTGAAATTATCTTTTTGATGAATTTCACCTTTCAGATTAGTAAAGCAGTGGCTGAGTGGAAGATCAGAAAAGGATGAATATAATAGAAGGTAGTGGGATGAATATGAGGAGGTTGTAGTTGAGAACGAAAAATGAGCCCAGGCATCATCTTCCTCTTCTTCGCCATCCAGTGTTCTCCATTGTCGCTCATCCAAATTGTTGAGTTACACAACTACTGAGATGATTTACACTGTCGAATATAACAAAGGGAAAAAGGAAAAAAAATTGAATTTTTGTTAACTGAAATATATAATTGAGAAATTTTAACAATAAGTAAGAATTACTCCCCCGATTTGAATTATGAATGAACCGCGAAGGTGAAGATGATGAAAGCAAATAATCTGATTTTTCGATTCAAGAGAAGAGAAGGGAAGGGAAAAGGTAAAATAGATCGTGTAGTGCAGAAAAAACTTAGCGTAGACGTGGCTTGAATAGCTTTATATCGTTAGTTATCAGTCGTTATAGTAAATCGTGGCAATCACTGATGACTTGTTACAATTATATCCATTTGATATGTATTGCAACATAAAATATGATCCGTCCTTTGTCTTTGGTTTATATACCAAGGCATTTTATTATATAGATTATAATAATTAATTCATAGTGTGGACTACATGTACAATCTATCAGATATATTTGCATAAAAATAATTACTGCAAAATTAAATGGTTAGAGTAACAGATTATTTTAAAGTAAACTAATAACAATTTAATACACACACACACACAAACACACACATACACACACACACACACACACACACATATATATATATATATTTGTAATAATAACAACATGTTCATATGATTACATAATTACGCGAAAAATGGTCTTGTGGAAATCAGGGAGAAGAAATCTATGTTGTGGAACTGGCGTGGCTGAGAATAGAGTTATTGGAATGTCATGATAAAATCAAACATCTGTTTGATTTTAAAATGGAATCGTCAACTGCAAACCAAGGTGAGTAAACTCACTAACTCCGACTCGTTTATACTTTTATATAAACGAGCTTTAAATTTATTTATAGTAATTTTATACTGTGCAATGGTTGATTGGTTGAATAGTTAATAAAATTGGTTGATATGATTACATCGTTGATCGATTATTAGTTCTAATATTTTAGATTGATGTGAAATAATATTATTGATGTTGATTAACATCTGTGGATGCAGGGAAACAGGTTGGAGGGATCCAACTGGATTCTTCAACATTTATATTATTGTTTGTTATTCACTATGATATATACTGTGATTGATTATGTTGTGTTGAATTACCCTGGCCTTAGAAATTTTGGTATTTAATACCGAAATAAATTTCTGAATGTAGAAAATAAATTGGTGATTTTAAAAAGAAAATTTTATTTTCAAAATTAGAAATTGGATTCCGAATAGATTTGAGAGTAGAAACTTGTTTCATGGATAAAACAAGTGGTTAAATTTAAAAATGATATTTATGGCTGTAGGGAAATAATTATCATTGAGTAATTAATGTTTGGCTTGAAATCGGTATTTTATTATCGAATGAAAAATCGCTATAAGGTTTAAAGGGAGATTTTAAATAGAAATATGTTTTATTAGATGAATTGAGAAGATTAAATTCTATGAAATATTTATAGTGGAATAAATAGAATTTATATATAAAAGTGAAAAACGGTTTTGAAACCAATATTTGAAATTGGATTTAATCTTAGTAGTTATAAAAGAAATTGTGAACAAGATTATAAATATTAGGAAAAGAGAAAAAAATGGGATTTTCTATAAACAACTGTAAATAGAAGTTATAAATGGAATTTGGATTTGATATGGTAAAATCAAATGGATTTGATTATGTAAAAAAATATTATTCACAATTAAAGTGAATAATCGTTTAGAGCAGATATTTTGCAAATGAAAGCATTTATAAAAGAAATCTGGGTTGGAAATGTGAATTCAAATAGGAATTTGAATGATAAGGGAAATGGAAATAGTTTTCAAAAGGAAACATTGTATTTATTCCAAAGTTCGGAATATAAAACAAATTGAAATAAATCCAAGGGATTTATAGTTATACTTTGATTAGGTCGAATTTTATTATAATAGTGTAGTTCAGGAAGGATATTTGAATTCTATTTAGTATAAAACTATAATTTAAATGAAATATATTAAAAAGTGAATATGTCAGTATTTAAAGCTATGGAAATACAATTCCGTATTTTGAAATAGTTTAAGATTTATTTTCAATTAGAATTATTAACAAGTCTAGATTCCTATTAAGGAAAGATACTGATATTTAAAAATGAATAACGATTGAAAGCAAATGCTTTTATGAATGGAAATAATCATAAGGAAAATTGTGTTAATTTGAAATGGTGAATAAATTCCAAAGTTTGGAATATAACTCGAATACAGATTATTCATGAGTGAGTTATTTATTGGAATTCGATTATATCAAATTTAGTAAAGTAGTTATTTTTACTTTCCATTTTGAATCAAATTTATTTATTTATTTATTTACTTATTAATTGAAATTAATAAGTACAAGTTATATTTTTAAATATCAAATATATGGAAACAATGATTACAACGTTGCTGTTATAATAAATGTTTTGTAAATCTAAACAACGATCATAATGATGCTGTTATAATAAATGTTTTGTAAATCTAAACAACAATTGTAAAGTTGCTGTTATAATAAATGTTTTGAAAATCTAAACAGCGATTATAACGCTACCGTTATAATAAATGTTTTTCCGTAAAAGAAGTGGATTCTTAGATTGAATCTGAAAGTCGCGTAAGCGATGTTTTGTTTGAAGTTGTGAGCTTTGACTATTACGAAGTTGAGAATGTTGTTCAATTAAGGTCTGAGAGGTACTTATACCCCAACTTGACTGACATCATGATTGATGGAGTAATGGTTAAGGTTCGATAGTGAAGATTGGTTAGCAATATGATTATTTAATAAATGATTAATGGTTTGAGTAATAATAACGATGTTTTATAACATCGCGTTAATTTAAAGGATTTTGAAATGTTTTCCCAAATAAAGTGAGAGATATTTTCTACGCATAGAAAATGAAATGAATTGGACAACGAGGAATTAAGAAAGGGAATATGGAAATATGTTCCGATATTATCAAGATATATTTTCTGAATATATAAAATGAAGGTTTATGAATATTTAGAATTGTTTTCTATCTGGAATAAGAGGTATATTCTCAAATAAAGAAATTAGATATTAGGAATGTTTTTCCAAGAGTCGAGAGAGAAAATAGAGCTTCGAAAGGATACGAAAAATTGGGAAATAGGAATTGGAAATTGGAAATAATAATTTAATAAGAAATTAATTTATAAGGACCCAATGTTGTTTGATGCTTGATCGATAGAATTTTCATTTGGAAAATAGGATCGTTAGTTGTATGGATATTTCCTTTGATAGTTAAATCTCCGACTATCAAAGTTTTATTTTATTTTATACCTCCATTGCCAAAACTGAGAGACCGGGATCAGATTTATTATCTGAAAACCACTCTGTATTGGCATAAGCGTTACGAATCAACTTTTGCTGAAGATAATTGAAGATGGAGCAAAGTGCAATGGCTGTTCTGTTAATCCTAGGTAGAAATTGCCCAAGATGTATTGATGAGATGGTGCCTTCGGTTTGTTCAGTCCCAGGACAAAGTATATGGACGAATATCTGACGGTGTGACATCCTAAGTAAACGGTGGAAAGATGTTCTAAAAGGATAATCGTGACCTCAAGCCTCATCACCAGGAAAATGACAAAAATCGGGCAGGCAGCATGTCCATGTGTTCATTCCCAATAGGGGTATTATCACCTGATCTAGATAAATTTCATTTGCTTCTTATTCTATTCGCTGTTGTATGCTTTCGATAACGGTTGCTGATCACAACCGTTGGTGATAATATGCTCGATACACTCAAGTTAAATGAGTGGCCAACCATGTGTGGGTCGGGTTGCAAGACGTTCTTGTTGAACCCAGTGTATTCCCCTCTAGAGATACACTATCGGAAGGTGGTTCCATACCTGTCATATTGGAAATCCAATCTCCAATAAGCGCCATGCGGTTTTTGATTTTATATTATATATGGAGCGTGAGATGCAAGCATTCCGCTAGATTCTATTTATTTGTTGTAGACACTATTATAATATCACCGGATTTGATATCAAATTTTTTTTTGGTTATCGTAAGGTAAAAACCATCCGTATTTATATGTGGATCGGTTTTACGATTATCATTTCTTTCGAAAGTATTTTGAGAGTTAAACAAATGGTTGGAGTTTACTCACACCAGTACCATGACTGACCCAGAGTTTGTTTTGTTTGTTTTCCCTAAATTCTTGGGTGCCCAAATTTGTATGGGCAGTCAAGTAGTCGGGATTTTACAAATTCACTTGGAGGTGTTTGAAGCAGGAGGCTTCACCAGTTAGCTATAGACTATCATATATTCCGTTGTGTACCATGTTTGTATCTGGAAACAGGTGTTATAACTGTTCCAGAAATAGCTGTTGTGCTCTGATGATGGTATGTATATAAAGTTGTTGAATTGTATTTCTAAGTTTATGTTACCTAATATATTTTATTCTTTCCACTGTGAGTTTGTGATCTTCGTTTTCTTCTATTCTAATGTTTCTTTCTTTCTATTTCTCATCCTCTAACTTCTTTCTAATAATGATTCGTCTTTTTATGCAATTTGGGTTGGACGTGTGGTGTTTTTAGTCGACTCAAAGAGTACGAAAATTTGGGCCATTACATTTGGTATCAGAGCTGAAGGTTGAGTAGTAACCTTGGCTCTGTGGCGAAAATCAATAGAGATAGGGTAAATAATACCCTAGATTGAGTTTGAGTGTATGTATAAGAGAGAGCGTATTTGTAGATTTGATATAAAATGGTTTATATTGTGTTGGTTGGTTTGTTGGGTGGTTTATGAATTCTGGTCGATATAGAATGTACAACTGTATCGATAGGTGTTTCTGAACTCTCAAACAAAGCAATTCGATATAGTATTGTTTTAAAATGGGTAAATGAAATAATTTTACCCAAAAATTGTTTTGATATAAAAGGAATAATTTCGGAATTATTATATACGAATGTGTTGATTGTTATTACAATCAAATGGAATTATGAAATATTGAAATGGTTATATAATTTGTATACGGATAATGTATACAAATGAGATAAACCAACATTAAGAATTGGAATTTAAATTCCGGGTGTTTAGAAAATATTTTCTGAAATATTATAAAGTAATATAACATTACTTTAAAGTATTTTTGAATAAGAATGGTTTAAATGTATTTTTAAAGGGATTAAGCACTGAAATCACTTCAGTGGCGAGAAAATAATTCTGATAATGGATCGCAACATTATCAGTATTTATTTTCAAGTTTCTGAGTGATGGATTGCTACCATAGTAATTTGGAAATGAAAATTTTGTTTGAAAAGGACAAGATGTTTTAGAAAGTCAAATGTTTTGAATTGAGTTGATTATAAATATGTGTATAAACATATGATTTCAAACTAATTTTAAATAAAACCCGGGAATTTGAGTTCTAAAATTAAAATTTAACTTGTATAAGTTGAATAGATTGAATAGTAAAAATGTATCAAATGAATTGAAATTTAAGTTAAACAAAATTGCATTGGATTAAAAATTATTCCGAATGAAATTAAATAAAGAGAAGTGTTAAAATTCGAATTATTAGTATGAATTCAACTTATGAATAAGCAAGTTGAATATATATTGGATGTTGTTAATAGAAATTGAATTGTGATAAATTTGGATTCAAGTATAATAATTGGACTGACTTAAATAGAAATCAGATTTGAATTGATAGAATGGAAGTGAACTAATCAAAACTTGATTAGAGAGTTAAAAACTGGAAGTTGGATTGATTTGAAACCAACCAGAAATGGATATGTGTATGCAGAGCAGATATTGAATGCAAGCAAGTGCATGAGAGGAAATTTATGCCCGACAAAAAGGTACATGTTTACAATATTACTTGGGTTTGATGGTTTTATGAGCCTATGGGACAAGCCACTTGGTTTTTTGATTTTCTTTTGGAGAAGGCCTAGATAGGAGGGTTGTGGTTGTACCTATTGAGCTGTGCAAAGGAGATGCTGGCAAAAATTTTCGAAAATTTAAAGAGTTAGAAAATTTTCAGTTTTTTTTGATAATTTAAAATTGAGTTGTTAATTATAATTGAAATAAGAAAACCAGAATTGGTTAATAAAATTTCAAATGGAATAATGAAATTGATAAATATATTTAAAATCAATTGGAATCGATGTTGATATGCAGAAGAGCATATGGATTGAAGAAAAGAAAGTGACAAAGGATTGTCCAAAAATGGTGGACAAATCATTTGGAAAGAATTATGAACGGTCGAGTATTGGTATGAGAAATCGAGGGTCAGTTAAGAACTGGGTTATGAAGATATGGAATATAAGATTTCAACTAAGTAGGTAATGAGGAGTTAGAATTATAACATTTTTACTGCTTAGCAATTTCGAGGACAAAATTCTTTTAAGGGGGAAGGAATGTAACGACCCGGATTTTTGCCAATTTATTTTGAACATTTAAATTTGTTTTAAATGTTGTATTAGAAATATAAATGAAAATTTATGTGGAATTTATTAATTAAAACAAATTTTTAACATATAATTTATAATATAATTTAAATAGTTTATTTTATTATATTTCTGAGATCGTAGCGCATTATTCAACATAACGATATTCCTATTTTTTCCATAGCGGTCGTAAATGAACGAAATTTCTGCATAGTCGGTACCGCGATAACTTTAACAAGTTTATACCTTTGAATGGCCCGTGCTTCGCACACCAGAAATGTTTCGAGTTGTGGTTGCTTTGAATATCGATCGGTTTGTATGATATTGTACATGACTCCTCCTCTAGAATTAAGAAAAATGGTTCCCATAATACATAGTAAAATTTATACTTATCTGTACCATTATGCTAGTAACATATAGTACTTAATAACTCAAAGGAATATGGACTTGTCCTAGGATAAAGCAGGGTGTGGATTCTTAATAGATTCATAAAGCACAAATGGTTTCAAACGGATTTTCAATTTGGGATCAGATTATGAGTTCCCTATTAGAAAATACTAAAAATATAGAGATTGGATAATATTTCTTTAAATGAGCAAGTTTGAAATGAACACCGAAACTAGACCGGTATTGGTTTACAACTGCAAATTAATACAAAAAATTATTCAATAAGCTGGTTACGTCACTATGGCCAACTTGAAACAAAGGTGTGCGCTCCAGGTTTCTCGCAAAACCATGCTCTCCAAATCATGGATCTGTATTTGTCATTCAAACCATGCATGGCACGCCAACAGTTTCCATGCAAACCAAGCTATTACATGTCGTGTTCCCCAAATCAAAATAATTTTCGTAGGTGGCAAACTATCTTCTTCTTTAAATACTGAACATCTCAATATCTTATCCCCTTTCTCAGACAAAATAAAACAAGAGCAAACAAAACTTTAAAACCCAATTAAAAAATCGGATGCTCAGCTAAAAAATTTGTGTTCTTAAATTCATGAATCCCCTTATTAGTTGACATCAATTTGGTGAGATTTTGGAAGGTTTTGTGTCGCGACTATTGTCTTTGCTACAGGCGAAGGAGCGACGCATTTTGTTCGGGGGTCTTTTGGGTGGATTCGAGTTGAAGGTTCTGACATCCGGAAGGCGGGGAAGTTTCCGAGGAGTTCGGTGAAACTTGGCATGGCACAGTTGAATGGAACAGAGGTTTTCAGATGGATATGTTGTTCGATTTTGCGGGGGAGCTTTCATGCATCATAATAGACGGAAGCTAGTCCATGGGTTACGCAGGCAAGAGGGGTCCTTGCAGTGGTAGTTGGTGGTAATCCGGCATAACGTGGATATCGGCAATGGCCATCGAGAATGAATACGTGTTTCAGGAAGAAGCATCTGGGAAAGAGCAGTTGCAAGACATGTTGGTCGGCTATAGGGACAAAATTGTTTTCACTAAAGAAGAAAAAGGGTGAAGTGGAAGGATTTTCACGGGTTTGTTGTGATGAGGGATGGAGGACAGTGAAGAGTTTCTGGAGCATGAGTTTGTTTTATACAAGAAGCTGATGGGACCGTGGTTTATACTATTTCAGTCAGACAAGATGGTATAAATAGTACGGTGAAGGAGGAGAGTGTGTGTGGGTTAGTTACTGAAGGAGAAGGATATTTTGGGATTAATAACGTAGTGATAATTTCACCTTGTTGAATGGATGATGGAAGGAGAAGCGGGATGTTTTACAGGAAGAAGATGGACGATTTAAGGATTTAAACCGTGCTTAAGGAAATCATGGGAATCATTTGAAATAAAATAAATTGGCATATTTGTTAGAGCTGCTGCGTGAGGTGCAAATTAAAGGAGGGAGATATGAGAGTAGGAAAATTGGCACTTTGGTGAGGAATGATAATAGCTGGTTTTCTGGAAGTGAAGAGAAAAATGGGGGAATGGTTAAAGGCTGTAATTAGTGTAGTTGGGTTTTTGCAACCAGAAAGGAAGTTTAAGACATGGTGATGGGTTAGAACAGTGATGGAATGGTGGTTTAAAAGCATGGATTTCGTCTCATGATGGCCAGGTTAACAAATCACATTAAAATATATTTCAAATGTTCTTACTATATATTTTCTGTATAATAACTATTTTAATACAAGTATCTTATCAATATTATAAATCATATTATAATAATTAATTCATAGTGTGGACTACATGTATAATCTATTTGATATATTTGCATAAAAATAATTTGCTGGAAAATTAAATTGTTAGAGTAACGAATTATTTTAAAGTAAACTAATAACAATTTAACATACACACACACATATATTATATTTGTAATAGTAATAACATGTTCATACGATTACAGAATTACGCGAAAGCTGGTCTTGTGGAAATCAGAGCTAAGAAATCTATGTTGTGGAACTGGCGTGGCTGAGAATAGAGTTACTGGAATGTCGTGATAAAATCAAACATCTATTTGATTTTAAAACGAAATAAAAACGGAATCATCAACTACAAACCAAGGTGAGTAAACTCACTAACTTTGACTCGTTTATAATTTTATATAAATGAGCTTTAAATTTATTTATAGTAATTTTATACTGTGCAATGGTTGATTGGTTGAATAGTTGATAAAATTGGTTGAAATGGTTGATATGATTACATCGTTGATCGATTATTAGTTTTGATATTTCATATTGATGTGAAATAATATCATTGATGTTGATTAACATCTGTGGATGCAGGGGAACAGGTTGGAGGGATCCAACTGGATTCCTCAACATTTATATTTTTGTTTGTTATTCACTGTGATATATACTGTGATTGATTATGTTGTGTTGAATTACCTTGGCCTTAGAAATTTTGGTATTTAATACCGAAATAAATTTTCAAATGTAGAAAATAAATTGGAGATTTTAAAAAGAAAATTTTATTTTAAAAATTAGAAATTGGATTCCGAATAGATTTGAGAGTAGAAACTTGTTTATTCGATAAAACAAGTGGTTAAATTTATAAACGACATTTATGGCTGGAGGGAAATAATTATCATTGAGTAATTAATATTTGGCTTGAAATCGGTATTTTATTATCGAATAAAAATTGCTATAAGGTTTAAAGCGAGGTTTTAAAAAGAAATATGTTTTTATTAGATGAATTGAGAAGATTAAATTCTGTGAAATATTTATACTGGAACAAATAGAATTTATATATAAAAGTGAAAATCGGTTTTGAAACCGATATTTGAAATTCGATATAAACTTAGTAGTTATAAAAGAAATTGTGAACAAGATTATAAATATTGGAAAAAGAGAAAAAAAGGGGATTTTCTATAAACAACTATAAATAGAAGTTGTTGGTTAACTTTTGGACCAAACCACCAAGGTTCACATGCAAACCCAATATGAAGCCTCACTCGGGAAAGCCATGAAAACTCGTTCGTGGTCACCTAACCATTTTCGGCTCGTGATTACTGCACCATGACCCGCTCATGTACATGCTCCATGACCCGCTCATGCCTATGCTCCACGACCCGCTCCTGCCTATGTTCCAAGACCCGATCCCAAAGTCAAAGAATGAAGACCACGACTTGGTCTTCCACGATCCGAAAGGTCAGGATCTGATGACACCTGTCCATAACCGCCATCGTGACCATTTCTCTACCTAATCACGAACCAGTCCGTGATCCTCGGTATTTGTGCCACATGTGACCACGAACCACCTGCAGATCTCACCTATAAATAGCCATCGCTTGGCATTTTTTAGGATCTTTTGGCAGTTTGGAGTGTTGTTTCCACCATTACTGTTGTCTTATCATTTCTTATCAGTTTTAGCTCAAAATTACTGAGTGAATCATTATTCTAAAAGTGGGATTGAGGGAAATCACTGGTCGTATTTGAATTCTACGTATAATCAAGGATATAAAGTGGACGTAGGCTCGTTAACGCCGAACCACTATAAATCTTGTGTGTTTTCTTTCATTTCTAGATATTAATCTATGCATATTTAGACAATTTGGGTGTTAGAGCCATTTTTGGATCTAACATTTTGGTGCTTTCACTGAGAACGGAAGTCTCAACATATTGGATTATTACTCTACTGTTTGGATATTCAAGTCCGAAGAAAATAGTCCGAATCTCCACTATTTTGATTTTTGAAGAATTCAGCAAACTCAAGGCATTATGGCTGGAAAGAAGTCCAAGAATGCACGAGCTTCGCAACCGAACGAAGCTACAAACGAAGGTAATGAAGAAAGTGTTCAAGAGCAGGTCGAATTGGAGTCTCCGGATCGTGAAGAGGAGGGGGCGATCCGACTCGGCGATGGCGTCACGACTCGAACAACAATGGCATCACGACCCGGTCTCAGGACAACGCCACGACCCGCCCCGCTCACATCACCACGAACCGACTCCGAGGGGGCACCACCAGCCGACATAAGAAACGAACCACGAGCCATCAACAGAGGGGGACCACGACCCGAAATGACAACCAGACCACAACTCGACCTGGAAAGGAGATTATGGCTCGTTTTGCTCATGCTGATGCTTCTGCTCGACCAGGCTCGATTTCTTTACATATAAGACATAATGTTGATGATCAATTTAATCCTTTCGCTCCAGCTACTGAAGGAGATCTTTCCCGCATCCTTGATATGTTAGGTAGAACGAATGACGAGTTGGTAGCCCAAAGATAAGAGAGATCCCTGTTACGACAGAACTTCACTGCATTGGGCATGTGCATTGATGATCTCCAAAGGCAGAGGACATCTCCTCTAGCCCGTCCTTTGACTCCAGAGTACTCGTCTTTGTCTGGAGAATCTCCAAACCCCCATGGAGACCATTGGAAAGGGTTGAAAATATAGAACAACTTCGATTTGGATCGCTTCCCTCCCGAGAAGAGGCAGCACTTCACCTAGGACCCGTCGACCGTAATCTGAATAATCCTACAGCGCTTCCTAGAGCACATGTCCTTAATGATCCCGTTAAGAATCGGCCACCGCAACGCCCTCGCCGCGTGATTGACCATGGCAACAGGGGGAAAGGAAGCTCTGCTCAGGCTCCAGACTTCATGGCAGCCCGTCGAAAGAACGATGGAGGCCCCCGCAGGGCAAGAAGTGTTGATCCTAAATCTATAGTGACTCATGCTGATGTTGAAGCAATGATTAGGAAAATTATGGTGGATAGCCGTGGGCAGAGAAACGAAGATTGGGGTATAGAACGCAGTCATATGCCCTTCACCGATGATATATTGGAAGTTACATTCCCAAGGCGTTTCAATATGCCAACTATGAATCGTTATACCGGCAAGACAGACCCAGTTCAACACCTGATGAGGTACTCGTGGCCCATGAATGCCACTGCAGCCTCCGATGCCATAAAATGTAAAGCTTTCCTGATATTCCTGGAAGATGTGGCATTACTGTGGTTTACCCGCATGCCAGCACGATCGATATTCAGTTTCAGGGAACTAAGTGAAAATTTCGTGAGCCAATTTCGGCTTTACGCTCAGAGGTCTAAAAATGTCATGGAGTTATCCCTTATTAAACAACGTCCTTACAAGACTCTGAGGTCGTACGTGGATCGTTTCAACTTTGCTGTCATAGAGGTCAGAGACCCTCATGAACAGACTGTCTTGATGGCCTTAATCGACGGGGTGGACAAAGATACTGAATTCGGAAGGTACATAGCTGGCAAGCCAGCACTGACTAGAGAGATATTCTATGGAAAAGCTAATCTTCGCCTGCGTCAGGAAGAAATATATGCCAACCGGAAGAGGAAGGCCACCGACAAAAAAGGTATACAGAGCAACGTGGCCATTAAGCAGACAGGAGACAACTCAGGGAAATTCGAGGTGAATATCGAAAATAAAAATGGCTGCCAGTCGGGAATTAACAGTCGGAAGAAGAACCGGGGGAATGATTCCCAGAGAAGGCCTCGATCCAGGCCATTTGAGAACTTCACACCGTTAGTTGATACGCTAGAGAACATATTTATGGGTACTTATAATGTTCTCCAATACAAGAGGCCTCCCCCAAGGGATTCGACAGAGAAAGAACGCGAAACTGGCAAGTTCTGCCTCTTTCACCTGGTTCATGCTCACTCCACCAAAGAATGTCGCCATTTGAGAGATGTGGTTGAAAATCTTCTCCGAGAAGGAAAACTAGACGAGTATAAGGTGGCTCCAAGAGATCGGGGGCAAGCTGGACAGGCCTCGAACCAAAACCAACCCATTGCTAGACCTACCCCTCACCAGAAAGGGAAGAATATTGTAATCAACACCATTGTCGGAGGGCTTCATTTGGCAGGACACAGCTTCAGGAAATGGATCAGTATGTCAACGCGGCCAAACAACACCTTGAAGTTGGATAATGCAGTAACCTTGACGATTCTGCTCTAATCAAACAACAAAAGGCAATGTCCGACGACATTATATTCTGCAGTAGAGAGAGTATTAGAGTCCATTCCCTAACTGAAGACCCATTAGTGATCACAGTCACTATTGGTTCGGCTATAGTCCATAAAGTTTTGGTGGATAATGGAAGCTCTGTCAACATTCTGTTCAAGAAAGCATTTGATCATATGAAGTTAAAAGCAAAAGACTTGAAGCCTTGCGAGGGATGGGTCCGTGGCTTTAATGAAGCCTCAACTGCCCCAATTGGATACGTAGAGTTGTCAGTCACCCTGGAAGAAGGAGATCGCCGGAGGGTGAGGATTCTCCCTTTGGTGGTCTTGGATGTAGAATCACCATATAATGCCTTTTTGGGCCGACCGGCCCTGGCATAATTTAGAGCCTTCATTGTGCCTTGGTGTCTTTTATTGAAATTCCCGACGAATGCAGGAGTAGGAATAATTAGAGGAGATCAAGTCGTTGCGTGAGCATGCTACATAGTAGAGCTAAAGTTGCTGCGCAAAGGAAGAGATGTAGAGACAAAAGGTGCTTCCTCCCCTCTAAGAGAGGAAACGTTGTAGCAACTAAAGAAAATAACTCTGAGAGAGCCGCACAGAGAACTGCCCGAGGACATAGATCCCATAAAGGACGAGGAACCCGTGGGAAGAATGGAGTCTCCCAATGAAATGACTGTGGATGTACCAATCGATGATAGTGACCCAGAGAAGGTCCTGAAGATTGGATCCGAGCTGGACCTTCTCCGAGCAAGAGAATTGACAGATTTCTTGAAAGCTAATTTAGATGTGTTTGCCTGGACCAACGCTGACATGTGTGGAATATCTCCCTCGATCATGAGTCATTCATTAAGCCTCAATCCAAAGCATCCACCAATCAAACAGAAAAGGCGAATGCTTGGCCCAGAGAGGTCTGCTGCCCTAAAGGAAGAAGTAGAGAAGCTAAGAAGTAATGGGTTCGTCAGAGACTCAACCTATCCAGAGTGGATTTCAAATCCGATCTTGGTAAAAAAAGCTAACGGAAAGTGGCGCACTTGTATTGACTTCTCAGACTTGAACAAAATCTGCCCGAAGGACAGTTTTCCACTACCAAGAATCAATCAATTGGTGGATTCAACGACAGGTCACGAACTCCTCTCTCCTACTCGGGATATAACCAAATCCCCATGCACGTCTCGGACCATGAGCATACCAGCTTCATTATGGATCTAGGGTTATATTGCTATGTAGTGATGCCATTCGGTCTGAAAAACGCCGGTGCTACCTACCAACGATTGGTGAATAGAATGTTCTATAACCAAATCGGGAAGATGATGGAGGTGTATGTCGACGACATGTTAGTGAAGTCCAGACAATCGTCCAACCACACTGCCGATTAGCAGAAATGTTTGATATCCTCTGAAGATACGGAATGAAACTTAATCCTATGAAGTGTTCATTTGGGGTTGCCTCTGGGAAGTTCTTCAGATTTATCGTCAGTTCACGTGGAATTGAAATCAATCCAGACTAAACGTGGCAATCAGAAACATTCAAAAACCCAGACAAATCAAAGTCGTGCAGAGCCTTGCGGGAAAAGTAGCTGCATTGAGTAGATTTATCTCTAAAGCTACGGATAAGTGTATTCCGTTCTTCGAATGGATAAAGCGAGGAAAGAGCAATTTCGAATGGACTCCTGATTGTGTAGAAGAATTTCAGAATCTTCTGGATCATCTTGAGAGACCCCCGATACTGTCAAAACCGATCGATCACAAGGACTTGTTTGTGTACTTGGCAGTGTCACCCCATGCGATAAGTTCAGCCTTGGTAAGGGAAGAAGATAAGATTCAGAGGCCAGTGTACTATGTGAGTAAAAAGTTGGCGGCAGTCAAGCGAAATACCCAAGAATAGAAAAGCTTGCATACAGTTTACTGATCGCTTCAAGGAAGCTTCGCCACTATTTTCAAGCTCATCCTATCACTGTGTACACTGACCACCCTCTTAGACAAGTTTTACAGAGGCCAGAGGCATCAGGAAGACTACTCAAATGGAACATTGAGTTAAGTCAGTTTGATTTGAATTTTCAGCCCCGACGATCGATAAGGGGGCAAGTACTGACAGGCTTTATAGCAGAGTTCACTTTCCCGGAGGATGATGTAGTGAGTGAAGAAGCTGATTCTCCGAAACAACTTCTTGACTCCAACGCCTGGAAATTATATACTGACAGTGCCAAGAATTACATACGATCTGGCGCTGGAGTTGTGCTTATAACTCCCGAAGACCGATCAATATATTATGCTCTTAGATTGGAGTTTCATGCCATAAATAATGATTCTGAGTGTGAAACCCTGATTGCCGGACTGAAGCTTGCAAAGGAGTTGGAGATAACAAAGCTAGACATCTTTTTTGACTCCAAGTTGGTTGTGAACTAGGTTAATGAAGAGTTTCAGGTCAAGAGTCCAAGACTGATATCATATTTGAAAGAAGCGAGGAAGTTGCTAGATAACCTTGATCACTATAGCATATCCCATATCCCTCGAGAGGAGAATCAAAAAGCAGACAAGTTGGCAAAGATGGCTAGTTCCGACAGTCCTGAAGACACCGAGCTAGTCCCAATTGAAGTTTTGCAATCTCCAAGCGTTAGATGGAAATTGACCCCGTATTGGAAATTGAACCAGAAAGGGAATCGTGAATGACACCCTTGAAAAACTTTCTAATGAATAGAACGCTTCCGACCAAGAAGAGCGAGAAGCGTGCTGTTATCCGAAAAGCCTCCAGATATATCATGCAAGGTGAAATTCTATATATAGGCAGGGATTCTCAATGCCTCTCCTCCGGTGCATAGCCCATGACGACATCAAGCGTGTACCGAAAGAAGTGCACGAAGGTGAATGCGATGACCATACTGGAGGACAAACACTGGCAAAGAAGATACTGCGATATGGCTATTTCTGGCTACCATAAACAAAGACGCAGCTAAATACGCACAGCGATGTGATGTATGCCAAAGATTTTCCAAGATCCCTAGGGCACCCCTAGTCAGTTGAAGACGATGATGAGCCCGCAGCCTTTCGTTGTATGGGGGATTGACATTATTGGAAGTCTCCCCATAGCAAAGGGTGGAGCAAAGTTCTCCATTGAGGCCGTGGATTACTTCACAATGGGGGTCGAAGCAGAACCATTGACCACGATCACGACCAAGCGAGTAATTAATTTCGTCTTATGCCGATTCAGGATTTCGAAAGTCGTCATAACAGATAACGGAACCCAATTTGATAGCGCAGAATTCAAAGACTTTTCCAGAAGTATCACATTGAGAAAAGGTACACCTTTGTGGCACATCCGTAATCGAACGGGCAGGTCGAAGCGGCAAATAAAGTGATTAAATCCATTCTGAAGAAAAGACTGAAGCGGGCCAAAGCCATGTGGGTCGATGAATTACCCTTGGCATTATGGGCCTACAGGACAACTTACAAGTCGGTTACGGGCCACACACCTTTCTTCCTCGCTTTCGGAGCGGAGGTGGTCATCCCAATTGAATTAGAAGTACCCTCTCACGGAACCACTTATTACGACCCGATGACCAATAATGAGTTGCTCCTTGAATCCCTGGACATGGTTGAAGAAAAGAGGGACGAAGTCGACCTGCGCGCCTTGAGGCATAAGCAGCAAGTCGCCCGATATTATGATAAAAAGGTTCGAGCCCGAACCTTTGAACCTGGAGACTTGGTTCTGAAATGTGTCTTTCCACCCCGGTGCATTTTGGCCCAAAGTGGGAAGGACCGTTGCCATCCTACAGAGGCTTGATAATGGAACCTACAAGTTAGCAACCGTGGATGGAGACGAAATCCCCAGAGTGTGGAATGCCCAGCATCTGTGGCATTACTTGACATAAAATTGTCAATTTATTTTTTTGTTTTTAGGACCATGTAAAAAGGCATGACTCGCCTAGAACAGTCTGGTTACTTAAATAAGGGTTTATAAAGTGGATGTAGGTCATGATTCGACCGAACCATTATAAAAATATCGTGTGTCATTTACTTTTACTGCCTAGCTTATTTATTTTGCTATTTTTTATCTGTGTGAACTATCACCATTATGAAATTTTATGAAATCCTGCAACAATCTTGAAACACATAATTCAAAAATGCTCTCTATTAAAACAAGAAATCACATGATCTAAGTCCAAGTGTGCAGTGAAGTAAATGACACTACCGTCAATGCCCCAGTTCTCATAATCTGAGAAGGAGTACAAAGAACAAAGATTTGTCTGCGAGACGTGAGGGTGCACCATGATTAAAAGACCGTCTCGATAACACTCCACCCTTGACGTCCGACGGGAGAGTATAAAGGCGCTAGAGACTTAGTGCCAGCAAAGAACTCTTACCCCGCTAAAGGATCGGGGAGCAGACTGAAAGCTGAGCCCAAACAAACCCCTCATCTCCAATTGGGGGACAACATACATATGACTCTAATCAATCCTCAATAAGCCCTGGCCAGGCATCATATTAACGATTGATTGGGGCATATCAATACACATTTATGTGTAGTGCAGGAATTTTTAATGTTGATCACATACGACTTTAATTAGTTACGATTACATTTAATATCTATGACTTAGAATGATAAACTTATAGATATGGTAAACTTGTAAATGATAAACTCGCAGGTACGTGATGATGCAAAAGAAACAGGTTTTCATTCACTAAGTTCGGATTTACAAAATAAAGCTATGCAAAAGGAGAGGGCCATACTTGCAGCTACATCATAAGGCCAGTGGAAATACTAAAAAGAAAGACATAATTAAACTAGCACTACTCAGGTTTTAGAGACGACCTCAGCCTCTTCTCCTTTTTCTTCTCCGTCTCCTCCTTATCGGCATCAGTTTTATCCTGTTTCCTCTTCTTCTTGTCAGAAGGAGGATCCATTGGAAGGTTGGCAGACTGGACTGCAAGCTGCGTGATTATCGATTTACCGGACATCTTTATGATCATCATAGAGTCAGGAGCAGCTGCAGAGATTGGTTGTACATCTATAGGCTATTGTTCCTCTATTTTCAGAGCCAACTGCTTATCCCTCTTTGCCTTGATTTCAGCCAGAGTCTCGCTGTCATCATCTTTGGTCTCCCTTATGATGTCTACATCCTCCTCTTCACCCTCGTGACCGTTATCGGTATTGTCAAGGGCTCCAATAATTTCAGCATCTTTTGGAGCATCCGTGCTTGATACCCCAGTAGCCTCCTTAGTTGTCATAACCTCGGTTTTCTTTGGATCTTCGGGGATGATCTCAGTAACTGGGGGCACGCTGACCTTCTCGACCTCAGCCCGCTTTTCCGCAATTTTCTCGATGGACTTGACACCTATATTATGAGAAGCAACAATTATTAGTTTGGGAGAAAGTGTGTCCTCTTCAATTGATTTCTCTACAATACGACGACAAGTTATAATATCTTTGACAAATTGTGGAGAAAATGTGGAGATACCTTCCGCTAATTCTTCGATCGATTGCAGCGGAAGCCCCAATGGTAGGAGGAATTGGGGCTTCGGAGATCAAGGGATCATTTGGACTGTATTCCTCAACTTCGAAAGTTTTGGGTTCCGGTGCCGAGCTGGAAGCCTCATCGATTTTGGCTTTGCCCTTGAGATCAGATTTCTCTTTCTCCATGACCTCTTGGATCATATGCCTACCCTTTGCTAAAGCCTCAACCTCTCCGCCCTTGAGGAAAGTCTCCATAAGTTGGCCTTCGTCAATCTCCTCAACCTTTAACCGCTGCTTTTCTCCCTCGACAATCATATCCCAAACATTAGCTAAAGTGGTGTTATAATCCTTGATCCAAGAGATGTCACAGGTTCGAATAACCTGAGCAAAGAAGTCCATAAGCAGCTCCTCAAATCCTTTTATCTCCTTCTCGGCTGCAACAAGATTAGCAGTGGCGGTGGTGGCCGACTGAAGAGCTGTGTTGGCATTACTCTCAGCAAGAGCTGCCCGTTCCTTAGCATAAGCAAGTTTACTCCTCTCCTTTTCCTAAGCAGCCTTTTCCATAGCAAAGCAATCTTGCGCAGCCTTCAGTTCAGTGTTAGCAGTTTTAAGATCCTCAATTTCCTTCTTTAAAGCCATATGCTCTTGGTTGTCTGAATCAAGCTCATGATGAAAGCGTTTCTTGGCATTCTCTAGCTCAGTCTTAAAATTGTCAGCATCCCGTTGAGCTAAAGCAAGAAGAGCCTATGTATCCGCAAGATCCTTTACTGCTTTATTCCTAGCCCTAGCATCATTATCAGTTTTTACTCTCGCCCTGGCTGCCTCAGTCTCTAGAGTATGAAGAACATTGGAAAGATTCTTGGCATGTTTATTCATTATCTTATATTGCTTGGCTACATGGGCGATGTGTCCCACAACTTCGACATACCAGTCCTCAGGAACTAGTTCTAAGTCTGAGATGAAGACCATTCTCTCAAAATAGATCTCGGGAAATTGTTTCCGCAAGCGTTCCATTTTAGCCTTGTTATCAGGGGCCAAAGTCACCTCCTGCATAGTAGTGGATTCCAAGTGACTTTGACCAGAAGGAATCAGAGCTGCCTTCTACTTTTCTTTGTCTTTGCCTGGTCCCTTATGCTTATCTTTGGGTCTGTGATGCTTCTTAGAAGTTTTGTCCTAAGGAGGTAGGCCCTTTGGAGGAGTTAGAGCCTTGGGAATATCTTTACCCCTAGTATGTGGTACTTGGCGACTGTGGGACTTCCCGGGATCCTTCTTAGAAAGGAGAGCGAGAGCGCGGGGAATGAGGTTGATAGAAATCATGGCGTCTTTGACTATCCCTCACGCGACTGTCGCTGCGATTGTGCTCCGACACGGAAGAAAGCCGGGGAGTATTCTCGCGAAGAGCACGAAAAGATTAAGAGTAATGATGAGGCATGTTTCCTGTAGGAAATAACAAATGGGAGTCAGGATTATGAATATGATTAGTGTAAAAGTGTCGTGACAAGTGGTGCATGTGGTTTGTGTGCCCGTGTTATCCCCCCTAACAGACCACGGCCCGAAGTTTGGCTCGTCAACGCAATTTTTTATCTTTGGTAGGAGAGGTTTCTCCCTCGGATGTAGGGAAGAAGGTTTCCTCTCCGAAATCTCCAGAGGTATAAAGGTCATCTGGCAAGGGGATCTTTTTTAAACCCTCAAGTATTTGCTCCTCTTTTAATGTAGGTTCCACTGGTGGTGGAGTCTTCAAGGAAGACTGTCCTTTAGAAGAAGGTCACCCTCCGGTTCATTAACCCGAGCTTCGTCTCCTTTATATATATTTAGATCCTCATCATCCTGGTCGATCATTGGAGAAGGACTTTTGGGAATCTCAGCTCCTGTTGTCCCTTCTCCCCTCGCAGGGGGCATGCTATTAGACTCCCCAAGAGTGGGGGCACATACTTGTAAGGCCTGCCACCCGAGCCAAGCCCGAATCTTATGTCCAAAAGACGGTGTTTGCGAAGATTCTCGTAGGTGATACACTTCTTGATTCTTAAGAAATCTGATTTACTTTTGAGGAGGCGGGACAGTCGGTCTTCATATATCGAACCTTCTGTTTTTGCAAAGTTGTTATCTTCATAGAGCAAAGGAACACATTAGCACTTTAATTATGCAATTGGAGCATGAATTGAAAGATTTAAAGCATACTTGATTGTAGCCACTTCCTCGCACATCCAGCTTGATGCTTTATGTAAAACCAATCATATTTGGCATCCCCTATGTTGCTATGACTGTCCGATAAAACCTTTTTGTCGGCAATTGACTCAAAGAAAGAAAAATTCGGAGTCCCCGTGGAACGATGTTTGAAATGATAATAGAATTTCAAATCCTTGAAAGTGAGCCCGGTCTGTAGAACCTCTGCATACGCAACGTATAGGGTATACAAAGCCGCGTAAGCGTTAGGATGTAGTTACATGGGGGAAATGTGTAGCCGTCTTAGGAGATGAACGACAATTGGAGGAAATGGAGGAATAGCGCCTACCCAGCACAAGTGCCGGCTAACAGTCATGTACCCTTCTGGGGAAGAATGAGGCCTATCTCCATCTTCTGGAGTTTTCACATCGTCCCAAGAAGTCCTATGTCTTATGCATATTTTCTTAAGCCTTATATTATCCAATTTGGAAACTAGAGAATTAGTGAGTTTCTCTTTCTCTACTTCCTTAACACTTGGGATCTCGTCAGGAGCCCGATCATCTTCTTCTTCCTCTTCTTTAAGCGATGTGCTCTTTGAAGAATTTGATTCTGTATCTGTTTCATACTCGGAGCCAAAATTACTCCAGTCTGAGCCTGACGGGAGCACGTCAGGATTGTGATATTTTGAAGACTCTGGATCTGCTCTCATTTCAGATATTCTTGAGGAGTGTCTATCTGACATGGCTGTGTTGGCTAGTAAACATAAAAGATTCGGATGCAGTTACCCATGAACCCTATGCATGTGTAAGTGTTGATGTGTACAAATGTGCATAATACTGGAAAAAATAGTCACACAAAGTAAATTGGATAAACGTAATAATGGTCATTGTATGTCCCTGAGCTATGCTATTGTTCAATCCAGCCATGTCAGTTCATCACGAAGGCTCTAACCTAACTGTCCATTGATATATTAGAATTGCGTTGCATTTTTTAGTCAACATGTATATTGGATTGCTAGTAAAGCTGGATTGTTGAAGTATCGGGGTTCAGCTCGTGGCATAAGTGTCGGATCGTGGAATAGAGACTGGCTCGTGAAAGACGGATCATCCATAAGTCACGCTCGTGGAGGAACTTTGGCTCATGAGACAGGCATCGGATCGTGGGACAGTCCAGCCCCCTACTTTGCTTTACCCAAACGACTCGTGAGAAACCCCCCACGATCCTCTCCACTTCTTATTTCCACGAATCGATGCTCCCCCATTTTCACGACCCAATCCGCCGTCCAATTCAGACCTTTGCCTTCATCTCTGGTCCCTCCATCACACTATTGCCACGAACCGAGCCATCAACCCATCCATGAACCACTCTGGTAAAGCTCATCTTCTTCCTCGCCATCACCCTCCTTTATCCATGAACCCATTGCACCATCGCTTGCCTTAAAACCTCAACACCGCTAGCTCCGCCACCCTGACCATCCGAACTAGTAAAAACTCAAGAGGAACAGAGAGAAACGAGAATGAAATTATATGAGAGCATTCTTAGGACAATTACCTTTATAATTTTAGTTAGGGGATGAAATTGCTTTCTGGAAATCACAAATTGGGATTTTTGATTTAAGAAGAAGGGCGGAGACAGTAAAAAGAAGAAGGAGAAGAGGAGTGAAGATAAGGAGCAAGCTTATATAGCCATCGAAGTGGCTCTTGGTCTCGTCTTTTCCGTCGTATTCAGAATGGATCGGCCTAGCGGACCCTGAGCACCAGGCCGACCCTAACATAGCTCGAACGAAGGCCTAACTCACCATAAGTTCGTGATCTATGCTTGACTACAAGAATCGCGACTCAATGAATTCCTCTACATTATTTAAAAAAAAACTTACTTGATAGATTGGTCACAATGCGCCCCGGAATCCAAGAAAGTAAAATTTGAATAAAGAAATGATCGAAAATTCTATCTGATATTTATACCTGTCAGGGAAAGTAACCCTTTGAAGCAGTGCGACGTTCCAGACACGACCATTGATCTGCATCATTTCATGAAGGGACAGCTCAGCAGTTTAGAAGCACGTTCCATCCTTGATTAAACATACTTCGAGGGGGAAAAATGTTGGTTAACTTTTGGACCAAGCTACCAAGGTTCACATGCAAACCCAATATGAAGCCTCACTCGGGAAAGCCTTGAAAATTCGTTCGTTGTAACCAAACCATTCTCGGCTCGTGACTACTGCACCATGACCCGCTCACGTACATGCTCCATGACCCGCTCGTGCCTATGCTCCACGACCCGCTCGTGCCTATGTTCCACGACCCGCTCCTAAAGTCAAAGAATGAAGGCCATGACTTGGTCTTCGACGATCCGAAAGGTCAGGATCTGATGACACCTGTCCGTAACCACCATCTTGACCATTTCTCTACCTACTCACGAACCAATCCGAGATCCTCAGGAATTGTGCCATGTGTGACCATGAACTGCCTGCAGATATCACCTATAAATAGCCCTACGCTTGGCATTTTTCAGGATCTTTTGGCAATTTGTAGTGTTATTTCCACCATTACTGTTCTCTTATCATTTCTTATCAGTTTTAGCTCAAAATTACCGAGTGAATCATTATTGTAAAAGTGGGATTGAGGGAAATCACAGGTTGTATTTGAATTCTACGTATAATCAAGGATATAAAGTGGACGTAGGCTCGTTAACGCCGAACCACAATAACTCTTTTGTGTTTTCTGTGTTTTCTTTCATTTCTAGATATTAATCATTGCATATTTAGATAATTTGGGTGTTAGAGCCATTTTTGGATTTAACAGAAGTTATAAATGGAATTTGGATTTGATATGGTAAAATCAAATGGATTTGATTATGTAAAAAGAAATATTATTCACAATTAAAGTGAATAATCGTTTAGAGCACGTATTTTGCAAATGAAAGTATCTATAAAAGAAATCTGTGTTGGAAATGTGAATTCAAGTAGAATTTTAATTGATAAGGGAAATGGAAATAGTTTTCGAAAGGAAACGTTGGATTTATTCCAAAGTTCGAAATGTAAAACAATTTGAAATAAATCCAAGGGATTTATAGTTATACTTTGATTAGGTCGAATTTTATTATAGTGGTGTAGTTCAGGAAGGATATTTGAAATCTGTTTAGTATAAAACTATAATTTAAATAAAATATATTAAGAAGTGAATATTTCAGTATTTAAAGCTATGGAAATACAATTCCATGTTTTTTGAAATAGTTTAAGATTTATTTTAAATTAGAATTATTAACAACTCTAGATTCCTATTGAGGAAAGATACTAATATTTAAAAATGAATAACGATTGAAAGCAAATGCTTTTGTGAATGGAAATAATCATAAGGGAAACTGTGTTAACCCGAAATGGTGAATAAATTCCAAAGTTCGGAATATAAATCGAATACAGATTATTCGAGAGAGAGTTATTTATTGGAATTCGATTATATCGAATTTAGTGAAGTAGTTATTTTTTGCTTTCCATTTTGAATCAAATTTAATTATTTATTTATTTACTTATTAATTGAAATTAATAAGTACAAGCTATATTTTTAAACATCAAATATATGGAAACAGCGATTACAATGTTGTTGTTATAATAAATGTTTTGTAAATCTAAACAGCGATCATAATGATGCTATTATAATAAATGTTTTGTAAATCTAAACAACAATTATAAAGTTGTTGTTATAATAAATGTTTTGCAAAACTAAACAGCGATTATAATGCTATCGTTATGATAAACATTTTTCCTTAAAAGAAGTGGATTCTTAGATTGAATCTGAAAGTTGTGTAAGCGATGTTTTGTTTGAAGTTGTGAGCTTTGACTATTGCGAGGTTGAGAATGTTGTTCAATTAAGGTCCGAGAGTTAATTATACCCCAACTTGATTGACTTCATGATTGATAGAGTAATGGTTAAGGTTAGATAGTGAAGATTGGTTAGCAATATGGTTAGTTAATAAATGATTAATGGGTTGAGTTATAATAACGATGTTTTATAACATCACGTTAATTTAAAGGATTTTGAAATGTTTTCCCAAATAAAGTGAGAGATATTTTCTATGCATAGAAAATGAAATGAGTTGGTCAACGAGGAATTAAGAAAGGGAATATGGAAATATTATCTGATATTAATAAGATATATTTTCTGGATATAGAAAATGAGGATTCACGAATATTTAGAAATGTTTTCTAACTGGAATATGAGCTATTTTCTCGAATAAAGAAATTAGGATGTTAGGAATGTTTTTCCAAGAATCGAGAGAGAAAATAGAGCTTCAAAAGGATATGAAAGATAGGGAAACAAGAATTGGAAATAATAATTTAATAAGAAATTAATTTATAAGGTCCCAATTTTGTTTGATGCTTGATCGATAGAATTTTCATTTGGAATAGGATCATTTGTTGTATGGATGTTTCCTTTGATGGTTAAATCACCGACTAACAAAGTTTTATTTTATTTTATACCTCCGTTGCCAATACGGAGAGACCGGGATTAGATTTATTATCTGAAAACCACTCCGTATTGGCATAACGTTACGAATCAACTTATGCTGAAGATAAATGAAGACGGAGTAAAGTGCAAGGGCTGTTCTGTTAATCCTAGGTAGAAATTGCCCAAGATGGATTGATGAGATGGTGCCTTCGGTTTGTCCAGTCCCAGGACAATGTATATGGACGAATGTCTGACGGTGTGACATTCTATGTAAATGGTGGCAAGATGTTCTAAAAGGATAATCGTGACCTCAAGCCTCATCACCCGGGAAATGACAAAAATCGGGCATGCAGCATGGCCATGTGGGTCATTCCTATTAGGGGTATTATCACCTGATCTAGAGAAATTTCATTTGCTTCTTATTCTATTCGCTGTTGTATGCTTTTGGTAACGGTTGCTGATCACAACCTTTGGCGATAATATTCTCGATACAGTTAAGTTAAATGAGTGGTCAACCACGTGTGGGCCGGGTTGCAAGACGTTCTTGTTGAACCCAGTGTATTCCCCTCTAGAGATACACTATCGGAAGGTGGTTCCATACCTTGTCATGTTGGAAATCCAATCTCCAATAAGTGCCATGCGGTTTTTCATTTTATATTATATATGGAGCGTGAGATGCAAGCATTCCGCTAGATTCTATTTATTCGTTGTAGACACTATTATAATATCACTAGATTTGATATCAAAAATATTTTTGCTTATCGTAAGGTAAAAACCATCCGTGTTTATGTGTGGATCGGTTTTACGATTATCATTTCTTTCGAAAGGATTTTGAAAGTTAAACAAATGGTTGGAGTTTACTCACACCAGTCCCATGACTGACCCAGAGTTTATTTTGTTTGTTTTCCCTAAACTCTTGGGTGCCCAAATTTGTACGGGCAGTCAAGTAGTCGGGATTTTACAGATTCACTTGGAGGAGTTTGAAGCAGGAGGTTTCACCAGTTAGCTACAGACTATCATATATTTCGCTGTGTACCATGTTTGTATCTGCAAACAGGTGTTTATAACTATTCCAGTAATAGCTGTTGTGCTCTGATGATGGTATGTATATAAAGTTACTAAATTGTATTTCAAAGTTTATGTTACATAATATATTTTATTCATTCCGCTGTGAGTTTGTGATCTTCGTTTTCTTCTATTCTAATATTTCTTTCTTTCCATTTCTCATCCTCTAATTTCTTTCTAACAATGATTCATCTTTTTGTGCAATTTGGGTTGGACGTATGGTGTTATTAGTCGACTCAAAGAGTACGAAAATTCGGGCCATTACAGGTTGGATCTAAAATTCTATTATTACTGGAGGAGAATTCCTGGATTTCATCCTAAAATTCTGATTTTGAATATGGACCTAAGCTTCTAGTCATTACTACGCTCTGGCCGTCTGTCGCTAACACTCTCATTTGGATTATAAAGACTTAACGTTTCACTCCCGGAGAGGGATCAACAAAACAGAACATAGAGGAAAATTCAGTGTCTATTATCACAGGGCTCTTAAACAAAGATTGCCCATCCTCCATCTTATTCAGGAAGGTATCTTAAACCTCTTATGTACTAATCATTATTATTTCTATTCAATATTAGCAATAAGTCACATGACAAGTAACACCACGATTTACAAGTTTATTTACAAGAATTGCATCATTGACTATTTAAGTTTGGATATGTATGCATTACAATTACAAACACTATCAAATGTCCTACCTCCCTTCATCCTAAAAGGGGATTTATGGCATGACGAATTACGATGCTTAGAAGCTTATTAAGTTTTCGCACATTTCTGCAAACTTCACCTAGATTGTTAGAGGGTTTGACCTGAAGTTTCAAAGCCCTATCATAAGCTCTGCAAATAACCCTAAGAGACTTATTGTCTTTCTCTAACTCAAAAAAATTTATACAAAATTCATGTTTTTTTCTTGGTAAATGCCTGATTTGATCGACGTATCGGTTAACATGGTTGAATGTATCCTCAATCAATTTGGTGTCATAGATGCTGTAACAACCCGAAAAATTAGAAACAATTTTTTTTTTTTGGCAATTTTAATGAATTTTGAATATTTAAAATAATTTAATTTAAAAAGTAACAACTAGAAATTTATTTTGAAAAAAATTAGAATGTATAAATTTATTTAAATCAAAGTTAGAATATAAATAGTTATTTTAATTACAAAAGGAATTGAAAACGGCACGGTAGTTTGAGAATTCGATTTCAAATTTCAAATGAACGTACATGATTCAAAATAAATAGGATTTTAGTGAAACCAGAAATATTTGAATATGTTTGAAAATATCTTTCCAGCGAATCCGAAAAATTGAAATTTCAAAGCGGGAATAAAAAGTTATGCCCAGTTGAAAATTCAGAATAGTCGCTATGGGAATATAGCACTTAAAAATAGATATTTTGCAAATGACCTCCGTTTTCAATGAAACCACTTTTGTTGGATCCGAAATGTCAAATTATTACTAGATTCCAATTTTCATAATTTTTGGAATCAATATGTGAGCGTGGTGAATTTAAACGTGTTTGGTCAATTCAGTTTGAATTTAATCGACTGAAAAATGACCGTTTTTCAAACGGTCTCCAAATTCGACGGAATTAATTTTGTTAGGACCGTATCGTCAAAACATAGCCAGGCTATTTTTCTAAAATTTTTAGAATCAGTATGTAGTCTTGGTAAATTGAAATGTGCGTTCAAATTCAATATATAGATTTATATTTTTATTTTGAAGGAAACTAATTGTAACAGTCGAATTGGCTTACGGGATATATCCCATTGCATTTGGAATGGGGGTAATTAATTATGGATGGCAGTCGGTGGGTTTCGTTTAGAGGTCGAAATAAAAAGTTACTTTATGGAATTAAATAAATAAATAATATAATTATATATATTTTCTCTTTTCCCCCATCTCCTATTCAAGTCAACCACCCACGTTATTCTTCGTTCAGATCTGAGAAAAAATCGAATTAGAAAAAAACCCAACAATCACCCGTCGCTCCCTCCGATATGCCACCCCGCCTGCCTCCGGCTTGTGCTGCCTACGCCTGACCCCCTCCGATCCTCCACCAAGTTCCGACGCCCCCTCTTCTTCCCTTATTCCCTCTAAACCCCAAACCACCCGCAGTCACCACAAAACCGCCGCCCAACCACTGTAGGATCCACCGCCGAACACCTTGAACCCCCCTGCGACTGTCGGCCTCCGGGCATTACCTCTTCAGCCTCCGCTCTCCCCTCTTTCCTCATTATAAAACCCGAAACCCCCCTCTCTTTCTTCAATCCAAACCAGCGCCGCGCGAACCCCTAGTGGATCGATTGTTGATGCTCGCTCCACTGATTTGGGTTTACTTCGATGATCGAGACTATGTTAGTTCCCTATTTTTGTTTCTTTAATTGAAATGGTTAATTTAGTTTATAAAAATCTGATCTTTAGCTTATAAAGCTATGATTTTTATTCATAATAAAAATATGACATGAATGGTATAGTCTTTAAAATATGATTTTCATATTTGTAGAGAATTAAAAATTTGATTTTTATATTAGTAGCAAGATAAAAACGCGATTTTTATAATGTAGGTTCAATATAAAAAGATTGATTTTGTTTATATAAGAAGATTAGATTTTTTTTTAAAAAAAGGGAAAAGATATGATTTTTGATCATAATAAAAATATGATTTTTAGTATTCGAATAATGATATAAAAATATGATTTTTATAGAAATGGTTTTTAAATATATATGATTTTTCATTGTATGAATATATAATTTTTATGTTATAGAAATATGATTTTCTTTGAAATAAAATTAGGATTTCTTTGATTTGAAAAATACGTTTTCTTTGGTTCGAAAAATATGTTTTCTTTGTTTTCATCATATTAAAGAAAATATTTTGATAAGTTAAAAATATGTTTTTTTTTACTAATATAAGCTATGGAAATATTTTTAGAAATCTAAAAATATAATTCTTATCTTACATATGCTATTTTAAAAATAGTTGAGGTATGGAAATATTTTCTTTTTAGTAAGTTAAAAATATGATTTTTAGCTTGTGTATGTTATTTGTAAAATAGTCATACAAAGAAATAATTATTAATGGGTTAAAAATATGATTCTTAACGAAGGTACACAATCTAGATCGAAAATCAAAGAAGGAGTTGATCCCAAAGGTGAGAACTTCTCACTGATATATTTTTGTACAGTTATTTATTTTATAACCGCATATATGAACTGCTCCCCGTCGTCCACAGACCATGGCCGACATGCTTGTTTGATTGTGTTATGAAAATTGTTAGTGATGTGAAATGGACTGTATAAAATATTCATGTGTCGAATAAAATATTTTATCGTTAAAAATATAATTTTCAATGTGTAATGAACAAAACAAATAACCATTTACAAATAGGACGATTTGTTTATGTGCACCCATTTGACTGATACAGATTCGGACGATAAATTTTTACACATCGCCCAACTGCACAAATAATATTAAGTATTTGTTGGTTGAAAACCCACACGGGTATTGGGATGATATTTGACGTACACTAATCCCAATTGTTTAGTTGTATGTTGATCGATGGGTTGACAGGCTGAGGTAAGTGTTAAATATTTATATTTAATGCTTATGCAGTGTAGAATGCACTTTGGATGATGGTTGATTGTTTATCATTGTTGTTCGATACATGTGTTGTATGAAATCCATATAAATAAAATTATATGGTAATTGACTATGTTTGATTCCAGTTCAGAAAGAACAAATATTTTAAAATAACGACTATTTTAAAATAATGAATACTTTAAAATAATATTCAGTAAAAGATCAAAATCTGATTTTGATGTCCGATTTGGGATGGACACGAATATATTTAAGTATATAAAGCCGTGTTGATTAAATTAACGCCATTTTGACGTGAACGATATTTATGTCGATTTTATTCATTTTTATAATGAATATCGAAAAGGAAGTGATTTCAAAATCTAATGTTTTGAAAATATTATCACTTATATATTAATGATATGGAATATTCAATCTTGATTTGAAATTGAATATGAAGTTGAAATCATTTTGAAAACAAATTTAAAACAATTTATAAAATACGTTTTAAATGGATATCAACGAAATATATATAATATATATTATATATGTTTAATGGCCTGAATAGAATGCACCGCACTGCGGTAGTTTGCGAATTTCGACCATTGACTTTGAATTGACGTTACGGGAAATCCGACCATCGGATTCTCTTAAAGCTGGAACCGTTGGGTTCGTATCGAAGAGTGCTTTCCAATGAATACAAGAGATTTGAAATCTAATGGTCGGATTTGGAATATGTCCAAATCAAATTTGGAAAAGGTCGCTATAAGTGCAGTTCGATGACCGTTTATGGAAATCGACTGTATGGTCCTTGATAAAATTATTAAAAATATCAATAATTTGTGTAAAATCATAGAAAATGATTTGGAAAGAATTGGGATGAAAAATCCCATATTTAAAAGATAAAAATATATTTTTATCGAAACGAACTAGTTATGAACTAGAATTATAAATTCAATATTTTTAAATAAATAAATTGGGTTTGAAATGGTTTTAGAAATAACCAGAATTTCTAATATATGAATTGGAATGGATTTGAATCGAAATTATCTTCGGAATATTTCAATATTGGATTCCGTGATTATACGGACATTGTGGAGGAATTTGGAAGATACATATACATATCGTTATTCCATTACGATATTTGTTGATTTCAGTGTTTGATATTGAATATAAGCCAATATATTGTCTATTCAGAGCCTTGTATTTAATATCAAATGGGATTTTGGATTTTTCGTGAACGGTGTCTTCATTAACACTGTTCTTAAACCCAATTGAGAAAATATATAAATCTTTAATTATGATTTAATGAAGTTTAACAATTAGTTAACATTTAATTGGAATTAAATTGAAATTGGTTTTTGGGTTTATCGTGAACGGTGTTTTTAATAACACTTGTTCTTTAACCCGATTAACAATGGAATGAGATTTTGGGTTTGTCGTGAATGGTATCTTTAATAATACCATTCTTAAAGCCAATGGAGTTAAGAAAATTAGAAACTAACTAGAGATTAGCTAAGTTGAATGGTTTCCTGGGTATTGATCTGATGTTGGTTTCGGCCTTCAGGATTAATACTAAGGGAATTGTTCTCTTACTAATTTACGGTTAGAGACTGATAGGATGGGGTCTTCAGTAACACTGTTCTTAAACCCCATGTGAAAAGAATAAATCTTTTAATTAAGATATAGAGAAGAATTACCAACTAACTAACATTTAATTGGATTTGAAATGGAATATGAATTGGATTTATTGTGAACTGTGTTTTTAACGACATTCGTTCTTTAACCCGGTTTACAGTGAAATAAGATTTGGAACTTATAAATCTTTTTATTAAAGATTTGGTGGAGATTTTCCAAAGTAAAGTTTTCCAATTTAATATATCGGAATGGAATGGAATCCGATTTGATAATAATCGAAGTGAGTTTCTATGGAGGAATACTGTTAATACCTATGGAATTTAAAAGACTTTACCATTATTCCATTTATATTATCGGTTGGATGTTGAAGTTCATATCGATTATATACTGATCTGTATTCCATGAAGATTCCATTGTTTATGGAATGAGATTTTGGGTTTATCGTGAGCTGCATTTTGAATGACATTAGTTCTTTAACCCAGTTAAAGATAAGATTAATTTCGTTACTTTGAATAATCATTAAGTAATGATTTTTTGGAAATTAAACTGAATTAGAGTTTTAATGAATCTTTAAATAGATTGAAAGCTGAATTCGATAATTAAAATTATCAAATTAAAGAAATGATCGAGAATGGAGTATCACCAGTTTTGCTCCAAGCGATAGTTAAATCTTTAATTAGAATTGAACGTGAAATGGTAACTAATTTTACCGATAACACCATGGTGTTAGATATGAAGTATTACCAGTTCTACTTTATAGGATGAATAGGTTGGGATTGGGAAATTAAACAAATGATTACTTCGGTAAGGATCGCTAATCCTGTCTAGTTTGGATAAATCATAATTTGGTTTGAATTGATATCCAAAGGAATATTAAAGAATAAATTATAAAGAATTTATCTTTGATAAAATTAATGGGAACCTTTCCCAAAGGATATAAATATTTAAATAAAAGAATATTCAGAATTGGAATGAGGCGTATGTTGTTTTTTTATAGCATTGTTTGTTATATACGCGAGTTATTCAGAAAGACCGGGTTTATCCCATTCTGAATAACTGAATCGGCGATGATTCGACGATGACGACGGTGGTTGAAGACCGAAGGTCTTCACATCGTTTGGATGATTACTGATGTCTTGATTGGGCTGTACACCCAAGACAAGGTATGTAACACCCCGTGAATTCTATAACTGTGAAACTCACAAATTAAAGTATAATTAATTTCAAATCAAAGAACTAAGGGAAACGGGATTCGCCATTGCGTTCGTCTCGGAAAAATACGCGAAATAGAGTCCAAGTTTTCGAAAAACGGATATCGTATGAAGAAGTTATGGACGAACGAAGTTGGGCGAAAAACCGGAGAAGGGTCAGAATGCACTGGCGCACTTGGGAAGTGCGCCAGAACAAAAATGAACTGGCGCACCTGTGAAGTGCGCCAGTACATTTTTGACCTGGCGCACCTGCCAAGTGTGCCCAGGTCAAAAATGACCTGCTGGCCAGGTCTGGTCTAGCCCTGGCTGGCCAGGTATGTGTTTGGCCGATTTTCAGAAGCTTGCTTTGTCATTAGGGCTAGGTGGCAGGCTCTAATTGGTCTCTCTTTCGAATGAATGGCTACGATCAATCCAAGCAACATCAATGGTTCTAATCAGTTCATAAACCCTATAAAAATGACCCTAGACTCACCCTAATCTATTCATTCAAAAATAAGAACAAAGCCGTCATGTTGCTGAGGAACGACTAAGAGTAGCCGCCAATTGGAGAGAGGATTAGGAGGCAAATTCTAAAGCATAAAGCAACCTAAACAAATCAAATCAACAAGGAATCGCATTTCCAAATCCCTAAATTGGAGAATTCGCCACACCATTGTAAGTAGAGTATTATTTTGGTATGAACAAATAACTGTGTTGGTTTGTATACTTGATTGTGGTGATAAATAATTCATAATTTGTGCGTTACTATGATTCTTATCGATTTGGAATATTGTATACGTTTGGATATTCTCGAATTATGTTATTCAGTTATGAAAAACTACATGCGGTAGTTTTATGCAAGTATACGTTTGGAATATTCGCAAATTATGTAATCCTTGAAGCTACATGTATGTAGTTGTTTAATTGAAACTTATGCAAGTTTGGGGTTTTGCTACTATGCCATCATAATGTGTATTTTTATACAAACATCATTTTTGTGAAGTAATTGGAATAAGTTTGGGTTATCATAGTCCATATGAAATTATGTTGAAAATTTGGCATCATGATCTATGTATTAAGTCATGCTTTTGTACTAGAAAACCTATTTGCAAACTTATGAATATGACTAGGCTATGATTGATATTTGGCATAATTGAAATCCATGTGAAGTCTATATTGTTTACAAGAATTATATGATGACATATGTGGTACATAGCTAGGTTAGATTCAAAATCCCTTTTTGCAAGTTTGTATGACTAAAGTAAAAATCTTGATTTCATGTTAGAAATATTTATGCCATGGTTATGTGAACAAATTTAATTATACTTTTGTATTAGTCACAAAAGTAGACACCTTTGTAAGCATATAGTAGTCTTATGAACATGATTTGCTTATGTTTGACATTATGCCTGAATAAAAATATAGGTTTATGTTGTAGTTAAAGCCTATGTGTCGATAGTGATATTCTTAACTTAACTACAAGTTCACATGCTTTGATTCATGTCACTTATGCTTTATGACTAAAGGATATGTCACTACTATGCAAGTACACCAGTCTCTATTTTGTATTTCCAACGTCATATTGCAAGTTCATGCGATCACATTCCCCTTTTCGTGTATGTAATCACGCTTTAAGCCTCCCCTTTTCGCATGGCTAAGTTGGGCTTTAAAAGGCTAAGCCCAATATATATATAATAAACGGACGAGTTAAACGGGGGAAAATAACGTTGGGTTAAAAATTACTAATGAATGAAAATATAAAATAGAAGGGCCCAAATTCAAGTGTGGGTTGGGCCCATGATTGGTGTAACCTTTACACCATTAACTTAATAATGGGCCGCAAATATTTACATATAAGAAAATAAGGAAGAAAGACAAAATATGTAAATGTAGAACATACGATGTGTTTAACCCGAGGTTGGATTGAGTTGTGATGTAAACCTGCCCGGAACCGCCCGGCTGTCCAGTAGTCACAACAATACCTATCCAATGTGGGAGGTTAAACATGGAGCCCAATAAGGACCCGAGGTTAGACTGAGTTGTGGCGTAAGACTGCCCGGAACCAACCGGCAACAGGTAGCCACAAAAATACCTGTCTAATGTGAGAGGTCAGGGCCTTAATAAGACAATTAAGGCTGAGTCAGGATTGTTAGGATTAAGTGAACTAAAGACTTAATCAAAATGAAACATGCTAAACTAAACGGACTGGTGGGGGTTAGGTTAGAAAACACTTAACCAACTTAGCATGTTGGCTAGAGATAGAAAACCTAGTAACGGGGGACCCTTTTCAGCAGTAACCCTAGAAGGTGTATCAGGATACCCTGAAACTAGGCAGGGTGGGGCACGATTACTGGGCTGATTGTAAGAGGTCAAATCGACGGCGGTGGTGTAGCAGTGTAGGTTCTAACGGGGTGCGGGCGTGCACACACTCCGACGCAGAAAAATAAGGCACTGGACACCAGTAGCATACCTGTGCATTCTAAGGTTGTGTCGGGCCGCCACCATGGGACTTGATACACCCCATGGTGGGACCAGCATAGGTAACTACAACATCGGGGGCCGTAAGACACATGTAACTATGCGAGTAGGAGCCGATCATTATAGAATGGATCACATCACCCTGATTATGGGGTGCCAGTTGGGAACTAGTTTATATGGGTTCAGAGATTTACATGGGGTACGATAGTATATTCGACCCTAGACAACTTAACCAAGTTATAGTGCTTTCCCACTTCTTGTTTATACTTATCATACCCAGTTCTTTATTCATAGACAGAATAGTACTAGACTTACTCAGGCTTTATGTCTGACTCTACTTTTCTTTCGTCTTCTTTTCTTCCGTTTCCCCCCCGGTCCACAGGGAGGGAACACTGCAGCTTGACCAGCCCTAACATCCAGCTTGAAGAAGAGAAATGTATTGCTTGGACCTTTTCGTTTGAAACTATGGCTTTGGACAAACTCTATGGGGCTTTTGCAGTTTATCTATGTTTTATTTATGCTTCTTTAAATGATGTAATCAAGACAGATTATGAAAGTGTTATGTTTTTGAGAAAAGATGTAAGACAATTATGGTGATGTTGTTGTAGCACGTATTTGCTTTTATGGAATAAAAGTTGTTGTTTTTCCGCTGTTTACAAATATGTGTTCTTATATCTGTCTTGTATATCTGTGACTTATACTTATAAACCTCCACTGAAATTAGGGCATTCCCTTTGAGAGTGACTCTAACGGAGGTGGGGTGTTTCACTTGGTATCAGAGCATAGGTTTACCAGATAAGATAAAAAGTTTTCAAAAATTATTTTCAAAAAGGAAATTTAAAGAAGCATTTTTAAAAGAAAAATATTATTTTATTTTAAAAAGGCAAAGTCCACTCCCCAAAGCCATAGGTACTATCTCTTATCCTTCGTTTTGAATCTATCCTTTTTGTTTCAGCATGTCCCAAGAACTTAACTTGCCGGAAGGGGTGCCAATACCTGGTTGGTTTAGACGGTTCTTAGAAGCAAGGGCCACTCAGCCAGGTCCTACCGTTCCTCCTCCCCCAGCTGAAGGAAATCATCCAGCTGCAGCAGCACCTTTTCCTCCACCTCCTCCACGGGGAAACACATTTGCTAAGATATGTAAAGATTTTAAAGCTATGGGAGGAAAGGATTTCCATGGAACTGAGTCCTTCGTAGCAGCTAGGAATTGGCTGAAAGAAACTGAGGACCTATTCATCATCTTTGAGGTAGAGGATAGGCAAAAAGTACAATTGGCAGTGTGGCTATTGAAGGGCGAGGCTTCCTACTGGTGGGAAGTCACTAATGCTGAAAGACCAGTGGAGACATGGGAGGACTTTAGGGCAAGGTTTGAGACTAAATTTCTCTCAGATGCGGAAAGAAGTTTGCAGTTGGAAAAATTCTTATTTCTTAAGCAAGGGGACAAGACAGTCAGAGAGTATGTGAATCAGTTCGATGAGCTGGCTAGGTTTGGGCTTGACCTAGTCAACACCCCGCACAAGAAGGCTCTCCGTTTCGTCAAGGGGTTGAATGAGCCATTACACAGTTTGGCCATGACCCATATACCCATGGGAGCCACGTATGAAAGATTGGTGCAAATGGCATTGCTGAATGAAGAGGATAAGGGCAAGAAGGAGACAAAGGCAGAAAGCTCTCAAGGGAAGAAAGAGGGTTTGCAGCCTAAGAAGACAGACTTTAAGAAAGGCGGGAAAGGCAACAAAGAGAAGAGGAAGTGCAATTTCTGTGGCAAAGTGGGGCACTTAGTAAAGGACTGCCGGAAAAAGAAGGCCAAGGAGAATGGTGGGTGCTTTTCTTGCGGTGAGACAGGCCACAGGGCTAAGGACTGCCCAAAGAAACGAGGACAGGGGCAGAGGGCTGGATCCACCCCAGGGGCACAGGTTCATGTGCTAGAAGCGCCACCTATGCAACAGCGAGGTATAAATACTTCTGTAGAAAGTGTAGTTTATCTCTATGATCACCCCGTTCGCACTTTATTTGATTCTGGCGCATCACACTCCTTTATCTCGTCTGCTTTAGTAGAATCTCTGCACCTAAAAACTAGTATGGTAGAGGACCCCTTAATTGTTTCAAACCCAATTGGGGGCCCAGCTCATTTGTCTATGATCTGTTTGGGATTGAAAATTTCTATTCTAAGTGTAGAATTTCAATGTAGTGCCTTTGTTTTGGGCTTTTCGGGGTATGGTTTGATTTTGGGTATGGATTGGCTATCCAGTAATGGAGCCGTCTTTGATTGTGAAAAAAGGGTTGTTAGGCTCCTAACCCAGCTCGGTAATACTTTGGAAATTTCTTGTAATCCCTCGTATGCGGTTATGCTTAGTTACCTTGAATCGCTAGATGCCTCTGTTGAAAATTTGCAATCAGTTAAAGTGGTCCGGGAATATCCGGATGTCTTCGAAGAGGTGAAGGGCTTGCCTCCGAAGCGGGAAATAGACTTCCGCATATATCTTGTAGATAATGCAAAGCCCGTTGCGTTGCCCGTTAGACACATGGCTCCACGAGAAAGGAAAGAGATCAGTAAACAGATTAAAGAGCTTCTAGAAAAGGGGTTCATTAGGAGGAGCATTTCAGAATGGGGCGCTCCAGTGGTGTTCGCTACAAAGGCGGATGGTTCACTCCGTCTATGTGTTGACTATAGGGAGCTCAACAAGCTAACGAAAAAGAATATGCACCCGCTCCCTAGAATTGACGATTTATTTGACCAGCTTGTAGGAGCGTCTGTTTTCTCCCAACTCGATTTAGCAACCGGTTTTCATCAGCTAAGGGTGGCTGAAGATAGCATCGATAAAACGACGTTCAGAACCCCAGACGGCTTCTTTGAATGGCTTGTCATGCCTTTCGGCTTGACAAATGCACCTGCTTACTTCGTGGACCTGATGAGTAGGGTATTTAGAGATTTCCTCAACAAATTCGTAGTGGTCTTCGTAGATGATATCCTTATCTTCTCAAAGAGTGAAGAGGAACATGCTCAACACTTAAGGGCAATCATGGAAACTTTGCGAATCCATCAACTAAAAGCCAAATTCTCCAAATGCCACTTTTGGAGAGAAGAGGTGAGGTTCCTTGGGCACATAGTATCCAAACAAGGGTTAGCAGTGGACCCTGCTAAGGTAGTGGCGGTACAGGATTGGAAGACACCAAGGAATGCGACTGAGGTCCGAAGCTTTCTAGGACTAGCAGGTTTCTATCGAAAATTCATAAGGGATTTTGCGAAAATCTCAGCTCCGCTCACGAAATTGACTAAGAAGAATCTAGTGTTCAATTGGGACTTGGATTGCGAGTTTGCTTTCCAACGACTGAAAAGGGCTCTCACAACAGCCCCAGTTTTGACGCTGCCGGATGGGAGCAAGATGTTCACTGTTTATACGGATGCATGTGGGACAGGGCTAGGCGCCGTCTTAATGCAAGAAGGAAGGGTAGTAGCTTATGGCGGGAGGCAGTTGAAAGTGCACGAAAAGAACTACCCAATCCACGATCTTGAGTTAGCCGCCATCGTCTTTGCACTCAAGTCTTGGCGACACTATCTCCTAGGTGAAAAGTTCGAACTTTACACTGACCATAAATCGTTGAAATATCTTTTCTCGCAGAAGGATCTTAATTTGAGGCAACAAAGATGGATGGAGTTTCTTGCCTCGTACGATTTCGAAATCTCCTACACTCCGGGCAAAGGCAACGTAGTGGCAGACGCGTTGAGCCGAAAGAAATTGACCCTAAGCCCGTTGTTTGTTGAAAGACAAAGCCTAGAGTTTATAGCCAGCTTCGACTTTAGGCCTTCCTCCGATTTTGTACCAGGCTTGCTAGCATCTCTCGAAGTGCGCCCAACTTTAGTGGATTCAGTAGGGACAGCACAACGCGAAGACCCTCAGCTTGTGGAAACAAGTGATAGGCTAATTAGGGGTGAGACTTCAAGTCACCTCAATAGATACTCCATCGACGATAGGGGTTTGCTAAGGCGAGACGGAAGACTATGCGTCCCACAGACAAAAGATTTAATAAAGAAGGTTCTCGAGGAAGCACATCACTCCAAGATGACGATACACCCGGGCGGAGATAAAATGTACAAAGATATAAAAAGGACTTTCTTCTGGAACGGCATGAAAAAGGACGTGGCAGAGTTCGTTTCTAAGTGCATGGTGTGCCAACAGGTTAAGGCGGAACAGAAAAAGCCTGGCGGACTGCTACATCCTCTGGAGGTCCCGCAGTGGAAGTGGGATAGCATCTCAATGGACTTCATCGATGGGCTGCCTAGGTCTAGGAGAGGCAACACTAGCATTTGGGTAATAGTGGATAGGCTTACTAAAAGCGCCCACTTTTTACCTGTCAAAAGTAAAAGAACTGCCTCATCCCTAGCATCACTTTACCTCAAGGAAATCGTCCGACTCCATGGAATACCATCTAGCATTGTTAGTGACCGAGACCCCATCTTCACCAGTGAGTTTTGGCGGAGTCTGCAAGAAGCAGTAGGAACGCAGTTATGCTTGAGCACAACTTATCATCCCCAAACCGACGGCCAAACAGAGAGAGTGAACAGAGTTTTGGAAGACCTCTTAAGGCTATGCGTCCTCGACTTCGGAGGGACATGGGAAGACCACCTTCCTTTGGTGGAATTTGCCTACAACAACAGCTATCAAGCAACCATCGGAATGGCGCCCTTCGAAGCTTTATATGGAAGACCGTGCCGATCGCCCACTTGTTGGTGGGAGTCTACTGATAAGCTCATACTTGGACCAGATATGATCCGAGAGACTTCAGAGAAGGTAGACTTAATACGAAGAAGGATGAAGACGGCCCAAGACAGACAAAAGTCCTATGCCGACAAGAGAAGGACCGACCTAGAATTTGAGGTTGGAGACAGAGTTTTTCTCAAGGTGTCACCGCTAAGAAACGTTGTTCGTTTTGGAACCACAGGAAAACTGGCACCGAGGTTCGTAGGGCCCTTCCCTATCATCGAGAAAATTGGGAAAATGGCCTATAGATTAGAGCTACCCGAGAAGTTGGCTGGAGTCCACAACGTATTTCACGTTTCACATCTCCGAAAATGTCTACATGAGTCTGCTGAAGTGGTAGAGCCAAATATCCTCGAAGAGGCCGAAGTGGAACGCGAAGCAACCATAAGAAAAGTTCCAACCCGCATATTAGGAACGGAAGTGAAGAAGCTACGCAACCGCGAAGTCAAGCTCGTCAAAGTTCAATGGAGCGACGCCGAGGGAGACGCGACTTGGGAAACTGAAGCTAGAATCCGCACTGCCTACCCTTTTCTGTTCGAGAGTACATCCTTGATCTTTCCTTTTCCTTAAGTTGCGCTTTTATCTATCTTTTTAGGTATACTTCCTCGACCTTATCTTTTAGGTAGAAACCCTTTGGATGGAAACATGTAATTGAAACATGTTATGGATGATGGTTGCAAGTGGTTGCAAGTGATTGCTAGTGGTTGCTCGTGGTTGCATATACACACACAATCTAGGTTTTAGATCGGCTCAGTCACTTCATATTGCATATGCATATATGTTTGCATTCGTATATGGTTGAACTCTAATGTGTTGTCATGTGGATGTTGCATTTGTATTGAATGATTGTGCACTCATGTAGAATCATGAATAGGAAAATTTGCATACATAATGGATTCATGGCACTTACATAATTCGCATTAAGGAGGTCAACTGGATCAGTAGACCGCCTGATTTTGCATTAGATAAGTACATGTACACACACACTTCGCATATGATCATGAAGCATTAGAAGTCTTTTAAGGACAATGGATGCTCGTGTTTGATGGATGAGTAGATGGATGATTGGATGTTAGGATATACATTCCTCCTAACTTGAAGATTTCGGGGACGAAATCCTTTTAAGTGGGGGAGAATGTAACACCCCGTGAATTCTATAACTGTGAAACCCACAAATTAAAGTATAATTAATTTCAAATCAAAGAACTAAGGGAAACGGGATTCGCCATTGCGTTCGTCTCGGAAAAATACGCGAAATAGAGTCCGAGTTTTCGAAAAACGGATATCGTATGAAGAAGTTATGGACGAACGAAGTTGGGCGAAAAACCGGAGAAGGGTCAGAATGCACTGGCGCACTTGGGAAGTGCGCCAGAACAAAAATGAACTGGCGCACCTGTGAAGTGCGCCAGTACATTTTTGACCTGGCGCACCTGCCAAGTGCGCCCAGGTCAAAAATGACCTGCTGGCCAGGTCTGGTCTAGCCCTGGCTGGCCAGGTCTGTGTTTGGCCGATTTTCAGAAGCTTGCTTTGTCATTAGGGCTAGGTGGCAGGCTCTAATTGGTCTCTCTTTCGAATGAATGGCTACGATCAATCCAAGCAACATCAATGGTTCTAATCAGTTCATAAACCCTATAAAAATGACCCTAGACTCACCCTAATCTATTCATTCAAAAATAAGAACAAAGCCGTCATGTTGCTGAGGAACGACTAAGAGTAGCCGCCAATTGGAGAGAGGATTAGGAGGCAAATTCTAAAGCATAAAGCAACCTAAACAAATCAAATCAACAAGGAATCGCATCTCCAAATCCCTAAATTGGAGAATTCGCCACACCATTGTAAGTAGAGTATTATTTTGGTATGAACAAATAACTGTGTTGGTTTGTATACTTGATTGTGGTGATAAATAATTCATAATTTGTGCGTTACTATGATTCTTATCGATTTGGAATATTGTATACGTTTGGATATTCTCAAATTATGTTATTCAGTTATGAAAAACTACATGCGGTAGTTTTATGCAAGTATACGTTTGGAATATTCGCAAATTATGTAATCCTTGAAGCTACATGTATGTAGTTGTTTAATTGAAACTTATGCAAGTTTGGGGTTTTGCTACTATGCCATCATAATGTGTATTTTTATACAAACATCATTTTTGTGAAGTAATTGGAATAAGTTTGGGTTATCATAGTCCATATGAAATTATGTTGAAAATTTGGCATCATGATCTATGTATTAAGTCATGCTTTTGTACTAGAAAAACTATTTGCAAACTTATGAATATGACTAGGCTATGATTGATATTTGGCATAATTGAAATCCATGTGAAGTCTATATTGTTTACAAGAATTATATGATGACATATGTGGTACATAGCTAGGTTAGATTCAAAATTCCTTTTTGCAAGTTTGTATGACTAAAGTAAAAATCATGATTTCATGTTAGAAATATTTATGCCATGGTTATGTGAACAAATTTAATTATACTTTTGTATTAGTCACAAAAGTAGACACCTTTGTAAGCATATAGTAGTCTTATGAACATGATTTGCTTATGTTTGACATTATGCCTGAATAAAAATATAGGTTTATGTTGTAGTTAAAGCCTATGTGTCGATAGTGATATTCTTAACTTAACTACAAGTTCACATGCTTTGATTCATGTCACTTATGCTTTATGACTAAAGGATATGTCACTACTATGCAAGTACACCAGTCTCTATTTTGTATTTCCAACGTCATATTGCAAGTTCATGCGATCACATTCCCCTTTTCGTGTATGTAATCACGCTTTAAGCCTCCCCTTTTCGCATGGCTAAGTTGGGCTTTAAAAGGCTAAGCCCAATATATATATAATAAACGGACAAGTTAAACGGGGGAAAATAACGTTGGGTTAAAAATTACTAATGAATGAAAATATAAAATAGAAGGGCCCAAATTCAAGTATGGGTTGGGCCCATGATTGGTGTAACCTTTACACCATTAACTTAATAATGGGCCGCAAATATTTACATATAAGAAAATAAGGAAGAAAGACAAAATATGTAAATGTAGAACATACGATGTGTTTAACCCGAGGTTGGATTGAGTTGTGATGTAAACCTGCCCGGAACCGCCCGGCTGTCCAGTAGTCACAACAATACCTATCCAATGTGGGAGGTTAAACATGGAGCCCAATAAGGACCCGAGGTTAGACTGAGTTGTGGCGTAAGACTGCCCGGAACCAACCGGCAACAGGCAGCCACAACAATACCTGTCTAATGTGAGAGGTCAGGGCCTTAATAAGACAATTAAGGCTGAGTCAGGATTGTTAGGATTAAGTGAACTAAAGACTTAATCAAAATGAAACATGCTAAACTAAACGGACTGGTGGGGGGTTAGGTTAGAAAACACTTAACCAACTTAGCATGTTGGCTAGAGATAGAAAACCTAGTAACGGGGGACCCTTTTCAGCAGTAACCCTAGAAGGTGTATCAGGATACCCTGAAACTAGGCAGGGTGGGGCACGATTACTGGGCTGATTGTAAGAGGTCAAATCGACGGCGGTGGTGTAGCAGTGTAGGTTCTAACGGGGTGCGGGCGTGAACACACTCCGGCGCAGAAAAATAAGGCACTGGACACCAGTAGCATACCTGTGCATTCTAAGGTTGTGTCGGGCCGCCACCATGGGACTTGATACACCCCATGGTGGGACCAGCATAGGTAACTACAACATCGGGGGCCGTAAGACACATGTAACTATGCGCGTAGGAGCCGATCATTATAGAATGGATCACATCACCCTGATTATGGGGTGCCAGTTGGGAACTAGTTTATATAGGTTCAGAGATTTACATGGGGTACGATAGTATATTCGACCCTAGACAACTTAACCAAGTTATAGTGCTTTCCCACTTCTTGTTTATACTTATCATACCCAGTTCTTTATTCATAAACAGAATAGTACTAGACTTACTCAGGCTTTATGTCTGACTCTACTTTTCTTTCGTCTTCTTTTCTTCCGTTCCCCCCCCAGGTCCACAGGGAGGGAACACTGCAGCTTGACCAGCCCTAACATCCAGCTTGAAGAAGAGAAATGTATTGCTTGGACCTTTTCGTTTGAAACTATGGCTTTGGACAAACTATATGGGGCTTTTGCAGTTTATCTATGTTTTATTTATGCTTCTTTAAATGATGTAATCAAGACAGATTATGAAAGTGTTATGTTTTTGAGAAAAGATGTAAGACAATTATGGTGATGTTGTTGTAGCACGTATTTGCTTTTATGGAATAAAAGTTGTTGTTTTTCCGCTGTTTACAAATATGTGTTCTTATATCTGTCTTGTATATCTGTGACTTATACTTATAAACCTCCACTGAAATTAGGGCATTCCCTTTGAGAGTGACTCTAACGGAGGTGGGGTGTTTCAAGGTAATAAGTGGTGATCGTCCAGACGTACTTGGAGATCGACCGGATATGCGAGGACCTCTGTCCTGTATAGGACATATGGGACGAGGAATAAGGTGCCTCCGGTTTCATTCAGGCCCAGAACGGACTTGTGTTGATGTGTGTCTGACATTGGACTTCATTCTGTGTGATTGATGGACATCATTTGCATGGCGTGAATTTCCAATGTGGCATGCTAAGATGCAAATGATCAAGGCTTCTGTTGAAAAGCAGAGTCTTGTGGTTGATGATCAAAGAACGGCTTTGATATAGCATAGCTTTGTGTATAGCGTTAATTCACGAGCCTCGCACCCCGGTGTGAACCAGAAACGGAAGAGGACCTCAGGGAGGGCATGCGTTTCCTTCTAGCTAGGAGTGGTGTCTAGGTTTTGCACGTCCAGATGCTTTACTTATGTGGATGATGGATAGCGAGGCGCCTCGGTTATTTCGGTCCCTACGGAGCCGATGGATGGTTTGGTAGATATACCGACCTGTTTTACGCCCCATAGGGCGGGAAAACGTAGTGTTTATGCATTTTAATTCACATCGAGTGGACCAGCTCAGACGATCTAAAGGTCACTCGAGCTCTGACCTGAGACATGGCCTAGATTGTCTCGAAGCAGTAAGGACGATCCCTTGCCTTGGTTCACAGATGGAAATCCAACTTCCAATACGACATTTTGCAGTTTTGATTGTAGAGCCTAGTACGGCGACATAGTGGGATGGGGCACTCATGCCGTCTATGATTGATACATTTGTATTTGAAATTGTTTTGAAACTATACACTTATAGTAATAGTAAAATATGAAATTTCACATACCAAGCATTTTGGCTATTTTAAGGTAAAAACTATCCTCCGGCTTTTGTTGCATTGTGTGATGGGACCTGAGTTTATAATAGCTTCATTGTTCTTCATTTAGCATTGCGCTGTTTGTTTTATGCACTGGTATTCTTGGGGGTAAACCCGTTCCGTGTTATACAGTGTGGTCCCTTGATTTACCTAACTTTCAAATAAAATTAAAAACCGTTGTAGTTCTCACACCAGTCACATGACCGACCTGGAGTTTACTGTTTTAACCTAAACTCTAGGTGCCCCTATTTTCGGGCAGCTAGTAGTTTTGGTTTTGCAGATTTATATTCACAGGATCCTGGTTTACAGCTGGAACGATATTCGGAAAGCTCTGTATCGGTGTATCTCTTTCGGTTGTATTTTGTATTATTTTCCACTGCATTGTAATTAGTAAATCTCTGATATTTATCAAATGTATATTATTTTTTCATACTTTGTATATTCTTGTACTCTGATGTAAATTGTTGTAATAAGCAATGAAATGTTCTTCTGTTTGTGTTCTAATTTGTCATGTTCTTAATTCAATTCTGGCTTTCCTTTATGGGGAAGTTTGGGTTGCTTCATTTTGTATTAGAGCTTTGGTTTACAGAGCTCGAGAATAAGGCACCTTAGAACCAAACGAAAGAATTCATCAGAGATTAGATTAGTAATATCCAATGAGAATAACTTGTTAGAGATGGGATCAGTAGTATCTTAGAATGAGTCACAAGAGTGTTGTTTTTCAAATAAAGATAAAAACAATTTTTGTTTTGAAAATTTAAATCATATTATACGTATTTGAATATTTATTTATTTTATATTGATTTAGATAGTCGAGTATATGAAGATTTTGCGTATACGCGTCACGAACGTATATTCGAAGTCTCAAATATACTGGATAAAAAAAGAATCACACTCTAGTCGCTCGGAGATGATTCTGATGACCGCTCGAGCATCATCAGCATTTAAGTTCGGGTTACGAAAGTGGGATTTCTATATATTTCCATTAGACTGGTGTGAGAACCAAAACTTACACAGGATTATTTGTTGCGATTTGGCCTCAAAAACCTGATTTTGACTATGTATTAAAGTTAGCATTTGAAAATTTAATCAACTAATTGATTGCTGGTTGTATTGAATGATTATTAGTTTAATTGATATAAAATGTTGGAATAATAATATCAATAAGAGAAATGTAGCAAAATCAAGTCAAATTTGAAACTGAATTGAAAAATGATTGCAATTGCATACATGTGCATGTATATACATTGAACAAGTCATAACAAGGAAGCTAAGCAGAGGAATAAAATTGTACGCCCGACAAATAGGTACATGTTTACTAGTTTATTGGGTTTGGATGATTTTATGAGCCGATTGGCTTTTTCTTTTTCTTTATGAGTTGAGAGGGCCTGTGTGGTGGTTTGGGGATTTTCCCGATGCTCGTCGTACAAAGGAGGTTATGACGATTTTTTTTGAAAATTTAGTGTTTTAACCAAATTTTTGAAAAATTAGAAATTTCTTAGAAACTGAAAAGTTGAAGAATGAAAGCCAGAATGAAAGTTGAGTTGATTTGTTAAACAACTTTCAGCTCCGTTTCCTTTTCGAGGACGAAAAGATTTTAAGTGGGGGAGATTGTAACAACCCAGAAAATTAGAACCAATTTAAATTTTTTTATTTTGGCAATTTTAATGAATTTTGAATATTTAAAATGATTTATTTTAAATAATAACGACTAGAAACTCAATTTGAATAGAATTAGAACGTGTAAATTTATTTAAATTGAAGTTCGAATATAAATATTTATTTTAATTATAAAAGGAATTGAAAATGGCACGGTAGTTTGAAAATTCGATTTCAAATTTGAAATGAATATACAGGATTCAAAATAAATCGAATTTTAGTGAAACCGGAAATATTTGAATCTGTTTAGAAATATCTTTCCAATGAATCCGAAAAATTGAAATTTCATAGCGGGAATAAAAAGTTATGCCCATTTGAAAATTTAGAATAGTCGCTATGGAAATATAGCCCTTAAAAATAGCCATTTTGCAAATGACCTCCGTTTTCGATGAAACCACTTTTGTTGGTTCCGGAATGTCAAATTATTGCTAGATTCCAATTTTCACAATTTTTGGAATCAATATGTGAGCGTGGTGAATTTAAACGTGTTTGGTCAACTCAGTTTAAATTTAATCGACTATAAAATGATTGTTTTTCAAACGGTCTCCAAATTCAACAAAACTAGTTTTGTTAGGAACGTATAGTCAAAACGTAGCCATATTTATTTTTCTGGAATTTTTAGAATCAGTATGTGGCTCCGGTAAATTGAAATGTGCGTTCAAATTCAATATATAGATTTATATTTTGATTTTGACGGAAACTTATCGTAACTGTCGAACTGGCTTGCGAGACATATACCATTGCGTTCGGAATGGGAGTAATTAGTTATGGACGACAGTCGTTGGGTTTCTTTTGGAGGTCAAAATAAAAAGTTACTTTATGGAATTAATTAAATAATATAATTATATATATTTTCTCTTTTCCCCCCATCTCCTATTCAACTCGACCCGCCCCCGGTTATTCTTTGTTCAGATCTGAGAAAAAACCGAATTAGAAAAAAAACCCCATCAATCACCCGTCGCTCCCTCCGATCTGCCACCCCCGCCCGCCTTCGGCCTGCCCTGCCTGCGCCTAACCCCCCGATCCTCCACCTAGTTCCGACGCCGCCTCTTCTTCCCTTATTCCCTCTAAACCCCAAACCGCCTGTAGTCACCACAAAACCGCTGCCCAACCACTGTAGGGTCTGCCGCCGACCGCCTTGAACCCCTCTGCGACTGTCGGCCTCCGGCCATCACCTCTTCCGCCTCCGCTCTCCCCTCTTTCCTCATAATAAAACCCGAGACCCCCCTCTCTTTCTTGAATCCAAACCAGCGCCGAGCGAACCGCTCGTGGATCGATTGTTGATGCTCGCTCCACTGATTTGGGTTTACTTCGATGATCGAGACTATGCAAGCTCCCTATTTTTGTTTCTTTAATTGAAATGGTTAATTTAATTTATAAAAGTCTGATCTTAAGTTTATAAAGCTATGATTTTTGTTCATAATAAAAATACGAAATGAATGGTATAGTCTTTGAAATATGATTTTCATATTTGTAGAGAATTAAAAATTTGATTTTTATATTAGTAGCAAGATAAAAACATGATTTTTATAATGTAGGTTCAATATAAAAAGATTTGATTTTGTTTATATATGAAGATTAGATTTCTAAAAAAAGGGCAAAAGATATGATTTTTGACCATGTTAAAAATATGATTTTAATTATTCGAATAACAAATAAAAATACGATTTTTATAGAAATGATTTAGATTAAATATATATGATTTTTCATTGTATGAATATATAATTTTTAGTGTTATAGAAATATGATTTTCTTTGAATTAAAATTAGGATTTCTTTGATTTGAAAAATACGTTTTCTTTTATTCGAAAAATATGTTTTCTTTGTTTTTATCATATTAAAGAAAATATTTTTATAAGTTAAAAATATGTTTTTTACTAGTATGAGCTATGGAAATATTTTTAGAAATCTAAAAATATAGTTCTTATCTTACATATGCTACTTTAAAAATAGTTAATCTATGGAAATATTTTCTTTTTAGTAAGTTAAAAATATGATTTTTAGCTTGTGTATGTTATTTATAAAATAGTCATACAAAGAAATAATTATTAATGGGTTAAAAATATGATTTTTAACGTAGGCACACAATCAAGATCGAAAATCAAAGAAGGAGTGGATCCCAAAGGTGAGAAATACTCACTGATATTTTTTTTGTACAGTTATTTGTTTTATAACTGCATATATGAACTGCTCCCCGTCGTCCACAGAGCATGGACGACTTGTTTGTTTGATTATGTTCTGAAAATTGTTTGTGATGTGAAATGGACTGTATAAAATATTCATGTGTCGTATAAAATATTTTATCGTTAAAAATATAATTTTTAATGTGTAATGAACAAAATATATATTCATTTACAAATCAGACGATTTGTTTATGTACACCCATTTAACGGATAAGGATTAGGACGATAAAATTTTACACATCACCCAACTGCACAAATAATATTCAGTATTTGTTGGTTGAAACCCCACACGGGCATTGGGATGATATTTAACATACACTAATCCCAATTGTTTAGTTATATGTCGATCGATGGTTTGACAGGCTGTGGTAAGCGTTAAACATTTATATTTAATGTTTATGCAGTGTAGAATGCACTCTGGATGATGGTTGATTGTTTATCATTATTGTTCGATACATATGTTGTATAAAATCCCTATTCGGAAAGAACAAATATTTTTAAATAACGATTATTTTAAAGTAAGGAATATTTTAAAATAATATTCAGTAAAAGATCAAAATCTGTTTTTGATGTCCGATCTGGGATGGACACGAATATATTTAAATATATAAAGCCGTGTTGATTAAATTAACGCCATTTTGATGTGAACGATCTTTATATCTATTTTATTCATTTTTATAATGAATATCGAAAAGGAAGTGATTTCAAAAACTAATGTATTGAAAATATTATCATTTATATATTAATGATATGGAATATTCAATTTTGATTTGAAATTGAATATGAAATTGAAATCGTTTTGAAAACGAATTTAAAACGATTTATAAAATACGTTTTAAATGAAAATCGACGAAATATATATAATATATATTATATATGTTTAATGGCGTGAATAGAACGCGCCGCACCATGGTAGTTCGCGAATTTTGACCATTGACTTCGAATTGACGTTACGGGAAATCCGACTGTCGGATTCTTTTAAAACCGGAACCGTTGGGTTCGTATCGAAAAGAGCTTTCCAATGAATACAAGAGATTGAAAATCTAACAGTTGGATATGGAATTATGTCCAAATCAAATTTGGAAAAGGTCGCTGTAAGTGCAGTTCGATGACTGTTTATGGAAAGCAACTGTATGGGCCTTAATAAAATTATTAAAAATATCAATAATTTGTGCAAAATCATAATATATGATTTGGAAAGAATTAGGATGAAAAATCCCATATTTGAAAAGATAAAAATATATTTTTATCAAAAAAACTAGTTATGAACTAGAATTATAAATCCAATATTTTTAAATAAATAAATTGGGTTTGAAATGGTTTTAGAAATAACTAGAATTTCCAATATATGTATTGGAACGGATTTGAATCGAAATTATCTTCGGAATATTTCGATATTGGATTCCGTGATTATACAGACATTGTGGAGGAATTTGGAATATGTATATATATCGTTATTTCAATACGATATTTATTGATTTCAAAGTTTGATATTGAATATAAGCCGATATATTTTCTATTCAGAGCCTTGTATTTAATATCAAATGGGATTTTGGGTTTGTCGTGAACGGTGTCTTTATTAACACTGTTCTTAAACCCAGTTGAAAAAATATATAAATCTTTTATTATGATTTAATGAAGTTTACCAATAAATTAACATTTAATTGGAATTAAATTGAAATTGGTTTTTGGGTTTATCGTTAACAATGTTTTAAATAACACTTGTTCTTTAACCCGATTAACAATGGAATGAGATTTTGGGTTTTTCGTTAATGGTATCTTTAATAATACTGTTCTTAAAGCCAATGGAGTTAAGAAAATTAGAAACTAACTAGGTATTAGCTAAGTTAAATGGTTTCCTGGCTATTGATCTGACGTTGGTTTTGGCCTTCGGGATTAATACTTAGGGAATTGTTCTCTTACTAATTTACGGTTAGAGACTGATGGGATGGGGTCTTCAGTAACACTGTTCTTAAACCCCGTGTGAAAAGAATAAACCTTTTAATTAAGATGTAGAGAAGAATTACCAATTAACTAACATTTAATTGGATTTGAAATAGAATGTGAATTGGGTTTATTGTGAACTGTGTTTTTAACGACATTCGTTCTTTAACCCGATTTACAGTGAAATGAGATTTGGAACTTATAAATCTTTTTATTAAAGGTTTGGTGGAGATTTTCCAAAGTAAAGTTTTCCAATTTAATATATCGGAATGGAATGGAATCCGATTTGATAATAATCGAAGTGAGTTTCTATGGAGGAATACTGTTAATATATATGGAATTTAAAAGACTTTACCGTTATTCCATTTATTTTATCGGTTGGATGTTGAAGTTCATATCGATTATATATATTGATCTGTATTCCATGAAGATTACATTGTTAATGGAATGAGATTTTGGGTTTATCATGAGCTATGTTTTGTATGACATTAATTCTTTAACCCAGTCAAAGATAAGATTAAATTCTTAACTTTGAATAATCATTAAATAATGATTTTTTGGAAATTAAACCTGAATTAGAGTTTTAATGAATTTTTAAATAGATTGAAAGGTGAATTGGATAACTAAAATTATCAAATTCAAGAAATGATCGAGAACGGAGTATCACCGGTTTTGCTCCAAGCGATAGTTAAATCTTTAATTAGAGTTGAACGTGAAATGGTAACTAGTTTTACCGATAACACTGTAGTGTTAGATATGAAGTATTACCAGTTTTTCTTCATGGGATGAATAGGTTGGGATTGGGAAATTAAACAAATGATTACTTCGGTAAGGATCGCTAATCCCGACTAGTTTGGATAAACCATAATTTGGTTTGAATTGATATCCAAAGGAAGATTAAATAATAAATTTCAAAGAATTTATCTTTGATAAAATTAATGGGAACCTTTCCCAAAGGATATGAATATTTAAATAAAAGAATGTTCAGAATTGGAATGAGGCGTATGTTGTGTTTTTATAGCACTTGTTTATTATATACGCAAGTTATTCAGAAAACCAGGTTTATCCCATTTTGAATAACGTAATCGGCGATGAGTCGACAATGAAGACGGTGATTGAAGACCGGAGGTCTTCACATCGTTTGGATGATTACTAATGTCTTGATTAGGCTATACACACAAGACAAGGTAATAAGTGGTGATCGTCCATACATACTTGGAGATCGACCGGATATGCGAGGACCTCTCTCCTGTATTGGACATATGAGACGAGGAATAAGGTGCCTTCGGTTTCGTTCAGGCCCAGAACGGACTTGTATGGATGTGTGTCTCACATTGGACTTCATTCTGTGTGATTGATGGACATCAATTGCATGGCGTGAATTGCCAGTGTGGCATGCTAAGATGCAAATAATCAAGGCTTCTATTGAAAAGAAGAGTCTTATGGTTGATGATCAAAGCACAGCTTTAATATAGCATAGCTTTGTGTATAGGGTAAATTCGCGAGCCTCGCGCCTCGGTGTGAACTAGAAACGGGAGAGGACCTCAGGGAGGGCATGCATTTCCTTCTAGCAAGGAGTGGTGTCTGGGTTTTGCACGCCCAGATGTTTTACTCATGTGGATGATGGATAGCGAGGCGCCTCGGTTATTTCGGTCTCCACGGAGCCGATGGATGGTTGGTAGATATACCGACCAGTTTTACACCCCATAAGGCGGGAAAACGTAGTGTTCAGGCATTTTAATCTACATTGATTGGATCGACCCTAACGATCTAAAGCTCACTCGAGCTTTGACCTGAGACATGGGCTAGATTGTCTCGAAGCGGTAAGGATGATCCCTTGCCTTGGTTCACATATGGAAATCCAACTTCCAATACGACATTTTGCGGTTTTGATTGTAGAGCCTAGTATGGCGACATAGCGGGATGGGGCACTCATGCCATCTATGATTGATACGTTTATATTTGAAATTGTTTTGACACTATACACTTATAGTAATAGTAAAATATGAAATTTCACGTACCAAGCATTTTTGGCTATTATAAGGTAAAAACTCTATCCGCTGGCTTGCGTTGCATTGTGTGGTGGGACCTGAGTTTTATAATAGCTTCATTGTTCTTTATTTAGCATTGCGCTGTTTGTTTTATGCACTGGTAGTCTTGGGGTAAACCCGTTCCGTGTTATACGGCGTGGTCCCTTGATTTACTTAACTTTGAAGTCAAATTAATAACCGTTTTAGTGCTCACACCAGTCACATGACTGACCTGGAGTTTATTGTTTTAACCTAAACTCTGGGTGCCCCTACTTTCCACATGGGCAGCTAGTAGTTTTGGTTTTACAAATTTATATTCACAGGATCCTGTTTTACAACTAGAATGATATTCGGAAAGCTCTGTGCCCGTGTATCTCTTTCAGTTGTGTTTTGTATTATTTTCCGCCGCATTGTAATTAGTAAATCTCTTATATTTATCAAATGTATATTATTAGTACATACTCTGTCTATTCTTGTACTCTGATGTAAATTGTTGTAATAAGCAATGAAATGTTCTTTTGTTTGTGTTCTGATTTGTCATGTTCTCAATTCAATCCGGGCTTTCCTTTACGGGGAAGTTCGGGTTGCTTCAGATGCTCTTCATCTCAGCTATCACTCTTTTACACCATTCAGAAATGACCAATTCCTCTTACCCTCGAGGGGGGTTCTTCGGATAAAAATACTTTTGAGGTGCTGGGGCCCTAGGCCCAGTCATGGTACTAGAAGGCTGAGACACCGTTATGATAGGGATGTTTTCGAAGGAGTATTCCCATGCCTTGCATTTTGTGTTAACATTGTCTAACTCAATCTACAAGTTATTGACGTGTTGGCATAAACCTCTTAACTCATCCTCGAAATCGATAGATGGTTTGGTCCTTATATACTTCCTTAATCCAAGAATAACAATGTCCTTTCCCTCTAGTTGACCTTTCAAAATATCTATTCTCTTGTTTAATGCTTGATAGATAAATTTTGAAATAAGATCGTTCTCTCTTGAGATTTAGAGGTGACCTCTTTTGCTAGTAGCACATCCTCTTGAGATGGGAGGGTTTCAAGTCGGTCCACCTACTCACAAGAATAAAGAGTAGTTATGCATAAATCTTTTTATTAACAAGAATAGTGTCATATTTCTATGTGAAAGCTTTACATAAATTTTGTCTAAAACCAATTTTATGTGGCTTTAATAAACACACGAACTAGAAAGAGTTACAAGGGTTCAAACTCACGTTTTGATACACTAACTGTTTAAATATCAACTTGGTTTGTTAAATTCTAAGTCTTTTGAAGGTCGCCTCACGATCTTCACCCAGGAAGGTAAAGGAGAGTTCAGGGAATTTCGTGTAAACACTCTTAAGCTCTCTTAGAAAACGTTTCCTTCCGGAAATATGAGGTGTTTTTGTTGAAATTTCCTTTCTCAGCTTACAGGTCAAACGTAACGTGTCTTCATGGTAAATGAAGTTATGTCATAATATGAATAGAGGAATCAGCAATCATAAGTAACAAGTGGAATTGCAAGTATATTTTGTACCTTCACAACATCAAGTTTACAAATATTCCTCTTGCTCATACAAAATCGACCTCTTAAACAGTTCGGTAATAAACCTATCCTTTTTATACTCAGGCTTTTATGGGGGAAGATCCCTGGGAATTGAAAGAACCCTTTCGAGGTTCCAACAAGCCCGGGGTGTGGGTCGACTCCAAACTCGTCTAAATAAAGCCTATGAGGACGACGTATTAAACCTCCACTATGCTCCCCAAGAAAGGAAAAGTCCACTGTTGTGTATCGTTTATAAACTCTATACAAGAAGTTAACCAAGATATCTCTATCCTCAATCAACATCCAAAATAAGGTCATCAGCTCCTTGTTCTCCTTCCGAAGGGTTTCCCTATGCTTGCGGGCTTTCCTTAGTCTGGGTGCAACCTCGTGCTCCTTGTAGTGCAAAATATTAGATGCACTCTTCTCTAAATCGTGATATCTCCGAGATAATGCATTATAATCTATTAACAACCTTCCGTGCTTTATACAGGATCGAGTTATTTCCTTCTATTTTTTATATAATTCTGCTCTAATTCGTGAGACGATATTTCTTTTGGTCTGTTCAAGGTAATGATGGAAAAATAGTCACCACTGTATACCTGAGAAAGGGAAAAGCATTGAGAAAAAAAATAACTATAACTGAGAAGGAGAAACCTCAGGTTGAGTATGCAAAAGTATCACCTTTATTAATTGGAGAAGTGTTAGAGTCTCGAGAAGCACAAGCACATACAACATCCGAACTAGTCCTTGGGAAATCAGGCGAAACCCCAGCAGCTGCGGAAGGAACATTCCCATCCTTATCATGTTCATCTCGACGGTCATCACCTTTGGGTCCACCCTTATCGCTATCTCCATCATTGCCAACAAAAGCTAAATACTCCTCTTCATTACCAGAATCATCAGGACAGTCCTTAATATAAGAGATCTTCAGCTTTGAATTACCCTTCTTTGACATCTCGACTTCTTGCTTGCCCAATCTGATCCTTTCCATAACCTTATCCCTAATGAAGGGAGGGACAGTAGTAGTTTGCATCTCATGAATAATCCGAAGGTTATCAGAAAAATTTTGAAATAAGGCATCCTCATAATATTCAATCTTGATCTTGGGATGATGAACTTGCAAAAAGTTAGAAATTCTTCCCTTGGCCTCATAAATTATCCGCGCCGTATGGGAGAGCTTCCCATCCTTCCTCTTAAGTTTGTCGGCATGACTAGCCACATTTTCTCCTATTTGTTGCTCGAAGACCGAAACATGGTCAAGTAGTAAATTCTTCGCCTGCCTTTCTTTTTCAAGAGATGCTTCGGCGTGTTCAAGGGAAGCTTTCAACCTCCCGCATTCATCACTTAAAGTCTCATTAGCTTCCCAGAGTCGAGTAACCTCAGGAGAAGATGAAGGGGTTGCTTTAGACAAAAGCCATCTTTTAGTAACTTGGGAATGAAATAGAATCCAATTAGCCATCATAACAAATTAAAGACAAAAGAAAGATTAAGAAAGAAAAATCTACGCTGATAGCTGCCGATTGATTAAATGTTGATAAAAATCCTCCTCGTCTGAAGAAGTTGTGTAACAACCCGTATTTTGAATAACATGTTATAACATTAATCAAGGCAGAATTAAATGTTAAAATCTGAATCAAGGGAAACGGGCTGTGCCATTGCGTTTGTCTCGGAAAAATACACGAAATACAGTCTGAGTTTTCGAAAATCGGAGTCCATATGACCCAGTTATGGCTCGTCGAAGTTTTCAGAAAATCCAGAGTTTAAAAACAGTTCGAAAATCAAATCTGGAGCCAAACAGACTGGGCGGGAAAATTTCCCGCCCAGCCCTAAGTCGACTAGAGAGTCGACTTGGGAGTCGACTTGCCCTAGCTGGTGTCGACTGCCCAGTCGACACCCCTGTCGACCTGGGTGGTCGGGCCAGTTTGGCCTGGTGCACCTGTTTTGGCTCCTGGGTCTTGTTTTGTTGGCTTGTGACGTGATATGATGGCTCAGATCTGAATTAGGGTTAATCCTATGGCCTAAACTAACCTAAACTTCTATATAAGCACTCTTATACCTACCCTAAACCCTCATTAATCATTCCTACAACTAAATTCTGCCAAAATGCTCCCTAATCGTGGCCTTCATCTTCATCTTGAGAGCTTCTAAGGCAAAAAGGAGCCATCTTTCTTCATCAAATCAAAGGAGCTACTTATTCTCAAGGCTATTTGTGTTGCTACATCATTCCTAGAGCTTCTACAACATCTCTATCTTGTTCTATTTGGTTCTAGTTCTCATAGCCACGCTTTGTAAGCCCCACTCTACTCTTAGATTTAAACTATGAAGTTAATATGATCATGTAGCAAGTTGAAATGAGACTTTTGGGTATAATACTTGTCTTGGGGGCTATATTTGTATGCATAGATCCATTTATGACTCTTTTGATCTATGATTGTGGCACTATCATGAACCTAGTATCATTTACCTTGATTTTTGGGTAGAAAGCTATGAGCTTTATTTGGTGGTTATGCATAATGCAACATAGAACTTGGTAGTTATGCATAAATGCAACATAGAACCATCTTAAAACCTTGATGTTAACTTGCATATGATGTTGAACTACTACTACAAAAGTGGGCATATTCGACACTAATTTGTGTGCGTTGCATGAAAAGTGTGGCGAAAGCTATGATTTCTTCGAGCTTCTGCAACAGCATTCATATGTTGTTGCATTATACGTGGATGCACTGTTGCGGTGGGAATTTTAGTGTTCTGATGTGCAACACCAGTTAAAAGCGTAGTATTACGTATATATAATCCAGCTCAGCTATCCGCGTTATCAACATATAAAAACCCCAACCGTAGATGAAAGATTAATCCAACGGTTCAAACCATCTATGGATCTGATGATCTTAATGTTAGCCATCATCCAATCATTGACAGCCACATCATTTCATTCTTTTGACGAAATTTTGGCGCGATCTTCTCCCTTCATGAAATCGTTTTCTTCTCTATCATCTAATCGTTTTCCCCCTTTTTACTATTGACAAAAATTTAAACCTAAATTCACGTCAGTATCGATCCTCTCCTCGACAGCAAATTCTATTCCGAAAAGGATGAAGCTTTGAAACGCTTTCTAGTTTTGATTGCTCAGGGCGCTGACATCGCCAGTTTTTTCCCTCAGGTTCAGTTTGTATTGCACTGTGAATAAGTTGCGCTTATTATAGATTGGATTATGAGTAATTAGTAATTAGTTCATTTGTTACATTTTGGAAAACCCATTCGCTTATGAGTAATTAGTTGCGCTTATTATTGATTTGGGATTTGGGATTATGCTGAGGTTTATTCGAAAATTATACCCAGCAATAAACCATGAGAACCGGGCTACTGGCATGAAAAAGACATTGGTTTATTATAGAGGTCGAGCTAGTTAAGGAATGGGGACTGCGGTTAATTTGCACTGCTTGAGGTTCATACCTTACACTGCGGTTAATTTGTATGCTTGAGGTTAATTTGCACTGCGGTGTGTATGCACTGCGGTGACATCCGAATTTTAAGCCTCTTACCGCAGATTTTGACAAAATCTGAAGCGGGCACTCAAGCATTTTCGTTTTATTACAATACACATCATACACGCAGTGCATATATACACTCACAAGTATACACGCACGCACAAGTATACACGCACAAGTATCATAAGTATACACGCACAAGTATACACGCACAAGTATCACAAGTATACAAGCTCAAGTATCATAAGTATACATGCACAAGTACACACGCTCAAGTATCATAAGTATACACGCACAAGTATACACGCACAAGTATCACAAGTATACAACCTCAAGTATCATAAGTATACACGCACAAGTACACACGCTCAAGTAGACACGCACAAGTATACATGCGCGCACAAGTATACATGCACGCACAAGTATCATAAGGCAGCCATCTGAAGGCACGCACAAGTATACACGCACAAGTATCATAAGTATACACCAGAGACGTACGCATCGATTTTAAAAAATCACCAGCATTCACAAACAAAACAACGTACCATTCACAAACATTCAAAAACATTCACCAGCATCCATCATCAGTCATCACCAGTCATCACAAACTTCCACAACCACACAAAGTTTCACAAATATTCACAAAATTTCAAGCCAAAAATCATTACCAGCAGAATAAAACCAACATCCACAAACATCACCAGTCATCACTAGCATCATCACCAGCATCCACACCAGCATCAGCCCCAGCATCCATGTCAGAGTCATTGTCTATGTCAGAGTGGCTGTTAAGGATAGAGCATAGTCAGCGACCAAACCAGAATTTCTTGTTGTGGAGGGCAAAGTGATCTTTGGATGATCAAACTTCAATAGGTATGTTAATTCTATTTCTGTAAACATTTTGTGATCCACCTAATATATTATATGATCAAACTTCTATTTCTGTAAACATTTTGTGATCCACCTAATATATTATATGATTCAATTCTCAAATAATGTGATCCACCTACGAGTTTATATGCCTTAATTATCAAACAATTTGACATGTAACACACATTAATTATCAAACAATTTGATATGTAACCACATCTGAAGGAAATTCAAGCCATACAATAACAGTGTCTCAAATTCAAGCCACACAACCACATCTATGTACAACTAACAGAGCACCAGTTTGTATTATTATTTCAGAATCTTGGGTGGGGCATTATAACCTTGTATGTATGTATGTGAGTGTGTGCATGTGTGGTTGTGTCTCACTATAAGAAACTGTGGATGGAAGTAAAATTTACCTATGATCACAAAAAAATGGTACCACCGGTTCCTCCCTATTGCTCACAAACAGAATTTCAGGCCTCGTCAAAGGATGAGTATGTGTGGTGCGCTCAACCCTAATGATGTATTTCTTGTTGTCGAATCGAGCAGCAAAAACATTCTCCAAGCCAATGCCTTCATAAAATTCCATTTTCAGGTATAATGATCTATGGTCAATTCGAGACCAATGACAGTCGTCAATTTCACACACATTTCCCATTGGCGTCATTATTTCTTTTATTGCAGGAACATTTGTCTTCAGGAACTCGGGAAAGCCAACAACTCTGGCCCATGATTCTGCCTCGAACGCTGGTTCAGGCTCAAATTCTTCAGCAAACCATTGTTGCACATAAAAAGCACCTCCAATTTTTGTAAAAAGTTTCAACATTAGCGCATGATCACGCGTACTGTAAGATGGGCATGTTATTAGAAAAGAGTTTTTGGGTATAACCCGTATAGTCCACTCCTCATTAAGCTTCAGCGTATGCCTAAGCGTGAGATGCACAAATTCGTAAGTCCAATGTCCTGAAAGAACAGTGGCAGTGATGCATAGTGAAGAGTCCTCCATTGTTTTTATTAAACTTTTGACGATGGAGTTTTGTTTAGGAGTTGAAGATGTAGATGACGATATGCTTCTGAAGCTTGACAGGATATGAAGTGACACACTGTACGTGGCAGTAATATGGGAACTGAAAACTTTTTTCTCAGAAGACGAATGACCATATGAAATTGCTTATTTGTTGGCTGGCATGAGTGACCAATCGCCAATGGTCAGTAAGTCAATTGTAATAATTGTGTTCATAATATTTACTAAGAAGGCAATGGCCATTCGATGCCACCACTTATCAAATAACTTGTTATCATTTGATCAGGTGCATATTTAATTCTGGAAGGCAGAGGGATACATTTTGCAGATCGGATTGCTGCATATATATGATTCATATATAGGTACATACTAACATACATATATATTTCCTATTGCAATCGGATTGCTGCATATATATGATTCATATATATAAAAGAGTAATACATTTTGCAGGTGTGGACACATGTGTACATGTTCAGAATTCGCTAAAGAATTGGCCAGGAATGGATCAGGAAAATGTCCCTCATGCCGTGCACCTATTCTTGAAGTAGTTCGAGCTTACTGTATACAATGAACAAAACGGTGTAGCTGATTTTTGAGTTTTGATATTTGGATAATTAAAACAATTGCTTTGGATGAGTTTCTTGTACAAAACCTGTATTGCAAAATATTTAATTAAAGCATTGTATTTCTATCAAATTAGTGTTGCATTTTCCTTCTTCTACTGTTGCGTTAGCTTTTATTGATATTGCATTTCATTGTAATGGTGTTGCATTACATATTGTAGTGGTGTTGCATTACATTAAATATAATTGCTTACCCGTCGCACGTGGACCCCACAGCTGACGTGGATAGCTGGTGTGGCATGTGACACGTGGAGTGCTGACATGGAGAGATGACGTGTCGTGTGACACGTAGACAGCTGACGTGGAAAGCTGACGTGGCGGCACTGGAAGCCAGGCCCTAACTAATGCTTAAGGCAACGCTGAATAGTGTTGCATTACGTGCAAATAGTGTTGCATTATGGCTATAATGCAACACTTTCTTTCCGTGGCCGTAGATGGGCAAAAGTGTTGCCTTAGGTGGCTAATGCAACGACCGCGGATGCCACGCCCCCCTGGTGTTGCCTATTTGAAAAAATGGCCTACGGCAACGCTTTTTTGATCTACGGCCACATAAAAATAGTGTCGAATATCCCCACTTTTGTAGTTATGCATAAATGCAACATAGAACCATCTTAAAACCTTGATGTTAACTTGCATATGATGTTGAACTACATGCTATCCACAAGTTTATCACTCTATGACAACTATTATCATGTTTCACCTTTGCCTATGATGTTGAACTACATGCTAGTTTATTTGCTAAGTTTGATGTCATGCATGTTTTGAGGCCAATAACCTTATATGCTAGTTGTGATGAACACCTTTGCCTCAAATATCATCATGTTTCACTTATGACCAACTTTACCACTTTATGCCCAACTTATCATATCATTATGTTCCCCCTTTTTGATCTATTTGTGTTGATGCGAACTTACGTGTGATGGGGTTACGTTATGGGTAAACTTAAATGACATGAAACATGACTTGAAAATATGACATGTGATTATGCTTGAAAACATGAACGTGGACATGACATGTAGAAAACATGAAAGTGGCCAACTCGAGGTTTGGCTGAGTTTGTAGCATAAATCTACCCGGAACCGACCGGCCTAACTAGTAGCTACAAACAATAGGACCCAATGTGAGTTGTTGGTCATATCGCACTTAAAACCCGAGGTTAGACTAGGTTGTGGTGTAAAGCTACCCGGACCCGCCCAGCTTAACTAGTAACCACAACAAAGTCTAATGTGAGAGGTTAGGGTGCATTAAGTAATTAATGCCACACGATAGGGTTAAGTCATGGACCACTTGAATACTTAACCAATTGAACACGATGGATTGTTGGGGTTAAGTCATGAACCACTTGGGTATACTTAACCAATTTGATACATGGTTTGGACAGGGTTAACCACACTTAACCCATTAGAAACCCTAGTTTGCGGGGCCCTTTTAAGCAGTAACCCACCAGGGAGTATCGGGATACCCTAGGGACTAGGCTAGGGGTGGGGCACAATTACTGGGCTGATTGTAAGTGACCAAAAGGGACGGCTAGGTAGGTGCGCCATTGTAGATTCCGGCGGACTATGGTCGTGCACATAGTCCGGGGATGAAAGACAGACATGGGCACCCGTAGGCTTGGACTGTGCGTGCTTGTTTTGTGTCAGTGGTTGGCACCCTAGGGCCCGGATACACCCTAGGGTGGACCTTGCACAGTCGACTACATCTCGCGGTTGGGCTGTATGACACCGACATTTGACGAGTTAGGCTTATAGGGAGCCGATCGACTAGACCGTGTAGTTGGACCTTGATTTAGGTCATCTCATGATGTTGGGCCAATTTTGGGCCAAGGGATCATTTCTTATTTATACTTGACATGGATTAGAATACTAGTACACTTGGTGCAACTTAACCTTGTATATGCGGTGCCACACTTGATCTATCTTGTTAACTTTTCACCATGCCAGTTTAGTTATCATCCTATATTTCATCTCTGTTTTACATGTCCAGTAAACTTTATTAGTTTTTATACTAATAGTAGGTAGGACTTGCCAGTCTTTATGACTGACCCGTTTTCCTTTCGCTTCTTTTCTTCCGTTTCCCCCCAGGTTCTCAGGGTGGGAACATTAGCACCTAGATTGGATCTTTAGCTTTCTTTCTGGATAGCTCATGTACGGTTTGGACTTGAGCTCGCTATGGCTTTACCACGTCTACTTTGGGGATAGTTTACTTTATGTTATTTCCAGTTTTCAGTTTATGTTTCTAGACTTGTAGTAGTTGGAAAATAATGACTTAGTACTTTTGATGTAAGTTGACTATGGTTTTGAAATAGTAGTTTTATCCGCTGCTTTATTTACTCTGTTTTACTTATATGTTCTGTCTTGTGATATCTTCATGCATGATTACCTTGTCCAACACCCCTCCAAAGCCAGTGTACTTGCAAGAGTGACCCTGGCGGAGGTGGGGTGTTACATTTGGTATCAGAGCATGAGGTTTACTAGACCGGACAAAAGTTTTAAAAAACCTTTATTGAAAAACTATTTTCAAAACCAATTAAGTATTTTTCCAAGAAAAGTCTAGTTTATTTTAAAAGGCTATTCCCCAAAGGCCATTAGCACTATCCTTTGTTTCCTCATTCTAAATCTATCTTTTCCTTTTTAAGCATGGCCGATCTTAACCTTCCCGAGGGAGTACCCATACCCGGATGGTTCCGAAGGTACTTGGAAGCTAGGGCCAACGATGCGGGCCCAGCAAACACTCCCACTCCTCCTCCCGTACCTGAGGTTCCTCCTCCTCCTCCTTCTCAGCGTCCACAAGCGAATTTCGCAAAGGTTTGCAAAGACTTTAAGGAGATGGGTGGCAAGAATTTTGTAGGGACAGAGACTTATGTTGAGGCAAGAAACTGGTTAAAAGAAATTGAAGACCTCTTTGCTATCTTTGATGTGGAAGACCGTAGAAAAGTTTTTTTGGCAGTATGGCTATTGAAAGAGGAAGCTGCTTATTGGTGGGAGGTCACCAACGCTACTAGGCCTATAGAGACTTGGGTCGACTTTAGGATGAGGTTTGGGCTTAAGTTTCTATCATCTGCTGAGGAGAATCTGCAAATGGAGAAGTTTATATCTTTGAAGCAAGGGGACATGACAGTGAGGGAGTATGTGAATAAGTTTAACCAGCTTGCTCGATTCGGTTTAGACATGGTTAACACACCTCAGAAGAAGGCTCTACGCTTTGCTCAAGGATTGAATGAGCCATTGCAAGGTTTAGCCATGTCTCATATACCCATGGGGGCCACCTTTGAGAGCTTAGTGGATATGGCCTTGCTTCAGGGAGATGATAAGAATGGAAAGAAAGAAGTCAAGCCTAATGAGACTCAAACCAAGAATCCGGACTCCAAGTGGGGAGGAAATCAGAGCAACCAGAGCAATCAGAACAAGAAGAAGAACAAGGGTAACAAGGCCAACAACAACAAGGCAAAGGAGACAAGGAAGTGCAACTTCTGTGGGATCACTGGACACATAGCCAAAGATTGTAGGAAGAAGAAGAGGAAGTTGGGAGAATGCTTTCATTAGGGAGAGTCTGGACACTTCAGTAAGGATTGCCCAAAGAAGCAAGGGCAGGGCAAGGACAGACTCAGCGAGCAGGACCTTCTGGAGGGCAGATGCATGCTCTCAACACTACTCCAGTTCTGGACCGAGGTAGTATTTCTGTAGAAAGCCTTGTTTACATTTCTGGTTTTCCTGTTCGAACTTTATTTGATTCAGGCGCATTGCATACCTTTATTTCTTCTGATATTGTTGAAAGTTTGCACCTAAGTACTAGTCTAGTTGAGGATCCCGTTAGTGTTTCAAATCCAATTGGGGGTTCCGCCCATCTATATATGATTTGTATGGATTTGAGGATTTCTATCTTGACCGTAGAATTCACATGTAATGCTTATGTTCTCGGGTTCATGGGATACGGGTTGATTTTGGGCATGGATTGGTTGTCCAGTTATGGAGCCATTCTCGATTGTGAGCATAGGGTAGTGAGGCTTATGACTCTCCTTGGCAATACCCTAGAGATTTCTTGTAACCCTCTGGATCCCGTCATGTTATGTTATCTTGAATCCCTCGACTCGTCTATTGGCAATCTTCAATCTGTGAGGGTGGTCCGAGAATATCCTGATGTTTTTGATGAGGTGAAGGGGTTACCCCCTAAATGCGAGGTAGACTTCCGTATTTATCTTGTTGATAATGCTAGGCCAGTTTCATTTCCTGTTAGGCACATGGCCCCGCGAGAAAGAAGAGAGCTTAGCAAGCAAATCAAAGAGTTGCTTGAGAAAAATTTCATTAGGCGAAGCATTTCAGAATGGGGTGCTCCGGTGGTATTCGCTACTAAGGCGGATGGTTTGCTTCGTCTATGTGTTGATTATCGTGAGTTGAACAAGCTGACAAATAAGAATAGACACCCGTTAACGAGGATTGATGATCTCTTTGACCAGCTTGTTGATGCTTCTGTTTTCTCTCAGCTCGATCTAGCCACCGGATTCCATCAGCTTAGAGTGGCTGAGGATAGTATTGATAAGACTGCGTTTAGGACTCCAGATGGATTCTTTGAATGGCTAGTCATGCCGTTCGGTTTGACTAATGCACCCGCATACTTTGTTGATTTGATGAGTAGGGTGTTCAGGGAGTTCCTTAACAAGTTTGTGGTTGTCTTCGTGGATGATATTCTGGTCTTCTCTAAGGACGAGGAAGAGCATGCTACACACCTCAAGGAGGTTATGGGTACGCTTAGAGCTCATCAGTTGAAAGCCAAGTTCTCTAAATTCCATTTCTGGAGAAGGGAAGTTCGGTTCCTTGGGCATATAGTTTCAAAGCAGGGCTTAGCTGTGGATCCCGCTAAAGTGGTGGCGGTACAAGACTGGAAAGTCCTGAAGAATGCAACTGAAGTGAGAATCTTTCTCGGTCTGGCAGGATTTTATAGGAAGTTCATTAAGGACTTCGCTAGGATTTCAGCCCCTCTTACTAAGTTAACAAAGAACTTAGTCTTTGCATGGGACTTAGAGTGTGAGCTTGTTTTCAAAGGCTCAAGAAAGCCCTCACCACAGCTCCAGTACTAGCATTACCCGATGGAGGGAAGTTGTTTACCATGTACACCGATGCATGTGGCACGGGATTAGGCGCTGTCCTGATGCAAGAAGGGAGAGTGATATGCTTTGGGGGTAGGCAACTCAAAGTTCATGAGAAGAACTATCCCACTCATGATTTGGAGTTGGCGGCGATCGTCTTTGCACTCAAATCCTGGTGCCACTATCTTCTAGGCGAAAGGTTTGAGTTGTATACTGATCACAGGTCGCTCAAGTACCTCTTATCGCAAAAAGATTTGAATCTAAGGCAGCAAAGGTGGATGGAATTCTTGGCATCATATGACTTCGAGATAGCTTATACCCCTGCAAGGGTAATGTTGTGGCGGATGCGCTAAGTAGAAGAAGGTTGACTTTGAGTCCCTTGTTAGTTGAGATGAAGAGCCTAAAGTTCTTGGCAACCTTTGATTTTACACCAGCTGTTGAGTCGATGACTGGTTCGTTAGCATCCCTTGAGCTTAGACCTACACTTCTTGATCAAGTTGGGGCTTCACAGAGGGAAGACCCGCAGATAGTCGAGATCATGGACAAGTTGATTCGGGGTGAGACGTCAAGTCACCTCGCTAGATATACTATTGATGACAAGGGATGGCTAAGGTGTGATGGAAGACTATGTGTCCCACGAGTGGGAGACTTAGTAAATAAAGTTCTTGAGGGGGCGCATCACTCGAGGATGACCATACATCCCGGAGGGGATAAGATGTACCGGGATATGAAGCGCATTTTCTTTTGGGATGGGATGAAAACGGATTTGACAGAGTTTGTTTCTAGATGCATTGTTTGCCAGCAAGTAAAGGCCGAGTCGAAGAAGCCCGGTGGGCTACTGCATCCATTGGAGGTCCCGCTATGGAAGTGGGAAAGTATCTCTATGGATTTTGTGGATGGATTGACGAGATCAAAAAAGGGGAATACTAGCATATGGGTCATAGTGGATAGACTCACGAAGAGCGCCCATTTTATTCCAGTGAAGAGCAAGAGGACCGCATCATGGCTAGCATCTGTTTATCTTCGAGAGATAGTGGATTGCATGGAGTTCCTTCTAGCATAGTTAGCGATCGTGACCCAATCTTCACTAGCCAGTTCTGGAATAGTTTGCAAGAAGCGATGGGTACGCGATTGAATCTAAGTACGACCTATCACCCACAGACGGATGGCCAGACCAAAAGGGTGAATAGGGTACTAGAAGATCTGTTGAGGCTATGCATTCTTCACTTTGGTGGCACTTGGGAAGACCACCTTCCTCTCGTAGAGTTTGCTTATAATAACAACTACCAAGCAAGCATAGGGATGACCCCATTCTAAGCTTTGTATGGGAGGCCGTGCAGGTCACCAACATGTTGGTGGGAGACAACGGATAAGCTTATACTTGGGCCCGACATGATAAGGGACACATCCGAGAAGGTTGAGTTGATCGAAGGCGGATGAAAGCATCCCAAGACAGACAGAAATCCTATGTAGACAAGCGAAGGACAGACTAAGAGTTTGAAGTTGGAGATATGGTCTTTGTGAAGGTTTCTCCTTTGCGAAATGTGGTTCGTTTTGGAGTAGTTGGGAAGCTGGCACCAAGGTTTGTAGGACCCTTACCTATCATAGAGAGGATTGGGAAGATAGCTTATAAGGTGGAATTGCCCGAGAAGCTGGCCGGAGTGCACAATGTTTTTCATGTCTCGCATCTCTGAAAGTGCCTACATGAGTCAGCCGAGGTAGTTGAGCCTAGTATTCTTAAAGACGTGGAGGTAGAGAAAGAGGCAACCCTGAGGCGAGCTCCGATTCGTATCTTGGGAACGGAGATCAAGAATTTAAGGAATCGAGAAGCCAAGTTAGTAAAGGTTCAGTGGAGTGAAGCCGAAGAGGACGCAACTTGGGAAACCGAGGAGTAGATGGGCGCGCTTCTCCCATTTCTTTTTGAGGGTACATTCTCAATCTCTTTTCTTAAAAGCTAGCATATCTATCTTTTGCTATCCATGTTTATCTGGTTACTTCGTTAATCCTGTCATGAGAACCTTAGGTAGAAACCCTTTGGATGAAACATGTATTTGAAACATGTTATGCTTGATGTTTGCAAGTGGTTGCAAGTGTTTGCAAGTGGATACTCGTGGATGCATGATACACATTAGGCACTAAGATCGGCTCACACACTTTCATATTGCACATGCATGAGTGCTTATACTTATTCATGGATGAAACTTGTTTTGCTATCACGTGGATGTTGCATATGGATGAATGTTATGTGCACTCATGTAGAGATTATGAATTATGTTAGGAATTTGCATACAAATGGACTCATTTCACTAACATACTTTGCATTAAGGAGGTTTACTAAATCAGTAACCGCCTGATTTTCGCATTAGATAAGTACATATACACACACCTATCGCACATGATCATACAACATTTAGAATCTTTTAAGGACAATGACTGCTCGTGGATGATGTTTTGAGTAGATGGATGATGGATGGTAGGATACGTTCTTCCTGACTTGAAGATTTCGGGGACGAAATCCATTAAGGTGGGGAGAATGTAACAACCCGTATTTTGAATAACATGTTATAACATTAATCAAGGCAGAATTAAATGTTAAAGTCTGAATCAAGGGAAACGGGCTGTGCCATTGCGTTCGTCTCGGAAAAATACGCGAAATAGAGTCTGAGTTTTCGAAAATCGGAGTCCGTATGACCCAGTTATGGCCCGTCGAAGTTTTCAAAAAATCCAGAGTTTAAAAACAGTTCGAAAATCAAATCTGGAGCCAAACAGACTGGGCGGAAAAATTTCCCGCCTAGCCCCAAGTCGACTGGGGAGTCGACTTGGTAGTCGACTTGCCCCAGCTGGTGTCGACTGCCTAGTTGACACCCCTGTCGACCTGGGTGGTCGGGCCAGTTTGGCCTGGTGCACCTGTTTTGGCTCCTAGGTCTTGTTTTGTTGGCTTGTGACGTGATTTGATGGCTCAGATCTGAATTAGGGTTAATCCTATGGCCTAAACTAACCTAAACTTCTATATAAGCACCGTTAGACCTACCCTAAACCTTCATTAATCATTCCTCCAACTAAATTCAGCCAAAATGCTCCCTAATCATGGCCTACATCTTCATCTTGAGAGCTTCTAAGGCAAAAAGGAGCCATCTTTCTTCATCAAATCAAAGGAGCTACTTATTCTCAAGGCTATTTGTGTTGCTACATCATTCCTAGAGCTTCTACAACATCTCTATCTTGTTCTATTTGGTTCTAGTTCTCATAGCCACGCTTTGTAAGCCCCACTCTACTCTTAGATTTAAACTATGAAGTTAATATGATCATGTAGCAAGTTGAAATGAGACTTTTGGATATAATACTTGTCTTGGGGGCTATATTTGTATTCATAGATCCATTTATGACTCTTTTGATCTATGATTGTGGCACTATCATGAACCTAGTATCATTTACCTTGATTTTTGGGTAGAAAGCTATGAGCTTTATTTGGTGGTTATGCATAATGCAACATAGAACTTGGTAGTTATGCATAAATGCAACATAGAACCATCTTAAAACCTTGATGTTAACTTGCATATGATGTTGAACTACATGTTACCCACAAGTTTATCACTCTATGACAACTATTATCATGTTTCACCTTTGCCTATGATGTTGAACTACATGCTAGTTTATTTGCTAAGTTTGATGTCATGCATGTTTTGAGGCCAATAACCTTATATGCTAGTTATGATGAACACCTTTGCCTCAAATATCATCATGTTTCACTTATGACCAAATTTACCACTTTATGCCCAACTTATCATATCATTATGTTCCCCCGTTTTGATCTATTTGTGTTGATGCGAACTTACGTGCGATGGGGTTACGTTATTGGTAAACTTAAATGACATGAAACATGACTTGAAAATATGACATGTGATTATGCTTGAAAACATGAACGTGGACATGTCATGTAGAAAACATGAAAGTGGCCAACTCGAGGTTGGGTTGAGTTCGTAGCATAAATCTACCCGGAACCGACCGGCTTAACTAGTAGCTACAAACAATAGGACCCAATGTGAGTAGTTGGTCATATCGCACTTAAAACCCGAGGTTAGACTAGGTTGTGGTGTAAAGCTACCGGACCCGCCCGGCTTAACTAGTAACCACAACAAAGTCTTATGTGAGAGGTTGGGGTGCATTAAGTAATTAATGCCACATGGTAGGGTTAAGTCATGGACCACTTGAATACTTAACCAATTAAACACGATGGATTGTTGGGGTTAAGTCATGAACCACTTGGGTATACTTAACCAACTTGATACATGGTTTGGATAGGGTTAACCACACTTAACCCATTAGAAACCCTAGTTTGCGGGGCCCTTTTCAGCGGTAACCCACCAGGGAGTATCGGGATACCCTAGGGACTAGGCTAGGGGTGGGGCACGATTACTGGGATGATTGTAAGTGACCAAAAGGGATGGCTAGGTAGGTGGGCCATTGTAGATTCCGGCGGACTATGGTCGTGCACATAGTCCGGGGATGAAAGACAGACATGGGCACCAGTAGGCTTGGACTGTGCATGCTTGTTTTGTGTCAGTGGTTGGCACCCTAGGGCCCGGATACACCTTAGGGTGGACCTTTCATAGTCGACTACATCTCGCGGTTGGGCCGTATGACACCGACACTTGACGAGTTAGGCATATAGGGAGCCGATCGACTAGTCCGTGTAGTTGGACCTTGATTTAGGTCATCTCATGATGTTGGGCCAATTTTGGGCCAAGGGATCATTTCTTGTTTATACTTGACATGGATTAGAATACTAGTACACTTGGTGCAACTTAACCTTGTATATGCGATGCCACACTTGATCTATCTTGTTAACTTTTCACCATGCCAGTTTAGTTATCATCCTATGTTTCATCTCTGTTTTACATGTCCTGTTAACTTTATTAGTTTTTATACTAATAGTAGGTAGGACTTGCCAGTCTTTATGACTGACCCGTTTTCCTTTCGCTTCTTTTCTTCCGTCCCCCCCCCAGGTTCTCAGGGTGGGACTAGCACCTAGCTTGGATCTTTAGCTTGCTTTCTGGATTGCTCATGTACGGTTTGGACTTGAGCTCGCTATGACTTTACCACGTCTACTTTGGGGATAGTTTACTTTATGTTATTTCCAGTTTTCAGTTTATGTTTCTAGACTTGTAGTAGTTGGAAAATAACGACTTAGCACTTTTGATGTAAGTTGACGATGGTTTTGAAATAGTAGTTTTATCCGCTGCTTTATTTACTCTGTTTTACTTATATGTCCTGTCTTGTGATATCTTCATGCATGTTTACCTTGTCCAACACCCCTCCAAAGCCAGTGTACTTGCAAGAGTGACCCTGGCGGAGGTGGGGTGTTACAAGTTGAAGGTAACGATACCCTCGGGAGAAGCAGAAATAGTGACAGCATTAGAATCAGTAGCAAAGGTGGTGGGGTCAGAAATTTCTTGACTAACAATTCTAGCAGTTGCTTCCCGAGAGAGAAGCAGAAACATCATGTTTCAATCTTTTAGCTGGAGGCTTAACGATCGATTCGGCCGACCTCTTAGTAACAACGACAATAGATTGATCTGGAGCAACAATGGGAGTTACAACTTCAGAAGCCAAGGCCCCTAAACAAAAAATGAATACAAGGGTAAATTCAGGAATGAATATACTATGAATTAAAGCTGCTCCAAAAACAAAGTGGCTATTCCAATAAGGATACCTAGAAACAAAGGAGACGAAGTAGTAAACATGTCCGAGCCTAAAGTCAAATGCTTGGATCCTAAGAAATGAATAGATGGACGTCCTAGGCTATTTCACCCATCAGGAAGAAGATTGTATTGACGCAATTTAACCGAGGTCAACAAGATTGACTGACTCCGGGGCTTTTCGAATGCTTTGGAGATAATTTCAAGCACGCGAGACTCAATCTTTGTTAAAACAACCCTCTTGGAAGTAGGATCTGGAAAGAAAGAAAAAAAATCAAACAACGCCTAGGAAAAGTACGATTACTCATAAGCAAGTAGAGGAACTCTCTGTGATATGCAAAATTGCTGTAATGCCAATAGTGCATCTAATGAAAAAGAACCGATCTTCCATGGGTTTAGTCTTACTAAAACTATCTTTAATAATTTTCTTCGAAGGACTGGCACGTGGAAAAAACGAGCCTGCTCCTTTCGAAAATTGCACCAAATACTGAATGAGATTGGAAGTAAGGGAAGCCTGGTCCGATTCGAGTGCCAGAACTTCGATACACAGAAGTGAAGTATAGATGTCAAGAAGAAATTGGATAGATGAGATTCCTAGGACTCGTAAGAGTAGAGATATAAAGGTCGAAAAGGGAAAGAAGCCCTCATGCCAAATGTGAATGGCAGAATATGCAAAATAACCTTCTGGAGGATTTATGATATCATCCCGACTGGTGGCAGGAATGGCATCTACATCAGACGTCCCAAAGCAATCAAGAATGAAATTTACTTCATCCTGAGAAGTGATTAGAGATTTCTTCAAAGTAAATGTTTTCTTTATCCAAAAGGTTCTAGGAGCGCCAGACTTCGATTGGCTATAGCTCTTTTTGCTGGACATAATGCAGCCAGGTGATATAATTTCATAACACATGCATTAGTATCACACCCCTCTATACAAAATGGGTGGACAACACGAAAACCTATTAATGCTAGAAATTCAAACTATTGCATGTCCGGATAGTCCTAAATATTAATCTAGACACAATTCATGCAAGATTTGCGTTCACTTAGAAACAGTCAATCCCTTAGTGATGACAAAATTATTCATTCTGACACCGAAGACAAAAAGAGGCGTAAGAATGGTGCAGGGAAGATTAAAAGAAATTGGTAACAGTTGAACCGAGACCAGATGTTCGTAAGTCATCACCAAAAGCCTGATTGGACTTCAGCACCGACACAAGTGAGATCAAGGACGAAAGGTTATAGCAATAAAGCTCTTAGACTTTACCGACACCATCTCTTTGACAGCCCTTCCGGATGATTCACTACTTCCGGGCTAATCCAATACTTACCTATTAAACAAATGCATAAATTTGTGTTAGTAAAGTCAGACAAACAAGTTGATGACATTGACGATGAATTCACCGGCACCGAAGGTCTAAATTTCACTTTATAGCAGTAAATAACCTATTTTATGAAAATTGTGCATCTCGAATCCTGAAGAAATTACATTGGGGAAAAGAGTATTCGTATAGTTCACCATGAATCGCGATCTGAATTGCGTATGATTGAATAACTTGTATTTCACATGTAAAATCCTAATTGATTTAGATGTTATGCTTAAATTTCTGCTTATACTTAAAGTAAGAATACTTACTAAGGATTGAGCCTGAAATTCTCTAAAAGCTTTGATAATTCCCGATGAACAGTAATTTGCTTTGAGAAATTAATGTTGCAGGTAAAAGAGTGAAGAAGAATGAGAGGTAGTAATTATGCCAAATTACTTCTAATCCAAGCTGTGCAGGCCGAAACCAATCAACGGGTCCGATCGAGGAAAATCAAGAGACAGAGAATCAAAACGCTGAAGGTACATCAAAGTCTGACTTGGAATGTCGAAAATACCCCTTCATAAGGGGGAAGGGGCAAATGTTACTATAAAAAACAACTCTGAGAAAGGTTGACGATGAAGGGGTATCAAACTGTCACAGACCAAGGAAAGTAATCCGTAAGAAGAAGCTAAGCACAGGGAAAAACCGAGAGCCTAAGAGAAGTATTCGGAACGGAAAGCAACCGACACCCTCAAAAAAGAAGGAACAGCAAATCCAGTACGAAGAGAGATTACCAGTTGGGTAATTCCGGCAAGAAGGATAATCGACAAGAAGTCAATCAAAACCGGGAGCCAATAAAGAGAAAGACAAGGGACACTGCAACCTGAGACCCATAAGGACGAAAGGGGTATCGATATTAACTTGCTTAATGCCAATACACTAATAAAAAAAAGCACCGAAAGCACCACTCCGGAAGGCCAAGATACATTTCATAGATTTACCAAAAGGTAAGCCAAAACCTTGGAAAGAGACAAGCTATCCACACTAATCTACTTAGTGTCGATACTGACAGGGGTGGAGGATCTGGTAACCACCCACTTAAATCATGAAGCCAAGTTCCACGAAGGATTAAATGTAAGAACGAAAGCTCATGACCGGAAGATTATATTCGGAAGCCCGTATCTGGAAGCCTAAAGCATTCTGAAAGCTACCCACACCAACAGGTTTGGTATCAATGCAAAGAAGATGGACATGACATCAAAAAGCAGTTCCAGAGGTCAAGACCATCCTTCCGAGAGCCAGAACAGGCACCCTAAAAGGCCTCAAGTAAAACCTAAAGAGCGGCTGAGAGCCAAAGCAAGCGGGACCCAAGGGAAAGGCAGCCGATAGAGGCTTCTGCTGGCCCAAGAACAAAAGGGGCCCTGATATGTCTATAAATAAGACCCCAGGGGTCTCATTTTCCGACTATTTTCTCATTTCTCATTCTTGTACTCTCTTTCCCTAGAGTAAACCCTAATTTCTAAATTAATTTGGGGATTTCTGTTGTAATCACCAAAATCAATAAAGAGTGGATCAATACTTAGCATATTTTCTTATGAGTTTCTTATGTGATTTCTTAGCTATCTTCAGTGCAACATGTTTTTTGCTTTCTATATGCTCAAGAGTTCCTACTCAAGGCTAGACCAGGGCTGTCAATTTCCTACACGACCCGAAACCCAACCCGAAACCCGCATGGAAATTAGCAGGTTAACCCGACCCGTTTAGTTGGCGATCATTTTTGGGTCAACCCGAATTTGACCCGCTTATAAACGGGTGGGTTTAGGGTTGACCCACTAACCCGATTTTGACCCGCCAAACCCGATTATATGATGTATCTCTTCCATACTGTTAGTCTTTTATGTATGCTGTTAGTGTTAGTCTTTTATGTATGCAGTAACCAGTATGCTCATATATTCTTTTGTAAGCTATAATACTTTACTAGTTTATTCTTGTATGTTGTTAGTTATATTTTACTTATAACAACTGTATATCTTCCATACTGCTATTTTTTTTATCTGTGCAATATGCTCATTTATTCTTACGTATGGAGACTGATTTTTGGATATGGTGATTTTATGCTTTATATATGTGATGCATGTTGATGATTTTGTAACTTGTTGCCTATTGGTGATTTTGTAATTTGTTGACTATCGTTAATTATATAACAGTACTGCTTGTTGGTGATTTGGTTATTTTGCCTTTTATATTAGAGGGCGATATTTGCCAACGGGTCAAACGGGTAAACCCAACACGACCTGTTTAGTTAAACGGGTTACACGGGCCGGGTCGGGTCAACCTGTTTATAAACGGGTCGAGTTAGGGTTGAGAAAAATGACCCGTTTAATATTAACCCGAATCCGACCAGTTTATAAATCAACCTGAACCCAACTTGACCCGACCCGAACCCGACCCAACACGAAACGACCCATTGACAGCCCTAGGCTAGACCCTTTCGCAAAGTTAGCCTGGAACCCCTTTCGATGGGCCGTTTAGCCCTTAATGGGGGTTGAGTTTATGAATCCTTTGTCCCAAGAAAACTATTGGTTTTTGAGTCGCTTAAGCGTGATGCTCACTCTTTGAGGGAAGAGTAACTAATCTTTTGGGCTCTAAACCTTGATAACTAGGAAACAGTGAACTAACTTAGACTCGTGAAAGCTAAATAACCATATTTCCCTCTTAGGTCCACTTCCATAGACCTATCTCCGGTGTTGAAAAAAAAATCATTAACATTTTGACGCTAGAAGGAGGGCTTGAACCTCCGACCTTGTGGTTAAACTTACCCTATATCTAACTGCGTTGTTTTGTCCCCGGTTGGACTAAGCTTTGAAGAAGCATACATCATGAACAGAAGGTCTCCACGAGTAACTAATAGGTTCCCCATAGTTACATTAAGTATTAACAAGGTATGGATAGTCGAGAAGGTTAAGTTAGAAGCCTTGCGAATTCAAGATAAAGAAAGAGATGTAGAGCCTTATGACCCTGATCATTGGAGCATCAATCGATTCCATTTGGGACCAACCCCAATCTTTTCCCTAAGAAATTCTACAATGGAATGAAACCCCTTTCTTCATATCAGAAAAGACATCCAAACACAGGCTAGGGGAACGATATTTAAGCAGAGAATTGAGAAAGGTTTCATTTATCCTACTGCAAAAGAGTTTAAAAGGGGAATAATCTTGCGCCAAGACATAGCTAGAAGAAAATTCAATGATAAAAAGGAGATAATGGAATCAAATGGTAAAAAGGCTAAGTTGCAATGTCGAAAGAAAGCTTTCGAGTCAAGGTTACCAAAAGGGTTTGAGCTCACTACGTCAATTAAGGGTATCTACTTCCTAACTAAGCACGAGTTAAACTTTTGGCCATCATCAAAGAAGAAACCCAAGAACGAAGCTAATTTGGGAGGGCTTTATTGCTACTACCATACGATGAATGGACATGAAACCAACCATTGTAGAGTCTAAGAGGGGATGATAATCAACTTCTTTAGCCAAGGAAATATACACAGATATGTAAAGAAATCATAGCTAACAACAATAATAGATTCTTTGAGAAAAGGACTGACTACACAACTAAGGGTACGAAAACCCTCTCGAAACTCGAGATAAGTCAAGGCGGGTCAAATCACAAATGGATGAAAACCCTTATTACCGCCGAGTTAACCAGGGAAAGACACTCCCCGAAGGGGGAGGTGGTGTGTAAGTCTTTCTCCATGCCAAAATCAGAAGGGGCCAGGTTAAAGCATAAAAAAAACGTAAGCCTCCGACCCACACCAAAAATGGTCGTGACGGAGGATCTAATTAGCATGCCCTACTTATGCTCCCAGAAGAGTGCGCCTTGCCTCTGCTATGAACTAAGCACGTCCTACCTCTTCTCATAGAAGAGCACGTCGTACCTCTGATTATGTCCCACGTTACCCGCAGAAGGGAACACAAACGCTTATCATTGCCTACGATGGCCAGGATAAGGCATCCCTTGGATGTGGGTGAAGCGTAAGCCTCTATCGCTGCCTATGATGGCCAGGGTAGAGCATCGAAAGAGTAATCCATAAGTCCGCGTCTATTGTCCCGGTTTAAGCATCCAAGATATTTTCATTGCCTACAACGGTCAGGATAAGGCACCTCCAGGAGGGAGGTCAGTAAGTCCTTGGGGCCTGCTTGTGGATAAGCTATCCAGGTGCACCGGACGCATAGGCCCTCAGAGTGGCCAACAAAGAACGTACATCCTCTTCTTCGATAACCAAAAGCCAAGAGAGTGGCTCAGAAAGCACGTACATCCTCTGCTACTAAAATCAAACCCAGAGGGGAAAACAAAACTAATTACTAGAAATGGGTTTCTGGTCTTCTATTAAATACCTGATTCTGGGTTAGTTCGGGATATCTATTAAATACTCAAACCTGGGTTAGTTCTAGACTTCTATTAAATACCCGAATTTGGGTTAGTTTGGGATTTCTGTTAAAATACCAAAAATGAGTTCCTGGTTCTTTACTAAGCAACCGGAATCTCGGTTGGATCTAAACTTCTATTATTACCGGAGGAAAATTCCCGGATTTCATCCTAAAATTCTGATTTTGAATATGGAACAAAGCTTGCAGTCATTACCAGAAATGGCGCTCAGACCGTCTATTCTTAGAACTCTCATTTGGATTACGAAGACTTAAAGTTTCACTCCCGAAGAGGGAACAATAAAACAAAACTTAAGAGGAAAATTCAAAGCCAATCATCAAAGGGCTTTCAAACAAATATAGCCGTCTTCCATCTTATTCAGGAAGGTTTCTTAAACCTCTTATGAACAAATTATTATTATTTCTATTCAATATCAGCAATAAGTCACATGATAAGTAACATCACGATTTACAAGTTTATTTACAAGAATTGCATCATTGACTATTTAAATTTGGATATGTATACATTTCAATTACAAACACTATCAAATGTCCTGCCTCCCTACATCCTCTAGTAAAGGGGGATTGATGACATGACGAATTGCGATGCTTAGGAGCTTGTTAAGTTTTCTCACCTTTCTGCTAACTTCACCAAGGTTGTTAGAGGGTTTAACCTAAAGTTTCAAAGCCCTATCATAAGCTCTGCAAATAGCCCTAGGAGACTTATTTCCTTTCTCTAACTCAAAAACGTTTATACACAAATCTTGTTTTCCCTTTATAAATGCCTGATTTAATCGACGCACAAGTTAACATGGTCGAATGTATCCTCAATCAATTTGGTGTCATAGATGCTCATCATCTCAGCTATCACTCTTTTGCACCAATAAAAAACGACTGATTCTTCTAACCCTCGAGGGGGAGGGGGCTTCTTCAGATAAAAATACTTATAAGGGGGTTAGGCCCTAGGCTAAGTCATGGCACTGGAATGCTGAGACACCGTTATGATAATATGTTTTTGAAGGAATATTCCCACGTCCTGCATTTTGCGTTAACATTGTCTAACTCAATCTCCAAGTTAGTGACACATTGGCGTAAACCTCTTAACTCATCCTCGAAATCGATAGATGGTTTGGTCCTTATATACTTCCTTAATCCAAGAATAACTCTGTCCTTTCCCTCTAGTTAACCTTTCAAGATATATATTCTCTTGTTCAAATGCTTGATAGATAAAATTTGAAATAAGATCGTTCTCTCTCGAGATGTAGAGGGGACCTCTTTTGCTTGTAACGCATCCTCTTGAGACAGGAAGGTTTCATGGTGGTCCACGTACTCACAAGAATAAAGAGTAGTTATGCATAAATCTTTTTACTCACAAGAATAGTGCCATATTTCTATGTGTAAGCTTTGCATAAATTTTGTTCAAAACCAATTTTCCATGGCTTTAATGAACACACGAACCATAAAAAGTTTCAAGGGTTCATATTCACGTATCAATACACTTATTGTTTACAAATCAACTCGGTATGTTCAATTCTAAGTCTTTTTAAGGTCGCCTCACAATCTTCACCTTGGAAATTAAAGAAGAGTTGAGGGAATTTCGTGTAAACACTCTTAAGAGCTCTTAGAAAATGTTTCCTTCCGAAAATATGAGGTGTTGTTGTTGAAATTTCCTTTCTCAGCTTAAAGGTCAAATGTAATGCGTCTTCATGGTAAATAAAGTTCTGTCATAATATTAGTCGAGGAATCAGTAATCATAAGTAATAATTGGAATTAGAAAAAAAAATGTACCTTCACAACATCAAGTTTACAAATATTCCTCCTGCTCATACAAAATCGACCTCTTAAACAGTTGAGCAATAAACCTATCCTTGTTATACTCAAGCTTTTCTAGGGGAAGATACCTGGGAAGTGAAATTTCGAGGTTCCAACAAGCCCCGGTGTAACTCATATAAATATAGCCTATGAAGACGACATATTCAACCTCCACTATGCTCACCTAGAAAGGAAAAGTCCACGGTCGCATATCGTTTATAAACTTCATATAAGAAGTTAACTAAGATATCTCTATCCTCAATCAACATCCAATATAAGGTCATCAGCTCCCCGTTCTCTTCCTGATGGATTTCCCTATGTTTACGGGATTTCCTTAGTCTGGGTGCAGCCTTGTGCTCCTTGTAGTGCATAAGCTTAGAAGTGTTCTTCTCTAAATCATGATATCTCCGAGATAATGCATTATAATATCGTAACAACCTTCCTCGCTCTATATAGGATCGAGTTATTTCCTTTTGTTTTTCATCTAATTCTGCTCTAAATTGTGTGATGATATTTCTTTTGGTCTATTCAACGTAATGAAAGGAAACTATTTACCACCATATACCTAAGAAAGGGAAAAGCATTGCAAGAACAAAAACTGTACCTTAGGAGGAGAAACCTTAAGTTGAGTATGTCGTTCTCTTCCTGAGGGTCCAGAAGTATCACATTTATTAATCAGAGGAGTGTCAGAGTCTCGAGAAGCATAATCACCTACAATATCAGAACTGGTCCTTCGGGAATAAGGCGAAACCCCAGTAGCTACGGAAGGATCATTCCCATCCTTATCATACTCATCTCGACGGTCATCACCATCGGGTCCACCATTTTCGCCATCTCCATCATCGCCAGCAAAAGCTGAATACTCCTCTTCATTACCATAATCATCAGAAAGGTAATTAATATATAAGAGATCTTCAGCCTTGAATTGCCATTCTTTGACATCTCGACTTCTTGCTTGCCTAACCTAATCCTTTCCATTAGCTTATCCCTAATGAAGGGAGGGACATTAGTAGTTTGCATCTCATGAAGAATCCGAAGGTTATCAGAAAAAATGTGAACTAAGGCATCTTCATAATATTCAGTCTTGATCTGGGGATGATGAACTTGCCAAAAGTCAGAAATTCTTCCCTTGGCCTCGTAAATTATCTATGCCGTATGGGAGATCTTCCCATCCTTCCTTTTAAGTTCGTCGGCATGACTGATCACATTTTCTCCTATTTGGTGCTCGAAGACCGAAACATTGTCAGGTAATAAATTCTTCGCATGCCTTTCTTTTTCATGAACTGCTTTGACGTGTTCAAGGGAAGCTTTCAACCTCCCGCATTTGTCAATTAAGCCTCATTAGCTTCCCGGAGTCGAGTAACCTCGGGAGAAGATGAAGAAGGAGTTGCTTTAGACAAAAGCCATCTTTTAGTAACCTGGGATATCTAATTAGCCATCATAACAAATTAAAGACAAAAGAAAGATTAAGAAAGAAAAATCTACACTAATAGCTACCGATTGATTAAATGTTGATAAAAATCCTCCTCGCTTGAAGAAGTTGAAGGTAGCAAATTGTTCGTAACTTCAGGACAAGAAAGAGAGCTTCACAGGGTCATCAATGCTCATTGGGGGTACATGAAGCCTTGGGGGTCGGCATGTTGAGAAGTGGGAGTTTGGGTCATGGCACATTTGTCTTTTCCTAACATACTCAGAAGGGTCGATAGTAAACACGACCCCCACATTCACAGTCAGAAGTACCCTCTGGAGAAGCAGAAATAATGACAGCATTAGAAACGGTAGTAAAGGCAGTGGGGTCCGACATTTCTTGACCAACGATTCTAACAGTAGCATCGCGAGAGAGAAGAAGAAACATCATGTTTCAATCTTTTAGCTAGAGGCTCAATGATCGATTCGGCCAACCTCTAGATAGCAGCAGCAGTAGATTGATCTAGGGCATCGATAGGAGTTACAACTTCAGAAGCCATGGCCCCTGAACAAAAAATGAATACAAGGGTAAATTTAGGAATGAATATCCTGCGAATTAAAGATGCTCCAAAAAGAAAGTGGCTATCCCAATAAGGATACTTGGAAACAAGGGAGACGAAGTAGTAAACACATCCGAGCCTAAAGTCAAATGCTTTGATCTTAATAAATGAATAGGTGGACGTCCTACGATATTTTGCCCATTAGGAAGAAGATTGTATTGACGCAATTTAAGCGAGGTCAATAAGGTTGACCGACTCCGGGGCTTTTAGAATGCTTTGGAGATAATTTCAAGCGCGCGAGACTCACTCTCCGTTAAAGCAACCCTCTTGGTAGTAGGATTTGGAAAGAAATAAAAATCAAACAAAGCCTAAGAAAAGTATGATTACTCATAAGCAAATAGGTGAACTCACTGAGATCTGCAAAACTGCCTAAAATGCCAGTAGGGCCTCTAATGAAAAAGAACTGATCTTCCTAGGGTTTAGTCTTACTAAAACTATTGCTAATAATTTTCTTCGATGGACTGGCACGTAAAATAGGAGAGTCTGCTCCTTTAAAAAATTGCACCAAATGCTGAATGAAATTGGAAATAAGTGAAGCCTGGCCCAGTTCGAGTGCCGGAACTTCGAGACATAGAACTAAAGTATATGTGTCTGGCAGAAGTTGGACAGGTGTGATTCCCAGGTCCCGTAAGAGTCGAGATATAAAAGTCAAAAAAGAAAAGAATCCCCCATGCCAAATGTGGATGGAAGAATATGCAAAATAACCTTCTAGAGGATTTCTGATATCATCCCGAATGGTGGCAGGAATGGAATCTACATCTTACATCCCAAAGCTTTCTAGAATGGAATTGACTTCATCCTGAGAAGTTATTAGCGTTTTCTTCAAAGTAAATGTTTTCTTTTTCCAAAAGGTGAATAGAGCTCTTTTTTTCGGACATAACGCTGTCAGGTGATATAATTTCATCACACATGTGTTAGTATCACATCCTTCTATACAAAATGGGTGGACAACACGAAAACCTATTAATGCTAAAAATTCAAATAATTGCATGTCCGTATAGTCCTAAATATTAATCTAGACACAATTCACGCAAGATTTGCATTCACTTAGAAACAATCAAGCCCTTAGTGATGAAAAAATTATTCATCCTGGCACCGAAGACAAAAAGAGGCGTAAGAATGGTGTCAGGAAGATTAAATGAAACTGGTGACGGTTGAACCGAGACCAAATGGTCCTAAGTCATCACCCAAAGCCTGATTGGCCTTCGGGACCAACACACTAAGATCAAAGTCAAAAATTTATAGTAATAAAGCTCTTAGACTTTACTGACACCATCTCTTCGACAGCCCTTCCGGATGATTCACTACTTCCGGGCTAATCAGATACTTACATATTAAACAAATGCATAAATTGGTGTCAGTAAAGTCAGGACAAACAAGTTGATGACATTGGCGATGAGTTTTGCCGACACCATACGCATAAATTTCACTTTATAATAGTAAATAACATATCTTGTGAAAATTGGGTATCTCGAATCCCCAAGAAATTACAATGGGGAAAAGAGCATTTGTATAGCTCACCATGAATCGTGATCTAAATTTCCTATGATTGAATAACCTATATTTCACATGCAAAACCCTAATTGATTTAGATGTTATGCTTAAATTTCTGCTTATAAATAAAGTAAGAATACTTACGAAGGATAGAACCTGGAATTCTCGAAAAGCTTTGATAATTATCGATGAACAGTAATCCAGTTTGAGAAATTGATGTTGCAAGTAAAAGAGTGAAGAAGAAGGAGAGGCAGTAATTATGCCAAATTTCTTCTAATCCAAGCCGTACAGGCCGAAACCAATCAACGGGTCCGATCGAGGAAGATCAAGAGACAGAGAATCAAAATGCTAAAGGGGCATCGAAGTTTGACTTGAAAAGTTGAAAATACCCTTTCTCAAGGGGAGGGGAAAATGTTACTACCAAAATTAACTCCGAGACAAGATGACGATAAAGGGGTATCAGACCGTCCCAGTCAAAGAAAAGTAATCCGTAAGCAGAGGGTAAACACATGGTAAAACCGAGAGCCTAAGAGAAGGGCAAGCAACCGGCACCCTCAGCAAAGAAGGAACCTCAAATCCAGTACGAAGAGAGATTACCGGTTGGGTAATTCCTGCAAGAAGGATAACAGACAAGATGTTATCCAAAACCGGGAGCTAATAAAGAGAAAGGCCAGGGACACTGCAGCTCGAGAATAAGAAGGACGAAAAGACTATCGACATTAACTTGCTTAATACCGATACATTAAGAAACGAAAAGCACCAAAAGCACCCCTCCGGAAGGCCGAGATACATTCCACAGATTTACCGAAAGGCAAGCCGAAACCTCGGAAAGAGACAAGCTATCCACACTAATCTACTTAGTCTCGATACCGACAGGGGTGGTGGACCCGGTAACCACCCACTTAAATCATGAAGCCAAGTTCCACAAAGGATTAATAGTAAGAATGAAAGCTCACGACCGAAAGTCTATATTCGAAAGCCTATATCCGGAAGCCTAAAGCATTCCGAAAGCTACCCACACCGACAGGTTCAGTGTCAATGCAAAGAAGATAGACATGACATAAAAAAGCATTTCCAGAGACTGGGACCATCCTTCCGAGAGCCAGAACCGGCACCCTAAAAGGCCTTTAGTAAAACCTAAAGAGCGGCCGAGAGCCAAAGCAACTGGGACCGAAGGGAAAGGAGACCGACATGGGCTTGTGCTGGCCCAATAACAAAAGGGGCCCCGATTTGTCTATAAATAAGACCCCGAGGGTCTCATTTTCGGGGAGATTTTCTCATTTCTCATTCTTGTACTCTCTTTCTCTAGAGTAAAACCTAATTTCTAAATCGATTTGGGAATTTCTATTGTAATCACTAAGATCAATAAAGAGTTGATCAACACTTAGAATTTTTTCTTATGAGTTTCTTATGTGATTTCTTAGCTATCTTCAGTGCAACATGCTATATGCTTTCTACATGCTCACGAGTTCCTACTCAAGGCTAGACCCTTTTGCAATGTGAGTGTGAAACCCCTTCCTAAAAGCCGTTTAGCCATTTATCGGTGGTTGAGCTTAGGGATCCCTTGTCCCATGATAACTGTTGGTTCTTAAGCCGCTTAAGCGTGATGCTCACGCCATTAAGGGAAAAGTAACTAATCTTTTGGGCTCTAAACCTTGATATCTTGGAAATGGTGAACTAACTCGGACTCGCGAAAGTTAAATAACCCCATTTTTCCCTTACGTCCACTTCCATAAACCTGTCTTCGGTGTTGCCGAAAAATATCGTTAATAGTGATCAAAATTGAATGCTGCGAATTCCATGTCTTCCCCAAAAAATTCTTGATTATCTTTATGATCAAACCAAATGGATTCTAATTTAGTAATATAGCATATGCTTCCATGACCTAGCTGTATGCAACAAAGTGTACCGATGGTTACTGTCAGCAACAGGGACATGGTGTAGGAAGCACCATGAATATAATAAATCTACAAGTTATACAAGATATGCTTTCTTGACCTAGTTGTATGCAACGGAGTGTAACAATGGTTACTGACCCATTTTCCTGATCAAGGATTACTCTAACATGGGCATTTTCAAGTTGTTGATTAGACCATGTAAAAGAAAAATGTGAGTTGGTGGACTTCTTTCTAGTCGGACATAAATTAGTATGCTATAGTCATCTGACACAACATCTAGAATAAGCTTTGTAGGAAGATAAATTTGAAATATCACATGTAACTCACATTTCCTAATCACACAAATAATATTACAATTAACTTCTGAATTAGGAATTACAGGGATGGCAGAAGCTTTTGTGCTCCTACACATGTCCGCAATCTGTAACATAAAGTTTTAATAAATCAAGACATGACGGTAAAGTTCAACGTAAAATTGGTCGTGGAGAACTCATTACTTGTCTCCACACTTCCTTATTTGGTGCATTGATCTTGTCAGCTAGGGTTATGGTTTGAGGCTTTTTCCTACGCTCCTCTACGACCTTTTGCCAGTACCTCCCTGTAAAGAGCAACTCCAACTTATCCGGAGAGTGGAAATTCGATTTATGATTTTCCATACTCCGGGATTTAAGGAACCGCAACAGTTTTTGGTCCAGGCGCTTGTTCAACAAACGCCTGGAACGAAACAGGAGTTTGTTGAACAAACGCACAGAATTTTCAGAGAACCACACACAAAAATTAATTACAATAATACTCAACGCGTCCATCGCCCAGATAAAATGAGGTATTTCTTCTTCTCTTGAATTTGGCTCATCCATTATAATGTCTTTGATTCTCAAAAGAAAACAAGTAATCTCTTTGATTCTTCTTCTATATTCTCCTTACTTTAGATCCGAGTCTCCCATTGCTAAATTCGGTCGATATGGGCCGAGTCAATATTTTATCGTGAACCAACGAAACGCACGTCAATCTTCAACCCCCACCTCTGCGTAGTCATCCGTGTCATCGCCGGCTTTGTTTTGGTGCTTTTATTTGCCTCCTATGTTGCTGCTGCCGTTCCACTGCTATTGCCTCCACCTTCGCTGTAGGAATTTTCGTCTTTGGTACTGCACATTTATTCTGATAGAGAAGAGGAAAAAGTTGCTCCTCATCTGCCCCAATTGCAACCCAATTCTGATAGTGGTGATGGAGAGAACTTGTGACAGCCCGCCCCGCACCAGCTGACATTTCCAATGAAAGTGCGTTGTGCCAATGCCCGACTAGCATAGGACGGTCGCCAAAAACAGGAAAAGAAAGGAATTTGAATTAACAAGGAACCTGTAGAATGTCTCATGGCACATGGAATAAAATATAATAATAACATACTTGGCATAAAACAAGCGAGACAGTGCATAAGCTGAAAACTAAACCATAATCATCATAGCAGCGGAAATTCAAAATACAGCTTATGATCCACATCATTATTACAACTTCAAAATACTGTCTCTAAGGCAAAATAGAAAGGTGCACTACTAATGCCCAAAGTAGTGACCAACAACAACACAGGGATATATATATATATATCATACGTGGAAGCCTCTTGCTTGTCTCCGGTACAGCTACACGTGCATAATCACCTGACCTGTCTCTAGTCTGCCCGTTTAAGAGCACCCAGAGTAATAAGAAGAGACATAAAACTCTGGGTCAGACAAAAGTCTGGTATGAGCAATAAGCAACAAAACAAAACAAAACAAAACAATAACAGGTATAATCCAATCATACCTGAACCTGTTCCTTCAACCAAAGAGTGAGCAAAACAAGATGTACAGTATTGTAAGGTAATACTATCATGGAGTGTAAATGGTGGTGTGGGTCATGGTGATAGCAAATATCAAACATAGCAATCATTCTCACATCTCTCACTCAGTGCGTAAACCATATGATATCCACCACCTGATCACCCAATCCTTCGCTACGATCACTTAGCTCCATAGAGTCACTATGACCCCATTGCACTGATCCATAGCCACTAATCCGTCTTTAAGTGGTGAGCTAAAGTTATGGATATTGATAACCCCTTTGCACTCGTCTCGCAGCAAAGTCCAATCGTGAAGTAAACTCGTTGGTTCCCATCAGGGTCTCGAGTTCTAACTTCTCATTTGAACTACCTTTGCATCTCGGGTTTTGGTCTCTTCCCATTCGTGTTTCTTCAGTTCGTAGCTCCAAGCTTCCATTCATGTCCATGCTTCGATTCGTGGTTCGCCCTCCTGACATCGGCTGGTGACTTCTGCTAGTGGCCATCGATTCGTGATCCCCCTTCGACTCGCGGCTCGTGACATCGTGACTCCAGGCTCCGGTTCATGGCCTTCGTGATCGTTTCATATCCTCCCTCTAGTTCTCAAGTTGCAGTGGTAGTTCGTGGTGTCTAGCTCCACTCGTGGCCCATAGTTCAGTTCGCGATGCTCCAGGTCAGCTCGTGGGTGTTACACTAGCTCGTGGCATAGGTGGTTCATGAACGGTGGTCCAATTCGTGATGGGGGTGTGCTCTACGATCGGGTCGGGTCGTGGCATGTGCTTCACGAACGGGTCGGTTCAGGTAAGGGGGCGATTCGATCCGGTCTGGCTCCTGCATATTTTTCCTGCAACTTCTAGCGACTGTTTTTACACCACACGATGGCGTTTTCGACTATTCTAACTGTTCTAAACAATTACAAAATATTCCAAACAGTCATAGCAACATGTATAGTCATCCATAAACACCAAAACAATAAATAATCATGATAATATAGATCAAACATACCCAAGAACCCATGTTTTCCCCTAATCATGTTTAAGCATAACTAATGATAGGCTTAGCAAAACTTAACCAAATTAACCCAAATTTCTAACAGAGGCCTAAAATAATATTTTAGAATTTTACAAATTTATTTCAGATTTTTTTGAGCCATTATTTTGCTAATTATCACTAATCACCCCTAATTAGCCGTAATTTGTGAAAAACAATGCAAATCACTCACCTTTGCCATAAATAAATTATAGACCTGAACTTGCTACTGCTTTGGGTCGAATTCTAATGCAACACACTAGCTTCAACTCGGATTTGGTGTTATTTCCCCTTGATTTGACGTAGCTTAGGCTAATCCTTGATTAAACGGTGATTAGAAATGATTCTAGAAAGTGGAGGCCATTGCTAGGGTTTCTAAGAGGTAAATGGCGACTAGAAAACCGAAACAGAATGAAAACCTAACTCATTTAAGCCTCCCCATAACCCTAATCCCGAAACGGGTTATGGGCACATTC